>JAUGSI010000007.1:1365813-2731627 GCA_030770045.1 Colletotrichum brevisporum | reverse complement strand
TCTATGATCGTCGTCACTTGGCTCTGTTGTTGTCACTTGGCTCTATTTTTGTCGTCATCGCTAGGCTCTATTGTCATCTCTGGGCTCTGCTGTTGTCGCTAGGCTCTGTTGCCGTCGATCCTCTGTCATTGACGTAGCATCCTTGATATATTGCCCCAAACATAGAAATACAAAAATGTACAAAGCCGCCAGAACGGCGCAACAATATCCATCGATCGCCGTTTAGTATCTTACTCGTCGTGCTCCTCCGGCCAGCAGGCGGCGACCTCGATCGCGCCGTCCTTGCCGGCCTCGAAGCTGAGGGCGACGGTGCCGCCAAACTCGAGCGGGCTGCCCTCCCACACGACGACGTCGTTGCTCCGCTCGAGGCCGAGGATGTCCTCGACGTTGCCCGAGACGAGGCGGACGGTCTGCTTCTCGTCGAGGTTGGCGTACTTGGCGGCCCACGACGCCTCGAGGGCGAGGTCGTGGATGCGGTAGTCCGTCGGCATGACTACGGAGGAAGGGATTAGCATTTTTTTATCTCTGCGGGGGGTGGGGTTGCGTACGTTCGGAGACGACGGCAACGGCAAAGAAGACGCCGGCTTCGCTGAGCACTCGGGCGACGCTGGGGGTCAACGGCGGGCCGACGACGGCGTCGCGGTTCCGGAAGGTGGCGGGCGCAGGGCGCGTCTGGGTGAGGATGACGGGGATCTGGGACTCCGCGAGCTCCAGAGCGACCTTTTTGCGTCGTCAGCAATGCCCAACACGGGAGGGAATGGTTTTGGTACTCACCAGCGGGGCCTCGGCGCCGCCCTGGATTACGATGTTGACGTCGGGGAAGTCCTTCTTGATGTTGATGACTTGCTGAATGTCCCACTGCCTGGCTGTTAGACGCGACGGAAACAAGGCAAGAGGGTGGTGACGGGACTTACGTGGTTGCTGGCCTTGACGATGAGCGGCAGCTTCCCGGCGGCGACCTCGCCGAACGTCGTCCCGTTGTGCTTGCCCTTGCCATCAGCAAGGATCTTCCGCAGCTTCTTCACGGCGGTGCTGATGGTGCCGACGCTGGCCTTGGCGCCGTCGTCGATGGTGACGTGCAGCGCGACCTCGGGCCTGAAGACGCCGCCGTCGAGGAGGGTGCGGCCGGCGCGGGTGAGGATCCCGACGCTGACGCCGTTGACGAAGCCGGCCTCGCCGACGGGGGGCGAGACGGCGCGGGTGATGCCGCCGAGGCGGGCGCGGGCGAAGGCCTTGCCCTCGAGCTGGACGCCGTACTTTGCGAAGTCGAGGTTCTCCGGGTCGGTGCCGTCGCGCTTGAAGTCGGCGTAGCCGTCGCCGGTGTCGGGCTCCGAGGCGATCTCGACCATGCCGAGGGCGGTGGTGAGCGCGGTCAGGCCGGGGAGGACGTGGCCGTTGGACAGGTTGAGGGTCGTGACCTCGCCCTCCCTGGCGGCCAGCGCGGCGGCGGAGGAGCAGTTTCCGGAGGTGTTGAGGCACGCGATGCCTCCCTTGTTGACGACGAGCGTCAGGTTCTCGCCGCCGCTGACGTCGCGGAAAGTCGAGGGAACCTGGGGGTGGTTCTCGAGGAAGGTCTTGCGGATGCCGTTGATGACGAAGCTGGCGTTGTTCTTCTTCGTCTTGGCACAGAAGGTCTCCTTCTTCTCCGGCAACAGCTCCGTCCGCATCTTGGGAGCCACCGGGCGGGTGTTCTTGGCCGCGGCCTCGTTGAAGGCCGTTCCCATGCTGGTCTGGACGATGTGGTGCTTCAGCTGGGGGTTGCCGTCGATGTAGACCTGGAGGGGAGTGGCGCCGATGGACAGCGGGTGAGCGTCCCAGACGACCAAGTCGGCGTCGTATCCTGGACGCGCGTATCCCACGCGGTAGTCCAGGTCGATCGCCTTCGCAGGGATGGACGTGACAGACTGCAGAGCCTTTTCCTCGGGCAAGTGAAAGGAGTGGCCAACGCCCGCCTGGTACATGATGTATTTGGCGTTCGTCTCCGGGGCGACGTGGTCGGATTTGTAGGCGACGGGGATGCCGTGCTCGTTCAGAATCTTGCCAGCGGAGAGGCTGGGGGCGTAGGACTCCCACTTGTACAGACTAAACTCGGCAAAAGTGGCGATGGTGACGTTTCTACGTGCTTGTTAGCATTTCGTCTCGACTTCAGACCAAGGATGGCAACGTACTCTCCGTAGGCCTTGAGCATCTCCGGGACTTGCCACGCCTCAACAGCGTGGTGGAAGGCCCTAACTCTGACTCCAAACTCGCCGGTCACTCGAAGCATCGTTTCCATGTCCTCGGGGAGGTAGCAGTGGTTCTGCATGGCCACTCGGCCACGCAGCATACCCACAGTGGACTCCAACTTCAGCTCGGAGGGGAAGTTGCCCAGCTGCTCGATGAAGCGGCGCTTCTCCTCGACCGAGGCGGGTGACAGCACATTGGCCGCCTCGCAGTACTCGTCCTGCTTCTGCAGAAGCTCCTTGGCCTTAGCGAACTGCTCACGGAGGATCCAGGCGTTGGCCATACGGGTGTGATCGTAGATGCGCTTGGGGTTCTCGCCGCAGGCCAGCTTGATGTACCGGTGGCGCTCCTCGATGGGAATGCCGTGCTCGAGAAGCAGCTCCTCCACCACATATTCGCCCAGTTCTCCCGAGTTGAGAACGTTCTTGATGACGGTTCCCTCGCCGCCCATGATGTTGGCAGAGCCCGGCAGGATGAGCGAGGTGGTGATGCCGCCAGACATGATGATGCGGGTGCCTTCATCGTACGCCTTCATGGAGTCGATGGCGCGCACAAAAGGGGTCAGCGGGCCGAACGCCTCGCTCATCTCGTTGGTGTCGTCGCTGGCGGACATGGCCGGCCAGAGGCCAATGGAGTGGTGCGAATGCATGTCGACCAGGCCGGGGGTCACGAAGCGACCGTGCAGGTCGTGCTCGACGGCTCCCTCGGAGCTGATGGATTTGGAAGCAGTCGTGGCAGCCTGGGTGAAGAGGCCCTTATCGAACTTGATGTCCATGGGCTCCGAGGCAATCGTCTCTCCGTCGAAGAAGGTGGCGTTGCGGAGCACAACGGGCTTGTCCTGGCCGCGGGCGGCGTTCCATCGCGGGTTCGTCGTGCGCGACTCGGGCTTGGGGGTCTGCGGGAAGGTCTTGAGAGAGGCGCAGTGCTGGATTGCCTCTTCGAAGCGGTTCAGACGGGCGGACGAGGAGGCATGCTCGGCGACGCGGTCGAGCTTCGTCTCGCGCTGGAGGACGAAGCACAGCCAGGTGACGACGGCGGCGAGGAAGATGGCGAGGAGGGCGCGGACGGAGACGAGGCGCCGGGCGAGGGTGCGACGGGATCGCACACGAGGGTAGGCCGCCGCTTCGTACGGAGGCGGGGTCTGAAAGAGGTCGACCTCCTTCGAGGACATGGCTGGTTGGGATGGCGCCATCGCGGGACAATGCTCAGAGTCCAGCAAAGAGCCACTAGAGCAGCGCTTGAGGTGTGTATCAGCGCAGACGAGATGCCGCGGGCATTGCACCACTTTATCAATTGAGGGAAAAGGCTCAAGCTCTATCATCAACCTGGTCCGGTGGGATCAACAAAAGGCCCCCGAAAATCAGATAAGCGTCCGGGGTAGCTCTCCTACGACGACAGGCTGCTGACGACTCACAGGTCCGAGTTGCGAGGCGCCGTGCTCGGTAACCCCCAACTCTCTAATTGCTCCCAGCTAACCATTCCCAGAAGAAAAAGCTGCCACTGTTGCCGTCGTCCGTCACTGTGCCTGTTCCTCTAGAAAAGGTTAGTTGGCACTGAACAGGGGACTGGGGGCCACCGTATAGGGCATCTTCAAATCGTAGGTAGCATTTCCGCGTCGTATTGACGGCCAGCTTGGACAGGTTGGGAAGGTCAACTGCGTGCTGCTGGAGCTTCAGCAAAGCTTGGGTGCAAAGCGGGGAAGCAGCACAAGTCACTCTGGACGATAACAGCTGGGTTGTGTTAGTGAAGCCGCTCTGCCCCGTTATCGTCGTTATCAGTGGATAACTCGGTCACTCAAAGCTACTTGTGCCCCACTCCAGCTTTCGTCGTGAACCAGGAGCTTCGCTGCAGGGGAAATGGGAGACGCGTCTCGCTGAGGTGACGTAATCCAGGGCGGCATCGCGACTGTAATTGACTGGCCGTCTACCTGTTCTTAGTGAACATAGTCGATGGCGACAGAAAGACTCGCAATTGGCCGCGTGGATTGTCGAGGAAGCATGCAAGCATGGTAATGGGAAGTTCTTGTCAGAATTGAATTCGCGCATCGACGAGCAGTCAGAGTCAGGGAAGGACAAACAAAGTTAACCTTGAAGTCACCCCTCGGACAGCCTACCCCAATTAAGGTATTAGCCGAAGAAACATCGCGGGCGCCCAATTCTTTTGGACTGAATCGATATCTTAATGCCCATGAGGAAAATAAAACGCTTCTGCAGCTGCAGATACTAGTACAAAGGGCTTGTGTAGTACGGATGCGGGAGATTTTTGGACGACACGGCAAGAACAGACGAAGATGTTCACTTGGCACCAGTGCATCCCTCTCGGTGCTATCCGCCCCCCGCCGTCGTCTTCGTCTCGTCTTGCCGCCGTTACCTTAGGTAGGTAGCTTGGGCCGCCTCCGTCGCGGTGGACCTGACCCCTCCAAAACACTGAACCCCAAAACGGCATCTGCCACAGTGGGCCTGTTTTGGCTCTGTTTTGGAGTGTTTGACCCTTGGAAAATCCTAGGTGGCTCCTGCCGTATGTACAGGCCCCAGCTTCAGCTCTCCCTCCCTACCTATCTGCCTGCTTGGGGTTTTCTGTCCACTGCAATGTTGATTCTGAATTGTTGTCTCTTGCAAATCCCATATTTCTTCTGATCTCGCACCTGGCGACCTACCTATCCGCTAGATTGAAGTGTTTCTCCGGTCGATATCCAATCATTTTGTGCTTTTTCTTCTTCTTTTTTCTGCTGTCTTCTAGATTCTTTCAGCGCATCCCGAGCGTCTCCGCCTTTAATGTCCATTCGCTGGTTTCGATCCCCTTCGTCAAGACACCTGTAATTCCCGATTCCCTCATCGTCGACGCGTCTTGGATCCCGCGCCTTCAACATACCATCGATATCGAAATCTGCCGCCATCCCGTAATCAGTCACGATGTCGCCCTCGAAGCTGGAAGAAGCGGTCCGGCCGCGCCCACCGCAGTCTACTGCCCGCTTGGTGGAGAGGGTGTGTCAGCTTATCTTTGTCTACGCCATCACCTTCGCTTCCATGTTCTTGCTGGTCACCAAGATTTCACCCGGGAAGTGGCCGCTGAGAGAGCCGTCTGTGAGCAAGCCTGCGCTCAAAATGTCTTCTAACCGGGACTTCGTCATTGGCATCTTTTCCGACCTGCACTTTGGAGAGGAGGAATTCGCCTGGGGCATTGACCAAGACATCAACTCGACCCGAGTCATGCGGAATGTCATGAATAGTGAGCGCCCCGATCTGGTTGTTCTCAATGGCGACCTCATCACCGGCGAGGACACCCACAAGGAGAACTCGACCGAGTACATCAATCAGATCGTGAGGCCCATGATTGACGCCGGTCAGAGGTGGGCGTCAATTTATGGCAACCATGACTCCAAGCACAACCTGGACCGCGAGCAGCTCTTCCGTGCCGAAAAGGGCTATGATCTCTGCTACACCACCTCCATGGGCGAGAACCTCCCGGGCATCACCAACTACTACGTGCCAATCTTCGAGGGCAACTCCAAAGACCCCGTCGCTCTTTTGTGGTTCTTCGACAGCCGCGGCGGCACTACCTACCAGTCCGACTCCGACAACATGGACGATATTCCAAATTGGGTCGCCCCTGAGACCGCCGAGTGGTTTACCAAGACGTACGACCAACTAAAAGAGAAGCACGGCCGTGTCATCCCTAGCGTCGCCTTCGTGCACATCCCGCCTCACGTCTTCCTAGAGGCTCAGAAGTCCAACCTAGACCCGAATAAGTTCCCAGGACTGAACGCCGATGCGCCGGTCGCCATCCAAGGCCAGGGTGCAGACGACTCACCGTTCATCGAGGCCCTGCTAGAGGCGGAGGGTCTCCACAGTGTCTACGTCGGCCACGACCACGGCGACTCTTGGTGCTCCACTTGGCCCGGGCACGAGGACGGGCTCGGCGCCGAGGCCCCGTTTCTCTGTTTTGCAAAGCACACCGGATACGGCGGATACGGCACCTGGAACCGCGGCGCTCGGATGCTCAGGTTGTCCTTTTCCAAGGGCGACGAGCCTGAAATGTCCGTCGAAACCTGGGTGCGCATGGAAAACGACGCCGTCATCACACGGGTATCTCTCAATGAGACATACGGCTTGGATTCTTACCCCGCCGACAACGGCGAACAATAAGGGTATTTCCATTCGGAAGGTCCGAAAACACAGCGTTCGGGCCAGAGGGTTGCCTGGTCGCTTCTGCATCACTGCAATCCGTCTGCAGGCAACCGCCTTGTTTGGCGCCGGATTGCTTCGGTCGCAGTTTGAAGCATCAAGACGAGACAATTGGTGTATATTCTCTCCCTCGGAAGAATGCTGCGCCCCGTCTTTCCGTTCCCAACGACACTCCTCTCGGCTCGCAGGGAGATTGCGCCTTCTTCGCCCTGCGGTCAGCTGCCGTCAGCCCTTGGCACCTGCGCAACGCCTCGTCGCGAACTAATAGAGCACCAAGCACCGCCGTGAAACAACTAGCTGTAAGATGTGGCACTCATAATACTATTGTTTCCCCTCTCCCGCTCGGTTCCTGGCGCCGTCCATCTCATCCTCCTCCAACTCGCTTTGCAGGAGCTCCCGGCCGATCACCATGGACAGAAACCCAACCTCGCCCGAACGGCCGCCGCCGAGGTACACGCCTTCCAAGCCGACTGATGCGTCACGGCAACCTCTGCGACATTCTCGGCGCCCAGTCTACATACTCATCGTGTACCTCCTTCTACTGCTCCTCCCTTGGATTTGCATTTGCGTCGTCAATCGCCGAACCACCTCGGATCCCTTAGGCATCTTGATGCAGGATGACTTGCACGCCTACCGTCGATGGATGGCGGTGGCGCCGTTTCTGAGCACGGTGGCCGCTGTCATCGCTGTTCCGAGCGTCTCAGCTTTGTTGGCTCACGGTGCTGTTGTTTACTCGCAGCGTCGATCGCACCAGCAATCGCTCAGTCTCCGACAGTTGCTTGCTCTTTCTGATTCCAGATGGACGGCCGTCTTTACCGCCGGCGAGACTTCGACGTACCTGTTGCTGGCCACAGGGCTGCTACTGCTCTGTAAGTCTTGTTACGAAAGCATCGATAATCGACCGTGCCTAATGCGCTTACAGCTGCGATCCAACTTCCTCTCCAGTCGCTCCTCATGCCCATGTCCAGTCGTGTGGTGTATCCATGCGAGAGTTCTACGCGCTTGACGAAATGGGACCACACCTGCAACGGGCCGAGATACCATGCGCAGAAGGTCGGAAACGAGCCTGAACTAGCCTCGCTCAGGGACTATGGCAATGTCCCCCGCATCGTCGGCACTGTGAGGGCAAAGCTGGCGGACATCACATCAGCGGACATTCAAGACAATCTATGGCGAGATCTCGACAACCATCGCAGTTTCCTGACCGGGAACGACCAGAAGTACGACGACAACTTCTGGGTATCAGCAATCCCGGCTGGAAGCACGACAGGCCCCCTTAGACAGCATTCCATGCGAATCAATTCGACTGCCGACTGCCAAGCAGTGAGCAAAGAGGAGTTTCCTACCAGCTGCAGCTACTCTACGTCTCTTGAAGGCTTCGGTATTGCCATCAAAACTTGCATGCCTGAGAATGCGGCGGATCATGCCGTCAGACAATCATCACTCCCACCACGTCGACGTCAAGACGTAGAGGAGACGCTGTTCGTCAACGCGCAAATTAGTCCGGAGGTATCGCAAACTGCAGTGTTTCTCTCAGATCCAGCAGATAACGTCACCATAAAGTGTGTGGCTACGACCACCCGTGCCTTCTTTGAGCTCGGCAATTTCCACACTGATCTGCAGCCTTCCCAGATCCTAAACGAGTGGCCGACAGATGAGGAGATGAAAGCTCACTTCCACGACTACGACTGGTTGGGCAATCTCATCAGCAGGGAGTATGTTCAAGCTAGAATTTCACAAGTGCCAAGCTAACATTTTTCGCAGCTGGGAGGGAGTAGGAGTCAGCGAACGTTATGGCGGTTGGACATCAACGCGAGGTCCGTTGCGGGCGACCGCCGAAGCTCTGTTCGGGCAAGGCTCTTACCCACAAGCCGTGTTCGAGATTTTGAGCGAGACCTTCCCCAGTGGCCAAATTCCCGATAACTTCACCGACGACGACGACAGCATGAAGCCCGTGACGCGCAGCGTTTGTGGCTTAGACACACCGCTGGGTGCCTGGCAGCTTCCATACAACTTTCACAACGAAGAGTTTGACGCCTGGTATCCGTCGATCTACAAGGCGTGCGCCTTGAAGAAGCTTCCGCACATGGTTTTCAGGATAGCTCAGGGCCTGCGCCATCGGACTGTCGCCCAGAGCACTCTCGGAGTTGGCATGTATCTATCCAACGCCGCCGTCTTGCTAGATGCCGCTTCGAATGACGCAGCGAGAACGATCTACAACCTCACCGGCACCGACTTCGTTGCGTCACAGTATAGTCTTGGGGCGACCGTTGCCCTCAGCATACTCATTGGCATCCAGATCATGCTCCTTGTTCTGCTTGTCTCCTACGTATACAGCTCACCAACATGGACCGACACACTAGATGCCTTTGCTTTGCTGAGAATCGGTGCGCAGCTGAACAGCTCAGTGGACCTGCCTCCGCTGGGTCGTACAACCAGGGATGAGCTGGCAAGGCTTGACAATCTCGATGGTTTGGTTGGCGCTGTGCCAGGGACCGGCTTTCCACCTGAGGACGATCTAGAACTGGCTGCAACACCATCGTCCAGCAGCACTGTTCGCAGATTCTTTGGTCCGACGCATCAGTACGAGATCATTAGACCCAGCTCGCCAGGCAACACCGTTCCGTCCCTGGATCCACCCGCAGAGCAGCCACAAGGGCACCAGCCCTCGCAGGACACGACGCCAGGAATGACAGCGAACGAACTGAGCTCGTATCTTCAAGGTGGCGGGCTAGGGTCTCCATCTGTGTCATCTATGTCATCTGCGTCATCTGCGGCTTCATCTGTGAGAAGCGCATCTCCGCCTCCACCGTACCTGCCAGCGGATAGCGACCAAAGCACACTTCTGCCTTACCAACTGAGTTTGGGGGCTCCAGGAGTCATCACGAGCACATCCTTGAGGAGAAATAGGTCGCAGGGAAGGTTTGAAGGCTTAGAACATTAGCGTTGGACTTGCAGGTTATGAGACCTAGCAAGCCATGGAGTTTAGTTTGTATTCCTTACATGGCTCACGTGATACCCAAGAAATTCAAAGACGTACAAAAATAGTAATGGCTTCGGCAAATGCATTTGGGTTCTTCTAGACCACATGTCTCGCACATGTTGAGGTCAAAGTCTAATGCATAAATTTTCGTTTAGGCAAATCTCACATGGCAACAAAGGACCCCTAAAACTATACGATCTGGTGGCGCTTTACGGCTCCACAGCCTTCAACGAGATTGCCACGCCCCTTCTTTCTAGCTCTCGCTCGGTCAAGGCCTCCATGGTTTCGAGCCTCTCGCAGGCCCACCACAGCCGATGCCCCAGCAGCAGCCTCGAGGTCCGGTAGAAGTGGTGCAGGACCAGCAGGGCCCTGGAGTCGCCGCTCGCGGTCATGTCTAGGATGGGCCCGAAGAAGAACAGCGGGAAGGAGAAGATGAAGCGCTCAATATCGGATGCTCGAGGCGGGGTCGGGTTGGAGATTTTGTTGCGGAGGAGGGCGATTGGGACTGATAGGCGTCTGACGATGGCCTGGTAGGAGGAGCGCCGTTCGTCGTCTTGCTGGATGAGGGTTTGTTGGTGCGTTGACGGGCCGGTTCTAGGACCACGTGCGTTGTTCGGGTATCTCTCTTCCTGGGCTGTTATCTCGTCGTAGCGGTCCATGAAGCAGTCCACGATGGCGTCGAGGTCCCACCCCTGGGCCTCGACGATGGCCTCGAGGGCGCCGCACTGGGACGTCGACGCCATGTCGGCGAAGACGCTCTGCGACCCCCGGGCCCTCGTGCTGGAGAGGAACATCCTGGGCCCGGAGCTGAGCAGGAAGAGCTGGTCTCCCGTCAGGTCCAGGGGGGCGCTGCCGCTCGCTCCAGGCGGCGGCGGCGCGGTCTGGTCCTCGAGGAAGGACAGGTTGCACCACGTGAGGTGGTTGATGAGCATCGCGGTGAAGAACAGCGGGTCGCACTTGTCGTCCCCGGCGTCGTCGTCCTGCTTCTCGAGCGCCTCTACGAAGGCGGCGCAGCTCCGGGAGAGGAGGGCCATGGCCGCCTGCGCGTAGAGGTTCTCCCGCGGGCGGAGGGTGCTGATGTGGCGGGCGGAGATGGCCAGCATCGCGGTCATGAGGTACTCTTCCTGAGGTCCCACGTTATCCCTGGTTGATGACGGATAATCTTGCTGGCTTTTTCTTGATTGCGCCGGACGATCAACGCACCTTGAACGCGAGCGGGATGGCCGAGGCCCAGGCCTCGGCGAAGCACAGCGTCGGCGCCGTGACGTGCTGGAAGTGGTGGAAGAGCTCCATGTGAAGCAGGTTGACGGGGCCAGAAGGATCAAATGGTTTCTGAGGTGGCGCTGGCGATGATGACGACTCGTCCATCTCGGGGGACGTGGAGTTGGTTCGCGACGGGTGGCATGCCTCGTTGCGCCGCAGGCAGTTTCCGCAGGGATGTTTCTCATCGCACTTTTTTGGGGGGGCGCCGGGAGGCTTGAGCATTCACGAAGAAACCTCTGAGACGCGCGTGATTGTTAAGGGGACAAAGTTTGTGACGTACCTTTACTCTTCTCTTCTTGCATGCCTTGCAACCGCCTCTGCTCTTCCTGTGCGCCTTCTTCCTCTTGGGCTCCTCGTGGGAAGGGTCGACGAACCGGAGGGGCAGCGCGGCGTCGTCACCCAGGATGCCTTGGTGTGAGGCCTGCGGCGCATCGGACATGTCAAATCCAAGGGGGGTGAGAACAAGGCGACGAGGCTTGGTGATGGCCTGATTTTGCGTTTCCTGGAAGCCTCAAAAATGGTCAGTTTAGATGGCAAAGATGGCTAGGCATGTACTGGTTTCTTCCCAAGTACGAGGTTCCATCGTTTATTTTCGGTCAGTGGGTGGGCGCCTGGGGGGATAAGTGGAGACAAAGCTACCAAAGCCCGTCCCCTGGGTACAGCCATATTATGTAATAGACCATGGATAGGGACACTTGGGTCGCAATCCCTGCAACCCGTGTCACTCCGGTCCCCATTTTCTGCCGTTTTGGGAAGCGTCGGAGCCGGACCGGACTTACACTGACAACGACATTTTCAACGACGCTTCAACCCGCGCGACTGAGAACGAGCGCCCCCCCTCCAACCACAACAGGCAGCCGGAAGAATTGGTTTTCTGTGCGAAATTAAGTTTCGTGCTCTTTGTTTACTGCTGCAAATTGAAAACAAATTCCTGGATACAACAGGGAAACATGATGGAGAGGTAGATTCGAGTGACCTACACCCCGTAATCTGCCCAAGTATACCTGAGAATCATGACTTGTGTAAGTCGCTTCTCGATATTTGACTACTCCAAACATCCCCTACAACTCAAGATAACGGGAGAGTCTATCAAGCCTCAAGGCAGAACACGGTAGTTGTACCTTGCTACAATCTGCCCATTGCCTCATAAACGCCCCAGATCAAGCGCAACCACGACGAGTCTAGGGACCTGGGCACTCCATCAACTATTCTCCCTCTTCAAACACTGCAAACTTTCCGTTTCATGTTAGTCTCTTAGTAGTAGTTGCTGCTTAGATTCTCTAAGCCACGCGGCGATTGGTAACGTTTCCGGCCGCATCGAAGTGGCCGCCACGTTGGCCAGGACGTCTCCCACTTTTTTGGCCCGAGGCTGGTTATCCAATTCGTGCACTGGCCTGAAAATAGCTTCTGTATTAATTCGCAGATAGCTGCATAAAAACTCAAGCCACGACAGAAAGCCTCTTCAGGCAGTCTGATCAGGTCATGAGGTTGGTAAACAGGCAAGCTTTTCCTCTCTTCTCTTTGTGGTTATGGGAAAGTGATATCGTAACCGCAAAGAGTCTTTTAGGGTTCGTTTCAGGAAAGCTTGCTTCTCTCCCGAATGAATACTATAAGAATGTTGTTTCTGCTTCCCTTAGCTCGTGGTTTCTCTCTCTTCTGTAACCATCATCAAAGTCTTCCTCTCGTTCCAAGTTCAAACATCGGTCCCTATTCTCAGCGCTATAAGCACCTCTCTTGCTTCAACAACACCAACAACCTACACACACACACCTACTTCTCTGAGATTCAGACCGAAAATGAACTCCTATCAACAACTCGACCTCGCCTCCTCCGCCCCGTCGGATTTCTATTATACCGACGACGACACCACCCGCAGGCGAGCTCCCAGCCCGCCCACGGGGGTTACAGAGACGAGAGTCGCAAACGTCGAACCGGGTCGCTTTACCCGCATCATCAAAATGCCCGCAGACCCCTCCGCTCCAGGCCGCTTCCTAGGCGACGTGTGCATTATGCAGCGCTCCAAGGCGTTCCCTCTTTGCTACGAGACCTCCCAGACGCTCGCGGATCCCTACACCATCCGACTATTTACGGATGCGTCCTTCCCCATGCACGGCAAGGGGGTTTCCACCCCGAGCCGCCCCGCGGGCTGCTCCGTCGTCTACAGGGCCTGGCCGAGCCAGTCCCCGCTGGACTGGCAGTACCGCGGCTTCCAGCTCCACGGGACCAGGGATTCCGGGGAGGCCGAGCTGCACGCCCTGGTGCTCGGCCTGGAGACGGGCGCGGCCATCTCCTACCTCCTCCCGACGTGCGCCAGCGTCCAGCTGCACTCGGACTGCAAGAACGCGATCCGCCAGTTCATGTCGTCCGAGGAGACGTACCACCACGACCCTCTCGTCCGCCGCGCCGTCGACGCCGCCAGGGAGCTCTTCGACCGCGGCGTCCGGGTCTCGGTCACCTGGTCGCCCGGCCACGTCGGGATCCCGGGCAACGAGCTCGCGGACATCTACGCCAACGCGGCCCGCCACGTCAAGCTCGACCCCCTCGCGCAGTCCGCCGAGTCCCGGGAGTTCGAGGTCGACGCCCAGCACCTCGCCGAGCAGGCCGGCTTCAGCCCCCGCTCCTCCTCCCCGGACTCCGCGTAGAAAGGCCACCTCTTCTGGCCCGCTCGGGGAGCCATGCTGCCGCCAGACGCAGCTCCCCTGGAAAAGGACATCGCGGGGCAGGCCGCCTTCAGACGCCGCCCCGCCCTGATGTCCCCCGACCGCCCGGCCACCTCTACACCCCCTCGGGGAGCCATGCCGCCTCGAGACGCAGCTCCCCTCGACAAGACATCGCGGGGCAGGCCGCCTCCAGACGCCGCCCCGCCCCGATGTCCCCCGACCGCCCGGCCCTTTTACCCCGGCGCCTCCCCCTTCCCCCTCCTCACCTACTTCCACCTATTTTCTCCTCCCTTTCCTCCTCCCTCCCGCGCCGCAAGCCCCGGCTCGACAACCACCTTCCGCCGCCCAGCTCCTGCTGGGCGGCAAGCGAGCCGGGGTGAAGCAGCTCCGGCGCTGTCCAGCGCGAGTAGAAACGAATACTCGCCGGATGAGGGACGACAAAAGGGGACGATGACGGACGACAGAAGGGGGGGGGGGGGGAATGATGACGACGGATATGATGGAACGCATGACGAAGACGACGAATAATGATGATGATACCTAATGGTGGGATTTTTCTCCCAACATTTTTTTTTTTTTGGACATCAGCTGCTCGAACAGCGATTGTCTTTTTTTTTTGGTTTTTAGGGAGTTTTTTGGAGGAAACCGGTGTTGTTGTTTCGACCTACCTAGTTTGGTGTGTGTGTTTTCGACAGCGGCGAATATACTCAGCGCCCACGTACTATTTCCCTATGATTGTGACAATGTCTTGACACCCAGGCCACCAAGTTCGCTGGGATCGGTGTTTAACCAGATCCCAAGTCTATATAATCTTTAGTTAGGGGGTTCACGAACCATCGCGGTAGTAATAAAGATCAGTTCCTACCCAATGCAGAATCAAGCCGACTTGAGGTACGACTTAGTTGCCGCCACGTAAGTCCCACATGAGACCGCCAGCCATCTTATTCAACGACGAAGTGAGTCCGGTAGAAGAAGTGCAAGTGGCGATGCTGCTCTCGCAGGCACGCAGAGATCACGAGAGGGGCAAGGGTCGTGCCCAGTCCCGGCACAACACCGAGAACGCCAAGGGGCCACGCAAATAACTCACGACAGTATCGAGCCGGTGTAGGCAATCCATCTTCTAACAACCTTTGTGCGCTACGACGGTGAAGACCGACCCGGCGAGCGATTCTGGTGCCACAGATGATGCACTTCGCCTGGGCCTGTCTGAAGTAGTGGGTAGCTTTCGCGACGAGAGCCAGACGGGGCAGATACTGCCGATGGCCCCGATTGGGCTGGGCTGGCCTCGGGACGTCGTCTCGATGGCAAGTTTCTAGATGAAGCCAATGATGGCGATGGATTCGTCATTGATGCTGGACAGATGCCAATCCGCCGCCGAGGCTCATTCAACCTGATGCCCGTTCGTCGCCGCACTCGACGCAGCCCACAGAGAAGGTGAGACAGGGCAGAAGTTGAAGGACAGTTCTCTCTCCCTTGGTCAGCGTCTGGTACCCAGAGATCGTGTTTCTTCGAACCTGCCACCTACCAGGCATGTGTGGGTGATACAACTGCTGGTTTGGCTCTACTTCCCACCGCTCAAAGAGGAAATACTACGCTGGGAATCGGCACTGCCTTGTTGAGATCATGCCCAAAGAAACACAAGCACACATCTGCAAAGCCGATGAATGAGCATGCGGCTTCCATCATCAAAATCGCCAGGTGCCATCACATCAGTACACCCCACCGCTCATCACATTCACGACAATCACTAAGCGACGAAAGAAAAAGTCGCAACACCAAACTTCGCGTTGAGAACAAGAAGCATATCTTTTTTGGAGAGTCTATAACCCATACACCGAAAAGCTAATGCAAGTCACCACACACGCGCGCCTTCCGAAACCAGCCCAATGCTATAAAGGAATAACATACGTCGCCCGCCGGCCAAATGCTGCAATAAATCTGACTTTTTCTCTTTTCCGCCATCATGACACGGAAAGCCGTCATTTTCTCTTTTTGCTTCTTTCCCCCCTTCGTTTGCCAGAACACGCCCCTTCTTCTTCCGTCAAGTCGTCCAACAGTCGTCGAGCTGTAACTTCGAACCCGGGCTGCCCTTACAGCGCGCTGGCTTATGGCGTACACTCGTTAACCAAATGTCTAGTGATTACAATAAATGCCGCAGCGCAAGGTCGTCCAGCAGAGCGCTTGCCCGTAGATGCCTGGGGTCGGTTTTTGTTACTTGCGCCGCCTGGTCTTCGGCGCGGGTGCTGGCTCGGGAGACGGTTCGACCGCCTGCCTCTTCTTGGCCGTCTGCTTCTTGGGTCGGGGCGGAGGCGGGGGCTCCGAGTGGAGATGGCCCAGCTCCTCCACCGCCGTGGTGTTCTCCCACGCAAGACACCGGTAGTTCGTTGGCTCGGGCGTCGGCTCGTGGTTGCGGCCTCGGGTGCTCATCCGTTTCGAGTCCCTACGGTTTTCCTTCTTCTCCTTCTTCTCTTTCTTCTCCTCTTTTTCCTCCTTTTCTTCGGGCTCTGGGCTGGCAAGGTACTTCTTGCGGTTCTCCATGTTCTGGACGATCTTGTCCTTGAAAGCCACGATTTCCTTCCTCAGACGGAGTTCATTGAATCCACGTGGGTCGAGCCACTTGACCAGCTCGTCCAGCTGCTCCGGCTCGCTGTAGTAGCCCCACTGGTATGCGTTGAAAATGCTTGTCGTGCCTTCTTCCAGTTTCTTGCGCTCCGGAACCGTCATGTCGAACTTGTCCTTGTACTCGGCCTGGTACTCGGCGTCCCCGTCGATGTAGCCCTCACGCTCGAGGTCGTCGGGTCCCTGAACCCAAATACAACCGTTGGCGTATCCGGCTGCGGCAGTGGAGCTGTCTGGCAGCCCACCGTACGGCATTCCGTTGCGCTCAAACCAATAGTAGCGATTCCAGAATCGGTCCTTGCCCAGGACTCTCGTTCGGCCACAGTCTGCCTCGCGGAGGTCGTTGTCGATCACGGCAATCTCATCCTCGCACTTCTTGATGGCAGCCTCCTTCTTCTGGATGTCTTTCAGAACCTTCAAGAACTGTTTCGACTGCTTAGGGACCTTGGCGGCCTCGGCGGCCTTCTCCTTGCGCTCCTTCTCCTCCTTGCGCTTCCGCTGCCTCTCTGCGGCACGGTCGTTAGCGCGCCTCATGGTCCTGCGAGGGCCGCCTTCCTCGTCTGAGTCGGCAATCTCGTCCTCGGCGTCCGCCACTGATTCGTCTGCATCGGTCATCTTGACGTCTTCATCGGGCTTTGCCTGCTCAGGAGGTGGTGACGGAGGCATGTTCTCGGGCAGAAGGATCTTGCGTTGATCGTTGAGTGCACGAAGTTCCTCCATCCTGTCTAGTGTCAGCAAACTGATGCAAACTGCATCGTCCATGAGTACTCACGCTTGCTTCCTCTCTCGCTGCCATTCGATCTTCTCCTTGCGGAAGGCGGTCATTTGCTCGCTGCACTCCTCCATGTAGGTACGCATGGCTTTGGTCTGCGTGGTGAGCAAGCAAATGGTTTGCAAAGCCTGAACCCGGTAGTTGACGTCGAGGTTGGCATATTGTTCTCGGACCGTGTCCTGTGTCGGCTCCAGTTCAGGCGGAACAAGTTGTGCCAGAAGCTCCTCGCATGCCTCCTCCTGCCTCTCGTTCTTGGACAGTTGATGCAGCAGACCGACCATGATCCTCTCCCAGCCGCCATTTTGGAAGTTACGCTTGCGAAGCTCCTCGATCCAGTCGTAGCCCTCCAACAACTCCTCTGCCCGATGCTTGATCTCAGGTTCCACATTCTGGCTCTCATTTTCGGCGGCCCGGGCCTCGGCAGCGAGCCTCTCTGCTTCGGCCTTTGCAAGGCTGCTTCTAGTTGCCCTTGCCGGGGGGCGGTCTGCCTCGGGCGTCGGCTCCTTGACCTCCTCTTCCTCCTCTTCCTCGGAGTCGTCCTCTTCGTCGTCCAACTCGGGCAATTGCACGTTCACCTTTCCTCCATCGGCCTCGGCGTTAACGAGTTGTTTCAATACCGCACAGTGGATCTCGTCAAACAGCTGAACCTTGGTCTCCTCGGATGCAACACACATCGCCTCAACAAAGTCGTCAAAGGTGAATGAATCGAGCTTGAAGATCTCGCAATAGACGTTGAGCGTATCCCATGTCTCCAAAAACGAGCCGACGGATTTCATCGACAACTTGTCCCGTGTGCTAGAAGTGCCGTTAACAGCCACATCGGAGGTGGTCGGGGGGTCCTTGCAGAGGAATGCCAGTGGTGGTCTGACAACGCCTTCTCTCAGTGGCACCTGCAAGTCCTCAATGGGATACTTCGGTGGAGGTGGTGGCGGCGGAGGCTCTGGAGCAGACATGGAGTGCGGTAGCGGTTGGTTTCTGAAGTTAAGCGGCAGTTGAAATGGGTTTTTGTGGGGCGGCGCGTGAAAGATGCCGGCATCGCTGCCCGCAAGCATACCAGGCGAGCCCTTTGGTCCTTGGGAGAAGCCTGGGGACTGCTGCTGCAACTTTCCCTTCTGACTCTTCGGTGCAGGCTTCAATTCCGGTAACCTGGCCGGTCCATTCTGCATGGTGCCGTCGACGCCGTTTGCCCCAGTGCCTTCTTGGTTTTGCGGCTGGTTCGCCCGCTTCTGCGCCTGCAGCTGCTTTCGCTCCATCAACTTCGTATCGTATCGGAGATGGGCCGGAACGCGAGTATCGATATGGTACTGCGCCGCATAATCGTGCTTGACCAGCCACGGCGCACCGTTCCAAGCTTCACGCGTTACCGTCTTCTTGATGAACGACCGCAGGACCGACTTTGTGAAAATCTTGCGATCGCGGAAAATATGGTTGTCGTCGACTACGGCTTCGGCGCCAGGGCGCTCGTCGAGGCTGACCGTGTATCGGGTGTACGGGGGCGTCAGGGTACCGTCGGGCAGGACCTTACCACCAAACCGCGTCTTCTCCCGGACAGCGCCCTGCAACCTCTCTCCATCTGCCGTGCTGACCGTAACAGCTTCGCCAGGGTAATAGTCTGCCCGAAACTCTTCAAAAACTATATCAACAAGCGTATCGATTCGCGAAACTGTTTGGAATTGGACGCGTCTCAGGACCGGGCCCTTGAGGGCTTCGGGGAAGGCCTGTTCGACCTCTTCGGCGCCGGCGAGCTGGTACGATGTCAGCAGGTTTGCAAGAGGGGAACGAGAATTACACCGACCTCGCTCTTCAGAGCTTCGAAGAATGTCAAGCCAGAGTGCCCGGTGATCTGGCAAATAAATCGGCGCTGTGCGGTGTGAGCAAGTCTTGGCCCATAGCCCCACCTGCGAGACGTACCTGTTTGTAGAAATCCATTCTACACCGAGTTAGCGCGAAGCACTCGCAAGAACACGCGAAAAAAAGAGGAAAGCTCACCTGTTAAGATAATCTTCATATTGTACGAAGACCTCTCCAGTCTGCGAAATATGCCAGACCTGAGGGGTTGCATCAGCACTCGTCGCATCGTCAGTAGAACCGCGCGCTCGAACCTCTGCATTCTCGTCTTTGACGTCCTTCGGCGGCAGGAACTGCACCGGCTTGCGTTTGAAAAGAACCTGGACTGCAGGTTAGTACTGCGGGAATCCACGCGGCGCGCGAAAGGAGCCCGTACCATGGTGACGGTAGGCTACAATGGCATGGTCCAGCAATTCGAGGGTGTGATTGCGCGGCGGGCCGGAATCCGGTCGTCCTTCTCGTCAACTGGTGTAAGTGGTGCTAGAGACCCCCGGGGGACATTTGCCAGTCGATAGGAACGCGTTGTGCTGGTTGTGGCGGGTTGTTGTGAAATCGCGGCCGGAGAAAGCGGAGGCGCGGTCGTGAAATCGGTGCACGGGGAGGTTGGCCGGCACACTTACACGCGGTGTCGCGGACGCGGTGCGGCTCGAAGAAGACGTGTCGGACCCTTGTACACGAGTGTAAATGGCGATTCTGATGGTCGTGGTTGCGATGGCGGATGGGGGAGACGCGCAGCCGGCAAGTCGGGGAGTGAAACGTCGAGGGGAAAAAAACAAAAGGTGGGAAGGGAAGTGGTGAGCTTGGGGAGGGAAAGGGAAAAGGGAAAAAGAAGAAGGGCGCCAGTAAAAGCGGCCCTGCACGCCCGCTTGGCCCGTTCGGCCCACGGTGCCTCCGCATCCCATCTCCCAGAGCACTGCACCAGGCCTCCTCACCCTCCTCCACCCGCCACGACTCCGTCCACCTCGGGAATTCCACAACCGCGTCGACCACCAGCGACTTTGTACTCGTTGAGCTCGCCACGGCCAGGGCAATCGAATGAGCACTCAAACAGCTGGAAAGACGCCAGTTTGGTCGATTTGTCTGCAAATATGTCCGCTGCATCGTCCGACCGTGATGGGTAGGCTGTTTTTCGTCAATCGCCTCCTCGGGCCCGCGGCCGGAGGACCATACTTTCACCGCCACAACGCCTAAAAAACCACTTTAAACTGTTTTTCCGACGAAGTCGTCATGTTTGATATGGATCTAGGCTTTTTTTGCAAGTCTCGGACCCGACCTGAGCAAGAATGATCGCAATATCAACCCCGGAAGTCTCCAACACGGCGGCCCCGAGCCTCCGGGCTCCGTGTAAGTGATTTCGTCACGATTGCATTTTATGGCATCCATTGACGCGAAATGTGTTTCTGCATGGCCCAAACTGCGCTCTTGAAGTGTTTGTTTGGCTCGTCAACTTGCTACCGGCAGACAATGGGTTGTGTCCAAAGGGGCCCACGACCCCCGGTCCCCCTGCTCAGCCGTTAGCTCCAAAATGTTGTTTCTCAACTGGTACCTAGTGGAGCATGGCTGCTGCTGTCAGCCTCCAGACACGTGCTTTGCTGCATTTTAATTGGCTGCCTATCGACAAGGCCCCCACGGGACGAAGCGTCCTTTTAGACTTCCGGCCACTCGCCGTCATCGCTGGCACGCAAGAGTTTCGCCCAGCGCAGAGCAACTTTTGTCTCCATTTTTCGAATTTCTTATGTGCATAGTGCTCAGTTACAACTAATCTATCGTGATGCTCTGTGAGCACCTTTTTCATGTTCTACGTCTCATGATGCGAAATAGACAATCAGGAACCCGATCCAGCTGCCGACGACGCCCACAGCGCAATACGAGCTGGTGAACATCAGTGGCAGGAACTCCAACCGTTGTCCAAACACGATCTGATGAAGCAGCGAGCAGTACAAAATCAGGGGAATGCTGACTGCGATGTACAACGTGCTGAACCTGTCGAGCAAGAAGAATCTGGCCTTGCTGGAGGCCGGTGCCAGTCGATCAAACGTCAAGAGGATGAGTACCAGCCAGAAGATGGTGTATACCGTCTTGATGGGAAATTCGGCGGGCGTAAAAATCAGAGGGAAGAGAGACACGTGTCCCGCAACGGCCAATGGCCGGAAAGCGCTCAAATAGCGGCGATCCTTGAGCGCGATGAGGCTGAACGGGATGATGACCAGGAGAATGGCCTTTTCGTGGACATGCCATCCAAAGAGGAACGAAGCGTAGCCACAAAGGGTCACTGCTCCGATGAAAGTGTCCCAGGTCGGCGGTGCCTGGAAGAACAGCTTGACCAGGGGCAAAGCTTGGAAGAACAGTGTCAGACCGAAGCAGGTGCGCGGGCTGATCTCTGGCAGCACCGCGAAAGCCGTGTCTCCCACAAGTCCTCTTGTGACGCTGTTGATGGCCTCGGCTTTGACTGGGAGGTTCAGTCTGGGCGCCACTGGCAAACTGTCAGTACAAAACGAAGCAGTCGGACGAGGATTGCGATTTGACGACTCACCGTAAATCAGAACACGGTCCGCAAACGAGTAGAGCGCCCAGATGTTGGGAGCCCAATAGGCATGACAAAGGCCGCGCGAGAACGGGAACAGACGACTCAGCATCTGCGGAATCTGGTTCAACGCGACGAACGGCCCAAACGCGGCCGCGAATATCGCGGCGATGCCTCCGCCCAACTTGATGCAGTTGAAGAACTGGATCCTGAAAATGGACTTGGGCGACAGGCAGTATGCGCGGAGCAGGAACACGAAGTAGGCTGGCGCGAGGTACAGGTAGATGTGCTTCATGCAGAGCAAGGCCGCAAACACCAGTCCGCTACCCAGCAAGCCTGACTTGGACCTGGCGAGCACGAGGGACAGGATGAGCAGACCATACATGGCCCCGTTATACTGAAAGTGGATGTGATCGATTATGAGGAGGCCGGGCGAAAGCATAATCGAAATTGCGGCAGCCTGGGCTGCTCGTCTCGTTGCGCCTGTCGCCGTTTCGACATATCTGACATTTTGTAAGACTTCGCGAGCTTCTTCAGACCAGGCATCCGCTCTTACCGCTGCAGCGCATATACCAGAACCAGCTCAGAGATTATAACGGTCCACCTCTGGAAGTAAACCGTCTGCCAGCTGTCGTATTCCAGGTTGTAGACCTTGAGCATGAGCGGATCGGCCAGCTTCGCGACCTGCGACATGACCCATTCGAAGTAGGCAAAGAAGGGCGGGTAGTCGAGAGTCCATTCCGACGTCTTCTCGAGGTACCATTCAGAAATAGGGAGGCTGTTCGTGATGGCGAGCCAGTTTCGGTGGACTTCGAAATCGGTGGATTTGCTTCGGTACACTAGGTTAGTGGCGGTAGGCTCGCTGGAGGTGTCGGGTCGGGACGGGCGCCGCGGTGGACCACACTTACTAGGCAGGGAAAAGGAGGACCTTGAGTGCGCCGGCGACAAGCGCACACTGGGTGAGGGTCGGGTATGATTCGGCCATTGTCGCGCGATCAAAGGGTGCTCAAAAGAATGACCTGAGTCCGCATTGAACTGGGCGGTGCCGTGAGAGCTTCGGGGATGACACTGGAGGCAAGAGGAGCTGCAGAAGGAAAATCAGGTACTACGCAGCACACAGGCCACCTCTTTCTCTTTTGTCAGGGGTCCTGCTCAAAGATCCGACAGGGATTGGCTTGGAGTCTGTGCAGAATGACGGTGAAACCAGCACCGACAACCGATCTGCGGTACGTATCTCGATTAGATAAGGCATCCACAGGTGTTCCGTGGACCCTTCGAAAATGTTCCTGTGGCGCCAGCTCGATCCCTTCCAGGCGAGCCACAGCTCGAAGCTCCCCGCCACGATTCTAGGTAGATGCAAGGAACAGCGCCGTCACTCGGATGGAGACGAGACCATTGGCATCAGCAAAGTGATGGTAGCAGTGTGTCTCCAGATTCGAGCCGTGCCTGTCTCTTCGCATTCCCATTTTCCAGCGGCCCAGGCCATCATTCCAGCCCGTGCTATGCCCCTCGGGCTGCGGTGGACCGGGGTCCCTTTTATTTCGTGAAGCTCCAGCATCACGAGACCCCACGTTTAGAATGTGTAGAGGCTACTGGAGATTTCTAGACAAACCTCGGGTGCAATGAAAGAAAGGGACGGCAACCTATATGGTCCGATCCGTGCTCTCAAATTTGAATTGCTGTTTGATTTGCCGCCGCCTGACTTCTCTACCCCTCGGAAGCGAACGCCGTTACGGATATACCCCCTCCCCTTCCAGAAACGGCAGTGTGGCCCATCCCACCTGGAGCTTCAAGCAGCAGCGACTCTTGGGCGCTTTTTTCGTGCCAACTGTCCTCAACCCACAGACACACCGCACCACCGCTGCTACCACCAACAGCGACCCCTGCTTGGAGAGTCTCGACTTGGCGGGTTTCCAACCATCTTTAGTTTTCCACGACTTTTGGATCTTGCGTATTTTGCTCTTTGCATTTTTTTCAGTTCTGCCCGCATTGCCGGACCTTGCTTCTGTATTTAATAAGCAATTGATCGACCCTGTGGGCGTACGGCCGGCTTCGTTCTAGCAACTTGATACCCCAACTCTCCCTTCGACCTTCCGACCGACCCTCCCCAAAGAGCTAGCTTGCGCGTGCTACCTATCTTCAACAACCACAATGCGTGTGTCGCAAGCTCCCCTGGGCGCGACGCTCGCCGTCTTGCTCGGCGCGGGCTTGACACAAGCTCAATACCTCATCAACGAGCTTAGTTTCGGCTACACTGGCAGGTGAGAAGCTCCCTTGTCGCGGCCCGGACGATGCACACACACACACACACCATCGAGAGCTGCAGCTAACCGCCATCGTCGAACAGCATATCCCCCAACAATGACGGCCACGTTCCGAACTTCGTCCTCCAGGGACAGCCGAACCAACCCGAGGTTCTCTCCAACAAGATCATCCTCACCCCCGTCGCCCCCGGGAACCAGCGGGGTTCCATCTGGAGCACCCAGCAGGTCAGGCACAACACCTGGATCGCCGACATCGACTTCCGCGCCAACGGCCCCGAGCGCGCGGGCGGAAACCTCAACATCTGGCTCACCAATGGCGGCTCCAACGACGTCGGCATGAGCTCGGCGTACACTGCCGGCCGCTTCGACGGTCTCGTCCTGGTCATCGACGGCCACGGCGGCACCGGCGGCATGGTGCGCGGCTTCCTGAACGACCGCTCGACCGACTACAAGGCCCAGAGCGACATCAGCGGCCTTGCCTTTGGCCACTGCCAGTACCACTACCGAAACCTCGGCCGCCCCAGCCAGATCAAGCTGCGCCAGACCGCCAGCGTCTTCAAGGTCGAGATCGATGGCCGCCTGTGCTTCGAGACCGACAAGGTCAAGATCCCTCCCGGGTACTCCTTCGGTATCACCGCCGCCAGCGCCGACAACCCGGACTCGTTTGAGATCTTCAAGATGGTCGTCATGTCCGACTCTCTCAACGCCGACATCTCGAACCAGCAGGGCCAGCAGCAGCAGCAACAACAACAACAACAACAGCAGCAGCAGCAGGCACACGAGCAGAAGTCCAACCAGGGCCAGCCCAACAACCCGCGCAGCAACAACGTGCCCGTCGACCTCAACGCCATCCCCGACGCCAACGCCGACACCATCACCTCCTCCAAGGCGCAGTTCGCCGACCTGCACAACCGCCTGCAGTCGGTGAACCACCAGCTCGGCACCATCTTCAGCTCCGTCAACCAGTACGGCCAGCAGGCCGAGAACCGCCACGCCGAGACCTCGCAGATCCTCGACTCGGTCCGCCAGGAGCTGCGCCGCCTCGAGAAGGTCAACGACCTCGAGGGCCGCATCAACGGCCTCGAGCGCGAGATCCGCGCCATGCGCACCGACCTGAACCTGCAGATGAAGAACACGGAGCACTCGCTCAAGGGCTACCTGAGCGACCACCACGCCAGCATCTCGTCCAACATCGTCAGCGCCACCCCCGGCCACGGCAAGCTCATCCTCGTCATCGTCGGATCCCAGATCGTCCTCGCCGTCGGCTACGTCCTGTACAAGAGGAAGAAGAACTCCATGCCCAAGAAGTACTTGTAGATGAAAACTGCAGGAGGAAGGGGGCAGCGACTCCGCGATCGCGCGTGGGGAGGCTACGGTATATAAGCCACGTGCGTCGGCTGTAGAGTGAGATCGTGCCCATGATTAAGGCCATGTCGCTGTCAGAGGGAAGCCTCGGTGTCCCCCCTGCATACGGCGGTGGGCTCGGTGTCGATCGTTGTGTACTAGAGGAGGGGAACCAACGCAGACGTGCACAAGACAAAAGAGCAGAAGTTCGCCTGGACAAGCCGCACCTTCAGTTGCGGCGATGACTGATATCGAAGATGTTTTTTCAAAGTTCAAGGGGAAAAAAAGTTTCAAGACACTGATTTTCGCGTGCATTCAGTGAGGTTCACATTTTGGTTCGACCAGATGCGTTGCATCCAAACTGCTGCGACTTCTGATTGGGGTCTCCAACGTCCCATGGAAAGTTGAAAACGAAATGAATGAGAGGGACCGAACCTGTGGCATCGTCTACGACACGCAGACATGCGCAGATCGAGAGATGAAGTTGCAGGAATCGAGATGCCGGGGTTGTGTAGTATTGAGGGCCAACTAGAGCACACATGATTACAAAAAGGCGCAAAAGAAGACTAGTTCCGTCTTGACACTTTCAGATGAAGACCAAATTGTGCTCTGCAGAGGAAAAGGACCAGACCTTGCATGACGCACCGAGACGGGCGTAGTAAGTTACTTTACTTTCCATTCCCATACATACCTACTCGGCTCCAGTATGTCTTTGTAACACCGCTTGTCTCCCAGAGTCGTTCCTGCACGGAACTGGGTCTTTCGCTGCCTGCTACGGGTTCCGACTACGGAGATGGTACAGGCGAACTACGCATCGCCGATGTCGTCGTCTGGTGCGGGCCGTCACTGGCTCGCGATATTCCAACCACGACGCTCTGGCGTGCCGCGGCCGGGCTCTCCGGGAACGGCTGCTGGATCCCCTTACGTGCTGGACTTTCGGCTGGCACCAGGACGTACCGGGAGTGCTTGCCAGGGCCATGGATGAAGGATGGTTCCCGGTCATGGACAATAAGCGGGACGAAATATCCAAGACGCTAGGGAGGAGGGGCACGAAGGGCGCTCTTTTCTTCTTCTTGGGGTTGAAGGGCCTGGAGCGGGCAGAGGTTGAGGGGGCAACGATACCAGCCGGCGTTCGGGGGCGGTGTTTCATTTGAAAGATGTCCACAAACCAGCACCATCATCAGACGTCGTCGGTGCGGGGGAGGAGAGCGAACCTTCTCACCGAGGTCTTGTTGCGGCCAGATAGGAGAGCATCGTGCAGAGCTACTCCAAGTACTAATACTACCATTGCCGATACAGAATTGGTTTTGAGGGAACAAGGGAGAGAGCCGATGATGGAATCGATCTTTGCACTGGAGCTTCAGCCAGAAATGGGTAATCGGCGCAGGAAGCATGGAGGCCTTCGTCACTTTGATGTCACCAAAGTGACGCGCCCAACATCAACAGATCGATGAGCTATAGAGCTGTTCCAACGTGACCGTGGCACACACGCCTCAACTCAACTTCTCAGCGCGGGATGGCAACGAACGACTGGACCCAACAAAGGTGTCTCGTTCAAGAGTAGCACATGCATACATACCCTGCGACGTGAGAAAAGAATGTCCATGGGAAGCAATACTGCCCATCCCTGCTGGAGCTGTTCATGTGCAAACACTCAAATACCATTATCTACCTATCATCACGACGAGTAACCACCAACCACAAACAAAACAACCATCTAAGCAACTTCGAAAAGGACAAAGCCACCCCACGACATCGGAAAGTTTCTCGCTCAGACGCTGACCAAAAAGCAACAACGACAACATGAGCTCTCCCCAGGCCTCGGACGACGGGCTTTTAGGCCTTGCCGTTGATGACCCTCAGGAGCTCCTCGCCCTTGGGCGCGCCGGACGAGAGGTCCTCGTAGCCCGTCTCCGTGACGAGGATGTCGTCCTCGATGCGCACGCCGCCGACGCGGTAGTACCTCTCCAGCACGGCCTTGTTGATGTAGCCCGCGTGCTTGGGGTTGCTGAGGAAGTAGCCCTCGATGTACTCCCTGCAGAAGTAGCTGTTTCACGTTTCGCGGTCAGTTATGAGCTATTATTGAGAGTAGGTAGCGTGAAGAAAAGGGGGAGGGCGGTTCCCATTGACAAGAAGCAACACTCACATTCCAGGCTCGACCGTCACAATCATGTTGGGCCTCAGTTGCTGCCGTCCCTTGTAGGGCGGCGGCACCGTGCTGCCGTGAACAGCTTCGGGAGCCCTGACCGGGGTCCGGCCCATGGCGGCCAGGATCTCGGGCGTGATGACCTCCCTCTTCCCGACGCGGTCGTCGTCCAGGACCTTTTTCAGGAGCAGCCTGGTGCGCCCGGCGACGTCGTGGACCTCGAGCCCGACGTGGTGGCCCAGCCCGTGCGGGAAGAAGGCGGCCACCGTGCCGGCCTCCCACAGCTCGTCCCATCCGCCCCTCAGCACGCCGAGCTCCATCAGGCCCTGCTGCGCGACCCGGCTGGCGTGGATGTGCAGGTCGAAGAAGATGGTCCCCGGGCGGATCATGCCGATGCACTCGTCCTGCATCTGCTTCACGATCTCGTGCACGGCGCGCGCCTCGTCCGAGAAGCGGCCCGGGATGGGCAGCGTGCGGGTGATGTCGCTCGCGTAGCAGTTCCACTCGCACCCGGCGTCGAAGACGACGACGTCGCGGCCCTCGAGCGGCTCGTTGTTGGCGTCGTAGTGCAGGGTGCCGGCGTTCCTGCCGCTGCCGGCGATGATGGCGTACGACTGCTCCCGGGCGCCGGCCGTGGTGCACGAGGCCTGGAAGATGGCCTCGATCTCGGACTCGTTCTCGAGCCTGAGCAGGCGCTCCGCGACGCGGCGGTGCGCGGCGGCCGAGACGGCGGCGGCCTTGCGGATCATGGCGACCTCGTAGTCGGTCTTGATAACGCGGGCCTGGTCGACGGCGGGCTGCAGCGAAGACAGGTCGACGCGGACGTCGGCCATCTCCCGCAGGAACTCGCCCGAGAGGGGCACCTGGTCGGGATGGAGGACATACAGCGTCGAGCCGGGCGTGAGGTGGCGGTACAGGAACTTGCTGAGCTGGGTGGTGTAGCGGACCTCGTCCACGTCGAACTGCTTCAAGCACTCGGCGATGCCCGGGGTGCGGCCGAACCAGAGGACCTGGCGCGGCTCAACATAGGGGATCCAGAGAATCAGGCGCTGCGCACCGATTTCGTACGTCACGGCGCAGTCGGCGAAGTTTGCACCGCTGAGATAGTAGAAGCTGGTAGGAATTGGTCAACGTCGCGAACACCGAAGGTGGCCATTTGTGATCATCACGTACTACCGCCGTTGTCTGAAGGTCGGCCCCATGTCCGAGTCCTCATAGCTGCGACTCGGCTCGCCGGGCAAGAAGATGAGGCCATCGCGGACTCTGAGCTCGTCGGCAACCTTTTTGGCGTGGAGTTTGGCTTTTCACCAGTTAGCATCCCGGCAGACTAGTCTCAGACACATCGACGGCGACACATCGGGTTGTAATATCACGGGTCCTCTAAGAGGCTCACATAGAGTAACAGCTTCACACACGACATGGCAACGCTAGCGGCCACGCTTCTCGGACTGACAAACGCGAACAATGCATACCGGGATACTTGGCCGGGATCGGCGCGACAGAGCTAACGGAGCTGACGGGCTCGTCCAAGACGGACGGCCAAGACGAAGTCTTCACCTCAATAGACCTTTACCGAGAGGAAAGACCACAGCACTCAGATCAGCAATCAAGAACCCAGGTTCGGTGTAATGACACGACGGAAGACGAGACGGAAGGGGGGACGAGGAGGGGCTGGAGGGGGCGTGAGGCAAACAACTTGTTTTTTTGCTGGGCTCGGAAGGGCCGTCTCGATCGCCTCATCGCCAAGGCAGGCGGACCGGCCGCCCACAGAAAAAGATAGAAGTGAACGCGCAATGCCTTCTCCACCTACAGGGCGTCGAACTCATCCACCACGACGAGATCGTGATCAATAGCGCTCTCCATTGTCATGGTGCTTAGCTGGTCTCGCGAGTGATGACAGGCGGTAGTTGGATATGTGTCCCGTGCGTTGGTATATGCAGGGCCCGTCGTTCGACACGGCAGCAAGGGGGGGTAGTGTATAGGTATGCGCGGTGTAAAATGGAGTTGGTAGTACCGTGGGCGGCGGGCGGCGACGAACGGCGGTTGGTCCGGGTGAGGCGGTCTGACGACGACTTCTGGCGGCTCTTTTTCTTGTCCCCGCGATGCGATGGAGAGAGTGAGAGGGTAAGGTACAAGGTTAAGTTTTGGGGGGGGAGGATGCAATGTTACCTGCGGCGCTGGCGCCCCCCGGGGCGGCACACCTCTCCTCCATCAGCCCAATCGCGGTGCGGCTTGCGGCGCGGATGGGGGTGGCGTTTACGTGGCGTTGCGGGCTTTCTGCGACCGAGAAGGAGCCAAGAGCGCACCAAGACTTTCCTCGGGCAACCGCCGCAGCGGGCAGCGGAAACCCACGACGACGGTGTTCCTGGCCTGGGCGGGTGGCCAGCTACGTAGGTACCCAGCTACCTAGGTAGGTAAGGTACCTAGGTAGATGGGCGTTCCTTCTTTATTTGCCGGGAAAACCTGGGGGGCTCCTTGCGATTGGGGAGAGGACCAGGGAGCGAGGGTGTAGGCCGAATCGGGTAACAGCAACAGCAACAGCAACGGCGGGTTCAATAGCAACAATAACAACCATTGACGCGAGTGAGATCCTCCGTCGTCGAGGGGCGAATTGTCAAATACTTACTATCACAATACACAACGGGTGCCTACACTAGTCCCAGCCGGAGGAGGGGCACGCCCGGGCGAACACTGCTTGCTAGCTAGCTAGCTGCTGCTCAGCGACCGCGGATCCGGTGCGAGCCCAGATCTGTGGGATGCGGTGACGGCACACGCGCGCGCGCGCGGGCGGGTGACGATGGTGTACCGTGTGCGGTGGACGGTGGCCCGGGGCCCCGTCCTGCTGCGTTGGCGCAAGGTTCCGCTCTTCGGTGCCTCCGAAAGGGTACGGGGTCGAGACGGCGCTTCACTGGCTCGCTCGGGGATCGCGGGAACGACGGAGCAGGAGAAGCAGGAGCATGGAGGGCGATGGTCCGGGTTGGCAGGAGACGCAGAGGAAAAGTGGTGCTGGCGTCGAAGGCAAGCGGGCAGTTGTGCGTGAGCTTCTAACGGATACATGTAAAAGTAGATACTAGATACTGCCTACCCGAGGTCGCAGTAGCGTGTGACAAACGATTAGCCTTTGATAGGTGCAAGGCAGTCCAACATGAGGCTCGGGGGGGTCTCGTCACGATCTGCCTTCTCTTACTGGGTACGCGTGTGCGTGTGCTACCCCTACCAACTACGGATACATACCCAGGTACTACCTCACAACACAGTGAGAGGAGGCAGGTATCTATCCCGGGTGGATTCTGCTTCTAAAATCCCTCCGGCGCGCGACTTTTCCAGAACTTCCAGGGGGGAAGGAAGAGAGGAGCCCGCACCGTACACTAATGGGGGCCTTTGATCGCCCAGCCCCATCGAAAAGAAGCTGCAAGAGAACGAAGAGAAAAACCTGGCCTGGCGTTCTCGAATTGTAAATTCTCGGTGCCGAAACGGCCAAGCCCACACGACTTCCCGCCCCGCCGGATGGGTTTTGATAAGGACTTAAGCGGAGATATCCACCAAAAAGCTGACTACCTTACCTAGGTGCCTAGGTACATCCATACTCGGTGCGTTGCGGCGGCGGCGCACCGGCTGACCTGCCGCCGCCGTCGCTTGAGTTGTAGGTAGCGGTCGTGCTCCGGTACAGATAGGTACCCAGGTACTCCCAAGGCGCCGGAGGCGGCCCCGCAAAACGAAAGCACAGGAAAAAAAAAAACGCCGCGCTCCAATCACCTCCCTCCTCGTACCGTACCAATACGGAATAAAAAAAGGTCAACACCCCGGTTCCTTTCCGAAGCCCCGCCGCTCGCGAAGAAGAATGCAACAATACTACTGTGGACAGGGCCAGCGAGAAAAAGAGAAACGGCGGGAGGTACCGTTGGGAAACGATGGTTTTGTTTTACCGCATCCCCCCGGTTCACCGTGTCGTCCACGTCCAGGGACGGCACTGTACATGCAACAAAACGGTGCGAACTATTCTCCTGGGGCGGGCCGGGTCTCGTCGTGGAAGGTGCAGACGCCGTCGCAAACGTCGTCCGTATCCATGCTGGAAGAAATGCCAAACGGCGTGCCTACCTACAGATGCTCTGATATGTAATGTACTTTCCTCTCGCATCGGCCCCGTCGTTCGTTTGCCTGAATCCCGCATGACCTCCCACTTTTCCCCTGGCTCTATCTTCACATTCACCTTACCTGCATAAGTACAAAGTAGGTACCTTACGGAGTCAATCCCGCCCCCAAACTGCCCGTCCAAAAAAGCCAAGCTCCATCGCGCCATGCCTTACCGATATACACCTATCCCACGGTCTTAAATGTTAGCGTGATACCTGCGGGGCCTGGATATATGGGAAGCCCCGCAAGAACTACGCTAACCTTTAAGACCGTGGTATAGGTGTACCGCGCGTAAAACCTCTTCCCCCCCTCCCCTTCTCCACTCTCCACTTCCAGGCTGAATGGCCGGCCCCATGTACCTGGATAAGTTCTCTAGTGTAAGGAAACCTGGTTGGGGAAGATCTAGGTACTACTTACTGCCTAGTGCTTAGGTACCTAGTGTGCTACGGATAACGTGCGATTAGTATTCGTACATACGCTACCTCGGCCCCGCGACTCTGCTCTACATAGATAGGAAGAGAGGGTCGCCTTGGTACTGCATCCATGATGCGCCGCGCTGCAATGCGATGCAATGCGCGGCGGCGCCCTGCACTCCATTCGATGGCGGCTGCACCTTGGAGGGGGAAGGGGGGAAGGGGGGTGGTCGGGTCGTTTGTGTTGCAAGTGGGTGTCTGCCACCGTGGTCCCTGAAGCACTTTTGTTCGGCCTGAATTGACGCACCCCCGTCGCCCAACCATAACCCCCTTGTCCCGGCTTTGGATGGGTCAGACATGCCCTTCTAGGTGGTCAATAGATGGTGATACAGATATGTCTATACTATCCAATTGAAGGATAGCTTCTCTGTGGCTACTACTATAGTACATACAGCCACGCCGCGTTCGTTGAGTCCATCGGAACGAATGGACGCGCTGCGGCCCCTCCATTCGTCCATTTGTTGGTGTGTGTGTGTGTGTGTGTGTGTGTGTGTGTGTGTGTGTGTGTGTGTGTGTGTCGTCGTTATACCGCATGATGGCGGCTCGTTGGTGATGTCGCCATCATGGGACTCGCCAGGCACAGCTTGTGCCCACCGAGCCGTCTTGTCTCGTCCATAGGCCGTCGCGTAATCGAAATGCTCCCCGTGCCATGCAACCGAGCTTTGTTTGACAGGTTTTGTCCAGTAGACCGCAACGCCTGGGATCCGATATACCCCCCTTCTTTTCTCCCTCTGCCGAAAAAAAGAAAAGCCTCCGTTTTGAAATAATCGCACCCTGAACTTGCAGGGCTCCAAAGTAATGTTGGGTATCATTTGAAGCGAACTGTGCCTAGAGGCCCTGGTATCCGTTCCTGAGCAACCCTGCCGCCCAGTTGCCTTGGTAGTTGGACTCTGCAAACATCCTGTCCAGATCCCCGGGTCGCTGCTGCTGCTGCTGATGCATGTGTGCCCGGCGCGCGTGCTCGAGCCTCGCCGCGTCGGGCATGCTGCCGTAGCCAGAGTGTTGGTACATGTTGGACATGTCGAATCCGGGCTGGTGGTGTTGTTGCTGCCCTTGTCCTTGCAGGAAGTAGGCGGGGGACTGGCCGAGAAGTTGAGTGTCGATTTCGTCGAATGCACCGGGCATCATAAAAGAGGACGTATCCGGCGGGCCGCTGACGTTCGGCCCGGGTCCCTTCTGGTATCCCAGTTCCATCATCGGTTGGTTGGGGTAGGCAAACGGATCCTCGGACGGGAACATCAGCGAGTCGAGCTTGCTGATGTGGTGGTTCATGTTGCCACTGCTGACGTGCGGAGGCGGGAACCCCTGCGGCCGCTGGTTCGAGCTCGCCGTCGTGCTCACCGAGTCCGGAGTTGCCCGAGACGACATGTCCATGCCCAGCAAGTCCTGCATCGCCAGGGACGGGTCCTGGTACGCCGCGTCGGTAATGGGTACACCGTCGAAGGAGCCGCGGACCGGCGCCTGTGACATGCGTCCGGGGGCCATGGAAACGCTCGGCGACCGGCTGAGTTCTTCGGATCGGCGCTGAGTGAGACCCGGGTGCAGGGCCGGGTGGCCGTGGACAGGCATCGAGCTTGCCTTTGGCCCAGGTGCCGATCGCTTCTTCGTCGGGATCGGCTGAGCCTTGGCCTGCCGGAGCCTCTCGGGCAATTGTTCAAACAAGACCTGCCTACATTAGTCCGTGTTGCCAAGAAATCCTTTGGGGTAAGAGACTTACGTTCAGTGCATCCGTCACCCTGTCGGCGGCTTGGCTCTTGTTCTGCAGCTTTGCAACCATGTCTCTGCCTGCAATGGCATCCTCCAACACCTCTGCCGAACCGGGCTTCTCCGGATTCTCGATGGCGTAAAAGACGAGGGAAAGAATGGCGAAGAACTCGGTAAAGAGCATAAACCAGTATGGGCCAGCAAGAACGTTTTGCTTGCGGATTTCGATGCCGATATGGACAATGTTCCTCGAGACGCTGATGCCGGCTGCCGCACAGGCATAAGAGAGTTCGTCGATATTCTTGTCCATGCTGAGTCGAGGAGACACGTAATGCAGGAACGGTCGGTAAAGAACGAGTTGCACATGAGCATAGGCAAATCTGAGCAGGTGGCGGACGCTGGATCGTATGTTAGCTTCCCGCATGTCTGTAACTCGGCCCTCCACGTTTCGTCCAGGGTGCTTGCTGACTTACCGAATCACCTCGACAGATCCCTCGGGGCTGGGCCGCCACTGAGCAGGCAGCACCTCGAACCACTCCTGCAGCTCCGTCTCGATACGCTTGATGCTGGCGTAGCTGATCAAGTAGGTCGTTCCCGGCTTGTCTCCTTTCATGACGCTCTGGCCAAGCCCCTTGAGGGGGTAGACGTACTTGAGGATCTTGGCCAGGATCTCCATCAGACGAGTGTGCGCGTTGAAGGCCTCGAAGAACGAGTAGCTTCCGGGGGGCGGTGTGAGGATGCCGTCCTTGGTGATGTACTCGTCGTCGATTTCGGTGGGGTAGGGTTGGTCGATGTCGTCCGCATTGAGCAACAACGGGAACCCGAGCATGGCGGATACGTAGATATCCATCTGACGGATAACCCAAAACACTCGCTTCCTAACCTCCTGCTCGATGATGGAAATCTGCTCGTGCTTCAGGAACCTGTGCAGACCCATGCGCAGGGCCGATCTGAGAGCAATGCCCACGAACGCATAGCATCCGCTCAGGTTCGAGGTTGCTTGCAGGAACAGAATCATAAAGAGCAGGGCTTGCAGCGACGTCAGGTCCCGGCACTCCGTGATGTCTTGCAGGATTCGCCTGGCGGTGTCGTAGTATTTCATTCTGGATGCAAGGTCAGCAAACGCCCAATACCAAAAACCTTTCTAGCGTTGGTGACGTACCCTTCCTCCGCCGACTCCTTGTACGCCACGGCAGGCGCGTTCTCGTCCAAATTAGCGTACATGCACCCAAGGGCCATGACCGCAAACAAGAGGCCCAGGAACTTGTGCTCCTCTTTGTTGTATTCATCATAAGACTTTTCGTAAATTCGATCAAGCATTTCGTAAAAGGTGGGAACGTGGACCACCCGGATCAAACAGGTGGCGCAGTTGAGGGAATAGTAGCAGAGCTTCCTGGCAACGTCCTTCGGAGGGAGATCAGGAGCAGTAGACATGGTCGAGTCGAAGGGGGAGCTCGCGGCCGATGCTGGCGAGTCCAGGTTCATCAGACCGGCAGGTCGCTCCGGTCGTGGGAGGAACGGCACTTTGGACGGAGGTCCCATCAGGCCCCGGAAGTGCTCCTTCATGCGACGCAAGAAGACGGCACCTGAGGACACGCCGTGGAAGTCCCAGCCGCCCTTGTCGTCCAAGTCCAGCTGTCCGATAGACTCAATCATGGACAAGAGCTGGGCGTCCTCCTTCCCAGGAGCCATGAACGGGTCGTGCCTCAACTTGGTCGTCTGGGCTCGGGCGTGCTCCCTGTTGCGGAACTCCTGCTGAACGGCCGGGTCCAGTGTGGGATCGGCCAAGTCGACATCTGGCATGAATTTGCGCAAGAGAGTCTCGGCACGCTGCAGGCGGCTTTCCAGTGCCTCGATGTACTGAGGAGCAGGGTTTCTCCGCCGGTTGGAGGGCTTGTCATACGTGCACTCTTGAGAGGTGTCAGCAACAACGATAACTATCGAGACGTATCCGAGGGATCCAGGTGTTACGAACCGTAGCTGTAAACGGAGCAATGGGTGCATGGCTGCTTGCCATCGCACTTGATTTTCTTGCGTCTGCACTCGTCGCAGGCCCGGGTTACACGCCTGCGCTTCTGAACAGGCGCATTAGGAGCATCGCCCGGCTGTGCCTTCTCGTCCAAGTCGGAGCCAGAGTGGCTGCCGCTGGGAGAAGGAGGCTCCTTGACGGGCCAACCGGTCGCCGCCGCAGACTCGTTGTCAGACATGCTGGGAGAGATGCCAGAGGCTTGCGAATCCGGCGGAGAGTTGTTGTCAGTCTTGACGGGGCGCGGTGGAGGACTCATGCTGTGGCAGAGCAGAACGCCCAAAGCGCCGAGCCAAGAACTTGGGGATCAGGAGTCAAGGCTGGTGTTGGTATTGGTGTGGTGTTAATGGAGTTGGCGGTAGTGGAAGTGGTCGCGGCGATGGCTCGATCGAGCTCACGGTTCTCGGTGTAAGTGCAGTCGTTTATGGTGGATGAGCTCTTTGCATATTCGTGTGTGCAAGGGTAGTTGTCCGACGAGCCAACCCAATTGCTAGGAACGGCTTTTGGAGTGACCAGTCTTGAACATTTGAAGAAGAACGAAACGTGTGCCAAGACTTCGCGGGGGATAGAAGGAAGATAAGTTTAAACAAAACGGGAGACCAGAGGGGAGCCGGGGGATCTTTTGCCTCGTCGCTGGCTCGTCTGGGCAGCTGGGGGGGTGGATGACCCCTTGTTTAAGGCCGAGCAGGGTGCGGGTGCATTGCGGTGCGGTGCAGCGCAACAAGAAGTGAGAGCCAGCCAGACTGACTGAATGAGAGAGTGTGTGAGTGTGTGTGTAAGTCGCGCGGAAGCTGAGCGCGAGATGGATTACGTAGCGGTAGGTAGCGTCTCGGCCGGGGTTGGTTGAGACAAGAGAGTACACGACTCGAGGGTATGGAGAATTCCTTCCCGCACGGTGTGGTCGCCGCGCTACTGGGACTGACTGCAACACACAGAACACGATCTGGCGGCAGCGGGAAAGGGGGGGGTAGGGTAGGGGAGGGGAGGGGAGGGGACAGGGCCCTGTAAGCCAGTTACCACTGGCAGCTTGCAGTAATACCCTGGGCCTTGAGCGGATATGGGGGGCGTGTGTGAGTGTGTGTGTGGTGCTGCTGGCTGGGTCACCAGCGGTAGGGTAGGGTAGGTAGCGGATAGGGACAAGAGGGAACGGGGACAATACGAAACCGTCGCGAAGGAGAATGGGGAAGCTAAGACGAAAAGGCGATAGAGATCGGTACTGGGGACCAAGGCCATCCGTCAGTGAGCGAGCGAGAGAGCGTGAAAGTGCGTAAGAGAGTAATTAGTAGTGTAGTAATAGCGAAAGGCGAGGTCCAGCCCGAGTGGTGTACACTTGACACTACACTACAAGAAAGAGTACAACAACGCAATGCAATGCGATAAATACCTAGGTACGGTACGCACGCTACTTGCTGAAAACCAGAAACAGGGGCGCTGGGAGTCAAGTGTACACTGAACAAGCCAAAGATGAACAAGGGCGAAGGCGACTGGCCGTGGCGTTCATGCCCTTGGGGAAGCGCGATAGCGAGCAAGGCGGTAGCGTAGTGTACATACTTCCCCACTCCAATAGCTCTGTACACTACACTACACTTCGCTTCTCTCGATCTGTAATATGACTAGGTTCTTGAGCGTAGTGTAGACTATGGTTTAGAGAGAGAGAGAGAGAGAGGTACGTAGTGTACGGAGCAAGATGGCATGTCATGTACACCACTACTAGGTAGTGTACGTACTTCCTCGCCCGGCAAGCAACAGAAGAAAGGGCCCGCCGAAGGAGGGACCGGGAGGGGGGGCGTCTTACAGGGAAAATGGAGGGTAGGGTGGTGGAAGCTCGGTCGAGGCGACCGCGGTGAGAGGTGCACAGGAGTCATTGGTCTGTGACAGATGGCGCAGAGAGACTATTATTGCAAGCCTGCAAAGTGGTGACTGATTTGGGAGGGGGAAACCCCGTATCGTATCGGCAGCGTCGCTGGCATGTATGTCGTCTGTACGCCTTTCGTCCGTCTGTAAGTCTGCACGTCGCATGTACGTAAGGCAATGGACGATGTATTGTTCCGCTGGGAGGAGTGGGAGGGAGGAACGGGGATCGTGTGTCGCCTGCACGCACACCCCGATGCCAAGACAAAACAAAAACGGACGAAGAAGAAGCTCGCGAGCGACGGGGGGTTGACAACTGCCTGCCTGTGCTTGGGGCATTCTAGCAATCTAGCTTTGGCGAGAACGGGGGGGTCACCGTCCAGAGTCCTGACAGCCCCTCGCTGCAGATACAGAAGGCGAGGCGAGGCTGGGATAAGCCGGAATGGAATGGCCTTCGTGGGTTTGGGTAGGTTACCGTAGGTAGGTAGGCAAAGAGGAATGGAACGACTCTTAGTCCGGCTCGGTCGTCGGCGGTGATTTGAGCTCCGGGCTCGAGGGGACATGCTTGTTTCCGGGTTAAAAGCGTCAGCCCGAGTGGAGGGCGTCAGGACAATGACGAGATCGGAGCTGCTAGAGCTTCTATCTTGAGAACTCGAGCTAGGCAATCTCTAGTTAAACTAGCCGGGTTTGGGGGCGTAAGGGTTCTTTTGCAAGTGCGCCGATAAACGGTGCAAACGCGAGAGCGCGAGACGGTAGACCTGCTGAAGTCCTGACTTGGTTGGTGTAAGGTATCCATCCATTCGTAACTAGGTCAGTATGGAGGTTGGCACAGACACAGTACACTCACCATTACCTATTACCCCAATGAAAGGTACTGCACTATACACTACGTGTATCCGTATTGTGAGCACGAGCACGGCCGGAGGCAGAGCCAGAGACGAAGGTCAATCTGCCGGACTCTAGGAGGCGTCTGTGGTACGTGGACCGCGGTTAGAGCCGTCCGCATCTTGGGTTGGCTTTCGAGGGGTGTGACGATGTTTCTAGTGGCTGTCCGGCGTGTGTAAGAGGCTGGCGATCTGATTGATCAATTGTGCAAAGCCCACCTCGACGACCTTGCTTGCTTGCTTGCCCTCGCTCTCGCCCTCAGACGTCGGACGGTATGTCTGCCTGTGAGTAATAATCCCTTCTGTCATGGGATGAATAATAGCGGCCAGACGAGCGAGTCGAGCACTGTAGCGAAAACCGAACAGCCAACCCTAGGACCCCCGGCTGATTCGACTGGTGGGAAGGGATGAGCGAAAAGCGGAGTTTTTTCGGGAATAGGCTTGTAAGCCGATGTTGCTCGACCGAGGAGACTTTTTTCGGAGCGTGTGATTTCGACTTTGGATTAATTGCAGAACGGGCAGCGAAGCCCCCTGCCCTGCTAGCCACAAAAAACCCAAGTGACCACCGGTCGAGTCCATGTTATGTCAGTGTTGAGCCATCACTCAGTCATCGCTTTCAAGACGGCGGTATGCAGTGCCAGTGACTGGCGTCGTGTGGATTGACAACATGCGGCGCCGACAATGTTCGTGCATGCGTTTGTATGCATGGTGGAGCCGGGGGTACGTATGCCTCCTTACCCTTTTCTGATGTTTGTGTCTTTGGCGAATCTTGCTCGAAGCCAACCACAGGCCTGAACCACACGCCATTCGGTACCTTACCGCATGGCAACGTGGTGTCGCGCACCCATTGGAAGTCATAGGTACAGATGCTCAACTCGATCTGTATGAGCCCGCCACGGAAACTTGCTCCCCACCGGCCTTGTCCGGCTGCCTCCATCGCGAGCGAGCGCCAGACGGCAAGTCCAAGGAATTCCAGGAATAGCGACACGTCTCTTTGTCTTGCCCTACGCCGGTGGCGCCTCTCAGGTCAGCGCGGCTCCAGGGACAACGGGGACAAAATACAACGCAAAGTCATTTCAGGGCCTCAAAAGAGTCGACGCTGACTTTCCCGCGGCACCTGTTATGCACGAGACCCCTCCGAACACGGGGGATCCAATTGGATCGGAGTTGCGTTCCAGGACATCCCCGTTTGGCTGTCGACAAGGGGGAGGGGGGGCCGTCCCTAATGCAAGGCAGTTCCAGCTGCAATCAGTTGAGCAAAAAGGCAAAAAAGAAAGAGGGAATATCAACCACGAGAACAAAGGAGAGATGACCGACGGAGATGTAATTCCCCATCATGACACGGCGCCGTTGTATGAGGGAAACATTGCCCATGCCACACCAGGTCCTCGAGTAAAAGCTTCGGTTCCGAAGGAGAGACAACATAACCGGCGCCAGATCGTTTCTGTGATGGTCGAGTTGAGCTTGCGGAGCTAACGCATTTCACTTTGGCACTGGCGTGGTGCCAGTTTCCAAATTGTAAGGACGGGGCCTGCTGGCTCAAACGGTCTGTGATGCTGCTGAAGAGCCTGGACCCGCGTCCGCCCGTGGCCCCCTCTGTCCATCGGTACATTCCAAACATGGCATGAGAAGGGCTTGCCTGTCATCGTCAACAAATGTCCTTCGAGTCTCTGCTGCAGCTCCTGCGATTGCCTTTCTCCCCCCTCTTCTGATCCTTGCCCTCTTTCTCGGCCACCGACCATCGAAAAGGCGCAAGAGTTGCTCCGAGGATGGGATCGAGGGTCCAATGCGCTGTTTGCCGTTCGTGTCGCCATGGTGGAGAGAATTGAGGGACACCTCGGACGAGGAATACCGGGGAGGACATCCGTAAGGTCAGATAACCTGCAGTGACTGGCCAGGCAATTGGTCTCGGTAGGGACCAGGAGTCCGGCCAAGGGGGCGGGAGGCGCCACCAGCCAAGGGCCAAGGTGCAGGACAAGAAAAAGGACGACGACGACAGCCCGCCCGATGGCCCCTCTGATGTGGGCGACGGTGTGGGCGGGAAGGGAAGTCTCGCCTCGCCTGGCCTCCTATCTCTCCCATCCCCATCCGGTGTGTGATGTGAGAACGCATGTGTATGTAGCATGTGCGTGTGGGAGCGAGTGAGTGGCACTGGGACGGTTTATCGCAGGCATTTCCGAGAGTGACCCCCCTCCTCTCTCTGTCTCCCTCTCTCTCAGAACAATCTTGGCTCGCAGCGGATGCAGCATCTGGCATGGCATCGTGAGATTTCCCCCCTCCCCCTCCCTGCAAGGCTGGTGGGAATAGAAGACGCATGGAACATTCGAAAAGCCTTCGCGCGGTGGATTACCGTCGCATGGTTGACGGGACGTTGTCAAAATGGACCGCCCTACGGGAGAACAGGGCCCAGGGCTGAGGAAACTGAGGTTGTGAAGTCTTGGCATCCGTCATTGGGGTTCGGGTCTGGGTGCGTGGTGTCGCGGTAAATTTTCTCTTTTCGCGGGAGAGGAGGAGGAAGAGGAGGAGCAGTGGACGCCTCACACCGCACATCACCCGGGCCGCGGGTCACACTCGGGGCAGGCGCTTGCCTTCCCTTGTGGTCGCTAACGCGCCTTACTAGGTAGTACCGTAGTGTAGGCAGGTACGCTAGGTACCCATGTACCTACCCAGACCCCCTCTAGGTTCACTGGGCCAGGTAGGTGGGCTGGGCGGTGACGGGTTCCATGGCGTCTAGCCGTGGGTGAACGGGCCACCACCATCACCACCACCCGGGCACCACCACCCGCTACCCGACTACCTACACTAGGTAGGTACTACGTACACCACAGGCGGCAGGTGCAGGGCAGGTTAGGTAGGCTACCTAGGTACCTAGGTACCTAAGTAGGTAGGCAAGACCGCTGGCAAGGGAAGGTGCAGGTGCAGCAGGTGCGTGCCCAGGCAGGTGCTGTGACCAGTGACCAGTGACCCAACTGCACCGACCAACGGCAACGCCAAAGCCGCGACTCGTCGTCCCCTCTCTCCACCCACTGCCCACTCCCACTCCCACCACCGCGTCAGCCCAAGAGCGGAGGGGGGCAGAAAACGCAAGAGCTTCCTGGTCTTGGAGTCTTGGCACGCTCGATTTTCCTCTTTGCCAAGACTTCCACCCCGCCCCTTCGCGCTTGCGCTTGTCTTGACAACATCCATCGATTTCTGTAGAGCCTCAGATGAGATATCGGAGGAACTGCTGATGCTGCGAATTTGGCGTTTTTTCCCGTTGTTTTTTGCTCGCAAAACTCCCCCAAAGCGACTGGGCTTGGTTTGCCTGCGGACCACCCACTCCGCCGAGTGTGTCTGGGTGTCTGCCAGAAAATCAAGGAAACCGGCCACGTTGGCCTTCCCCCCCCCCCCCCCCCCCTCCTCCTCGTCCTCCTCCAGAGCCTTCGCCCTCGCCCGCCTTCGTTATTTCCGCAAGGAAAGAAAAAAAAAACGATTGAAAGAAAGCAAAAGACTCGATGCATGTGTCAGCCACTAGCAGGGCCGCGATTGCTGGCACTGTATCGGGGGTACCGGCGGGTACAGTGCGCTGACCGTCGCTAAAAGTCGCGAGGTACGTATCTCTACTGTTCTGATGTGCCCTGGGTACCTGGCTTACAGAGTACCACCAGGTAGGCATGTCCACTTTTAATCTGCAATCCTCAACCTGAGGGGGTGGACAAGGGGTCGAGAGGCATCTAGTGTAAGGAATCTCTTTACACTACTACATACCTGCCTACCTACTACCTACCTAGTGCAGATGTACCCGGGCCATTCAGTTGTGCTGGGTTGAACCAGATTGAATTGAGTCTGGTGCTGATGCTGGTGCTGGTGCGTCTGTCTGGTGTCCGAAGTGTCGGGTGGAGAGGGGACACCGCTAGGGCCACAGACCGCTCAAAGATCACCTGAAGCAGGGACCTTCACTGAGGTGGACGCTGCACCTGCCTACCTAGGCCCGTCTTTCACACGGTACACCTCAGTGACCTCACGGCACCTATTACTGAGCAACCCGACGCGCGACAGTCCACCTAGCGACAGCGCCCGCTACCTAAGGTAGCCCTACCTGGAGCGGAATACTTCAATGGCTATCTGAAACTCCAACAGCCAGCATCAAGCGCTATTCACCTCTTCATCTGCGCATTTTGTCAATCGCTCCCCCCAACCCTGACCTGGCAAAAGACTCGCAAACTCCCATCGAACCCGAGCCCCTCGGTCAAGCAACCTTTTCCCGAACGCAATGTCTTTGAGGGGGGCAGCAAACCAAGACTACCGCCAGCAAAGTCATACGCGGAAACTCGAGCTGAATCTGAGACGGCCCGGCAGGGATCCTCTGCGATCCCCCCAGGCCCTTCCATCGGCATATGGCGCGCATCGTCGCAGGGCGTTCGCATTAGTGCAGACCACTCCTCATGCCCTGTGCCCAAGGTAAAGAAGGTACGAAGTACTATTACATACCTACATCGTGTAGTATGTGAATGTGCCCAATGTGCTGCTGCCATGGAATTTGACCACGTAAGACGTGCAAGCCAAGGCGTCGTAGGGTAACTCGCCAAGGGCGCACAGCGCATCGCCCAGGACTCGGGACTCAGGACTAGGAGCGCACCGACATTGCAGCCCGTCTTTTTAGCTTTTTGGCATGTTGTGATCTCGGTCAACTGCCGCACTCGTTGGTGTCTGAAGTCTCCAAAGTAAAGTAACGAGGCAAGTTAACTGTCAGATTGGGCACGTACCTGAGCGAAGACCTGGGACCGGCTCTTCCCTGCTTGCTTGGTCGCAGTACTACTGGCGCACTTTCAATCTATTTTCCTAAAATTCTTTTATGGATTGCCCACCTAGCGCAATACGGATACGCAGCAGCAACAACAACAAAGTTGCCTCCAGCATCCGTAATCCCGTATCTCCTTGGGCAATGTAGAGCGTAGAGCTTCGCTTTGGTCCCATTACAGTCCCATCCTAGGGGAATCCTGGCCAGGTCGTCCCCCTACCCTGGCCTGAGTAGCGGCGCCCTGATCCAGCGCCGATGCTGCGTCGCTTGCCCATCACCAGCTGGGCCTGTCATCAAACAAATCAGTGCACGAACAGGCCGGGGCGAGCGAGAGCAGGGCGCGGCACCCGCTTCCGCAGGATACTGTGCCATCTGAATGAAGCAGGAGACAGTACAGGGCGAGCCCAGCCTTTTTCGGGTTCCCGGTTGATGCTGGGTAAATGACTCTACAGTCGTGCTGCGTTTGATGTTGCAACTTGCAACAGCGTACTCGACCAAAATCGTCGAAGCTGCGCACCTTGAGGCATAGATAAATAGGTCACCCAGGATGGAGCTGGGCCGTAAGAGTGCGTGAGATTCCTGGCCCCCGAAAAGACAGACGAAAAGTACCAAGGCAGCAGGGCAAGGTATATGGATACCTACGGATATACCTGGTGTAGATGACGGAGAGATACGCCTCATCGCCAAGACCATGTCCAGGCACCTTATTCCTGGAGATCGACGGACTGCCGCGTCTGGTTGCCAATCATCTTCACCGAGATACGCAATAGATCGCCGTTGTCATTTTTGACGGCCCCCAGTCTCGCATCCTCTTGTCGCTTCTGCCTGCTACGTTACAGGTGCGGTGCAGCACCGACCAGCACCACTTTGCGCTGACACGGGACGTCTGATGAGAGAGAAAGAGAGAGACTCATAACACGTATGCAGACATTGCAGAGGAGGAGCACTGGGGGTGAGAAACGGTACTCCTCCGTAGATGTGAGGTAATTACCGCTCTTCGTACCTCAGGCAATGAGTGAGTGAGTGACCTCCGTCCATTCAATGTCATTCCGCCCCGTTTTATTCAATTACCCCGCAGCTGCTTTGATTAGATAATCGGCATTTTTTGGCCCCTCATTTCCATTCGTCGCTGGTGCCTGCCTGTTATCCTGTCAGAGCTCCAGCTGCTAATACGCCGTAGCCCCTCCCTCTCTACAGTTGTCAGCGGTGCCATCACAGCACATCAACCGCCTACTCTCGCAGTCCTCGTCACGCCCATCTCTTACGTTGACGATTCGCGATACGCAGAGCCCGTCATTCTCTCGAAGACAAAACTCTAGCACACCAGGTGAGTGAGGCCAGGTCCTCCGCTTTCCTCCGAGCTTCCATCTTGCTTGTACCTTGTCGAGCTTCTGCGCCTCGCCTGCCCGAACCCCCCCCCTCAACCTTACCAAACGCCACGGTCCCTGTTCCGTACCTTTGGTGGCCACTGACTCCAATCCATTTCTCCAACTCGACCCTGCAAACGAGACACCGAGCCCCTCATTCCAATCTTGCACGCTTTCCCACCACCCCGTCCACCATCCATCCACTCTCGCACCACGGCATCAGCACACCTGCGCACCACCACCCACCACCCCCTTTCAGTCCAACTCTCGCCTGCGAAAGCACTATCGGTGCCTTCGGCCGCCGCACCTGCCTCACCCCTGCTTGTTGGCGCCAGTCTCGCTGTCGTGCTTGTTGTTGCTGCTGCTGCTCAACGGCAACCGTTGCCATCACCCTCCTCGGCCAGCCTTGTCACCCGTCGTCGTACCGGGTGTCCCTGGCGTTCCCCGTGCCGCCCGTTTCGTCCGGCTCCCTGCTAACTATCATTTGAGCAACATCTCAGCGGAGCCCGCCGTTGGTCCTACGATCTACTAGTCCAGCAACCTGATACGATTACCACAATTTCCAGTATGGCTGCCGCTAACGCCAACTCCTCCTCCAACGCCCTCCTGGCATTCTTCTCCGATATGGACAGCCAGGGAGGTGTCATTGTCAGAGGTGCGTTCGTTCACTTGCGTGTCGTCCCAGCCTGTCGTCGACGCCCGAGAACTTCACCACTCCCATCGCCCTCACCGTGCCCTACTTCCCTCACCGAGCCAGGACTGTTCGTCCGTCTCAAATAGGAAGCTGATGCCAAGACGCGTGGCCTGCTAACTCCTGTCAGATACTCCCAAGCTTGATCTAGATCTGTACATCCAGAACTACTCAGGTACGCACGTTCTTTTGCACACCCCCGTCTCAACCTTGTTCCTCGTGGACTGCGCCTCGCTGCCCTCAGCCTCCCTCCGCGCCTCCGCCCTCCTCCCCCCGCCTGCCAAGGCTCCGCCGCCTTCAGGGGATCTGTTCTCACTCCTACCGCAGGTCGTACCCGCTTTGAACGACTGTATCTCATCGGCCGGACTTGTGTGCCGCTGTGTGTCGACGCCTTGAAAGCTGCAGTCGTTGAAGCCAAGCAAGGTCAAGATGTCCAGAGGTACCGCGATGCCTGGGACTGCATTCGTGTTGCCTCTCCTTCTGAGCCCGAGGCCGTTTTCGACAATGAATGGGTCGAAAACACGGAGAGAGCCAACAAGGCCAAGACCCACGATCTCGAAAGCGAGCTGAAGGGTTATAAGATGAACCTCATCAAAGAGAGCATTCGGGTTCGTTGCTGACGGCGGAATCTCTCAACAGGAATGGATGCTAACACCGCTCCAGATGGGCAACGAGGATCTCGGACGTCACTTTGAGAGCGTCGGCGACCTCAACAACGCCGGCGAGGCCTACAGTCGCATGCGTCCAGACGTCAGCACATCGAAGCATATTATCGATGTCGGTAAGCACCTCGTCGACGTGTCACTTCAACGTCGGGAGTGGCCCATGGTCATTGCCAACTTGAACAAGATCGCTGGTGTCCAGAACGTCGACGAGGAGAAGGGACTCCATCCCTACATCAAGATCGTCCAGGGCATCGCACACATGGGCCTCGACAAGTTTGAGGATGCTGCCAAAAGCTTTTTGCAGACAGATGCCGGGAAGGAAGGCGTGGACTACAGTAACATCGCCAGTCCCAACGACGTGGCAGTGTACGGTGGCCTCCTGGCTCTCGCAACCATGGACCGGAAAGACCTCCAGGCTCGCGTCCTGGACAACCAGAACTTCAGAACGTTTCTGGAGCTGGAACCTCACATCCGCAAGGCCATTTCGCTTTTCGTCAATGGTCGGTACTCGGCATGCCTCGCAATCCTGGAAGCTTACCGGGCCGACTATCTGCTCGATATCTACCTCCAGAGACACGTGCCGGCCATTTACTCCCAGATCCGGAGCAAGTGCATCGTGCAGTACTTCGTTCCATTTTCTTGCGTCACACTCAGCAGTTTGGAAGAGGCATTCGCGATCCCGGGCGAGTCTCTCGTCGATGAGCTCGTCGTCATGATCAAGAGCGGCGTTCTGCAAGCTCGCATCAATACAATCGACAAGGTGAGTCCGCGGCCCCCGGAGTTGCACGCCTCCACGCCCAAATGGAGCCGCACGGTGCTAACGCACGAGCCAATTTGCAAGACGCTGGTCGCCGTCTCTCCGAACCCCCGAGCAGCTCTGCAACGGTTGGTCCTCGACACTATTGATGCCTACGAGCGGGACGCCACCGAACGGATTCAACGCATGAGCATCATCGCCGCGGATATGGAGGTGAAGATGCCTCCTCGAAAGGGACCCGCTGCCCCCGCTCACGGACCTGATGAGTGGTACGAAGGCGTCGGCGCCGTAATGAGCTGAAGCACCTCGGTACGTCACTAGACGGCGAGGAGGGTACCGGCCGAGTGTCAACCCCGTTCTCCGCAAGTCGGACGCGAGCCGGCAGGAATGCTGGTGAGAAACGGGGCACTTTTGACGATCCACTCTGGCACCCCGGTCGGAAACCCTAAAAATTTGGCTGGTCGACAGGTTATGCAGAACGGGCGGGTTGGCAATGGATCATTGGTTCACCTGGGAAAAAAGCATACGTACGCTCGCCAACAGTACTTAGTTTCGTGGGATCATTTAGACGTCATGGCACTTTTGCGAGCCAGGCACCCCCCATTAGGCATTGGAATCGGAAGGGGGCACGGGCGTTAGCGGCGCGCAGAGCTGAACGGTGGAGCGGTTAAAGGACCAGTTGGTTGTGTTGATCGCGGGATCCCCGGGCCCGATAGATTGAGGCTTACGCAGCGAGCATAGGGATGTGTCAAAGGGAAAAAGGTCGACTGGCCTCCCTTGGGAAATAACCGGGAATGAGGACCTTAGGGTTTTTTTCATGCGACGCTACAGGTTCCTGTTCGCCCGAACTGTCTGCTCTTGAATCCCTCGTCACCCGTCTGCGCGAAGTTAAGCTTACCATGCCATGCCGGACGGGACTGGCAAAGATAAGCCGGCGAAGACCTCTACACGGTCTAGTGGTGTTGTTGATGGTGTCGTGTCACGTTCGTTCTCCATCTGAAAAGTTGCACGGTGCTGTCAAGTCCCTTTTCGCTTGATACTACGTTAACGTAGTAGCAGTAACGGCTGCCGTACCTGGAACTCCTCCACGCTCCACACTCATCCTCCAAAACAGGGGGGTGGCCGAAAGCGAAAGACACCTGATGATCACTGCTTCATCCTGACGAAGTGGGCGCGAGATCCATTTCAGCGACCCTTGCTGGGGTGCGGCGCGATAAAATCACACCGAGGGCAGCGCGACATCGCGCGCTGCGTGAACCCGCCCAGCAGCGGCGGCGGCCCCCAGTTTGCATCTTGCTAGTGTAGAGCCTGCAACCGCAAATAACAGCCGGTGAGTCTACAAGATGGGGCTCTGGGGGGGCGGTCATCGCAGGTGCAAGGGGGAAAGGGGAGTTGGGATAGAGAGGGAAGGACTGCCTCGGGACAACTACTCTCTTGTCACAACTGATACGACCCTTGGGAGACTGGGGAGGGGGAAGGGAAGTGTTACTAGTGTGGGAGGCGGGTATCGATTCCTAGCCTGCATCAGGAAGTCCGATGTTCCTGTCTGTCTTTCTGTCTATCTGTCCCTGTGGCCTGTAGTATTATGGTTTGTGTGTGCGTGTGTGTGTGTGTGTGTGTCCACCATCCTATGCCTGTCCATTGTGACGGCAGAAAAAAAAAAAGTTCCCCATCAAACTCCCATATCCATTTTTTCGACCTCGGTTTCGCCTTCCTTTCCCGATTTCGATGGGATGCCCGTTTTCCCGTCCCCCCGGGACTAAAATGCACCCGCTAAAAGAGTATCCGTAGTAATGAGCAATATATTACAAAGAAGAGGAGCAGGGGAATGCCGCTCGCAAGGCGTGATGGGCACAACCCGCACCGTACCGCACCGCACCTGATAGAAAGTGAGAGAGGTGGGGAGGAAGAAGAGGAGAAGGGAGCAAGCAGGGTGGGATTGGGTTGCAGGCAGGGCCAACCCCCCATCTGCATGCCGGTCAAACCGCCTGCGTTTCCGCGCAATAGTCATGTTTCCACCGTGGAGCCCCCCGACACGGTGTCGGAAAGGGAGAAAATACCAACGGAGGCAGAGAGGCAGAGATAGTCCACGAGTCGTAGCCGGATGTAGCAGTAATAGACGAGAGCTCCTCTCCTTGTCGGGCAAGGCAGCAAAGCAAGGGGTGGGAGGAGGAGGTTGGGGGGAAAGGGCGCGCCGCCCGCTCGCTCGCCCATAGGGGAAAAAAAATCGAATCATCCCATCAATTGCCGCACGTCGGTGGGCGGCCAGCGGACCTGCGCAAAGGTGAGGAGGCGCTTGATGCTCTGCAGGTACTTGCGGGTGACCTCGTCGCCCATGACGTGGCCTCGCTCGCCGTCGTGCAGCTTCTCGCGCGCGCTGCGCTCGTGGATGCCGACCATGGTGACGCCGATGGGCCAGGCGGCCTTGCCGATGGAGAGGCGGAGGTAGCCGTCGTTGGCGTCGACGTAGCGGCGCTCCTGGGCGGCCAGGACGATCTCGACGATGGGCGCGAGGAGGTCATCGTCCAGGTCGTACTTTTCGAACTTGCGGAAGAGCTACGATCGCGTTGCATAGTCGTTAGCCAGAAGTTCTGCTTGCCATGTGCGACTGTTGGGTGAATAATGAAGAGAGAGAGAAAAACGTACCGGCTTGAGGTTCTCGCGACTCTGTACCATGGCGCTGTACGCCGTCTTGCTCGCCGTCGTGTCGCGCCGCTCCTGCTCCATCGCCTTCTCGTACTCCGTGAGGACCATGGTGAAGTACGACGCCAGCTGCCGGAACAGCCACTTCCTGCCCTCCTTGTCCTTGGGCACCGCGGCGTCCACCTTCATGTCCTTCTCGTCCACCAGCTGCAGCGTCGTCGGGATCGGGCCCTTGGTGACCACCGTCGTGAGCCGCCTGTACCTCCTCAGCCGCGCGCCGTGGCTCTCCCCGAAGAGCGTGGCCGGCTCGCCCAGCCCCCGCAGCTTCGCGAGCAGCTCCCCGTCGGGTATGTCCTCCATGCCGTCCTCCAGCGCGTCGGCGTCCTCGCTGCCGGCCTTGACGAGCTCGGGGAGCCCGAGCCGGCGCCGCCTAGCCGCCTCCTCCTCCGCCTCCTGCTCCTCGCGCCGCCGCCGCGACTCCTCCGCCAGGCGCTGGCGCTTCTCCTCGCGGACCTTGTGCTCGGCCTCGGCCTCCTCCTCGCGCTTGCGCTTCGCCGCGGCCTTGGCCTCGCGCTCCGCCTCGATGCGGGCCTGCTCTGCCAGGTAGGCCTCCTTTCGCTTCGCTTCGACGTCGGCGCGCTTGACGAACTTGGAGGAGGAGGACGTCGGCGTCGACTCCTTGGACTTGTCCAGCTCCTTGGACATCAACGCCGCGAAATCCATGGCTGCGGTCGTTTTTCGCGGTCTCTCGATTGTTCGGTCGGGTTGGGCTCAATCACGGCAGGCCAGAGCTTGGCAGGTGCTTCCCTGGTATGCGGAAGGGTGGGTCCGGTCGGGCAGGAGGAGCTGTCGGCCTGGCGTGGGTGTCTTGATGCTGTCGTCGGTCGTCGTTCGTCGATGATCGTCCCGGCTCTCGATGAGATGTCGTCGTTAAATGTCCCAAACGGAAAGGGAAAGGAGGGAGAAAATTAAATCGGATAAAACGTCCCGCAAAAGCTTACTTTCCCTCTTTTTTTACGTTTCCCCCACACTCTTGCGGCCAGTTGTAGGCGGACGATCCATGCATGGAAGCTCTGGAAGATCGCGCTTAACTTGCACAGCCTCACTCGCCTACGACCTTGACTCCAGTCGGGGGGAACGCACACACACACACACACCGCGCACACCACACACGCACCTCACACACACGCAAGCAAGCTAGTTCCCGTTTTCTTTCCACCACCCCCCGAAAAACGTGTCTTTGTACCGGTTCGTCGCAAGGGGAGCTTGTCAAGCTTTTGTTTTACTCCACCGATTCGGTCCTGTACGTACTCTTCTTTCGACGACACTTCGCATAATACTCGTGATACTTGACCGTCTGGGCCGACGGCAACAACATACCTACGCACCCACCAACCCTCCCCCAAAGTCAGCTGCGCGCGCGATGGCTTCAATCGACAGGGAGGAGACCACCCCGTTCCGACTCCGGCTCTTCCACAAGAATGGATCATTTCACAGGTAAAGTGGGACCCCGAATCCCCTCGGTTTCGCCGCACGTCCAGACGGGAGAACGAGAGTTGGCTGACCGGCGAAAACCCCAATCTGCGCAGACCAGACGAGTTCGCCGCGAGAGCCCTGCCGCCGTCGCTGTCGCTGTACACCTGGCCGGACTGCACCCTCACCGAGCTCGCACACCACGTCGCCGCCGAGGACCCGACCCTCCTCCCGAGCCCGTCTGTAGGCACGAGGCTGGCCTTCCGGCTGGTCTACCCGGACACGCGCGCCGCGGCGCCGTCGGCCGGCGCAGGAGGCCACGCGGCGGCGCACCCGAAGTTCATGGTCAAGGACCTGGGCACCGTCGTGCTGGGCGGACAGAGCGCGCCTCCGGCTGGCGCCGCCGACGGCCAGGACGAGGACGTCGACATGGCGGGGACCGCCGCCGCGCTGCTGGCGACCGACACCGAGCCGGACAAGACCCTCGCAGACTCTAAGTTCGTCGTCGGGGACTACGTCTGCTGCGCCATACTGCCGCCTCTGTCCGATGGCTCTATCGCACCGGCCCCGACTGTCAGGAACGACAGGGCGGGAGGCCAATTCGGCGCCAGGGCTCTGGGCGGCGGCCAGCCGCCACCGCACAACGCTCGCCGGGAGGGAGGCTTTGGGGGTCGTCAGGGGCGCGATAGGGACCGCCGACGGCCTGGGTTCGGCGAAGGTGGTTTTCCCGAGGGGGAATGGAGGAGAGGGGAGAGGCTTCCCGAGGGCCCTTCTAGGCGAGGAGGCGGCAGAAGAGGCGACAGGTGGTGATTGGGGATGAAGTCGGATCCGCGCGACGTTGGCACGCATGTCGACAGGCTTCCTCCAGACTTTGTTGCAGGTCCACGGCACGCGCGCCCTAGGTGTCGACATCCAGCGTGCCAAGAAGAGAGATATCCTCATAACGAATCTCGCGGGGTAACACGTCGGCAAACTCTCGGAGGAAGGGCCGATACCATCCCCTGGTTGGTAGGTGTGTTGCATGATTGGAAAGTCGGCGGGAACCGGGCACAGCCAGACTTGGCTCTACGAATCGCAAAATTCGGTCTCGGGGGCTATGAGTTTCTTATGACGCTCAAGCTCGTCACTGAGGTTCTTAATGATTACGGGAGGGGTATGCGGGGCAAGAGAGGTTGCCTTTGTCAACACGACTTGACGTGGGGGAAACGGCATGCACGGCGTTCAGGTTCATTTCAAAAAGGGATACCAAACATGACTACGGCCAGACTGGCGGCGCCGGGAGTCATTACCAATACTCAGAACAACTGAGAATCCGCTCCACGAGAGCCGGCTACAGCAATGAGATTCAGTTCACACTTGTTCCATTTTCCTCTATTCTGAGACTCTCGCAAGCGTCCCTGAACTTATTTTACATTGCACCCCCTATTCCCATCTATCGCTCGTAGATCAGGTCACCCTTGCGCTTCGCGCGGAGGTCGATAAGACCCTATGACACTGCAGTCAGCATCCAATCGACGTCATGTCGCACCGGCTCGCACCGCCTGTTCCAAGTATGCGAGAGGAAAGGGGAGAGGAGTCTTCTCACGTCGGTCTTGTAGCCGAGGTAGCCGATGATGGCGGGCACAACGGCGATGTAGATGAAACTGATGCGGGCTGTTCTCGGGGTCCAGCGGAACCAGATGTGTCGGTTGCTCTGCATGTCTGTTCTCGTCCGCTCGCCGGTCAGCGCTACAGTTCCTCTCTCCATCCCCGGGGGTTCATATCCCAGCGCCCTTCAATCGGGGGCCGTAGGCTTTCAATTGTCCTCGCATCGAAAATCGGGGATTTCATGTGTTTCTCAGGAAGGAAGGAGGTTCGACGTACGTCCCAGCTTGACCAGCGCAGGGTCAAGGGCGAGCTCTAAATGGGCAAGAAATTAGCATCTCGTCCCGGTCTGTTTCGGTTGAGGTTTTCCGGATCGGGGGCTCACTGTGGTGCTCAACGCCGCCAGCCATCTTGTTTGATTTCTCGAGCGGTTCGCTCGGTCAGATATCTGGTGGGTAGTGTGGATTGGGTCCGGTCGGAAGACTGTCGTCGATAACTGCGCGCGGCGGCTTGGAGCTCTTCCCGTGATGGCACAATGATGCCGCCGCGGGACCGTGGGAGTCGGATGATTAGGTAATGCGCATTCTCTTGCCTCGATGGTCAGGCATCAGCCAATCACGAGTGTCGCATTAGCCAGAACCAAGAGACTATGACACTGTGTGGAGTCCGCTCTGCTGCGAAGCTCTGCGCTGATGTGATCAGTGCACGGTTCGAATTGAAAACATCACACTCGAATCCACCAAGCTTGCCTTGCATGCACTCACGGTTTGTGAACTTCGTGGAGGCAGAGGTTTACATAAGCACAGCAAGTCAACGTGCCAGAGTGGTTAATGGGCTGCCCTGCTATTGCGATCCAGCTCCGGCTGGATACACGAGTTCAGGCAGTGGCTTCGGTCGCGCAAGTTCGAATCTTGTCGTTGACGTGATTATCTTTTTCGTTCTGCTGCCTCGGTGTGTGCTGGGTTGCCAGGGAGTAAAGTACCTTATGGTTTTGTTTGACTGACTTTTTGGTGCTCAGTTATTATGCACTTACTTACCTGTCTTTGCTACATCACTCAATCACCATTGCTTCGTTCTCTCTGGCTCTTGAACTTGTGTCTTCCCTTTTGCTCAATTGACATTCGGAGTTCCCTCGCAGTCGCATACGGAAGTCGAAGTGCAAGTCGTCTGATCTTTGAGGTTTGTCTCTGGAATGTACCGCAGCGCTCAATAGTCTGGCGGAACCGCCAATTACCTGCACTCTCAGTTTCAACTCGAAACATCGAAGCTACTTCCAACTCCAACTCCAGCAACTCCCCCTTTCGTCCGTCCCGGCCGCCAAACATCATAGGCACACGTTCGATTTTCAATATGGCCCAACTAGGATATTATTGGTGAAGTCATTGACTCGAGGAAATTGCGTTCGTGAACAACAATCTGTCCGACTCGCGTGTCGCTAGGGGGGGGGGGGCTCATGGACTCGATTTGGACTTCACCCGAGGCTTCCCAGACCGAGGCAAGCCTAAAATGTGGGGTCGATCGTCCGGTCGTTCTTTGAATGAGCTGCTGCGACACCGACGGCCCAAGTGTTTTATTGCCAGGAGGCACCTACCTGAAGGCGAGTTTCGGTGGGTCTCGGGCGGGTGGTGTTCCGGTGCGCTGGTGACGTATAAATGAGGGACACGACCTCTGTGAGAGCTTCGAAGGTGAATTCGGTGTTGCTTTCGGTGAATTGCAGCATCGTGCGCATCGTGTCAATTCGTGCCAAGCCATATTATTACCGTCCCATCAAAGCAGCAACAGACACGACTAACGAGCCGGGTCAGCAAAATGGCGACAGAAGAGCAGCAACCCAAGGTGAAGCTCTACTGGTGAGTCGCGATAAGACCCATTCACGCGGGCGTAGGCTCACGAACGTCACAGGCTGGAGCAGTCGAGAGCGCAGAACATCCTGTGGCTCCTCGAGGAGCTCAAGATCGACTATGAGGTCGAGGTGTTCCACAGAGACAAGCAGACCAAGCTCGCGCCCCCGGAGCTGGCAAAGGTTCATCCCCTGGGCAAGTCGCCCGTGATCGAGATCTTCCCGACCGGCTCTGGCGAGTCCATCAAGCTGGCCGAGAGCGGCTACATGACGCAGTATCTGTGCGACCACTTTGGCCAGGACAAGAACCTCATCCCCAAGAGGTGGAAGGACGGCCAGGAGAACAAGATCGGGGGCGAGACCGAAGAGTGGATGAGGTGCCAGTACCTGCTGCATTACGTCGAGGGAAGCCTCTTGCCCGTCCTCACCCTGTCTCTGGTCATTGGAGGTAAGTCGCAGTCCTCCCTCGACTATTTCGGCGATGGCGTCAAGCGTGCTCACTCCTCCCCCTTTTACCAGCCTTAAAATCCAGCAACGTGCCCTTCATCGTGCGCCCCATCACCTCGGCGGTCGCGAACAAGATCTACAGCATGATGGTCTTCCCCAACGCCAAGAAGCACCTGGCCATGATCGAGCAGATGCTCGACACGGCCCCCGGCGGCGGCGGCAAGTACATCTGCGGCGCCCACCTCACGGCCGCCGACATCCTCCTCAGCTTCGCCCTCATCGCCGCCGAGGACCGGTTCGACGGCCTCGGCAGCTGGCCCGGAGGCTCGGCCAGGAAGGCCCACCCCCGCGTCTTCGAGTACATCGAGCGCCTCAAGAAGGAGCCCGGGTACGAGCGGTCCGCGCAGAAGATCCGCGAGATCGACGGCAAGTTCGAGGCCACTATTTCCAAGATGTAATGTTGATTTGGGTATGCGGGGTGTGCTTGGGTCATGTCGGGGGGTTTGAGGGACGAAAGGAATACCTAGTTAGATACCACTGAAACTGTACTAATTCGAGCCTTTTTTATCCATTGCCGGAAAGTAGCTAGGGGAACTCCACGCCCAACTAAATACCTGTGTCGCCTTCAGTTAAGGCTGTTGTTGCCCAAGCTTTAGCATGCAATTCAGCAGACATGTAAATAGCAAATTGGCGAATCTTCAAGAAGTGCATGTTTGCCAAGTGACAGGTGCCATGTGGTCCAAGCTTCACCAAGCTTCAGTGGGAGAAGCGCTGTGACATTCACGCCGGCAGGGGCCGCGTGCGTGGGTTGCGGGCCATCGAATCGGCATCTATCCTTTTCGCCCGCCGAACACTTTTTTTTTCTTTTGGTGAAGCCTTCGACCTCCCAACCAGCTGTTCATCGCGAACCACGAACACTCGGATCCCCGATTTCCCCCCCGCTCAAAGTCGCCAGCCAGTCGTCATGCTGGCCTCGCGGACCGTATGCGCGCAATGTCGCTCGAAGCTTCTGGCCAGCGGAGCCACGATCGGCGCCGTCCGGCCGAGCTCGACGATGAGCTCCGCATCCGCCGCTGCCACAGCCGACCACGACCCGAAGACGACGACGGCATCGAGGCCGGCGCAGGCTCAGCCCTCCGGTGGCCCCACGAAAACACAGAGACCTGCCAAACGAGGCGCGAACGACCCGCGAAGGAGGGCATTGGATCTGTTCGAGAGCACCATTAGCAAGAGCGCGCCAGCGGCGCCGGTGTCAGGGCCCACGCGGGACGTCAACAAGATCTACCAGCTCGCCGAGAAACTCCGCACGACCATCTCGAACCGGGAAAAGCTTCCCCGGGTCGAGCACGCGACGAGATGCTGGAAGCTGTTGGCGACAGAAGTCATGCCGGTGGCCCGGGAGTATCCCGATGTACCCACCATCCTCTCCTCGCAGGTCGGGCTAGCGCTCCGGTACGTCGCCGACGCTAAGCTCGCAAACGTCCACACTGCAGAGCTGCCGGGAATTGCAGATATCTGCAAGCTACTTGCCGACTTTGGGCAGCGGAAAGCCATGAAGCGCTTGGAGATGGTCAACAAGTTCCTCAATGCGATCCTGGCCCCTATGCCAGATGCGCCGGACTCGGAGAGCAGTCCCGTGGTCGAGGAAAGATTCCTGGAAGACCTCGTCGAGTTCTGGAAGCATCTCTCGGGTCTCAATCGTACCGAGAACGGCCTGAACTACCCTGCGAAATTCTGGCTCACGTCGAGACCAGACTTGCGTGGCCTGGAGGAACCTACGGGGCTCTTCCGGACACTGATCCCCCACCTCTCAGAGACTGGGATTCACGGCCTGGGCTCCGCCCTTGTAACCACCTATGTCTTGCTTTCCGATCCGACCTACGCGGAGACCAAAGCCAGAAAGGAAGCTGAGCCGTTGCTGGCCGCCCTGGAGCCTATCGTCAAGCGATTCGATCGAGAGAGGCTTCGGGGCATTTTCGACGAGACATCTCACATGTGGAAGTTTGTCGAGCCCAGGGCGGACTGGCGGGTTATCCATATGGCCCCCGAGACGTTGAGGGTGGTATCTGCTACGAACGGCGAAGGCCAGGGTCCGACCCAGTGGGGAGGGGGTTTTTCCTATTCCCTGTGGCACAAGAGATTCGGCATCGCATACCGCGGAGACGATCATGCGGCTATCCAGCAGGCTTGGCGGGATCTCAGCGATCCGGCCAACGACAAGGACCGCGCCGAGAAGCTCAAGGCCTGCCCGGAGCTCTTCGACTACATTCTGCACATATCCTGCCATAAGTCACGTTACGAAGCGACCATTTACACCAACATGATCTCGGAGGTCCTGGCATACATGAGGAATATCGGGCTCCAGCCATCGACCAAAACCTACACAGCAATGATGGAGGGCTGGAAGAAGGCAAAGCGAATCGAGCCCATCGAGAACCTCTGGGACTCCATCACGGCCGCCGGCGTGAGGCTGGACGAGCATATCTGGTCGAGCAGGATATCCGCACTCGGCAGCCTGGGCGCTCCGTGGGCGGGCCTCAGGGCCCTCACCCACATGGACAGAGCCTGGCGGGCGGCGGTCGAGAAGCACGTGCCGGAACTGGCCGTGAAGCCCGCGATAGCGAGCGTCAACGCGGCCATCTCCGGCCTGCTGCGGCGGGACCGCATGGAGTACGTCAACAAGACGCTGGCCTGGGCCAAGGAGCGGGGCATCCAGCCGGACATCTACACCTTCAACATACTCCTCGCCTGGATGCTCAAGAGGGGCGCCGACGACCAGGCGGACAAGCTGCTGGCCAGCATGAAGCCGGCCGGCGTCGCCCCGGACGGCGCGACCTTCACCATCATCCTCGAGGCGGCCCTGCAGAACCTGCCGGCCCGGTCGCCGCACGAGCAGCGCGCCGCCATCGACAACGTGTTCCGCGAGATGGCCGCCTGCGGCATCGAGCCGAACCAGGAGACGTATGGCAAGATGCTCAGCACCATCGTGCGCGAGGGCGACGACGCCCAGGTCGCCGTGGCCACCGTCCTCTCGCGCCTGCGCGGCAGCGGCATGCAGCCGTCGACGGAGATCTGCACGATGCTGGTCGACTACTACGTCAGCCGCAGCCCGCCGGACCTCGAGTCGATCCGCGCCCTCGTCGCGGACCGCCGCACCCGCACCCGCGCCCTGACGGACCGCGTCTTCTGGGAGACGGTCATCAAGCAGTACCACCGCGCCGGCGACCTCGAGGGCGCCCTCGACATCTTCCACGACCTCGACGACTGGGGCATCCGCTGCGGCCTGCCGCTCCTCGAGCCCCTGCTCCGCTCGCTGGTGCACCGCCAGGACTGGGACGCCGCCACCAAGCTCGTGAGCACCGTCCGGCGGCAGGCGCGCGCCCTGGCCTCGGACCCGGACAACCGGTACTGGAAGCATGCCTTCTGGGCCGTCGCGAAGGAGTACGAGCTGCTGGAGAGCATTTAAAGGACCAACGCGATTGCGCTCCGCTTGTGGGTGTGTAGGATAAAGAACATATAGATGTATAACAGCTCACTGTACCACGACGTTACTTGTATGTTGGACGCAGCACTATTTGACGCTGCCAGTTGAGTTCTCACAAAGACATTCGCCTCCGAAGCCATCGTTCCCAGCGCATTTCCAGGTACACCATGGGCTTTGTGATGTATTTCTACACGATTATTACCTGTCGATGTGGTACCTTTTGGACCAAGTTGTGAAAGACATCCGCGCCGCTTGGTATCATCAAAGTGACGAGACCAATCCTGCGGTGAGTCCCGTTTCCGACCAAAGCCAGCCCAAGACCGATCCATCGCCGGGTCTCCCCTTCTTCCCTCGACCAATCTACCTCATCGCCAATGACGACTACGTGCGCCTCGTCCGTGACGTCGTCCACCGTGTCGAAGATGACACTGGCGTGCTCGAAGTGGCTGCGACGCATGGTATCTCCATGGGTATGCCACTGGATCATTTCTATGCCTTTCTTCTTGCGGCCGGGATGGCTACCACTTCCCAGTCGGAAAGTTCCCAACCGGCCGCTGAGCGCGATCCTTCCGCCCGTCAGCTCGCCGGTGTCGGCACCGCCAGGGGGTGTGTTGACCTCGGCAGCGACGACATAGGCGTCGCGCCGCGACAGCCCCTCGTCCATGAGGACCGGGCCGTCCAAAGCCGCCCAGGACCATGAAGGGGTGCGGTACCGGTGGGCTCGTCGGGCTGCGTCCTCCGCAGAATACCAGGTGAGCGCGTACACGAGATCGAAACGCCACATCCCTGCCACGTACTTGTACTCGTGCAAGCCCATCTCTCGCAGCTTTTCTTCCATCTCCTCTGCCAGTCCCGAGAGAGCAACGAGCTTGTCGCCGGGGAACGTGAGGTCGCATTTGGTGTAGCTCTGCACGATGTTCCTCCACTCGGCCGAAAGTCGATGCAACGGGTTTGGCTGAGAAGGTCGCTCCTCCCCCACCAACGTCTTCCACAGCGTCGAAGGGAGATCTGTCCGCTCGTTTTCCATTCTCGGGGCCATCTCGCACCTGTGGCCCTGGCGGCACTCCCAGTACGCCTGATGCGTGCCGAAATGCAGCACACGAGGGGCCAATAGTCGTTCCTGGAGAACCCAGCCACGGCGCACCAGAGGATCCCGATTGAACATCTCGAACCAGTGGGGCCCGCAAGAGATGACGACCTCGGCGAGCCTCGCCACCTCGGCTCCGATAGAGGGCCTGAACTCAACCGCCGGGCTCAGCTTCTCCCTCCACGGGAGACGGGAGAAGAACAGTCCGTCGCCGCCGCCATGGGCGCCGAGCGCCGACACGTTGAGCAGCGCGTTCCTGTAGACGTGCTGCATGGTGGACGACTCGCGGCGCCAGTCGTCTGCCGAGTCCTGGTAGATGCAGAGCCGGTCTATCCACAGGTAGCGGACCTCCAAGCGCTCGGCGACGACGGCCGCGTCCCTGAACGTCTTGGGTAGGATGTCGACCGGCTGCCACTGGGAAAGCTCCTCCGCTGTCGACCCGAGCAGCCTGAGCGTGGTGTGCGCGGGCTGGGGGCCCCAGCAGTGGCTGAGGGTGATATACTGCGCGCCGTGCGGACACTGGCTGCCTTGCACGAGGCGGAACGAGACGGGCTGCTGGTCGTGGCGCAGCTCCAGTACGCGAGTCGGCTTGAACGTCACCGACCTCCTGGACAGTGTACATGACTTGTGAGAGTGTATGCAGTCTTGGAACCAGTTTTGGATTGGCGACTGAGTTGCCGGGTCATCTGTCGACGGCCCCGGGTAGAAATCGAGCAGGTCATTTTCCTTGTCGGTATCTGGGAGGCGGGTTCTGTTAGATTGCTTGGTAACTGACCCGTTGAAGGGCCCGCTGAAGAAACACTTCGGAGAAACAGATAGTGCCTTACCTTCCTCACGGAGTAGAGACACGACGAGCCCGCGTCCTGCCGATTGGAAACAGAAGTAAGTCTTCCGGCAAGAGGCATCATATGCATAGTGTAGCATGGAATAGTACTTTGATTCTCGGCCCAGGAGATCAATCTCTTCGGCGGCTTTCTGTATTGTTTGGTCTAGCATGGCGCACACGAAGCACTTCTCTTTGATCGATTCCATGAAAGTGATCTTTTTCTCATGGTGGCCGAAGAAATCTCTCTGGCGCTTGCCCGTCGCTTTTCTATGGTCAGTATCTGAACACGGAAGGATGAAAGGGCATCAGACTAACCGATGGACACTGGCATTCCGAGCATGCAGTCCTCTGGGTACGAGACATGTTTTGGCATGGTCATGACACGGTTCCGGGGGCGCCACACACCCTCCAGGGCATCACGGCAGATTCGGCAGAGCATCGGGCCTACCAGGTGGACGGTTCGATCCCTAGGTGGTTGGTATGCTCCCCGTACTCAGGCATCAAGTCTGTGGGCAAGGCGGCGCAGATGCCGGTGCCTGGAGCGGCAGTGTAACTTTCATGAAGAGGTGGTTGTCAACGTTGATAAGAGTAACTGATAGCCTGGTCAACAGGGAAGTCTCTCTGGCCGGCAATGTAAAGAAGGCTTTATGCGGGGCGCCTACGTGCCTGTTTCTAACTGGCTGTAGAAGATGAGATCTGACGTGCCGCAAAGCCGTATTTCCAAGATGGCAGAGACGACGGCTTCTGTACAAGAATCCCCCTGATGCGCCCTACCCCACGTTCATTGATACCAAAATCGCGATTTGTGTGGGGTTGCAGCATTCTTATAGCAAATCATGATGAAATCTAGTGAAGCGTCAACGCAATAATTCAGCTTGCCTGGGGTTGCTATCGCCTCCAGCACCATGTTCGCGCTCATCATCCCAGGCGCTCAGGTTCTGCTGACCATTACAGAAAGGGCTGTCCCATGCCTCCGATACCTCATTCAGGCAAGATCAGAAAGACTCAGGCCTTTCTCTACTTATTACCTAGGCTCGCTGGGCTCTGTTGCTACTAGGCTGTGTTACTACCACTAGATTCTGTTACTATATTATACTCTACTACTTCAAAGTTCTTCTATACTGTAGTACTTTAATATAAAGAGATTCTATCTACTCAATAGATAAGCAAAGGCTGTGATAGCCACGTAGCATGACCCTAGTAGTAAAACCCCTAGCGAATCATGATGACCTTAACAAGACATCGCAAGGCACGCGTAGCCACAAGGTTTATTAAAGTTCTTAGTAAGACTAAACCACCAACTCGTTGTATAGTGATTACTATTAAGGATTCTCGTTAAAGGTCTGTTTGCTTTTTGAGAGTGTTTATAGGCTCGTGTTGAAACATGTGCAAACAGCCCTGAGGTTATAGCTGAGAGAATACAATCCCAACAGCTCAACCAACAACACTGAGAACATGCTTGATGCCTTCCCAGTGCTCCTTGACCGTGGGCCAGATAAACTCAGGCGCCAAGATGAAGCCCGAACCTGCACTATTGCCCTCCTTCGGTCTCAGCTCGACACTCCACGAATACGTCGCGTTCATGACGCCGTGATGAAAGTCCCTAGCAGATCCCGTAGAGTTGTACAGGATCTCACACGACGGGCCGACCTTATACTCCTCGCCGCTGTTCGCGGCAATCGCCGCGGCGTACCCGGCACCGACGTCACGCTGCGCCTGCAGGTTCTTAGGCAGCACGTCGGGCGCGCACGAGAAGCCCCAGGGCAGCAGGATGAGCTGCGAGTAGCTGTGCCAGTCGATGAAGAGGCGGATGCCGCCAGGGGCCGCGGCGAGCTTGCGGGAGAGGGCTGTGAGGGCTATGTTCTCGGGCGTGTCGCCGGCGGACACGCCGCGAAAGGTCTGGCTGCACGGGTCGGCAGAGACACTGCCTTCCTCGAGCGAGTAGTCCCACTTGAAGTTCCAGTTGCGGTTGCCGTCAGTGCCGACGCAGGCTGTGTTGGAGCGCGGCTGCCTGTTCTTGCGCCACAGGCGGTCTTGCGTTTGGGAGTAGATGAAGCCTCGTCAGTAGTTAGCGGGAGAGTTCGTAGTTCCTGAGTGATGCATGGGCTTACCGTCCGTGTTGTGGAAGGGGACGATATAAAAGTCGTAGGCGTCGAAGAAGGCCGTGACGTTCTTGTTCCCAGACTTGTAGCCATCAATGAGCTGGTACGTGAGGTACTCAACGGTCTATCCGTGTTTTAGCAAGAGAGTTTTCTGCCACGGGGAGGACTGCTGACCATTGTAGTGATCCATTCCCTCGCATGAACCGTACCGTGCCAGAGGACGGCGGGCTTGGTCCCCGTATCATTGCCGCCCTAAAGTCGCAACCCAAAGATGTTGCGACCTTCATACGTCGAACCGATGTCCAGCCATTCCGAGTTGTTCGGGAAGGCGGCGTGCAGGTCCCTCCAGTAATTAACATGGTCATCGTACGAGTGGTACGAGTCGTACCAACTGAGAGCAGGCAACTCGCCTCGCTTGACCAAGGCAGCAGCTTTCTCAGCCAGGGCCTCCGCGCTGATCTCCTTGCCCAGATCGCTGCTCACAAGCTGCGTCTCCAGGTCCAGCGACTCGAAGCTTTCAACGTCGCTCGGCGGGACTGCGATATGCACGGAACCTTTGAGGTCGATGGAATGATACGCCTGAAGGATAGACTCGAGATTGCTGGGCGCGTTGGCTTTCGACACGCGGTAAACATGATAGCCGTTGTAATCGACCTTGGCATCGCGAGTTGGATGGTGGTCGGCTGAGCGGATGGTGGAGGCAGCGACCAGCGGCCAGAGAGCCACGAAAAACCTGGTGAACTTCATCGCAGCTGGCGTTCAAGTGGTCCCAATACCTAGCCACCGAAACCGAAGAGGGCGCTGGCAAGCGACCTAGGACTTTACCTCGAGAGGCAATGTCACTTTAAATACATTTGAGATGTTCCGGTACACCCCTCTTGCCGGAACTAGTCGTTCCTACCCGCGATTCTTCATCCTGGCACGATCAACTCAACAAGCTTCCTAGCCTCTTCAGGTTCCACTGCCAGCAGGTACTTTCTTCCCCCTACAACTGCCATATTCATAGCAATCGTAGTGATGTATTGTGTGTGGTTACACCAGGATCCATGGCATTCCGAAGCCTTCGGTAAAATCCTGACTATCGCGTCTCAGCATCGGTGCTACATAACACCTGCCTCTTTGGGCTCCACTGCCACACGTACTTTCTTCCTCCTGCTGCCACCCAGATACACCACTTGCGTGAAAAGACAAAAGAAGAACTCTACTTATTGTGACCCCTTGGCTGTAGTTTTTCTCTGGTGAATGAAATTCCTACCCAAATACACTACACATTTGACTGTCTGCAGATCATCCCAACATAAAGTGAGGGGTTGAAAGTTGCTAAGCATGCGAGCCAAGACTACGATGGTGGGACAACGCTCGAAACCCTCTCAGTCAACGTCCGGAGGTAGCAGATCAACAATCTCCGGACGGTTATTCGTGACGTCGTACGCAAATGCAATGCTACTCCCAGAAGAGTAGGTGCGAAGAAACGTGGGTTGCCGCTCGAACCCGATACCTTGCAGCTCGACGCTTGGCTGCGAGCATAGCCTCTCATCATGAGAGTTATTGTTAAGAAGACCTTATTTATCACCCCCTCCTCTAGTAGCCACCACCCTTCTAGCCATAAATACGTAGCTAGACGTCCCTAAGTTAAGGGCTATCTATGTATATACTAGGTAGGCTTATTATTGTCTATTACCTACTATTATCGTTTTCCTCTATTATCGTCCGTTGTCATTGTTGTTGTTGTTGCTGTTGTCGTTGTCGTCCGTCCTCGTTGCTGTTGTCATCGTCGTCCGTCGTCGCCATCGTCGTGCGGCAGAGAGGGGAGGCCAACGATTGAGAGCCAAGCCACATAGACACATAAGGGTGTTGAATACTAGAGTAGGGGTTGACGTATAAGATCTCAGTGAAGAGAAGAGCCGAAATGAACGGGCAGGGGTCTGTAATAAAGTTTGAGTGATGCTCCTGGAAGCGAAAGCGAACGTAATAGCCTATTGAAAGCAATCGCCGCGGAATCCACGGATAGTTCCGGACAGCACGGAGGCATCTGGCCGGCCGATATTGTCTCCACTTCGGCGGTCCCACACCCGCCATGCCGGAGGTAACGCCGGCTATGTTGCCTGGACTGTGAAGACATAATAGGTACTCTGGTTGAAACTCACTCCCTCGTTACAGCGTTGTCTCGTCGTATTTTCTTGTACGCTTGTGAAAATTGACCGTGCTAAACATTCGGCTACACTAAACACTCACCCAATGCGCTACACTAGGTGGTAGTATTAATACTGGGCAGGGAGCTTGAGTATACTATGTAGAGCCCCACTAAAACGCTCGAGGTCGACACTACCTATGTACCGAGTCCCCCAAGCCTAGAAGTCCCGGTCCCGTCCCTTGAAAGACAGGACGTCACAAGTGCCTGTGACAGGCCGCCACCTTGCCAGAATTTTTTTCTCCAACACAGACGCGTCTTGCATTTGCATCCTCAGCAAACGACGGAAACCACTCAAGTTTTTAATCGATAAAACGCTTTCGACGCGCAGGCGACTTTTACCGTCGCGAAATCCATTTTCCTTGCAGAAATGGGCTGAGGATACCAATCGGACCCCTGACCTCGAACTCGAACCCGAACCCGACCGACGAGATGGCAGCTACAGAGAGCTCCAAACCTTCGTCGCGCGATGAGTCTTCGGACTCTGGCAGCGGCAGCGACAGCGAAAATGACACCCCAGCGCCCGCAGTCGAATGGCTCGCGACTGGCCGCTCGAAACGATCCACCGCCGGCAATCGAATGAAATCGATGCTTGCCAATGAAGAACCCGATTCAGACCTTGAACTTCTTTTCGCCGAGGACGACAACGACGAAGGATTCACAGACGTCGACGATGCCGGCTCCGATGTACAGATGGACTCGTCATCCGACGACGAAGACGACCAGAACCAAGCAGACGACCTCGAGGGAGAGAAGGAGCTAGAAAAGCAGGCCAGGGAGAAGAAGGCCGCGTTTCGGAAACGCAAAGCCCAGGATGCCATCCCGGCCAAGTTCAGGAAGAAGGTCCGGATCGAAACGAGCCAGAACACTACTCCGGCCCCACGACCCAAGAAGAAATCCGAACGAACGAGCTGGCTGCCATCAGCTGCCGACATGCCCACCCGTGCATCATTACGACAGACGACAATGTCCAGCAAGGTGGAACTGCATCGGCAGATGGTGGAACGCGAACGCAAACGGGTCAAACAGCTGGAGAGAATGGAGAAGAAGGCTAAGAAACTCGAGGCAATGAAGAAGCCGCCCATGACCCAAGCAGAACGACTGGCCGAGGCAGCCATTGTGGAGAAACGGAATGCAAAGTCTCTGAACCGATGGGAGGTAGCAGAGAAGGCCCGTGAAGAGGAACGCCTTGCCAAGCTCGCGGCGTTGAACAATCGCACACTCAAGGGGCCTGTTGTCACATACTGGAGTGGGCTGGGCGAGTGGGAGCATCATTTGAAACACGTCGGAAGGGTTGCTGAAGAGGAGAAGGCTCCTCGAAAGAAGCGAGAGAAGAAGGAGAAAGGAGACAAGGGTAAAGGCAAGGAGAAAGACGAGAAAGAGGCTGAGAAGAAGGAAGACGGCGCGCCGAATGGTGCTGCTTCTGCACCTCCCACGGCTCCGCCAGCCAAAACCCCAGATGATCAATCCGAGGCAAAGGTGCAGGGCGGTAGGCAGTCAGCCCCACCGATATCGACGTCGATGAGTGCCGAGGCCTCGCAGCCAAATGGTGCGTCCAAAACATCATCGCCGGTTACACCAACGCCAACGGATGAGGTGGCGGCACCAGCAATCAAGACAGAAGATCAGCCTCGCGTCATGGCACCTCCCCCAATCCCACCACCACCGACGTTGTCGCCGACTCCTCCGAGATCCGACGACAAGCCCCAGCTGATGGCACTACCATCAACACCAGCACCTACGTCATTGAATCCATCACCAATGGTCCCACCATCGATCCCGCCACCTCCCAAACCCTCATCTGTTCTGGCAGCGCCTGTACTGGCAGCCCCGATACTCGCTCCGCCCTTGGGTGGCATACATCTTGGTCGACACGATTCGCAACCGAAATCCAACGTTCTTGCGCCACCCAATACAGCTCAGCATCATCAATCGCCTCTGTCTATGCCCGCCCCGCCACCCCCGCCATCCGCGGTCAGACCGCCTCCGACTTTGGCGGCCCCTCAACCGACACAATCTCCAGCTCCTCCAAAACCCATACCTGCAGTGGCAGCTCCCTCCACAGCGCCAGAAACAACCGAGCCTCCTGCGCAGGAAGAACCTCATCCGAATGAGGTTGCTCGCAACGCCTTCATCCTTCGCAACTTTGATGAGAACTTGATTAAGGACAAGACCACCCAAACCCAGGTCCTCTTCGGCCGCCGGATGGATCGCCTCGCGAAGCCAGCCCCTCGCCCTGTGTGCGTCATTACATCCCACCCGGCCCGGTACCGAGACCCCATCACGGGCCTACCTTATTTCAACGCCTACGCGTACCGCGAGATCCAGCGCCTCCGGCGCGGCGAGTACAAATGGAGTAGTCTTCTCGGTGTATGGGTCGGCAGTTGCACTTACGCTGCGCGTGGTGTGCCGGAGAGGTTTCTAAAAGGGGACGGCAAGCCCAAAAACAAGGCTGACAAGGCAGCCGGCGACGTCACCGCCGGGGAACCTGACGAGAAGCAAGAGTCGAAAGAGGATGTGACGATGTCATCACCGCAGGAAGGGAAGGTTCCAGCGGAGGCAACGGAGGAGAGATCAGAGGAGAGAACGGAGGAGAAAACGGTGGCAGCTCCGGTACCGTCTGCGGCGGCTCTGACGCCGCAGACGCAACTGCCGCAGCAACCGCCGGCACCCACACTCGCGCCTGCCCCCGAGGTCCAGCCCGAGGTCCAGCCAGTGGGGCAGGCACCCGTAGCCGCTTCGGTCGCGACTGCCATCTGAGTAATGTTAGGATTCAAAGTTGACCTGTATGAGTAGGGTGGGCGGGAGAAGCGGTTAAAACCTTCGGACGGTCCTTATATAGGCTCCTTCCGATCAGATCGGAAAACGACGCCGAAACAGGAACTTGGAGTTTGAGAAGAGGAAGAGGGTGGGAGGGACTTCTTCATGCGCGAGGAAGCTTGCTGGCCTCGCTGCTGTAACCACTCTGGACTGTAATTATATGTCTACTGTACAAATATACCCACGTTAGTCATGACATCGTTGTCGTCGTCCATCGTCGTCGTCGTCGTCTATCGTCGTCGTCGTCCGTCATCGTCGTGTTGTTGTTATGGAAGAGCGAGCCAAGGCACTTAGGGGTATTGAATACTAGAGGAGGGGGGGTGACGAATAAGATCTCCCCTCCGAAGAGGTCCTCCGAACAGGCCGTGATCACCACGGTTTACAAAGTGACCTTTCGCAACAGAAACATTCCGCTTCACTCGTTCTCGCTTGATTCTAGCCTCCGGCGAAGCGATCCCGTAACATCAACTCCATCACAGAATACAACAATTCAACCGCCCGCGAACGAACGCACCCACACGCATGTCCACTCAACTTTTAGTAGTCACCAGACGCTTCCACCACTATCACCGCCAGCATCACCACCACCGCGACCTTTGCACAGGAGAGAAGGAAGAAAGGCTAAACGGGGTTTCGGAGGAGTGTCGGCCGGAGAGTGCGACCGGGGAGGGGGTGGAACGGACTCGGGGACTCGGGGACCATCTATAACGACGACGGTATTAAGGGGAAGAAGGGGGTGTGTGTTGTCCAGTAGGAGGAGGAAGGGTCGACGGTGAGCACCGAAGGAAGGGAGCATGAAAAACGTTAAAAGAATTGACTTGTCTTGGGCGTGAGGGTGTGCTGGGGAGGATAGGTATGCCTTCCCTCCCCTTTGCCTTCTGCCCCCTTCTGCTCCCCTAAAATGGGCGGATAGAGTTTTTCTCTGCTCCAAGTGCCCGTTGTCCATAAATCATCGGCTCAGGCACACACGGACGTTGGTGGGCGATACCGACCACTCATCTCTCGCATTTCCTTCATCTGGTGTTTTTTTCTTTTCTCGGGCATCCAACTTCACCAACCCCCCTGCTCTTATTAGTGAATCTATTTTGCTCCTCCAGGCTCATTATACATACACACGCAGGCCAGTCCTCTGCATTACTCGTGTTGCTCGACTCCATCACGGGGAAGGATAGTCAGGGAGGATGGGAGAGAGAGACGGGCGAGGAGGCTTGTCGCACACCACCACGACCCATCCATCCATTCCCTCGGGGACGGTTACGTACGCACAAGGCATCTTGTTTTTGCCTCGCAAAGTTCGACGACACGGACACCTGGCAACACCCAACTACACTCCGTCAGAGCACCTCCACCGAGCTCTACACACGTGCACACGCAGACACAGGCACCCGCACACAAACGGCACCACCAAGGCCTCGACAAGCTTTCGGGTTCGATATCGGATTCCCGTCCGCGCACACACCCACACGCTCTCTTCCCCTTTCCAGGCCGTTATTGTAGGCGTCGTCGTCGTCGTACCAGTCGTCGTTGTGTGGTGTCCATCCGGCCAATCATCCATCACCCACCGGAAAGCCATCACAGAGACTTTATTCTCATCGGACGAGTAATCAACTAAGGAGGCGTTTGAAGATCACCCCCTCCTTCCTTCCTCCCCTTCCCCCCACAGACTGGTGCTTATGTAAATCTACGAGCCACTTACCCGTCTTGGCGGGTTGACTGTGAGAAAAAGGGCAAGGAAAAGACAAGATGGGAGCCACAACCGCCGCGGCGGGGACGAACGGGATGGCCGCGGACTTGTGTGAAAGGGGGACCGGCCGTTGTAATGCTCGCGTCCTTCCCTACCGCAAGAAACACCCCAACGTGTGTGTCTTCCCTCCCTTTTGTTCCTGTTTGCTGGTAAAAGCGTAGCTTTTCCCTTCCCCTTATCCGTTGTTCAAAGCGAGAATTCCCCTTTCCGTCTCCCTCATACCGCGATGACACCAACTTTTCACCCCCGGGCGCTGCGTATTAGAGGTCACTGTCGTCATGTGGCCGAGACACGGGCTGCGGCTCGGCCGAGACGAACCCACACGCTTAGAGCACACACCACACACACACACACAGCAGTAAAAGCGGGAAATAAGGCCGACGAGAGGGGGAAAGAAACAAGAACAAGAGGACCAATGAGGTGTGTCCTCAGCTCCAAACATCACGATGCAATCCCCTTCCAGAAGTTGTCTCTTCCCACGTTCCCGCCTGCTTCTCCCTCTTCCCCCCTCTCCTCTGCGCCCGCATTTCACGAACGGACTTGTGAAAAGACTCCCATATTGAACTGAAAACACAAAAAAAAAAAAGACAGAGAAAGTTGGCAAAGTAACACATCTGCCGTCCCGAAACATGAAGCAATCGTGATGAAGAGGCCACCACCAACCTACCTACCTACCTTTTTTATTTCTTTTTGGCAAGGACGGACGGAATAAGCACTCGAGACAAGACACCGAATCTGTGTAAAAGAACAACAACCGCTTTGCGCCCCAAGCACCTCGAAAACTCAAGCTTTTCCCCCAAACAATATCCATCTTCGATCCTTCTGCCCACCATTATGTCCGTCTGCCCTCCCCGCCCCCCTTCCCGAAGAATCCCTCTGTGACAAACACCCCCTACCCGGGCCCTTTCCATCCCACACTTATTAACCAACTTTGCTTGTATTACCTACGGACACTTTAAGTGAATGATCAGCGTGCTAAGCTTCTTTTGACGGTTTGATCCTCCCTGCAAAACACTTTTGGCTGGTGGTACCGTGCTCCATGTGTTGGTAGACCGTGTTGTTGTTTGAGAGAGAAAGTCTGCCCACGCCCGCCGAGCCCCAGGTTCGCGCCTGTGTTGTCCCAATTCCGTCGCCCTTTGAAACTTGCTGAAGAAGTGGTCTTGGCTTTTCGTCGCAGCAGGTTTATTTTCGACGGAGGCTTGGTTGAAGAGCCAAGTCTTTCTGACGTGAGGCTGTGCGACTTTTCCTAACCAGAAGCCCCAATGCCCAGCAGAGCGCACCACATGTTGGGAGACACATGTAACCCAGAACGGGCACAAGTCACGATTGGCAGTTGTTCGCGGACATGTTTCTTGAGTCATTGCAGATGTTTCATTCAGGCATCTACCAAAATATACGTCGTTCCAATATTGATCATCGCCAAGAATATCTTGAAGCAACATCGCAAGCCTGAAAGCCGCAAAAACAGATACCCCAAGCACCACCGCAATGATGTATGTGTCCATTCAAAGCTGTTGCGCCAAAATCAACGTGTTGCATTTCTTGCAATCCGTCCCCTTTTCTTTCCCAAGTCGCTCGAAATGCCCACTCTGTAGAAGCGCCGCCGGCTTAAAAGCCGTATACCGTGAGTGGAAGTAGTAGTAGAAGGGAAATGAAAATGGGTATATCTCGTCCAGTACTCCGTTCAAAGATCATCCGTGTCCGCCGTTTGTGATCGTCTCGGGTGGCGTCCGCCACCGAATAGCGCTGCGATCCTGCGTCCCGAAGGACCAGGAGAGCTAATGCATAATGCCACCTCTTTTGATGAATTATGGCCGCCGTCTCTATGACCTGGCTCATATTCTGGCACTAGATGTGTGCATCTTCTGCTGTCGTTCGTATGTAGAACTGCCCGGGCACGCGTCTATTGCATGCCCTTGCCCCGGATAATGTCAACCATCCAGCCCATCTCATGGACCAAGTCATCTAGACCGTTGTCAATGGGTGCTGATACAACAGTGGCGACACGAGGGTGGTTCTTAATGACAGCGGCTCGGGGCAGGCTGTAGTTTTGCTCCAAGGAAGGCTTCCTCGAGCTGGGTAGCGACAAGGGCTGCACATAGGCGACATCGCTCTCGTTAGAGCGGCGATCATCGTCATTTGAGTCGTAGAAGGACGGCGTCTCGTCTTCAGGGGAAATTGGCTCAAGAGAGGAAGAGTCAACGCTGGAGTCGGACGAGAAGGAGAAACGCGAAGCCGGAGGAACCTCCTCAAGTTCCTTGATGGGTAGTGGGGGAAGAGGAGAGTATTTCTTCTCGCGTGTGAGGACCCTAGCAGTGCTGACAGTAGGCATGCTGCTGTCAGAGTGGGAACGCTTGAAGGGAGGCGGAGAGAGGCTGGTAGTGTACGGGTTGACTTCCGAAAGCGCAGAAGAGGCAAAGTTCTCGTCATCCTCGACCTCCTCAACGATATCGTCGGGAATGATGACAGTTGGCCGATCCTCGAATCCAGAAGAAGCACGGCGGAATGGGTTCTCATCCGACAAGAAGCGCCGCAGGGATTCCGGAGAAAGATCGCGACTCCGGCCACCCTCCGAGGACGTAAGACTTCTGCTGTCGTCTGAAGGGGAGTAAGAGTATGGAGAGACGGGGCGCTCCTCTTCGTCCTGCATAAAGGCACGATCGGTAATGCGGTTGGACGAGGGTTTCCTGGAGAAGAGTCGACGCCACGATGGCGGAGGTGATGTTGAGTCAGCTCGCGAGATGGCTCTCTGCGGCGGAGCGGCAGGAGCAGATCCGAGACGTTGAATGGTACTGCCGGGGACTGGCGGGGGTGCCCGGGGAGTGATGAACTTGTCCTCCGGGTTCATGGTCCTGTATTCCCCGTGGTGAAGCGAACCCAGCGATGCGCTTCTCTTGCGCTCCGCCATCTCGTAAGGAACCTCCAGCGTGTTGACAGTTTGTCCGGGCAGGTACGGGCACTGCGTGGTCGTAGGGAGAGCCGGGTGGTGAGTCTCGTGAGTTCCGTCAAGCTCGTACTAAGCAAGGGTTAGAATCGTTTGCAGCCATGAACTTCCTTTTTCTCTCTACTCACGTAGTAGTAGTAGGTGTTGCCCATCTTCAGACCACCATTGCGCTTCTTGTCCCTCGCGTTGAAGTCGTCGTCGAGCACGATATCGTTGAAGGTGTGGCATCCGCGCCATTGGCCGCGATCTCGTCGGATATCTCGTTCCATTGTGTAAGGCTTGGAGAAGTTGTCCCAGGATCCAACCAAGTGTACTGATCTTACAGCTGGATGAGTTTGACTGAAGGGTCGTGTAAGTTAGCAAGGTGAAGTAGATCGAGGATGTCCCATTACTATATATCAATAGAGCCCGAGGGGTGTGGTAAGATCAAGTAATCCGTAAGCCGCTAAGCCTACGCCGAGCTGCAGGCCTGGGGCCCTGGTCCTCTCCCGAAAGCGGAAGAGGTGCCGACCAAGGTAGGCAACAGTATTTGGCTTTGGCAGACGTTTGACGGAGTATTCGGAAGGTTGCCGTTGGGCTCATGATGGAGGGTATGGAGGGGAGGAACGGGCGCAGCCAGGGCCGGGGACGCAGGGCATAGCATAGCCCGATATAAACTTTTCCATCTGGCAATGTTCGAAACGCGAGCCCAAGCAGACGGTTGAGCACTGCCAAACAAACTTCGGCGCCGTCCCCGAATGTCTTCCCCGGCCATTTGGGGAAACCGAAGAGACTGTTAAAATGCTAATAAGGGGATACCACGAACTTTCGTAGGCTTGATACACGGTGTCGCAGCAGGGTTGGGCGCGGCTGGGGAGTGGTAGGTGATGGGACGAGGGGTGAGGCTGTTGACCAAACATACAATTACGCGAGTTCGAACGAAGGTACGTACGTTGACGACCGTATATAGCGAAAGCGACGCTAGGCCGCGTTGAAGCTTCGACCAGCGAATGGAGAATAATAACGAAACCGAACCGTAGGAATGACCAGAGAGGTCCTAGAAGAAAAACTCACAGCATGAATGTAAAGAGTGTCGTAGTAGGGTCCATGACTGGTTCGGGAATGGGCAGGGCCCAAGTCAAATAGGTCCCAAGTGGCAAGTCTCAATTAATTGAAATGCTGTCCCGCAGCGCCGCAGCAGAACAACACGCTAAAGGTCTGGTGTTGGTACGGTTAGAAGGGCTTGGAAGATGCACCTCTGGTTGTTGGTCCGGCCCAGCGCGGTGTAAGTCGACTTGGCCTGCGTTGGTTGGAAGGCCTCAGTTGGATTTGATTTCAATGAAACGCCAGGAGAAGTCCCATTCTGTCAGAATAGACGCAAAGCGGTACCAGATTGAGAACGGACAAGGCAGATTTGTAATTGAAGGAAGGGCTCGTCGACCAATGGAGGGAGGGGGATGTGCGTGGAAGCGCCGTGACGGCCGTCTGGATGGGCGAGGTCGATCGTTGACTGGTGAGCGCTTAGAGAAACAAGCGGGCGGGGACGTCTAGGTGCAGAAAGAGGCACGACGGCAACGGAGGTGCGGTTCTCAGTTTGGAAACAGGCGAGGTAACGGAGGAATTGAGGTTTCGGAGGACTTTGTTAGAGGTTGAGATGTTTTTTCAGGTACCGTCCCGTCTTTGAGGGCCGTCTCGATGGGTTTGGAACTCGGGCTTCGGTATCGGCAAGGTGGAGGTAGTTTGGAGGGAAGTTTCCCCCAATGTCGCTCGCTAATATATATGAACCTCGGACGGAACTGGGGACCGTCTCGAGAACCTTGAAGTGAACTGAACGGAGCGGCTTGGGATTACCGTAGGCTGAAGCAGTAGCGCGGGTGGGAGAGTAATTGGACGGTTGCAACGCCGGCAGAGAAGAGGCACTATCAGCCAGCAGCGAGTGAAGCAGAACCAGGGTCATCCAGGCTATTTGAATGGCCTCTTCGCGCGCTAGCACGAGGCAAACCAGGACGAGAACAGGCGGGTTCTGTGGGTTCTGTGGATTCTGGCCGGTCTTCTCTTTCGCTGGATCTGACGACGGGAGGAGCGCCTTGGGCCCCCATCCACCCGAAAGCCCCTCTAGCAATTCCGCAAGACCCGCGAGACCCCGGTGAAGGAGGCGTCAATGGTGAAGCCAAGCGGGATTCAAATGGGCCAAACTGGGCCAGCTGGAAGGACTTGGCCGAGCTGGTTCAGTGGCTTCGAGGTGGCAGCCGGGGCCAAGGGACCCCCCCCGGCCTTTCCTGACGCAGCGAGGCAGAAGAGTCTCGGGGGGGCCCAGAGCCAACTCCGTCGTTGGAGGCAGCACTACGCAGCACCACTCAGAACCACACAGAACCGGTGAAAGGGGCGGCAGACCTGAGGGCGAGCGCAGTTCATGCATGCAACCAGGCGCTAATATGGCCAGGGCTAGCGAAGCCTCGTCAGGCCATGTGGGTGTCCTTGTTCGAGGTTGAGTGCCGGGTGCAGTAGCAGGGGGAGCGCTGCCGTGTGGGCGAATCGATTGGACGACGATTCTTTTGATTAAGGTCCGCCGATGTAAGGTACCACGGCAAAGGGATTGGCTGGGAGCGGCCAAAGGTGACGAGGGACTGTTGCAATGTTGTTGCTGTTGGTGCAGTGCAGTCTCGGACTTGTTGGACGGCCGGGCAATTAGGGGCATCGGACCCCGAGTCGAGGACGACGTCTCCCACGCCTTCGCAGCATCTGCATGGGATGATTCGGGACGGGAGGGTCGGCCAGGGGTCGGCAGGGGACGGATGGGTAGGAGAAAAGAAGAAAAAAACAACGCACATGTCGAGAGCAGAAGCAAAGAGCAGCGACGCGAGTCACTCGCACGTAACTAATGGAGATGTTGGAGTAAGGTGAAATTGGATTCGTAGACAGTAATTAGTATCGGTAGGTAGGTACACACAGTCACACACACACACTGGATCACACTTGCAGTCCATGGGCAATGAGCAATGGATCTAGGCCATAGGAAGGCGCGCCCTGCCATCAGACCGCTCCTACCTCAGCTGCGCAAAATCTCTGCAGATTATTTTGTTATTTTGGGAAGTGGCAGCCTTCAACGTCTTACCTCACCTTCATGCTGCATGTCCGCAATGCCTGCCTGGTGAGGCAAGGTACAGTGGCCGTGCAAAAAAAACGAACGCGGTCCAAAACCACACCCAAAATCCACTAAATTCTACTGTTTTCAACAACCATTTTCTCTATACATATAGAAGAAATTTTTATAAAACTTTCTATATAAAAATACATATACTAATATTATATATACTTTATTTTTACTTACTTTTAATATATGGTTTAAAAGAAACTTAGAAAAGAATAAAAACTTAGATTTCCTTAACAATTTCTCTCCCTATAAGTACTCTAAATACGTACTAAAAGAAAGATTCCCTACTTTTTGAAATTTCTTAGCCCTATAACTTCTATACGTGTAATTACTATTAAATTTAGTTTTAATTTTTAGAGTAATTATATAATTTAGAATAATAGTTATATTTTCTTATATTTTTATTTTTATATGGTAGTAGTGGAAAATATACGTGAAATCTGGGGTTTCCCATATGTTAGAGGGTGCGTTCGTTTTTTTTGCTACCCTACTGTACCTGGCTGAGGTGGGTATTCCAGTTCCCGAATGGAGACACCACGCAGGCACAGACAGGTTGGGGGCTGTTGCCTGCATCTTACCTTACCTCAGCCATGGGGAAAGGGAAACGGAGGAAGGAGGAAGGGCCACCTGCAAAGAGACGGCATACTATAGTACGCAGACGGATGCAGGCACAAAACGTCGACGTAGACGCAGACGCAGGCGCAGGCGCAGGCGCAAACGCACCGTTATTCTCCAGCTAGGAGGCAGGTACAGCACGACAACAACGACAACGACAACGACGATGATATTTAGGTTTGTGTTTCGTGTATTCCTTCCTCCCGCCTGTGCTGGCGCTCGTTCAGCAGGTGAGCCGTGACAAACAACTTGACGACAGGGAGGGCCTACCAATCTTCGGCCGCGTCGGCCAACCAACACCGAGTCTCGCAAGGCCGTGGCTGCTTGGGATCCTACGAACCTCCCCTCGAAGGAGCGTCGTGGACGATCAAACACAGCACACGTCGCCAGCGACGCCCGCGGCACGCCGAGACTGAGCTTGACAGCCATTAAGTGTAAACGGTGGATACCGCCGCAGTAGGCGGTACCTTGTTTCTGTGCCAGTGCTTCCCGCCCCCAGACGTACATTGGACGACCCAGCTACATCGCCTTCACTTCCACTGCTCGTACTGCGACGGTGTGCATCACCATGACGAGCGCCCGAATCCGACCTTTTCGCATCTTCGTGCTGCACTTCTCGCATGAAAAAGCAAGCCTCGTTTCCCCAAATTATTCCACGCCAAATATAGGCCCGGCCGAAATGACGGCAGTGTACGCCGTCGTATACGTTTGCTGGAGGGTCCAGGCCGACGTCGACGTCGAGCCTTGACCCCGGATCGTCCGCCTCTGTTGCTCGCCGTGCTGTGCTTCAGAGAAAGCGACACCGCGCCCAAGGCGAAGGTGAGGTTCCCTTGGACAAGCTTGTCGCGATCCTCTCTCTGGCCCTGGCTGACCAGAGTCAGTCTCGACTTCCCTGAGCTCAATGGCACCTCGCTCCCAGACCCCAGCCCAACCCAACGTAACCCCGAAGGACAATCACTCTGTCCGTTCGTGCCGATGCAAGGTGCCCTTCGGCGGCCTATCTCGATTACCGTCCGTTGCAATATCGCGTCGTCGTTATCCAGCATCGTGGGCGGTATTCGGCAATCGACGTCACGACGTCATGCGCTCCATTTCAAATCCGGCTGCTTGACCACCAAATGTCTCACTCTCGAACGACCAGCATCACACACAATGCCGCCGCTATGTCTGTGATGCCCAGTCATGGTTGCTTCCGTCGCATCTCGACCACTCATGGGCGCTGCTGACACCAGCCCTCGGTCATCTAGACGCATCGGGGACCACCAGTCCAGATCGGACTTGCGCCGACCACAAGTCCGTCAACGGGACCCAGCTTCAGCCTTCAGCTCTAGAACCAGCGCTACCAACCAACAAAACCACCACACTGCGGTGACCGGTCCGCATTTGACAGGCGTGCTGGCCACATGCTGCGGTACATCTCCGCTGTGGAGCGGAAGCCATCCAAGCCGCAGCCACATCACTGCGCTAGCGCAAGGAACCGACCGACCCTGCGTCTTCACTTTCTTTGTGCTGTTGTGCAGCCGGGACTTGAAGCTGTGGCCCACATCGTCATCTCGCGGGCATGGCAGCGCATGGCTTCGCGGTAGATGCTCTAGCGTCATCTTCGTTGCGACCACACGGCAACCGCGTTCTGCTGTCCAGTTTCTTCATTGCCGGAGGCGTGGTGATGAAGACCACGGTTACATGAAAAGTTGCCAAGGGCTCACACCGACGCATACGGAGGTAGCATCACAGAGGCTGATTGCCCGATCGCCTTCCAAGGCTACGTGATCGCCGTTGAAAAGTGCTGAGTATCTTGGCAGGGCGCCCACGATAATTTGGACAAGCAAGGCACAGTTCGTTTGCGTCTCGGCACGGACATTCGGCGCGGGTTATCAACAAAGTTGACGTACTGCCGACATCAGTATCGAGTATTCGCAGGCCTCACGATACTCAGTGCTTCCCAGCGGCGTCGATTCCAGAGCCGCCACGCAGCTCGCGATACACACACGTACGGCTGCTTCCTTCATGCGATCTGCTACTTGGAACACGAAAGGGCCAGACCGCCGCCGACTGTTCACGGTGTAGTCGGCGTTATCTCAAACACAACGTGACTGTCCATTTGTGCCCGAGTCACATCTCCGACAGCGTCTTGTCGACGTCTTCTCCCTGGTCTCAGAGCTTAACTCTAATTTCAGACACCACAGAGCTCGTTATCGGTGTTAGGCTGTAATAAAGCGCACTCGGCCGGGCTGAGTTGGTCCGCGCTCCGTTCCGACCTGGAAGGTTTCCTACCTACCCCAGCGTCGACTTCTACGGCCGACTCGATAGTCGTCTCGACTTGACTCGACGGCAGCAGTTGTCCTCTTCGTGGCTTCTCAAACAGGTAGCAAGAGGCGACCGCCCGCATGTTGGCCCCTACTTCGTGCGCCTCCGGCCGGAACCTGACTTGACTCGGCTCCAGTCTATCCACGTCGCAGAAGACGTTGTGGTCACGTCTCCAGTTCGTCCGTACTGCCTAGTATGCACTGCTTAGCACTGCTCCAGGTCTCTACGAGCCTCCAAGCCTAGCTTTCCCCGACCTTCCCGAGGTCCCCGTCTTCGTTGGTTGCCGGTCAGCAGTCTGAAAAGCAACTTGAAGTGAACCTCTCCCCGTCGGTTGCCAGCAACTCATTGGCTGTCGCGCCGCTGAGAAACCTCGCAGCTACAGGGGTCCAGTCCAACGGAACGAACCACCCCTGTTCACAACCAATCTCCCGGTTCTCCTGAATCAGTTTCTTTATGAGACATCAAATAGATGCTTTCCACATGTACGACGATGGTTTGTTTCGAGAAGAAGCAAAGCCGGAGAGTAATAGTATACAGTCTCGGTGCACCAAGACAACGGGGCAGACATAATCTCCCGCACTTCGTATTGGCCGGTCACCCTCGGGTGCAACGACTGACGAGGAAGCAGCGAAAGAAGGCGCCGGAATGCTTATGTGTGCAACTGCCAGGAAGGGGATGTGTTGGGCAACATTTCGAAAATCTGCGACAGCGGGTGTCGTGTCCCCATCACAACTGGAATTCCGTGGGTAAATGGCGATGCCGCTTGACCCATTTGCTATCTGTCATTCCGCGATACCAACAACGCAGTGGCTCTCCTGGACTGTCACAAATTACAATGACCAGATGGCGTGTGTGGGGGGCCGGGGCGGAAGAAATGTCACTGAGACCGAACTCGCTTCGCATATTGACGACGCCGATCACTTTCAATTGCTCCGTACGGAGTATTAGTACATCGTGTCAGATCGTCCTCCCCGGCTTTTCATCCATCGCCGCGTCTCCCCGACTTCCCCGACCTTTGCCTCATCTGCCCACCGCCGTGTTGGGGGATTCCAGACATTGGTTTGTCCGCCGCTGCATGATGTCCAACTCACAGGTCTGCTCTGTTTCCTGCTCTGTTTCCTTGCGAAAGCACGGAAGCCGGAGCGGTCATAACGGCGGGTCCCCATTTCGAACGTGCAAGAGAAAGTCTGCAGATCATCTTTCTCGGGTGCTTCCTCTGCCGTTTCGTGGCACGGCCGGGGCTCCGATCGCACCACCAAACAATCCGATCCTCCTGATTTTTTTTGTTTTCTCTGCCTGCATCGATGCGCGTCTTTTACCCCCACTGGTAGTGACATGTCGCCTCCCGAAACCCGCCGCCCCTTGGAAATTTCAAACGCCCTCACACACAAAACGATGGAAAGCATCGACCCCATATACACAGGTGGCGATGTGGAGGCAGAAGAATCAATAACAGCAATAGCATCAACAACAGCGGCAGCGGCAGCTAATGCCGCTGCAGCCTGTTGCAGGAGGCCTAACTATAATCAATGATCGTCGGATCGTCCTCGGAACGGCTGCGACAAGAAACTCGACCCAGACTCGCATACTTCTTTACACTTGTTGTTCCTTGACTTACTCGCTTGACTTGCCAGCTGTCAAAAATGGCAAGGCAGGAGAAAGGTGAAGCTTGGTGGCGATGACAGGTCCCCTTTCCCGGTATTCGACTTGTTGACGCCCCAAGCGTTCGGACGGCCGAGGACCACCACACCACTTCCCTACCCAGCTTCGGAGGTGAGCATGTCACAACTCCGAACCGGCCAACCGAACCATCGACATGGCCCTGCTGCTCTTCCTGCTCCTGCACCGGACCCCTTGTGTGTGTGTGTGTACCTCGCTTCGATCCAGTCTGTTCGCCGTCATGTTGTCAGATGAGAACGGATCACGTTCGCGGACGCTTGCGCAGGAACAAAAACGCAAATCATAGAACGGGAAAATGCAGCGGCAGGGAGATGCAGGAGCTCTCGCATGACTTTGCGTGCGTGCGCGTTGTTTCTGCGTAGGTGGTTGTGCATGACTTTATTACCCGTCCATTAATAGGTAGCAGTGTGGGTTGGTGGTGGTGCCAGCAGGCCGGTTAAGGTAGAATAGGAATGATGCTGATGACGGCACCGATCACGGCCTTTCCCACATCTTCCGTCTCTTCCCCTTTCCACTCCTTCGCTGTTCTCAAGAAACCAGTTTCCGTGTCCGCGTTCCGCAAGGCCGGACCACCAGCGTCTGCCCCCCTCCCCCCCCCCCTTCCAAGTCATCGCGAAGGATGCGGGCCGGGGCGCTCACCACCCTCCTCGGGACGCATCTGCCATTGGTAAGAAATGATAGAATAAAAACGGTACAAGCGCCGCCCTCCACGGACCCTCCTCGCGATGCTGCGAGTTTTCGTCAGGTCCCGGTGGCTCGTGGCGTGTGTATTGAATACAAAAAAAAAAAAAGGTAAAAACCCAACGGCAAGCTTCATTCTTTCCTTTCTCTCGTGGTCGCAATGAACAAGAATAAAAAACATAATACAGAAACCGACCTTGTGCTCCTTCCGTCATCGAGGTTTAAGCAAGATTTTCCCCCTGCGACGTTGCTTCCAATGTGTGATGTTGTGTGCGTGTGCGTGTGTGTGCATGTGTCACATGAAAAATGAAACGCCCATTCCCATGCTTGTGCCCAAGTAGTTGTTGATGATGTGTGTGTGTGTGTGTGTGTGTGTGTGTTTTGGTAAAAACTGCGAAAAACGTTGCGCCTTTCCCAAGTGATGATATTCCCATCTCTTAGTGTGTGGTGATCGTTTTCTTTTTTTCTCTTTTTCCGGTGCCCGTTTCCGAAGTCCCCGAAGATCCAAACCTGTCCCGACTATTTGTTGTTCTTGTTTTAAAAAAACGATAAGGGGTGTCGGTTTTACAATGAGAATCGAAGAAAGAAAAAAAGGGGGTTGATTACGTGTGTATCATCGTCGGACATGTTTGGTTCGGTCGGATCTATCGCCGAGGGTTTCCTCGCTGGCCCCCGCGGACGTTCGGTTTTGGGACTCAATTACTTTCTCCCTCGCGGTCGACTTCATTCCGACTTGACCTCCGCCGCCTTTTCGCTCTTCGCCCTTGCTAGGCGGTTCCTCCTCTCGCCCTTGTACCTCGTGTCGAGCATGCGGTCCCAGAAGATGAAGAAGGGCTGGGAGAAGTTGGTCTTGATGCCCCACGTCTGGTGGTGGATGTCGTGGTAGGCGGCGTTGTTGCTCGAGATGTGCTGCAGCGGGTCCCAGGGCAGGGAGTAGCCGCAGTGGTCGTCGACGGTCTTGACGGTGGAGAAGCAGAAGAACAGCAGTCCCTGCCTGGCGGTCATGCCGGTGAAGAGGAAGGCGAGGCCGGCACCGAGGGTGTCGAGCAGGAAACCCTCGAAAGGGTGGTTGTACAGGGCGCCGTAGGCGTAGGGAACGTACAAACGGTGGTGTCGCGAGTGGAAGGTGGCTGAGAGAAGGGTTTGTTAGACATGGGTGGCTCATCCGGCGTTCCCGGCGCAAACACGATTTTGCGCTCTCGCGCGGGAGATGCGCGCAAAGCCGCCAGGGAGAGGGAGAGGGTGTACTTACTGTACATCCACTTGTTGACGTGCATCAGGCGATGAAGGAAGTACTGCCAGGTGTCGAGAATCGAAACAGCGGCGAACAGCTGAATTCCCGGAATGACGAGCCAGTAGATGGCTTTGGCGGCCAGGAGCTCCCAGGCAGCGAAGGCGGGCACGACGGAGTGCGAACCGTCGAGGAGCTCGGTGGTGAGGAAGGGATAGTGGCCACCGGCGAGCGCTCCGGCGATGAAGGGGTGTCCCGAGGCGGACATGTTCTTGGAGATGGAGGCGGCGTTGAGTCCGAGCAAGCCGAGGAGGGTGGGCAGGGCGCGCTGGGCGAGGCGCACGCGGGTGGCCCAGACGGCGACGTCGTAGTCCTCACGTCCGGTCATCTGCTCGTCGTCGATGTATTCGAGGAAGACGGACATGCCGACCTGGATGGCCTGCTGGATCAGAACGTCGCGGGCGACCTCGTAGCGCGACACATGGTTGCGCTTGGTGATCTCTTCCGGGGTGTGCAGGCGGTACTGGGGCCAGATGTCGTAGACGTCGATGAGGTGGAAGAACATTGACAGACACCAGTAGACAACAATCGGGAGGAAGATGTTCAGGTAGCTGTCGGGGATGCCGGCGATTAGGTCGGGTTTATGTCGGAGGGTGTACTCCGGAAGGGGCGGAAGGTCGCCGGCGGCCGACGTGAGGTTGAGCGACATCGTGGGAGGGACTGTTTCGTTCACCATAGCCGGCGCGGTGGTGGGTTAGGAATTGTCGATTGGTGTTGCTGGCTGTGAATGGTGGCGAGGCGGAGATGGGTAGAGGAGTAGGAGGAGGTAAAAGAGAGTGAAGGCGGGGAGGGACGTTCGCAAGAAGGAGTGGACTGGGTTGGATATAATATGAAATGGCGAAGATCCCGGGCGCAAATGCAGCAGCAGGGCTGAGACGGAGCCGTGGGAGAAGAGCCGGCAGGCCGCAGGCTTGTGGCGACTTGTGGTGGAGGTTTCACTAGCTCTGACTAGGTAGCTTGGCCCTTGTTTACAATGCGAAAAAAAACCCAGCACCAGGTAGGTAATACACAAGTACTATGTAGTCTGTGGCAGGTGAGGGAGGTATTGGTATGGGACGCAATAGTCACGCAGTCAGCGACTGATTAATAGTGTTCAGCGCGCTCGGTGCTTTTGAACAAGCGGGAATTGCTCCATGGGCAACGGCCTTAGCGGCGACGGCGGGAGCGCGGGCGGGCAATTTCTTCCCTTTCTCGGAGTCGGGCTCCTCAAGGCGCGCTGGACCGACTGGGCTAAAAAACCCCAAGCCCAGGAATGATGCACTTTATCAATCTCGCTTGTGAAAAGGCGCGGGCCTCTCGCCTTTCGACCGTCTCCCGGTTTTGCCACGGATCGAACCACTCAACCCAACGAACCGCTCGGTTTTTTTCCTGAGGAATTGGCTCCGTGGATGCCGCGACGCCATTGTCTTGCCTGAGAAACTGGTGAACCGCGATACATTCGCTTCCAGACCTTGCCTCTTGGCCTCCGCCCCGTGACGGACTCGAATGCCGTTGCGATGACGGGGTTTGCACACCACACCGGGCACGCCAACTCACAGGTTTACCCGCGTAAAATGCGGCGGGCTCGTCATGTTGTCATAACTCTATTATTGCTACGACGTATGCGCGGCTTGCTACGCTGCCGTGTCAGCCCACCAGGCTCTCCCCTGTCGCTGCCGTGGATACGCGGACAACTCGGTCGCTTAAGTAATCCCGTTTGCCGTGCCCCAGTGGCCGAGTCCATCGTGGTGATGGGTCGTGAATCGTGAATCGTGATGCTGCCTTGTTGGAGGGGCCAAGATGACCCGCAGCGGATATTTGTATTGAATGCACTCAGAATACCCGCCAAAGCGGCAACAGAACGCAGGAGATATCTGCTGTCAGCGAAAGATGCCCTATATTGTGCTCTATGCGCTCTCCTACACCACGCACATCAGCGAAGCCGCATACACGTCCGACCTTTGCATCCCGATGATGCCTACCTTTGCCATCAGCAGATTGTCACTCGAAACAGTCAGCAGAAGGAAAAGGTTGTGAAATGGCCCAAAAAGGAATGGCTTGGCGGTGACAGCTGTCCCATGTAGTAAAGTGAGGCGTTGGTCCCATCACATCCCCGCCAGAATCTTTCTGAGGTCGAATCCAAGACCAGACGATGTGCCATGTGACATAAAAAACTGACAGTCCAGAGATCGGGCTGGATTCACCGCTGTCGCGCGTCTGGGGAGCGCAATTGAGGCTATCCCAGCCTCAGTCGTGGGACAGGAGGTGGATATCGCCCGTGCCTTCAGCGGCAGCGGCGCCGTCTGTCACTATGGCTTAGCTAAGACAACAACAATAACAACAGTCCGACGATGCTACCCAGGTGGTAGGTACGTACCTGAAAGCTTGGGCGGGACTCACCGCAATCCACCTTGTCTGCCTGTCCTGGGCGGCGTTAGGTCCTGCTGAACTTTTTTTCTTGAAATTTTTTGACCAGCCAATGGAATAGGCACAGTCCAAGACACCAAAATTTAGAGAGTCAACAACTGTTCATGGAGACAGATAGGTAGAAGCTCGGGATCATCAGGGTACACATCGTGGCATTCCAGTAGATCAGGCTCGCCCGCAGTGCCCCACGTCTCGCCCGCACGTTCTCGCCTCTCGGGCTGGCCGTACATCTGTTAGCAGACAGGCCTTGCTCGCAGCGAAATTCTTAGCAGCCACAGAGATGGAGTTTTGACACCAGTCCTAACAGGGCTTAGCGCCGCAAACCCCACCAAAGCGTCCTCCCACTTGCCAAATTTGCGAACACTTTTCGCCCTTCAAAAGCGAACCCCCCTCTTCCTTCTCTCTGCTCATCCAGACCCAGACAACGAATTTCCGTCGCCTGTTCACCTCGACTTTCTCAGACAAACCGCCAAGATGCTTATCTTCAAGGTACGACCACTACACCTGACGGATGGCCTCCGAGGCCCTACGATTCACCGTTTTGCACGATGATCTCTACCCCTCCTTCGCACCCCTTGCACTGCGAAGGGGGGGAAACCCAAAAAACACATGGAAAAAATGTTTCCCATACGGACGTTTGGGCTGACGAACCCCGCACCGTGTAGGACATCATCACCGGAGACGAGATCATCTCGGACTCCTACGACCTCAAGGAGATCGATGGCATTGTCTACGAGGCTGACTGTGCCATGATCACTGAGGGCGCCGTCACCGTCGGTTCGTGATACCCCTCCCCTGGGCGCCTACCCCGCGCGCTCTGCTCGGCATTTTAGCGAGCTGTTTTCTGACGAGTCAACCACAACGCAGACACTGGTGCCAACGCTTCCGCCGAGGAGGCCGACGAGGATGTCGAGGATGCCGAGGTCAAGGTCAACAACATCGTCCACTCTTTCCGTCTCCAGTCCACCTCCTTCGACAAGAAGTCCTTCTTGACCTACCTTAAGGGTGCGTTTGGAACCCCCCGCTCTCAGCAGCCACCTTTTCATGGGGAGCTCCTGGCTAACGCAAGCGATCACCAGGCTACATGAAGGCTGTCAAGACTGCTCTTCAGGAGAAGGGTGCCCCCGAGTCCAAGATCAAGGAGTTCGAGTCCGGTGCCTCCAAGTACGTCAAGGAGAAGCTCCTGCCTAACTTCAAGGACTTCGAGTTCTACACCGGCGAGTCGATGAACCCCGACGGAATGTAAGAATATACCCCCGACCCTTTCGCATTTGAACACAGCATACTGACCCCTGACACAGGGTCGTCCTTCTTAACTACCGCGAGGATGGTGTCACCCCCTTCATCATCGTCTGGAAGCACGGTCTTGAGGAGATGAAGGTTTAAAGAAATCTCAGCGGGAAGGTCCCTGTTTTTGAGGTTTTCTTTTTGGTGTCGGGCTCATATTTACGTCCAGACGCCTTGCTATAGCGTCTCATCTGCTTTGGCATATATCCCTTCAGATCCTAAGCATGCAAAAAAGTCAAAAATGAACACTCGGTGTTGGCCGTAATTGTGTTGAGATCCCGAACTCTTATGTGAAGTACGCAGTGTTCTTCTGCCTATTCAATTTCCGTACGAGAGGCGTGACCCTGCAGGGTGGCCTGATTACGATAAACAAAAACGCCACAAATGCATGCCCAAGATGATGACCCCGCCTCGGTTGGGTGCGGTTTCTAACACTACCACCTAGAAGGTCGGTTTTGTCGCCAGAGGAATTGGTGGCGGTGCATCGTCGTCACCTGGCCCAGGCGGTGGCGGTTGAGGTGCACCGCCGAGCTGAGGCTTCTTCTTCGGCGGAGGGGGAGGGGGCGGCTTCTTCTTGCCGAGTGCATTGACGAGCCCGGGAAGCGGTGACGACGAGCCCTGGCCAGCGTTCGCGGCGCCGCTCTGCTGCTGCTGCTGTTGTTGTTGTTGGTTGATCTGCCCCGCGTAGTTGCCCACCTTGTCGGCGATGCCGTACTTCTGGTTCAGGTTGTTCGCGCTCTTGACCCCGGCGGCAACCTGCTCCCCGTGCCGCTGGCGGAAGTTGTTGAACGTCGACGCGGCGGAGCGCGCGTCCGCCAGGGACACGGACGACGGGTCCTTGTGGAAGTTGGACGCGGTCCGGAGCGCCGCCTGCTTCTGCTCCATGGTGGTGCCCTCGGCGGGCGGCGGCGGGCTGGACGACTGGCCCGACGAGGACTTGCCGAGCTTCGCAAAGCGGTTCTGCAGCTCGCCCATCTGGCCCGCCGGCGGCGAGAAGGCCCCGGCCCTCGAGGGCGGCGCGGGGCTGCTGGCGTTGCTTCGGGTCGGGGGTTCGGGGGGCGCGGGCTTCCCGATCCCCAGGGCCGGGACGGACACGCCTGCGGCTCCTAGCCTGTTCATCGCGTTCTGGTTGAGGTATCCGCCGCCGCTGGACGCCGGAGGGGCGGCGACCGTCGACGAAGCGGACGGGGTTCGGGGAGGGAGCCTCGGGGGCAGGCTCGGGGGTGGCCGTGCCGCCCCTGCCGCCTGGCCCGGGGACGGCGTCCTCCCGTCGGCGCCGTCCTTCCTCCCCGGCGGCGGGGGCAGGTGCGACGTCGACAGGCCGGTCGTGTTCACCCGGTACGGCTGCGGCGGGGGCGCCTCCTCCTCGGGCTCCTGCTGCCGGGCGTAGCGGTTCGAGTCGTCGTAGGGCGGCGGCGGCGCGCCGGGCGATGTCGCGTTCGGCCGTGAGGGCGGGGGCAGGGGCTGGCCCGGTACTCGCTTCGGCGGCGGCGCGAAGGACGCAGGATTTTGGAGGGACGACAGCGGCCGGGCGACGTGGTCGGACCTGTCCTTCTCCTTGTTCCTGCCCAGAAGGCCGTTCTATTGCTCGCACGCGTCAGTCCCTCCGATTGCGTGCTAAAATACCCTTCCTCTGCGGGGGAGAACGCACCACTTGGCCCTTGAACGTGGTCCCCTCCTTCTCGGGATGCCAGCCATTTTTCATGAAATTCCCGAATCCTGACGACATCTTTCCGCCTGGCGTTTTCCAAATCGGGAGGATCGATTGCAGGAGAGAACCCGATAAGAAGGAAAGGGAAAAAAGAAGCTGAGCAGGGCCCAAAGGCGGTGTGCGTGGAATAGGAGAGAGGCTTGCCAGGTTGTGCAATTAATGTTCCGTCCGGTGGAGGTTCAATGTCTGGGCCAGCGGTGGTTCCTTCGTCAGCGCTCCATCCTGGCTCGCTGAGTGGTGCGTGACGTCGGTTGTGTGGCAGTGACGGGCTGCCCTCAGGGATTGGTGCCCCGCCTGATTTGCGGCCCTGGGGAGGTGTTGGGCCGCTAAAAGGGGACGGCGGTAGGTCGGCCGGTTCGGGTCCTGGCAGCTGGGACCGTTCTGGACGCCTTGCGATTCAGGCGCCTACAGAAGCCCCTCCTTCCCCGGAAGGGCTGTCGCTTTGATAGAAATTCATCAAGATATCACTGCCTCTTGCTACGTTTGAATACTTACTAATTACATAACGGATGTCGTTTCATAATTGGAATCCCATACGACCTAGGTAATATGCTGTGTATATCTTAAGTAGCTAGAATTGCAATCAAATACTGACTCTACATCAACATCACCCACCATCCAAATACAAATACACAAAAGACTATAACCTACAAAGCTTCGCAACCGCACCAACCTTGTCCAGTCCCTCCTCCACAATCGGCCCCAGGCCGTCGATCTGCCGCGCGGACATGCCGCGACGGACCGCCGCCGCCTCCCCGAGGAACGGCTTCAGCGCGCCGCGTACCGCGACGCCGCCCAGGAGTATGCCGAAGACGCCCAGCGGCGCGCTCTCCGGGTTCTGCGCGATGTCGTACGCCCCGAGCGCGGCGCCCCCGAGCTCGGCGACGACCACGGCGATGCGCGCGAACACGGCCAGCCCCGTCGCCGCGCTCGCGGCCTGGCCCAGGCCGGGGATGACGAAGAGGATCGCCGTCAGCGCCAGGAGGATGATGTTCTCGCGCTCCTTCTGCTGGATGTCCTTGCCGACCTCGTAGATCTGCCTCATCGACGCCACGGCGGCCTCGACCATCAGCGCGGGCACCGACACGGCGTCCACCGCGTCGATCGACGCGTCCAGGAACAGGCCCGCGTCCATGTCCGCGGCCGCGTCGCCCACGAACTCGGAGAGCTCCCGCAGGTTGCCCAGCGACTTCTGGATCGAGTCCCTCGGGTTGGGGATCTGGAAGTCGGGGCGGAGGGCCGGGGCGCCGATGAGCTTGCCGTAGTTGTCGCAGTCCTGCCCGGGGAGGCAGGGGGCGATCTCGATGACGGACCCGTGGATCCACTCGCGGGCGATGCTGTACCTCTCCTCGATGAACCTGTAGAGGCGGTCCTCGTCCTTTGGTATCAGGTAGATGCTGAAGGCGTAGCCCGAAGAGTGGTTGGGCGGGCAAGCGACCGACTCGTTGCGCCAGTTGCCGTCGTCGTAGCGCTGCATCAGGCAGTTGTAGTACTCGTCCGTGTGCTTCAGGTACACCTCCTCCAGGTTCTTCTCCCACGTCTCGCGTATCGCCCGCGAGAAGGAGTTGTACTTGCTGTCGTAGTCGCTCTTCATGATCTTGTCGTAGCCGTCGAGCGCCCCGCGCAGCACGTCGCCGAGCACGGAGAGGACGTACTGGTCGGCGCAGTGCGGCGGGATCTTGTCCTTGTCCGCGACGAGGGCGTCCAGCGAAGAATACTTGGCGTTGCAGGGCTCGTACACGGTGTCGGGCGGCATCTCGTGGCCCGGCTGTCCGCCAGGGCGGAACTCCTGCAGGTCGACCGCCCAGTCCGTGGTGCCGGCGAAGTTGAACGCCTTGTACGCGTTCTCACGGCCCAGCTTCGTCACGTCGTCCATGTAGGCGACCCACTCGTAGTCGTCGTAGACGAGGATGTCGGAGCCGGCCTCCATGTACGTCTTGATGTTGCCGCCCTGGGCGATGATCTCGTTGATCTCGGCGTTGGAGATGTAGCCCGCAGTATCGGTACCTTCATCTTCTTCGTGCGGGCGACTTCAGCGGCCTCGCAATGTACACGAGGGTCTCGGTGCAGCTGAGCAGGACATGGAAGGATCTGCTCAAAATCGGTGGCGACCTCGACGACAACTCGAGGAGGGCACGCCCGCCTTGGTGATCATGGACAGGGCGTTGATGAACTTGCCCGTTGATGCGGACCCAGGTGTCACCTGGGACAGCCTGAGGAAGTCCACTTGTTGCCGTGGTCCCATTGGCCGTAAGTCGCGCCGTGATGATGTAGTCCACTTGTACCCGCAGCGATCTCGACAGGAAAGCCTTGAGGTACCAGTAGGACGCCGGGGCGGCGAAAGAAACCGTCTTCGAGGAGTCCAGCATTCGCTTGGTCTCAAAAAGAAAAGCGAAATAGTTGAGACCGTTCCAGGACTCACCGTGGATTCCAGGTCAAGTCGAACAGCAACATAGAAGTCATCAAATTAGCCACAAATAAGGATAGAAGCCTTACCGCAGGACGCATCGAGAATACTTACGCCTGGGTACTCCCAATCGAGATCAACCCCATCCAGCCCATGGTCGTTCACAAATGCCACGACGTTCTCCTTGAACACCTCCGTTCTCGGGGCATTTCCACAGCTTCGCTAAACATCCTTGCAGGTCCCGCATCGTGCCGAAATCCAGCCGCCAAAGAGATATGCCGCAGGTCTTCCATGCCCCTGAAGATCGAACTGCTCTTACCCGCCTACATCGACTTTGAAGTCAGGGGTGAGGTCTGCGAAGGCAAAGTGGATGTGCGTGTATCTGGACGTGTCGATCTGGTCCACGCTCATGGTGAGGCAGGGTCGGTTGAAGTTCCAAGCGTTTGTTAAAGCAAAGGCGCATGGTGCTGGCGGAAGCCTCTCGACGATGCATGCTGCGGTCGGAGATGCCTGATGAAGCACACCGAATGGTCAGCCATTAAAACTCACGTCACCAGGAAAAAACACATGTCGTAGCTGCTATATCGCTTGATATCGTGATGGCAAAGGGCATGACTACTCACATCCATGGGTACCAGGGGCTGCTGTGCCAGGGGCTCCAGTCTCAGACTCGGAGACGAGGCAAAAGTCTGCCGTTGTCCCGCACTGCCCCCAGATGTTGCAGCATGTCTTGAGAGGCAAATGGCCTGGTTTGCCAGTCGGTGTCAGGGTTGCCGCTTGTTGCGCTGGGTAACGGCAATGTTCAGTGGCCGCAGCCCAGAAGAGATGGCTATACAGGTGTTCCTGAAGACGAGGACTCACGGTTGGACCACACATGGCATTCTTTGAATGAAAAGCTCGCAGTCAGCAAAAGGTATTGATGGTGCGGCTGGCGCGTCACAGGTGACTCACAGCGACAGGTGCAGGTACAGGCTCCCTGCCTACACACAAAAGCGACAACTCGAGCAGCTGCAGCCGTTCCAACCCCAGGTCTGCTTGTTGAACTTCTCGAGATCGTCGACCGTGAGCCCGTTCTCGGCCGCGATGGAAGCGCAAAAGTCGTCCGTCTGGGTCAAAGGTGCGCTGCCGGGTCCGCGTTGGGCTTCGCCCCCAGGTCGTATTTCCGGCCGCAGCACGTTGGCTGGCCGCAAGGGCAGGAGTTCGTCTTTGAGTTGAACTTCATAAAGTCCGCGGGCGATGCCGTACCTTGAGGCGAGGGGCTACGAGAACAAAGTCGGCGTCTACCTTCTTCAGCGCCCGGCAGGTGCTGGAGCTGGGCGGCGGAGTGGTGTCGAGGGTGCTTACCGCGGCAGAGCGCCCTCCGGCGATGGAGAAGGAGCGCAGAAGTTGGCGCGCGTGTTGTACTTCCTCAAGTCGGCCTCGGATATGCCGCACCTCTGCGCCACGGCGTAGCAGCCGTCCCCGCCGTTGACCTTTGTCGTCTTGCAGTCTGCCCTGGCGTGCAAGGCGGCGTGCCCGAGGCCGGGGATGAAGCCTACAAATGTGGCCGCTCGTCTCGTGGTTGCCGGGTTAGATGCCGATCAACCAGTACCCGGAGACGAAACCCGCCGCGTTTGTTCGTCGAGAGTCGTGATACACTTCCCGCTGCTCCAGGTCTTGACGGCGTCTTGAACAAAAGACAGGTTGGAAGTCGTGCTGGCGACGATTCCCAGGGCGTAGTCCGCCCCGCGGTCCTTGCCGCCGCAGAGCTGGACCGCCAACGCTTCCGGAATTCCGTTTCCTTCAACGTGAAGAATGAACTCGTCCAAAACTTTGGCTGAGAGATGCCATGATGAACCGGAGCCTTCCAGTGCGCGTTTCCACGCACGCACCACCAGTGGTAGTCCAGGTAAATCCCGACGGTGGTTGTGCAGGATGGCTCGCCAGTCTTCAGGTGGTCAGACCAGCGGGCGGCTGCAAGGACCTTCAATAATTCGTTGATTTTCACGGCAAAGCATTCCTGATGAGGTCCAGACGTCTTCTCGGACGGCAACCTGATTAACAGAGGAGCAGCACAGGCATCCGCGAGCGCCTTCGGCGACGGTGACCAACCAGTTTGCGTGGCGTCGAATGTCTGTTGTTGTCGAGGCGTCCTGGATCTGGGTGGTAAAGTCGGTCAGCATGGTGGCAATGTAGAGTGCGACGCCATTATTCTCAAACATGCCAAACTTTGGGGTCTGAGCCAGCTGCCGTGCAGGAAATGGGACATGGTCATGCGATGTGGGTGCCCTATCGTCGCTTCTTTCCACGTTGCAGGACCGTCGGCGACTTGTAGTGTTCAGACAGTCCGGAATGACGATGTCCTGGCGGGAAAATTGACTGGGATGCCGACGCCGGGGAATGAAATCGCTGTACGAGTTTGCGGAGACTAGCCAGGCGATGCCGGACACGGCTCTTCCGAGTTGGAACAGCATCTTCAGCTCAATAAAGTGACAGAAGAAGTACAGAAAGAAGTGAACGAGACAATGGCAGGCTATATCAGACAGGAATGAATCAAAGCAGTAATGAATGACTGGGCCCAAAAGAGTGTGATGCCAACCAAGATTGGGGACGTTCTGGACGCGCAGCTGGTTAATGCGCCGTCGGCGTCAGTCGTCTGTATACATCTTATACCTCTCAATGATGGGTACCTTGAGCAGAACTGAACATGCGCTCCTCGGAACCCCCCTTACACGAAACGGTCGACACCCGGATTGAAAACCTGCGGGGAGATGAAACCATTCGAGCCCGCATGAATTTGCCGCGTTTGACCCTAACTGGACCCAGACCAGCACATCGCCCAGCCTGAGCACTGAAATAGTCCCAATGAGAATCGTACCAGGATGAGCCGGGCGTTACGCGATATTGCACTGGCTATTGGTACTTGTAGGTCGCAACTCAATATGCAACGCTGCAAGTATCAAAAACCAAATTACAGCCGGATAATTAGTTCAAACGACGACGATCTATTGATGCAGCATGGGTCTTGGGAAATGGCGCCAGGTCTTTCCGTTGGCACGGCACGACAACAGGCGCGCGTCGTCACTGACTGGTCGAGTTCACCCACAGTTCCAAATGAGACGGAACTCGGAGATCGAACTCATAATCGACATAGTGCGATAGGTAGCTAATCTTGTTAGAAATTGTCATGTTTGCAGCCTGGTGACACAGCGCGAAAGCGCATCTTTGCATCGCCTTTATCAAAACATCGAACGAATATCTCTGTCTGTCCTGTAGCAAAGGGTACCGCCAAACATTACGAAGAAAATGACCAAACTGTGCTACATGGTCGCAGACACTGAGGACATCGATAAACAGTTCCACTGTTATGTAACCAAGTCTTCCACTTAGCCCTTACGCACTCGTAAGTTGCCACGATATGGTAGAAAACTCAACAGATGGCATCAGAGATGGCATAACAGACCAGAATGACAACACGTGGTGGATTAATGCAAAGAAGACAAAGAAGAAATGAATATAATGATGCAATGCAAATGGAGAAAATCAAAGGCGATACCAAACCCCGCAATAGGCAAACGACGATTTCCCAACCTCTTAGGACGCTCTTCTGAGCTAACCAACTCAGCCTGGCCGAATCAACAATTCTTCATCGCCGACAGCCCCAAGCTAAGTTCCTCCTGGTTCCGCTTGTGGTTGCCCTCGACATGGTGCTTCCACGCGGCCCTGACCTCGGCGGTGCTCATCCCGCTCCTCTGCGCGGTCGCCCGTCCGTCGATGATCACGCCCTTCGCATCGTCGGTGTCGGGCGTGCCGTCCCACAGCGGGTACGTCTTCGTGACCGCCGTGACCGCGCGGCCGTCCTTCGTCCTGACGAACGTCTCGGCGGCCTGGGCCATGCGGAGCCTCAGGACGATCTGCATGGACTCGGTGAAGGCCTTCCTCAGGTCCTCCGGCATGTCGGGCTTCCCGAACAGCCCGCTCACTTTGTTGACCGTCCTTCAGCGGCCAAGGCGTCGTAGCCGCGAACGGCGGCGTTGTGGAATCCCTGAGCGTCGAACGTCCTGGTAGCCCTTCGCGCATTGCTGTTCCAAGAGGTCCGGGACCTTGCCGTTCTCGTAAGGCTTGCCGGTGATGACGACGGTGCCCGTGACCTTCGGGGTGTGGAACTGGATGAACTGGTCGTAGGAGCAGGGGCCTTTGACTCCCATGATCCTGCTGCAGGCTGGGGCAAAGGTCTTGGGGGAAAGCGCCGTTCGCCTGATGTCCGTCAGGCGAACAGGAAGAGGAGGTGCCCGTGCTCCCGTACTCGGTATGCTGGTCGAAGACCGAGACCACAAGAGCGGCAACAGGCGTGGAGCAGCATCAGCACCGCGAAGGAGGCCAGATGTGTCGGCGATACAACGCAGCTTGCAATGAAGATTTCAAAGGAGTGACGAGAGGTTGGTGATGGAAAAGCCCGACGAGGTCAGATCCCGATGCGAATGAGAGCTTCTTTTGGGAGATTCATTATACATTGTTGGGGCAGTCAAACGGCACTCACTCTGCCATGGCTCAAGTCAACAAAAGATATAACCTCGCCCGTTTCACGCAGCCGTTGGACCCGGGAAGCCAATACCGGGGTTGGATTTATTTCACGTTCACCGGCGATGGCTGAGTTGACTTGGGGGCAAGCCTCTTCGGGAACTGGGATGATTTAGGCCGAAATTAAAGAAGAACATATCTTTGCGTTAACGTTGGGTGACTACTAGACGTGGACTACTCTGCTCTACCGAGCCGCTGATGAGGTCGAGAGGCGCCTGGACCGCAGTCCCAAATGAGAATGCGGGAAACAGCCTGCTCGGTCGACCTTGATATTGCTGTACTTTGCGGCGATGCCAACGCACCGCGCGAGGTGGTGCGCATGGGCAATTTCGTTTGCGCAGAATCATCGATATCTGGCAGGTTTCAAAAGAACCCGAAACCCAGATGCAACCAACAGAAAGGAGAACAAGAGAGGCTCCATGTTCATGTCCGCCGCCACCGCAGGAGAATGTAACGGTCGGGCAACAGTCGAACGACATGTACCCTCGTCTGCGGTCTCTGAGAGCATGACACCCCCGGTTTCAACTTACAGCTGCAACCGCACGGCTAAAGAGGATAATCTGGCGTTCACAGCGTGTGCGTCACCCGCCTTTCCCAGCATAAAGTAATTGAATGGCATCCAGACCACCGCGTGACCATTTCTGAGTTTGTCCTGAAATTACGCCTCAGGCATCTCCTCATGCAAACTATCTGCAACTTTCCGGAGGGACTGCCAACGGTCATTTCGGATCGTGAATATCCCCCCAACAAAGTTAATTAATGCCGCATCTGCGCGTCGCAAGAGCGACGTCCGAACCAGCTTTGCGTTTGCTGTGCCTCACACTGGAAATGGTATATGACTACGTTCACAACACCGACCAGCAGCTGGAGGATCGTCAGGTGACTCGAAATTTGAATAATCAATAGTTCCCGGGCAAAGGAGGATCGAGAAACGGAAATTAGACCATGAACGGGGTACCGCTGGGGGAGGAAGTTTGGCCTCACCCAGCTCCACAACTCAAAGTCAACTTATAACCAACTGGAACGTCAAGCAAGACTTCAATGCTTCGACTGTCACAGCTCATTAAGCCTGTACACTCACTTGGCGCATGCCTCATTACCTTGCGCCATTTCAAATTTCGTTCTGTCCTTCAGCATATCCAGCCGTCGATCTTTAGCTCTGCCGCCTCATCGTTCCACCGTTTCCGGCTTGTTGCCCAATCCTTGTCCGCAAGGCAGTGCCCACCTGTCTTCAATCGCGCCACCATTTCCCACCTCGCACGGATTGGTGGGACAACGAAGGCTTCCTCTCGCGCTCACCCCATAACCGCCTGGAATATCGCAGACTTCTGGTATACCACATTGTTCCATTCCCCTCTTGAAAGCCCACTTACCGTCTCGGATGCCCGTTGTGGAGTAACTGACCTGCCGCCAGAATCCCTCCATCACTGCCGGCTGCGGAAACTTCCAGACTGGAATGTCGTACTGCATCGGAGCACCAGCCGGACCGGCGCCTGGTTCGACGACCGCTCCCCAGCAGCCGAGCACGTCTCTCACACCGTCCCGAACCTCCATATCGCCTCCGTCGACCACAACGGCGCCTCCCAGCAATGGAATCGAGACGCCTCAGCCAACGCAGCCGGGTATGGTTGGCAACTGCAACAAGTTCTACTTCGTTAAGGACGGCGATACTTGCCAAGTTGTGGCCTCCAACGCCGGTACCCCTTCAACAGCCGTACGCCCAAACCTGCTGCCGCAGACCATGTTCTGGCTTCAACAACACCAATGCCTGTAGTTTGGCATCGGCTTGGCAACAGGGCACGCCGACAAGCCCGACTAACGGGATCAAGACGCCACTGCCAACACAACCAGGCCTAGTAAACAACTGCTACAAGTTCTACCTCGTCAAATCGGGAGAAATTTGCGTCGATATCACTGCCAAGACCGGAGTCAGTCTGAGCCAGCTCAATCAGTGGAATCCGACCATAGGCACCGCCTGCAGCGGCCTCTGGGCGAATGCGACAACAGCCCTCAATGTTGTTCCGGCTCACCAGCCGTATGGCTTACCGCCGCCGCGGCGCGAACATAGCGTTGGTTCACGGTTAGACAGACCTGACAGTCGAGTCCCAGGTCGTGTACTGCAGCGTTTCCAGACAAAGGCCGCAAGCCGTCAGGTCCAGTTTGGCAGCGAGTGCTGGTGCGGCGACAGCCTCACCGTGGGCAGCGTCAAAGTGGCAGACGGCGACTGCAACATGGCGTGCACCGGGAACTCCGGACAGCGGTGCGGAGGCTCGGAACGGCTCAACGTCTACGGCAACAACGCCACGGCCCCATTAGCCTACAAGTATCACGGGTGTTACACCGAGGGCACCAATACCCGGGCACTTGGAATTGCGCGTCTGGAGAGCGCATCGCTTACAGTGGCGCAATGTGCTCAATACTGTCTGGCGCAGACGGGTACGAATCACTTCGCCGTGGAGTTCGGCCGGGAGTGCTGGTGCGGCAACAACCTGGGCACTGGCACCGTGTCGGTCCCTGAATCGGAATGCGATATGCCGTGCGCCGGTGACTTGGGCCAGAATTGCGGCGGATCCAACAGGCTGAACCTGTACAGCAGGCAGTTGGAGCGGCCGCCGATGAAGTTCAGATACGAAGGATGCTTCACTGAACTCAGCACGGGTGGGAGAGCCCTTGGTGGCGGTAAGTTTCCTAGCTCTGTCCTCATGCCTTGCGCCTTTTGAACAATGACATTTGCTAACGTTTTTTTCTTCTGTTAAACAGCGGTTCTAGCCGACGACGGCTTGACGGTTGAGAAATGCGCGAAATTCTGCATCGACAAGGGGTTCTCCAGGTTCGGTGTGCAATTCGGCCGCGAGTGCTTCTGCGGCGCCCAGAGGGCTGCAGGATCCGTGGCCGCGCCGGAAAGGGACTGTAACATGGCCTGCAGTGGCAATTCGGCCCAGAAATGCGGAGGAACTAGCCGGCTTAACATCTACCTCTGGCCTTGATCCGTCCTGTCCAGGAGTAGGTTGCGGAAAGAAGTAGTGTTGGGGAGCATGCCGCTGTGTTGGTAATGTGAAGAGAGAAGTGCCGGCAGGAATCTAGAGACAAGGAGGAGGGAGGTCTGAGACGTCTGGGTCACGTGACCCCGCTCCTCCACAAGTACTGTGCGTGTCCATGGATTAAGCTCATTATTTTGGTGGCACGACCAGCAGGGTACGAGGGACTAGACCAGGGTGCCAGGGTCCCGTCCCCTTACCCCTGCAGCGTGCCCAGTACTTCACAATCCATCCGCGAGACCGGGCAGGACTCACCTCCACCTCCAACAAACATCCATGAATCCATGGGTCAGGCTACGCGCGCCTGAGCCTTAGCCTAGGCCGGGCATCGTAGCATCCTGCATGCCCAAGCAGTCACCGGTGCCCTATATAACGTTGTGATCGTGTGCCCCCGATATCTGACGGCCCTCACTGCACCTCTGCATCCTCCCACTTCCAATCTTCGCCAGTCCCTACATCACAACTCAACAGTCAAACCATCGTCAGCTTGCTCTGCACATATCATGGCCGATCTGCCAATCCAGACACAAGGGCAACTCGATAAAGGTGACATGGAGAAGCGCTTCCGGTCTCGCAGATATATCCACGCCGACGCCGTGGCGGCTTTCAACGGCGAGCGGCTCCCGTACCACCTGGGACGAGAACTCACCCGTCTCTGTGTGGTTCGAGGCATCAGATTTCATGCGGGTTTCTGCTTCGGCCCAGCTTCTGTCCTCCGCGGAACGCTGTCACTCTTTACTCGCGCCCTTAATGCACGAGCTATTATGAGTAACCACCTCCCGGATATGGGTCCGGATCGACTCGAAGACGTACCCTACTGTATCTGGTATCCCGACCTACCCTCTGAAGATACCCTCAAAAAACTTGTTCAAAACTTTCCCACTATGGCGTATCAGGCCGCACGAACCTGTGCTGTTGCTGGATACACAGAACTCTACAAGGAACTAGCTGTTCAAATACTGCCCGAGGTTTCTATTGCTGAGGAAGCGCGGGAAAACGGCAACCTTTCTATCTTCAATCTCATTATGGAAGCCCCCTGCCGATACAAGGTCTTTGAAGATTATGATTGTATCATCAACACCACGAACCCGAAGCCCGCTTTTCTGAATGGCGACACTGCGATCCGACCGTACCTTTTGGAGACCCAGAAATTTCAACACCCAATCGGCCGCATGGATGACGAAGAAGGAGATTCCGAGCCCGACGATGACGACGTGGATCCGTTCACCATCAGCCCTCGACGCGGCTTCATACAGACCAGGTTCAACATCACAGAGGATATGAATATTGACCTCGACGGGAACCATGGCACCCCAGGCTACATAACCCCGGTGGTCCCAACGGCTGATGATGAGGCATTGAAGCTTCTTTGCCAACCACTTCCACTCGACCTGACCACTTGTTATAAAGACTTGCTCATTCTCATGGCAGCGTACAACGGCGACATCGATAGGTACAATCGACTGCGGCGACCGCAGCTCCTTGAAGAGGAGATTGCATGCGTTGTCCGCGGGATCTGTATGGCCAACCCTTGCTTGAACAACTTTTACTCAAGTTCTAAAACTTTGCATAGACCACAACACCTTTTTTGCGCAGTGGTGGAAAAGCCAGCTCTTGCCCGAGGGGGACGACTGGCGCATTCGCATGGCCATTTCAGCACGAGGAATCATGAATAATGACCTCTCTTACATCCTGTCGCCTAACGGCGCCTTCCCCAAACTAATCTGGTATCCTTCTGTTGCTGCTTCGTCAACATACGAGGCTCTTGCGCGACTGATTCCTCGTATGAGGCCCGATGTTGCTCGTGCCGCTATCTTCGCCAACTATCAACAGTTGTTTGATAGTCTCATTGCTGGCGACGGTGGCGATCCTGTCGAACCGACTTACGAGCTTCTCAACGAGGCGAGACGAAGCCACAACGTCCATTACCGAGAAAATCTGGAGCGCAAGGCGAAGGAACTAGGACTCGACATAACCAAGGGTGGACCGTGGCCCGACGCCTTGGTGCAAGACTTGCCACAATACAGGCACTTTTTCGACACGAACTATCCTGCGCGGCTCCCTGGAATCGGGATCAGTAGAAGGGAGCACGACTCCATCTACAACGACATGGCCTGCAACGCTAGCTATGTCGAGACGTACATCTCGATTCCCGAGGAATGGCGGAGGGCACCGGAAGGGTACGAGCCGGAAGATGGGATCACGCGCATGGAACTAGACTACGTACGCTGGCCTCCGGGATTCACAAAGAGACATTCGGAGGGAACCCAGTGATTAGGGAATCCCTTGGGGTTTGCTGTGGCCATGTAGTTAGGTATGTTCATGCAGTCGACTACATGAGGATTTCCATCTCGCGTCCCCTGGATCAGCGCGCAACCTCGCGTACTAATCAAGCACTGTTTGGAAGAACCGGATCGGCTCATTGCTGGCGCCCGCTATCGGTAACAATCAGAGAATGTGAGCGTATCTACTTTCTCTGATTGTTTAAAGAAGCAGACACTCTCTTGTTGCCACATACGTTACCTAACCGTCGTCCCCCGGGCCTTCTCGATTCGTCATGCAGAATTATCCCACTGTGACTTCCGACTTCTGAAAACAGAAAGCCTGAGTCGTCTACACCAGAATCGAAGCTCGCACTGCGACTATATGTGTCGAACGACGCCGGGGTGGGTAACACTGCCCAGCTCTGATCATAGTGGGCGGTTTTTGCTTGCCCTCGAGCGCTCTCAGGTGTCAAAAGAATTGTTGAAGACTGGTCTTAAATGCATGTCTCTCCCGGCCGAAGCGCATGTAACGGGGGCCTGGAGGGATCCTTAGCGGGCCCAAAAGCTATGGTGGGCTATGCCTGCCCCACGCGATGGCATGGCCAAAAGGAGCAAGAAACAGACAAGTCCCGGATACTTTATGTAACCATACTAAAGACCGTAATAGGAAAGTACTGTGTACTTAATAGCGCCGTGACATATCAGAGATTGAGAGGAGACTTGCCATTATGGTACCCGGCCTAAATATTGACTTTCGGTCGCGTCAGTCGCGTCTTCTCAACAGCCAACGTTGTCGCCTCAAACCGACCACCTCACGACAAGCCAGTCACGATGGCGCAACGCAACATCATCGACGTCGAGCTTTTGACAGAGCACCTTGGATATGCGCCAATTGTACGCCCAGTCACTAGGTGCACCACACTCGTCTAGGGGAAAGACTAACCGACTTCGCAGTCTCTGCTCGACAGCGTCATCAACAACGTGAACGCCGTAGCCGACAAGACGCTCGACCGCGTCGAGCAGGGCCTCTCCAATGCGCCGCCCAAAGCACTCGGGTTCGAAAAGGCGCTGAAGCAGAAGAAGAAGGCGAAGGCCTCCGCAGCCGAAGACGAGAACATCGAGGAGACGGCCAAGCTCGAGATCGTCGACGGCGTGCACAAGCTCGAGACGCTCCTCTGCGCCGCGATCGACAAGAACTTTGACAAGTACGAGCTCTACGTGATGCAGAACATCCTGGGCATCCAGGCGGGCCAGCGGAACTGGATGCGCCTGGCGCACTACGACGGCCTGGACTTCACCGCGGGCGCCCACGTGGACGCGCCGACGAGGGAGGGCGTCGACGCGCTGAGGAGGAAGCTGCAGGCCAGCCAGCGGCTGAACGTGATGCTGCACTCCGAGCAGGCGAAGAACGCGGCGCTGCTGGCCAAGCTGAGGGCCGTCGTCGGTGCTAAGCCCGCCGGCGCAAGGACCTCGATCGGGGCCGGCGAGGTCAAACTCGAGAGCGCGGACGACAAGGCGCCGTTTCAGTTCCTTCAAAACAAGGGCGATCTTACCGACGGTGACGCCAAGACCCCCATTACCACGACCACGGCGTTCAACCTTTCCCAGTTGCAAGCCTTACGTGCTCTGTCGACTTCGCTCCGTAACATTATGCCCGACCTGAAGGACCCATCGAACCCCGAGGAGACCTCTGAGAAGAACAAGAGCTGGAGACGAGAGAGGATGGAGTACGTCGAGGGGGAGACGAGGAAGCACCTCGAGAGCGTACGGGGACTGGAGCTGGGCAAGGACGGCGAGGTCAGAGACGGCGAGTGGCAAGGCGAGGGCAGGAAGTTTGCCAAGGGCGAGGTCGAGGGCCTGGAGCAGGTGGCGGCTGCGCTTGGTGGAGGATCCCGGGAATCTGCTGCACAGAACGATCCCGACGCCATGGACGAATCATGATCGACCAGCAAGACTAGCAGCTGGGCCTCCTCTGGCCCGATGCTCGAAAACGACGACCCGCATCGCGAACGCTCAGCCGATCGAAGTATTACGCACGCTGGAGCCAACTCACCGCGAAAGGGAGCGTTGACCGGCAATGAGCGGGCAACCTGCGCTCAAAGGCAAGCTGATGCTGAGATGCGTCACGATTATCAGCGAACAGCCCCCAGCAAACCTACCTGTCCCTGGTGCCCATCAGGTCCTGCAACCACTTGAACTCCGGCAGGAGTGCGGTAGCTCACTAGGCCAGCTTTCGCTCAATCATTCCCCGCGCCGAGAGATAACACGGAGCAGTAACAGGTCAAGTGAGCCCCGGCTCGCCAACTCGTGGGGCTCTTGAGCAGATAGCCTCAAGACCCGCCAGGTCTTTTGGATATTAGGCACATCGACGCACGCGGTCCTCCAGGCCTGGCGGATAAAGCCGAAGGTGCAGCAACACGGCGCCAGGAATTCCCGCAGAAACCCAAAGCAGAGGGAAGAAGGGAGAGACGGAAAGCAGGAGTATAGACTCTCGCCAGGTAAAAAGGCCGCTACGGAGATTCCGGCCACCTTTAGTACAAAACAGCTTGAAGACTCAAGAAACACGCGGAGGCGGGTTCAAACCAGCCACCGCTTGTGAAACACCTGTAATTCTTGGAGAGACAGGACACTCTTAGAGACACACCTAGATTAAAAACCTTGCGTCCCAATAACCACTGGAACAGTGGGTGTGACCCGACCAAAGAGAAATCTTTGCTAGCGATGAAAAGAAGGACTCGCGAATACAGATAACTGACGTAATTACTTGACATTCTACGATACTGCGCGTGTGTACTCTGAGTGGTCTTGCTTCGTCAATGCGGAAGCTCAGTATCATCAAACATCACTCGACGGTACAGCATTCTCATGCGTCCTTGAAGTAGATTCAAACACTTTCAATCGTTTATCAGACATAAATGAACGTCCGTCTTGATTGATGGAAAGCCAGCGTGGGCTGGCTGCTATGTACTTTGCTGTGATTGAACGCCGCCCGTCTGCTTGATGTCATGCACCCCTTACCCAATCCCGGAAAAAAAGAAAGAAGCAATCCCAAAACACCTTTGAATGTGTGTAACATCAGACAATTTCATATCTCCTCGATCAGGGCCTCGGACGTCATGTCCCACTGCTTGCACAGTCCGAACCAATACCGCCTTACGCAGTGAGGATCCGACGGTGCCTTGGTTGGCGCCGACGTGGGAGTAGCCGTGGGGGCTGTGGTGATCTGATGAGATGCCGTGGGCCCAGGAAGGGATTCTGTGGTAGGGACAGCGTCCTTGCAACCCCAGAAGCGTCCGGGAGTCGCGCAGGTTGTGGTAGACGGCTCGCTGGTAGTCGTGGTAGTAGTCGTAGTCGTAGTGCTCGTTGCCGTCGTTTTGTCCTTGCACCCGAACCAGCCCGGCGTCTTGCACGTGGAGGTCGTCGAAGTCGTCGTCGTAGTAGTCGTGACGGGAGTAGTCGTGGTTTCGTCGAGGCAGCCCCACCAGCCGGGTGTCTGGCAGGTTGCGGTACGGGTGCGAGTTGAGGTTTGAGTCGAGGTTGACGACCTGGAGGTTGTGGTAGTCTCCGTGCCGTTGCTCTCGTACATTTTCCAGTTGCCACAATCGCGGCACTCCGGCGTGGCCTTACACTTGGGGACGTCGTCGTATTTCATAATTACGTCGTGGATCACCGAACGAATCTTGTGAGTGCCGATGCCAACCCGCCAGCCCTTATCCGCCACGACATCGTACACACACTCAAGACCGGTGTGGCATTGGGACTCCATGGCATATCCGGCGAATGAACAGGTCGCGGTTGCGCCGTTGCAAGTGCCGATGTAGATCGGATCAGCCGTGTGCCCGAAATGGAAAACGCCGGTGTTCTCACGAGCCTGGTGGACCATCTGTTCCGCTCCCGGAGGAACCGGCAGACCGAGACGCCCAGCAGGGAGCGCTTCGGGAACGGCCTCAAAGGTGACCACAGGAAGGCCATAGGTGAGGCCTAACAGAGAACTGACAGCGCCGCCGAGCGAGTGGCCAGACAGCCAGATGTTCGCATCAGGGAAAATCTCTGTAACATTGGAGTACAGCTCCTTTGCCGCGGTGTAGTATCGGTCCTCTTCCTGAAGCGCTTGAAGGACGCAGGTGTTGTTGCACGAGTAGGTGGATGTCGCGCAGTCGCATACTTGATGCCAAGTCCACTGGCCCTGTTGGGCGCAGCAGCAGCTAAAAAATAGGTTGTCATTGATCTTGTCGTTGGTCGTGGTGCCGTCTCCATCGAAGACCGCCACGGACGTGCCCTTCAAGCCGATGACGACTGTCGAGTTCGTCGCATCTGCCCAAATGTGTCCAAGGCAACCGTCGGTTTCATCCAGTTCCTTCAGTGTCTTCATTATACGGACCGCCAACTCTTCCCAGTCTGCTCCGTCCCTCCCCGACAGCGTGCTGGCGCCGCAGGCGAGACTCAGCACGGTGGCTTTATCGGTGATGTTCGGTCCCGGAACCTCGTCGACCGTCCAGTCGGAAGGCGACATTATGTTGACGTAGCCGCGCTTTCGGGCTTCAGTGACCATGGGGTCCACAACAGACGGGCGACGATCGACCATCCGCTCTATCTTCAAAGGCGAGCTCTGAGCCTTCAGAGGCATCACCTTCTCCCTCTCGAAGCCATCTTCGGCAACAAACGTTAGCCACACCTGGTCGCCGCGTGAACGTCCTTGCGCCTGTGGAGATGAAGATGCGTGCGCTGCGGGAAGATGCGTCGCAACGCGATGAAATGGCCGAGTCTGGTTCTGGAGCGCTGGGCGGCAAGAGTGGTCCGGCAGGACTGTCGTCTGCTGTGAGAAGCTTCCCAACGGGAAGCCACACCGGCGATACAAGCAGAACGATAAGAGTAACCGGGTCACCAATACCTGTTCGCAGAGGCATTCGCCCTGCTCCAGGGGAGTTTTATTCTCGCGTTTTTGCTGGTTGCGACGTTGAAGAATCGAAGGCATCCGCGCAGCTCAAGAAGGATTTGTATTGCAGAAGATGAATGCAGCAGACAGATGAGGAGTGGCCGGAAGGGATCAATGATGCCGACGTTGAGGTGCTGCGCAGTATGTAAGGTACTCCGAATGTACGCGTGCACCAAGTTATGACAGCATCAGGTGGGCGGTTGGACGGTGTTTACGTTGCCTCCGAGTCGCGGAAGGCGCACAGACCAGGTATGATAACCCACTTCTGTGTCCGCCAGGTCTCCGCCTCCGGATCTCTGTTAAGATTCAAAGCGCATCGACTAGCTTTTCCTTAGCAGATCCCCTGATACGATACCAATAACCTCATGACGGCTGATAAGGCGCCATCAGGGTTATCCACACCAGCATGTGACCCCTAGGTCCCTCAAACAGTGGGTGCCTGTCTTCTGGATTCAGGCCAGTCGAGTGCCTGACATCCACTGTCCTGCGCCACCATCGGGGGTTACGAAGGCCATCTTCAGCGGACTTTCGGGTCGTCCACCATCCGCTCCCCAAGTTTGGGGCAGCTGTCATGCCTTCGCCCCGGTGCCTAATCTGACGACCCGAAGGGCATTCGGAGAGACAACTTTCTTTCCTACAGGAAAAAATTACGTAGTCCGTCTAGTCTCTGATGCCTGCCTAGGAACGTGGACGTACCTACACTTGGACACCTCTCGTGAGGCTCGTGGCCACGAGGCACCTACCTAGGTTAGCTACAGGCTACCTGACCCCCCGGGCACCTCACCTTAGACCTATCAGCCCAGTGAGCCCCCCAGCGCCCACCTGGAGATCGACCCTGCCATGCTTGGCCCCACGGCGCATGCGCCGCACCGAGTGCCTGACCTGACCCACATACCCTTCCAATAAGATAATATACTGAAGTCACTCACAGTTACTCACCGCTTGGATCTTTGAAGCTTTCCGTCCTCAAAGACACCGACCCCGACCAGCTTATTGCTTTTGTTGCATTGCGCGGGCACCGAGCAAGCTGTGCTTCCATCAACCGGCGCTGACATCATTTTGTTAGAGATGGGAATAGAAACATAACAGCCATCTTCTGGCCATTTAGACAACCAGGAGCCATCATCCCTGTTCTCCTGATCCATTTATGGCATAAAGTCCCCTTAGCACGCGACTCAACCGTCCCGCGTGTCACCGCCAGGGATCTCTTTCCTCTGATATCGGGTTTCAAGACCTGTCCAATACCATCGCCGCCTTGAAGACGCATGAAAAGCACTCCCACTTCGAGATCTCTGCTCGCACCTCGTACCCTGTCTGCCTTGGCTGACAGAAAGATGGCTTCCAGCACAGTCGAAACCCTCATGGCGTCCACCGGCCCCTCTGCGCCCAGTGGTGGTCGAGGTCGATGAGCGCTGCTCGGTCATCGCCAGCATGGAAGACAGCGATCCCCTCAGACTACCGAAACGAGCTCAAACATTCCAAAATGGTGCAACAGTCGACCCGTTGGCTACGCCGGCCGTCTCCAGCATGTCGAAACCAGCAGACGACCCCGAAGCTCCAGACGCCTTCGAAACGAGGCCGTCCACCGACAACGACGATGGGTTCGATGGCAGAGGATCTGTAGACCTAGGCGAACTCCCAATCGAGCTTGTTAAGCTGACTGACAGGCATGGAAGCCCTGCCCCAGCGATGATCAGCAGAAAAATGGAACAACAACGCGGTGCTCGTCGAGTCTCTCACTACCAAAACCCACCCGACGCCGTTGAACATCGATAACGTCTCTCAGCTCTTCCAGGATTTTTACCAGGTCGCCTCAACACACATCAACACGCATGTCGCTGCCTTGGTTTCTCGGCATAATCGGGATGCATCGCCTGCCCCGTCCGCGTCATCCAAGGTCTCCACAGCCAGTAGGCTTAGAGCCAAGGCGGCCTCCCTCGGCAGCAAGGACAAGCCTAAGAACCTGCCCAAGTCGGAGCCGGAGCAGCAGATGATTACCGCTGAAGAGCTGGCCAACAAGAAGAAGGCGCGGAAAGCGATTGAGGCGAAGCGTGGGATCATCGAGGAGGCAGTCGAGCGGAGGCTTTGCGAGGGCATTTACCAGAAGATCTACCGCCACAAGAGCACCCAGGACGAAGCCCAAGATGCCAAACTTCGATCCAAGACTGCAGCACTTGCATTGGTTGGCATCGGCCCTGCCGACCTTGGCATTGATCTCGGTGAAGACACGCCGCCCACTCCCGAGGCTGCAGCTGAGAAGGCCGAGGAAATTAAGAAGTGGCTCGAGCAAGCCAGGAGGGACCTCATTCTTATGAACGAGAAGCGCTACCCCCTCGGCAAGCTACACCACTTGAAGGCAGCCCACAAGAGCATCGTCGAGACGCTCGCGCATTTCCACCCTTCTGCTTCGGCCGATGAGATCATGCCGATGCTCATCTTCACGCTCATCACTCTCCCCCCCGAACACTTAAACGTTATCAGCGATTTACACTTCATCCAATATTTCAGGTGGGACACGAAGTTGACGGGGGAAGCTGCATACTGCCTGACGAATCTGGAGGCCGCCATTAGCTTCCTAGAAACGGTCGACCTATCCACGCTAAGAGCGGATGAGCTGCCTCAAGGACCTGCCAGAGGTCCGAGCCAGCCGGGGACTCCGCGCGCCGACACGTTCCCCCCGGCCTTCCCGCCCGGATTGACGGTAACAGCGGACAGCACAGTGGAGACCAATACTGGCAACGCCACCCCAACTAGACCCCCCGCATCTCCCTCAGCATCGACTGGGCTGCGTGCTGCAGTTCAAGCTCGGAATAGAAGACTGAGCGAACTGGTCAACACGCCTGCTCAGGCCATTGGCGCTGCCAGCGACGCCGTGCTCAATACGGCAGATCAGCATATAAAAACGATCTCCACAAGTCTGGGCGACAGCTACAAGTTTTGCTGTGGTTGAAAGACGTGTTATGGCAGGTTCACACTGGCCTGGACAGGCCTCAGCACAAACAAACAAGACTCTGACGATAGAAAGCTAGTTAGCACGCCACCTCCCGAGGAAGAGGGCTCTGTGAGTGGTGCCAGCTCTGTTCATGGCACGGAAGACGCCGAGTCTACTCATCGTGCCTCTGTACGAGAGGACAAGGTGTTGAATCTCATCGCGGGTGACGAGCCCGCGGAGATCAGCAGCGCGGACAGCTCGAGTGTGAGCAGCTCATGAAGGTTTTACCTCAAAAGATGAGAAGGAGATCCGCCCATCTACCCAGCCTCCGCTTCCACCAAACTGACCTGTGCACCCTGGCAACTGTCGATTCTCTGGCATGAGCATGATTCGTGGTCTTAGTCGGACCGCGTCTACTCCCATCCCTGCGCCCGCAAAGGATGCTCCTACCAAAGCCGCAGATGGCGGCGACTTGGGCACGGTTAGTGTCCCCGGACTGTATTGGAAAGAGGATAGGATGCTAATAGTCTCCCAGGCTTTTCCAGACATTGCAGCAGCCCTGCCACCGAAGCAACTCCTGGGCGTTGTCCACCCACAGCAACGCCATGGTGTTTGAATCCCGGCGATCTGAAGAACGAGGTGCTCGAGCGTTCTGCGACTATGGGAGACTTGCCAACGCCTGAAGGATAGCTTTTCGAGGGATCGAAGTAATGTGGAAAACGGCAAGCTGCCGACACGCCTGCTCGGTCACGTGATTTTCGAGGGCACAAGGATAGCATACCGGACACTGGCGTTTTTGAAGTCTTGACCATTACAAAAGATGACTGCCCATCCTGGCTGTAGATGGTGTTTCACACGTAGAGACGAAGGGGACACACACACACACACACTGACTGGGAGGGATTACGAAGCTGGCAACACTATACAAGGAAAGTCGTGTGGTATTATTAGAGATAGCTCTTTTCAGAAAAAAAGAGGCAAAGAGAGACTGTCATAATTACTGACCGGCTGCGATCAGCGTGCTGGTGTTTTTGTTTGATCCCTCCCTGTTCTCAAGGGAGAGTGATCATGAAAGAAAAAGGTTTTCTACTTGTGTGGTTTTTTTCAGTTTTTATGTACCTGACAGAAAAGAGAGAGAGAGAGATTCCCCATTTCGCTCCCTGCGACAAGACTCGCTCGCGCCCGAACACCTAACCATGCTTTGTTGGAAATGATGCTTGAACGCCCAGCCTTCTGAACTCTCCTTCCGTTTATTCGGCTTCCGGCGGAAGTTCGTTTGTGAGACCTTCGCCCAGGGATACGTTGTGCGATGTGTGTGTGAGGGCGTCGCGGTGGTGACACCCGTGGTGGTGGTATATACCTAGAAAGTTTTTTGTTTTGTAATGGTACTGTTTTTTTTTTTGGACAAAGGAAAAGACCTCGAAGAGTTGAAAAAATGTTTGCCTCCCCTTCGGACTCCCCCTAAGCCAAAAACAGTTTCCCCCGTGAATGTCCAAGTTTTTTTTTTGCGGGTTTCCTTTTCGTTTTGTTTTGTTTTACTTTGCCTCGCTACCGGCTTGCCATGGGCTGCCCTCAGTGGTTGCCGTTCAGCTTGGCGTCCTTGGGCGGCAGCTTGCCGGCGCCGTTGGTGCGCTCCTGGAGCACCCCGTTGGCCGTGCCGCTGCCGCCGCCGGTGCCGGCCGCCTTCTCGTCGCTGATGAGCTTCTCCATGAAGGCGATGTAGTCGTACTGGGGCATGCCGCGGTCCTCGGCTGTGTCCGGGCCGGTGTGCTCGGGGATGATCTCGATGAGCTTGTCGATGACCTCGTCGGGCACGAGGGAGTGGCGGAGGTCCATCTCGGTGACGTAGGGCTTGCCGTCGGCGACCTCGCGGAAGGACTGGAAGACCTGGTCGGCCGTGTTCTGGTCCTCCGTGACGTCGACCATGAAGCGGATGAACTGCTCAAAGGTGACGTGGTCGCGGCCCTTGGACGTCTCCATGAAGTAGTCGTGCATCTCGTCCTCGGAGAAGACGAGGCCGAGCGAGGCCAGGGCCGCGCTGAACTCGAGCTCCTGGAGGGAGTTTGTGTCGTCGCGGTCGAAGTGGCGGAAGACGGACTCGAACTCCTCGAGCTGGATGGGCGTGAGGTTGGTCATGTTGCGGGCGACCATCTGGTTGTCGAGGAAAGCGAGCTTCTTCTGCACCGACGACTTCACCAGCCCGTGTTCGTAGACCAGCTCGTCGTAGGTGTAGGTTGTGAAGTCGTTTTCCTCAATGTTGGCCTCCTGGCACTTGGCGTCTACCGCGGCGATGGTCTCCAGGTACTTGTCCAGGGGCGGGAGGTTGTCACTGAGCTTGCGCACGTGGTGCAGCTGGTCCTCGACGTCACCGTCCAGGCCCGAGATTGCCAGCTGCATCGTGTTCAACGCCATGGCGAAGTCGTTGGCCTTGTCGGCAAATGACTTTCGAAGTGCGTTTTTGATGCTGTTAAGTGGGTTAGTACGTGGCGTTGCTTGGTGTTTAAAGGGGATGACTCACTCTCTGATGGTCTCGTTGATCAACTGTGCACGCTTCATCTCCGTCTGCGACAGATTGGTCCACTCCTTCTCCATCGTCTCAAGGGACAACTCTGGTGGCGGGTCATACGGCCGCAGTCTGTAGGTACCCAACTTCGTCTTGATGTTGCCCAGCAGAGTGGCCAGCTCACTCTTCTCAGCGACCCATTCCCTCTTCTTGCCCCTCTTGTACGCAGCGAAAGCGTTCGCCTGGGCTTTGGCGTCTGCGTACGTTCCTTGGAACGTCGCCTGTTGCCACGTCTGCACCTGTTCCCTAATCTGCCTCAGCAGCTCCCTCATCCGCCTCTCGTACGCACTCTGCATCTCCCACGCTCCAGCCATGTTGTTCACGAACTTCTCGACTCGGCGACCTGCGTTCTCGACCTTCTCCATCTGAGAGAAGGCGTGGAACCAGTAGGCGATGTAGGTCATGAGCGACCTCTCATCAGGCTTGGCAACGTCGCACACGTCCTCGACATCCAGCAGCTTGGGGATGCCAATCTCCTTGTGCGCGATATCGAAAGCCATCTGCATGTTTCCGCGGTGGTCGGACTTGTCCAGGGCGTCGTAGTCGATCAGGTCTGGCCTGTGGATGTCTAGCAGGGCGCAGAAGGCGAGTCCGTCGTTCCAGCTGCCGCTGAAGTCGCGGACCTCGACCTCGTCGTAGCATGCCGTCTTCCTCTGGCACCACAGGAGCAGACCCTCCTTGGCCGTCATGCCCTCCTCGTTGATATCACTGATCGTAAATCGCAGAATGAGGGTCCAGATCAGACCGAGGATGATCTTCTGGTTGCCGTTGACGACATCCTCGGCACCGATGTTGGTGAGCTGGATGCTCCTGGACTTGATGAAGTCGAGACTGAGGTTGACATTTTCGAATCGTTGGATGCGAAGCTTCGGCTTGGCCGCGTAGCGTCCGAGGGTGTCGTTGGAGAGGCATTCCAGCAGGTGGATGAGGATAACCTGTTGGCGGGCAGATTCTGTAAGCCAAGCGAACCCCGCAAATCTGGGAATAGGGGCTCTGCCCAACTTACACCATCGCTGAGATCAGTCACGAGATCCTTGACCTCGAGCGAACGAGACTCGATTTTGGTATTAAGCCTGAAAGCACCACGTCAGCCCTCGATTCACAAACACCTAGAAGCATATTCACATGTGCATGTGCTTCGTGGAAGAAAAAAACCAGGGTCCTTTTCCTGGTGGGGTCGTCGGGCTTCGTACCATTTGGTGAAGGTCTTTTGCTGGACCGAGACCCATTTCTGCTGTTCAGCAAACGCCATCCTCGTCAAGCCTTGGTCATGCGGCGGCTCAACGGCGGCGAGAGCGTCGGCGGGGGAGGAACCGGTGGCAGAGCGGAAACGATTCTTCTTGGCGGCGTTGCTGTCCTTGCGGGTGAGTGCGAAACTGCTGCTTCCGGCCCTCTGCAGGCGGGCGGCGGCCAACTCCTTCTTGTCTCGTCTGGTTCGCGGGCTCGAGGAGGAGGAGGAGGAACTGGGGCCGCTGTTGGTGCGGATGCGCGAGGCTGGTGATGTTTTCTCTGGAGTGGAGTGCTCGGTGTAGGTCGGGGTGGTCGGGGTCGTGGATGCGGGTGAAGATGTAGAGGTGTGGCTGCCGGCGGTGGACTGGGGGGTGCCGCCCGAGTGGTCATGTAAACAAAACTCGGGGAATTCCTCGTTACACTGGCCGTTGCCGGGCAGACTCGAGCCCGACAGTGGACGCGGCCCCTGAGGGCGTTCCGTAGTGGACGCCATCTCGGCTGATACTAGTGGCTCGCTAAGTCGATTGGCAGCGCTCGACCGCTGCAGGCGCCAGGATTTGGGTGATGTGGCTTATCGATAACGGACCAACTGCCGGATCGTCCAGGATGTCGACCCTAAAAAACAGAGACCTACGATGAAAGGTTTCTTTCTAGACGTATTCCACGAAGTGCGCCGCCCTTGCGTGGGTGTGTGTTTGCTTGTCGTGCAAAGTGGTACCGGAGAATACCTGTGGGCTGAAAAACGAGGCGGGTCTGAAAACAAACAAGTTTTCCCAACGCAACTCGACAAACAATACGGACGAGGAAGGGAGAACTGGCCGCATAGACACTCAAATAGGGGCGCCCTTTGTCGTTTAATACCATCCATCCCTCACTCAGCCGTTCCCTTGCTTTCGCCTTCAATGCCGTCCGACGCAAGGTCAGTCAGTCTCTTTTGCCCCGAGTACAGACGAAAGATGTCGCGCGGCACACGATGAGCGAGGTCTCCCCCAGGCGAAAGATCCCTCCTGAAACAGCAGCCTGTCCGATTTCGATCAGGAGCCGCGCCCCTTTCGGTGTTCCTCCCAGGACCCCGTTGATCTCCCTCCGCCCAGAGGAGGGCTGAGGGCTTGCCCCCTCGACTCGAGTCGTCGTCAATCGCCTTTGCCATCGTCGACCCCGGCGCCAAAGGGCCCGCCCCCCCCTCGTCCCACTGTCGAGGCCACTCATGCATGCCATAATGCTTGGAGCCGATCAGCAGGGATCCCCAGGCATGCCATGGAGGTCGTGACTACCAAATGCGGCCTGTCGTGAGAGTCTCTGTCGTCGCGGATAAGGCAGTTGCAAGAGAAAAGGGGAGGCTTTCTGGACTTGCCTTATGCTATTCGCCGGCGCCCTCTTAGCTGCCCATCCTTGACAGAATCATCCGTTGGGGTATTCTTGTCAGGATTCTTGGAACGTTCTCTCCCTCAGCCACTCCCGCCCGGTGGGCTTGGTTTGGGGCGGCGGGCGGCTTTTCAAGATGCGACTGGAATTCTCCGACGGTTATGTCTCTCTCGCCCACATCGTTCGTCTATCCCGTGCCGCCATCGCCCACCCGTCTCCTACGCTAAATGGAGATCTTCGCAGGCGGAGGGACGTCGGCCGCGCATAGAAGCAAGACCCGGTAACTCTAACGAGGATCGCGTCATGATATCAGACGGAGATTGGCAAGGACACTTTGCCCAGATTTTAAAAAACCCCAAGGTTTCAAGGGACTTGAGGATGGTTGGCTCTGCTACTGGCCCGATGTCTCGTGACCTGGAAAGGCCCTAAGCGACCACGGCCACGAGGATGCGTCCATGCCGTCTGTGTTGCGACACGTTCCCGCCCTAAGCCGAGACACTGGATAGTGTATGGGACGAAGAATGTTGAGGCCGGACTTGGTCTGAACTGAGGAATGAAGAAAAGCAGGTGGCCTGAAGTGGAGAGACCCATCCGTCAGTGCGGCAAGCTTCAAATAGTCTGTCTCTCTCCTTCACGATGAGTTGTTGCAAGTTGGCTGCGCCCAGCAGGCTCAAAGAAGAAACACGGCCAAAGACTTCTCGATTCTACGCGAAGGGTCTCGTGGGGTTGGATGAGATGAGACTTATTGAACATGAAATGGTTTCCGTCAGAGAGCAGATCACTGTGAATCTCTTACAGCGTCCAGTGTCAGGAATGAGCTGTGCCTCGTTGGCGCCACCGAAGCCATTCGAATCAAGCTGATGACTAAGTCGTCCCGCCTGGGAAAGCCAAGCTTAAGGATGAGGTTTCTCTTGTGTGAGAAAACGGCTGTCAAAACCTCTGCTTCACAAATGACTGCTTAAACATGGATTTCTGCCTAAGAAAAATGAAATCTCTTTTGAATAAGCCTCAGCCTCTTGGGTCTGTTAGCTCTGCCTTCTCACACTGAGAGAATCGCGGATGAGAGCTTTCACGTGCTCCGATGTCGTCATATCAAAAGCGGCTCAGAAATCTCAAAATCACCGGCTATCCGGAGGTTCCCAATTGAGGCGCATCGGGTTACCCCACGACAAGAGTGGGATAAAAGTGTGTTATCATGAAGTGTCGGCAAAACCACGAAAGTTGCCGACGGCAAAAGTGACACATTTCGCCGAGCTACAAGACTGTTGGTTGGGTGGTGGCGGGACGGGAGCTACAGAACTTTACGCGGTCCCATCGCTGAAATTCCATGTCTTGCGTGCTCTGACCAGCGTCTACGTACAGGGGTTTCAGTGCTTAAAGCCGAAATCGGGGCCAACCTCATCCAAATCCTGAACCACTTGCAACTTTTTCTTTGAATCTCCCAACCCGGTTTGCCCTTTTTCTTTCGAGCCCGCGTAAAAAAAGCCACACCACCGAGGACCAGAACCCGGCAGGCTCGCGTGTTTGATCTTCCTCGTCCCCTCTTTCTTTTTCCCCTGCACGTCTTCCCGAACACCGTCGCAATGGCCAGCAGATCAAGACTCCAGCCTCTCCTCCGGACTGCGGCCCGGAGGCAAAACCTCCTGAACGCCGGCAGCCGGCACGCCATGCGGCAGATCTCGGCCCCGGCCGCCGCCGCCTCCCGGTGCCTCTCGACCACGGCCGTGAGGTCATCCGCCGGCCTCAAGGAGATCAAGCTCACCGCGGCCGCGTACCCGGACATCAAGCGGGACGCGCGCTTCGCCGAGGTCACGAAGGACGACGTCGCCTTCTTCAAGGAGCTCCTGGGCGCCTCAGGCGTTGTCGATGGCGTCACCGCCGACGCGGCCGACGACCTGACCGCCTTCAACGAGGACTGGCTGCGCAAGTACCGCGGCCAGTCGCGGCTCGTCCTCAAGCCCGCCTCCACCGAGGAGGTCAGCAAGATCCTGAAGTACTGCAACGAGCACAAGCTCGCCGTCGTGCCCCAGGGCGGCAACACGGGCCTCGTGGGCGGCTCCGTCCCCGTGTTCGACGAGATCGTCATCAACATGAGCCGCATGAACACCATCCGCTCGTTCGACGACGTCAGCGGCACCCTCGTCGTCGACGCCGGCGTCATCCTCGAGGTCGCCGACAAGTTCCTCGCCGAGAAGGGTTACATCTTCCCCCTCGACCTGGGGGCCAAGGGCTCGTGCCACGTCGGAGGCAACGTCGCCACCAACGCCGGCGGCCTGCGCCTCCTCCGCTACGGCAGCCTCCACGGCAACGTGCTCGGCCTCGAGGCCGTCCTGCCCGACGGCACCGTCGTCGACGACCTCTGCACGCTGCGCAAGAACAACACGGGCTACGACCTCAAGCAGCTCTTCATCGGCGGCGAGGGCACCGTCGGCATCATCACCAAGGTCTCCATCATCTGCCCCCAGCGCTCCCAGGCCGTCAACGTCGCCTTCTTCGGCCTCGAGTCGTACGAGAAGGCGCAGCAGGCCTTCAAGGCCGCCAAGGGTCAGCTCGGCGAAATTCTGTCGGCCTTCGAGCTCATGGACGGCCGTAGCCAGGACCTCGTCCACGCCGTCCGCGGCAGCAAGCGTCCCCTCGAGGGCGACCACCCCTTCTACTGCCTCGTCGAGACGAGCGGCTCCAACGGCGACCACGACTACGAGAAGCTCGAGAAGTTCCTCGAGGACGTCATGTCCAACGAGATCGTTGAGGACGGCGTGCTCGCCCAGGACGAGACGCAGAGCAAGGCCCTCTGGGGCTGGCGCGAGGGCATCCCCGAGTGCCTGGGCCACTGGGGCGGCACGTACAAGTACGACGTCTCCATCCCGCTCAAGGAGCTGTACCAGCTCGTCGAGGACACCAAGGCCAAGATGGAAGAGGCCGGCCTCGTCGGCGACACGGACGAATTCCCCGCTGTGGGTGTCGTGGGATACGGCCACATGGGCGACTCCAACCTCCACCTCAACGTCGCCGTCAGACGCTACGACCCCCGCATCGAGAAGGTCCTCGAGCCGTTCGTGTACGAGTGGATCCAGGAGCGCAACGGCAGTATCAGCGCCGAGCACGGCCTCGGCGTGGCCAAGAAGAAGTTCATCGGCTACAGCCGAAACGAGACCATGGTTGGCCTGATGAAGCAGATCAAGAACCTCTACGATCCGGTAAGCCTCGGTCCTATTCCTCATCCCCCGTTCCCTGTCACTTGTCTCTTGTCTCCTCGTCTTCCCCGACTCCGTTTTCCCCGTTCTACTTGCCTCTCGTTCCCGTCTCTCCGGGTCACGCTTCTCGGTCCCGCGGTGACTCTCCCCCCCACCCGTTGCGACTCTGACCTTCCCACGCCCGATGCGGGCCCCCCACACGCGCGCGTCGTTCTGCCTGCCCTTCCCCCCATCCCCATCCCACATGGACTACACCCCATCAGCCCCCCTGCCTGTCGTGTGTGCGTGAAGGAATGCTGACGGCGAGCCAATCAGAACGGCATCATGAACCCTTACAAATACATCTGAGAAAGACGCCGAGAAAACGATACCCCCATCCCTGGACACGAAGGAGACAGACGGAGTTCATGTCCCTTGGACCGGCTCCTGAACAACGACTTGTCGAAGCCGGTTGGGTAATGATGTGCCCATGCTTGTGTGACCGGAACCCACCCCCTAGGCGGCTGAGCCAAAACCGACCAACCATTGTATTCCCATCCCCCCCTCCCCCCATCCATCCCAGTTTCCACCCACCCGGTCAAGAGAACTGCGGCGGTTTATGAGAAAGAAGAAAAACTTGCGCAGGTGGTGATGAGGTACGCGTCTGTGTGTGATCGTGTGCCTCGTATGCCTCGTGTGGGTGGGGAAGGCCACCTTTGATCAACGAGACGGAGAAAATGAGGAGGGGAAGAAACGCCTCGCCATGTATAAGAGGATTTCCTTCCGAATCGGGACATAATATTATCATACGAAAGGGAGGAGGAGGAGAAGGATAAAACAAGGCCTCGGCAGGCGTGAATAGGATATCACGCACATCATGTACCCTTAGAATATCACCAAGAAATAACACAAAAAAAGAAGAAGACACAGCCATGATCCCCTTCTGCACCGCCGTGATTGCTCATCATTACCACCACCACCACCACCACCATCAACAAACCTCGGTTTCCCGAGGCGCGGGGTGGTGAGAAGATGAGACCTCCTCCCCCGGTAGGGAGGACCAGTGTGGGACACGGATCGGAAATGACCCATGCGGTCTGAGATCGGACGTTGACGAAAACGTGATGCCATCGGCAAATCCCTCTCCCTCTTGTTGTCATTTATTCATTATTACACTATAGAGAAGTCACCAAGAAAGCATTCCCAGGACCCCGGCTGCAAAAAAACGCAGGAAGTAGTAGTGTTCCCTGTCTGTGACGCTGTGGTGGTATTGGGGGTCTCAGCCCCAACTGCAACTGATGGATATCTGCTGCTACCTAGGTACCTAACTAGGTACGCAAGGTTGATAGATGGTACCTAGATAGAGGGCAGGTGTCTTCGCAGTCCCTCGTCCCGCTTGGTATGGTAGGGGGAGTACCCCGAGACGACCCCATCACAAACGGGCGAATGGGCGGCTAGCGCTCGTAAAGCCCGGGCTAATTGGTCACGGTACGGTTTAGCTTCTCGAGGTCGTTGATGACGGCGAGACCCCCCAATGAAAATCGCGCCGTCGCCGACACCCGAAGCCCCGGTGATCGTCCATCCCCCCGTACCCGTCGTGCTTTCCTTGCTCTGCTTGCTTGTTTCCCCCCCTTGTCTCACCTGCCTCCCACTGCAATGGTAGGTACCTACACACTCTATAGTACTAGCGGCAAGCCCCCCAGTGCCTGAAGCAGATTGGCAGAGCCCGGGCTTCCCGCGTTGCCTAGCTGACCAAAGTGACAACTGCCCTGGCGGAATCTCACTTCCTCGGCTCCCCATTTGCTCCTTTACTATTACGCGGTACTCAGCGGCCGCCATGTCAGCCCTTCGACCCCACCCCGGCAGCCAATCCGGCGCCAGGAGCCGCTTGTCTCGTGGGGCCTCCGAGCCCCCGAACCCCTGTTCGTCGGTCTGCGACGGGCCCTGCAGCCCTACGGAGCAACGTCCATGGGACGTGCGCACCGTCACCGTCACCCGCCCGCCCGTTTTTGTCTTGCTCCACGGGGACGGTGAACACTGAACCAGATGAGAGGGCCGGTTTGCAACACGTTTACACGCTCTTGATTCCAATGCAGTTGCTCTTAGCTCCGTCTTGTCAGCTCCGCTCAGGTTGCACCTGCGACAAGACGCGGTCTTCACCGGCTGCGGCTTTCGCACACCGTGACCCCAAATATCACACGCATGCCTATCCCCCGAAAGAGGAAGACACTTCTGATACAATCACTTTCCTCTTTCAGGGCAACATGTCCGCTGATTTGCACTCGGCCGAGGAACGCCTAGGTGATGGCGTCTCGATGCCCTTTCGATGCCATACTCGCCCATGGCGAGGGAAAAGGAACTCGATGCTCCCGCATCGGCATCGCATCGCATCACATCGCATCGTGCCTCGGCCGCCCTCGCGGACGTCCTACCCGCACCCTGCCTCCGTGTCTAACCAAAGGGAGGCATATTTGATCGTCTCGGGGCGGCCTGCCTGCATACGCAGCCGCTGCCATCTTATTCGTCAAGCCCGTCCCGGCTGTTCAGTTCCCTTGCTCCTCCTCGTCCTATACGCCGTCATGATCCACACTCGGTAGGGCTGCAGCACACCATCAACCTGATTCCGCGAACCATTGTTTGCCTAAATCGGTCCCACAGCCATCGGCACTCGCCCACCTAAGAACCTCCTGGTCCGCTTGCTGATGGACACCTCTGAACTTCCCACTCCGGCTTTTGACTTGATATATATCCGCTTGTGCGCCGGCCTTCCGTCTTCGACATCCAGATCAAGGCTAGGCCAGCTATGGGCTTTGTTCATCTTCCGAATCCCCATTCCGATATTCTAGTCTGTCATCATGGTTGGAGTCCGTGGAAAGTACAAGGGGTGTGAGACCTGCAGGGCCCGAAGAGTCAAGGTAAGCCCTTAAGCAGCCCCTGAAGCGCCTCGAGGAAACCACGCGAGCTGATGTCTCGATTCCCTTCTAGTGCGACAACGAACGTCCCTACTGTCGAAAATGCACCGACAGCGGCCGGGAATGCGCGGGGTACGAACGCGAGATGGTCTTCATCACCGCAACGATCGACGACGGAGGCCGATGTTCGTCCCATCCCCCACGGCAGGTCCAATCGTCCAAGCGAGCCTCCAAGTCCAAATCCGTGGAGCGAGAAGTGCCTCGACCGGTACCAACGGAACCCCTGGCGCCGGCTTGGGATGATTTGATCACCTTGAACGAAGGCGGCGTCGTGTATGCAGTCCAGATTGCGGCTCTGCACACGACGCTGCAGAGCGTCATGCGGGGCGGCGAGGACTCGAGCGGATCCAATTTCCGTATTGTCTTTCCGCCATACCTTCCCGTCGACGTGGAAACTTGGCACAACGGGAGTGAGGCGGACTTGGCCGCCCAAAGTATGATCAGTCTACTGCCTGCCGGAAACGGGACCGGACCGCCAGAGAGTATCTGTGTCTTCTTGTTCGAGGTTAGTCCCGGGAACAACCAGGTAATATTCAACGGCTAACGTTTGTTTCAGCAAAATCCGTCCTTTTTGGTGACGAACGGCATGACACCTTGGGGCGTTCCTCAGGAGGGTATGGACGTCGTGAAGAAACTTGGTCCTGAACAGTTCAAACGATTTCCTTCCCATCACTTCTTCGTCAGGGTGTACAGGTGCAATACGGTACTGAATAATTCAGAAACCTGTGGGCAAGTCAGTGCTAATCAAGCAAGGACAGATCACGCTCGCTCTCTTCCACCGCAAGTCGACATTCCTGTCATCCTTTGACTGGTGTACCGTACCGTGGGAATCGCATCCCAAGACCCTCTTCGATAGACTTTTCGACATCATCGTCCATCTTCCAAGCATCTTCGCAAAAGTCGACCGCACGTTACCGTTCGCCGCGACGCTGCAACGCCGACTCAGGGCCCAGGACTTGCTGAGTAACTGCTTGCAGCTTGAGCACCAGTTCGAGGAATGGCATTCATACGCTCGTGCTCCGACTGTGGAGCGTCCGTGTGCGTACTGGATCGAGGAGCTGAACGACCCGGATGCGCAGCAGATCCCCTTTGTTGACGGTCTGGCCTTCAACGACGGTGTCTCTTCCGTCATGTTTCTGTACTACTGGATGGTCCAGTTGATGCTTCATCGTTGCATCGAGGAACTGCACCATGCAATATTCGAGCCCGTCATTGAGGACTTCCCAAATATGTACCCTGATTTGCCGGCCCATTTGCAGATCAATCTCGCCAGGTATCAACAACGGCGGGAATATGCATCAAGGATATGCCGGGCACTGGACTTTGCCCTGAGCACCACAGTTCAGCCCGATCTGCTGATGGCTCCACTGGTCGTGGCATTGGATTTTTTTCGAGAGCTCAACGCGTCTTCGAGAGACGGAGAGCTGGAGATCATGTGGTGCGAGAACTTCAAGTTGAGGTTGATGTCGAAGGGCCAGGACATTGCCAATGTCTTGCAGAGTCGGCAGTGGGCCGATGTTGCCAAGTTTTGAGCGGTGATGGTTCTTTGGTGTTCCTTGTCTTTTTGCTGGGTATGAGTACCTAGTCGACATGGCGAAATGGACAGGCTAACTAGGCGTTTGTGAAGGAGGTTTCCAGGTACAAGGGGGGAAACGACCAGCTCGAAACATGCCTGTCCGGTTTTGGCAGCATTCAAGCAAGAAAAAGGCTCCCGTCGAAATTCTGCGAAAATCTGCAGATGGACTGGTCGCCGTCGGCTTGGGGTTTTGCTGTTGTGCCTGTAGGTTTCTGGTATTGCTGCTACCGCTTTATTTCCCGGGAGCACGAGCGTCCCGGGTCGTTGTATACGTAACCTTGAACATGGGTGAATCGTTAGACATTATAGGTTGATTGTAAGCTTGAAGATTCGGATGCGACAGAGATGTTGTTGTTGAATTAAGGTGATGAGAAAGAGGCAGTGGATGATCGACTCAGACGTTGCTGTTGGTCCATGTTCTTGAGGAAGGTGCTCTGGCGTACATGCGTTCCTGGGTACGTTCCTGTGTACCTTCCTGAGTGAGGACGTATTTCGTGCACAGGCCACATGGGTCACCCAAGCTCACCACGCAGGGAGATGCGCAATACCCGGACTTTCCCCGGCCTGCGCAGGAGCTCCTGGAGCTTTTCAGCCTTCCATGCCAGTAGGTAGGTACCGAAGCTTCGTCAGACCTGCAGCCTGCCTCTACCCTCTACCTCATCTACCACCTACCCCGTCCACCCTCCACCGACCGCGCCCTCTTCATCCACGGCGATTGTCCCGCAACAACGAAAGACTCGCCGACCGAAACAACCAAACAGTCATATTTTCATCCAACCATCCGACAGCAAGAATGGCTTCAGGATACGACAGAGCGTTGTCTGGTACGTTGCCGCCCTCCCTCCCCGCAATTGGACGGTGCTAAGCTAACCTGCCCCAAACAGTCTTCAGGTTCGTCGACATGGCCCCCTCCCTCGAATCCGCTCAACGTCCCCTTCTAACTGGTGCAGTCCCGATGGACACGTCTTCCAAGTTGAATATGCCGGCGAGGCCGTCAAGCGAGGTAACATTGGGCGCCCAGCTGCCTGCCTGGACGAACACTGGCTCACTCATGATACAGGAACCTGTGCTGTTGGCGTGAAGGGCACAGATGTCGTCGTCCTCGGTTGCGAAAAGAGATCAGCCATGAAGCTGCAAGACACCCGCATCACCCCGTCGAAGATCCAGCTTCTCGATACCCACGTCTGCCTCGCGTTCGCCGGTCTGAACGCCGACGCCCGCATCCTCGTCGACAAGGCGCGGTTAGAGGCCCAGTCCCACAGGCTCACCGTCGAGGACCCCGCCTCGATCGAGTACATGACCAAATACGTCGCCGGTGTGCAGCAGCGGTACACGCAGAGCGGTGGTGTCCGACCGTTCGGCATCAGCACCTTGATCGTCGGTTTCGACAACGGCAGCAAGGTGCCCCGCCTGTACCAGACTGAGCCCTCTGGAATCTACTCGGCATGGTATGTCGCTCTGCTACCCATATAGCCGGTAGCCCACCCCTAACATCCCGACAGGAAAGCGAACGCTATTGGCCGTTCCAGCAAGACCGTCCGCGAGTTCCTCGAGCGCAACTACAAGGAGGACATGGACAGGGAGGCTACCATCCGCCTTGCCATCAAGTCGCTCCTTGAGGTCGTCCAGACTGGAGCCAAGAACATTGAGATTGCGCTTATGGCGCCTGGCAAGACTATTGAGATGCTTCCCGTGGAGGAGATTGAGAGCTACGTCAAGAACATCGAGCAAGAGAAGCAGGAGGAGGCTGCCAAGAAGAAGACCGGCCGGACGCCGGGCACTGGAACTGCGGCCATCCTCACGAGGGGCCCCGGCGATGCTGATGAGTAGAATGATGAACAGGCGTTGCGGTTCGCGGATAGACGACACTGATGAGGGTATCAAACCAAATACCAATGTATTACCACTTCTAGACTCGGACGCCGTGGGGAATCTACTAAAACGGTGTCCATGAAATCGCTTGCTGTCACACTCCGCCGTCTCCCGCTACAACTGGCCGATGCATTCTATCCCAACACGTCTGCGTCGTCGGTAGGATCGAATATCGACCGTCCCTGCACCTGGCGAACACGCTCGTCCTTGATCATGCGGCTGTCCTTTCGTGCGTCCTCGCCCTCGACGGAGATGGCGGCCTTGGGCGTCACGGCATCGATGACGAAGTGGTTGTCGCAGTGTGGGCAGTACTCGTCAGACTCCTCGAACTCCTGGGCATCCTTGCGGAAGCACTTCTTGCACTTCTTGCAGGCGAAGGTCATCTCCGTGGACTGGAGGAGGGGGTGCTTCTCCTGTTCGTGGTGGCAGTCGGCGCAGTCGAACCACTTCTTGCCTGTTTCATGAGACTCGTCAGAGGGGTTTCGCGCCAGAAAGGGTGTGCAACGTGTGGCCGGGGGAACGTACAGCATGGCGACCGAATGGCGACCTGGGCGTTGAGGACGTGTTTACTATCATGAACCGTTTAGCTAGCGGTCAGGGGGGGGCTCTGCGGCGCGGTGTGGCTTACCACATGGCGGAGGTGTGTTTTGCTGGTCGAGGCTAGAGAAGTATTCGATGTGATCCAAGGGGGGGTTATGTAGTTTTTGGTCGGTTCGTTTCCGCTTTTCGGTCGCTGGGAATGTTTCTTTGGGAAGATTCCGTGGTAGTGGTTCCCGAGGTGAAGGAAGGTTCCACCAAAGATTTGGCGGCTGCTGATAAATTTGGCGGGGTTCGCGGTGCCTGGGTCTTGTGCTGCACTTCAACCAGGAGAAAGCACTTCAACCAACGCGCCTACCTACTTAGTAAATGATCCCTGTACAGCGTCTTACTCGATTAGGTAGTCACATGAAGTATTTCTAGGCATCAAGGCCTCTGACCCTGACAGGAAGGAAAAAAGCCAAAGTCGCATCGACAATTGGGCACTTTCTTCAAGTATAGGTATTAGTAGAGGTTCCTTCCACCGTATTACGTCCATACAATCTTCACTCCAGTACGTCCGTTGTACGTAGGTGGGTCCTCCGAGTGCTTAGCTCATCAGGTACGTACACAGCGTGGCTTGCAGGCTGCAGCCTACATCATTCACCTTCGCCCCCAACTCCAATTCATTTCAACCGCAACCTCTTCACCCTCGACACACACGATCGCGCAAGATGCCACCGAAGAGGAAGGCACAAGGAGCCGCCGGCAGCATCAAGGCTGGAAAGGTCTCAGCGGTTTCGACCCCCGGCGCAGCCACTCCCAGCAGGAGCATTACTAGTGACAATGAATCCTCCGTGGTGGACCCGGACCCTGTGAGCGAATCCGAGGACGAGAACCTCGAGAAGAACGTCGATAAGTTCTCTGTCGAGGCCTACCTCGACCGGCCGAAAGCGAACGGACACGAGTCCATGGCAGGACTATTTAAGAAGCGCCGCGACTTCTCGTACCTGCAGCTCAAGCCCGACTACCAGAACCGACCCCTGTGGATTGACCCGGCGAAGGGACGCATTTTCCTCGAGAGCTTCAATCCGCTTGCTGGACAGGCCCAGGACTTTCTCATTACGATCGCCGAACCCATTTCTCGACCATCCTTCGTTCACGAGTATGCCCTCACGACGCACAGCCTGTACGCTGCGGTTTCGGTGGGCTTGTCGCCCCACGACATCATTAATACACTTGACCGATTCCTGAAGATGCCCCTGCCCGAGAGCATCCGCAAATTTATCGAAGGATGCACACAGAGTTTTGGCAAGGTGAAGCTCGTGCTCAAGAACACCAAGTACTTTGTCGAAAGCACCGATCCCGTCATTCTGCAGAAGCTCCTGAAGGACCCCGTGATCGGCCCCCTTCGAGTACACGGAAACGAGGAGATCACGACTACCGCTGCGCCTAAGCAGGGGCCTCTTGTCATTCCTGGCACGGCCAACGCTGCTGGTGTCAGGCAGGCTGAAGAGCAAAAGGCTAAGGGGCGGGAAGGCGCAGTGAACGAGGCTGAAGTCTATGCGACGCTTAACGACGACGATGACGAGGACCAGGAAATCACCCACGCCTTTGAGATCTCAGACGATGCTGTCGAAACAGTCCAAAAGCGCTGCCTTGAACTGGAGTATCCAGTACTGGAAGAGTATGATTTCCGCAGGGACGAGGCAAACCCGAACCTCGAAATTGACTTGCGTCCTGGGACCTTGATTCGGCCGTATCAGGAAAAGAGTCTAAGCAAGATGTTTGGTAACGGTCGAGCAAAGAGTGGTTTGATTGTTCTTCCTTGCGGTGCTGGAAAGACGCTGGTCGGTATCACGGCAGCTTGCACCGTAAAGAAGGGAGTCATCGTTCTGTGCACCAGTTCCATGTCCGTCGTGCAGTGGCGAAACGAGTTCCTCAAGTGGTCCAACATCAAGCCAGAGGATATCGAGGCCTTCACTTCGGACAACAAGGGCAGGATCTTCCCGGGTAACACCGGTATCATCGTGACGACCTACTCCATGGTCACTCAGACCAGAGAACGATCCCACGAGGCAAAGAAGATGATGGACTTCCTGCAGACCCGTGAATGGGGTCTGATGCTGCTCGACGAGGTGCACGTCGTGCCTGCCAACATTTTCCGAAAGGTCACGTCTTCCATCAAGACACACTCAAAGCTTGGTCTCACTGCTACTCTTCTTCGCGAGGACGACAAGATTTCGGATTTGAACTTCCTAATTGGACCCAAGCTCTACGAAGCCAACTGGATGGAGCTTTCCGAGCAAGGTCACATCGCAAAGGTTCAGTGTGCGGAGGTCTGGTGCCCCATGACTACTGAGTTCTATGACGAGTACCTCAAGGCGTCTGCCAGAAAACGAGCGTTGCTTTACATCATGAATCCGCGCAAGTTCCAGGCTGCTCAGTACCTCATCAACTACCACGAGTCTCGCGGCGACAAGATCATTGTTTTCTCGGACAATGTATACGCTCTGAAAACGTACGCAGAGAAACTTCAGAAGGCATACATCTTCGGCGGTACGGGCCAGACGGAGCGCATGAACATCCTCCAAAACTTCCAGCACAATCCGGATGTCAACACGCTGTTCCTGTCCAAGATTGGAGACACCTCGCTGGATTTGCCGGAGGCTACGTGTCTCATTCAAATTTCATCGCATTACGGTTCGCGTCGTCAGGAGGCCCAGCGCCTCGGGCGCATTCTCAGAGCCAAGAGGAGGAACGACGAGGGCTTCAACGCCTTCTTCTACTCCCTCGTCTCGAAGGACACGCAGGAGATGTACTACTCCTCCAAGAGACAGGCTTTCCTGGTCGACCAAGGCTACGCCTTCAAGGTGATTACGCAGCTGGCGAACATCGAAAAGACGCCCGGTCTCGCCTATGCCGCCGCAAGCGAGAGACGCGAACTGCTGCAGAAGGTGCTCATCGAGAACGAGGCCGGCGGGGAGGACGAGGTCATCGACGACCTCTTCCACAGCGGCACGATGGGTCGCGCACAGCCCAGGGGCAAGAAGAAGAAGGCCGCCGCCCGGAGGACGGCAGGCCTGCTGGGCGACCTGTCGGGCGGGCAGGACATGGCGTACGTGGAGCAGAACAAGAGGGTGCGGGTCAAGAAGGGCAAGGCGGAGAGCAGCGCTTTCTTCAAGAAGATCCAGAGGGAGAAGGCGAAGCGGTGAAATGTATCATGAACACGATCACGGCGTTTGGGGGGGCAATTCTGGATTGGAACGGCAAACGGCGATTTGCTATTACTCTGTATCAATAGACTAGACGGCACAGAATAGCCTCAAGGAGCCGTCACTTATCGACATTGCATTACAACCACATGCTGTGCCTGCAGCCCGAGATGGGGTTGTTCGATTCCAGACGACCGTTGATCCGTCGGCCCTCGCTACATGCCAGACAACATTTCTTGTCCGGCGTAGTTGCTGGATACCTCCCACCCGCTGCCCTATGTGTGCAAGTCGCCTGGTCCGGGGTGAGCAGGGTAAGCCAGGCGTATTTGCAGGCCGGAAATCCCCCAATCGTGATTCTGTCAATGGGAAGAACGGCGGGCGACCATTCTTCTCGGAGGATCAGTTTTAGGAGCCATTCTGCCTTGCCCAATTTTTCGATGCCATCCACGTATCGGATTCTTTATCAACTACTAGAATCTGACAAGTTTTGTATCTATCCAACATTAGAAGACCCCCCCCCCCCGTTTCTTTGGCTTTTCCCAGCCATCCTGTTCGTTCCCATGATTGACACGAAAATAAGATGCGGACTTGCCCATCATTTGTACCACCGCCCCTCCGTCGGTGGTCTAGGGTCATCGAGAACGGTCCCGAAGCTGAGATGGCCTATCACCTGCCCAGACGATTGATCGTCTGCCTCCTGCTGGCACCAGTCAGTCGGCATCTCGACCTCTCCCCACTTCAGCCGACAAAAGACCATCTTCTCACGGGCCCTCTCCGGGTTTTCCTCGGCGTCGTCAGATGACGCGACGAGGTCCTCGAGCTCGGTATCTTGGTCAATGCCCGGATCATCGAGACCCGGGTGACCTTTTGCGATTGGCGAGACGCGGCAGGCGGCCGCTATGGCGATAGAGTTGGACCCTACGGCCGGCATGTAGCCGGGGTTGGTTTTCCACGATAGCACGATCGGGATGATCAACATCGTCGCACGGAGAACGGTTAGGGCCAAGGTGGGTAGAGATGCGGTGCCGATGCTGACGGCGGCACCTTGGGGGGAGGCTGATCGGGTCGCTCTGGTAGTTTCCGTCGACAGGATAGTAAGCTATTTTTCACGTGTTATTACTGACTACGCTTTGTCTGTTTGCTTGTTTCGTGGGATGTTGCACCTACAGCCTTGAGAAACGATTGTGAAGATTGCGTTTGACACCAGCCAATGACCCGCAATGCTCGCGATAATCAGGGGAACGCTGTATTTATACCGTAGCTGAAGGCGATACGTTGCAATCTGCTGGCCTCTTTTTGTTACTTCGGAGTTAGTTATTTTCATCCCACGCAGGTAGGAAAGTCTTTGAATCTAGCTGTAGGAACTTACTTTGGCCGAGTCACTCGTAAGGGGCAGTATTCGACAGAGAACAACGCCCACTATCTGCTCATTTCGAGTCGTGTGATGATCGCGTTGTAGTTGAGATACCAAGCCGAAAGGTAAAGCTGCGGGGCGTTGGCGACGAGGACCGAAGAGACGAAGAAGCCGACCCTTGAGTCTCCGATGGGCGGCAAGATGTTGCTTGCCTCGGAAACGTTCAATTTGATCCATTCCCTTTGCCAGATTCTCATCAGTGAAGGCTCAGCTGGGGCAACCAGTGTGTTCTTACAGTGGTATTCCAGCTTGGGTCTGCACTATCAACAGAGCCAATGGCGCCATGACGCCCAACATCAAGATAAGGTACGTTCTCCTCCAGACGTCTGGGGTGACGGCGCGACCCCTTTCCTGCCTGAACACTTTTGCGGACCACTTCTGAGGTCTTAGCGGGGCGTAGGCGGCACCCTCTTCTCTTGCCAGCACTCGTAGCCGGACGAGTTCTTGGGCGAGAAGTCCGGATGCCGATGCCGTGCCATCCTGGACTGAGATGAAGGAAGAGATCGCGTCCCCTGGGGTTACCAGCGGCTCTTCCGAACCAAGAACCCGCATTATAACAATGCAGATGATCAGTTTTGAGAAGACTGAGAGAAGTACTGCGAGAAACAGTGGCTTAGAAAGGGCCACCGAGCTTTTGCAATCTCTGAACTCGGCTAGACAGTACGATATTTCGGGTGCGTCTTGGTCAAGTCTCCGCCTAACGTCTTTGGGAACCGGGAATATGCCGTCGCAGTCGTTGTCGCACTTGGGAACTGAGCCCGAATTCCGCACCATCTTCATCTCGCATTGCGCTTCGTACCACAAGGTGTTGATCTCGTTTCGCGGGGCAATAGGCTCCCAGATCTCATCTGCGTACGCTGACGGGTTCTGGAGATCAGATTTCCTCCAGCCGAGGCCTTCTATTACTGCAACGATGTTGCGATACTCCCCTAGCCCGGTACAGTTCTCTCCGTAGATCTTCCTGCACTCGTCTATGTTCAGTCTCTTCCAGCTTCCTGCTTGAGCTGCCGCTTTTGAAACGTTGGCTACTTGGGCTGAGTATTCATTGGCCGCGAAGTTCTGGTTCGTCTGTATGATTTCCCGGGTACCAAAGGTGAAGCTGGAATTTGGAGGAGGGTTAGTTTGATCAAAACCCTTGGGGACTAGATCGTTGGTAAACCGGCTGACGCCTGGGAGAGAGTAGTTACCGCCGGAAAGAAAACCTTCGGCGGCGGCGGTAACGTGAAAGTCTCCCATACGGCTAGTTATCTGAAAGACGGAACTGTTAAACAGCATGTGGATAGGTATCGAAGTCAAGAGAAGACTTATCCATGCGGTTGTCTTGAACTTAGATAAGTAAAAGGCATTTCGCCATGAAGGTACGCCAATATCTAGCCATATACCTCGTTCGTGTGCAGTATCAACCTCTTGCCTAGAGGGAGCGTTAAGAACCTGCATAAAGAAGTTGGATGACGCAAGTACAACAGTTGACAGTATGTTGATAAGCAGGTGCAGCAGGGTATCGACCTGGCTCGTGCTACGGTCCCTACAGACGGTAGTATGAAAGGTCCATGATTGTCGGAAATTTCCGTCTGCTTTCGAGACTGCAACTGTCAAGACGCCGATGAGGACCAGCAGCGCTATAGACAATAGGGCGATATTCACAAGGGCTGCCTTCCGCCATCCGCTCAGGAGCCGCCCGCGGCTCTTGTTGGAGGGTCGAGTCTTGCTCAAGAAAGCCAACATCGAAACCGTGAATTGGTGTATCTTAGAAGAAGATGAGAGGAAGCGGCGTGGAGCGGTGAGCTCATCGCCAGAAACAAAGGTATCGCGAGGCATCTTGGCCAGTGTCCCTGCAGCGTTGCATAAAAGCAAGTGTAGTCTGAACGCGCCGAGAAAACAAGGTGGCGGTGGCAGCCTGTTTTGTGATGCCTACGTTACACGACTGAACACAAGTCGCAAGGTTGGCAGCGTTACACGAGCGCGTAATGTGTAAGATCTTGGGCCACGCCGGTCGAATCAAATCGGTGCAATAGTCAAGATCTGGGGGAGACACTGAACTTCCTCGTAAGATGAAGATGTCTAGGCCGATTTCGGATAATAGAAAGAGTCCAGTTTCAAAAGGTTTTCCTAAAATCAGCTTCTGACATTGGACTGGATCAATAGTTGAGATATCCACGCAGAACACGATAATCTTTCAAAGTGCAACCCTAAAGGATGGCTCATTAGCAAGTTAAAGTCCAAGTTCACTTGGCAGCGAGTTTCGGTTCTTTAACCGTTCCGAAGTTCCACCCAGTCTTCTCGGAGGCTATGTCTCCCATCAGCTTTTTATTAGTCCTGCTCATATTTTCTTCATTTAGAAATGTGTCAAGTGAGTTGCACGTGGCCGATACGTCGGGATCTGTGATGACCGCATTCGGCGACGAGGAAGCAAGAGTTGAGTAGAAACAGTTAAAGAGAACTCGAAGGACGTTGACCCGGTTTTGTCGTCGTGGAGAAACTTCCCCATTGCTTCATCCACTACTAGGGGGATGTGTTGCTGAATGTCATGTCTGGGGCGTTGAATGATGTGTTGACAGTGACTGGACCAATGTTTTGACAGCAGACCAGGGTGGCTACGTCGACCTCAAAATTGTAGTTGTAGGATCGCCAGAGCATGAACTAACATGCAAAACCTCACCTCAAGCTCAACTCCGGCATCAATTTTCCAAGTTCAGGTAGCCATGTCCAGGCGAGAAGCTTGGTGAGGCAATCCTGTTGTCGCTTCGTGCACCTTGTGCAAGCTGACTGTACATGACTTGTAGTCCAGAAGTCGGACCGTCGGAGCACGGTGCTCTCGGACTGCGGCCGCATCCACAGAGTGCCCGTATGTATTCAAATCTCGAATGCTCTCCTAAAGTGTCTCCGCAAGTCCAGGAAGAGAAAGGGGGAGCTCCTGCGGGACCAGCAATCAGTTCCCTGTCGAAAGGGGAGGGTCTTCTGTCTGCTCTTAGCAAATGCTTCCGCCGGAAGATCGACGAAGTCCCGTCCTCGGGCGGCCGGATCCTATCTGCCGGCTGCAGCGATTAGGAGTACCTCCGAAGACCATTTCTATTTATTTTATGTCAGGGAAACCTGTGTCGCCGGTTGAAAAGCACGGCTTGGGGCTAAGAATCATTTCAGAATGACAAACAGCGTGCCGTTTGCAGACCGCAGGAGCTGCTCCGCGTGTGCCAAGAGCCCTTCCCCTTTACGTCGACTTCAGACAGGGGGAAACTTGAGAGGCCAAGGAAGAGCCACTCAATAGGGGATGCGCCATGGGGAAGCTCTTCGTTCTGTTTCTGTGTCCCTGCACAATCAACTCGTCAACCTGCCAGTCGGCGGACTTTCTCTTTCACGTGGGTCGAGCTGGCGAATAACTCGAGGGCGTCAGGTTGCTGGTCTTGGCGGGTATGTAGCACGGGTCGACTCGGGCCCAGGTGTGAATATCCGCTCAAACATTTGCCAGTCCCAACCGGCGGCCGTATCTTGAGGGCGGTGCGTCGAAGGGTGACATGCCTGTCTTGGCAATCCAGGTTTGGAGATGAGCGTCGTGTGCTGCCGCCCTGCCGCCCGTCGGAGCTATCTCACAACTCGCGTGCAGGGCCTCGCTGGCGAAGGCCAGAGTAGGACCGCGTTGCATCGGTTGAGGAGCTGAAAATCTGAGCGGTGAAGACGGGCGGAAGAGGGAGGAAGGGTCAATCAGATGTTGAGGTGGTGAGATTGAGAAGTGACGGGGGGCGTGGTTTTCGGCGGTGCTTGTCGACAGATTTCAGTTCTCACCTCGGTGGGCGCGCCGGTGCGGTGGTTGTTAGTGCCTGTGTCTGGGCCCAGAAGTAGAAGCCGACCCGTGGCGGATGACGGGCGGAAGAGGCAACCGGCAGTCCGGCGTGCCAGGGTGACCATTGGCAAACGGGTCAAAAAATGACTATCAATCTATTGGACGATTGCATTACGGTACTTTCTCCTCGCGAGACCCTTATCGAAACAGCAGATATGGTGGTTTCCTAGGAGAGAATTCCCCATAGGCCTGGTTACGCCTCAGGATCGCCATCGGGCTGTGCTTGTGCTTGTGCTTGCGTTCGTGCGATTGCCTGCTGAAAGTCTCCGCTCGCTGTGAGAAATATGTTGCGCCCAAAAAAAGACTCAATGGGCGTCAGGATTTGCTCTGGGGAGGCCGACGGGTTTCACAGACCGCCGTGGCTTGCGGCTGGCGATTGCCTTGGACCAGCAGGTGGTTTTAGCCGGTGGCTCATCGTCGCTCTCAATGCTGGCTGCCAGTGCTTTCAATGCGGTAACGTGGTTGCGCGGTCGAATGCTGGCCTGGAGGGATGGGCATTTCCTCATCTGAAGTTTCGGCGGACGGGGCTGCATGTTAGTGGCCAGGATGTCCCGTCAAAGGCGGCGGCCATGGTGTTTCAATTTATGAGGGACGAGAGGCATTATCGAAGACGGGGTGTTGTGACCACCGGAGAGTCATGTTGAACGCGTCGGGGTCCGTCGCCAGCTCCTCCTTGGAGACTAGGCATAGCCGCCGTCGCCGTGAGTAAACAGGCAATCTGCTTCGTGCGGTTGGACGAATATGCCCGCGGCGCCGTGGCGGTTGTAGGCAGATAGGCAAACACTGCCCCGGAGGCGCATATGAGAAATGGGCGGTCGTGGATTCGGTGGTGGAAGGGAGATGCATGTGTTCACATGCCGCTGCTGTGGTGACGAGAGGAAGTGTGCCTCCACACTGGTTGTGTTTTGGATCATCTCAGTCAGGCACGCAGGAGAGAAGGAGGGGAGGACCTAATGCTACCTAGGTACATAGGTAGGTAGTGCGTACTTTGTGAGTGGAAGGAAGGTAGGGGTACCTCGAGGTGGTCGCACCTTCTGGCTTCCAAGAGATCCGTTGATGGGTGATGGAGGGTGAGATGCGCTGGCACTGGCAGCGAAATGACGTATTGGGGTCTGGTGGCCCCTGGTACCCTGCCGTCGACGAAGCTGCCTTCCTGCTTCTTTCGGCGTGCACAGCAGCTCTGCGGTCTTCTGCTTGGTGAGAGGTGCTGACCCACACCGGAATTAAAGTTACTTGGCACTCCGCCAGTTTGGTCGGGGGACTTTGGGGTCCTCATTTAGGGGGGGAGGGAAGATTGATTTTGGCGTGTCTTGGAATGGCACGCCACGAAAGAGATCTCACGGGTTGCATTGCATCTCACCCAGAGCACCACATAGCTTGTGTGTAAGAAGCTAAGACTAAGACTAGGTGCCACCTTTCGAGAGGACGGCCCCAGACGGTTGAGGATATCGTCGGGCGGGAAGGAGCTTTATGCTGTGTGCGTTTGTCCTTGCCTTGAGTGTGCCCCATAACCTTCTAACCGCCGCGCGCCGACTGCGCCCGTCGCAGTGTGTGTTGGAGAGACGACGGCACATGAATGATGTGCGCAGATGATTGGCGATCATTCCGACCATTTTTCGAGATGCTTGATGCCGTCACCTGCTGTTGACAAGGGGGGGCCCTCTGTCGCGGCGAGGTCGGCCTTGAGCAAGCGATGCGGTAGTGGTGGGATGATGGTGATGAGGTAAGGTGCCCGCAGAAAGTCAGTCAGGATGAGGTGAGGTTCCCAAGTATTACGCTACTACTAGTATCCGTACTCGGTTACCTGTAAGAAGATTTGGTAAGGTGATGTGACCCAAGTGGATTGCGTTCGTGATGTCGATGGGGTTGCATGCAGGATACCATCTACCTAGGTAGTGTACATAAGCATCTGCATTCTCACTCGGTGACTTGCGTGCTGCGATCCGTACCGAAGTATCCAAGACATTTGTAAAAGACTTGGGCGCGCTTCCACGAGTCGAGAACATACCCCTTGTTTGCTCTCATCATGCCCAGCATCCAGACCACAGCTGCGCTGCAGCTTCTTCGAAGTGTTTTTTTCTGTTCCATTCCCAGTGGGGCAACACCGACTGCCAGACAAAGCTTAGCTCCTGTCGCCCACCCGCCCGTCTAGGTACGTCCAGATGTGAACCCCGACCCTCCGTGGTGGGGTGCTTCAGAAGGGTCGCTGCCGGGTCAGCGCAGTGCGCCGTCGCCATCGAGCCCTTGCCCGGGCAGGTTTCCATGCTCACCTCACTGTTCAGGTGGTTGTGGGTACCTAGGTAGGCATGTACCTACCTACCTACCTACCTGTTGGTACCCACGTACCTAGGTATGCTGCAGCGAGCAAGAGAGCGCTGCCCGCACCGCAGTCCTATCGCTCCACTTTGAACCCAGACCCAAACGCCCGCAAGCCGAACGTGGACTTTCTCCCTTCTAATTAAAAAACGGAGAGGCGAAAAAAATTGGACGGACGCCTCCGTCTGTTGTCCACCGACGCACAATAATATCTAAGACCACTCCCGATCCCTTCCTTCTCCTCCTCCTCCTCCTCTCCTGGTGTTACACTGTCGAGTTGCTACGGCTCTAAAGCTGCGGTACGGTCTTGCCCTGCGAGCTCTTACGCCCAGCTTTTAGAGAGCCAAGAGCCGGAAGGCAGAGCCTGCAGCGCTCCCTGCCCTGTCGGCACCGGCAATCGCTGTGGCATCTGCAACTCCCGTCATCTGGCACTCGCCGCATTCATTGTTCCAGTTCCACACTGAACTCATCCGATCATCTCGACTCCTCTTGCCGTTTTCTCTCTATACCTTTCGGTCAGAGCTCTCGTCCTGTTTTCTTTCCCATCATCTTATTAGAAAAACACCCTCGACCCTACCTACCGAAGTCTACACCTACACAAACGCTCGCGCTGCACCGCATTCGCCCGGATTTGCACTTGGAGACTACCTATTACACGGACGCCCGACTTGATGTCACGCTTGCCCACCCCGTCCCCCCGTCTCCATCCCCACGCGCCAATTGATCGATCGCAATGAGTTCCAGCCTAGCCGTCATCCTATCCTTTGCACAAGGACGGTTAGCCTGAAAAGCTTCACAGCCACAGCGGTGCCAAGCCTTGGCCCATTCGCTCCAGAACTCTGCACCTCCCTCGTCTCTACCTATATTCTGCCCCCGCCGCCGTCGCCTCTGACCTTGCCTACACCTGGACCTGGCAGTCATTCTCTCATCCTATACGCCCTCAACACCAACGACGACTTGATCGCGAACCGGAGTGAGAAATGCTCCAAGATACGCGTGGCTGGCTGCTCGCCCAGCTCCGGGCAGCCAAGCCTTCTTTCATATCCAAGAAGCCGCACTTCAACTTCATCTCGGCTCACTGTAAGTCGCCAGCCCAACTACCCTACCCTACCCTACCCTCGCAACCCGCCCGTGTACAGCGCTAATTCATGACGCGCTCGCTGCGAACCTTAGACTTTTGGATCTGTGGCCTCACTCTGCTGGGCTCCATTCTGATCTACGCCACTGCCGGAGGGCAGATGTCATACATCGATGCTCTCTTCTTTGCAAGCGGCGCCAACACCCAGGCCGGCCTCAACACCATTGACGTGAACCTGCTCAACACCTTCCAGCAGATATGTCTCTACTTCTTTACCATGACATCCAACCCCATCACCATCCACTCCTCCGTCGTCTTCCTCCGTCTCTACTGGTTTGAGAAGCGCTTCCAAACCGTCGTCCGCGAGGCTCGTCTGCGCAGGAACACCATTTCCAAGTCCATGTCCCGCGCCAGACCAGACGACCTGAGCCAGGTCGAGAGAGGCCGGACCCTGAGCGTGCGCCATATTAAGGTTATGCACACGAACAACCAGCATCCGAGGATCACCAACGATGGCATGCCTCTCCACATGAAGGAGGACGACGACGGCCGCATTTCCCCTGGCAGCAACGGCTTCGTCCCCATCCCCGGTACGCCTAGCTACAACTCCGGAGACCGGACGCCCAGCAGACTTCCGACACCTGAAGACAGCGCCCACGAGCCGGACCCGTCGCAGGGTCGCATTACTTTTGCCCAGCACGTCTTTCGAAGCGACGGAACCGAGCCCGAGGTCAAGCTGCCGCCGCCGAATTCTCCTGCTCACCTTGCCATTCTGGAGCGCCAGCGCAATGATCACAACGAGGAGACCCTGCGAATTCCCAACCCTCGCGATGCCGAGAGAGGTATGAAGCCCGAACGAGTCGAAGACGGCGATGGCCCGGAGCCTGAGGACGACAGAGACGGCGGCGCTCCTCATGAGCACTCCGCGAGCAACGGAACGAATGGCATGGCCACCGCCTTGGCCGCCAATGCCACCCGTAGACAGACGATCAAGATTGAAGAGCCTGAGCGGCCTAGGGATCAGGACCGCTCTACCAAGGAGGAGATTGCGGACGAGGCCGAGGCAGTTGGCAGAGCGATCTTTCCCTTCTCCGGCCGCATGTTCCAGCGCAAGGATAAGAACAAGAATAAGAGCCAAGACGACGGTAACATCCCGGAAGACCCCCTCACCAGGGTCCGAAGCCGCGTCGACACCATCAGGTCTGCCTTGACGCGCGACAAGGTCGAAGACATGCCCTATCTGAGTTTCACCCCTACTCTTGGTCGAAACTCTGCATTCCCCGGTTTGACGCAGGAGCAACGCGAGGAGCTGGGTGGCATCGAATACCGCTCGCTGAGGACACTCGCTGTGATCCTGCTGTGCTACTTCTGGGGTTTCTCGCTCTTTGCTATCGCATGTTTCCTGCCCTGGATTCACACCAGCTCCAACGACAAGTACGCTAAGATCGTGGAATCGGCCGGCGTCAGCAAGGCTTGGTGGGGCATCTTCACGGCGAACTCGGCTTTCAACGATCTAGGTCTCACCCTTACTCCCGACAGTATGAACTCGTTTAACGACGCGTCGTTCATCCTCATGATCATGTGGTTCTTGATCATTATCGGCAACACTGGTTTTCCTGTCATGCTCCGCGTCGTCATCTGGATTCTTTCCAAGATTGTTCCTCGAGGTGGTCTTCACCAAGAGCTGCGATTCTTGCTGGATCATCCGCGTCGCTGTTTTACCCTGTTGTTCCCCGCAGGCGCAACGTGGTGGTTGTTCTGGATCCTCATCGGTCTCAATATTGTCGATCTCTTATTCTTCGTTTTGCTTGATGTAAGTGTCACCCTGGCGCGTTAAGATACCGACCGTGCTGACTTTCGACAAAGCTGAATGACAACGCTGTGAGCCACTTGCCGGTTCATATTCGCATCGTCGACGGTCTGTTCCAGGCCGCATCCACCCGAACCGCTGGTTTCTCGGTGGTTAACCTCTCGCTCCTACACCCAGCGGTTCAGGTTTCATACATGATCATGATGTACATTTCAGTATTCCCCATCGCCATCTCCATTCGTCGCACCAACGTCTACGAGGAGAAATCTCTTGGCGTCTATCACAATCCGGATGAGGACGTTGAGGGCACGAACGAAAACAGCGCCATGTCCTACGTCGGAACCCATTTGCGTCGTCAGCTGTCTTTCGACTTGTGGTACGTGTTCTTGGGTCTGTTCATCTTGGCCATCACGGAAGGCCATCGCATCCAGAAGAAGGACTTCGATGTCTACGCGGTTCTCTTCGAGATCGTGAGCGCCTACGGCACCGTGGGGCTCAGTCTGGGCTATACCAACGTTAACGCGTCCCTCTGCTCGCAATTCACTACCGGAGGCAAGCTTATCATCATTGCCATGCAAATTCGTGGACGTCACCGTGGTCTGCCTTACGGGTTGGATCGCGCCGTCCTTCTGCCGAGCGAGGCTCGCATGAAGAAGGAAGCTGAAGAAGCACAGCCGCCAATCCTGGTCCGGTCCGCTACTGGCGCATCGACCGGAACTGCCTACAGCGCCAGCCGATCTCACCTGAGATCAAGAAGACAGAGCACCAACAGGGGCAATGTCAATCTTCTCACCCAATTCCTCCACCCTGGTCCCCCGATGAATTCACACGAGGACAGCTTCATAAGGCGAAGCAGATCCTTTGAAGTCGGTGACCGTCCGCCGCATGTAGAGGACATGCGGAGACGCAATACGGAGCCCATGGACGAGGACACCTCTTCGAGCGACACCGATGGCGCACCGCCGCCGAGGAGAGTCTACACCACGCCGGCACGCTAGAAGCTGTCGTTGTGGACGCCCTTCAAGGCGTCAAGACCAGAAAGCTAAAGCAGAAAAATATGGAGTTTATGAGGATGGCTCACAGGCCAACTACGGAGTAGTATCGGAACTTTGTTACATTTGGTGCGGCCTTCATTCTTTTTTGCGAAGACAGTAGAAGAAGCTCAGGCTGCGGATACCTTTGATACTGGCGTTCTCAATCACTGTACATTCTTACCTTCGGATATTGTACACTTATCATGACTGATGAATATGATTCTCGCGGATTTGCCTGGCGCTACCATCGTGGATATCATTCTTGCCTGTTGTTTCGGCCCATATGTCGTGCAGCTGGCGCATGCGTCGACCAGAGTGCTGTTTTATACCCAGAAGAGAACCGTCGTCAAAATCGTGGTCATCTTGGAAGTCCTTGCGAGTCCTTCCAATGGCCACATCTTGTTTCGGCAGAATTGCCGCATCTGAGCAATCAGAGCCAGGCACCACAAAAAGTGTTTTGAGAGATCTTTTGGTATTTCAGGTACAAGACTCTATACAGCCCGTGTTGTACAACTCGCCAATTTTCTATAATCGTACACCAGAGAGGGGCCAGCTTCCCACGGCAAACCTTACGGTTCCATCGAGTCGACACAACCCGTGCCTCGCGGCAAACAAAACGCTCCCCCGAACCTTCCTCCCCCACGCGCGCGCGCCCCTCAGCTCTTCTCGAAGCGCATGCCGCCCTGGCTCCTGCGCCCTCCGTAGCGCTCCTTGATGAAGTTCTTGACGAGCTTGTCGACGTTGCCCATGTCGTGCTTGGGCTTGCGCATGTAGGTGAGGCGGGCGCGGCGGGCGCGCTTGGGCTTGCGCCAGGCGATGTCGATTCCGAGCACGGTGGGCGAGTAGATCTTGAACCAGCGCTCGACGCCGACCTTGAGGATCTGGCCGCGCACGCAGATGGCCGTGTCGACGCCACGCTTGCGGTAGTTGATGCAGACGCCCGAGAAGGGGGCGCCCGTCTTGGTGGTGACCATGACGACGTCGCCGACCTTGGCGGCGTCCAGGCGGCGGCGGTCGAAGAGCGAGGTGCGGGAGCCCGTGGGGTCGAGGCGGGCGCGCTGCTGGGCGTCGAGGGCCGGCATCGGGTCCTTGTGGGTGTGGCGGACGGAGGGGACCTGGGGCCAGACGGCGAAGGCGGGCTTTCCTGGGGGTTGGACTGGTTGAGAGGTTTCCGGGGTTAGCTTTGAGGATCTTCGCGACGTCAGAGGGTAGGTGGGAGGTTGTGTGTGCATACAGATTGCGGGCTTCGGCCTGGGCGCGGGTGTCGATGCCGGGGGTTCGGCGGCGGCGGCGGCGGTGGCCATGGAGCGGGTGATCAGCCTCTGTTGTCTGGTCTGGCGGAGAGCCGTCTTCAGGCAGCCGACCGGCCGCCTGAGCAAGCAGTTCGCGTTCATCGTATGCGTCGTCTGGCTATTTTCGGGCAGGGCGTACGGAGCACTCCTGATGCGACAGCGGCTGGTCGGTCGTGGGACGGGAAGTTGAAGATCGAAAAGTCGAAGCTCTCGGGGGGTGTGTGCAATTGCGCGCTGTGATTGGCTCGGTGCATCAATGATGCGGAGCCGGCCTGCATTGCTGGCGCGGGCAGGTGCGGCGGTCACTCTCTCCAAAATTTTGGGGACCCTGGAGCAGCCTCGCAACCGTAGCTCCCTCTGCCGAATTGTCGAGCCACGTTTTTTCGACGAACACCACAAGACAAAGAGCCATGTCGAGGAGTCTGGTCGGAAGGGCCCTGAGGGCCAAGCCGTCGGCGTTGGAGCAGCCGGCGAGCTGCTTCGCGCAATCGCAGCGCAGCTTCAGCCAACAAGCGGCAGGAACAGAAAGTGAGTTTTCATCTATCGCGTGATGGGACATTCAAAACGAAGAAACAAGAATGCGACCCCGAGAGAAGGGAAAAAAAAAAACACTTAAATTTTGACTGGGTGTTCGGGCTGTGGCTTACTCTTCTCTCTTTGTGTGCAGAACTCCAACACCTTTTCGATGAGCCGTCGAACGACAAGCTCCGCAAGACCCTGGACGACATCCAGAAGTACATCATCCTCCCCTCGCACATGAAGAGCCGGCAACGCAACCGCATCTTCGACAGGCGGGACAAGGTCAAGACGGGCATCCGCAAGGACCCCGTGTACGTGGCGGTCGACGACGTGGAGTTCAAGTACGGCGAGCACATCCCGGGCCGGGACATGCCCAAGGCCCGCGAGATGACGTGGAAGGCCCTCAAGAGCATGCGGACGCCGGCGGACTGGGACAACTTCGCCCGGCTGCTGGCGGGCATGCGCCGCGCCAAGCGCCGCTACAACGACGTCGACTACGCCAAGATGCTCCGCATCGCCGGCTCCAAGGGCCAGGTCTTCACGATCCTCGAGGCCGCGCGCCAGGTCCGCAAGACGGGGTTCAAGATCGACACGTCGGAGAAGGCCAACGAGCTCATGCACTTCATCCAGATGCGCGCCGCGGCCAGCGGCTGGGACAAGGAGAAGACGCAGCAGGCGCTGCGGTGGGCCGAGATGGTGCTCGAGATGGTCGAGGACCCGCTCCACAGGGCCGCGCCGAACCCGGACGTCCCCGAGGAGCAGCGGCTGCGCTACCCGCTGTGGGAGGACCCGCAGGTCCTCGGCGCCGCGCTGCACCTGGCGGCGGTCAACGCGGTCAAGCACAACGGCGGCCAGGACGCGGACGGCAAGGTGGCCAAGTACGCCCGGGAGGTCGTCCAGAGGTGGCCGGCCGGCCGCGGGCTGCGGAGCCTGCACCCCAAGGGCGCCTACCACAACCGCATGAGCGGCGTGGCGTACCTCTCCGAGAGCCGGACGCAGTACCTGGCCTCCGCGGCGCCGATCCTGCACGGCCTGCTGCTGGCCACCCGCGTCGTGGAGAAGCCCCTGGCGGACAAGCTGCAGGCCATCGCCAACGGCCTGGCGCCCGAGGTCAACAGGCAGGTCGCCATCACGCACTACCCCGCCAAGCGCGGCATGGCCGCCTACAACATGCTGTTCAAGAACAACGCGGACCAGGAGGGAGAGGCGAAGAAGGGCGAGGCCGAGGGAGCCAAGGCCGAGGAGGTCAAGGCCAACTAAGCGCCTCGGATGGATGTTTTTGCAGACTTAATTGTCAGGCTCGAGACTGGGAGGGGGCCGGGGTTGAGCAGGCAAGAAGAAGAGGAAAAGAAGAATCAGACGCTCCGGCAGAAGGCAAGCGGAGCTATGTACAGCTGATATGTAAGATTATCTATGTATACAAGCATTAAAGACACGAGGGCCACGCGCACGCAAAACGCAAGTCTACGGCAGGACGATGTACTTCTCCAGGTGCTGGGGTATCGCGCCCAGGAGCTTCTTCTCGGCCAGCCACTTGCGCGAGAACAGCCTCTCGGCGTAGCGGTACGCGCCGTCGCACAGGATCGTCACGACGGTGCTGCCCTTGCCGAGCTTCTCGGCCACCTCCTTGGCGGCGACGACGTTGAGCGCGGAGCTGGCGCCCAGGTACAGGCCCTCCTCGTCCAGGCAGCGGTACACCATCTCGATGCTCTTCTCGTCGGCGATGTGCAGCGACCCGTCGACGAGGCCGATGTCGGGCGCCAGGTTGTCCGTGATGCGGCCCTGGCCGATGCCCTCGGTGATGCTGGACCCGGACCGCTCCGTCAGCTTCCCCCCCGAGGCGATGTACGAGTGCAGCACGCTGCCGGGCGGGTCGGCCAGGAAGGACTTGACGCGCCCGCCGCTGACGTCCTTGAGGTACCGCGTGATGCCCGCCAGCGTGCCGGCGGTGCCCGTCGCGCAGGTGAAGGCGTCGACCTTCCCGGCCGTCTGCTCCCAGATCTCCGGGCCCGTGGTCTCGATGTGCGCGCGGCGGTTGGCCGTGTTGTCGAACTGGTTCGTCCAGACGGCGTTCTCGAGGCGCTCGGCGTGGCGGCGCGCCTGGTGGTTGTAGTTGTCCGGGTTCTCGAAGGCCACGGCGGGCACCGGGTGGACCTCGGCGCCGAGGAGCCGGAGCAGGTCGATCTTGCCCTGGGACTGCGTGTTGGGCATGTAGATGACGAGCCTGTAGCCCCTCGAGCGGCAGACGTGCGCGAGCCCGATGCCCGTGTTGCCCGCGGTGCCCTCGACGACGGTGCCGCCCGGCTTGAGGAGCCCGCGCTCCTCGGCGTCCTTGACGACGTAGAGCGCCGCGCGGTCCTTGACGGAGCCGCCCGGGTTCATGAACTCGGCCTTGCCGAGGACCTCGCAGCCCGTCTCGGCGGAGAGGCGGTTGAGGCGGATCAGCGGGGTGTTTCCGATCGCTGGAGGGGGGGGGAGAAAGCGTTAGCACCGAAGATCTCGTGGCGGCGGGGTGGTGAGGACGGCATGCAGCGTACCGCCGGTGAGGCCCTTGGCGACGCCCTGCGCGCGGGAGAGGTTGATGGAGTAGGCGCTGGGGGGGTCGATGGCGCGGAGGGCCGTGGTCGCGAAGCGACGCACGCCGAGGCGGTTCATCGTGGCTGCGATGCGTGTGCGTACGTTGGGGGTGGGGTGTTGGACTGGTTCGAACGGGCGCCGGTATCGAGACAATCCTCACGTCGGTCGGTCGGAGGACAGCTGTTCGCGAATTGCTAGGGTTGGCGATGTTGAGGGAAAAGCTCCGGCAATCGGCTTTCTAAGCTGAGTGACAAATGGGACCCCCCTTCCGTGGTGGGGTCCTCAATTGGGTTCAGTCTGTGCCCGCTAGGAAAAAAATCACGTCAGAGCTGGCGGCCGCCGTCGTGGGGGACGCTGAAGAACGGAGGTGGGGCCGGGAGCGGCAGTCGGGGCCGGTGCGACGGCCCGCCGATCAGTACGTTCGTACGGAGTGCCCGTCCGCCATATACGACCGCGAACGACACAAAGATATTGCCAGGACCTTGCTTCGTCATGGAATCATTCTGGATTGAATCAAATAGTTTATCCTGCCTATACGTAGAAGACCAGCGGTGTACTATGCACCATCCCAATGCCGCTCTACTTGCTCCGTTTCATTAAGACCCAGAAATCCGGGCCAAGAATCAGCACCTCCGCACCACCGCCCAAATTCTTCAGTGGTCATCAAATCGTTTCACGTAAGGCGCGGGGAAGAGGCCCTTGGACCCCATGTACACGCCGAAGAACCAGTCGCCGTTGACGTCCTCGATCTCCCGGATCTCCGCCCCCTTGGGGAAGAACAGCTCGTCCGCGGCCTTGGGAAACCACGCCCACGCGGCGACCGCCCTCATCCCCACCCCTCCGTCTGGCGGGAAGCCCTGCGCCAGGCCCTCGCCCGTCGGCGAGTCCGCCGCGACGTCCCTCGTCACGAAGCGCTCGCGTTTCTGCGAGCCCTCGGTCCAGCACCACTTCTGGTGCGCGTGCTCGCCGCCCGTCGCCGGCTCCATCCGGAGCGCGTGGCCGCCTACGAGATCGGCCATGATGTGGCGCAGCTGCCCGCCGGGCCCGTCGTGGAAGCCGATGACGGTCATGCGGTGGCCGTTCAGGCAGCGCCGCCATCCCGCGTGGCCGTTCTCGGGGCTGATCTGGCCGCGGGCTTCGAGGTTGGCATAGCAGTTGGTGCAAATGTCGTAGTCGCCCGCCTGCGTGTCTGGCTCGATGGAGCTGGTACAAGTAAAGCAGTGGTACCGGCTATGGCTGGGAGAGATGAGGTCCTGGCACACGTCACATCGCGTCCTGAATGTCAGCGGCTTGAAGGGTCCAATGCTGTGTATGTTTGGGCCCGTCAAGACTGCTGCGGAATGAGGCGGCTGAGGCGACCTGGGGCTCGCGGGCGGCGTGTGTGATTGCTGGGGCTGGTACGTCAGGGGCAGGAGGGGATGCGTGCAGGATCTTCCCTGGTTCACGCAGTTATTGCAGAAGCCCCAGTCTCCCAAGTTGCACAGCTCGCAGCGCCAAAAGCACTCATTAGCCCAGGTGAGGCAATGAGCGCAGAAGTTGCCGCTCTCCAAGCGCTTCAGCGGATCCTCGGTCGTGAGCGTCCGCCTGCCCTCGGCTCCACCAGGGATGATCTTGGGCTGGAGGTAGCGGTTCGCTGTCAGCATGTGAGGCTTTGGTAGATCCTCGCGTCCCCCTTTTCGAACCTTCTCCCACTTCGTCCACGCACCATATCCGAAGCCGAACCAGTGCAGACACCCCTTGCCTGATCTGTAGCAATCGAGGCAAATATTCCAGTTGCCGCCGGCACATATGCCGCAGTTGTAGTGCAGGTCGTACTCGATGTGCTCCCTCGAGCATCGGGAGCATGTGATGGACGGCTCGGGGAACAGCTGAGACCGTGTGCGTTGATGGCCGGGGGAGCTGTTTGGGCTTCCGATGCCCAGGCCTACTGGTCCCGAAGTAGCTTGGCTGAGGATTGACAAGTCTGCCGGCCGGTTCGGTCGCTGGAGCCGAGGTGACAACGGCTCGATCGGAGGAGAGGGCGCAAAGTTGGCCGAGACCAGCGTCGAGGGGTTCGGTAGCCGTGTGGCAAAGGAGAGGTCCCGCGGCGCGGAAGAGTCGCTCGGCGCCTGGGACGAGGTAGGTACAGACGGCGTGCTGGAACTACGAGTCTCGCCGAAAGCTGTTCTCGGGGCTGATGAATCGCCAAATTGCGAGCGAGAGGTCAGATCCGTTTGGGACCGGGTCGTCACCCTGGTCTCCGACTGAGTAGCCGGAAGGGGTGTGGTCGCACTACGCCCGCCGCTCGAGGTCCGCCTTCGTCGTCGCCTCTCCTCGGGGCGGATTTCCAGGTGCATGGCGCTCTGCGAGAGGGGCGGGCGGCTGCGGTCATCAGCGAAGCCCGTTGCGCTCGTTGATCTCGAATGGGGCCGCTGCCTGCTCGATGGCCTGGGGTTGTCTGATGCACTAGCTCTGATCTCCTGCAGGCGATCCGGGGAGGTCCTGGACTGGCCACCGGCGTTGCTGCGTCTCGTCGCCTCACGGTTTGCGCGCTCTCGTTGCCGGCGTCGGTAGGCTTCTGTGATCTTCCGGCTCAGTTCGTCGTTCCGGCTCAGATCGATGTTGTCGAGATCCAGTCCGTCCAGCAAGCCTTCCTCCTGGATCTGGCGAGCAAAGTCTTCGATCTCCCGTTCGATGTCCCGCTCACTGAGGTCGCCCGAGCTGATCAGGGACCTTAGAGACGACTGGTGCTCGATCTGTCGGCGTCGGGTCTCGGCTGACGACTCGTCGTAGCGGTGCCTAGAGTCGCTCCTTCGTCTACGTCTCTGATCACTCGGTCTTGCATCCGGCTGCAGCTGATCTCCATGAGAGCGGCCCTCTTCGCCACGAGGCCGTCGGCTACCCTCATGTCGGTGGCTGTGTCGACTATCCCGACTTTCGTCCCGGCTGCGTCTCGTTCTCCCGTCGGCGGAGCTGCTGTCCTCCCTTCGCCGTCGATGTCGCGGGGCTAGGGATGTTTCCACTCCGACCTCTCTCAGGCTCATCTCCCGCACATCCTCCAGCAACCGCCTCTCCTCCTCCGCTGCACGCCTCTCTTCTGAGGTCCGCTCCGGGCTCCTGATGCGGGGCAACACCTTGTCGCCCGGCTTGTATTTCTTGTTCATCTCCTCCTTGTCGGCGTCAGACCTCCTCCTGTCAGGATTCGCAGCCACGAACATGTCGAGGAGTGTTGCGACGGTGGCATTGTGCCGCGTGTCGCGGACGGACGCACGGCATGACGGGCAGTTGAATATGTTCGTCCCGGCGGCGGGAGGGGTTGGCGAGTTCTGGGCCTGTTGCGACTGATATGAAAACCAGTCTTTTAGACATGCGCCGCAGTAGGTGTGCAGGCAGTCGAGCAGGGTCAGAGGCTGGTAGAGTAGCTCGGTGCAGATCTGCGGAATCGCATCCGGTCAGTCAAAAATACGGAAAACGATAATACTATGCACGTAGGGCTTGAAGGAGGAAGGAGGGATGGAAGGGAGGCGTGCCCCTCTCCCGCTCTGCTAGGGCGGCGCTACGGGGGCACTGGATCAGACGAGACGAAGAACATGTGGGCAACTTACAGAGCACGTCAGCTCCCTCTCCAGGTCCAGAGGCTTCGGTGAATCCATACAGCCGGCGACGCTCTACGCGATCCCAAAAATGAAGGACACAAAGACGGTGTCATGGAGAGAAGAGCCCAAGATGCGAGCGAGATCGAGGGGACATGGTTCGTATTAAGACTGGCTGGTGGGTGAGCTGGGTGGCGGGGCCTTGGTAGGCTAGGCGCGCCGTGGCCGCTGCAGCAAGCACCGCAGAGGGGGTTCGGCTGGCGGTGGGAAAGCAAAAAAAATGATGGTGGATGGAGGAGAAGACCGGGAGGGTAGGGAAAAAGAGAAATCCAGTGGTCAGAAAGCGCCCTGGGCCGACGATGGATGGCCCAGGATGGGTGCAATAGGAACCCAAAACCCCACGTTGGTTCCCGCATAGCGTGCACCCACTAGATACCTAAGGTTCCTTGCCCTCGCGCTGTCATGGGTGCCACACAGATGGAGGTCCTTATCCCTGCCGCTAGCTCCCGAAACATCCAAATGGACGCATGAAGTCCAGTAATACTAAGCTGAGCTCACTACAGCCCCTCTTCGGATAGCCCTAGGTAGACAGGCGGCCCCCCTGTTGGTCTTGGGAATACGAACACAATGGAACCCTCTATTATCCAGCAATTGATGTCGAGTTTCGTTCGAAGGATCGTATTAGATATGGATCGTATTTGAAAGCAAAAGTATCTTTCTTCAAAACAGCATCTAACGAGGCGAAGAGATCCTGTGGGAATATGTCCTCTGTAAGGGAATGATCCTCCGAACCCTTACAAAGACGCATACATACCCGGGCATGCTTTACGAGAAATGCTGCTGAGAATAGGTCTCTCCCTCCTTTGCCTCATATTTACCCTAGGCAGATCGCTACGCATCTGTCGGTGTGAGGCCAAGAGCGCTGACTGTGCTCCTAAACGAGTGGGCAGACGGATTTCCCCAAGAAACGAACCAGGGTGGTTGCACTACATTCTGTCTGGCTCAGATTCAAACACGCAAGTCTCATACATTTTTTTTTCTTTCTTCCCATTTTCAGACGGGGCAAAAGTCATCCAGGATTTCAGGAGTGCGTCCACTCAGCCTTCTTCTTCTCTGCAAAGGCCTTCATGCCGACCTTTTGGTCGTTGCTGCCGAACAGGCTGTGGAACACCCTCCTCTCGAACTCGACGCCGTCCCTCAGCGGCAGGTCCTGGCTCTTGTTCACAACCTCCTTGCATGCGTTGATGGCCACCTGCGAGTAGCTGGCGATCGTCTCGGCCGTCTTCAGCGTCTCCTCCATCAGCACCTCGTACGAAGGGAAGGCCTTCGCCGCGAGGCCCCACTGCGCAGCATCGGCGCCGCTAAACGACTTGCCAGTGAGGATCAGCTCCATGGCCTTGGACTTGCCAATGGCCCGGGTCAGCCGCTGACTGCCGCCGGCACCGGGAATGGTGCCGAGCTTGATCTCCGGCTGGCCGAAGTTGGCGTTCTCGGTGCAGTACAGGATGTCGCACATCATCGAGAGCTCGCAGCCTCCACCGAGCGCGTGTCCCGACACGGCGGCGATGATGGGCTTCTTGACCTGGGTCGTGAGGAGCGACCAGGACTCGATGAAGGACTTGGTGTACGCCTCCGAGAAGGTCAGCGGGGCCATCTCCTTGATGTCCGCGCCGGCGGCGAAGGCCTTCTGAGAGCCCGTGAGGATGATGACGGACGTATCGTCTGCCTCGTTGAACGCCCTCAGAGCATCATTGAGCTCGTGAATCAGAGGGGTGCATAAAGCGTTCAGCGCCTTGGGCCGGTTCAACGTCACTAAAGTGGACCCGTGTGAGCATCACGAACAGGCGAGGTGCATGGAGCCGGACGAGTCGGGCACTCACCTTGTCCGACGCCGGGCTTCGGCTTCGATACTTGGATGAACTCATATGAGGTGCTGCTGGCGTACCCGCGGGCAAGTCGAGGCAGCGTCGGGGCCTGCAATCGCGATGCAATGGGCCGCAGGTATCTGAAAGAGTTCATGATGACAGAGCTGGTCGTAGCTTCGATGATGAGAATCCGGGTCTGTGGCCGAGCGTTCTAGATGGTTTATGCAGACAATGGCTTATGGCCGGCGAGGTTCGATCATATGGGTTCGGATGGATGAAAGGTTGCTGGTTTCTTGACAAAGGCCTGAATTGGAACAGACGAGATGTTGAAGAACGACAGAGCAGTGATGTAACATGTCAAACTCAAGCTCGAGCTTCCCCGGAGCCCGGAGCTCAAGGGATGAGCTGGAAAGCGTCGGCATTCTGGGAACCGAGGGTAGCACAGTCGGTCGGGCCACGAGCACGGTCTGTGCACTGTGTCGCGGGGGAGCTGTCACAGGCCTACGGATACAGTGTACCAAGGTATCGCCGCCATCCCGGACAGAGACACTGGAGGGGAGGACCCGTTTCTTCAGGTTCGCCCCACATTGATGGGCCCTTCCAACCTGCAAGCTTGCGCTGCGCCACAGGGGCTCTGGATCCCCGGCCCTGCTAAGGTCGTTCTGAATTTGGCGTTCTGGGCCTTCGAGGTTGCTGGGCGCGAGTTCTTTTAGGGGCCCGGATAAGACTCGGGCTAACTAACAGTGGCTGTAACTGGCCAGTAGCAACCGCCTAATTTGCAGCAAATAGTGCGAGCCACGTAACGCCGTTGAGGCCGGGAACTTCCAACTAAGATTCCGTCACCCCAAAAAAGTCGTCCGGACAGATCGCGACTCCAATAGGCCTCCTCTTTTCTTACGTTGTTACTACTAGGCAACTCGCATCCTCGCCAACGTCCTGCGCCCTCCCGTCCGACGATCAGATACGGCAGTCTTGCATTTCTACCATCACTCCATTCAACTTGCACGCTTCGTCTTGCACGAATAGCTCGCCCAAGATGGATCCCATGGAGCCGGAACAGACCCCTTTCTCCTCCGTCACTGCGCACACGTCCAAGATCCAGAGAGTGCGCCTGCCCCCCCAAGTTTCGCGATTTCCGCTGTCGAACTCAAGCTGACCTCTCCCTGCAGCATTACCAGGCGCTTCTCGATCAGTCAACGCCTTTCGTGCTCTACAGATGGATTAGCACTGGCCTCTTCCTCATCATCTTCTTTGCCCGCATCTTCCTCGCGCAAGGCTGGTACATTGTCGCATACGCTCTCGGCATCTACCTGCTCAACCTCTTCCTGGCTTTCTTGCAGCCCAAGTTCGACCCTTCAAACGAGGCCCTCGACAATGACATGGAGGACGGCAGTGTGGGCACTCTCCCCACCAAGCAGGACGAGGAGTTCCGCCCCTTCATCCGCCGCCTCCCCGAGTTCAAGTTCTGGTACTGGGCCACCCGCGCCATCCTCATCGGCTTCTTCTGCAGTTGGTGGGAGATCTTCAACGTGCCCGTCTTCTGGCCCGTTCTGGTCATGTACTGGTTCATCCTCTTCTTCCTGACGAGTGCGTACCCCTCCCTGCCGCGACAACCCTGACGCAAAGCTGACCCAACCCCTCCAGTGCGCAAGCAGATCCAGCACATGATCAAGTACCGCTACGTCCCCTTCACCTTTGGCAAGAAGAACTACGCCAAGAACAGCTCCTAAGAGAGCAAATGCCTCGAAGACGCGATGGCGGCGGGGATCGGCACGAGTTTGTTACAGGCAGTCCGAGTGGGTCCACGCGCTCGGAAGAGCGGCGTTGGCAAGTGTAAGTCTAGGCACGCGGTATAGACAGAATGCGACGACGAGTACACCCGCGAAAAAAAGGGGGGATGTCCAATACGACGGTGACGACGTAGGAATCTGTATGTATAGAAACGGCGCTGGTATGAGAGCATGGTAGCGACGGCAAACTACACGGGGCGCAATTCAGGAAGCGCTCCTGGCGCGATCGGGAGTCAGTGCGCCGTTTGATGAATCACGGTCGTGCTTTTGAAATCGTTATCTCATACTACGTATTGTAATAGAGTCAGGGAAAAGAAAGAATTATCTGTTGCCATTCGCGCCTTCCCATCGTCGCGCATTCCTGGTTGGGAGCTCAATGGATGGGTGAGCTCTGAGGCGCGTGGCTGATAAGTTCGATAAGGCCCGGGCGCTGGTGCTGGTGCTGGTGCTGCGCTGGCGCAACCACCCATGGACAGCACTGCGTCAGCCTCGTGGAACTTTTCCGGGCCACCACTGGCAGTACCTTCCTCGTCAACGCGACCGCGACCCCATCCCTCCATCGACGACCTCAACGACAACAACCTCTGCGTCTCCTCCATCAATTCAATTCAAGTCGACGTCGCCAATATAACCTACACGAAATCGGCCGCGAATTCACAAACATGTCTTCCTCTGCGCCTCGCAGCGGCGAGCGCATGATCCATCAGGATTTCATCGCTAGAATCCGTTACTCAAACGCCTTGCCACCACCTCCCAACCCGCCCAAGTTACTCGACATCCCCAACACCGGCCTCGCCAGTGGCCAATACACAACACCCGGCTTTGCGTCTCGTCTTGCGAGAGAGCAACCGCTGAACATCGAGGTCGACGCGGAGCTGGGCATGCCCCTGGACCTGGTGGGCATGCCTGGTATTTTCGATGGAGATGAGAGCTGTGAGTGCGACCGAAGCTGTCTTCACTACATTTAGACACATGCACTGACTTTCTTCAAGCTATTCAAGCACCCTCCCATCCTCCGCCCGTTCATCCCCACGACAGGCCCCTCCTCAGACCTCTGTCCACTTTGGGCAGGGCCAAGAGCAACGCCGAAGCATCTGTCTCGTTCCTTCGCAGAACCGAGTACATTTCCTCCGTGACGCCGAGGAAGGGAGCCGCCACCGCCACGGGCGCCTTCATAAACCCCAAGCTCAAGCGCCCGGAGAAGCGCCGCTCGCCAGAGCCGGATAAGGACTCGCCGGCGGCCATCCGCCGCAAGATCGAGAAGAGCTTCGAAAGCGCGGAGCGTTTTGCCAACAACCCGGCCCGCCAACGACACCCCACCAAGCCCGCCGTGCAGCTCGTGCAGTCCTACCCCATCCTGCCCGACCACGACGCGTTCCCCGACTCGGGCGCCTACGTTACCGTCAAGCTTCTCACCAACCCGGTCGCCAGCTCCAACAAGTATGACCGCCGTCTGCTCAGCGGTATGCTCCGCCCCATCGAGAGGAGTCCTGAGGAGAACGAGGCATACCAGGCCGCCCTGGAGGCGCACGAGCGCGACCCGGTCCGCATCCCCAAGCCCGTCAACCTGATGGACTACAGCTTCTTCCTTCCGGCCACCGCGACCACGGCCGAGAACTTCCGCGCCAAGTTCGACCCGGAGAACCCTGACCACGACGACGATTCGCTCTACACCCACAAGACCCAGACTTCCGAGGCCTGCTTCCAGTTCTCGCGCCTCCGTGCGTACGAGACCACCAAGGAGGTCGAGTTCGAGCACAACACCAAGTACGACGAGGAGCTCATCCTCGCCATCAACGAGGAGCCCTCCGGCAGCAAGCAGAAGGCCGCCTACTACTACCCCGTCATCCAGCGCACCACGATCCGTCCCCAGCGCGCCAAGAACATCGCGCGCACCCTTAGCCAGGTGGAGGACGAGGAGCAGGTCGTCACTGACATGGAGATCACCGTCTCCGACCCCAGGGGCGTCACGCTGGAGACCATGAAGCGGTTCAAGGAGAAGCCGATCGGCTACATTGAGGAAGTCCAAGACTCGGCCGCGCCTGTAGACGGCAACGCCGAGCCGGCGCCGGGCACGCCCTCCGACCGGGACGCCGACGGCGATGAGGAAGACGACGATTAGTGGCTGAGTTTTTAAAGCAGCAGTAAAGGCGCCAGCGAGGAGTGGCATACAAGACCGTTGGATTCAAGAAGAGAGTCCATCAACTAAAAGATCAAAACTTTATGGCTCCCAGGAGAGCTTTGGTAATATCAAAAACATCCGTTGTTGCCCGCCATCCTCGCATAGTATGGGAAAAAAGCGGCGTTCATGGAAGGCAATAGACAGAAGAAGGGCGAGCAGCCAGAGGCGAAATGACACAAAGCACATGCGCGTCTGCAATTGACTGAATGCTACCGAGTTGAAGGTGCACATGCGTAGTAGACACATCCTCGTGACTGGAGAAGAGGAGCCGTATGTGTCATGATGTAATTATTGGTATGTAGATATACACGCTGTCTATCCCGCAACTCATGAAAGCAACAAGGCAGTCTTTCTACATGATCCCGCCCATCGTACAACGCTACCTGCAGCAGCAGTGGTAGTGGTGATAACAAACCCCGCCAAAAGGACCTTTGGCCACCCTGATCAAATACAACAGCGCTTCTGAACGATCTGTAGCAATGAGTTCTTTTGTCTCCCCACGGCCCCATTTTGGGTTTTTTGGCACAAAGCCACCAACGCATGTAGTTTATATATATAACTCCTCCATGGCCCCCCTTTTCTGTCGTCTACTCCCGCGAGAAGAAGCGGCAAATGTAGAAGCGCACGAACAAGAAGAACAAAACGCAAGCAACAACACTCTAGGCTGTTGGGCCCGACGACGCGCCGGGGACGAAGCCGATCGTGTCCCTCTGGTCGTCGATGACGCGGCCGTATCTGCGAGGCACGTCAGCAAGAGGAACAGGATGTAAAGAAATAGTACAAAGGGGGGGTTGGGACTCACTCTAACAGGAGGCGGAAGAACCACACCTCCATGTCCTCCTTGCGGAGCACCTTGTTCGCCCAGTCGGTGCTGCTGATGGCCATGCGCTCGGCCTCGTTGCGGCCGAGGGCGCCGTCGCCGAAGAAGCGCACGGCCTCGAGCCAGTCGTCGCCCTGCAGGCTGAGGGGCACGTAGTGCGCCCAGGGGCGGAGCCACTCGAAGTGCCACTCGCGGAAGACGGCGAGCTTGAAGGTGAGGGAGCGCGACTGGAGGAAGGCGTAGAAGCGGCCGGAGAAGGCGTTGCCGTCGATGTCGAGGAGGTACTTGTACTTCCAGGCGTCCTGCTGCTCGGCGTGGCCCTGGATGCGGAAGAACTCCTTCTGCGCGTCGCAGTCGCCCGGGTCGCACTGGCCGACGTGGGAGAAGTAGACGTCGACGATCTCGCGGTAGTCACCGCGGGGCACCTCCTTGACCTCCCACCTGGGGTTCTTCTCGTCGCCGCGGTTGGTGTAGACCTTGGCCTGGTCGGCGGCGTTGATCTTCTGGACGAAGTGCTGGCGGTGCTGCCTGCGCCAGCCGCCGTTGCGCGAGAAGCCGCCCGTCGTGGACCCGCGCCAGTACAGGCGGTCCGCCTTCTGCTCCCAGCTCATGTCCTTGGACTTGTCGTAGGCGACCTTTTGGTACCAGTACCACGGGGAGGGGTACAGGATGTCGTTGTAGGACGAGATCTTGGACTGGGAGAAGATGGGGAACAGGTCGTGGACGATGTTGTAGGCGTTGGGGCGGTCGAAGAAGCCAAAGGTCGAGCTCAGGGAGGGCGAGAGGCAGATGTCCGACATGGCGGTGACGTTGTAGACGAAGCCGAGCTCGCTGACGCCGTACTTGCTCAGGTCGTCCGCCAGCTCGTCCTCCTCGAGCCCGCGCGCGGGGCTGTCCGGCGGGCACGACATGCGCGAGTGCGTCCAGGTAGGCTGGTGGGCAAAGACGTTGAAACGAGTGCGCTTGAACTCCTCGATTCTCTTGCCGTCGCTCAGGTCCTTGGGCTGCTTCGTGAAGCTGTTTTGGAGGCTCGCGGCCGAGTTCGCCTTGGGCATGTTGACGTCCTTGGCCTTCCTGACAAGCCGGACCAGGTCGTCGTGTGGTACCACGACGCGCGGCTCGTCGTGGATGTTGAAGGCCAGGTCCATGCTGGGCAGCCACTTGATGAACTTCTCGATCATGCCCGATGTCGCCTCGCGCTGCCAGTCCTGTCCGCCCTGGATGTGTGATATCTTGTTGTCTCGGATCATGAGAGCGAGCAGGTTGTTGTCGAAGCCCAGGGCCTCCTTCGCGCGCGCTCGAATCGTGGCGGGCTTCAAGCCCCAGAAGGGCGTGAGCATCTCGTGTATCGTGTCGAACTCGTCGATGAGCTGGACGCCGTTGGCCTTTGCGAATTCGAACCACTTGTCGAAGTGTGGAGGCGGCGGGATGTTGTAGCGCTTCTTGTATTCTGCAACGGCTGCCTCTAACGTCTTGGACTGACGCTTCAGCGTGTCCTGGAAATCCTTTTCGGCGGCAGTCATCAGGTGCCACATGGGATGTGAGCCCGTGCCGGAGGCGGGCTTCGGACGCTTATCGGGAGGGGGTGCGTTGTTGGCGACATTGTTGTCGGCGGCCGCTGGCTTCTCGGCCTCTTTTGGTGGAGGAGTGGGAGGCTTCTCTGATGGGGGCGATGTCGGTAACGGTGGCGGACCGGAGGGGAGCCCGAATATTGTGTATGCGCAGACGATCAGAAAGACGACCAGGCTGAACAGAGTCCATTGGCGGCGACGCATGGTGATGGTGTCGCCTGCCCCTCGCGGAAGGCTGCGTCGAGTCGAGTCGTTCGAGGTGCTTCGGAGAGGTCGTCGTGTAGATGAGAAGTGCGTCGCAAATGACAGGGGCAGAAAGCACGCAAGCTCAGTCTAATGCCTCATCGCATAGACGATCATTAAACGCTGCAAAAGAAGAGCGCAGGCGCGTGTGCATGAAGTTGACGTCGAAAAAGTTGAAGCAGGCGGGCGGTCCTTGTCCTCCTTGCTACTGCCTGTAGAAGTGCTGGTGGATGTTGCCGCCAGACGATAAGGTAACCTCAGAGCCGGGCGGACGCTAAGACAGGCTGGCAGGTCCGTGATTGACATGCCCCTAAAAAATCGCCTAGAAAGCCAGCTTGTAACGCGTCAACCCGCTGGCACCCGCGCCAAGGCCACAGGGGTCCTAATTGGACGCCCCTGAAGCCCCCTCCGCTGGGCTGGGTTCCAGGGGCGTGTACAGAAGTCCCGTCTGATGCTGATGCTGCCCGGGCCATTCAGGAATTTCTCGATGCTGGTCTCGAGTGGTGTATCATTTTTGATGAAAAGCTTGATTCGATGGTCAGACCTTACGGCACTTCTGCTTCCCGTCTGCAAGTCATGTCTTTTTATTGGAACGCCGAGGAAGAACAACGAGTGTGTAATCGATTCAGCAGCACCGCAGAATCTCGCGCTCACTTAGGAGAGTGATGATTCAACTCAACCGAGGCGTCATTAAATAACAGACTGGATAGTTTGCGAGCAACTACTGTAACTTCCCAACATACTTGTCGGGGGCTGATGATAGAATAGCAGGCGGTTCAGTTATTGTTTTCTTCTTCTTTTATACAGGCATTTGCTCATGATATGTTTTACACGTGGACTTGTTCTTGGAAAACGCTCGTCCAAAAGGCGATAGAAGACATGTCTTGACAAAGGCATGCTTTCCAACCACAGCCCGACCAGTCCATCACTATATCACAATACGTACTATATAAACCCGACTGGTAGTTTCATCCTTCTTCTTGATATTCTTTCTCCAGACCACCCACAAGAGCTTGCAAGATTTCGATCTCGTGGGAGCCAATCAAGACCCAATCCTTGCCAGATGTTTGCAAAAGCAACCCGGGGGGAAAGCACTGACAAGAGAAACGCCCCGTGGGGTATTTCGGCTCCTAAAGGCTAACGCAGGTACCCGACATAGAGGAAAGCTTGCCGTTTTCTTTCTTCTGATACAGGCCTTGCTTTTCGAGGCCCCTCGGCTGGCATCTACACACAAAACACGCTAATAACTCACCGACCAGAGGAGTCGGTCTGCCTCGTTCGCAGTTGCGAACGGAGAAGCCGTCAGAAAAACGATGCACGACATACCTGCGTCGCATCGAATCACCATCACGTGTAGGCCGTCCTGGCGCGGCCGAGCCCTCGAAGCGGAGCCGTTTTGCTCTTGAGATATCGCAAATATGCAAAACACACCTGCACCGCATACCCTATCCATCACGTGGAGGTCGCAGAACAGGCCTGGATCCCATTCACCGGTTCGGGTGGCAAGGTGAGGCTTACGATGGGACCGTCCGACTACCTCACCGAGGTGGTGAAAGTTGGGGCATGCTGGATTCGCAGCGGCAGTTCGGGGGGTGGTTTTAGAAGTAGGCGGCGCATGTACCACCTCTGAGGCCATCGCGATCCACTGTTTGGACGTTGTTTCGGTCAGAAGCAGAGGTTATGGCTTGACATACTGTGCTGCCATCTTCAGCCAGCACATGGAGTCCACGATCCAGCACGGCTATGTGCGTGCCAACTTTATCACCAGAGCAGACCAAGAAGCAGTCGTCTGCTCTCCCCTAACGGCAAAGTAGTCACAGCCGAAAGCGGGTTGCGATGCGCCAATAGCTACCTGAGTCGTTTCTCTCGCCAAAACTCTTTTGCATGTATTACGTATGAAGCAGATTTAACCCACGAGATTGTCTTTTGGAGAAGCAAAAGAACAATGCTATGTTGCTGTGATGAGTGGACCTGTGACTCCGGACGAGCTACAATGACACTTGTTGGTTCCATTGCAGGTGCAGCTTCGTTACAAGCAGTTTAGATAGTACCAGAGACTGAGGGAAAAGTGCATTGGCCTTGGTCGCCTTGGGGGGGGGGGGGGGGGGGTGGGGGCGGGGGGGGTTGCCTGACACATGCACTTTGTGAGCTATACAGTCATTTGCATCGGCGGCGTCCAAAACCCAAAGTAGGGCAATACTTACCTATACTAAAAAGTTAAATTTTGCCCTTAAATCTAACATTCTGCACATTATAGCTTTTAATAAATGCCACTGTTAAAAGGCCTCCTGCTGCTACTGAAAATAAATATAAAGCTATTTAAAAACTGTATTTTAGTTAATCTACTACTATAGTACTAAATATTTTAATATACTAGCTCACTAAAATTAACTTAATACTCCTATCCCTTAACTTTAATAATAACTTTATTACTATAACTACTAATTACTATCTATAAATAGTTTAAAGGTACTGCTGCCGATACGACCTTACTAGTAAGGTTAAATAATATAAAAGATTTTGTGAGAGTAGTTAGAAGATAGAGATTTAGTACTGTACTAAGCTACTTGAACTATTAAAGTATTATAACGACTTAATACTAAATAAAATATAGGCTTTTTTATTTAAGTAATTTAATTTTAGTATTAGTTTATTAATAATTAGTTAGTATTTTAAAGAAGTGGGTTAAACTAATAAAAAAATATATATTGTGGCTACTTAATAAGACTTAGAAAAGAGGCTTAAGTAGCTCTATTGTGTATAGTAGTATAAACTAAAATAACTAATTTTTATTAATAAGTTAAAAGTAAATAAAAATACTAAAAAAAAGTAAATAAAATAGACACTAAAAGGCTTTGTACTATAAAGATTAGTAAAGTTAAAATACAGTTAGTAAATACAGCTTCTACTAGTACTAACTCTTAAAAGTATTTTAGATCTTTTTATATACTTAGGGATAACAAATAGTAATAGCTTTATAGAATAAATTACCTAGTATTTACTACTTAAGTATAAAAGGTTTCCTACTCCTTATTTAGTAATTGTTATAAATAATGCTTCTTTTTACTACTAAGAAGATATTTAGATTATTTATAAAGAAGCTAGTGTACGCTTTAAATACTTTTTACTATACTTACTTAATTTTAACTTTATTAAAGAGTACTTTAAAAACTTAAAGAAGTATATTAAAAAGAACTTTTATATATATAATACTAGTAATAAGGACGTTTGTAATTAAGTAGAGTTTTTATATAACTATACTTTAAAAGTAGGATAGAGATTACTATAGATTACTAATTACTTCCGCTATATATTTGTTAATTTTAATAGTAGTAAGGGTATATTTAATGAGTTTATAGTAGGAGTTATAAGTAGTAAAAAGAGTAGAAATATATTAAGTAAAATAAGCGATGGGTTAAAGTTGTTGTTAAACTATAAAGTTATTATAGTTAAGTGGGTAAAAAAAAAAAGAAATAAATACTAGTAATGGGTTAAAGTTGTTGTTAAGTAAGCTGTAAAGTTACTATAGTTAAATAGATAAAAAATAAATAAAATAAATACTATAGGTAGTACTTATTATAACCCCTCGTTACCTAACTTTAATTATATATTAATATCCTTTTTATTAATCTCCTTACTACCTAACTCTATATTGTTCTTAAAGTATAACAAATTAATAAAGTAGCTTAAAAACTACTTATTATTTAATATATTAATTAGTTTTAACTATAATCTATTAGGTTATAGTTAAAGTTTATTAATAATTGTTTAAAATAATATTTAACTTTTATTAAGTAGATTAGTATTGAATTAATTTAAATTAAGTTATAATAGTTAAAAAGGAAAGGAGATTTTAGATAAAAAGCTTAGGGGGGGGGAGAAAGATATTATAAGAGACTACTAGAATACTAACTTAATTAGTAATTAATTAAGTAATATAGTATTTTACTTACCTATATAGCCCCTCTTAACCTTAATTAATACTTCTTATAACCCATAATCCTTTTTAGCCTTCTTTTTAGTAAAAAACTCTATAAGGGCTATAGCTGTAACTTAGGATACTTGTAGTTAAGGGCCTATGGAGGTTAGTATAATAGAAAACTCTTTATTTAAAAAGCCTAAGTTACCAGCGCTAGTATTATAAAGTTAATAATAAAACGCATCCTAAACTACTTAATTAAAAAGCTTAATAATCCCTATAGGCTCTATAGATATAGCTAGCTCCTTACTATATAAATAAAAAACCCTATTATTAATAAAAACTTTAATGTTTAATTTAATAATATTAGTAATATTTAGAGTAATACCCTACTTATTAAACTAGTAATTAAAAAGCCCTTTAATAAAGTAAAAACTACTGTAGTAGCTATAGAGCGGCTTAAGTAATATTTAAAAATAGTTATTAACGTTATAATACTTACCCAGTATAGTAGTAAACTAAATAACAAAGTCATTAACTTAACTATATTGTTTAGTTAGTAAATCTAGTACTACTAAAAATAATAATTAAATAAGTATTTATTACTATAGAGTAGGAGTATAAAAAGGCTTATTTAGAGCTATAAATATATATAGAGTATAGTAAGGTTAACCCTAATATACTAGTAGTAATACTTATATTAAATAAGGTAAAGTTAGTAGCGCGCTGTAAAAGTTTATAATAGTATTACTTAAAGTTTAATTTAACTAACTAGGTATTACTGTAGGAGTAAAAGAAACTAAAAAATTAGTCTAAGTGGCCGTTTAAATACCCTTACTCTACTATATTTATTTATTTTAAACCTTTTTAACCGTAGTACCCTTGCGTCTTTCTATCACTAGTATAAAGTCTATAGGCAAAGTACTAAGTAAGACACTAGCCTTACCCTTAAGAAGGGCCTACTCCTATTACTTAAGATTAAAAATCTTTAACTTATAGTATATTTTATTAAAAGTAATTTAACACTAAGTATATAAATAATCTCTACTCTTAGTAGTATTTTTATATATTATTGGCTTAGAGTACTACTAATAGTGCAGTAGCTATAAAAACTTATCTTTAATAAGCTTCTTTGCTTCTTTAATAGTAGTAGTTATTTTACTAATGTACTCCTTTTGTTTAACTTAATAAAAAGGTTAACTACTATAGACTTTAGTAAATAAAGTAATTAATGTAGTATTATAAGTAGCTTATATTCCTATAGTAGTAGGGATATAAAACTAAAAAATAAGTATTACTTTAATTATAACCTTATTATACTTACTAGCTTTAAGGATTTATTTAGTTAGTAAATACTATAATAAGTATAGTTAAGTATTACTAACTATAGTATTATACTCTTCCTAGTATACTAGATAAATAGGTTTAGTACTCCTTTTTTACTATTTAATTTAGAAAGTAATATATAACTTAGTAGCTTTAAGTGTAGCTCTAAGTTGAGTATAGATTTGTTTTTTAATATTAATAATAGTATCCCTTTACTTTTTAAGTATAAGGGATTTAATAGTATTATACTGTATTTTTTATAACTTAATTATATAAAGGAGTTTAAGTAAAAAGGACACACTATTAAAGGTTAGCCTGTATAAAATATAAATAGGGATCTTTATAAGTATAAATAGACTTTAATTCTTAGTAAAGATGTTATTATTAAAAAGTACTTTAATTTTTAAGTAATATAGAGTATAGGTATAGCTTTGTTTAAAAAAAAGCTCTTATTACTATTAAAAGAGTAAATCTTACTTATTATTAAAAAAGGAATTCTATTATTACTAGGAGGAGGGGGGGTCTTATTAGCTTTAAAAGGGGGTAGTTAAGGTATTTAGCTATTTCTAAAATAAGGTTTTGTTTTTAGTACTATTATTATTACCTAGATTAATTTTAGTATTGTCTTTAATAGGATCTAATGACTTTTTTAGTAGTATAGTTATAGCTACTTACTTCCTTATAGCTAACTACTTTTTTAGTTTAACTACTAATACTTAATATTTACTAAATTTTACTTATAATAGCCTAGAATTAATTAAAACTTTCTTTAACTTAGCTACTTACTACTTTACTACTAGTATTTAAATAATTGTAATCTACCTACTTATTAACTTTTAAAATATAACTTAAGGCTTCTTACTAAAAGTATCTTTATATTACCTACGGGTATAGGTATAAGTAGCTAAAAAAACTAGTAATGGGTTATTAACTGGATTAATTAATACCTAGTACTTTTAGGGAGGTATTATAGAATAAATTAACTGTAATAAATAATAGGGATAATAAATAGTGGGTGAGGATATTTAGTATACTAAAGTATTAATCTTAAAGTAAAGTTAGACTTTACTATACTACTAAAATTATTATTAAAATAAGTAATAGGGCGGGCCCTTATAGTTAACTAATAGGAGTATAAGCTCTATACTTACTAAAAAAAAGAAATGTATAATTTAACGGCCTTAAGGCCTTTATATAGGGCTAATTACCCTATTAGTGATAAAATTTGTAGTGTTCTATGTGGTGTTGTGCAAAAAGCGCGAATTTTCCATATAGTAAGCAGTGCCCCACTATGGGTTTTGGACGCCGCCGATGCAAATGACTGTATGGGCTGTATCGGCTGTATGTCCTTGTTGTGTATGGGCCCAATTTAGGCCCAATCTTCAGTTCAGACATCTAGAGAACGAACCAACCCCTCCACAGACTCGAAGTCCTGAGACCAGCAGCCTCGGATTACATCTGCGTGAAGCATGCCAGTTAAGTCGGGGAATTCGTGGCTGCGGTACATCTCTTGAACATCTTCACTTTGGAATTCCTCAAACGGAGCCTCGCCCATCATAATATAGTACATCGTTGAGCCTAAACTGAAGAGGTCGGTTTTGACTGTTGGTGTCCACTGTAAAGAGCGGTCCTTTATGGGGGCTGCGTATCGACTGCCAGGACTGATCTCAGTGTGAGAGCCGTCAACGGAGGACCCGGAAAAGTCGATGATTTTGAGTCGAAGACGATCGTCCACGAGAAAGTTGTGCGGCCCAATGTCGCAATGAACGATAACCGAACTGTGCAGGAACCGGACGCACTCGATAGCTTCGGTGATCCATTTTTTTCTCTGTTCCATAGGCACGTCCGCGTGGGACTCGAGGTAGTCTTTGAGTGTTCCGTTGGGCAAGTCTTCCAGGACCAAGCTGTGTTCGTCCGGGTTCCAGGCGATTTTTCTGACTAAACAAGGATGTTCACCCAGACGGTCGTATATTTCGGCTTCTGTGGCGATTTCGCGACGTCGCTGCTGGGCGCGGTCGCCGCCGGGCCAGGCTGTCTTGATGATGGTACCATTGGGTAGGCGCTCCACATAGGACGTTGAGCCGATCGCGACAAACTCTCCCTTTTGATTCAAAGACGGGATTTCATCGTCGGAGCCATTTTGCGTACGGAGAGCCGAGTCTGGTCTTAGTGGGCTGTAGAACATGGCAGGGCGCGAACTTCCGACGTGATGGTTGGGTGTTTGCAGTAGCTCAGGTGGAAGGAGGTTTAAAGGAGATCAGGCGGGCGGATGATGCTTGTAGGCTTGGGTTGGAAGCGGTGAAGTAACATTACCCCGCAGAAGGTGTTCATGGGTGGGGGTGATCATACCAAGAATTACTTAGATCAGAGTGGTCTGCGAAAAGGGGAAGGCTGTTGTTGGTTTAATAGTCATTGCAAGTTCGCTGCCACAGACACCCAGGATCTCGTTCACCAAAGCCCATGGAGAGTTTAATGACAAAGATAGTAGGCCAGTTATTGGAGTTTAATCGGTATTGACTGCTGTGTGTATCTAGTGAAGAATGGTGACCTTCCTGACATGGGTAACGACGGGAAGTAACCTCGGCATCGAGACTTTCCAACCACTGCCAGCCAGGGCGTTGCTTGGGGAACCATCGCTGACTGTAACCTTCGTCTCGATGCTGAGGGCACTGGACTCGGGATGTTGTTTTGCCGGTGGTAGATGAACCTGGGTTCGGACATGTTACACCCGAGCTGATCGCGGACGAGCACTTCACTAGGAAAGTGCTGCTTGTGTTACACGTTGCAGGACAACCTGTGTACGAGGTCGTGGTGGTGATGTTGGTGCACATTCTGCATCGTCAGCTTGGTCTTGGTCAGCCTCAACCTCCAGTGAGACCTACTTGATGTATCAAATAAGGTTCTTTGATGAGTACAGACAGATGAAGCGGTAACAATTGGAAAGGGATACATACATGGGTATTATATAGCTGTACTGGCGCCTTGTATGAGCCATTTCACTTGGCAGAAGAATGATCACATTGATCGTCTGTCTGGGCGGCGGACCAACAACACTGTGCTCCCCTCCACCAAGCAGCGCCGGCCTGCGGGCTCGTACGCTGATTGGGGGTTTCCAATCCCTGCTTGTGAAGATATGGCTGTAGTTTATAATGTACGAAGCATGTGTCACAAATAAGACCTCAACTTCGCCTCGCCTGCGGGCGCGTTCCAGGGCCGCTGATTGCCAGTCGTTGCCGCTTAGACCCCAACAGTGTTGCATCCAACTTCAATAACGGTCTCGATTCGAACCCCAAATGGTCTAGACCTAGCTGCTGCCGAGAAATTCGAGTGCTTCCTCCTTCGTTTCTCGCATCATCTCACTTGTCGCTCAACTCTGGAAGTGCCCTTTGCTTCTTGCAGCGCTAGGGCGCGACTTGTAAGACGGCTTCAACTCTTTGGCTCAAGCATGGCTATCCCAATAGTCCTGGCAGAACGTTGTTTTCTAAGGAGCCTATGAACGTGAAGCAAAGCCTAATTTCTCACAAGGAGAGCAGTTCTCCAGCTCTGCGGGTCATCCCACAGCTCCTTGTAGGTATTCTGTAATAGGTAGGTAGTGTTGGGAGTGTCACAGTGTATCCGCGGGTCCGACAAGATCTCGCTGAGTCAGCACCGAACCACCCCACGCCCGTCCGACGTTCCGACCCCAGATCCGGGCATACACTGCGCGTGGTCATCGACTTCTTTCCCCATCTGAGTGGATGACGGCGATCTTGTGAACACGGCATACGGCACATGACTGCTTGTCTCCCGCTCAAAGACGACACGCGCATTCCCAGCCAATAGCACATCCCTTCGCGCCAGGGTACATCGACGTTGGTGTTTTGTTTGTTTGTATCTACTGCCTGGGCCGCGTACCACATTGAACCAACGAATGGGGCATTGACAGGGCCTACAACGGCGATACCCCCGAAACTCGGCAGCCTGCTCACAGCTTGGTCTGCTTCGACAACGCATCGCTCTTCTGGCACCCCGTGATTGCCGAACCACCGAAACCACGCGCGTACGAGATACTGTCGACATCGCAGAGCTGGACGACAACTTCGGCGCACATTGAAATCGATGTACACCGCCACCGTCTCCGAAGCACAGCGATCATGTTGAATCGCATTAGGGAATACCTAGGGACGTATGGCAAGACGGACCGCGAGGAGTATGAGCCTCTGGCCGACGAGGGCCGGGAGGAGGACTCCAACCCGCGCGATGGCCAGGAGGAGGTGCCATTCTCGTGGGTCGAGTACCTGATGTTCGCTTGGTTGGGCATGGCGATGCTGTGGGCATGGTATGGCAGAACCCCGCTGGTCCTCCCCGAACCACCGGACTGACCGACGTTGATTCTAGGAACATGTTCCTCGCCGCCGCGCCGTACTTCCAGGTGCGCTTCCAGTCCGACGTCTGGATCCAGCAGAACTTTCAGTCCGCCATCCTCACCGTCTCGACCCTGACGAACCTGACGGCGATGCTCATCCTCACGAACATCCAATACACGGCTTCGTACCCCTTCCGCATCAACCTCGCGCTGATCCTCAACACCGGCATCTTCTCGCTGCTGACGGCCTCCACGTCCATGTTCCTCGATGTCGCCCCGGGCGCCTACCTGGCCTTCATCCTGCTGATGGTGGCCTCCAGCTCCTGGGCCACCGGGCTGATCCAGAACGGCGCCTTCGCCTTCGCCGCCTCGTTCGGCCGCCCGGAGTACATGCAGGCCCTCATGGCCGGCCAGGGTGTCGCCGGCGTCCTGCCCCCGATCGCGCAGGTCATCACCGTCCTCGCGGTGCCGGAGCACGACCGCGCGGACGCCAAGGAGGACATCCAGGCCTCCAGCTCCTCCGCCTTCGTCTACTTCCTCGCCGCCGTCGCCGTCTCCGTCTCGGCGCTCCTGGCCTTCATCCCGCTCGTCCGCCGCCACAACCGCATCGTCGAGGGCCGCATGGTCGAGCAGATGGCCGAGTCCATGAACTCGGTCGAGGAGGCCGAGCGCGCCGCCCGCAAGGTCGTCTCGCCCCTCCGGCTCCTCAGGAAGCTGCACTGGCTCGCCGGCGCCATCTACATGTGCTTCGCCGTCGCCATGTTCTTCCCCGTCTTCACCGGCAAGATCCTGTCGGTCCGCTACCCCGGCGACGAGAAGTCGCCCGCCGGCGCCCTCTTCCGCCCCGCCGCCTTCATCCCGCTCGCCTTCTTCGCCTGGAACCTGGGCGACCTGTCCGGGCGCATGGCCACCATCCTGCCCTTCTCCCTGCGCCACCGCCCCGCGGCCCTGTTCGGCGTGAGCCTCGCCCGCCTCGGCTTCCTGCCCATGTACCTGCTCTGCAACATCGGCGGCCGCGGCGCCGTGGTCAGCAGCGACTTCTTCTACCTGTTCGTCGTCCAGTTCCTGTTCGGCCTCAGCAACGGCTGGCTCGGCTCCAGCTGCATGATGGCGGCCGGCGAGTGGGTCGAGGACGGCGAGCGCGAGGCCGCCGGCGGGTTCATGGGCCTGTGTCTCGTCGCCGGTTTGACGACGGGCAGTCTCCTCAGCTTCACGGCGGCGGGTATTTAAACGGGCAACATGCATTTGGTTTTTCGTCTTTTTTCGGGCGTGCTTTTTTTTTAGAGTCATGGCATGCCTGGGTTGCGGGGGATTCGGAGTTGGTTTGCTTAAACACATCTACGAGCATGATATCACCATAGAACATCTCTTATTTTTGTCCTTACGACCTTCATTAGAGGTGGACAATACACACAAAGCCGGACCAAGGCTTCTTTGAATTATACAACAACTGCTTTCAAATCACACATCAAAACTCCTAAATCATACATCAAAAAACCCATCCAGCAACCGATCCGTATCCAGGTCCTCCTCCCTCGGCAGCTCCCCCTCGACCCCGAAGTCGCGGTACCACCCCAGCAGCTCGGGTATCGTGTCAAACACCCAGCTAGAGTAGTCGTAAAACGAGATGAACGTGTACCTCCACGCCCACCCCTCCCCCCCTCTCTTCTCGTCGTCGTCGGCCCGGCGGCAGTACACCGCGCAAAACGCCCCCTCCTCCGCCGCGTCGCCGCACTCCCACCCGCCCGCGACCTCCCACCGCCCGTCCAGCCCGGACGCCGTCCTCATCTCCTCGGCGCCCAGCTGCTCGAACTTGTCCAAGACATCCCCAGGCTTCGAAATCCCGAGCTCTGTGAAGTCTTCCTCCGAGGCGCCCACGAGCATCCGCACCGTCTCCATGCGCAGGGGGACGATGTCGCCGTCGTGCTCCAGGTCGCCGGGCTCCACCTCGGCGCGCGCGATGACGGGCACGTACACCCCCAGGAGCCGGCGGCTGCGCGCCGCGACGTGGGCGCGGTAGGCGTCCAGGGCGGACTTGATGGCCTCTGGCGTCGAGTGCATTTTTTATGAGGGAGTTGAGTCCTGTGCCTGTGGCTGGTTGGTCTTGTCTCGTTGACGGGATGGGCTTTCGGATATGTTGCGGCCGGGACTTGGTTTATCGTCAGTTGAAGAGGTTGTTCCTATGCAGCGGTCACCCCCGGTCCACTGCCCGGTGTCAGCTAGCCCTTTCCTGGAGAAAGATCCCACCTCGTCGCTGTCGTGACTCTCGTCCCGGAACATCATCTACAAAAGGTCAAACAGGGGACAGCCTACAGGGGCAGCTGTATACATTCCGCCAACAAGTCGCATCCTGTGTCATTGGGACTAACTGAACAACAAAGCAAGGCTCGAATTTGATGGATTACATTACGCTTGTACTCGCTACTTATACACTGTTGTACACAAGGAAACACCTCAATCAGTAGGTCGGCCCCAGAGAGCGCAGTTTGTCATCTGGCCACGGCCAGTATACCATTCCTCGTCGATAAGCGCCCTTTCCTTGGCCCTCCACTCGTCTATTTTCCAGCTCACGTTTTTCCGGTCGAGGTCGGCCAGCCTAACTTCGAACGAGGGTTCGAACACCTTTGTGCGGCCTCGTTCGTCAGGCCCCTCGCGGTATCGGACGAAGAGAGAGCAATCCCTGAAGGTCATGGCAATGCCGAGCGAGTCATGTTCCGTTACTCCGGAGTCCCCGGACTCTCCGGCGACTCGGAGAATCTTATTGTCGGCCAACAGAGGCCCAGTTTGGTCCAACATGAGTTGCGCCGCCTTCAGGTTTTTGATGATACGCGAGTCTGTGAGCAGCTTGTACAGAGAGGCGTGATGCTTGTCGCCGCCCAAGTGACGCTTGATTGCCGTGCGGCAGATTTCTTCCTGTCCTTCTCGCATTTCTCGGTCTGGGTCGAGCCAAAGGGGGCATGGGTATCTGTCCGGGCTGTACTTGGCCTCCCTCGAGTCGCCGGCGTCGTGATACTTCTTGGACGCGAGGGCGCAGCACCTGCATGTGTTTGCATTGCGTGGAGCCGAAGGCGACTGGGCCAGCCACTTGGCCTTGAACTCGATCGTGTGCTCGTCATCGTACCTTGGGCGCATGTCTTGGACTAGCATGATCAATTTGTCCCGCTTTATTTTGTCGTAGCGAAACTTGGGGGGCCGTTTCTGTCCATTCTGGTCCAGAAACGCCAACTCGCTGACAAGCTCGTCGATGGCAGCATCCGTAACTTCTACGAGCTTTTGGTCCAAGAACACTTCTTTTCTGTCCTTGAAGATGGGGCAAATGACTTTCATGAAGAAAAGGAATTGATCCTTAACACCGTAGATGGGTTTTCCGGGGTCTTTGGGCTCCTTGGGTACCCTTACCAGATAGGCTATAAAATATGAGCAATCTTGAGTCTCGACGAGGACGAGCATGGCTATGGGACTCACAGGTTAGGGCATCTTCGCTCGTTTGGTCTCGCTCATCTGGCTTCTTATTGGGGCCAATGTAGAAGATCGTCTTGAAGACGACGTTGGCGGCACCCTCGTTGACGTAGAGAGTGTGTGTCCAGCTTCCGACATGTGGTGCCTTGGGTTCCCACGAGAGATGGTGGGACGCTACGGGCGTCTTGAGGCCAAACGGAAAGTTTTTGACCCATCCATATGAACGGTCTACCATGGTTTCGTCGTGACTGGATGTTTTGCTGTAGTGATGCTTCGTTGTAGTAGATTTGCTCTTTACGTGTAGTGGAGCAGATAAACGAAGGCGGTGCAGCGGTAGTTGAAGCAATGGATGTTGAAGTGTGTTTGTCGAACAAAAGCCCAGAGAGGGGGATCACTTCACGAGGCGACCACGTTTTAGTACTGCTTTCTTGGGCAGGACGGAAGCAGCTTCCATGGTGAGCCGCAACTGGACTTTGACACGAGATAGGTACGGTAGGTAGGGAAGGGCGAAGGCGAGCGTGGAGGACGGGAGAAACCTCTACGAGTGCGGGCGTGGCTTGCTCCCAATGGCGCGAGGTACCTGAGGAAGGTAGGACAGCCCGGCGCGATGCGCTCTCAGGCCGAAAGGTCTCCCTCGGTGCTGCCTCGTTCGTTGGCAGAGCTGGAACGTTCTTGCGGCTGGCTGCTCTGCTGGACCGTCGTCCTCTCGGTTGAATGTAGCAGGCTGCTCGCGGTTTCGGCAAGGCTCCATTGGACGGCCGTTGCTGTGTTGCAACGAGCGAAGTTTTGATTGAAATTTTGCGCGCCAGGTCAGGCGGGCAGACTGGCGCGTTGTCGTCTTTGAGAAAAAGAGTCAGCGGTATCCTGGGATGACGACAGACTTTCCCCTTCCGGGAGTGGAGCGGAGAGTCGGCTCTTTTTGCTTGGGCGCGCCGGTAATAAGCGTGAGCTTCTTGACAAGTCGATCTCGGCGGATGGGCTCACAAGCTAGGTCTTCCTTGGTTCAGCACGCGCCGAAGTGCTGGCCAATGAGTGACTTCCTGGCGCAAGGAGGCGTCTGCGTCTGCGTTGGCGTGTTGTTTGTCATGTTGAGGGTGAGCGATCGAGCGTTACGAGGTTGGCATGAGCCAGCGAACGGTTGAGCGAACCACTCGCGGGAGGTTAGGTTACCGCGTGATAATTCTTACCTGTTACCTTTTTTTCCTACTCTGTGGCCATGAAACGATTTTCGATGCGACCTATACGATAGCCCTCGGTCCCCTATTCGGACCCACCTAACCTCTTTGGGAATGATTCCCCACTACAACTGGACCACAGCAACAAGAGTCACGGATGGCACTGACAACAGCAACAGACAACAAGGACAATGATGGCCTGTTTCGTTTGGAGGGGAACAGTAAAAGAAACCGAAATTTAGGAACGATTTCGAAATTTTCGAAACACCAGAGAGAAAGGAGACTACCCTTGGCGTGGCGGTCAGGCGTCTTTTAGAGACTCTGCAAGCACCTGAACCAGAGTGGAAATTGATCCAGAAAGAGTTAGCCAGCACCGGATAGGGTATCAGGGGCTGCCGCATAGAACACTTCATGATTTTGCCCTTTACCCGGGAGCGAGGCGTGTGACAGACAAGTTATGTTGGTGTGCCTGGATACTGCACAGTTACAGAGGTAGAGTACAGGTGCCAGCCGGGAATGGAATATCCACGTATGGGTGTTTCCCGTCTTCGCATGACTTCGACCTCGCTCGCTCTGAATTATGACTGTTGTTTTTCTGTGTGCGCGACAGCGGCAGCCCCGCGGCAGCAACGCGGCGGGACCGAGCACTCCCGACTACCGCAGACGAAGAGGCTGGAGGCGACTGCTCGGCCGCTCAGAGCCGGACGAGCCCCGAGGGTGGCCAGTGTCGTGTTGGTCCGGTGGAGGGGAGTTTCGTCAAATCGTGTCAGCGCCCCACCGAGGGGGATCCAGACGGCAGTGAGCCCAGAACGCATTGCGTCGATTTCCTTCCTTCACCGTGCCGCTCGTTGGTTCCCTTTCGCCGACGAGCGGAGCACTTGCGGAGGGCGACCAAGGGACTGGGCACTGGGCGCTGGGACGAAGGATGGCCCGTGGAGACTGGAGAGAGGGGTTCTGAGCTGGTAAGTCCATACTATTACTAGTTCAAAGTGCAGTCCAGTCTCAAGCCGAATGTCGTGGACACAACAACGGACAGGCGACGGAACCCGACGTCAGCGAATGGCGTGTCGTGATTTGATCGTCTTACGCCAGAGAAGATCTGCCCCTGCCTGGCGTTCGCCTTGCTGTTATTGATCGCATCCCTGACAGCGGCCAGGGGGCGACCACGATGATGAAGGACTGGGACCAAACCACGACTTGTGCGCGCATGGTTGCAGAGATGGAGCCAACAAGGCCATGTCAGATTGTTTCCAGAAACAGCCGTCATGCGGGTGCGTCCGCCCAAAGAAGACGGCCGGCTGTGTGTGTTCCCTGATGGATGGATGGCAGTTGGCAGTTTCCCGGAATCCTGCCCAACCTAGGCTCAATCAACTCGTGTTATTTCACGCAGAGTGCCCTGATGTCGCGCCACATGTCTGTCCGAGTCGTCCCATGTTGGCCGACGGTCCGCCACTCGTGATCTGGGAGGGGGCCCCCCAAAAGGCATATGCAGCGGAACAGACCGTCGCAAGCGAGGCGAGGCGATGCGATGCGATCGATGCCTTTGCCATGGCCATGGGTTTTCCCCTTTCCTCCAAACGGTGCCCCAGAAGGCTGAACTGACAGATCTGACCGGAAACCGTCTCTGCAACGACCCCGTTCCCCCGTTCCCCAGATGGTTCGCGCTTGTTGAAACGACGTCCAACTTTAAACCGGCCACCGTCGTTTGGATCATCTGCTGGCGAGATTAGCGGGTTGCATCTCGTCAGTCCTCTTACTAAAGCTGCCTTGGACGGCGCAGCAGCATCTCTGGCGTCGTGTCACTCTTCCTTGGTACCCTCGCTGGCTCCTTGTTCGGTGGTCGGTGGTTGGCGGCCGGTCCTGATCGACCTCGGATGACACACGCATGAACCGCCAATCTGCCATGCCATATCTGCCCCCCCTTTCTCACAAGCCAAAAGGGGGCCGCCAACGGTACCAAGAGTGCCCCGGCTCGACGTCCGGCGCGAAGCCCTTGCAAGTTGACTTGCCTTGGATGACTCCTGGCAGGATAAATGGAAGTAACTAAAAGAAAGGAACGGTGGAGGTTGCAACCAGTGAACCACCGACCACTCACACTGGAGTCTCACTGTGACCCCGAGAGTGGAAGTGGGGCCACCCCCTCCGTTCGCCAGTGTTCCCGCCCGTCCATCAGTGTCCCTCACAGGTGAAAGTCGTACCTGGGACAGTGGAGTGAGGAACACTAATACGGGCTCGGGCTCGGTACAGTCCACGTCCTGTTCGACCTGGAGAGGGGTAGTACTAGGTAGTAGGTACCTAGGGCAAAGAGACCCAACAAGCCGAAGGCCATGGAAGGAGTTTCATTTTCTGTGCAGGAATGGGCCATATGCACACTCTACACACAAGACCAGGGGTTTTTTACAAAAATAACCAACTGATAGGTGGTTGGAATAGGCGGTAAGTATCAACTTGCGTAGTGTTCCTACCAAGCTAGCTACACCGTCCTTCAGGCGTGCAGCACTGCAGACGCCTCTGGATGGGGCGCCCGTCGCGCTGCAGGACGTTGTGACCTGTGCCGCCCGTGGATTGGTGGTGACGGGCCTGTCAGTGGACCTAAGGCCCTCCCTGCACGCGACACTCGCAGCGGCCCCGACCAGGCTGAGTCTCAGAAATTTTGCGGGTGCAAGGTGCAAGGAGGAGGAGGAGCAGGAGGGAGGGATTGGAAGACTCAAAAGAGAGCCCGAGAAAAAAAAAATTCGCGCTAAGCCCGCACCGCACCACTTAGCTCCGAGTATTCCCTCTGCCTTTTCCCACCCCCGAAATACAAGTGAGGTGCACACCCGACCGACAGCGTCATTCGGGAGAAAACGCCCACGCTCTGAGCTTGCCCGATCTACGTCCCGTCCAAGACCAGACCTCCAAAAACACCACACCACCCACCCATCCTTCCTCCTCATCCCTCCCCATATTATCCCGCCCTCTTCCCCGGACCCTCATCTTCTAATTGCGTCTTGCTCCTCAACGAGTTCGTCCTCGCTTCTCTACGACAACCCGACTTTCTCTCACCCGAGCTTCCGTCATCAAGAGCCCGGACTGAGGAACCGACCTTCCTTCCCCACGATCGACATCGCCCTCTCTTCGCTCGCCCGGCCGAACGGCCTACACCACCTCACCCTTCGATGGTTGGCCGCAGCTAACGCCATTTCAACATGGCCTTCAACTTCAACTGGTCGCCGCTCACGGCCGACGCCGAGTTCTACCAGCGCGCCCGCGAGATGCTTACCACCGCCCTGAACAAGTCGCCGAAGCCTCCGATCATCGTCGATGACATCCTCGTGACCGAATTCAACCTGGGCTCCGTGCCCCCGGAGCTGGAGATCCTCGAGATTGGTGATATTGCGGAGGACAGGTTCCGCGGCATCTTCAAGATGTGCTATTCCGGCGACGCCTTCTTGACGCTCAAGACCCGAGTGCAGGTGCGTCGATTTTTTTTATTTTTATTTTTTTCCCGACCTTGCCTCCTCCCAAACCCACACTTCCCTGCAATTGCACGCGACCTACTTTTTTGGAGGCGAAAGCTCGGTGCACCGGCCGCGGCAATGACTCCAACGTCGCCGCGTCCGACACCACTTCCCAAATCCGAAGCATTCTCGTTCCAGGACGCGGTTCGCTCGCGCGGTGCATTCGCCGCCGCGATTCGACTCTCGTGCCAGCGTCCGAAATGGGCTCCGGCCCTTATCGTGGAGCCGAGACTCGCAGAGACATCATCAATCCGCCATGCCAGTGCATCGTACCCCCTCTTGCCGCCCTCCTCGGCACTTGCCCCAGACATCCCGGTGTTTGTTTTTCCCTCATCAAACATTCTATCCCTATCAGCGTCTTGCATTGAGCTTGAGATTGCCTTGTACCGGGATGCGCGTCGTAGGCTAGGCCACTTTTTCCGCTCTCGCCAATTGGAACGTGCGTCATAGCAGTGGCTAATATACCAACAAACAGGCGAATCCACTGAATACCTACCTCTCTTCCAAGCCGACGTTTACGTCCCCGCAACCACTGGCGGCGGCATCGGGCTTGACCATTCCGCTGTCAATAACGCTGTCCGAAATCAAACTTTCGGCCTTCATCATCCTGGTCTTCTCCAGGCAAAAGGGTCTTACCCTGGTCTTCCGGAATGACCCGCTCGAGTCGCTCAAGGTCTCCTCGACCTTTGATTCGATCCAGTTCGTGCGCGATTATCTGCAGCGCACTATCGAGGCGCAGTTGAGGAATTTGATGATGGATGAGCTCCCCGCCATCATCCACCGGCTATCCCTGCGTCTGTGGTGCCCCGACGCCGTGCCCAAGGAGGAGGAGGCGCCGAAGGAGAACCCCGATGAGACCGTGGTGGACCCCTTGGCAAGCCCGCCGTTGGACCCGGTCGATGCGAACGGCAACCTGCTCGACGCCAACGAAGTCTCGTCTCTGTCCCTGGAGGGCGGCCCGGAGGTCCAGTCGCTCTTCTCGCAGAAGAGCTTGCTGAGACTTGCCGCCCTGAACGATTCCAACCGCACCCTCTCCCTCTTCACGCCGGGCATCCGTGACGTGATGTTCAGGGCTTGGACCGGACCTGCAGTGTCCGAACCCACAAGCACCCCGCCGACGGCCACCCCGAGCTTGTCCAAGACAAACTCGTTCCACGGCACCTCGACAACGTACACCTTCTCGGATACGGCCAGCGCTTCTCACGGCCACCTGCCTTCCAGGCCATCTCTGGTTAGCCTCAACTCGGCCACCACCGGTCTGTCGCTCGGCGCCGGCATGAGATCGAAGTCGTACGCCGGCCGGAAGAAGAAGACCAGGGTCGTCAACCTCCGCCGGGCCAAGAGCGAAGTCGGCTCCACTCCCGAGGACAGCGAAACATCCTCGGAAATGGCCACCGACTCCGCGTCCGTCGCCGGCCCGTCTACCGAGCCTCTCACCTTCAACTCCATCGCCGAAGATCCCGAGGATGAAGAAGAGGCGCTGGCCGAACTGGCAAACTCTACACCCAGCAAGGTTCGCTTCGGCCCCACGGAGAGGCCGCATCTCCTCTCGCGACCTCCGCTGCAGCCCGACTTTCACACGGCGCCCATCGAGGTCCCCAGTGTCCCTATCAAAGTCGACAGCACGCCCGAACCCGAACCGGTGGCCATGGCCCAGTTTCCACCCAGGACCCCTGAGAAGGCGAGACTCTTCCCTACCGCCAAGGGCACTGCCTCCGATACCTCGTCCGTGTTTGAGCAGGCTTGGATCTCGAAGATGGCCGGCGAGATTGCTCGCCGCGTCTACGAAGAGAAGAACCGCCAACAAGGCATCTGGGACGAGCGGGAAAACATTCCCCCGCCGGCCTACGAGGCGTCAACATAAACGCCCTGCATCACGCGGGATGACATAAGTACAAAATGTACAGATCTACCATCCGGCCACCGTGCCGGAAAGCATCCTTTTTCTAACCGTCTGTCCCGTCGCTTCTCTCGCAAGGCGTTCGAGGGGTTTTTTCTTTGTTTGGAGGCGAGCAGACGTTGCTCGTCCATACCCTTGCTGTTTAGTGTTAATGTATATAGTCGCAAGGCGTTGGAAGGGGAGAAGGCGGTTTTCGGCATCATAAAAAAGAATGGCGGGGTATTTTTTTTTTTTTTAACGACGCGAAAAACAGATCGGAGAAACCAAGAGCCTCCGCTCGTCGTTGCTTTTTTTGGATTCGAAAGGGTTGGGATCTCGGGGGCCTACCAACCATGCTTAGCAACGCTGATGAAACATAGAACAACATGACAGCCTCTTCATGACACACCAAGAAGCTGCATGTCTGTGATTCATTCATCAGCCTTCATTGACGGCTTTGACAAGCGTCATTACACACCACCAACTTGTTTCCTTTGTCTGACTTTGAATTTTTGTTGCGAATGACACATTCTCTGGGGGACGATCAGAGAGAGACATGTGTGGACGGACGTTGGACATCTGAGAGAGGAAATCACACAACAACAACACTCCTCTCTGTTAATAGAGACGAGGGAAGAAGAAAGAGAGGTGGCAGACGGAAAATCTCTGGAGAGAGTTGCATCTATTTTATCTACATTTTTTTGCGCCTATGCCTAGCCCCCTGATAGAGGGGTGGCTACGGCGATGGACACGTCCTGGATAGACGTGTCGGAAGAATCAAACTCCCATCTTCTATGCAAAGACTGTAGCCCCCCCCCCCCCGTGTAATTGTTCGTAATAAGGATCCGAGTAATCTGCTGGACGGTTGGTCAACGGGGCGCGGTGCTGTTCTCGCGGCGCGTCTTTTCCAAGTTGGGCAACACGTGTCGCTTCGCCTTTTTGAGGTTTGTCTCGCTGGCCTGGAGCTGACGCGAGGACACGCCTCGACTACTATTAGATGATGATGCATCGGCCTCCCGATTGCTGCCATCTCGCATGCCGCGGTTGTCTCCGACTTCTCATGGCCATGTTCAGGCCGACTCTGGTCAAACTGACTTCTGTGGTGACAATCGTGTAGCGGCTTGTTCATGTTGTTAAAACCCCACTGCCACTGCCGTGCCTTGCTGGGCAAAGTACCAAAGCAATAGGGGGTTGGGTTGGTGCGGAAGTGTCTTTTTTTGACAGGAATCGTCGTCGCCCTAGTCGGAATTCACGAGAGCTTTCTCGGCGTCGCTCGCGGATCTTTCTTCGTCACAAGCGCGACTTCTGCTTCCAGGCGACGGTCTCGTCATCGCTATCGGGGGGGGGAGAAGCTTCTACTGGCCGGGCCGGGGCCTGCGGGGATCGCGTGGCTGTTCATGCACCTAGGCTTCCCAGTCGGATTTGGATCTCACGTAGGACTCGAGCGCTTCCTTAACCCGCTGCCGCTTCTCCTCCTCCTTGTTCGGCTTCGGGCCGGCGGCCGAGGCGGCGGTGAGGGCCGTCGCGGCGGCGGCGGCCTTGCGGCTGGGCCTCCTATGCCCTGCGCGAGCCGACTTCTAGCCGGTCGTCGCAGTGGCGGAGGCGGCGGCGGCAGCCGCGGCAGCAGCAGCAGCAGCGTTCTCCGCCTTGAGGGCGGCCAGCTGCGCCTCCTTCTCCTTGAGGAGCTCCAGCTGCTTCTTGGCCATGTCCTTGACCTTGGCCTCGGCCTCGCGGAGCTTCTTGACCTCGATCTGCTCCGTCTCGAGGCTGAAGGGCTGCCCCGGCTTGTTGACGGCGGGGAGGAGGGCGCTGCGCTCCCACGACACCTGCACGTTGGACATCTTGTCGGGCAGGGGCGGGATGGGCTTGCCCTTACCCTTGCCCTTCCCGGCGCCCGCCTTGTTGCTGCCGTTGTTACCGACGGGGTGTCCCTTGGGGTGCGCGCCGGAGGTGAGGATCTCGTAAAAGGCCTCGTAGGGCTCGTTGAAGAGCTGGTCGTCGAAGGCCCAGGCGCGGATCTCGCCGTCGTTCTGGCGGGCCATCTGCTCCTTCTCGGCGTCGGTGCGGCCGTAGGGGTGCAGGCGGAGGTTGTGGTAGAGCGTCTGGGGCTTCTCGCCCGACTCGGTGATGTAGTACATCTTTATCGTGATCTCGAACTCTCCCCACCCCGTCTCGTGGATGATGAAGGGCTTGCCGGGTTCGCCATCGATCACTGGAAGGGAGCAAGCCGTTAGCAAGACGCGCCGCGGGGCGAGGGGGAAGGTGGAGGAGGAAAGGGGGAGGAACGTACTGCGAACGTGGTTGGGGATGGACTCGTGAAGCTTGAACTGGACCCTCCGCAGCCAGTAGGTGATGTCGGTGTCGTCGATGCCGCGGACGAAGACCTCCCACGAGTGGGTGTGGTCCTCGGGAACGCCCTCGGGTTTCGGGTTGGTCTCCGGGTCGAAGGGGCGGGCGGTGGTGCCGTAGACGAAGGGCCGCCTGATCTGGGTGCCCTTGACGCGCTTTCCGAGACTGCTTGGCGGTGCCATTTTGAATCTCTATCTGGTCTGCTAAAGAATATGAGATGCAATCGATGGTGTTGGCAGCAGAAACATCTGTCGCGCGAGGAAGAGGCGTGCCTGAATACAGGTTGGAGATGCGCCAACTTTATTGTGGGGCTATGGAGGAAAGAGCCAATCAAGGGCGTTTCACAGACTGAGGTCCGCTTCGTGACACTAGGTAGACAGTGGCTGTCACTTGTAAATGGGAAGCAAACCTTGACAGTGACAAAGGTTAAAGTTCAGTATACTGCAATGGGAAAAGGCTTGTGCAAGAAATCCATACATGACCTGGCTTTGTTGAAGGTTCTCCTCTGCAACCCTTTACGTGCCCCGATCTATCCACCTCTGTTGAAACCGCGGCAGCCACGATCAGAGAGAGAGTCGAGGCAGCTCTATTCTGTTCTCCGTGGACAATCAACAGGGCCAGCAGCTTCCATGTAATTTCCGTCTGTCTGATACTTCGACTCCTCGAATTGGTTCTGCGTCAATGGTAGGTACTACAATAACGGAACACACAAGGCTATCTGACTTCTGTGCTCGGTTTCTTGGACTTTGCTGAGCTTGAATCGTGTAAATGAGGCCCGATACTCGAAAGAATAAAGCACATATCAACGAAGAAGTAGTTGTTAGCTCACCACGTTCGTTGCTGCCGCATGCGTCCCAGAACATTCCAGGCCAGGCACGGTAGACTTTGGGGCCAACCAAGATCGACCCTGGCCAATGGGAAGCTTCGCTTCAACTGCCCGCCCCTCCTGTACGTCAGGACCCCTGGGAAGATTTCACCGGGGGAGGAGCTGGGGGGGAGCTTCGGGGAGCGGACTGATGATTTCATGACTTTCGCACCGCGTCCGGAACGGCATCGAACCACCTTTCGGGAGATATGTAAATTTGCGCCGAACTCGGGGATCAGTCCTGTCTCGCTCAACGCCAATTGGTGTTCTTTTCGCCCACTGGGATTCTATGCCGATAACTTTTTTGCCCCAACTTCTTCAGCGTTTGTGATCGCGCGGCCAGTGATCTCATAACCCTTTCCCCCCTCCATCTATCGACCATGTCTACGTCTGCCGTTACGAAGAAGCTGGTCGTCTGCGGAGGAAATGGCTTCCTCGGCTCGCGGATCTGCAAGTACGCCGTCGCCAGGGGCTGGGATGTCACCTCCGTCAGGTAATTGAACCGCGCTCAAACTCATCGCACCTCCAGCTCGCCAGTATCAATATCTGACCTGCCTTACAGCCGCTCGGGCGAGCCCAAATGGGCCGCCGTGACCTCGTCGCCGTCCCCTCCCCAGTGGGCGCACAAGGTCTCCTGGGAGCGCGCCGACATGCTCCGGCCCGCGACCTACGCCCCGCTCCTCAAGGGCGCCGACTACGTCGTCCACAGCATGGGCATCCTCCTCGAGGCCGACTACAAGGGCGTCGTCTCGGGCCAGGAGTCCCCCATCTCCGGCCTGCAAAAGGCCTTCGCCCCGTCCAAGGACCGCGGCGTCGACCCGCTCAAGACGCCCGAGGGCGCCGACATCAAGCCGGCCAACCCCAAGGACCAGTTCTCCTACGAGGTCATGAACCGCGACAGCGCCATCGCCCTCGCCAAGCAGGCCAGCGCCGAGCAGGCGAAAGCCTTCGTCTACGTCTCCGCCGCGGGGGGCGCCCCCGTGCTGCCCGCGCGGTACATCACCACGAAGCGCGAGGCCGAGAGCACCATCGCCAGCGAGTTCCCGCGCATGCGCGGCATCTTCCCCCGCCCGCCGTTCATGTACGACAGCTCGAGGAAGTTCACGCTGCCGCTGGCCGCGATGACGGGCGCCGGCGCCCTCTTCAACAGGCTGACCGGCGGCGTGCTGAGCGGCTTCATGGGCGCGAGCGGCGTGAAGCCCCTGCCCGTCGAGACCGTGGCCGAGGCCGTCGTGGAGGCGCTCGACGACCCCAAGGTGCAGGGGCCGATCGAGGTCCCGGAACTGGAAGAGCTCGCGAACAAGGGGTGGAGGAAGACCATGTTGTGACCGTAACGCACGGTGTGTAATTGTAATATTGTCATAGACTGTGTATCATGGTTCCCACGAAAAACAAAAAAGCCGTTAATCCTTTATTCCCAATGCCAATCAAGCCCGCGTTCCCCGCCTGCCTCAAATCATGGTTCCTCTCTCGAAACTGTCCCGGATCTCCGCAGTGTACTTGTTGTAGAAGCGCGCCAGCTTCTGGTTGAACTGCTTGTTCTTCTCGTTGATGTACGTCACGTCGCCGTCGTCGCCGTTCTGCGCCATGCGCTCCTTGCGCTTCTTGAGCCTGTTCTCCTCGGCCCTCCGCAGGTCCTCCACGAGCCGGTCGACGGCGGCCTTGTCCGGCTTGTTCTGGGCGAAGGACGTCGAGTCGGCCGTCGAGTAGAACGATCCGTCCTTGTCGACGGCGATCAGCTCGCCGTCCTCCGTCTCGACGATGTCCAGCCCGCCCGAGGCGGCGGCGCGCTCGATGGCCTGCATCTTCTGCTTCTCGTATGCGTCCATGTCCGGGGCGATGTTGCGGAGCTGCCGCTTGTAGATCTTGTTGCTCTCGGCCGTGTAGTCCTGGAACGCGTTGTTGTCGCGGTGCGCCTCCTTCTTCTTGACGCGCTTGTCCCACTTCTCGCTCTCGTCGACGGTCCAGTCCCACGCCCGCTTGCGCTCGAAGTCGCCGCCGGCGTCCTCCACGTCGGCCTTGAGGAGCTTGTGCGTCGCGATGGCCTGCCGGCGGTGGATGGCCGCCAGCTGGCCCGGGTCGGTCGCGAGGCGCTGCGACTCGAGCGTCGCCTCCTTGAAGTTCTGGTCCGACGAGCTCTTGGCGCGCGCCTGCAGGGCCTTGAAGCGGGCCATGCGGTCCTGCGCCTTGAACGCCGCGTCGTCGGCGGGCTTTTGTTCTGGCGGTGGTGCTGCTGCTGCCGCGGCGGCGTCTTCTGTTGCTGTCGTCGTCGGGGTGGTCTCGGTCGCTTCGGTTTCTTCAGGGGCCGCAGATTTTGTCGCGGGGCTGTCGTTGAGATCCGCGTCGGCGGCAGCCTTGGAATCGGTCTTTCTCTTCTTTGCGGGAGGCATTTTGATCTTGGGTTCGATGTTGGTTTTTGGTTGTTCGTTGTTTGCGTGGTCTTCGCAGATGTACGGTGATTGAAGCACGAAAGGTATGGAGTGGGGCAAAAGATGTCGTCGAATGGATGAGTTCGCGGCAGCAGCCTATATATATATTCGCCGGCCAAACAAACTCTACTTGGTTGACCCCTCAAGGTGTTTTGCTCAGAAAATGGATGGAACCCTCAGGCTTTTTTCTTTCTTTATTTCCCTATTTTTTGGTCCCGGGGGAAAACCACGAGAAAATCTCTACTCTAAGACCGCAAATGCGTCCGTTACAAGCAACCTGGGTGGGCGTGGAGTGGCCGGCGAAGACCGCCTTACGCAGTGGCGAAAGTTTAGGCAATGAATGGCATATATAACTCAAGTTTGTCAAAAAGACTTCGCGTTCCCATGTTGAACTCATTTAGAAACCAGAAATAAGAATACTTCGAAAAGCACGATAGCATCCAAAGTTAGTACAATGCAGTAGACAGTTACTAAATGTCGAGCAACAGTGAGTGACAAGCGTAAGGGTCCAACAACAGCCCGAGACGAGCAACAGAGACGAGCAGCAACAGAGACGAGCAGCAATAGCAACAAGCAATAGGAACATGCAATACCGGAGAGCAACGACGGCCAGCTGTCCGACAGTGGCCGTCACCTGAGCTACTGTACCGGACTTTTTCCGGGAAAATGGTTAGCGTCACGGAGTGGGTCACCCACGCATCTTGATGTGGCTGAAAGATCGAGGCCGGGCTAGGTCCGTGCGGGTACAGCTGGACTTATTGTGGCTGGTGACGGAAGAATAGATCGCCCCACCTCCGCTCCCCCGCGGATCCATACGGGAAACGGGTCCTGCGCGAAAGCACCCGTGGCGGTGCGGCCGGGCCATCCCTGTCGAGCCCAACAACCCCTGCACGAAGCTGCCATGGCTTGCAGCTCATCTCATCGACGCGCGCGCCCCCTCAGTTTAGGTTGCATGCGGCTCCATGGATCAGACGATTCGATGAGTCCTGTCGCGAAGCCTTTGATCGTAGCCTCCTGCAAGACTCGACCGTCGCCGTAAAACACAGAAAGCACCTCACGACGACAAGGCCATGCAACCCTGGCGCATCACGGGTGCGGGCGCGGCTCGCAGCGTGCGCGGGCGGGCTGCTGTCGTTGCCGAGGCCACGTCCCGCTCTCACTCGTCGGCTCGATCTCATTCGGTTTTGCAGCGACCAAGGATCCACGTCAAGAAGAAGCCCGCGGAGCCGGCGGTCCCTCCCTCGTGGAAGCCGTTCGAGATCCCAAACGTCCTCTTGGACCTCGACAGCTGGGGCAACGAGTACACGCGCCCGTACGACGCGGACGAAGCCAAGGTCCAGCGCCGGAAATGGGCCGCCGATCCTCAGCACGACGCGATGCGGAAGCGCGTCGTCAGGTTCTCTCGGATCCTCGAGAAGCTGGACGAGAACCTCGACCGGGTCAACGAGGACACGGCCTGGCGGCACTGGCGGCTCACGGATCAGGATGTCATGGTCGCCGCCTTGCAAAAGCCCGGGGCTCCGAGGCCGCGGGAATCGCACGACTACAGCTCTTTCCAACGCCACGTCTTTTACAACAACGCCGTTCCGGAGTCTGCTTACCAGAACGACAAGCGACTCATCGGGTGGCTTCTCCACCGAAGACTCACCATTCGCCATAGCCGGTTCCAAGGGGGTAGCCTCTCCCATGCCATTGATGAGTCGAAATCGATCAGCGATCTCCACCGGCTGATTTCGAGCTTGTTGGACTTAAGCCAGAGAGTTCCCATTGATCGTTTTCACGCGGACAAGATTGCCGCAGCGCTATCGCGGCTCTCGAAGGATCCCGACCACGTGAAGCTGCTGCCAGTCCTGAACAGCTTCTTCCACTACTGCAAGCAGAATGGCTACGCCGTCACACCGGCGCTTTGCGACATGTGTGCGGTTATCTCCGCGAGGGCTCTTCGGCTGGGGGCCCTGGAGATGTATCTTCAGCATGGCATCTACCAGAAGTACTGGGATAACTATACGCCAGCGAAGCTTCAGGAACTGCGGCTCGCCCTCGATACCTTGAAATGGCATGTGGAAAATCTTCGGGCCAAGTCCATCGATGGCGGTGAGGTCCGTGAACGCCCTTTCAGGGCGCGGCATATCAACGACTTCGCCAACTACGCCAACCCCAGAGATGCCCTCCTGCGGCTCTGCAGCCTGTTCAAGAGTATCGTGGATGGCAACCCTACCGACAGCGAATTGAAGACGCAGCACCAGAAGGTGGTTGAAATGGTAAATTCATTGCCAGTCAGCCCACCGAAGGAGTCGATAACGGAGGAGATCGAGTCAAGCATGCAGGTTGAGACATGACGGCGAGCTCGCTAAGAATGAAGTGCGAACTTGATGGAAACGCCGGTACCAAGGAGAGCACGAACCGCGTACCGACTGGCCGGTTAGACTCCTGCACTGGCCAAAGAATGCTAGGAAGGCTAGGGATGCTGACAGCACACATTACCATTGTTTAGAAGCGAGCAACACGCATGTGGACGGTTGTTGAAAAGCATATTGTGCTGAGGCATTACCCATTAGACACAAACGCAAGGGAAAACGGCAACCGTCCCCGTCATGCTGGGGACCGGACCTTCCTATACTTTTGTTTTACTAAGCCCTAATCAAAACATTATCAAAACGTGCCATATGATTCTGGCGTCTGACATCTTTGAACACCCTCCCGTGCGACAAAGTCTCTCCGTCATCTCCAACGTCTCACCACCGCGCTTTTTCCCCAGCCAACATGCGGGTGCGAAGCCTCGCTTTACCCCGTTCCCTTGGAGCCCCCCACACCAGCCCTGCCATGGTCAACACCGAATGCAGGGCCTGGTGCCATGTGGCTGGTTAAGCTCTGGGCCGTCCGATCCTTAGGACGACCGAGCTGAGCTGCGTCCTCCACAGCGCCGCCTAACATCGTAGTTCGAGCTGAGGCTATACCCGGGGAAGCTTAGCTCGGGCCCGATTCCCGCCTTCGCCCAACGTCAACGCCGGATTCGTGCCTAGCGATGCGGCCTTCCCGTGGCTCTTATTCGCTGTCGCATCGTCGTCGTGCCGCTTCACCCAGCTTGCTCTCGTGACCAAGGTGAGTCGAGCATATTCACGTCCGGGCCGCCGGCATCCCGCTAGCTACGACGCCGCTGTTCGTCTCAAGGTCTGAACCCCCTCTCCTTGAACGCCATGTTTGGCTGACGGCGTAAGCTCGTAACCAAGCCGCTGGGAAAGTGCATGAGAAGGGCCATCGTGAAGTTCCTCCAGGCCCGCCTGGATGTCGGGATCAGCAGAGCCAAATGATCATGTCGATCACGTTCTGTACGCGCAATGGCTCCATCCACGTTCTACTTTTCCCTCATACACCCGCCTTGTCCACAAATCGTGGGATAAGACAGGATAGGTAAGCAGCTGGGAGCCTTGAACGTGGCAGAGCAAGCCCCATCGATCGAGGGTGGCGCGTCGGGCCAGAAGCACAGCTGCGTCGCCCGTTCACATCTAGCCAGCCTCTGGCTGCACCCGAGCCGCCGCGCGTCTGGATCCGGCATGGTTCTCGCCATTCTGGCCATGGGTGCTGCTGGTGTCTCCTGCTTGGCACGACTGCCCGTCCCTTGTTCCCCTTGGGGCGGTCTGCTTGCTCTTTGTCGCCGACGACCATATGTCTCGATGAGCCTTCCTCGGCCCCTTTCGAGGTTCTGTTCTTCTTTTCAGTGAAGAATCGTTGGCTTCTGGGAGTGCCTCTGCCCCGCGCTCTTCCTCGTCTCTCTCTCGCCGGCTCGTCTTGAATCAAGGTAATTTCCGCGTAGCATTCCACACTCTGCTACGTGCCAGACGATCTTTATCTCTCCGGTTTGGAGAACCAGAGTGCCGTGCCCTTGCCGAGACATACAGAAGCAGGCCAGATCCATACTCTCGGGCACGCAAGAATATTCGATTTGTCGTCCGCTTCTCTGGAATTCTCTTCTTGTCAGACGCACTGTGATCCAGGACACCCAACTCACGGCCGATCGCCCGCGTCTGCAACTGAAGGATGTATGCGCCCCGGGGTCCACAGGGATCGACAACCGGGTCACGGCCATCGACTTCGATGCTGCTTGTATCCGTCTTGTCATTGCTCGCGGCTTCGGCAACCGCACAGCAAGACCCGGTCAACAACTTCTGCCGCCGCTTCGGACACCAGACCGCCGTGGTCGACAACAAGCTCTTTATCGACGGCGGGTTCGTCAACTTCAACTTCATCGAAGACCCCAGCAACTACACGAGTAAGTCCAAGGTCGATCCGGCACGAAGCCAAACCCCTCTCGACGTCAAATTCTTGCTGATCACCCGAGTCTCTAGATCGAAATTTATTGTATCAAGACCTGTCTCATAATGCGGTCAACGCGCAGATGCCCCAGCTCAATGCGAACCTCTCCAAGAACGGCACCATCCCCAGCGTGGCGGGCGGCAACCTGTGGGCAGACGACGTTAACAAGCGGATTTACCTCTTCGGCGGCGAGCACAGCGGGGAGCCGCCGTCGCCCTTTGGTCTCTGGTCCTACGATGTCATCAACAACCAGTGGGACTCGTATGGCCAGCCTCGCTCCGGCGTCCTGATCAACTCGGTCAGCTACGGCGCCGGCGTGTCCGTTGACCAGATCGGCCAGGCGTACTACTACGGCGGCTGGCTGAGCAACGCATCCGTCCCCGGATGGGGCAATGCGCCGCCCGTGGCCACGAATGGGCTCGTCACGTATACCATGGACTCGAATAGCTGGACCAACAGCACCGGACCGGACAGCACACGCCGCGCCGAGGGGAGCCTGCTGTACATCCCCGCGGGTGGAGGGGGCATGCTCGTCTACTTTGGCGGCGTCCAGGACCTGAACACCAACGGCACGGCCGAGGGGCAGCCGATGGACCAGATCTTCGTCTACGACATGCTGAGCAGCAAGTGGTTCTCCCAGAAGGCCACGGGCGACGTGCCCCAGCAGCGGCGGCGGTTCTGCGCCGGCGTGACGTGGGCCCCTGATCAGTCGTCCTACAACATGTCAGTTCTCCCCCCCTTTCCCTCTTGCACCTCCCTCCATGCTCTTCTCTGACACTGTCAAAGCTACATGTACGGAGGCAACACCGTCCCAGGCCAGCTCGGTCCCGGTTTCGACGACCTCTACATCCTCACCCTCCCGACCTTCACCTGGATCAACGTCTTCACCGGTACGGGCAACAACCAGCACCACTCGCTGACATGCAACATGGTCCCCGGGGGCGCGGGCGGGCAGATGCTCATCATTGGCGGCACGTTCCCGGCCTCCCAAGACTGCGACTACCCCGTGCAGTGGGGGACGCACAACGTCGACGTCGGCACGCAGAATCCGGACAAGTCCTTCTGGGCCAACTTCCAGCCCAACAAGACTAGTTACGTCGTCCCGGACAAGATCATCTCCGTCGTCGGCGGCGGTCCCACCGGTGGCGCGACCAAGACGTCGCCCCCCGGCGGTTGGAACAGCAGCGACCTGAGTGTCTACATGGCGCAGAAGGCCTCGCTGACGGTCCGCTCCCCGACGAGGGCCGTGTCCGCCTCGGCTTCGGGACCGTCGTCCGGGTCCCACTGGCTCACGACGGGTGTCATTGCGGGCATAGCCGTAGGTGCCGTGGTCGTCGCGGTCGTACTCCTCTTTGCATGTCTCTGCCTCTTCCGCATGCACAGGAAGCGGAAGTATCAGCAGCAGCCGCAACAGCGCTCGGCACCATTCCAGACGAACAGCATGTCCGAGGCCTGGTCGCCGCCGACGACGCACATGAGCCCCGCCGCCACGCCATACTCGCCGCCGTACACCCAGTCCCCCTTCATGCCGCCGCTGCCGCCGCCGCCGCCCATGTCCCCGGCCCCGACGATGCCGGCGGAGCTTCCCTCATCGCACGTATCTCCCGCGCCGACAGCGGCACCAACCCCCTCGCCCGCGCCGATGCCGACGCCCATGCCGACGCCCATGCCGAGACCAGGCCTGTCAGTACATGGATCAGCTACAATGCCCATGTCATCACCGGCAGCGGCCGCGGGTTCCTCGGTGACTCGGGCCTCGTCGGTGACGTACCCGCCCCAGCAGGCCTACTTCCCGGACCCCGTCACGCTCTCGAACCAGGTGCAGATCGACGCCAACGGCAACATGTGGGTGCCGCAGGTGAGCATGGTGCAGGTGGCGACGGGCAACCTGAGCCACCAAAGTAGCCACCCGGGCAGTCACCCGGGTAGCCACGGCGGGACGCCGCCCATGTACACGCCGCCGACGGGGGACCGCAAGTCACCGATGCCCACGCCCTCGCCCGCACCAACGCACCCCACGCCGCCCGCCAACTACGCTCCCACGCCGCCCGCCGAGCTGCCGAGCGCCCCGCAGGAGATGAGCGCCGAACCGGTGGAGCGGCCGGGGCATAGGGACTCGCAGCACCAGACGTATTACAACAAGTGAGCCAGACACTTGTAAGAGAGCGGTGGTTCATGGGGTGGATGGTTGGGGCGTTGGTCAAGTACTGAGCATGTTTTGGGGGTGTCTTTGGCGGCCACATCATACGAATCGACTCCGATTCATTACGTACTTCATTTTTCTTTGTTTCGAGATTCCCACACCCGGAGTTTGGTTGCAGTAATGGGAGGGGCTGGATGAGGCTCTGCTAGTGTCGTGGGTACCGTAAGGGGACATCAAGGTTGTTCCCAAGAGTCATATGAAATCAAACATTCAAAACAAACAAACCAACGACATCCATCCCCCTGCTAAAGTATTTCTAATACTACAAAACACTATTTCTGTTATTACCACTATTATCAAAGATGACGAAAAGATCAAAGGATACCAGCAGACTAGCTCGTCCACATGCAGAGTGACATGATGCTGGACAGGTGGCACCGCAACTGGACCAACGGTCCCTCGAAGACCATCCGGGTTCTCGCGGCCATCAGGGTTACGATGACGACAGACGACGACGACGACGACGTCCGCAGCGAAGACGGGAGTCGACGAGAGCAAAACGGGCAAACACTCGGATACCTACCGACAGAAGCAGGCCAAGCATTCTCCTGCGTTATCGTCCGGAACGGAATGAGGTAGAAAGACAGACAGACACAGAGAAGAGATGAGATGGCGTCAAGTATCGTCCGACAGGCCGGTCTTCCCACCCCGCCGGTGTCACGGGCACGGCGCAAATAAACTTCTTCCTCCTCGTGTGCGTACGGCGCATACGAGGGGGCCGTGTCCACGGCAGCGATGTAACGACAAGATTTACGCCACGCTCATGCAAACAAAAACACAACGAGGTTGCGTCCATCCGTCCCCATTGTTGGTTGGGCACTTGCATCAGCCCGTTTCTAGATCGTCTTGGACAGGGACAGAGGGAGGGATATCACATCAACATGGTGCGAGGTCGCGTGACGGGACGTAACCAGCAGACCCAACCGTTTCGCCCGTCGATGAGATGGCGACATCACACACACACACACACACGCACACACACACATGTCGCGAACAGTATTCGGTTCTCTCACAGCAGCGATGTCCCCTGGCAACAGAGAGAGGTGAAGTTCGAGGTTTCGGACACTGATGTCGTGCTCCTCGGCCGGGATTGCTCCACTTTCCCACCCGGCCGCTGATGCGAGCCCGGCGGCGGGTTGCGTCTTCTCTCGTCCGCGTTTCCGGAAGACAGACGGCAAGCGGGAAACCCCAGGATTCGTCATCGCAGGGGCTACGTTGAGCAATACGGCGCGGTGGTATCCGCGCGGGAGGGGCCAGAGTCGCCGGCGGCAGACCAAGTCCGCAGGGTGATGAGAGCCACGCGCAGGTGAATGACAACACGTCCTCTCTGCCGTGCAACCAACGAGTGAAGTCATCAGGCCCGGCTCGGTCGCCTCGATGCCGACGACAACTGTTACACGGCGCGCGAAACATGTTTCCGCAACCGCAATCGCAAGGAGATGGTGAGACAACGGAGAGAGAGAGGCACCGATATCGCTCTGCGACGGACGGGCCGGTCTTCGCAGCATGGCGAGAGCGATAACGGAACGGCCTCGCTGGGGACTCGGGCGAAGGATGGGGGATCTGGATCTCTCGCCTTGCCTGTAACAGGTAGTGCCGCCCACCCATCGGTTTGACGCATGGTTCTAGACCCTGTCAGACAAGAAACGGCCATGGGGAATCTGGGCGGGTGTGTAACGCTTTTCGGGATGGCGAAAAGAGAGTTTGCCAACACAATTACCCATGACAAGGCGGGATATCGGAAGATAAAAAAAAAAGCCAGGAACCAGCATCCCTGACCGACACGAAAGGATTCGGCGAAAAGAGCCCACCATGCCGAGGCAGTTGGCCGTCAGAGAGCTTTCCTTTGCGAAAAGTTGCTGTCAAACGTCTTTGACAATCAGGGTCCCCACGATCCCACGATATGGATGGACCTCGAGGACCCCCGGCCGGGTTTGAAAAGGGCATAGCGGCACCGAGGATCATCTTTTTTTTCCTTGACCACCCCTACCAGCGAAGGAGACAGGGGCGGGATGCGACGGACGAGCCTCTTTTTACAGCTCGGTTCGTCCGCGCTCCCGCACCCACCAGGGCCACCACGCACTCTGCGTCTCCATAGATAAGACCTCGCGGCTTGCGTCCTGCGAACCAGAGATGGCCCTCGCCCGCGCGGCCCACGTATGTAAGCATCGTACGTGTGTGTATCCGTACGTGTGGGTGGGTGTGTGTAGTGTAGGTGTGTCTTCCGTTTCCCTCGCCCGAAGACATTCGGAACCGTCTTGCGGCCCCTCCCAGCCAGTACCTGCAGACGGGAAAAGGGCACCCTTGGCATGAAGCTTCTCGGAAGCCTGATGCAGGGCTCCTGGAGTTCTGGGGCCCGGGGGACCAGGGTTAGCTCCGCGCGCCAGTTCGCTGTCGCATCGCAGGTGGGATATCCGACATCCGTGAGGTGTGGTGCGGTTCGTTGGTTGGCGGCTCGCTGCTGGTCTGGGTGGGTTCGTGTAGTGTGTCCGCACCTCGTCGCCGGTCCTAATTTATGTCATGGATGGCCACGGCCCAAGGGGCTGCGGCGGGGTGAGTTGCTGCTGAGAGGGCTACGCTCCCAGGCCTATGTTGACTGACGTTCGAGAGGCTCGAATGCTGTTATCTCGCATGACGCCGTGGCCCCCCTAGACCGTAGCGACTTCAAAGGGGCACGTCGCGAAGGGGGTGGGTTGCCGATAGAGATACCCACCAGATACCAGATGGGCAGCGAGTCCCGAAAGTATCCGAACTGAGCGAGCTGTCTGTAGTTCTCGGACAGCTGCAACAGTGGCGTGGGTGGGTTGGGTGGGATGGGATTTGGAGGCGATTGGGTCAGGCGGGAGATGAGAATCCCATCGTTGGGTCTGGATCTCTTCCTCTGGTCGAACGCGTTGGTGAAAATTCTTCACTCGCACGCACTGATTGTAAGCGAGCAGGCAAACATCGTAAGCCGCCCCGTACGACGGCCAATGATGAGCTCCAGTCGAGGTCCGTGAACTGGACCGTCGCTAGGTTGGGACGCCCCCAGTTGTCGTCGTCGTCTCGGTGTCTGTCCAGCCAGCCAGCCCGCTGCCTTCAGCCCTCAAGGTGAGGGGCAAGGTGAGCAGAGCGCGTGGAAAGTTGCGGCCTCCTGAGCGCGCCTTGCAAGTTGGTGGTGTGGGCTTGTGACCCAGGGTCGCAGAGCTTGGGGCACGAGACTTGGCGAACCATCAGCCAGAGTGTCCCGAGGGAGATGAAGTGCGAATGGGTGTGTAGAGCGCGCGGGATGGACCAGTATGGCGTGCATATTGCGAACTGCCATCTCCCAAAAGAGGGATGCCGACGTGGTGTGTGTACGTATGTGTGTGCAGTTGTCAACCTTGCAGTCCGGACGGCAGAGTGTGGGAGGCCATATAACAATCATCCCCCGTGGGAATCGAACTCAGGTAGGTTAGGTAGGCATCGACGTAGCCCTCACTCGCCGCGCTGGCGTGAGAGAAAAAGAGGATGATTGCGTGCGTCAGTCATATCTGATAGCAAAGACGGGCGAGGGACCCCCACGCGGAGGAGTATAGACACGGTTGATTGAGTGCATATACGCCGGCCGGCCATGTTAAAGAAGCATCTCGTCCCGACGACTCGGCGACCCTTCTGGCCAGCCGGGGAAGAGGAGGGGGCGTGGGTTGCGAGCGACGTCGCAGCGGAAATATGCGCCGTCGTCTAGGTTGGGAAAGTCGCAGCGAGACCTTTTTCTGATTGCACAACAACGAGCTGATTGCAAAGACTCTTTCGCCAACTCGATTGGGTGCTTGATTGAGCACGTCGATAACAGATTGATATGGCGACATCCAATGCGAAGTCACGTCCGCCATGGTAGATGATACGGTTGCCGAATTGCATACAACCTGCTCAACGCCAGCAACGACCAGCTTTACTTAGCCGTCTATTCTGGTCTCGGCCGAGCCGAAGGAGCGAACAGCGGCCGTCCACGCACGCTGCTGAAGCCACCAGCGCGCCATCAACGAGACCGTTGGCACGTAGCGTCGCATCTGCTGTCTGTCGCTCTGGGGGGGAACCAGAGGACAGGAGGATGATATTCCCGTGAAATGTGACGAGGGCGCTCAATTGGGTACATCGAAAAGAGAGCAACGAACGGCAGCTGTGCCCGCTCAACAATGGCAATGCAATGCCAACTCGTTCCCCCGCATCTCAGGTCGGGGCGGCAAGACGCTAGTGTTCTGGAATTCTGAGGAAAGCAATTGATCAACAAGCAGAATCGCCCGCCCGTCCACGTCGGTGTCGGCGTCTGACCTGACCGTTTACACTATCATTCACACCGTCTCGTGTGATGCCAGCGGGGTTCTGTTGTGGTCGGTCTTGGCTTCTATCAACTAGCCGGCAGGTGGTCCGTTGGGGTCTTGTCCAGGCCGGGGGATCGCCATCTAGCGGCTTGTGCAAGCGCAGCTGTTTATTCACCGGTGCTTGTTAGCCGTCGTTTCTTCCAACCACGTCCAGGTGTTTCTCTCTAAACTAGAACATGTATCAGTGCGTAAGCAGCGTAGTATAGGCGACGGGGGAGCGTTGCGGTCGATGTGGGTTGGTGGCGGTGACTTGTTGCTGGAGTTGTTGCTGTTCTGTTGCAGAGCCACATCCAATACGGACTCAGAGACACAACAGACAGCCGTCATGTCGCCCTCCATTGTAGTACTTCGTACGGATACACCCCGCAGCAACGGCAGTCTCTGAGTCTCCAGAAACAGTGGAAACCCAAAGGTTGAAGCGGTTGAATAATTGGATCCTCTCTCTGACGATGGGTCGATGGCCAAAGAAACTTACGACCATCAGACAGTCGGAAGAGGAGCTTGCAGGTTACCCCATGCCATGTGCCGCTGCTTGCTTTTCCAAATTCCCAGAGCCCCGGAGGAGACTGCAGCTTGAGGTTGCACCACGAGAGAAAATTTTCCGTCGGTCGGCGGCCGGCTCTCTCTCCGACGGCTGGATCGCCCCGCTCGGGCGGTGGAGGATGGCGGGACAAGGGAAACGAAACGCGCATCAGTTTGCTGGTGCGACTGCTGCTGCTGCTGCTGCTGCTGCTGCTGCTGCTGCTGATTCTGTCTCCTCTGGCCGTACGCGATGCAAACACGTGTGTTGGGGCGGGAGACGGTCGTCCATGCCGTCCCGTCTCAACGTGGACGGACCGGCAGCTGTGGTAGGTCGTACGAGCGTCCCGCAACCCACCGAGTCCAGACACGACGAGACACCGGTGAGGATACTTTTACTCACCACTCTGTCCGCACCTGGGGCCAGGTACCTTGCTCTCTCTCCGCCTGGCTTCTTCCCAAAGGCCAGGAAAGCAACGCCAGGGTTGTAGAGTCCCCTGGCAGAAACGGAACCGGAAGAGAGGGAAACGAGCGGGGCTTCTGGGCTGTGTCATCCAGCATTCCTGTGGGCGAAACTTGCCCACTCTGCTAACTTTTTCTCTGCTTCGTCTTCGTCCTTGGTTTTTGCTGCCCTGTTTTCCACAATTCATATTTTCTGCCCGTGCCCCTGGTTGCGTGTTGTGGGCTTGCGTTGGTGTGTTGTTCCTGAAAAAATCGGAGCTTTGCCGGGCGGATGGCCGGAGAGACAGGTCCACCGCCGCATGAAGGGCGAAGGGAGAACCCAGCAAGCAGGCCCACGGGGCGGTCGCAGGTCAGCGTTCTCTTTTGGCTTTGGCACTGGGTCCTGGCGGCGCCCGTGGCCGGTCCGCTCGCGGTCTCACGGCGCCGTTCGGGAAGCATGACGCCTCCAGGGGACTCTGGGCTCTCGACTTCCGAGTGGTAGAAGTTCAGGGGCCCCTTTTTTTTCTGGTGGACCAGCTTCTGACCGGCTTTCCGGTGGCTCGCCCTCGCGTAAAGTGTGGTGAGTTGTTTGTGACTTGCTGGAGAAGCTGCCGGGCTGAGGTCTATACCCTCTTGATGCTAGATTTGGTGTAGTACTACCGTATAGTTAGTGTAGTTGTACGGTACCTGGCTTGGGGTTGTGGCATAGTGTATTAGTGTTGTGTAGTGTACCGCACCTGCGGGCGGTGGAGTCGTTTTGAACTCTGTGCGTCCTCGCGGTAACTCTTGGAGAGGGGCGGCGCCCATTCGTGGGGAAACGTGCTCAGGTCAGTGGATGAGGTGATGTCCTTCCCCTTCCTGGATCCTTTGACGAGAGTGTGACGGCAGCGCGTGTTTTGTAAGATGTCCGTCTGTTGTGATCTTGGACGAGAATTGCAACATCCATGGGACGTGCCGAAAGTGTAAAAGGGAGGGAGAAAAATGGAGCTGCGTCACGGCTCGTTTTTTTCCCTATTCGCATTGCATCATGTCTGAATCTTTTTTTTTTTCCTCTCCATCGGTCGCTCTTTCTCTGAGTCCAGGTTCTTGTGGGTAAAGATTCGCCTAGGTACCTTTAGCATGTGGAGAGGGTAGAAAAGGTACTTACACGACTTGAGGCATGTACCTTACATAAGCCCCCGCCGGTGGCGCCTCTTCCCAAGCCCCAGGCAGCCCCGGATCCCTGGGCGTGGCATGGGGCTTGCGGGCGTCATAAATTACTGAGTCATCAGAAAAACCAAGGAAGACGCAAGGCAAGAAAGGGAAAAAAACTTGGAGGCAAGTGCAACTGCCGTCCGAGCCAGTAGTTCACGAGAAGGAAGAAAAATAAAGACAAATGCCTCAAATGCCTCAGCCGACCAGTCCCGATGCAGAAGCTGGCAAGATGCCGTGACGGCTGGCTCGTGAAGTCGCAGTGTTCATGCGGATGGAGTCGATACAGTGCCTCAGATCGTGATCTTGGGGGCTCCGCCGCATCAACAGCCCCAAGTGCTTGTCTCCTTGCCCTCCCGAATACCACCTCTCGTCATTAGTATTTCGTCCGAAAAAAACTTATTGGATGACCTGGTATGTGTGATGTGCCGCTTCTTGGCTCGTCCCGGGCCCTCAGTCGACGACAACCGGTACGTGTCGTGTCTGAGGGAGCCGACACTGACATTGAGGTTGTACCGTCGTACATTAGAGGTTTCGACTTACATAAGGCGCCCAAGAAGCTTTGATCCTGGCGAGGTAAGGTCGGTACGACACCTACATAGTCATAGGATACCTGTACCTTTGGTACCTTGCTTCAGTACCGTACCTTACCTACCCCTAAGGTACCTACGTGTACCGTAAGGGTGCGTCCCACCGCGGGGATCCGGTGATGATGGAGTGAGCTGATGACAGAATTGCGAAAATGATGCATCGCACAAGGTCGCCATCGCCCGGACGGCACACGTCTGGGCGATGGAGGTGCTGTAGCGCGCTGTGAGGTAGGTAGTGAGGGTTGTGCTGCACCCCGTCCTGCATCCCGCCGCATTCTGTACCTGACAATCTGGTTTCGATCATGTAATAGTGGAGGGGTCGTAGCTCGATTCGTGATTCCAGCCCTGAATTCACCATTCACCACCGACCACTGACTGCTACGAGTACGCGGCACTTTGCGAATAGGTAGGCAGGTACCTGAGTAGCACTACAGGAGGTCACCACATCACATTCATCACCTCCTACTCCTCCTCCTCAACCATCCCCAGACGGCATCGTGCATCGCCGACTGGCCTCCCTCCTCGCTTCCCCATATGTTGGCACTGCACTATTAAAAGCCCTCCACTTGCTTGGCCGGTCTGGTTCTGCCTTAGCCTCGCCCGTGCTCCACCCGCAAGAGAAAACCAGACAGCAGACAGACCACCTTCTCACCTCACCGACAGGGGGTGAAGTTTCCGGGTTACCCAACAGAGACTTCCCAGAGACAGGCGTCCCCCGTCGAGTAGGCGCCGCAAGCTCGCCATAGCTGGCGGCGATGCACAAGTACCTTCCTGCCCGGCCATGTACCTGCGGCGTACATTAGATTCGCTGCGCTGCTACTGCAATACTGCAGGCGGCAGAGGAAGCTCGGTGCTCTCCCTCTCTCCCCTGATCGCCCTTCTTAGTGGACAGCTGCGATATAAACCTCGGACCCCGATCTTGAATCTCGATCTGAGGAGAGACTGGAGAATAAAAAATTTTAAAAAAAGGGATTTCACTAGCGAGCCGCATTCCTCGACCACGTCAATAAGTCGGTGAAGAAAGGAGAGACAAAAGAGAGAAAATTTTCTCCGTTCCATTCGAAGAGGATTCAAAGGAGGAAAAATTCCTCAACCGATTTATTAGGTAGTCCTCATACGACGAGGAGAGGGAATGCGTAGGAAAAAGAAGAAGCGAGACAACCTACGCAACTCTCTCCGCATGCCTGCCTGCCAACGCGCACACACAAAGAGAAAAAGAATGTCCTTTTACCTACCTAGACAAGATTTTCCCCCCGGGGTCTCACAGGCGCAACACAACGCACGAGACAAACCCGCCCGCGCAGCCATTCATTTCTCCGGGCCTTGCCTCATCTCACTCAAACTAGCTCAGTCGGCAAAGAGGACTCTCAGCGGCGAGAGGACAAGAGAAAGAGAGGCTATCAAGGTGCCCGTGGCCCTGCCCTGCTAACCCTGTCAACCCTGCCGTTTCCCTCTTTCCTAGGTTCCCTTCATCGCCCCTCCGCTGCAAGTTGGTCGCTTGCCGGGTACAGCTATGCAGCCTTTTTTTTTTTTTTTTGGGTGAAAAGCTCTTGCTTCGCTTTTACTTTATTTTGCTTTTGGCTTCCTTTTCGTCTGCTTGCTGTCATCGGCAAAGTTGAGACGACGGACGAATCGGCGGCGCTTTCCCGTCTCCATTGGCTGGAGGTCCGTCCGCACCCACCCCGACATCTCCGCTTTCGGCGAACCCACGGCCCTGCAACAAGTCCTTGCGGGAACCCATCTTCAAGGGAGCGGCGGCAAGTACGTATCTACTTGGTAGGTGTCGACCTTAGTGCACTTCTCTACCTATCGAGCCAACGAGGTACCCAAGGTACTTTGGGATCGTATGTGGTTTCAGGTGCAGATGTACATAGCCAAAGTACCCACGTAGACTTTGAGCGTAGCTCAACGACACACCTACTTGAGGTACCTCCTACACTACTTCTCTGCCTTGGCTGCTTGGGTACGGCACAAGCGGCTCCATTCTGCCATTGCTAGGTACCCATTGAGGGACACTAGGTATTCATCCATCCACACTGCATCCCCATCCCATCCCCATCCTCTCTCCTCCAGGGTCAAGGTCTAGGTCCAAGTCCAGGTGACGGACGGAACACGCAGCTGAGCTCTATTACTATCCGAATGTACTTTTTGCTTTGATTCCTGCTCTACAAATATATACATACGTACATGCATACGTCCATTCATCAATCATCTGCCTCTACAAATATTTCCCGAGCCCTCCCGTCCGTTTCCAGGAGCCTCACAAGACCCGACGTCCGTTCTCTCGCATTTGCCTCGTATTAATCCGGACTGTGGTCATCATCATCACTAGTCGTCATCCTCTCTTCGACCTCTCTCGCTTGAAACTGTTATTACTCATCCGGCTCTGCCTACGCCTACCTATCTCTCTTCTCTCACATTGTCTCTCTCTGTCTTTCTCAAGACACATTCCACCGACTACCTGCGCTATCCGCTTGCGCCAACAACCCACTCACTCAACTTCCTTGCTCAGTTCCAATTCCTCCAATCCACTCCACTATTCTCCGACCGACCAAACCGACAACCGCAGCTCGCTCCGAATCCGAAATCTCAACTCGATTCTCGCTCTCCCTCTATCTCGCCCTTCTTAGCTATCCCATTCCGTACCGCGCGCCGGACCTGCTGGGTAGCCCTGGCCTCGTCCCCGCACCCGCACCCGCCGCCCTGCTGTGTCGTCATCGTGCTTCTAAACCAGGCGAGCGCATGGCTATTGTTTAATTTAAAAAAAAACGGAAAGGAAGAATCGAGCAACAGACCGGCGAGAATTGCTGCAGCACCGCCCGGCCGCTACATCCCTGGAAAAGCCAGACTTGCGGTTTTTGATTAGGATTATTTTGCTTCTTAGCGCTACAGGGCTAGGTTGTGTGTGTGTGTGTGTTTGCTCTGCACTGCACAGCACAACATACAGCGAAGCGTCAGGACGGACTTACACCAAGTTTGCGACATCTCACACCACCTTGACGACGGTCAGCAACCGGTCCCAAGCCGAGTTAGCCCTCGCAGAAATTAGAGCGCTCACCCGGCCATCCAATCCATCCGCCTTCCTTCCTGCAGAGCGCCCCAAGACCAGGCCAGGCCAAGCCAAAGCAAGGTACCTTGCCTTACCTGTCCTCAGTGCTCACCTTCCATCGCACCAAAGCAAAGCACGCAAAGAGTGTGAGGTGTGGTGTATCAGTCCGCACCACCATTAATAGAGAGCGCTACGACCACCACCACCACCACAACAACAACTACTACTACCACCACCAACACCAGAACCCATCACTTATCAGCTCTCGGTCAAATACCTGACCACACCTGGACCTCTCTCTCCATCACATCATATCCACACCCCCAGGCCAGCCCGCCGCTATCTATCAATCCATCACCAAGCCGCCTTAGCTACTCGAAATAAGGCACACCACATCAGGCGTCCCCTGCACCTGCACCTGCCGCTCTCGACCCCCTCCCTCTTCACTTCATAACCCGGCCAGCACCCGCTCCGACCTGGCTTGCAAGTTTTGTCTGTGGGGGACAAGAGTTCCAACGACGACGAACACGACGAAAGGGAGAGACTGAGAAGCGCAAAAGAGAAAGAAGAAAAAATCTCTTCAGCGGAAACCACACACACCCCCCTACCAAGACCCAAGGTTGAACCAAACCACCCCCCAAAAGGAACCCGACACCCAAGACCCCAAAAGCCAAAGGGCCAGACCTTTTCGCCACTCGGAACGCGCTCGAGCAGGGTTGCCAAATTTCCTGCATTCCCATTCCAGGCCGCCAACAGCAGAGCGCCGTATCACACACGCTGTCGAGGAAAAAATTTTCACGAGAGTCAGCCTACTTATTCCTTCTTTGCTCCGCAGAACGATTTCTTGGTTCTGGGGCTTTTTTGATAATTGTCTCTGGTCATTGCCAAACCCGACGGCCGAGACAAGCACCGACAGCCACTTCACCTTCGTGTTGGTGTCAATCATCACTGCTTGGGGGAATTGAACGGCGCTACCCCTCCACTGTACCGCCATACCTCCTCCCCTCCCCGCTTATCTCCTCCCGTTGCTTTCCCAGCACCAGAAGGAGCAGCACCAACCAACCCGGGCGGCACCACCACCACCACCACCACAGCTACCGCCGCCGATACAGGCACCACCACCACCACTACTACCTGCTAGGTACTAATACAGCGAGGTCCGACTACAAGAAAGACCCCTGCCAACCACAACAACAGCCTCGACTTTCGAGCTCACTCATCTTCACCTTTTTGTCTCTTCTTCTTTCTCTCACTTTCTCACACATATCTCACATACTCACACACACATACACGCCATAATGCATCACAGTCGCAGAAAGTCGGGCAACACGTCCATGACGGACGTCAAGAAGGCCGTCACCGCGACAGACCCTTCCCGCTTCGGCAAGCGCCCTTCAACACTCTCGAGGCGCCAAACACCCGTCACTGTTCAGAAGCTGGGAAAGAACCCGAGGGACCGGGAACGTGAATGGCAGGACTCGTGGGACGACGAGCGGGAGAGTTTCCCCCAGTTCTGGTACGTTCGGAGCTTTTGTTCGGATTTTCTTTTCTCTCCCCCTCTCTCTGCTGTTTCGCCCTTCTCCTCGGACTGGCGCAAGTGGCTGGCTGTGGGTGTTCTAGACCTGCAACCCCGCAAGTCATCGACGGTTTCCCTTTTCGGGTGCACTGCAGCGTCACCGTTGACGGCGCGCCCAGCTCGGGGGCGTCGACTCACTTCCCGATGGCGTTGCTGTGCCCAGGCGCCTCACTTTTTGATTACTGTCCCTTCATTGATTACGAGAAGCCCGCTGACTGGTTGTGTGTGTGTATAGCATGACATGCGAGAAGCAATTCGTGCCTCAAGACGATAAGTGCCTGTACTGCTCGGATGCGTAAGGCCCTCCCGTCTGCCGTTCTTCTCCCTCTACACCCCGACTAACACTCTTCACAGCTGCCGCAAGCACGACCAGCACAACGCGTCTACCGGCAGGAGTCACAGCCAGCAGCATCCCGTCTACTACCCTTACTACGCTGCAGGCGACCCCGAGCCGAGAGACATTGTCCCTCGCGCGTCCCCGTCGAGGCCGAACTCGATGCACTTCTCTCCGCCCACCACCCCAGGTGCCACCAACGGCGGTGCTCAGTACTCCTCTGCCATCTCCGCCTTGAGGTCGCTCAGCATCCGACCTCCAAGCCCGCCGTCCCCCACGTCGTCTCACCCCAGCCTGTGGCCCTTCAACAAGAGCAGCGCGGCAAGCCCGAGCAGCTCGTACAACCGCAGCGGCAGCGCCTCCTTCTTCCCCGCGACGTACGATGGCGCCTATCCCTCCACCGGCTACGCATACAACTACAACAACTACAGCTCCAGCGGCATGGATCGGCCGCTGCCGACGCGGAGGCCCACCGGCCCGGGTTATTCGAGGCCGAAAAGCATCGAGCTGGTGACCCCCATGGTCGGTCGCTAGCCGGACGGTTCGCCCTGGGATGGACGGTTGATGGGCTCGCTGGCTAGCACCACACGACACACGGTGCAGCCACCCATCACGGCACGATGACTTTTGAGAAGATGGCCACCCCCCGACGAGCGGAGACGACGGGTCTCGAGGCCCTCGCCGCTGCAAGCCCCGCTGGCTCTCGTACTCGCCTGTATTACCCCAGCCCCAGAGCGCGGGGTTAGCGTCGATTTCGAGCGCCGGAAAACGCGGGGGTTAATTACGGAGGCACAACGATAGGGGGCATTCGTCGTTCCTCCACGCTTGCTTCGGAGTGTCACAGCTCCGAATCATCCGTACACACATACGCCATCCCTCCAGCCATCTCCATCCCTCATCTTCCCAACCCCTGTTCTACCCCACGACGACGACGTCTTGGGGAAGCTAGCATTGCGAGCTGCGGGGATTCATTTGCGCATTTCACTGGCGTGTCTCTTTTTTCCTTTTTCTTATTCATCATTCCTCACCTGCGAAACGCCATAATGGCTTCGGTCATGTGAGGGGGCCGGACGGATCACACAAAAAATCGGGGTTGCATTGGCATAGGCATTGATTGGCATTGGTACAGCGACATATTGGGAATGGCTCTCTTTCTGTCTGGATTCGAACCGGCCGCTCGGTACGCCATACCCAACACATCCACGGAGGTCTCAACGAAACCTCCGTGCGGGGATGCGAGGGTATGGGAATCCGACTCGGGGCGGCGGGGAAAAGCGTCTTGCTTTTTCTTCTGGCGGTCTTGTCGACGCACATTCGTCCTCAAAGACCGATCCGCATGCACACATGCCATCTTCAGCATATAGAAACGGGGGCATCGACTGGAACCGGGTGTTAAGCTGCATGACGGAGGGGGACTTAACGGGTTCATTGTATTTTTCTGGGCGCATTCAACATCATACCTTGGAAAGGAGGCATATGGCGGATACAGTACTCCCCCTCCTCTCCCAAATGAACACATATTTTCTCTGTTGCACTTACTGGCTACCGTAACGTGATATTCCAACATGCAGGTATCGCGACTCAGGCATCTGGCGCGCGCTGCGAAGTTGGCTCGCATTGTTTGATCGGCGACCACGCGTACCGCGAGGTCGTGTCGGCGCTGTGGGGTCGTGTCTTGTCTACGGATTACCCCATACGCTACGATGGGGTTTCTCAAAGTCGCACCCAAGCATCCACCCGTCTGAACCGCGACAAAACCTCCACAGCGAACCCCGGATGGGGCGGTCGATCTCTGGCGGTGTTTGTCAAGTTTGAATCAGGCAAAAGTGGCTCCAAGGGGTATCTCTCTCGACGTCCGCTGGACTGACTCGGGAGGGTAACTCAGGTTCGATGGTGGACAAGCTACCTAGACTGGGGGGTGATTGGGGGGGAACCAGGCACGGGACCCGGGACAGCCTTTCCCCTTTCCTGCTGAATTGATTCCTCAACATCACTTTCCTTGGTATTGAATCCTCCTGGGGTGGTTTATTGCACACACCTGCTGTGCCGCTTTTCCACGAGAGCCTAGAACTTGGGGGGAGGTCGCACAGGGTTCGCTCGCTTGCTACATACGAGATTGGGTGTTGTGTTACACAGCGTTGAATGGGGGTTGAGGGGGGGGGAAGGACAAAGTGTCTTTTTGGACTCTGTTTGATTTTTTTGGCCTTTTTGAATTCAGAGCTCGGGTTTAATGGAGTTGAATTGCTCGTTTATTCCATGTTCCTTCGACGGGCGCACGCGGCGAGGCGGACTTTCACTCCCCCCGATTGCATAGTATCTGTGTGGGGGAGGCTATGGACCGAGGCAGAGGAGGAGTTTACTCCGTGAGCCAGCAGCGGTTCATATCAAGCGTGTGTGGGGGGGGGAGGGCTCGCGGGCGGGCGGGCGCAGCACTGCGCAGCGAAGATCGCCAGAGCGAGAGAGATCCGGGGTAGAGATTTTCCCTCCCTTCTGAAGTGCTGCGATCACGACGTTGCACTATAAATTACCGTCTGGAGTGGATCTTGGCATGGGGGTGCGTGTGGTGTTATTTTGTCGTCTCCGTCGGGTGGATATGGGGGGGGGGGGGGTGGAGGGAGCGTGATCGAGTCATGCGTATTGTCTTGTGGTGAAGGCCTACGAGAATCTGGGAAGGCAACACAGATTTCCATACTGTGCTGCAGTTTCTCGGCCATCACAAGTCGTCATCTTGGTCAAGGGGACGAACCTCATGACGAAGGTGCCCTTTTCGTGACGCAAGACAGAATCGGTGTTACGCAAAAAGGGCGGGGTGGCGGTGTGTTGACCCGGTGAAAACTACCTACTAACCGCCGAGGTGAGAGAGAGAGAGACAGCGCGCGTGTGTGGGTGGGTGGGGGTCATGGTCAAGATAAGAAGACTTTTAGCTGGAAGGCGCGCTTGACGAAGAGCCGAGAAGACCGAGAGGAAGACAATGTGATTCTTGATGCTTGTTGGTAGGTAGATTGATGATGCCGGGAGGTGGTGAGATGACGTGAGGCGGCATGGCCTAGGCCTGGGCCCCCGACTCTCTATCTATCTAGGTACACTACCTACCTAGCCCTGAGCAACAAGTGCTTATCGAGTTAAATTGTCCCGGGGTCGTGGTTGGGTCGGTTTATGTGCCGCCCCCCGTGGCTTGCAAGGTAAGATCACACACACATCTTTACCCGGTTTCCTGGGAGAGGTGAGATTTTCTTTTTTTATCGAGATAGGGTAGTCTCGGTTGTTGGTGGGCAAGTCTCGCGCGCTGAAGCTGTTCCTACACTACGTTTTCGCAGTGCCGTGATACGGGTACGTAGAGGAAAGGAGGGTCAGTCGGTCAGATTGTTGTTTTGCCGGCGACAGGGTTCGGGATACCGAATACAGGCCGCTGTGAACGACACCCTCCCTCCACCAAGTAGGTTCTCTCATGTATGATATCAGGGAAGCGGAAACCGGTTCTCGGGGATGTTGTGACTTGACGTGGAATTTTTCACGCCAAATGTACCCAGTTCTCGTCACGTCTCGTGCGCTTCCATTTCTGCATGGCAATGCCGCAGCTGCCGGCTTTCGCTTGAATCTTCGGTCGATTCCGACCGTGTTAACACGGCCGGGCCCGGGGCGGCGAGGCCGGCGTGTCGTTCGGGGTGGAGCTCGGACCCGCACTCCCGGGGGGGGAATCGTCTTATACGGCGGGAGGGGGCGTGTGCTCGGCAGGATGCTACGTCTCGACGCGGGAGACTGACTCTCATCCCTGCCGCTTTATGTTTTTTGTCTTTTCCCATGTGGTTTTCCTGAACGATCGCGTCGATGGCGGTGTTATTTCGGTAGGTTATGCTTGTATTGGAAGGGTGTTTAGCTACCACACAATCTCTTTTTTTTTTTTTATTCTGGTCCTATGCGCCGTTGCCGAGTCGGTTGTATGGACATGACCGGAAGGATCATCATCGCGTGCTCGTCTACTTCGTAATCCAAGATGCCGAAGCAAATCCCGGATGATACTATCAAGATGGACGCTCGCGATAATCTCACTCGCATGGCCCTTGGATCCCGTGATGAGGAAAGCAAGCTCGGGATGTCAGAGAACAGAGACGCTCGGTTACTGCTTACGTGCCCCAACGTGGAAGAATGGCGTATCCCCAAGGACGATGGCGCGAAGCCCGTGTCTACCGCGTGACGGCGCTGACTGTGTCGCCTAGAGGATACTAGCCCCCGTCGCGAGGTGGTTGTCCGGGGCCCAGAGAGCTGAGAGCCTCCGACGGGCCTGGCAAGGGAGTCTTCGTCTCGAGACCCGACTCCACTGTCGGAGTATTGTCAAACGGGCCTGTTTCTTGCTCGTATCAGAGAGCACTCTAGCACGGCATTTGGAACCGCTTGTCATACAACCTACTACTTCTTGCTACTATTTGCGGTTGTAAGATGCATTTTCGAGAATGTTATTGACTCGAGAGTCTATCTTGTGCGGGGGTTGAGCTAATATCGACCTCTCTCTCATGCTTTCCCTCCCCGGCTCAAGTTAAGACCTGGCCTCCCTCGTGAGGTCAAATTCTATTCTTCCAAGCTTTGAGAGATGCCCCCGTTTGATGAAGCTGCCTCGAAGAATCGGATAGCTTCCCTCCCAAGGCCCCTGAAGACGGGCTGGAAGTATTTGAAAGACAAGAAAAGTACTCTTTAGACAGTGGCGTGTCTCTGGATCAGATCGATGATATGAAGATATGGAGAGGAAGCTCGTGGCGAGCAGTATTCGCTGATATATTAATACAACTAGGGCACACAGACAAAGCAGACTCCAGATGTCCTCCGCTCAGTGTCACGACGGCACCCCCTCGACATGCAAACGGCAATCATTAGCATTCCAAACCCTGGGCCTATATCTTGGACTTCGGGCTCTCATACCGCCGGCCCTCGTCGTCCTGCTCCCGTACCCTCAGATCCGGCAGCTCCGCGGGCATGATCCGCCGCGGCTGCGATCCCGGGACGAGCGCATACTTTGAAAAGTCCCGCACGCCCGCGTGCTCGCGAAGAAAGTCCTCGTCCAGCACCAGCTCGCCGTTGACCACGCCGGCCGGCGCCCTCAGGATGGCCAGCACGGCGTCCGAGAAGACGGTCGGCTTGCGCAAGTCCCTCGCCTCGTCGGGGTTGGCGTCCTGGAACTTTTGCGTGGCGGCGGACTCGATGGCCTGGCGGGGGGTTAGCGCTACGTTTTCTTCTTTGCTTTCACCGCAGGCTGGGGCAGGAGAGAGATCTTACCACGGCCGGCCAGATGCTGGTGACGGCCATCCCGGACATGCCCTGGCGCACAAGGTCCATGGCCAGGCCCTTGGTCAGCACGCTCATGCCGACCTTGCCCATGGCGTAGGCCGTCTTGCCGCGGAAGAAGCGGCTGTAGATGGGCGGGCTGACGACCACGACGCGGCCCCTGCCCTCGCGCTTCAGGTGCGGCAGGCAGGCGTGGAGGGTGAGGTACAGGCCCTCCGGGTTGACGCGCTGCATGAGCTGGAAGCGCTTGGGAGGCGTGTCCTCGACGGAGGCCCACCAGATGGCGCCCGAGTTGTACACCAGGACGTCGAGGCGGGAGTACGTCTGCGGGGGGCGGTGTTAGTCCGGGAGAGAATCAGGGTCAAGGGGGGGATGGAGGAGAGAACCTGTATCGTTTGCTCGACCAGCTTGGCCACGCTTTCGGGGTGGCGGACGTCCACGGCGATGGGCGTCGCGACGCCGCCCGCTTCGTGTATCTCGCGGGCTACCGTGCTGATGGTGGACTCTGGTGAGTTGGGATTCGGCGGGAACGGCGACACCTTGGAGGCATCGCTCGTGGACTTTGCCGCCACGACGACTGGCACGTGTCAGTCGGTCATCTTGGGTAGACACTAGAGAGGTCTCAAACCGGCGTAGCCATTCTTTGCAAGGTCAATGGCGACCTGGCGGCCGATGCCTCTGGATGCGCCCACGACCAGGGCGACTTGCTTGGGTTGACTCATGGCTAGCAGGGAGGAGATACTGCCGTAGGAGAGGGTGGAGTGGATTGGATTGGAGCGCAAATGACTACCTATTCCATGGTTGAGCAGCGGCTGTACCTGGTGATATGATACAGAAAATAAGATTCTGGCAATGCTTGATGCCGAGGATTTCGATTAGTCGTCGAGATTCGGCATGAATACGTATTAGTGATCAGAGACGAGGTTGAACGAAAGCTCCCCTGGCCGGAGTTGGAGCTACCCCAGATTTCCATAGATGCCGAGGTTCCCCACATCAGCAGTGTTGTGCCTGGTCCAACTTCTCTTGAACACCATCTTCAGCGCCTCCCTGTCTGTTTCCCCGTGTTCACGATTGCGCCATCGATACAAAATCACGCAATATTCCGATATCTTTCAATTTTAGATTACTACATCTGTTGTGCTTGTTTCCGTTGACCCGTCGAACCGCCAATATGGGCGGCAAGGTTGACGTCTACTTAGACCTCGGTGAGCATTCGTCAACTAAGCGGACAAGCTCACCCACCCATACTGACGTCGGAATGCCAGCGTCTCTATACAGCTACATCACGTTCTACAACCTCCTCAAAACTCAGGATCTCCTTACAGCATATGGCGTGCAGATAGAGTTCGTCCACCCGTCCCGGCCCTGACAGCAATCCGTCACTCACAGCGCCTGCAGCATCCACCCCGTCCTCCTTGGCGCCATCAACAAGGCCTCAGGTATCTTCCCGCCACCCAACAGTCCATGATGCCTCGGCTCACCCTCTCCCAGGTAACACGCCGCCGTGGACACTCCCGGCCAAGGCAAAGTACGGCAACTTCGACGCCCGCCGCTCCGTCGTCCGCGTCGGCAAGCCCGACATCGTGACGCCCTCCAACTTCATGGAGCGCAGCATGACGGTGCAGCCCCTCCGCGCCCTGCACTTCATCAAGAAGCACCACCCGCACGCGGCGTACCTGACGGCCTGGCACTGGCTCCTGCACTGCTTCTGGGAGCCGCCCAGCCTGAACATCACGAAGCCCGACGTGCTCGCCAAGGCGCTCGCCGACGCGCCCGCGGAGTACCCCCCGCCGGAAGGGAGGGCCGCGGCGAAGCTGTTCAGCGAGGCCGAGGTGAGGCGGATCCTGGAGGGCGCGGCCTCGCAGGAGATCAAGGACTCGGTCAAGGCCAGCACGCAGGAGGCCATCGAGAGGGGCGCCTTCGGGGCGCCGTGGTTCTGGGCCGTGAACGACGAGGGCAAGGCGGAGCCCTTCTTCGGGAGCGATAGGTTCCACTTCCTGTACGAGTTCCTGGGCGTGCCGTACCAGGACGTCGCCATCATCCCGCCGGGGCAGAAGGCCGCGAAACTGTAGATGTTGACTGTGCATGAACGTATCTATATTTATATTTCTGAGCCGTAGTGGAGGGGGTATCTCTTCAATTTTCCCAAGAATAAACGCCGTACCGTGGTGTCCCAAAGAGTCGCATGCCAGAAGAGAAGAGGAAAATAGCCCGTGAATCACACGCGCCCCGCGATCCGCGCCCGCCGGGCCTCCTCCTCCCTCTTGGCCTCGCTGCGCGCCAGGAAGTCCTGCCTCCCGGCGTACGACTCCTTGGACCGGCCCGCGAGCTCGAGCTCGTCCTTGAGCCCCTCCTTGTCGACGTAGCCCGCCCAGTCCATCTTGCTCTTCTGCACCGTGTTGAGCTTCTTGGCCTGCGCCTCCTTCGCCTCGCGCGCCTTGATCCGCACCGTCACGCCCAGGTTCAGGTCGGACCGCGGGCCGACGATCTCAATCGCGGGCTCGAATGCCGACCGGAACGCCTTCTTCAGCACGCGCTTGGGCTCCTCGGGCGCGTCGGCGTCCGGCCCAGCTTCAGCTGCATCCGCCGCGTCCTTGCCGAGGGACGCGAGGTAGAGCTTCGCCTCGGCCGAGTCGCGCGCCACGACCTTCTCCTCCGTCTGCACCTTGCCGGCGAACTTGTAGGTCCGCTTGATGCGGATCGTGTCCGGGGGGTCGCCGGCCCGGGACCCGATCGGTTTCTGCGAGGGTTCGGCTACGGAGGGCTGCTGTGTCGTCGGGGCGTCAGTGCCCTCGCCGGTGTTGTCGTTGCCCGGTTTTGCCGTCGTCTGGCCCGCGAGCATCTGGGCCCAGATCGCGTCGACGTCGACCGTCACCGGCCCTGACGCGGCTTTGGTCTTGCGTTCTTCCTTTCTGAGTTTCGATAATGTCAGCGACCTGCACTACCGACGAGCAAAGAGGCTGGCCTGCGGCAACTCACTCGGCCGCGCGCATGCTTCGCGTCTTCACGAGCACCCCCTCGCCGCCCTCGTCGTCCTCCGCAGCGGCGCCATCTCTGTCCTTCGCCTTCTTGCGCTTCTTGTTGGCCTTTTTGATCAACCCCTCGTCGCCCGAGTTCTCGAAGCCCGCGTCGTCCGCCTCGTCGCCGGCCGTGCGCTTGCGCTTGGCGGCCGCACCGGTCTCGTCGTCGTCGTCCTCGAAGTCGTCAGCGTCGGAGTCACCACCGGCGGCGGCGGCGGCGTCGTCGGGCGCGAAGTCAGAGTCCTGGGAGGACTCGTACTCCTCGTCGTCTAGTGTTGGTTCGGGCGGCATTTTCTCTAATGTGTGTGGTGGAGATGTCGTGTCTTGAAATGGCAAGTTGGAGAGTGGAAAGTTTTGGATTGCTGTCGGCGGATGATTGACCGAGGGTTCGGTGAGTATCGGTCTGCGGCCAATTAAAGTGGAGTCTTCTCTACACCACAGCACATCCACATCCACGTCCCATCAACACCACCCCCTCAACGCAGGGCATTCTACTGTCCACCAACTTGTCCCTCTCAAAGTGGGGGATCGACGCAAGACCCATCGTGACCTGCGTACCCGGCACCGTATTCTCTAGCTTCAAAGTTCGCGCCTTTCCGACGGCATCCCCTCCCGTGCAAGACCCGCCTCCGCGCCCTTCGAATGCCCCTCAACTGCAGCATTCCTGCATCCCAATCGTCATGAACCCTTCGTACCCTTGACTCACCCAATCGGGTGGGGTGCTCATTGATTCGATCATGCATCCCCCGCATCGACAGGTCACCTGGTATCCGTTCTGCGTTGTCGGATTGGAGCAGCTTTCACAGTTCATAGTGGGGGTTGATATATTATCCTCAACTATGGCCTGGGTCACGCATTCTCAGATCTAACAAGTCGTTCTACTCGGCTCAAATTAAAACCATGTCAAACCAGATTGAATCCCTCAGCGAAGACCAGAAGGAACACTTCAGAGCCACGGGCTGGCTGAAGCTGACCGGCTGCTTCACGAGAGAACAGGCGGAATGGGTCACCAAGGACGTATGGACCCGGCTGGGCGCGGACCCGAATGACAAGTCAACCTGGAAGCACCGGACGAACATGCCTCACCACCGCGCCTTCGACTGCTCCGTGTCCGCGCCCAAGGCCTGGTCTGCCATCGTCGAGCTCTGCGGCGGCGAGCAGCGGGTCGCCCCCGAGTCCAAGGAGTGGAGGGACTCCCTCATCGTGAACCTCGGCAGCCCCGAGTTCGAAGGAAAGGAGCCATCGCCCAAGGAACTCGACAACTGGCATGTCGACGGCGATTTCTTCGTTCACTACCTCGACTCCCCCGAGCAAGGGCTGCTCGTGATCCCGCTGTTCACGGACGTCGTCCCCGGCGGTGGCGGGACGGTCATCTGCCCCGAGGCCATGCGGAAGGTGGCCGCGCACCTCCGCGACCATCCGGATGGATTGTCGCCGCGGATGGTGCCTCGGGGCCACCCGGACTTCGCGGCGGAGCGGAACCTCGACTGGTTCAACGAGCTGGCGAAGAGCTGCGGCGAGTTCGTCGAGGCCACCGGCGACGTCGGCGACGTGTATCTCCTGCACCCCCTCATGCTGCACAGCGCGTCGTTGAACCCGCTACGGAAGCTCCGCGTCATTACGAATCCGCCCGTATTCCTCAGGGAGCCGCACCGCTTCCATAGGACGGACGGGACGGAGTACAGCCTGGTTGAGCAGGCCACTCTGAGGGCGCTGGGGGAGGGCTCCCTGCCCGAATGGACGATTACGAAACCTAGAGAGCGCGTCGTCCCCGAGAGGCTCAAGGTGCAGGAGCGTATGAAGCAGGAGGAGCTCAAGCGGCTGGCGGCCGCTGCGTAGGGACGCAGCGGGCACAACTCGGTCAAGGCTAGGAACGATGCTATCAAACACGTCTAAGCTATGGGCATCAATATCAAGAGCAGAGGTATCCACGCCACCGGCCCTTCTAGAGCTCACCTTCAACCAGGCTGGCAAACTGGACGTGAGATCACTGCTGCTGGAAACGCTAGATAGCGCGAGATACACTCGAGGTTCACGGCAGTTTGAAGTTAATGATGGGCTCAACGTTCGCAACCCCTGCAAGATTTTGCCGCTTGCCGAGTCGCACCATCCCATGACCTGGTCTTGGGGAAGGGCAGTTTGCAGGCCGTTCCTGCTCGCAAACAATCATGTAGTGGAAACACCAAAATGGCACCAAGCTCTTTCCCCCATCTGCTTCGTTGACCGGTGAGCAAGCACTCATGAAAACTCCCCGAGGCTCAGGTTACGCAGCCTCTCGTGTGTATCAACGGCATGCTTTATCGGAATTTCCCACCTCGGAGCACGGCGTTACGGAGGTGGCACAGAGTTTTGGAGATTCTTTGTGGTCACGATTCCACTCAGACGCAAGGGATGGCTGGAAAGATGAAGCTCTATATTCAAATGAGTTGTTGGGCGTACAGAGGCTGTTTCCTCAAAGCCAAGGACGATGCCTATCCATTGCGCGAAGCGGTGGCTTCGGACTCGGCGACAAGCTGGCTCTGCCGTATAATGTTTCCCAGCGAGCAACAGTAGTATACGACGATGCGAGGGGCTTGCTGTGCATATGGCAAGGGACCCGGAATGGTGCGAGAATGATAAGAACCACAACTCCTCGACTGTCGAACCGACTTCCCTCGCGATCTTCTGCTTCAGCATACATCGGTCTGTATCGGGTTCTCGTCCGAACCCGTACTCCACCAGAGAATCGCGACACTGGCGGCCATGTTCTTGTGTCGTCTACTTGGGCTCGCATGGCTGCTGGCTCTGGCACAAGGTCAGCCGGACCAGCTGCAGAGTCAGACCTCTGCCGTGTTCCAGAACACAACAACCCCCCTCCAGCAGCCGTCCGTGGGATGGGCGAACACCACGACATCAGTGAGTCTTTCAAGGGTCCGTGATGGTCAATGGCGAAATGCTGACATGAAAGATTGCCGCCGCACCTGTTCCTACGACTCCTTCCGTGATACCAGGCTGGCAGAATGGCACGTCTACATCGACCACCGCTGCGTCCCCTGTTCGGATTACACCAGGCACTTCTCGAGTTCTACCCATAGGGAGCAACAGCACCAGGCCGTTGACTTCGGCGTCGACTCCGTCATCGACCCCGGCGATTGTCGAGACACCACGCCGTTCCACTGCTCTTTCGCACGGTAATTGGACTCTTTCGTCAACCTCGCCACTCACCACATCCAGCGGGCGAGCGGCTACCGGCATCTCTGTTACACCAACGTCGACAATCCCAGCCATTGTGTCACCACCTGCTCCAAGCGAGACGATAACCTCAAGAACCGTTCCTCCCGCCCCTCCCTCACTCTCTCCGTCGTTGTCTTTGTCGTCGGAAGCTCCTCGTCCACCCGTCCCGACGACGAGCGTTCCTATCGTGGCATCCACAGGAAACTTCACAGCGCCAGTACCGCCTTCCATGCCTGCCAGCCGACCTCCCGCCAGCACTCCGACGACGACCAGCGACCCTGACAAATGGACGGTGCCGTGGATCGGTCCTCCTGGAGGGACACGGCCTTTGCCTCTGCCCACGTGGACGTACACCGAGCAGCCCGACACCACGTTCACCGAGACGCCGACAGACGCGACGTTCTTGACGTTGACCGGGGTGACTTATACGTCTCCCATCTGGATCACCACAACCTCACCCGGGGGCAATGATCCAACAGTCGTTCCAAGTGAGAAACATGATTTCTTTTGCCTTCTGCGTGATTTGATACAAGGGTCTAACGTGTGACTAGTCATCCTGCTCACGTCGAGGAAGAAACCTGACGACGATGGGCTGGAACCTATCCCTGTGCCAATTCCCGTCATCTGCTTCGGCTGCGTCCCCAAGGTCGAGCTGCCAAAGATCGAGATCAAGACGCCGCAGTTTTGCATCCGCATCTTTGGCCTAAAGATCGGCAACTGTCCTCCTGATAGCGAAAAGAAGCCAGGAGGAGGGGGCGGAGGGGGCGACAAACCTCCAGAGGACGACCCGGAGCCGACCAAGTCGGCCGAGTCCAAGTCAAAGGATACCACCACTGCCACCAGCACGACGTCTACGTCCTCGTGCACGGCGACGACGACCATCTCGCCACACTGCGACCAGCACTGCTTCGTCAGCCCCGTCAGCACGACCGGCTCGTCGACCAGCTTCACCACGGCGTGCAACACGGCCACCTGCCGGCCCACCGTGGTGTGCAGCACGACCGTCGACAAGACGACGACCACCACCACCTTCACCACGCACTCGGCCACGCCGACCAGTGTGGAGGAGTTCTGTGGCGACCCCGACTCCTCCTGCGTCAACTGCGCCGGGAAGCCGGACGGCGGCAAGGCGCTCGCCGCGCGCCAGTACGAATACGTCCAGTGGAACCCGCAACCGGACCCCGAGCTCCTCGAGAATCCCAGGGGGCTCACACACCCCGATACGTGGCCCGGAGGGAAGCAGGATTGGTTCAATCGCATGTTTCAGTACGTCTTTCACTACTGCGACGGCCTCACGGCGCCGCGTCTGCTGGACGACGAGACCATTGGGAACGTCGGCTACTCGACCATGCACCACGACGTCTTTGCAGACAAGGCCCTGGCCGGCTCGACGGGGCCCTTCTGGGGCTGCAGCGGCCTCTTGATCATCACCAAGAGAGGCATCTACACCAGCCACCTGTGGGAGGTGCCCAACTTCATCTATGGAGGCATGACTTCAGCGCAGATTAATGTGACAACAGAGTTTCAAGAGGGTGTTCTGGATTTTTTGGAAGAAGGCTCGGACGACCAAAACGTCAGATACCTAGGCGTCGATCAGCTCAAAGCAGAGACGCCAATATTTGACAACCTCGAGCAAGACACGCTAAAAGTCATCATCATTATGTCAAGTGCAACCAGGTTCGATTTTAGTATTCGACTCCCTTGGGATTATATTCAGAGGGAGGGCGGCGGCCCTAATTACCCTGCGCAGATTGAAAGGTGGAAAGACAAGATCGCGCAGCTCGGGTTCCCACGGGACAAGATCACTCACAGCCTCTACAACAAAAACCCGAAGTACTGGGCGAATTTTAGGGATGGCAGACCACCAACTCATATGACAGGCTATGTGCCGCCGGACAATCTCCTGGTATGGCACTACCACCCGGCCCACGTGGTCGGAGTCGTCGACGGGGTGGAAATTGTGAAGCCGATGATCCGCGTCTGGTGGGAGGAGGATGTGATCTACGAGGCATCCTGGTGTCCTGAGGGGGGCGTGCAAAGTCGAGACGAGGGCGGCGGTGGGTCGTGCCCGATGCCGGCTGCCCCCGGCCAGGCGTCCTCCGCCGCGGCGGCGTCCTCCGAAGGCTGGGGCTCGACGGCCTTCCCGGCCCCTCCCGGCAGCTTGGTAGGGCGGACCTCGTCGTCCGACGACTCGCTCGGCTCCATCGGGAACGTGACCCGGAGTGCCGGCGCGTCCAAGACCGCCACGACCACGGGCCCGGGATCGAGCTCGCGCCCGGCGTCGATGTCCGGGCCCGCGACGTCGGCCATGACGACCTCTTCGCGCTCGAGCTTGCCGACGTTGACGAAGCTGACGACTTCGACAAAGCCGACTTCGACAAAGCCAACTTCGACAAAGCCAACTTCGACAAAGCCAACTTCGACAAAGCTGACGACGTCGACCAGGAAAAGCTCGTCGGTGGCGCCGTCAAGCTCCAAGCCGGTCCCGACTACCCGACCGCCCCTGGTTCCGGCAACGGTGTACATCTTCGTCACCAAGTGGCCCGACAGCAAGAGCTACGCCGGGAGATTCGACATGTTTGCCATGGAGAACGTCAAGGGCGAGCGGTTTGACGTGTGCTCGTCGACGGTGCTGGGGTACGCCATGCAGAACAAGCAGAGCCCGCCCAAGTGGCCGCCGGACATCAAGGTCTGGCGCAAGGGCGTCAAGATCTTTGGGCGGGAGGGGTGCAAGTACACCAAGGGCGGCGGGGACATTGGCAAGCTCTCCTGCAAGGGCCTCGCCGCGGTGGACTGCCGGCTGAGCACGCGGGCTCCGGTCAGCTGCTGGGAAGGGGCGAGCACGTTCGTGCCGATGGTCGAGTGCCCGGTCCCGTCCAAGTAATTAGAAGATTTGAGGAGGATTTTTAGTTGAACATGATGCAATGTGTGGATGTTGCGCCGTGTAAGTGAGGGATATCAAACTCAGGGAAGAGGGCCTTCGAGCTCGACGTTTCTTTAGGTTTAGCTACGGACGTTACTATGTAATCTTGTTATAATACCTACTACATAGGCAAGAAGAAATATTTAAGGGAGATCTTATTCATCACCCCCGCTTCTAGTATTTAATACCCCCCTACGTGGTTTGGCCCTAAAGTTGGTCTTTGAAGCCTTAGGTTAGGATAAACTATATTATGCTTATAACTCATATTTTCTTTTTAGTTATAATACTTATAGATTTCTCTATATGCCTTTATATATTAACTGTTTAGTCAAGTTAAAAAGACTTCAAGTCTTAAGCTAAGATAAAGTATATTAAGTTTATAACTTATATTCTTTTCCTAGTAGTAGGACTTATAGACTTCTCCATACGCCTTTATGTGTAGACTATTCGGCTGAGTTAAAAAGACTCAAAGCAGCTCAGGCCAAGTCTATATAGGTTGCTATCAGTCAGGCTGTATATATATAGCTTTGCGAGGGAACTCACTCTGTTGGGGACTTCTGCAAATGGTGAATGTGTGGTGTACTGGGTGGTTGCAGGAGGAAGAAAAGAGGCTACGGCAGTGGAGCCTAAAGAAGGCTAGGGGGTACTCCCCAACACACTCTCTTACTATTTCTCTTGCAACTCAGTCGTTTGTTATTCATCAGCCTTTGGACTTCTACGGTCTAGAGGCTAAGGTCTAAAGTTAAGACCTACAGTCGAACCTAGACCTATAATTATTGGCCTCGGCCTCCCTTACGCCCCCTTGGCCCCCTTTACTATACGACGGATAACGGACAACAATGACGGACGGCAATGACCGACGACGATAATGACCGAAGACGGACGACAACGACGACGATAACGACTATAATGATAAAAAATTGACTTAGTGACGCCTAGCCACATAGTTGTGGCTGGAGGGGGTGTTGGATACTAGGTAGAGGCGGGGGTGACGGACAAGATATCCCATATTCAAAAGAAAGAAAACTCTCTCCAAGACATCTGAATCTGAACACAGCGTTCCATCAGGGAAGAAGGTGTGGTGAAATACTTATCCCTGAGGTAACCCAAGCTTCTTTCCTCATCACGGGATGACCGGCGCCACACCGCTAGCGCCGCACTAACTTTCGCTTAAGCAAGGACTCCTGCGGAACGGCTCCTGCCTGACATCACCCCATCTGGTCCCCTTCTGCTCGGGGTAACACATTAAATAAGGTAAGGCACCTACCTACCTATTCCCAGGCCCCCTGGGTCTCGTGGGCGGTTCTCAATTATCTTTTTTCTCTCAGACCTCTCCTCCGACAACCTCTTCCCCCCTCACCACCCCTCCGATCCGAACAATGAGCGACGACGAAGATTTCGTGGTTGAAGGCCCCGAGCTGGCCGAGGACGACCCAATGCGGGCCTTCCTCCCAGCTTCGTTCGGGAAAAAATCAAAAGAGGCCAACATCGCCGCCCAGATTGATCGGAGCCGGAGAGCAGTGGACAAGCCGACGGCAGCAGCAGGGGGTTCCAAGGAAGGATCTGCAGGTCCGCCAACAACCGACCTGAACGAGAAGAAATCCGACTCAGACAATGACAGTGGCAGCGACGACGATTCCGACTCGGACGACTCGGAGGATGGCGACGAGTACCCCGTTTCCCACGAGCTGGTCTTGAAGACCCACGAGAGGGCCGTGACGACCGTCTCGCTCGACCCGGCGGGCGGGCGCCTCATTTCCGCATCGCTCGACTGCAAGATCAACCTGCACGACTTCGCGTCCATGACGCCCAGCACGCTGCGCGCGTTCCGAAGCGTCGACCCGTGGGAGACCAAGGCCTCGGCCGCGAGCGCCGAGTCGCACCCGATCCACCACGTCGAGTTCAACCACCTGTCCGGCAGCGTCTTCCTCTGCGTCTCGGCGCACCCCCAGCCCAAGATCATGTCGAGAGACGGCGACATTGTGACCGAATTCGTCAAGGGCGACATGTACCTGCGGGACATGAACAACACCAAGGGCCACATCTCCGAGGTCACGACGGGCACCTGGCACCCCGCGGACAAGAACCTCTGCGTCACTGCCGGCACCGACAGCACCCTGAGAATCTGGGACGTCAACAACAAGCGCAGTCAGAGGGACGTGATTGTTTTCAAGTCCAAGGTAGCCGGATCGGCCGGACGCACGAGGATGACGGCGGTCGCTTGGGGATCGCCTGTGCAGGGAGGCAACAATGTGCTCGTCGCGGCGGCCCTGGACGGCTCGCTGGTCATGTACAGCGGCAACACCCCCTTTTCGCGCCCCACTGCCGAGGTTCGCGACGCACACAAGGCAGACACCTGGACCGGGGGCATTGATATATCTGCCGACGGCCGCATGGTCGTGACCCGTGGAGGAGACAATACGATCAAGCTGTGGGATACGCGCAAGTTCAAAACGCCCCTCGTCACGGTGGACCACCCGTCGACATCGGATCACTTCCCGATGAGCAACATCAGGTACTCGCCAAACTCGACAAGCATCCTGACGGGTTCCGCCACGGGAGACTTGCACATTCTGAACCCTGGAAACCTACGGCCGGAGCATGTCACGCCCATCACGCCCGGTGCACCCCTCATCACGGTCCAGTGGCACCCCAAGATCAACCAAATCATCACAGGTTCGGCGAACGGCGAAACGCACGTTCTCTACAACCCGACTATGTCGATGCGCGGCGCCGTCGAGGTCATGTCTCGCGCACCGAAGAAGCGACACATCGACGACGACCCGTCCCGCACGACGGACATGTCGGTGGGCATGTCTGGCGACTCTATCATCACGCCGGGCAGCGCGATGGCCGGACGGAGAACGGCCGGAGTTACGGCTTCGGGCAAGTCCAAGGACCCGAGGAGGCCGGCCGTGCTGCAGCAGACGCCATTCATGAGGAACCAACCCGACGAGAAGCACATTGCGGAGAATATTCCTCTTGCCAAGATGCTGCACGAAGATCCCAGAGAAGCTCTGCTGAAATATGCCGATGCCGCTCAAAAGGATCCCATGTTCACTTCTGCATGGCAACGGACGCAGCCGGTCACACAGTACGCGGAGCTGAGCGACGAGGAAGAAGGGCCGGAAAAAAAGAAGGCCAAGCGGTGAGGCGTGCGGAGTTGAGACGTGCCCACCGCAGCCATCTCCTTGGAGCCTGACATGGACATTTTAGCTTCCGTTAAGGGAAGCAGTATCCGTAGAAGAGGCCAGTTTTTATCCACAGATACAAGCCACTCTCGGTATACAGAAGAGCACCAGAAAGAGGTCTTGTGTTGCGTGATCCACAATGATCAAGATCTCTACTGAAAACAAGCAGGAGCTATACTACGAATCAAAAGATACCACAATATCTTCCTGACGCCACCTTTATCCTTTCCCCTATGGTCACCAAACTACTATGAAGTAGTAATGGGGAGTGGACTAAAATGTCTATATCTTGGGCTCTAAGGAGATGGAGATACCGTGGCTCGAGAAGTGTGGTTTAATGTAAGTAGGGGTGTGTGCGAATGGTGTGGCTGGTATGAGGGTGATGGGTGTCAGGAATCAGGTACGGAGGGGAAAGAGTCTCTTCTTTCTCCCCACTTGTTCATCTCTCGGACTCACATTAGCTTCGCTGGGAGGCGATTGGGAAGCGGGCGACACGCAAGCACAGTGACTTGCAGCTGTGGGCGTCCCCGCCGCGGCCAACTCATCCGGCCAGGCCCAGGGTCTTTTGGTTGAGAGATCTTTTCGTCACCCCCTCCTCTGTTATTCAACACCCCTTCCAGCCACTACGTAGCTAGGCGTCCCTAATTGAGGGCTGTATAGGCTTATTATTGTCTCTTATTGTTATTGTTGTCGTCGTCGTTGTTGTTGTTGTCCGTCGTTGTCGTCGTCGTTGTTGTCGTCCGTCATCGTCGCCCGTTGTATGGTAGAGGGGGACAATTAGAGAGCTAAGCTACCTATGTAGGGGGGTGTTGGATGCGAAAGGGGGGGTGATGAATAAGATCTCTCTTTTGGTTGCAGGGAAGGGGAAGGGTCGAGGAGCCAAAGGACTGGAACGATGCGTGCAATGAATCCTTCCGTGGACGGCTGAAGCTTCTTTGCTTGTCGTCCTACTACTGCCAAACTTCCATCATGCCTTACCTTCCGTACCTTATCCTTATCTTTCGAGTAGGAAAGTACCGCATTTTACCTAGCAATCTATTATAGGTACCTAAGGTAGTATTAGGTAGGTAGGTTGTGGTATCCGTACCGTGTAGGTAGAGTACCTAGCCAAAAAGGCGAGACGCGGCAGCGGCTGCCAAGCGGCGTGGATCTGGCATGACAGACACTTCCCGTCACTGGTGGCTGGCAGCCGAAGCCGACGCCAGCCAGTCGCCGACCAGTGCCTGTTGTGTGCCTGGTTGTGCCTGCCTGCAGCGGACCAAGGAAAACAGTGGCCCGAGCGCCCTCGCTTGTACAAAAACAGCCTAGCTCTTCTAGCCTCAGGCACAAACTTCTTCCTGTGCTGAAAATTACGGGGACCGCGTTTCACAGACCGCACCAACCATCAATGAATCTTGTCGTTGTCCTCACCTCTCCATCTCAACCGGCACCGCGCGCATCGAAAAATCGCCAAACCCCCCTCTACAGGCATCGACACCCATCTCGAAAAGTGTCCAGCACCCTTTTTCCACGCGATTTCCTCGCGCATCTCGCTCGAGGCACCGCCCCGACGCCGCGCCCTCCGCACCTTTCCCCCCAAGAGCGCATTTCGCCTCTTCACCCGCGACTTCCCCTTCCACCCGTTTTTTCCCCCCCACGCTTCGCGGCACCGCATCTTATTACTTTTGCGGCTTGACTCCATCCTCCATCTCGACCATCCAGTTCCACGCGACCGACGTGTCTCCGGTCCGCCCACCGCATCGCGATTCCCGCCCCCGACCCGACGCCGACGCCTGCCATCCATCCCAGGCCACCCACGCCGACGCGCCGCATTTCCCGTCACTACTACTGTTAGCATTCTAGACTTTCATTTCGCGACGAGCCTACCGCGACCAACCTTCCAACACGGCTCCACCTGCCCATCTGCACGACGCCTCTCGCATGATAATGCGCGCGAGATAGCCCGTTGCATCTCTAGAGATTCCCAGCAGTCAATAGATTTGCACCGATTTTTATCAACCGCCCGTCATGGCTTCTGTACAGGCACCACCGGCCGTCCAGCTCCCTGGCGCCGGCATGGCGGCCACCACTCCTCAGCAGGCTCAAGAGATATTCAACGTAAGCTCCGTCCGCTCCGTCGCGTCTTCCATCCGTCGATGCACAGATTGCTACGCGGCCCGCTGTTGATGAGTGAACGATGCTGACGCGCCGTGAAGAAATTCAAGCAGATGAGAGAAAGTGGCGTTCCCAATACCGACCCCGAGTATATCAAACTTGAGCAGTTCGTCATGTCTTTCCAACATCAGGCCCGCATGCGACAGAAGCAGCAACAATTCCTGCAACAACAGCAGCAGATGCATCAACAACGCCAGATGCATCAGGCCGGACCGAACGGCGCCGTCAATGGTGCACCGCAACCTGCCCAGCCGCCTCAGGCCACCCAGCCGCCATCGTCGGCTGCGCTGGGAGCTTCTGCGCTGCCTGCTCCGAGCTCAAATAACGCCGCGGCATCGGCGTCGCCGTCGACAGCGGCTCCCCCTTCCAGCGGCTCGGGTGCTGGTCAATTCAACCCCCAGCAGCTTAACCTGCTGCGTCAACAGATACACGCGTTCAAGCTTCTGACGAAGAACTCTGGCGTCCCGCTCCAGATGCAGCAGGCCATCTTCGCCCAGCGCGAGCGTCGGAAAGCCATTGCTGCAGAGGCCGCCGCGCTGGCTGCTTCAACACCAGCCGCGTCCTCGCGGGACTCGGCCCAACCCGGCCCCAACGGCGCGGAGGCAAAGCCCGACGCGCCTGTCGAGGACCAGGGCCCAACTTTCAAGACCGTCAAGTCTCCCTATGGCGACGCGACGCTGGTCCGCAAGTCCATCAGCCACTTCGACCATACCCAGCGCAACAACCGCAAGCTCATTCCCGGACTCTTCCCCACAGGCGTTGACTTTGAGCACCTTCGCTACGAAAGGGAATTGATCATCTTCAACCGCATGAAGGATCGCTACGCCGAGCTGAAGGCCACCCCGGCAAATATTGCCCACTGGGATACGACAAAGGACGAGGTGGAGGTCGACGACAGCGCCAGGGTCAAGTCCATCATCGAGATGAAGAGCCTAGGTCTGTACGCCAAGCAGCGTGCACTCCGCGATAAGATCGGCCGGTCCATGATGTTCTACGACAACCTGGCCATGACAACGAACCGCTCCAACTACCGCCGCGTCAAGAAGATGACGGTTCGCGAGGCGAGAATCACCGAGAAGCTCGAAAAGCAGCAGCGTGACAAACGGGAGACCCGCGAGAAGCAGAGGCACCTCGATTTCCTGTCGGCCATCACGCAGCACAGGAACGAGATCCAGCAGACTGCCTTCAACCAGCGCAACAAGTCTACCAAGCTTAACAAGCTCATGTTTGCCCAGCACTACAACATCGAAAAGGAAGAGCAGAAGAGGATTGAACGCACTGCCAAGCAGCGTCTGCAAGCCCTCAAGGCTAACGACGAAGAGGCGTACCTCAAGCTGCTTGACGAGGCCAAGGACACACGTATCACTCACTTGCTCAGGCAAACCGATGGTTTCCTGCGCCAACTCGCCGCATCGGTGAAGTCCCAGCAGAGGAAGGCGCAGGCGGAGCAGTTCGGCGACGAGGAGATCCAGGAGGAAGAAGAGGAGGAGGTCAGCGAGGTCGAGACCGAAGACGAGGAGAGCGGCCGCAAGATCGACTACTACGCTGTTGCTCATCGCATCAAGGAGGAGGTCACAGAGCAGGCCAACATCCTGGTCGGCGGCAAGCTGAAGGAGTACCAGGTCAAGGGTCTCCAATGGATGATCTCACTCTACAACAACAACCTCAACGGTATTCTTGCCGACGAGATGGGTCTCGGAAAGACCATCCAGACGATCAGTTTGGTCACCTACCTGATCGAGCGCAAGAAGCAGGAGGGACCGTACCTCGTCATCGTGCCGCTCAGTACGCTCACCAACTGGACCCTGGAGTTCGAAAAGTGGGCGCCGTCCGTCAGCAAGATCGTCTACAAGGGCCCGCCCTTGGCGAGAAAGCAGCAGCAGGACAAGATCCGCCAGGGACGCTTCCAGGTGCTGCTGACCACATACGAGTACATTATCAAGGACCGCCCGATTCTGAGCAAGATCAAGTGGTTCCACATGATTATCGACGAAGGTCATCGCATGAAGAACCAGAACTCCAAGTTGACGTCCACGATCCAGCAGTACTACCACACCCGCTTCCGTCTCATTCTGACGGGTACGCCGCTGCAAAACAACCTTACCGAGCTGTGGGCTATGCTCAACTTCACCCTCCCCACCATCTTCAAGTCTGCAAAGACCTTCGACGAGTGGTTCAACACACCCTTTGCCAACACCGGTGGTCAGGACAAGATGGACCTCACGGAAGAAGAGCAGATCCTCGTCATTCGCCGTCTCCACAAGGTGCTGCGTCCGTTCCTCCTGCGTCGTCTGAAGAAGGACGTCGAAAAGGACCTGCCGGACAAGACAGAAAAGGTCATCAAGTGCAAGTTCTCGGCGCTGCAGAGCAAGCTGTACAAGCAGATGGTGACGCACAACAAGATTCTCGTCAGCGACGGCCAGGGCGGCAAGACTGGTGCTCGTGGTCTCAGCAACATGATTATGCAGCTCCGCAAGCTCTGCAACCACCCGTTCGTCTTCGGCGAAGTCGAAAACCTGCTGAACCCCATGAGCATCAGCAACGACCTGCTGTGGAGAACGGCAGGCAAGTTCGAGCTCCTGGACCGTATTCTGCCCAAGTACAAGGCCACCGGGCATCGCGTTCTCATGTTCTTCCAGATGACGGCCATCATGGACATCATGGAGGACTACCTCAGATACCGCAACCTCAAATATCTTCGTCTGGATGGTACGACCAAGTCAGACGAGCGATCCGACCTGTTGCGCGAGTTCAACGCTCCCGACTCGGAATACTTCATGTTCCTGCTGTCGACGCGTGCGGGTGGTCTCGGTCTGAACCTGCAGACTGCCGACACGGTTATCATTTACGACTCTGACTGGAACCCTCACCAGGATTTGCAGGCTCAGGATCGTGCGCATCGTATCGGACAAAAGAACGAGGTGCGAATCTTGCGTCTCATCAGCTCCAACTCGGTCGAAGAGAAGATCCTGGAGAGGGCTAGGTTCAAGCTTGACATGGACGGCAAGGTCATTCAGGCCGGTCGCTTCGACAACAAGTCCACCGAGACGGATCGTGATGCCATGCTGCGAACCCTGCTGGAAACAGCCGACATGGCTGAGACGGGCGACCAGGATGAAATGGACGACGAGGAGCTCAACCTGCTCCTGGCCCGTAACGACGACGAGGTTGTCGTCTTCCAGAAGCTGGACGAGGAGCGCAAGAAGGACCCGACCTACGGCGAGGGCCCTGGCGCGAAGGGCAAGCCCCGTCTAATGGCCGAGGACGAACTCCCAGACATCTACCTCGGCGACGGCAACCCGGTGGAGGAGCAGGAGGAAACGAGTCTCGGACGTGGCGCTCGTGAGCGGACCAAGGTCCACTACGACGACGGCCTCACGGAAGAGCAGTGGCTCATGGCCGTTGATGACGATGAGGATTCTCCGGAGGCAGCAGCCGCCCGCAAACAGGCCCGCAAGGACAAGCGAGAAACGAACAAGCTTAAGAGAGTGGCCATTATGAATGCCGCAGAGGCCTCGCCGTCCGCCAGCCGCGCCAGCACCGAAGAGGTGGAGACGCCTAAGAAGCGTGGCCGCAAGCCTGGCAGCAAGAACCAGGAAAAGCGGAAGGCAGAGGAGGGCGACGACGAGCCGCCGGCGAAGAAGCGTCGCGGTCCTCAAGGCAGACCCAAGGCGGTGTCGACATCCGCCGGTGGCGACGGACCTCGTGTGTCTCCCCAGCAGCGCCCCATTCTCCAGGCAAGCCTACGCACCCTGTACGACGGCATGATGAACCTCGAAGTGGACGACCCCGAGCCACCAGAGGAGGACGAGGACGAGTCTGTGGCTGGCAAGCGAATCATCATTGGGCCATTCCTCATGCTCCCCCCCAAGCGCGACTACGCCGACTACTACCTGATCATCCAAAACCCCATCTCGATGAAGCAGATCGACGTCAAGATCAAGAAGAATCAGTACCACAGCCTGAGCGACATGCGCAAGGACGTCGACCTGATGTTCAACAACTGCCAGACCTACAACGAGGAGGCATCGCTGCTCTACCAGGATGCCCAGGTTCTACAGGTAAGACAAGCCATACGAGGACGAGGCACCACGGAGCATTACTGACACTGGCGCAGAAATTCTTCCACGAGGAGTTGGACAAGGAGCTCGAGAAGCACCCCGAACTGCGGGAGCTCGAGGGCGGCGACAGTGCCAAGGAGGGCTCCGCGGCGCCGAGCATGAGTGCCAGCGTGGGCACGCCGCAGCCAGCACCGTCGGGCACGCGGATCAAGCTCATCTCTTCGGCTTCCAACGGCGCCAAGGAGCCGAACGGCGGAAGCAACGGGGGACAGAGCGACGAGGAGTAGCGTTATTCGAAGCGTGGGCTTTTTTTTCTTGGGGTCTTGACGCAGGGCACGAAGTTATTTGGGAGTGCTGCATTTCTACTGGCGTAACGGAACTGGGAGGCTTTTGAAATGTGTAAAGGTTACGGCGGGACGGCACTCGATACAACAAATACCACGAAGGGCCAGATATTGAGCCCACAGAGGCAGTCGAAAGATGACGGATAGTCGGGGTGGAGGCGGAGGGCAAGGGGAAGAAGAGATGACGGCTCTATCGTGGATCGCACGGCGGCGAGGGCAGAAGCGCCGCGAATTTGTTAGACTAGCAAAACCAAGTGTATTTTAATAGATGTGAGCACGATGTTCTGGGTCCGTCGTTGTCGTTGTCGTCGTCCGTCATTGTCGTTGTTGTCGTCCGTCATTGCCGTCCGTCGTCGTCCGTCGTCGTCCGTCATTGTCGTCTGTTGTTGTCCGTTGTTCTTGTCTATTGTTCTGGTCTATTGTTCTGGTCTATTGTTCTGGTCTATTATTCTTATTCTTGTTCTTATCTATTGTTCTTATCTATTATTTTTATCTATCGTTCTCGTCTATTATTCTTGTCTATCGTTCTTGTCTGTTGTTCTTGTCCGTCGTTCTTGTCTATTATCTGTTGTATAATAGAGGGGGGCTGATTATTGGACAGCTAAGCTACAATCTACATAGGGGTGTTGGATACTAGTAGAAGGGGTGATGGATAAGATCTCCCTCGAACAAGTTGGAAGCGAACATGGCACGGACCGAGGCGCGTGGTCTTGTCTTGGATGTACCACCGACGTCGGGCTGCGATGCCACGGAATTGGGTGGCACGGGTGGGAATTCAGTGTAGGGAATGGCCCTGCAGGATGGGGAGACTTGTCAATCGCAATCTGGTGCGGAAGAGGTGCCAATCGTGACCTCGGAACGACGGTCTTGTCGGCCCCCCTCCCCCTCTACTTTACAATAATAACGGACGACAATGACGGACGACGACGACGACGACAACGACAATAATGAGAGACGATAATAAGCCTACTAAGCTCTTGACTTAGGGACGCTTAGCTACGTAGTTGTGGCTGGAGGGGGTGTTGGATCACCAGGTATTGGGTATCCGCAACCTACCTATACTCCGTAGTGGTCGTAAAATTAAATTTTGGCTGCAATAAGAGGTGGCTGGGGAAGGAAGACACTGACGACCTACCTAAGGTAAGGCAAGAGCGATCGAGGTTGGGTCGGCGGGCGGGCCGGGGGTGGGGTGGCGGAGCGCCGACCTCTCACCTGTCAGGGCCGCCCTCCTCTTCATGTCGTCGTACCCTCTCTCTTTTTCTCACTTACCGGCCACTACCTATTACATATGGAGTAGTCGTCGCGTCGTCTCACGACATCTTTTTATCTTTCGCATGTCCCCTCACTCTCACTCACCTGTCGCAACGCGCATCGAACCCCGTGTCCCATCGATTTCCGGGCCGATCTTGGTCGATTCCCGGTCGCATCCGTCGGCGCTGCGTATTGACGGCATCGCGCTGTCGATCAGAGGGCATTTCGGCAAGGGGAGCAAGGGTCGTGTGTGTGTGTGTGTTCTCTCGTTCGGAGGACCGAGACCGAACGACTTTGCTTGTCCGCACGGCCGCTTGTGCGGTTGTTGTTGGGTGGTTTAAGGGTACCTACCGTACCTTGCTAGGATAAGCAGGGGGGGGGGAAGGGGAACGTCCGACCGAGCAAGCGCAAACTCTACTCGACTTCTATTCAGCTCTTTTTGCGTGTGTTCATCTCTACTTTCTTGCTCCTTCCCGTTTCCTTTCCTTATATTTGCTTTTAGCGTCCGTCGACGGCGCAAGGGGGGTAGGAGGGGAAGGAAGGAAACAAGCCGCCCAGCACCAGCCGCAGCTTCTTAGGGAGGGAAGGTCCGACTTTGCCACGCGTTGTTTGTGTGGCCTCTTTCTTTTCGCTTTGTCTTTCTGCATCTGAAAAGAGAGAGAGAGAGAGAGAGAGAGAGCTGTCCGTCCGTTGTCGTCTGCTCGGAACACGCAAAACGTTTAGATGGAGCACAAGCCCCCGTCCGCCCGCGGCAGCAGTCCGGCGTGGGGACAAGGACCACCACCGCCGCCAGCACCACCACCACCTCCTGGGGGACCAACGACACCAGCATCAGCAGCACCAGGACCGCCGCCGCCACCGCCGCCGCCTCCTGCGGGTACAGGTCCTGCAGGTGCAGGAGGGGTACTGCGACCGGACGATGTATCTTCTGAGTCGTCGATGTCGGACGAGGAGGAGGACGTCGGCGGATATAGAGCCGCGACTCCCCCGCCCCAGCGCCGGCCACCACCGCACCACCAGCAGCAGCAACACCACTACCGCCGGCAGCAGTACTCACCACCGTCGCCCCTACCGGCAGCACCGCCGCCACCGCATTTACAGCCGCAGCCGAGACCACGGGGGAGCAGGGAAAGGGACGTTCGTGTCGATAGACACCGTGAGCGGGAGTTACGTGAGCGGGAGCGGGAGAGGGATCGGGACAGAGATCGAGACAGAGACCGCGATCGTGATCGGGACAGGGACAGGGACAGGGACAGAGACAGAGACAGAGATAGGGAGAGGGATATCCCAAGGGAACGCGACAGAGATCGGTATCGAGAGAGGGACAGCGACAGGGAGAGCCCGCCATTCAGGGATGTAAAACGGCACAGCGCTGCGCCGGACACCACCACGAGCCACGTCCGACGCCAGAGCGGCGTGCCGAGCGAAGTCAATAACGCCAACGGCATCAACAGACGGCAGAGCATCACGGAGCGGCTTATGAACACCTGGACGGCGCGCACGGCGAGGGAGCCCGCTGGGCCTGTCCCCTCCCGGCGCGCCTCGTCCGCATCCACCGCGAGCAAGTTCAACCCCGTCGCCCGCGTGCGCGAGTGGCTCGACACCTGCAACGCGGAGCACCCGGACCACTGCTCCGGCCCCCCGGCCGACACGTGGCACCCGTTATGGCTCATCGACTCGGTCAACCGCTGCCTCGTCCGCGCGAGGGCGACGGACCGTTACATCGCCCTGAGTTACGTATACGAGCCGCCGCTGCCGAGCGCGAGAGGCCCCGTCGAGACACTGAGGGAGAATTTGGATATGCTGACCGCCAGCCTCGACGACGCCGACATCCCCCAGACCATCCTCGACGCCATGTGGCTGTCCCGAAAGCTGGGCATCAAGTACCTGTGGGTCGACCGCTTTTGCATCGTTCAGGACGACGACGTCGAGAGGGAGGAGCACGTCAAGAACATGGCTTACATCTACGCGAACGCCTACCTTACCATCGTTGCCGCCGCCGGAGATGCCGAGGCCGGCCTGACGGGCCTGCTGAGGAGGACCCCGCCGCCGAGGGGCGGACCGGGCAAGACCAAGCACGAGAACCTCGTGCTCTCGTCGCGCTGGGCGAGCAGGGCGTGGACCGTGCAGGAGGGCATGTACTCCCGGAGGAAGATCTTCGTCTTTGAAGACTCGGTGACGTGGGAGTGCCACTGCGAAGTGTGGCAGGGGTCGCCGGGCGCCGGAGGCAGGTTCAGCAAGATCCTCAAGGGCGCCAACAAGCACCAGCCCTGCATCCACCGCACCTTCCCCGCCGCCACGGCGTTCCTGCACCCCGTGTGGCCCGACATGGACGAATACGCGCGCATCGCCATGGACTACAGCGCGAGGCGCGTCACGCTCATGTCCGACACCACGCGGGCCCTGCGCGGCGTCACCACGGTGCTGTCCAGGTCCTTCGCCGGCGGCTTCGTCTTCGGCATGCCCGTATGCTTCCTCGACATGGCCATGCTGTGGCAGCCGCGCGCGACCATCAGGCGGAGGATGATGGTCCAACCCGTCACAGGCCTCAACCCGCTGCCGTCGTGGAGCTGGCTCGGCTGGCACTACGACGGCGTCCCCGCCGACATGACCCTGTGGCGCGCCGCGGCCGACTACGTCCAGGACGCCCCGCCGTCGGTAGGGCGCCGGGGGGCCTTCGACAAGCGCTTCAAGAGCCCGTACGCCTTCCGCCTGCGGCCGCTCGTCAGCTACGAACTCACGGACCGCGCGACGTACACGCGGCTGCCCAACGACGGGTTCGCGTACCGCGACCGCCGGCACAGGAGGACGCAGCCGCTCCCGCCCGGATGGTCGCGCGGCGGCGGCGGCGGGTTCAGGTACTCCGGGGACCCGGAGGTCATCTTCCGGTACCCGGTGCCCGTGGGCGAGGTCAACGGGCCGGACCCCGCCGCGGCGGTGGACTACTCGATGAGCGCGACGCTGCTGTCGTTCAGCACGACCGTCGCCTTCCTGGAGGTGGACTTCGCCATGGCGAGGAACGCGGCGCCGCCCGAGGGCAAGGCCGCAGCCGCCGCCGCCGCAGCAGCCAACGGCGGAGGACCCGGCGGGGCGGCCGGCGCGCTGACGGGCCTCGTGGCGCCGGGGCGCGGCTACGGGGTGCCGCTGGCGGTGGGCAACATCTGGTCGCGGAACGGCAAGTGGTGCGGCGTGGTGACGGCGCACGACAGCTGGCTGGGCCTGCAGGGGGCGAACCACGGCGGGGAGGAGAGGCTGGAGTTCGTCGCCGTGTCGACGGCGAGCGAGCGGGGCGGGAGCCACGTGTTCGACGCCGAGGCGTTCCGGGACAACATGGACGACGACGAGATCGTCGACTTCGTCAACGTGCTGTGGGTCGAGAGGGTGGGCGGCGTGTGCTACCGCCGCGGGCTGGGGCACGTCGTGCAGAGGGTCTGGGACGCCGTTGCGAGGGATAGGATTGATGTCCTGCTTGGGTGAGGATGTACTTCTAGGATCAGGGGGGTGTTTCTGTGTATGGATATATGGAGAGGAGGGGGCTTTTGGATGGGGTGCCTATTAAAAGGGATTGGCTGTCGGGAGGGTCTTGGGATATGTTGACGTCTTGACGAAGTTTGGATATGTGGTCCCTTTTGTGTTTGTGGGTTATGTTGTATGGTATAAGATGTGTGTTTAATATGTGCGAGTTGTAGGATTAGGTCCCCTCTGGGGCGCGTTTATATTGATATCCCCCTTATTTACCCGGTTGCGGTCATTGCACGTTAAGTGGCTTCTCTGTACTGAATCTTAATCTTTTGCAGCTTCCTTCCACGGACGGTCTGTCTAATCGAGGCAGACGATTGTAAAAGAGTAAATTACCTAGGCGTGTAGACAGCTCGAGATAACATTCCGTGAGAAAAAGCATCCATTTGTCACTAGTCATATTATCAATTGGGTTCCTGTACTAGACGCCCTATGGGCCAACAATCATTCCGCTTCAAATCTGAAGGACGCCCCCGTTGAGAGAGTGGGAGTGGGAGTCGTGGCTGTAGTAAGCATGCCGACGAGAAATATAGACATGCCCCCCTTACCCTCTGGCTTACCGGTACTCACTGTTGGGGCTGTTGTCTGGCTCTGTCGTCTCTATTGCCTGTCACTATTGTTGTTGCTGTTGTTGTCGCTGTCCGTTACTGTTGTCGCTATTGCTCGTTGCTGTCCCTAGAGACACAGTAAAGGCCGCAACGTTAAGGCTCGTGAAACACTTCAGACTGAATATTGACTATTCAAAGAGGACAAGGAGAAATCGAAATGGAAGTATATACTTGTGCACTCTCTCTGGAAAAAAGAGAGATGGTAAAAAATGCAAAAAGGTAATTGCTATGACCGTGGCAGGGCTCGAACCTGCGACCTTCTCGGGATCAAGTGCACATACTTGTGAACGAGAAATCATAATCCACTAGAACACACAGCCGGTGTTTATTGAGCAAGCAGGTGCCTTTCTGAATACTAGTACCCTCAAGGGGGAGGGTGGGTCGTTCTTCGGTGATTATCGATTTCGGGCTCTGGAGGCGTTTGAGTGTCTCGCCCGAACTTCTGGGCGTTGTGAAATAGCCCAGTTTGCCACTTTACCATCCTCTGCAGCATGGGAAAATTATGATTTGCGAGGTGGAAAGTTCCATTGCTTGACAGACGGTCTGGTTTGGGGGATGTGAAGGTTGACGTCATGTTTCTCCATAACAGCCTGGACGGCATCACCAATCCTGTTCATGTTGATTGAACACTGTACGCTGTACTTGGTTCCAAAAATAGCCCTGGAATGATGGAACTGGGCTCGAATTCATTCGCTATCATCATTGGACTGAACAAGCAGTTGTTGGTGCGATCTCCAAACACTCCAACTCCTGGACGTCCAGCCCAAGGGTTAAGCCGGTACCGGGAGCGAACCCCACCATCCAACACAAAACTTCGAACAGGAGGGGTTGAGCATCTTCGGTGACGCATCTCGAAAACGACAACACTTTGACAAACAACCCACCCAGAAAAAACACACACGCACAAAAACACACACACATAATGACTCGATTCAGGCCGTGCATAGACCTGCACGCGGGGCAGGTGAAGCAGATCGTGGGCGGCACGCTGGACAGCGCGACGTCGGAGCTCAAGACCAACTTCGTCTCGCCGCACCCGCCGGCGCACTTCGCGCGGCTGTACCGGGACGCGGACCTGCGCGGGGCGCACGTGATCATGCTGGGCGGCGGCAACGCCGACGCCGCGGGGGAGTCGCTCGCGGCGTGGCCGGGGAGGCTGCAGGTCGGCGGCGGGATCAGCGACGGGAACGCGCGGGATTGGATCGACGCCGGCGCGGAGAAGGTCATCATCACGAGCTACCTGTTCCCGGGCGGGAGGTTCAGCCAGGAGAGGCTGGACGCGGTGCTCGAGGCGCTGGGCGGGGACAGGGGGAAGCTCGTGATCGACCTGAGCTGCCGCCGGCGCGGGGAGGATAGGTGGTTCGTTGCTATGAACAAGTGGCAGACCATCACGGACATGGAGGTCAACCAAGGTGGGTTTTGATGACTGCATTCACTTCGGGACTGGCTGGTTTCGAATCGTTTACTCACGCACGCATGCGAACGAAAACAGAGTCCATCAAGCAGCTGGAGCCGTACTGCTCCGAGTTCCTCATCCACGCGGCGGACAACGAGGGCCTGCAGAAGGGCATCGACGAGAGGCTCGTCGAGAGGCTGGCGGAGTGGTGCAGCCTGCCCGTGACGTACGCGGGCGGCGGCAGGAACCTCGAGGACCTCGAGATGGTCAAGAGGCTGAGCGGGGGCAAGGTGGACCTGACGATCGGGAGCGCGCTGGACTGCTTCGGCGGCAACGGGGTGAAGCTGGAGGAGTGCGTGGAGTGGAATAGGGCGCAGGAGAAGCTGGAGCAGCAGCAGCAGTAAGCAGGCGGGCAGGCAGTTCGTATAAAAAGTTAAAACTATCTACACTACGGCAGACTGCTACTACGGTAGGCTGCTAGAGTCTGAAGTTCGTCCTCTCAACAAGCTGTTGGGATGACAGGCGTCAGTCACATCCAGCGGGCGACCGTGCGAATGGCCGCTTGTTGTTAATCTCGTTTCAGCCGCGGTGCGACCAGCAACGGGGGGCGCGGCGCTAGAAGGGGAGGGAGAAAAAAAAAGACTTGGAAGGGAGAGAGAGATGGGTGGGTGAATGGGTGAAAACAACAACAAAAACAACAAAAACAATGACATGGTTTCCGATGGTAAAACGCACGATGGGACCTGCCAACGCCGCGGCTCCTCTTTCGCGGTGCCGGACCCGAGAGAAGAATACGATCCAAAGAAAACGGGGCCTCCGTTGCAAGAAGAAAGAGGGGGGTGCTGCGAGATGGGACTCCGTACTTACGTACATATGTACATGTAGATGCACGATCGATGATATGCCTCAGGCCGGGCATCTTTTCTCCCCTTCTTCCTCCGATCTCCCCCTCTCTTGCTGGGGGCTGCGCGAAGGAAGGAAGGGGAGAGAGGAGGAGGGGCATGAGATGGGGAGGGGCATCTGGTGCACCTGGCTCAGCAGTGGACGGGGAAGAAGAACCCGGCCGGAGTCATGGATGTTGGATGTTGGGACCTGGGCATGTTGACAGGGCCACGGGGAAGTCGATTGCGGTACACATCCATGGGCTTTCTCCCCCTCCTCGAAAGTCGATAGCTCTGCGCCGGCGGGGGCGGGGACGAGACGGTGCGGTTGGGCCGGGCTGGTTTAAGTTGTTGATAGGAGCAAAGTCCGGGCGATCACTCGGGGGCTGCGGCTACATGTGATAACCCTACAGTCGAAAGGTAAACTCGACGCCAACAAAAGGGGGAAGAGAGACATCGACGAAACTGCATCAGTTTTCTTTACGACTCGAACTAGCGAGAACTTACGGGAACACGCCGCGTGGAAGGCCAGCTGCAGCTAGGCAACACACACACCCTCGGGATGCGGACAAGAGAAACAAGTGTGATAAGCCGGAAGGGCGTATCCGTTTCTCGGAGGGATCGTGATACTCCAGCAACATCACACGCAATACGTACCCCCTGGCAACCTAGGTATGTCCCAGGAGCATGTACCAGGAGGTATTAGTCTGGAGTATCGTAGGGCAGCTCCATCCATCCATCCATCCAGCCCAGAGGCTAAACAGCCCACCAGACTAGAGGAGGACCCATCGGAAACGAAACGATGATGACCGCGGACACTAGACGGAGCGAAAAAGCACGACATCCTGTGCCGAGAGTAGACGAGCTGGCAAGGGGGTGGAGGTGATCAACAACTCGCGAGAAGATGACTTGTTGCGATTAGTATTAGAGGAAGGAGACCAACTCGCGAGGAGAACGATCAGAGAACCCATGCTCTCCCAACAGCTGCTGTCGGTTGGTTGGCCAGGCGAATCACGCCGGTAGTCAAAACAACAGCAGGAAAAAGCAGGTTCTTGTTGATAATAATGCAGCAAAGAGGTTAGGTCGCTCTTCCTTGGTATCCTCCACTAGCCACCGGATGCCTGCTGTTGCTTGCTTCTTCTCCCTGCAGGCGCTGATGCTGATGCGATCCATGGCAGCACCTATTACATAGCAGACACGATCATTCTAGTGGCCCGTCGCCGGCATTTGGGGGCGCTCTGGCTTGCTACTCGCCCGCTGAGCCGCTGTTCAGCGTCACAGAAAGAGTGGGCACGTGCAGCAGAAACCCGCCCAAAGCCACCTAGCCCACCCCGGCTTCCCACCTCCAGCTCACACCTTCAGTGGGCTCCCCCATCCACTGTGGGATGCCCGCCAGCGCCAACCTGCGCTACCCAGGTACCTGCTGGACAGTACGCAAGTATGGTATAGGGAGGTACCTGGCACCTACAGCCTACAGGCTAGGAACCCGCGACCGACCCCTCGTCCGAAAGCTTTCCCCCCCGCCCCTGCCAGCGCAAAAAATGGCACTAAACACAACGTCGCCAGGAGCAACGCTGCCGACAAAGAGCTGCCTTCCTTGTTTGTTTACTCCTCTCCTCCCGCGCACCAATCATCGCATCCCCGCCTCAACGTCGATTGCAACCGCCGCCTGCCCTTAAACAACACTCGACCACACCGAGCAACAACACGACTGTTATTCTTGTTGTTGCTTTCTATCCACCACCCTTCCCGTCGTCAGGAACGCTGATTATTGTCGCTGTCATATTTTTTTCGGCGGCATCGCCTTTTTTGAAATTTCCTCCCTTCGTGTGCGTGTGTGTGCGTGTGTGTTGCCTGTCGTTTTGCGACCCTCCTCCTACCGCCGCGCCTCCGACACCCCCTCCCCTCTGTTCACCCCATTCCAGTCTGCGAACCACACCGACCCTTCGATTATGAACCCGACCGGAATCTGAATTGCCAGGAGAGAAGAGGACAAGAAAAAAAAGTTACCGACGAAGGCGACAGAAGAAGCGCCCAACATTCATTCTAATAGACCTTCACCTACGCAACGCGTTTTCCCATTTGTGTCTTGCAACCCGACCTCGAATTCTACGACGATCACCTCCGAGGACAAGATTCGCACCCCAAACCGGGCCTTCTCGACCACGGAATACCCTGCGAACTCTGATCTTCGATCTTATCAACTACCACTCAGTCTGTTCTCTCCCGATGCGCCTGCGCAGCTAGAGAAACATCAACTATAATGGCGTCTTCCGAGGAACCTGTAAGTCGTCTCTATCCCTCCGCAACTTTCCCCCTCTAATAACCCACATCAGGTGCATCCTTTGCGCATCTCAAAGGGCTCTACGGGCTCATCGGGCTCTCCCCCTCCCAAGCCGTCGCCCGGCGTCCCTCGCGCCCTCTCTGAGCTATCCCCTTCAGACCACAGAAGGAACTCGCCCAGCTTCAAGCAGCCATCCAAGGTAAGCGGACCGTGTCTCAGACACGCACCCCGGCCTAGAATTCCGTCTAACAATCGCCTCGTCCAGAAGATGACTCTGAACACCGACTCGTCACCATTCCAGTCGTCTCCCCTGGAGACGGCAACCTCGCCCAGGCTATTCTGGCAGAAGCGCAACCTGGACTCCATCAGCACAGACAACAGCAACCTATACGCCGGTCGCCACGGCTCGCCCTCGCCGACGCGACGCACATCCATCGAGCGCCTCCAGAAGGCTTCGCGCGTCAAGAATAGCAATATCCTCGCTCTCGAGCAGAAGCAGGAATACGACCCCACCAAGGTGCCTCAGATCGAACGCCCTCTCGCTAAGCACCAGAGCAGTGCCTATGGCACAAACGGCACCCAAACAATCATAAACGGGCTTCGGTCCTCCGACTCTCTGAATAGAGGCTTCGGCCACCAGCGCAACAACAGCAGCAAGTCGAGCATCCCCATCTTCACCACACCGACTGCGAGCCCTACCAAGGCCTCAGCCGGCTGCACCCCGATGCCGGCCACCGCTTCCAGCCCCCCGAAGAGCCCGGGCAAGGAGGGTGCCTCGCCGATGAAGTCCTCGCTCTCGAGGAGTAACTTCAAGAGCAGCTTCGACCCGGAGACCGGCACGTGGTCGGCAGATACTTCTTTCGATGACCGCGAGCTCCCCTCGGGCAAGTCTCTGCACCGTCACGCCAAGAGCGTAACCTTTGACGCCGCTCCCCCTCAGATCAATGAGTATGAGATGGCCACACCCGACATCTCCTCCATCGGATCCAACTCGCGCGAGGGCAGCTTCGAGTCCATGGATGATGAGGATGATGACGACGAGCACTACCACCTCGGTGACCACGACATCGGAGAAGACAGCTTCGACGCTTCTCTGGAGGACACTGACAAGACGCCCGTCGTCGGCCCCGACGACTGGAGGCAGTCTGCGGACCGTATGGAGGACCCCTTCGAGAGCAGCCCCATGCCCGAGGTTCTGCCTCCGCGCGCCGGCAGCAGGATGGAGCACGTGCGGTCTGATTCCTCTACCTCGGATCACCGCCCCCTGCCGCCTCTGCCTGGCATGGGTGGCTCGCCGCTCTCCCGCAGCGACTCCCGCGGGTCACCCGGCCTGTCGGCGACCGCCGAGCGCATGCTGGGCGCCCACCGTAGCTTGCCGTCGCCGCCCCCGGCTGCTATCAGCAAGTCGGAGATTCAGAGCATCGGCAACGGAAAAATGTCGCTCGAGGAGAGGCTGAAGCTTATGATGCTGTCTGATGACCACAAGTCCGCCAGCGAGCAGCAAAGGGAGCGCCGCTTGCGACGTGGCGCGCAGCGAGATAGGTTCCAGAGTCCCTCGTCGGAGACCGAGACCGCCGAGTCAAGCATGATCGAGGCTGAAGAGGATGACACCATTGGTGATATCTCCGCCCTCGAAGACTACGAGCTGCCTTCTCGCATCACCCGCGAGTCCATCCTGCGCCGCGTCAACACTGGCGAAACCGCACAGGACGGCGAGTACTTCTCGTCGCCGGCGCCTAGCTCTAGTCCCGAGCGCCCCAGCCCAGAGCGTCGCCTCCCTCTGCCCATCGACCCGGATGTTCCCATCCCGTCGACGGAGGAGGATTCCATTCTGGAGGACGACATCTCCGACTTGTCGGACGACGAAGGCAGTGTCATCATCCACCGTGATGACGACACAGACGCGGACACTGATTCTATCACGGACTTTTACGCCCGCTCCGAGCTGGACGAGAATGAATCTGACTCGGCGAGCCACTACTCTGACGGCCCAGCTCGCGTGCCCGAGGTCACCCAGGTCGACGAGGAGGTCCTTACTCCCCGTGCCGCTAGCCCCATGCAGGCCATGCCGGACTTCCAGTCCTTCGACATCGCCTCCGAGATAAGACCTCTGGAGCTCAAGTCCGACAAGGCTGGCAGCGCATCTGACCACTCGTCACCCATCGCGTCGCCGACTGAAGCCCCTGCAAAGGAGCCGACGCCGGAGCCGGAGCCGGTCGTCGAGCCTGAGGTCAAGAAAGAGCCTGAGGTCAAGAGAGAGCCTACACCGGAGCCCGAGCCAGAAAAGATGGCCGAGCCGGAGAAGAAGGTCGAGCCCCTCGCCGATCTCAAGTCGACTCTGCCTGAGATGAAGGACGGTGGCAAGGACAACGAGTTTTCCAAGGGCCTGCAGTCCTTCATGCTGCCGCCGCCTCCCGAGCCCTCCGCTGCAGACCTGGAGGATCTCCAACCGCCGCCCAAGATGACCGACTTGCCGGCCCAGGCGCGCCCAAGCACTCCTCAGCAGCCTCTCTCAAAGCCCGAGTACGACGGCTCTGGTTGGGGAGAGCCGGACGATGAGTATGATTACGATGAACCCGGTACGCCCGAGTCCGTCATCCATCGTCCGATGCCCGACTCTGAGGAAGACGAGTCCATCTTCGAGGATCTTCCTGAGCCCATCGAAGAAGAGCCTCTGGAGTCGCCTGCCATCCCCGAGAGACAGGCAACCATCAAGGCCTCTGGCTCAAAGCTCAAGACTAGGCCATCCAACACTCCCTCCGACATCATTGCCATGAGGGAAGCCCGGCGTCAAGTTAGTCGCGAGGTGCCCGACATTCCCCCTATTCCTCAGCGCCATCGCAACAGGCTGTCGAGAGACTTCGCCGGAGAGCCAGACATTGGCGAGGAGGAGGTGGTCGCCCAGCGACACCCGAGCTTCAAGAAGCGCAGCCTCACGCTGGACCTCGACTTTGGTCTCAGCCTCGACCAAGACTTTGACCGCGTCATTGAACAACAAAAGGTTGCTTTTTCCCAACAACTCCATGAAGTCCATGAAGCATCTCGCATTACAAGCCCCACCAGACAAGCGTCTAAGTCGGCCACAGCGAATCGCAAGATCATTTCAGCAGAAACAGAATCACAGAATGCTAACATCAAGTCTCGAAACCAGCGCGGATACCTCATGCGCCAGAACACGAAACTCGTCACGGCGAGCGACAAGGAATCGGCCGACTTGTGGAAGACACGGTCAGCCGGCAACTCTCCCATCAAGGCGGACCGCCCGCAGTCGTGGACCGTCGAGCCGTGGAACGGTAGGCCGAGACAGAAGAGCATCCGACGACGTGCCAACACCAGCGGCCCTGCCCCTCCCCTGCCTGGCCAGGAGAGCAACGCTCAGACCCTTAACCCCCTGGCCGAGGAGGACCTCAACCCCGAGCTGGCGACCGAGGAGAGCGGCGAACGTGGTAGGCTCTTCGTCAAGGTGACCGGCGTCAAGGACCTAGACCTTCCCATTCCTAGAAGTAAGTATCGCTCCCTCGGGACTGCGGACATGGCACTGACTCTCGCTAGATGAGCGGACCTGGTTCAGCCTGACGCTCGACAACGGCGTTCACTGTGTCACGACGGCTTGGCTGGAACTCGCGCGCAACGCTCCCATCGGTCAAGAGTTCGAGCTCGTGGTTCCCAACGACCTCGAGTTCCAGCTTACCCTCAACGTCAAGCTGGAGAAGCCTCTGCCGAAGAAGGTCGTCGTTCAGTCCCCCACTAAGGCTGTGAAACCCAAGACGTCTACCTTTAGCAGGGTGTTTGCGTCACCCAAGAAGCGCAAGGAGATGGAGCTGCGCGCTCGCGAGGAAGAGGAGCGCGTGGCGGCGCAGCAGCGCGAGGCCCAGGCGAGACAGATGAAGGTCGCTCCCACCGCCTGGGACCTCTTGTCTCCCCTCGCTGCAGAGGACGGCAGCTTCGCCCGCTCGTACGTCTGCCTCAAGGAGCACGAGTCTCGATGCTACGGTCGCCCGTACGTCGTGGATGTTGCCTGCTTCAACGAGTGGGCTACAGAGGAGGCTGCCTTCGCGTCTAGCGTCAAGAGCAAGCGCGGCAACACCGCCGTTGTCCGCCGTGCCCCTTACAAGATCGGCAAGCTTGAGCTTCAGCTCCTGTTCGTTCCCCGCCCTAAGGGTGCGACTGAGGACGACATGCCCAAGAGCATGAACTCGTGCATCCGCGAGCTCAAGGCTGCCGAGGAGCGGCTCGCCAAGAACTGGGAGGGTCACTTGAGCCAGCAGGGTGGCGATTGCCCGGTAAGTACCACTTCTGATGCATCTCTCTTCTTCCGGCGTGCTAACATCGTAACAGTACTGGCGTCGGCGATACTTTAAGCTGGTTGGCACCAAGCTGACCGCCTACCACGAGGCTACCCGCCAGCCCCGCGCCACCATCAACCTGGCTAACGCCAAGCGCCTCATTGACGACCGGCGTGCCCTGACGGAGAAGGAGACCACTGGCAAGAACGGACGACGCCGGAGGTCTGCCTTTGCCGAAGAGGAAGAGGGCTACATGTTCGTCGAGGAGGGCTTCCGCATCCGCTTCAACAACGGAGAGCTTATCGATTTCTACGCCGACACGGCGGAGGACAAGGAAGGCTGGATGGAGGCGCTCACCGATGTCGTCGGTCGCGAGGGCGGCTCGGACGACGACAGCACCGGCCCGCGCAAGTCGGGCAAGTGGTGCGATCTCATCCTCAAGCGAGAGGAGGCACTGCGACGCCGGGCAGAGGGCCGGCGGGTGCACTCGCGGACGAAGAGCACTTTCAACTAACGGATACCCCCTTTTCCTTTCTCGATGATTTTAGCACGACCGGCACGAAATGGGAGCACGAAGAAACGGGAGACACGGAATGATGTTTGATTCTCTTGGGCCAGGTGTTCGTGATCGGACGATCATGGTGTCTTCGTCCGCTCTTACCAAAAAAAGCACCCTCGTGCGTGTCTGCCTTTCGCGTCCTCGACCCAATGTTTAATAATATGGTAGGGCCGGCGTTTGGGCATGGTTTGGATGGCAAGCAAGCAAGCAAGCAAGCAAAGGGGTCTGAGTTGAGATTGAGCAGTTGTTGTTTAAGATTCTTTTTCGCAGTCTCTGGAAGCATCATTCTGGAGTCGGTAGCCTCGTTGGCTGTACGTATCATGTAGTACTAAAATGGGAGGCAATTATTCTTGAACCTTGGCGTGTGTGTGAAAGTCAACTTGCGTGTGAAAACAAGTATGAAAAACTCTACTTTACGAGTGATACTTGTTGCGTTTGTTCTGCTTAAGAAAAATTTGTTCTGCTCAAGGAAAAAAAAAAAAAAAGACGCCAACTAAAAAGACACTCAACGCTGGCGTCGATGGTGGCGCTCACCTCGGTGAGAAAGAATATCACGTGCAGGAGTTCGTCGACGGCTGATGTGCATAAACTTGGACGGACCCCTGCTCCGTCATGTCGCTGGATGGTGGAGGGGAGCCACGGGGCGCAGCTGGCTGGGGGAGTTTCAACAAGGTACCCATCATGCTGTAAATTGAACAGCTCAATAGCAGACATTAGACGCCTCCAGGGCTGTAGACGAAGTGGGTACGTACCCATCAGAGCAATGGAAATGATGCTCCAGCGCAGCCGCGACGGTGGGAGGTACCCAGTAAGGTACCGACGGGACCAGCAGCTGCAGCCATCTTGCCGCTGGGTTCGTCACTTTCGGGGGAGGTGGAGGACCCGCCAACACCAGCTCCGAGCTATTCATCATATCGAATCCTCCCCTTTTGGATCACCAACATCCGGTCGCAAGGTCGCGTAGCCTCTTACCACACAGCATTGATTATCGCCAGCATCTTGGCCTCGCTCTCTCCTCCTTTCCACCTCTCAGGTTTTACTCTCCTCCTCCACCAAACATCTCGCATCATTACCTATGGCGGGCCGCTTTGTGCGAGCGTCGAAATATCGTGGGTCTCTCTCTCTCCTGTCGCGTTGCGCTGCGCTCGCGAGCAGAGCTGGCTTGCTGACGCTCACCTTCTCCCCTCCGTTTAGGACACGTCTTTGGCAAGCCGACCCGCAAGGAGTTCTGCTACGACAACCTTCACATCAGCCGAAATGCTTGGGATACCAACTTGGTGAAGGTAAGGGGTTTCAACTTTTTTTTTCTCTCCTTCCTTCTTCTCGGGGCCCGAGACACCAGAGGGAACGAACGAAGCTGACCCGACAATCCTCTCTGTGCTAGGCCAACCCCGAATACCTCTCGGTCAATTGGGAAGCTGGCGGTGGTGGTGCCTTCGCCGTCATCCCTCTCGGCGAGAAGGGCAAGCTCCCCGACCAGATCCCGCTGTTTCGAGGCCATACCGCTACCGTCTTGGATACCGACTGGTACGCCGATCCCACGACCGCCGGGTCCCCCCTTACCTGCCCACAACGGCGCCCGCGCGCACGCGACATGCTGACCACCCACGTGCCAGGAACCCCTTCAACGACCGCATCATCGCGTCCGGCTCTGAGGATGGAAAGGTCTTCATCTGGCAGGTCCCCGAGAACTTCACCCTCTACACCGATGCCGAGGAGCCCGCCGACGTCTCCCCCGTAGGCCGGCTCGCCGGCCACTCGAGGTCCGTCCCCCACGTCAAGAAACCGGCCTCTCCCCCCACGCTGCAGCTGCTGACAACCAGGTGTACAGAAAGGTCGGCCAGGTCCTCTTCAACCCCGCCGCCGAGAACATCCTCGCGTCCGCGTCGGGCGACTTCACGATCAAGCTCTGGGACATCGGCACCGGCTCGCCGACCCACACGCTCAAGCACAACGACATCGTGCAGAGCCTTTCGTGGAACGCCAGCGGCTCGCTGCTGGTGACGACGTCCCGCGACAAGAAGATCCGCGTGTGGGACGTCCGCGCCGAGAGACCCGTTCACGAGGCCCCCGGCCACCCCGGCGCCAAGAACAGCAGAGCCGTGTGGATGGGCGAGCACAACCGCTTCGCCACGGCCGGCTTCTCGAGGATGAGCGAGCGCCAGATCGCGCTGTGGGAGCCCGGTCGCAACGAGCCCATTGGCGGCTTCACCATGCTCGACTCCATCTCCGGTGTCTGCATGCCCTTCTGGGGTCAGTATATGTAGTGGTGGTGCTGTGTGAGGCAGGGCGCTGACTGTTTACAGACGAGGGATCCAACTGCTTGTACCTTGCAGGAAAGGGGTGAGTCCTGCGCAGTCTCCCGATGCTTGGTGTTGTGCTAACGCGCTGCAGTGACGGCAACATCCGTTACTTTGAGTACGAGAACGACAAGTTTGAGTTCCTGAGCGAGTACAAGTCTGCAGAGCCCCAAAGAGGCATTGCCTTTGTCCCCAGACGTGGCATCAACGTGGGTGGCACGGCCAACAAACAGCGTTGAACAATGGCTAACACCACATAGGTCCACGAGAATGAGGTCATGCGCGCATACAAGACGGTCAACGACAGCTACATCGAGCCCATCTCCTTCACCGTCCCCCGCAGAGCCGAGACCTTCCAGTCTGACATCTTCCCTCCTGCCACCGGTCTGAAGCCAGCTGTCAGCGCCAAGGAGTGGCTCGAAGGCAAGGACGGCATCCCCAACAAGATCGACCTCGAGAGCGTGTACGAGGGCACTGCCCCGAAGGAGATTGCCTCTGACTACAAGCCTCCCGTCATCGCCTCCGCGCCCGCGCCCGCTCCTGCACCCGCCGCCAAGCCCGCGCCCAAGCCTACTCCCGCACCCGAGCCCGCGCCTGTGTCGCGCTCCCCGCCGCCCTCGATGAAGGACCAGCAAGCCTCCATGGCCAACATGGCCTCCAAGTTCAAGGACGACGAGCCCGCCGAGGAGGAAGACGTCGACGACAACTCCAGCTTCGAGGAGGTGCAAAGACCAGCCCAGCGCGCCGCCGCGCCTGCCGCCGCCCCCGCGCGCGTCGAGCCCGCCCGCATCCCCTCCCCCATCAAGGCCTCCTCCCCCGCCATCAAGTCCCCCACCACGACCACCTCGCAACCCTCCCCCGTCAAGCAGGCCCCGTCCCCCGGCTCCTCGAGCCACATCGAGTCCTCGCTCGACCAGATCCGACAGATGCTCGAGCAGCAGACCAAGCTCATCAGCAAGCAGAACGACAAGATCAGCCAGCTGTCGGCCGAGGTGGAGGGCCTCAAGCGCAAGGTCAACGCCGGCGGATCCCAGGACCAGAGCGAGAGGATCAGACAGCTGGAGCTGGAGCTCGAGGCCGCGCGGTCCTAAGCATTTTTCTCACAGAGAAGAAGAGTGTCATTGGCGAAGTATGAAAGGGGTGTGTGTGTGATACGTGAACATCGGGGGAGTGATGTGGACGAAAACTGGCGGCAGGAGGGGTTTCCAGGGATGGATAGCAAGCAGTGTTTATCATCAAAGCTGTATAGTCGGTTGTTTAATTTTATTTTCTTCCCTCTCCTTCCGTTTGCTGGTTCCTCTTTTTTTGTTCTCCCGGCGGGTGAGACTGACGTAGTGACGATTGGGGCGCGTAGCACGGTGCGTAGCTTTCGCACAGCGTAATTGGGGCCAGGGCTGCTTGGTTACCTACGTACGCGGGGCCAAATCGTCTGTGACCGTTGCCTCGTTGTTTTTTTCTCGGTCTCGTTTCATCATTACAGTGTGCAACAAAACACCCCTTCCCTGAAAAAGACATTGGACGTGGGCTGTCGAGCGCTGAGGCGTGGGGTGCACGACGCGCGGCATAGCAGGGACGATGTTTGGATCGGTTTATTCATTTTTTCTAGATGGGAGATTCTACTGGCTCTGGGTTCTCCGTCTCTTGTCACGATTGTGCTCGTGCTTGTTTAGCTTGCTGCGCTGTCTGGGTAGGTTTTTTGCAGTTGGGGTGGTTGAGTCCAATGGACTGGAACGCAGCGATGGATGGGACGTAGGTAGCGTGTCTGCTATTACTGAAATCCCACCAAGGCTGAGGGAGCGCGGATACCCCCACCACGCGACCGCCGCGCGTGCGTCCCGACCAGTAAGATGGAGTTGGGGGATTCCAGTGCCCGCGAGGCTGAACAGCGGGACCCGCTAAAATTTCTAGCGACCGACAGTTCTCTGGGGGTTCACTTTCAGTTAGGTGCTTGCATCGCTCTGCCCCAAGATTGCGCCGCAACAGCGCAACGAAACCACTCACGGAACCTTGCGACCCTTTCCCTTTGCTGCCAATCCGATACACCCCCAACGGCACACGAGAAAAAAAAAATGGCATCGGTCCTCGGAAAGCGCAAGGCGCGAACGGCCGCGACGGTCGCGAAGAAGAGCAAGACGGCCGCCGCCGCCGCCGCCGCACCGTCGGAGACGAAGGTTGCGAAGAAGAGCAAGACGGTCGATGAGGATGAGCCCGAGCAAGAAGAAGAAGAAGAAGAGAAAGAGGAGGCTCTCGACCCGCAGGAGATCTTCAGGCGGCACTTCGAGGCCATGTTCGAGCCCCTCCCGGCCGAGAAGAAGGGCAAGGACAAGAAGAAGACGAAGAGCAAGAGCAAGAAGAGCAAGGTCGCGGAGAGCAGCGACGAAGAGGAGGAGGAGGAGGATCTGGACGAGGACGTCGGGGCGGACGACGAGGACGCGGGCGAGGGGGAGGAATGGGGCGGGTTGTCTGGAGACGGTGCGTTTCTTTCTCCGGGTGAACTTTTTTTTTTTTCTCGAGAAGACGAATGCTAATAGCATATGGAACAGACTCTGAAGAAGAAGACGACTACGAAGAGAACCCCGTCGTCGAGGTGGTGGACCACAGCAGCAAGAAGCCGCTCCCCGTGGCGAGCATGAGCAAGCGCGAGCTCAAAGCCTTCATGGTCCGTCTCGTTCCTCCCCTTTCCCCCTCCTACCAGCAACAAAAAAGCTAACATCGCACCAAAAAACAGTCCTCGAAACCCCCCTCCCAAACAGACCCCAGACCCCTGATCCCCGCCACCGACGCAACAACGACGGGAGACGACGAGGACGACAAGTCCAACCTGGCAAACGACCTCGCCCTCCAGCGCCTCCTCTCCGAGTCCCACCTCCTCTCCCGCCACAACACGGCCTCCGCCTTCGCCAACCCCCAGGCCGCGGGCGCGCTCAAGTCCTTCTCCGAGGGCAGGCTGCGCCAGCGCCAGGCCGACCTGCGCGCGCAGGCCCTCGCCCCCGGCGTGGGCTCCCTCTTCAAACAAGAGAAAATGCCCATGGCGTTCCGCAAGGGGATGAACGCAAAGGCCGCGGGCAGGGAGACCAAGAGGCGCGCGCAGGCGCGCGAGAACGGCATCGTGCTGGAGCGCGAGGCGCCCAAGAAGGCGAAGCGGTCCCGGGGCGAGAGGAGCGTCGACGGGCCGTCGGTCGGCAGGATGAGGGGCGCCGAGCTGAGGCTGAGCGAGCGGGATGTGCGGAGCATCGAGGGCGGCGGCGGCGGCGGGATGAGAGGCGGAAGGGGTGGCAGGGGAGGGGGCAGAGGCGGCAGGCGGTAGTGTCGCATGCGGCAGTCGTAATGGACATGCATAATAGGCGTTTAAAAGGTACTTCTACTCATTCAAGATTGGGACGAATTATTGTGAGCAATGTCAACTCTGTTTGCAAGACAATGAGCGGCACAACCAATTCTCAAGTCATAAATCACGGCGAGTCACACGCAGTTGATCAACATATATCAGCATTCAAACCTCTCTGTTCGTGACATGCTGCCCGGGACTGTGAGTCGCCGGCACAGTTCTCTCCCTCACCCCTGGTATCATCTGGCCATACAGGCAAGTTTGCTTCTTCTCAACCATGCCTCTCCAGCACCAAAGAAAAGAAACAAACTATATATACATGTGCGAGTCGTTTCTCTTCTTCGCATCGCGACCCTAAGCTCATGCATGAAAAAAAAAACTTTCCCTTTTCCATGGGTACAACACGACGCGCCTCGAGATCTTCCCAGTCTCGAGACGCGTGTCTAAGTGTGCGGGTTTCCTTTTTGGTTTTGTCTTGGGCCAAACAGCCAGACTGATGCTGAACGCGCGGAAAAGCAGAACGGAAAAACGGAAGAAAATATCGCCCGGTGCCAAAGGAGCAGATGTCCAGTCGCTGACGCGTGCCGAAAATCCATGATTGGATCAAGAAGAAAAGAAATTCAAGTCCCAGACCATTTGCCGAACCGTGGTCATAGCCATGCCGCCCCTCTCTAAAGAACACCGTGTCGAAGGAAACGTAACTCCAGTCGTAATGAGAGCTAAAGCTCGTAACGTGCCGTCTCACATAATGGCGCTCGCGTTGACTGCCGGTTGGCTGATGGTCATCGGCATGCTGAGCGTCTGCAGGCTGTTGAACGTCGACGTCGGCACCATGCCAGCGGAGGTGGGCGTCGACGAGCTGTTGGCGACGCCGATCATGGATGCCGTGACGTAGGCGTTCTCGGAGCTGGGGGAAGCCTCCTCGAGGGAACCGAGCTGGTCCTCGCCAGAGTATTCTTCCTCCTCCTCGCCCGAGTAGTTGAGCGCAGCCTCGCCGTTCTCACCACGGTCATGAGTACGCTTGTGTCTGTGAGAGCATTCAAGTCAGTCCGTGTTGCACGACAGCAGGTCTCGTCCCCAAGTTGATGGCAGCGTAGTGATGATAGCGGCGGTGTGGTGTTGTGTCGCGGCGGTTTGGACGTTGGTTTTGATCGCTGGGGAGGGAGGGGTTTCGCTCCACACACAACAATACTACTACTACATCTTCTGACGACAAAGGAAATGACAAAGGAAATGATATCAAGGAAAGATGGGGCATACTGTGCTAGGTTGTCTGATCTGGAGAATGCCTTGCTACAATAAGGGCAGATGTAGGGTCTTTCTTGTGTATGTGTTCTCACGTGTCTGGAGGTTAAGGTTAGATTTCAGGCAGGTCGTTTGTTGAGTTGACGACATATGAAAAATAAGATCTGGTTCTTACCGCTTGAGGTGCTCGAGACGCTTGAAGAGGCGGCCACACGTGGGGATGGGGCAGGAGTGGGACTTTTGGGGGTAGGGTCCAATTTCCATGACGGTTGCCGAGCGGGCTCTGCGGACGACGCCGTTGGGGCCGGGCATGCCGGGTCGCGGGGCGCCGTTCATAGAGCCATCACCCGTCAAGTCGTCATTGGTGAGATGGGAGTAGTCTTGCTGCTGGAGGGACATGGGGTTGAGAGCTGGGCTGCCCTCGACAGTGGACAGCGGAGTGCCGTGCCGGGACATGTCCAGCATCTCCTTGTGCTGCTGGCTTACCATGGACATGGCGGAGCTGCTGTAGGCGAGGCCGGGCGGGGAGTTGTCCGCAGACTCGTCGCCCTCAGCGACAGGGCCGACGGATGCAGAGACCGACCGCCGGAGATCCGAGGGTCTGTGCTGATGCTGGTGGTGGTGGTGCTGCTGCTGTTGCTGCGTGGCAGCCTGCGCCTGAGCCTGGGCGGTCGCAGCGGCAATTGCCGACATTGACGGCGGGATGGACGAGCGCCGCCTCCTCTGCTTGTATGTCGGAGAACCCTCAATCACAGAGTAGACGTTGTTGGCGCCGTAGGCTCTGGAGAACTGGGGGCCGGCGAGGTTGGAGGGGGGGAGCTGGATCATGCCGTTCAGGCCGTTGACGTTGCCGCCCATGTGGTCGGGGATGGCCGTGTACAGGCCCGTCTCCTCGTTGGCGATGTAGGCGGGCTCGGCAGCCATGCCGAGTGCCTGCTGAGGCGGGGTGATGGGCTCGAACGAGATGCCGCGGTTGCTGTAGTCCTCGTACTGGGAGGAGACGAAGGACGGGGCAGGGGAGTACTCGAGGCCGTAGGCGGGCATCGAGGCGTGCCTCTGGTGGCCCTGGGTGATGGGGACGCCGTTCTGGGTGTACTGGACGCGGCTGTAGTCGGGCTCACGCTTGACCATCTGCTGCGGGGGCATCTGCTGGTGCATGCCCATCGCTCCGTAGGGCACCATCGCTTCCATCCCGTCCGCCATCGGGGCGACGGACTGGGGGATCATCTGCGGGGGCGGCATTGAGTCCATGGCTCTCATGACGGGAGAAGTGGACTGGGACTGGGAGAAAGTCACCTGCTGGGCGCTGAAGGAAGAAGAGTTGGCCTGCTGGGCCTTGGTGAGCTGCTCGTACAGCGACTGGGACGAGTCGTACTGGAACGACAGAGCGGGCTCGCTGACGGCGACAGTGGTGGCTTCCTGGCCCATCTTCTCTCGCTTCAGGTCGCGCTCCAGAGCGTCGAGGAAGAGTCTGTCGTGGGGCACGCTATACCAGTAGAAGACCTTCTGCTTCTTTTGCGTTCGGATGCAGTTGTTCTTGTAGAGGAAATCGAGGAAGGGGCTCTTCGGCTCCTCCAGCGACGCGTCGGTTCCCGACTTGAGATTCCTCAGGTCGGAGAAGATGCCCTCCTCGAACTTCTTGGAGTTCTTCACCGGGCGGCCGAAGGCCTGGAATCTGAAGGACAGACACCTGACGATGTCAGTGCCGGAGATGTGGAAGAGGTTGTTCCATAGCACGCAGGAGACGTATTCGCCCGTGGGGAGGAGGAATCTGCGGATGTACTGGTCGGGTTGCCAGTCGACGGGGGCGGAGATGAGAAAGTACTTCACTAGACGGGGTGTCAGTCGAATGGGTCCGGCTCGCCGGTGGTCCGCAACTTACGGTTATCAACCTGCTGAAGGGCGACCTGAGCATCGTGGGGGAGGGCTTGCTGGGCCTCGGTGCTCAGCATGAAGGTCTCTGGCTTTTGGGGGGCCATGCCCGCGGCGGCATGTTGTGAGTACATCCTGGCGGTAATTTAGGATGTGTGAGTGAAGATGACGACGTGTGTCGGTCGCGTCTGACCGGATCTAGAGCGGGATCGCGCGAAGTTTGATCGGCTCGAGGCAGTGATGATTGATAGTCAAAGGAAATTGGTCGGTTTTCTGATGCGAGATTCGCAGAAACAATGTCAGGCGCTGCCGTGAGATGTTGAGGGTTTTTGTTGGTTTTGTTGTTGTTGTTGTTGTTGTTGTTGTAGAGACGTAAATCGAGTCCAGCCCGGAGGAAATAACTTTTTGTTGTTGATGGCACGGCACACTGCTGACCAGCACGACCCAAACTCGACCTCAAGCGAATGATGGGAGAGAGGAGTTTCGACACAAGCGATGACCGTCAAGGCTGCTGCGTTGTCGGGGGAGGTTTGCGCGATTGGGCTCTGGTTGGGTATCGGCCTCGGGTCTCGTAGTGGAAACACAGGGTCGAATGAATTAAGAGCGTCGTCGAAGGTAACGAACAAGTGCGTCAATGGCAAAACAAAAATAGTAGAAAGCTCGACGAAAGACCCCGCAGGAGCTGGACAGGCGACTAGACAGGCGTGTGGATTGCTGGCGCGGATCGATTCGCGATGATGGACAAGCGTGCGACAGGCAATGTCTGATGTGTCGAAGGGAGGGATGATGTGCCTCGGGGGTGGTCAGTCCTGATGAGATGGGAAGGGGGTGGGAGGTATGTGCGGCTCCGACGAGGAGAAGGGGAAGAAGGGGGAGGGAAGTGGAGAGAGAATAAAAAAGAGAGATGGGAAGAAAAGAAGAGTCTTGTAAGAAGAGATATCAGAAGAGTTTGGGAACGGGAGGATGGTCTGGGGGTTTAATGATTTTGGACGGGGTGAGGAAGGGAGGAAGGGGGGAGAATAGGTCGAAGCGTGTGTGCGCGGTATGTAAATGTGTAGTGCGTGGGAGAGGGTGAGAGTGAGAGTGAGTGAGAGAGAGAGCAGCAGCAGAGGTGTGTGTATGAGTGAGGAGGAGTGAGAGTGAGGAGAGAGGAGTGAGGACAGCGGCAGCGGCAGCGGCAACGGAGAACAAGTGAACCACAGGACAGGGCAGAACGTACTATGTACGGGAGGAGTATGGGTCGCAGCGCGTGGGCGTGGTCGTGGACGTGGGCGTGGTGGTAGGACGCAAGACCAGGTGGTGGCAGCGGATGGGCGAGCGAGGGCACAGAGGCTTGTTGACTTGACTGAATGACTGAGGTGCACCAGGGGTGGCAGAGAGAAGGAGAGGTGAGGGCGAGCGACGGCACGCACCGGGGGGGGGGAGGGTGTTTGAGGAAGAAAGGGGGGTGTGTGATTGCAAGAGCGTGTGAGTGTGTGTGTGTGTGGTTAAGGTGGGTGGTGATGGTCGCTCTTGGTGGGAGATGGATACATGGTACTGGGCGGCGCCATGAGGAGGAAGGCGGCGAGGAGGAGATGGAGGGAAGTACCGACGCAAGGTACCAGGCCAGGGAAGGGCAGGACTGGACCTGGACTGGGTCTGGCGGGATAGCGCACCCAGGCCAGGTTCGGGTAAGGAGGCCTTTGGTGGTGGACAGTGGCCCAGTGGGCTGCGGACGACAGCCTGTAGCGCGAGTGGCAGACGAGTGGGCTAGCAGCTTTTTGGGTGGTGGGATGGGGATGGAGACGGCGACTGGGGCCGGGACCTGATTGGGACTCTGGGAGGTGGGAACCTCTGGAGGCTAGGGGATTGGGCGGAACAGGGGTGTGTGGGGAAGCATAGAACGGGACTGTGGAGGAGGAAGGAGAGAGAGAGAGAAAGAGAGACGGGCTAGGTAGGTGCTGGTGCTGGTGCTGGACCGGTAGGTACCTAGTGCAGGTACTGATGACCGCCTATTGTTGTTAATGCTGGCCGGTCCAGGTCTGGGCCTGGTACGGAGTCAATAGCAGAGAAGAGAGTATCTATCTGCCCTAGGAACGTTCCTACCTGCGCTGGTCGGTACCTTTGGGAATACATGTCTAGTATTAGTGTAGAATGAGCGCGAGAGACAGGACGGGCAGGCGCACACACACACACACGCAATGGCAATTGCAGGACGAGGAAGAGAGACATTGGGCAAGGGGAATTCGAAGACATTGCGCTGTTCTGCATCGTTTTGCTGCCCTGCAGCGCCATGCATGCCCTCGTGTCTTTCGGCGGACCGTCATGTCATGTTGATGCGGTTGAATCGCCAACAGGGGATTGTGTGGTGAACAATGGGCAGCGATCCGTGGCCCGCGGTCCATGGTCGAGACGGACGCTCATCCGGAGCCTGCCGCATCGACATCGTATTATCGCCTCTCTCGGTCGGTGATTAGATACGTTATATCAGTAGTGTCATATACCTATAGCCGGTCCAGCCCAGCCCACCCCATTGCATAGGAGAATGGTAATAATCAAGCTTCGATATAGCGCATCTTTCCCTCAAGCAGAACGCATTCCCGCGCAGGCGAGATCAGCTCTGGGGCTCCGAGCTCGCGTGTCGACGCCGCGAGATGAGAGGCGAGCATGACGGTGGTGGATTGTTGGGTTGTGGATTGAGTCCAGTGTCTCGTCTCTGGTCGCCGTCTGTGAGTCTCTTCTCAGTCTCTCCGTCTGCTAGTCCCAGTGTCAAGCAGGGCACGCACGGGTATGGGCAACACTCAGAGTCAGCCGGGTGCTGTAGTGGTACGGTGTACCTCACACCCAGCAGTGCTGACATCCTACGGATACTGATGGTGTCACATGTACCATTTCGCGGGTCCGCGTACAGAATCGGTACCTTATGGCCAGCACGAAAATGGGAAGGAGGTGCTCTGTGCCTGGCCTGGCCTTGTTCCTGTGTTCCTGCTGTTCCTGTTCCTGTTCCAGGAGGGGAAGTCGAAGACGACGACTGGCAAGGAAAGAGAGAGGGAGCAAGGGAAAAAAAAAAAGGGTGCGGAAGTACCGACCGGGGGTCCAGGGTCACAATTGTGGATCGCCGATTGGCCGGACATGGAACTAGCCTGCTCCACTTCCCTGGTTGCTTCTTTTCTTTCTTTCGACTTTCTGATTCCGCTCGCTCAACACCCCTGGTTCGAAAGATGGAAAGGGAAGACAGAGAGGACAGGGTTGGAAAAAAGGTTCAGGGGCCGCAAGTACCTACCTTCACTGCATTTTGCAATTCTTCAGAGCACCGAAGCGAGGTACCGACCTATTTCTCCTCATGGGCGATGCGTTCCCTCCTCTCCGCGCGCGCACGGGGCAGCTGGGCGAGGAGAGCGTACCAAAGGAAAAGAGAAGGAACCGGACGGTGGTACGGGATACCTCTGTCGACGTCCGGATTCAGCGGCAGAGACAAGTACCCCCTTGGCCTTGGCCTTTTCTGCAGTTAAGATCCGGGATTAAGTTGACTTGTGGCTAGGATATCGCATTGTGTGCGCTTGCTTGCTTGCCTGCCTTGCTTGCCTGCTTACTACAACGCGTGGGCGGGCTGTGTTCAGTCCAGTTTCCCCACTGAACACGAGAGAGAGAGAGCAAGAGTAATGCTGTCGCATAGAAGCAAAGCAGAAGCAGAAGCACTCGCAAGACCAGAGAGCAGCGGCAGCAGCAGCTGTGCGGCAATGCAGCAAAGCGAAGGAGTCCCGCCGTCGTCGTCGTCGTTGGCGTTGGCGTTGGCGTCGTCCTCCCGCTCAGTCGTTCTCCAGACTACCTACACCAATGGGCAAGCCCGTCAAGACAAGGTCTCTCTCGCGTGCGCGCCACACGCAAGTCAAGACAAGCAGCCCAGGTCAGCGGAGGTCCCTGCGCTGCCCGTTACCGTTGCCCGTTCCCTCCTTGCCTCTCTCTGTCTGTCGACATGCGCATACCCACCCAACCATGGATTGGCCTTCGCATGTCATTGTCATTGTCATCGACGCTGTCGCTGTCGCTGTCGCTGTCGCTGTCAACCTTGCCTCCGTCCCGTTAGGTCAGGGCTCATTCCCTCTGGAGCCCGGCATTCACCGCCGCACCGGCGCACACGCACACCAACAACAACCCGAACGCTGTAAGGGTAAAGTGGTCCAATGCCCTCGTTCTGGACGTTCTACGGCACTCAAGGCCAGTCCTTGATCCTTTTTGAGAAAACTGGATCTCAGGGGTGGGAGAAAAGGAAAAAAAAATGGAACGAGCATTTCTGCTTCGGCTATTCATTTGTCTGTCTCGTGAGATACTTGCTGACTCCTGCTAAAGTCCAACAGCCGTTGAAGGAACAGACGGCTCCTTCTCCTGCCAGGCTACCATCTCCACCACTTCCTCGGGATTAATATGCGCTTCCTTAGGGGGCCCCGAGATGTCTAGCAGCAGATCCCCTCCATCGGAGGGGGGGAGGGCCCCATTTTCCCACCACCACCCCTCTACACTATGGTGCGCGGCCGGCCTGGCCCCCTCCATCTCTCCCGTCCTCCATCGCGGCGCATCGCCCGTGGACGGATCACGGTGCTGCTCGCAAGGTTAAAACGGCGCCAGACCTAATCTCGATAGCCCAGGGGGATCTCATTTCCACCCCGTCGCAATGCGCCGCCCATCATCGAAGAATTTTAGCGGGGAGACGCGTGCCATCACAGTAACCTTTTGTCCTCAAAGTGCCAGTCGAAAAATCAACAAATCTACGAAATCTCGTGCTAATCGGGACTTTGTACACTACCTGTGACCGGCCCTATTGGAGGGGGTGAGGCAGATGCCAAGGGGGCGTGATCTAGGGCGTGTCGATATGACGATTACTTTCCTCTCCTCTTTTTTTTTTCTTTACTTCTTTCTGCTCCAGTACGGAGCACTCCATGGACCACTCGCTTTCTCTCGGGCGCACACACGCTGCGCGGAAAATGGTAAAAGCATGGGTACCGCGAGTAGGGGATGTACCGGGGATTCCATGGCACGGAAGAGAGGGAAAACTGGGGATGATCACCAGGGGTAGTGGATGCTCTCTGGAAATCTTGACGGGGAGGTTGGGCTTCTATTTCCTGTCTCTCTCTCGGAGAAGATGATCTTTTTCCTTTTTCTGTGGGAGGCAGACTTCCGGCCGGCGTCTTGACTTTTCTCCTCGGAATGCTTGGCGTAAGGTCTTTTGTGGTGTATTAATCATTTACAACGCAAAAAAGCCAGACGTTGCTTGATTTGCTGTCGTGGTCCCGTTGAAGAAGTTTGGCTGAGGGAAGTGGGTGGGCGAGAAGAGCGACCGAGCGCCTGTCTGGCGGTTGATGAGACGTGCCCTACTCGTCACTCTGGTCGCCAGTCTCAGGCCGCTGATTGGGACCCCATCTGCTCGGGCGGGACCCGTGGGGAGCAACTTGAATCGCTGGTTCATGCTCTTTCTCTCTCTCTCTCTGGCTTTTTGGGGCGGCGAGCTGGGATGGCGCGAGTAACGACAAACTCGTCTAACTGTTGGGCCCGGGACGGATACCAACTCCACCTGGGACCACAGGCTTTTCGTTGATTTTGGAAGGGAAAAAAGAGAGAAAGACAGAGAGAGAGAGGAGAAAAGGACGGGTCTTTCGGCCCCCATGCTCTGCTATTGACAAGGTCCCCGCGAGGGAGAAAAAAAGACATTGGAACGAACGAACTGGCTGGGCTATAACACGCTGACGCAGTGTGCTTGCTATAGACCACCTATCGTGCTATGTAAGACCGGCGATAAGCCCGGAGGTTACGGTTGCATTCTGGCCCTCCTCACCCATGGACCGTGGACCTTTTTTTTTTCTTCAGCTCTCTGGCCTTCGTGCCACGCGAGATTGTCCAGAAGGAACCCCGATGGAAGAGGAAAGCCACGAGGGCGACGAACCGAGCCCCCGCCTGCCTGGCTGCCCATGTTCGCTCAAAAAGAGAAGCTCACGATAAGAGCACGCAGTTACCTAGTTTCGCGTCCTACCTAAACCCCGTCCGCGCGCTCCGTCGTAACCCCCCCTGCTTGCCGTCGTGTTTGCTATGTGCTTATTCGACCAAATTTCCCCCGATGACGAGAACCGTTGGAAAAGGAACCAACGGGTCGGTGATCATGGGCTTGAGAATGCAGGCCTCCCCGAAGAGGAAAAATGACGAAGTGGATACTTTCTTTCTTTTTGTCCCTTTTCCCTTTTGCGTGTGTTCCCGCCGGAGAGTTGTTGTTGTTGTTGTTGATGATGGATCGAAGTGATGTGTTTGTTGGACCTTCCTGGGTTCACCATGGGGCGGTTGTTAAGAAACTCTGATGCCAACTTCCAAGAAGAACAATTGGACCGGCCCGGAAAAAGGACATCTTGGGACAGACATCGGGATTTGACATGCCTATCACAGACAGCCAACAGCCAAATCATGGTTTTTTTTTTTTGTCTTTCTTGCTTCTTTGCCTGCGGCCGCGGCAGAGAGCTACAAGTCATCGCATCTCATGAACTCTACCATTTTGTCTTTTCCGCCGAACCGGAGCAGGCCAAGCCCTTGCGCGGCCTTGGGTGTGGGTGTGTAGGCGTGCGGCCGGCCGGCCGGCCTCTTCTCTGTTACTTTTTTCCCAGATGGCCTTTGCAGAACGAGATCCGGAACAGTGATCTATCAATAATCCTACCCCCCTTCCCCTTGATGACGAAGATTTGTTTTTGGCTCCGGACTTGCATTCGGAGATGCCTTCTCTGCACCCCGGGCAATATAAACCTACGACCACATGAACTTCTCATCTTGATTCCCGGTAAGCGAGAATAGTTGAGGAAACGAAACATTTAGGGGAAGGGTGTTTAAAGGGGGGGGCGGCATTCGAGAAACGGAGTCCATTCGGAGCAAAGGATCGTAAGAGGCAATTGAAGAAGGAAAAGAAGGTTTCTGTGGTCTCGGAAACAAAAAGACCCTGTAGAGAAACGGCAATGCAATCATGGCATCTGACCCCTAATCGGCTTACGAGGTGACATCAGCAGCGCAGAAAGGAGATTTTTCTTGCCAATAATCTCCACACGTCGCAATGTCGCTTGCACGCTTACACGCATTCTCTGCGCTTTTCGGGAAAGACTGCAAATGGGACGGATTGCGAGAAAAAAAAAGGCGGGACGCCGTTGCTGCAATAGTTGACGCACCGCTGCCCTTAAGTCGTTAAGATTGGCCCCCTCTCCTCTCTTCGTCGTCGCGTCTCCTCTCGTCTTGTCTTCGAACTTACAAGGTCGGCGACAACTACGACAACGGCCGACGACCCGGGTTCGCTGAAAAAAAAAGTCCGAGCACACAGCTCGCGAATTGTGGTTTTGATGAGACAAGACCGTCGACGGAGCTAAGCTGGAAGACACATTGCTCGGACGAAATTGCAAGCAAGAGAAAAAAGGGGGCGCTGCTGGCTGCGTCCAGACGGAATACACACATCGCGACCCAAGAGTCGCAACGCCCGACTTGCCAGATGGAGGAGAGGAGTCGTCGTCGTCCAGTGTCGGTGTCAGTTGGTTCAGTGGGCAGTGCCCCCGTCGACAGAAACAAGAGGCCCGTGCACCCATCTCCAACATCCTACCGCGATCTTCTGCTCTGCCATGCCGGTGGAAGAGAAAGACATGTGCGACAAGCGTCGAATTGTTCTGTTTCCCGTTTCGTGCAACAAAGGGGGTCTTCTGCTTCCTCTTCTGCCGGGACGGCTTGATGGTCATCTCAACTCGTGTTCGGCCCCTCCTTCACTCCCCTGAAAGAACGCAGCAAAGAAGGGCCAGCAGTCTCCGATGCGACGTCGTTGGGCCGCCGTCAGCTGAGCAGGTCCAAAGCCCCTCTCCCCTCCCCTTCGATGGTCGTCGGCGACGGTGACTGTCGACGCCGATCAGCCGGGTTTGGGGGGGAGGATCCATGGAGTGCTTGGACGGTGCAGGTCGGACGGCCGCTTGCAGTGTCAGGCAGTCCGGCTGGCAGTTGTGCGCTCAGACTATCGACCGTCTCGTCCGTCGATGGTCCTCTAGTCAGTGCCTCTGAACCAACCGCAGTTTGCCGTTGGAAATGAGCAAAAACCAAGCCGCCGTTGACATCCTGTCGTGGGCGGGCTTAGACACATGCATTCCTTCCCCCTTCCTCTTCTCTCTCCCTCTCTCTCTCTCGGCCGGATGCCGTCGCGGTTCCATCACCGCCAGCCTTGCCAAAACAAACCCGCACCAGCACCACCACCACCACCACCAATCTACTTCGCTAGCGAGCCGCAAACGTCCCTGTCTGACCGCAGCAGAGACAAAGGAGATTGATAGGGCTAAGACAGTCGCGGACTCTACCTCCGCCCAAGAAAGGCGAGCCGTCGTCGGATTGCATTTCAGAAAACGAAACCGTGACATTTTCGCCCACCTTCTCTCTCTCTCTCTCTCTCGTCATCTCAATCCATTCTCAGCGTGAAAGTATCAGATGCCAAAGAGAAGTTAGCGGCATGTCGTCGAAATCTCTTCTAATTTCTTTCTTCGCCCTTCCCACCCCGCGTTCGCGCGAGATGGCCTTGTAGTCGGTCAGCGGCTCTAGGCCGGCTCGTGCCCATGCCGTGTGTAGTATCTTGCGGTATAACCACCATACCCATCGTCGACGACCATGGCTGCGTGTCGTCGTTTTGGAGAGCGTGTATGTGTGTGTGTGGTGGGTGTTGCGCGCGGCCCGGCGCGGCACTCATGCTGGTGCAGAGCAGCCAAAAGGGAAGGAGGGAGATGCGCAGGGGCCACGGTGCCAAGCCAAAGCTTGACTGGCTGGCAGCTGTGTGGATCTGGCCAAAAAACACTGAAGCACCTAAGACGCGCTCTTTTGTTGTGCCTCGATATTCAGGCCACAAATATTTCCCTGACTGGGAGAAAGGATACGTACCGCCTTCTGTTCTACGGTGCTGTCGCGGGAGGAGCCCTGCAAATTATGAAACATGCCTGGCGCATTGCTTCAGAAAATAGGTTGGGCTGCTAATTCTCGCCGCTAGCCCTCTTCCAGCAAGCTTTTCTGCCAGAGTTACGGCCACTGCCCCTCCAGTTGCTCTTCCCACGCCCCCCCTCCCCTCCTCCGTCCGTCCTTCCTCGCGAAGAAGGCGCTCGCCTAAGGTGCACTATGTATCTCACAGCCCGACTTACTTTTCGTCGGGTGACGACCACGACGTGAGATACCCGACCCGAAGTGCCTACGTCCTATAGTGCCTACACCAGAGCGGCCTTTCTCCCCAAGAACACGAGACGATTCGCCGGCCTGGGCCATCGAAAGAAGCATCTGGCCGCATCGGACGGTCCTGCGCCAATCGGGCCCCCGAGATAGCCTCTGGTCGAAAGGCAGAAAGAAAAACAAAAACAAAAACTATAGGCCAACAAGGCCTCGTCTTGCAAGGCCGCCGAACATTCATTCGTCCTGCTACCCTTGGCCAACTTTTCATGCCGATCGCTCTACACCATGGTACTGGTCCACGGATCTTTTGCTTCTTGCTGCGCACTCTGCATTAGACGCTTTTCTTTCCCAGTCACGGCGCTTGCTTCCCTTTCTCGTTGCCGTTGGGGCTCTCGCCCGTCATGGTCAGGGCCTGTCTAGGGACACAAACACACATGACCTCGAGAGCACTCCATAATTTGGGATATGCTACGCTCGCATCCAACGTTTTCCCGGCGTATGCACCGTGTCGTCAACAGCCGGCCTGCTTGAGTCGCGTCTTGCCATCCTACTGACTAGAGGCGACGGTTCTACCAGGTGGGGAACGTGCTCTGTGGCCATCCTGTTCTTCCGGTCTTGCCATCCGATCCGGGCTCCAAGGCCTGGATGTGACGGGTACGGTGGTCTCGCGGAACACCGCCCTATGCTTGGTGGTTGCTTGCCACGCAGTTTGCGGACGTGACGGACACTCGAACGGAGTGGGCCTCTCGGGGATTAAAGCCAGACGCTGGTCGTTCGACACCGCCAAAAACAAGAATACGGTACTACAGCTGCGACTCATCGCACGCGTTTTCCCGCCCTCCCGAACTCGAAGAGATCCCCAACGGTCCACCCGAACACGCCAACGCCGGGGGCAAGACGTCGCGGTCGAGATGGATCTCGCTGATGGGGCGGTCTGCTGGTCTGGATCACGACTGTCCAAGTCGAATTGGGAGTCGGGAGGGTTCCAACGGCCAAACCTCGGACGGCACCGCTGTGCCTCCATGCAAGGTACGAGATCTCTCCAGCATCAACCTTCAAGTGACAGTCGACAAGACGGCAAACCGGCGTTTTTGCGTGGTGGGGGGGGATTTGCGGGCTGGATGTCGTCGTCCATGGACCATGGTTGTGGCTGTTTGATCACCATGGCAGAATGCGACACGCACTACCCCGAGCTTTCTGAAACTCCCACTCAGCAGCTGCCAGCTGCAGGTAGTCAGCCTCGAGCCCGAACGCCCACCCCTGCCCCGCGCCGTTCGTCGTCCGCTTCCTCGTCGTCGGCGTGGACGAGGAGGATGGCGGTGGTGGTCGCGGTAGCAGAGACAGGCGAGGCAAGCCCGCGCTAGGTCCAAGTCGAAGGTCCGGGTCCGGGTCCGGGTCCAGGTCAAGACAGTGACGACGACGAGCAGCCATCCTCCACCACGCCTGATCGTCCCGCTCCCCTGGCCAAGTTCAGTGCGTTCGGCCAGGTTGTGAGAGTTTACGCTGACCGCTGTCCACCTCTCGCACGGCCGGACATCATCCGCACGTCTGGGAAGGGCTGTCTTGGGTTCGACTCGATCCGGGTCGAGCGACTCGACGATGGCCTCCTCTCTGCCTCCCGTTGTGGCGTCCCGCGTTCAAGTGACCGTCAGGGTGGTTGAGTATACGATTTATGGTTCGGACTCCCGGGACTAACTACGTAGACGAGCCTCCGACAGCAGCAACCAGAAGACGGCGGAGACGGAGATGTTGCCCAAATAGGAACATGTCCCGCAGGCTTGTCTGTCATGACACCACCTGCAGAGCCCCTCCGTAATCTTAAATGTTTACCGTCTTCTGCTGCCCTGCAGGTAGCGGCAAACAATAGAGGGGCGGCGGGAAACTCTCGAAGAATTATCGACGATCATAGCCCTCCTGACAGGCGCATCCTGACCCGCGCGGGCAGCATCATGAGACTCTGGCCGACGAGGAGGGATGCAGCAAGCGACCGACCGCACTTTTTACGAGGATGAGGCATCAGGTAAGGGGAGTTCGGCCGGAACCCGTACCACAAGAGGAAAGCACAACGCTGCGCGGCGCATAGACCAGTTGCCCAAGCTGGCCGTCTTATTCATGTGCGAGGTCAGGAATCGTCAGAGCATAAAAATATCCAAGGGGTTATATGAAGTAGAGTTTTTCTTATGTTCTTTTACAAAGGAACCGGAGTGGGTGTCTGAGAATCGACTTTTTGGCAGCGGTCCCTCCTGTTGAGATGCTCTGCGGTACCCGTACTTCTGCTGCTATTTTGAGCCGTCACGAGGGTGGGCACTCCAGGCACGCAGCCCGTCCCGTCGTCCCAAGGTGTCCAAAACACGCGCTTTTCGCGACCTTTGCAATTGTTGACGACTCAGGGCCTCGCGGACGCGGTAGACAACGGCTGCTGACGTCCATATCTTCCGATATGACATAGTACAACACGGTGCTATGTTGTGTAGACCGTAGGATGGGCAAGACCCGAAGCCAGATACAAGGCGTAACGCCCGAGGAATGCGGCCAGATGGATTCGTCTCCACCCAACAAACCGCCGCCGGAGCATTTATTTTTTTCTTCTTCTTTCTCTTCGTTCCTTGCACGCTAGGATGCGTGGAGGAGCATGGCCATCCGTTGGGAGAAGGACGATCAGGTCTGGACCCCGACCTATCGACGCTAGGCCCGTCATTCGTCATAAAGCGGTCGTGTTTGACCAGTAGCCACGCTCTCGTGGATCATCGCCAGCCCAAGTGCGGGAAAGTCACTATGGAAAGGGCGGAAAGAGGGCAAGGTCTCGTCGAGCGAGGCCTCGGGTTGAGCGTCACAGCGCACCAGGGGGGAGGGACTCTAGATGCCCATGCTCACAGCGACAGGTTCCAATGCCCACTTTGGGGAGGAGCAACGTCGGGCACCTCATGCTGACTGATGCCGTCCTCAGTTTCAGAATAGGACCCTGGGTGGATCCGGCCTAAGCTTAAGCCGCAACAGCCAATCACGAGCCTGAGGAGCTGGCCCTGCAAGCGCTGCGAGCTCCTCAGGGCGATGATTGGCTGCCTCAGATTCATTCCATGACCTCCAGTGGGGCTCGTCACGAGCGGTCCCATTCCCCACCCGGTGCAGGTGCAGGTGTGCACTTGCCCTCCCGGTCACCCACAACACCATGTACCTATGTACCGATCCATCCTGAGTCCTCGTCCACCACTCGCCGTTGATGGCTGCATCTCATCGCACCAGCATCAGCACCACTCACTTGCAGCTCTATGTCTGACCCTTTTTTTTTTTTTCTTTCCTGTCGTCTTGCTCTCCCGTCCCACCTCCTAGACCGGACCACACACACACACACACACACACACACACACACACACACACACACACACCAGAGAGGAAAACCCTGTACATGGGGCCAGAAATAGCTTTTCACTTTCTCGCCCTCGCAGCCATTCATCTGGGAGCCGTTGCACGGCGCATGCGGGAGTGAGATCGGGTCGCAGAACCTTCGGCCGCCTTGCCCCGTCGGGCGGTTGCTGAGATTGCCTGCGAGCCTTTCACTGCCGTCCGTCACTGCATCTCTCTTCGGCCGCTGCGAACCCACCAGCACCCGACTCGTCGTCCTGCTTCGCGCGGGGCTCCTCCGGCCGCCAGCAGGCCGAGGTTGCCTTGGGCCTCTTTGACGCCGGCATGGCATTTGCTACTCACGCAAACAGGAATAGAAACATCACAGTCGACGCTCCCTCCCCCCTCCCCGGCGCTCTCTGGCCTGTCCGCATGGCTGGGAAAGGGAGAGAAACAACAGGTCCAGGTTGCCAGGCCCAACTTTGGCAAGTGTGATGGGGAATCGTCCGGCAATGGCACGCTGCGAGGAACGACCTGAACGATGAGATGAAACCAGAACCCCCGAGAGGACGAGGGACGGGGATCTGAGCATGCCGGCAGTCGACGACCTCCAACCCGCGCTCCCTTCGACAGGTACCTCTGCGCGCTAAATGCTCTTGTCATCCTCTACGGATACACTATTTTCTTATTTCCCCGGCGGGTGATGGGAGGGAAGGATGGCCGCCGCCGACGCCGCCCACCGCGCGCTGCCGTGCCTGGTCACCTGTCAAATCTGCACGATAATGCCCGACCAATGTGGGCGAGTTCCACCGACTACTGCAATGCTTTTCTTCCTCCAGGCCAGACCGACCTTCCCCAGCACGGGGTGGTGGTGGTTGGCAACGCTCCCTCAAATTTCCAAATTTTCGAGGTACGCTACTTACCGCGTAGGCACGCAGGGCTGGGCGTCCGGCGCCGACGGGATCGTACGGATGGATGTACTGATTCCCTCTGGGATATCGAGTCCCTGGATACGGCCAGTGGACAGAGAGACAGGGAAAGCCTTCCTGGCCCAGAGCCAATCTGAAACGACAGGGAAGACGGCCGATCTCCCTCGCCTCGCTGAGTCGACGAAACATGACACCTTCGACGTCGTCCGCGGCTTGCTGGTCCATCGAACCGTGGACGTGGACGTGGACGTAGGCATGGGCCGGGCATTGGAGTTCTCGTGGTGGTGGTGGTGGTGGTGTTGGACCTCGGGGTGGTGGTGGGCACCATGGCAACCTCGTCGTCAACGCCCAGCGCCTTGCCGGCCGCCCTTTTTTGTTGCCCACCTCGCAATGCGATGGCTGATTCGCGCATGAACCCGCTCATTCCCATCGTCGCTCCCCTGAGCTGCGGTGAACGTAAACGATGCAACAGCAGCATGCACCCAGCCATTTTACCCAACCGTGGTTTCCTCGCCAGCTGCACATCCCCCACCAAGAATACGACGATGGCTGGCTCCTATCACGAAAAAAGCACGAACAAGAGCTCGTGTTGATGTCAACCCGCAGCTTGCTTCCCCAGTTTTTTTTCCTCCTGCAAGCGAGGGCCTTGTTCACGGTGCACAGCCGCGTCGCCCTGCGGTCTGGAAGCGTGAAAGGTGTGCTTTGAGCCAATGTTGTGCAGCACCCGAAACACGACGAGGGCGATATTCAGGTACATGAAACACGAGCGATGGCTCCCTTCCTACGGTAGGGGACATGTCACATCGTCTTCCAGAAAGATTTGAGGCAGCGATCGGCCGTTTATGTCAGCTTTGAACATGTCTTCCTCAGCCGTCGCGGGCCTCCCAGTCGACGTCGGCCGAAGGGATCACCCCGGCAAGGCTGCGCCTGGGCAACGACCTTGCGTCCCATGCCCACAGTCCCCTCTGGCGAGGCAGGCAAGCAGGCCTCTCTGGTGCGTTCCGGTTGGTCCATTCCGGGCAGGCCTTGTCCGGTGCAGCTGGAACGGTGGTGCTCAGCATCGACGACGGCTCGTGGTGTGCACTAATGCCACAGCACCACAGTCTGCCATCGACGGGCTCCGCTGTCACCGATCCTGATGGATTCGGGGAACGGACGGTCGACCAGGAGATATATGCGGGACACGGACTGGACTGGTGGCTCTACTACTGCTTGCGCTGCCTCGCGGGCCGGGACAGACGGCCAGAGAGAGCTAGGCACCACGGCTTCACCCAACTTGAGTTAAGCATGCAATATCCGCAAGGAAGTTATACACTATACGGCCCCCGGCTATGACGTCCGGCCTTGACTTCTCGAATCATGCTAGCCGGCAGCCTTGTCGTTCTCGCGAGGACGATGCCAACCACCCTCAACTCGGGGCAAGACACCGAATCGATATCAAGTCGCCGTCCTCCAGAAGCAAATGCGGACGAGACAGCAGCTGGCCAAAGTTTTCCTGCGAGTCCCAACTCTGCTGGGCAGCAGTCTACCCACACTTCTTTTTTTGGGGCCAAAATCTCAAACTTGACGGCGTCTACCATCAAATGTTTTCCTACCCGTACACCACCATACGACCCATCTCCTCTGCCGCCCACCGCTCTTGTTTCACATCGCCGCGTTTGTTTCGCCCGCCCAGCCCAGCAGCGAAGGAGGATCTGTGTGTGCCTGGCTGGATCTCTCCCACACTGCCTGCACCTCCTTCTCAATCCTGTCCTCGTCCGAAGCGGTAAACAGCGACGACGGCCAGGTTTGGTCGGTTCCTGCACGGCATGGATCGCGCACGCCTCTCCCGCCCACCGCGCTGACGAGCTTTGACGCCGTGACCTGGTCGCACAGGTGCCACTCGGGCAGATGTCTGAAACATTGACAGAGAACTTGTCCAGTCTTTTCCTCTCGCTCTCGTCACTTAGACGGACGTCTTTCCGCCCAAGTGGAAGTCGTCCCCCATATGCCACCGTCGCATTTGGCTCCCTCGTGGCCCTGCCATGCCGTGCCCACCTGCCTTGACTGCTCTAGCTTGAGTCGAGTCTGTGGACGAAGAAGCGCCGACATAGCCTCCCGAGATGCATGGAATCCTTCCATCTCGCAACCGAAATCTCGCCTCTATCGCCGTTGGCTTGTACCCGGCTGCCCGTCAATCGTCGTCGTCCGCTTCGAGTAAGCGGTCATGTCCACCGGGCCAGAGTGAACCGCCACTTGCCGGCACGTAGCCACCCAAACGAACCATTTCCTTGGAGACCGACGACAGGTAGGTCAAGCTGGACCCTGCCAGGCGCGCAAAACGTTCCTCTTCCGCCTCCCGCCGCCACGACCCAAGACCCTGCCTTCGCTCGTCGTCCACCCAGCTTGCCAGCGCTCCCCCGGCCGCGATCTTCCCAGGCCCAGGTCCTCCCAGATCGAGAGTCGTCCCTCTCGGCCTCGCCCCGCCGGTAGACCCCTGGACGAGATCGACTCCTGAAACCGCAGACCTCGTCCGCCTGCGGCCGCCATTGGTGCATGCCGCCCTGAGGCATAAAGATCTGTAGGCGCTCAGACTTGGGACACCGGCCGGTGCAGGGGAGGTCCTCCCTCTGCGTGCGGTTGACTCGCTGGTCCCTGGAAAAGGGTGGCCTGTCGGTCGATTCCTCCGACTGGTTGGTGGTGGGGGCGGACACGAGAACAAGCGCCAGAGTAAGAGGAGGAAGGGGAAGGCTACGCGCATTGCGACGGGCCTCCTTTCTCGTCCCCGCACGTGGCGCCTCGCGAACTCTCGACGAGGGAAGGTTTGCCGAGTCTTTCATGCCCTCGCTCTTGGCGGCAAGGCTACCTAGGTCGATCACTTCTGGGAGAGCTGGGGAGCTCTTTGGGGGCGAAGAGGCGAGCCGAGCAGAGAGAGGGCGACGGGGCGGGATGGCGAGAAAAGCTATTGTCGCCTCGGTGTTGTGACCGCTCCTCCTGTGGCCAGTCGGGGGGGGCACCCCATTCGACGGCGACGGAGAAGGAGGCAAACGGCCAGTCCGCCGTGGGCATGATGACGGCGCTGCCGCCCTGGTCCATGGCTACTATGGTGCAGATCCTATGCCGCCCGTTCGTCTCCTTCCGTCTCTCCCGGCGCTGCTGGAAAACCTCGGGCTCAGTCGGTCGACCGGGGCCCCGGGGTCTTGTGGTGGTAAGTCTCCTGCTGTGGTCTTTTCAACATGACTCCGGGAAAGGTGCGCATGATCGATGCTGATTTTGTGGTCTTTCTTGCTTTCTTTTTTCCTGCGGTATCTGCTAATACCTTGCCGTGCTTGTCTGCCTGTCGTTAATGTCACGACCCGGACCCTTAATCGTGAGAAATCGGATCACTTTCGAGTCGTGAAGTCGTGCCCCGGCTCGGCAGATGGTAGATAGGAGTGAGTGTTTTTGCCCAGCTCGTCGATCCGGTGAAGTCCCCGTGAGTTGGAGGACCTGGATGCCTGTAGTCTTTTCTCTATCCCCTCGGTCTTGTCCCGGGAAACTTTTCTTGGCCAGGCTGGGCAAAGTGAACTTGTCATTCTCTCTCTCTCTTTTCTCTTTCTATCCGTACTTGCGAGTATTATCCCGTACTTTACTTGGCATGGCCTGTCAGGCCAGGCCAGGCATTGTTTACTAGACCCCCCATCGGCCCCAGTGGACTTTTCTCGGCTGTCTACGGGTGTGTGATCGACACACAAGGTTTGGCTTCTAGAACGGCGTTCTCGGGGATTTGAAAGACGAGAGGGGGTTCTGACTCTTGTTGTTGTTGCTTTTCCCTCGCTCTCGTCCATGTTGTACGTTCCCCACGGAGCATTGTTCCGTGCATTTCCTTTGCCATCAGCTGAAGAGAGCGAGAGTGTGTGAGTGAGTAAGTGAGTTCAGGGCTGGCTGGCTGGGCTGGATGGCCCAGTGTAAGTTGACGGAGACAGAGAGATCTGTGCGTGAGGAGGGATAGATGACAAGAGAAGTAGAGTTTCTGATGGTTATAGGTCATGCCGTGATGTGCCTGTGTATTCCAGATGATGATGACCAATCCTAGCCTACGTTGTTCTGTCTCTCAATACCAGAACTACTGTTGTTGGAGTAGGAGTTACATCAGACGTTTTTTTTTCCCCCTCTGGTATGTCATTGTTATTGAAAGTCGGGGTATCAGACCGAAGAGCCAAGTAAACAAGCCACGCGTAAGATTTTTGTTTGTTTTTTTATTTGGAGATCAAGGTTCATTGTGTCTTTTTTTCGATCACTCGGGCCTCCCGAGAGAGAAGTGAAGGGAACCAACCATTACGTCTGCCTCTCCTTCGGGTTTTGCTTCCGCTGATTTTGAGTTTTTTTGGTTTCTTGTTCGATGGTCTGATGTTCTGTTGTCTACTGGACCACCGGATCGGACTACGCGCGTGTGTGTGTGTGTGTGGATTGGCAAAGCAAAAGGCAAAATCTGGGTCACGGCAGTTAATCCGGAAGGAAAAGCTGGGTTTGCTGTTGGTCAGACTCGTTCCGGGTGTCTGTGTTGCTGTTGTTGTTCACCTTTTTTCTGCCTGCGTGGCGAGCTGCTCTACTACCCATGTGGATAAACTACGACGGACACTTTGATCACGGGATAGTCCTGTGTACCGACTTACCGGCTTTCCCCGTTGTATTTCTCATCCGTGCCTTTTCATGGGATTTAGTCATGCTTCTTCTTCTTCTGGGATGGGGATGGAGGGGAGGGGAGGGAACAAAACGTCACCGTGGTGTTTGCATAGCACGGGTAGTTCTTTTTCTCTCTCTTGCCTCTCAGTTGCCTGCCGCTCTGCTGCTGTCAGTCATGACAAGATGGGAGGGTGGGAAGGGAGGCAAGGGCCCATGACTTGTGTCGACGTATGCAAGATGACGTTCGGGGTGGGAGTTTGTTGACGACGCATGCCAGATGGGATTGACTGTTCACTCGTCTACCCTCCATTCCTCGTCCCTCCCGGTCCCCGTCCTCTGCGAGCGGCAGAAAGAAGAGCCTTGGAAGGAAAAAAAGGAAGAAAAGGGCGCACGGGGGGAAGGGGTCCGGGGGACAAGAGTTGAGCAGAGTTGGGGGCAGGGCTGGGGCTTGACTCGTGAAGGGAAAAGCACAGGGCTTTGGGGGGGGTGTTCCGGAAGGCGGACGATCAAGTGTGTCGTCGGGTTCGGGTGCGTTGGGCGGGATTGCCGGGTCATCGTGAGTCGGTCGTCGTTGATGTTGTTGGTTGATGTCACCGAAGATGTCTCCAGGTGGACTGGGGTCTCGGTTGACGGTGTAAGACTGGAGAGCTGGGCGCGCAGGGTTGGAATTCGGTTTCTACGGGGCTCGGCCGTGATGCCCAGTGAACGTCGGATGGGGATGGCATCAGCTGTGCTAGATGCCGAGCTCCTCCATGTGAATCCAGGCCATCTTGATACTCCATGTGCTGATTCTCGGCCGTTCAAATTTTCCAATGCAAGACCGGTTCTCACTTTTATCGCATCTCAGATGTCCGTCCAAGCGCAGTGATGATGCTTCTTGTTCGTCTCCGAGTGCGTCCTGTGTAAGTGTTGTCCTCGAGTGATTCAGGGGCTCGAGAAAGGGACATCGACGCAAAGCGATAGATCGAGATCCGGCGCTCGAGGGCGAAAAAAGCAAGCGTTGGCAAATGTCTCGCCGCCCCTCCATCTAGGCCCGCGATGAAGACATCATGTCTCGACTTTCTTTTCCCTCCTCTCCTCTCGTCATCAGCTGGTCTCACCTTCCTGGGGCCGTCGAGTGTCTAGTCCCTTGATGCCCTTTCGTCGTGTGTCTCCCTGCTAATATGAAGAACGCTCAGGCAGTCTCTCTCTCAAACGCACTTTCTTCTCTGTTGTCATGATTCGTCTAGCCAGACGGTTGTACCGTGGTGCTTGTTACCCAGAGTAATAAACGTCGTGACGCCCTTCTCGCTTACTACGATATATTACTCCGCCAACCGGGTGAAGGAACCTCTGTGAGGGAAAGAGTCGGAACTAGGTTTCTTGCTTTTCTTTCCTTCGCTTCTTATTCCGTGGGTCCCGAACGCGGCTACCCGTTGTTTTGCTTTAGAAAGCATGTGAGCCTTTCCTTCTCCTCGCTCTTTGGAGGAAAGACGGCATGCAATGTATGTCTCTGTGCGACGAGCCTCGTGGCGGAGTTCGGCAGTCGCCTAGATGCGTTTGCGTGTGCGACGTGACGTGACTCTGGCTCATCGAGGACGTTCTAGAACCGGGCGGGAGTTGCTTTTTTTTCTCTCCGGTCGTTGAGAGACGTGGTTCGACCTCGCTTGAGGGGATGGTGTCGTGGAATGGTGTGTTGTGATGGAAGCAGTCTTCCGAGACCCAGAATCTGTAACGTGTGCTGGGAAGCAACCTCTTCCAGCTCGGGTGACATTTTGTTAAGAGTCTCGGATGTTCGGGGGCTTCTTATTCAACGGCGGGATCGTCTCGTACGACGTTACCCCCTGAGAACCCTTGGTTTTAAGGTCCATGAAGCTGCTTCGAAGGCAGAGTGTCTGATGTGAACATGTAAGACGTGGTTAACAATAAAAACCAACTCTTGTGGGACTCTAGGTAGCCACGAGGACTTTCCCTCTTCTTTCTAGGTAGAGAGATATAGACTTGTCGACTCGAAGCTCGGCACAGATGCAAGGCCTCGGTTTCCAGCCCGACGGCAAGCCACGGCGGACTCGGGAGAACGAATATGCCAAGGAACGGAATTCAACGCTCGCTACGTGCGATCATAGGTCTTTTCATATCGCTACGAGAGTTGAACTGCTGTAGATATGTGAGCTCGTGATATACAACTGGAGTAAGATGTAGCCCAGAGTGGTAGGTATTCGTTGTTGATCCCGCTTGTTGTCACTTACCAGAGTCCTCTCCGTGCCAATCGATACACTAGATCAAGATACAGCTAGAAGGAGACTGTCTTCGAAGCATGTTTTGCACAATATAAGGGTGGGTTGTGATCTCTAGGGACCAGGCTTGGGATCTCGGCATGTCTGCACATGGCCACAGTCTCGGCGCAAGGGGTCGAAACCTCGGGTGGTGTCTAGCACGCTCGGAATCTCTATAGGCATACCTGGCGTCCTGACAAGATTTGTGAACAGGTTCAAAGCCTCTCGCTCATGCTTCGTAGATATGGGGTCGATGTCCAGTGCGAAGTCTGAATACTTGGGGTTTCTCTCTTGCAACTAACTGTTAGGGACTACAATGTCAGCGTGGAGGAAACATCAAACTACGGTGTGGAGGTCTCTACGACTGTTGAGGTGAACAAGCCCACAATATGTGGAGGAATTCATTGAAGAGATCAGTTTGGAGCCTCTTACAACTCTTGGGTCCCATGAGGCTGTTTCTTGACAAACTTCGCCCATAATCTGCGAGAACAGCACGCCGACTGCTCGCGTCTGTCCGGAGCATCTCACAATCAACTATGATCAATCATTGGGAAAGAAAGTCAACCGAATGAGTTTTGATTGAAGGCATCCGAACCCTTTAGATCAGCAGTCATAGACTTTAGACGCTGATGTAGTGTGGCCCATGTATGGTGCAGGAACTCTGTGGAAGCGATGTATTCTGATTGTTCTGTTGGAGCTGCGTTGTCAAGGATACCTAGTAGCCTAGCATGTAGTTTCCCGAAGCTGTATACATCCAGCGATATACTAAACGAGTTCCTTATAAGGTAACTAACATAAGATTCGATTAGAAAGAAATCATTCTGGATACGTAGCGCGTCATAGCTCGCGAACCACATTGTGTTGATGTGACCATTGATGTACCGCCTTAGAGAACAAACCAAGATCACCCACACCAGCCGATATTACTCCTTAGATTCTCAGAAATGGCGTCTAAAACTGTCAGTTTCCGAATAACAGCCGCATACCCGGGGGATGTCGGACGGAAGAAGAGATGGACGCCACTTTCAGGGCGGTTCCTACCACAGAGCCATCTCAGAACCAACATGACATGCCTCCCGCGTTGCCAGGTCGCCTCCACAGGTCCCAAACTCTGGATTTCAAGATCAGCCATGAGGTTCCGGTGGTTCGGTTCTGGAATCGGTCTGCTAGCTTCTGTTTATGTCTACATGTATGTACAAGGACGGAGAAACGGCCTTTGGGTTGAGTGGGTGGACGTTCTGGGTGCCTATGAAATCGTCACACTCAATTGTTTCGCCGATGACTTCTTTCTTGCCCTCTCTCAGAACACTAGAAATTGGGCTGAAAGGAAGCGGCGTTCGAGTCCTCTGCGAAGGGCGAGCTTGCATTCACTTCATGCCTTGACTTCCTCCGTCGAACCAACCCCTTGTGCAGCCCCGCTGTCAAGATTGATATTTACAGCATCATTTCGCCGGCCCAGTCCAGGCCTGTTGACAGTTGCATCGAGGCGCGATGAGCTTCAATCGAATTTCTGGGGATCTGGTACCTGGTATTCTCTGTGGCGAGAATGCACTCAAGCCTCAATGGCCGTGTGGCTTCGCAGTTCTTGGAGAAGATCTAGATATTGTTACGGGGACCGCCCGTGGTAGTGATGGGGCCATCTCGATGTCCTAAAGACACCAAGGTACTGCAGCTCGGGTATGACTGCATCTAGAACGTCTTCGACCGTCACGCTCTTTGCCCTTGCCCTTGTTTTCTCGGCAATGACTAGGTCGGGTGTCCTCAATATTGTCGTCTATGGCCATTTCGCTACGCGTCATCGAGATAGCCACGACGTCGGCTCCGCCGTCCGTCATCGCCGCTGAGCGACGTGAACTTATCCCTTACTGATACTCGTTCGAGGACGTCTGCGAGTCGTGAGGTCTTGGTAGCTATCGAGTCGTCTTCCAGATGGGTTTTGGGGAGATTACTCTGATGGAGCCCAAGGGTAGTGACACTCGAGACCGACGCCCATGCGTGCTCGCTGTAAGTCGCTCTTGTCGTTGGTAATTTATGGAGAAGGAAAAGAAGCTCAGGATTGGGAACAGTAGTGTTCATCACCCCGTCCTGTTTCAAAGGCCTCGTCGGGGGACCACCGGACATGATGAACGACCACTTGTCCAAGTCTGTTGCGCATCCTTAATCAGCAAAAAGAATCACTCCCTCTCCAAGAGACTCCGAGCAACTCTGGTATCTCCGTACTGATCATCCGGCAGCGCGTGTTTTTTTTATCCCTTTCTACTTTGGCTGTGAGTTGCCTCATGTTCGTTGTCACTCAAACAAGCAACATTGAACAGCTGCATCTGGTGTGCCTACCTATATACACGTATGCGAGCTGAACGTCAGGGGCAATTCGACGTTCTGGAGGGACACCTCATCATCTCGAACACGGAAAAAGCCAAGGTAATCGCAACCCGCGGTTAGATATCACGCGTGAGTCCTGCAAGTGGCGGCTCAGTTCCACGGGCACCACTTGGCTCCGAGAACTCTCGCCAACTTTACTCAATTCCTGCTTGGCTCCGGCAGAGTCTCGTTTCTGATAATCACTAGAAGTTCCCGGGTCTTTATGTTCTTGTCGAGCAGCATCCCTGGCTTGCTCCCACAGTTCTCAACAAGAGCTTGTCTGGCTGAGACGCAACCGCGAAGAGCAATGTGCTCACAGGAAGAGCCCCGAAATGAACATCACAGACTCAGCCAACTCACGTATGTCGGTAATGGTCACAGCCCTGTGTCTATTTGAGAGGGCTGGTCTTGTAACAGCCCGTGGTAGTCGGCAGACTTCTCAGATGTGATTGTTGTGCAACTAGAGACACAGAACCACCTTTTCACAACCTCCGAGCCTGAAAAGTGTGACTCCCAGGTGCGATGGCGAGATTGGTGCTGTTGCGGTCTTGATCTCGCCGTCTCCGTGCAGTCGACCCATCATTTTCGATGTCATTGCATGGCAATCGTAATGGCGTATGCTGCGTGACGGGGGCTTGCCTGAAGACAGATCGTGCGCTACGAGATGGCTCCGACCTACGACCCTGACGTACTCGGACGTGGTAAATGAGCCTGGACACTGCTTTATCTGTGCCTGGAGCTTTTCCATAATGAACCTAACCTCGTGCAGCGGCATCATAAGACATGTTGTCAATTGGGGTCTTCCAGAGCATGCTCGGGATGCCGCCCGATATGCTCGTCACGAGAACTGAGAAAAGAGTTGGGGCATAGCCAACGAAGGTCGAAGCCTAGCTGGGGCTCGAGATTGACGTGGTTTCTTGTCTTACGTACCTCCTCATCCGAACACGGAACTGTGAAGGGGAAAGCAGCGCAGGGGGGCAGCGTCGGAGAACGACAAGCACGGCTGGGCTCAAGAGTGAGGCCGTAGGTTGTCATCTCATCAGCTCCATCCAGCCCTCATGTATTAAATGCTGTAAGTTTGACGTTAAGAGCAATTCCTTCGTTGCACCAAGCTCTGTGGCGCTGTGCCTAAACAGCTCGGGCAGCAATGATTGAGACGCTATCTCTGGGCCGCCGGCAGGGTCAACGGCGTTTGCCGGTGACTCTTGAATCCATATTGGGAAAAGTAGTTCCATGAGAACAACGACTGTAACCATCGGAGATTCTTGCGATCTATCAGACGCCTTTATCCCCAGCAAAGTCAGTAAGACAAGCTACGATAGTCGAAGGAGTATACTCAATAAGGTAGACTCGGCATGATCCGCGAACTGAAGCATCATCGAGCGAGGCGGGCGGGCAGTTTCTGTTAACACAGCCCGAAGATGAACCGATCAAAGGAGCGGCCTTTGGAGATGTTTGACCCCGGACAAATGTTGAAGGCCACTGCCGCTCGCTACTCACCGTCACCTGCCTTGCTAGAACGCCCGTCGGCTGCTCCCCCATCTGAGAGGGCTTACTGACAGCATGTCGGTCGACTTCATTGCTACTTTGCGATGATTGAAAGGACGACTGTACTACCATTATTTCCAAGCTGCAGGCCAAGAAAGCTAATACCGTGAAGGCTACTTCATGGGTGACTGACCTTGCCCGAAGGCGTCTGTAAGACACAAGACAGATCGTGAGGCCAGGGACGAGTAAGCCGCATGATACTCCTGCGCCCCTGAGCTTGTCCACAGCTTGCTTTAGCTGGTGGTTCGATGCTCACGACGCAATAAGCCACGTATCAACGGGAAAGTATGAGTCGATGAGGCAGCACCAGCTCGAAGATCATATCTTACACCAGGAGGCAGGCGCTCTGGGCCACGAAGCTCAAGCTCGGCCTGAGAATGGACCTGCCAAGGACAAGAAAGCTTTCCAGGAATGAGTGGCCGAGATCAAGAAACGTCAAGATTCGATGGGCGGAAGCATATCAAATGCCCAGAGCGAGTCTCCAAGCCCGCCAAGACACGATGGAGGGGCAGACGACGCGCAAGCAAAAGAGCCTCACCGCCTCACCCCAACGACATGTCCGCGTCGTCCAACACGCCACGGCCACGCACCGCGGAGAACGGCACTGAACAGAGGAATGAAGCTTTCAGAGACTTGTAAGAAGTTGATTCGCAAAGATTAAAAAAAAAAGAACCCCAGTCACCGCCAAGACGACGCCGTCATCGCTTTGATGTATGCTTCCCCTCGGGATCTGAACAGTTTCCGCCCCCCAGTCCCCCAGACTTAGATCTGCAAAAAGAGCGGCTAGAAACGTCTCGTTGGTCTATAATTATAAACTTCCCCCCCTTCGAGGGAGGTTAGACATGCTGCGCGTGTACGTACTCCCGGGCTGGCGCGCCTCCTTTTGTCCTGCTCTCGGCACTTGCGCGGCGAAGCCCAGGGAAGGAGGCGCGATAAAAGTGACCGGCGGCTTCCCGCGCCTTCCCGCTCCCAGACGTCGTCTATCACTCGGCGTCATGCTCGGCGGAGAGGATATTTCATGCCTTGGGGGCACCGACGTTCGGGGCTGGGCAGGGCAGACGGGACTTCATCCGTCCCTCCTTCAAAAGACGAGGCGGAATATCACATGAATAGAACGTCAAGCAAATGGAAGCACCATACTGATGCCGCGTGAGAAGCCAGGAAGCCCAGTACACGCTACACACTACGTACAGACAAGAAAGCAAGAGTGAGGCGATGGAATGTACAGGATCTTGCCACATCGGCTTGCAACAACGACTTGTCTTGGCCAAACGGCCAAGCGGCAAAACGCCGAGAGACACAGAAAAAACACAAAAAGTCTTAGCTGTACCCGCCAATCTCACCTCCCCCGACCGAGAAGTCGGGCGATTTGGATGGGGCGGTAGAAACGCACATCCTTCTCGGCGCCCGATTGCCAATGCCAGCCAAGGCGATGGAACAAAAAGCTTTTTTTTTTTGAACCCTCCATCCATCCAGGTTCCTTGGGAGAACTGCTTTAACTACGTGCTTATCTGTTGGCCGTGATGCGCGCGGGCTTGGCAGGTTTTCAAGGGTGCAATGCGAGCTTCTATCTCTGTCTTCTTTTTCTCCTATTCGTTCTGATAATACCTGAGACCTGTGCTAAAAACTCCCGTCGGCGGACGATCGCCACGTCTCAGACCGTTGGAACGGGGTCCCGGGATGGTTCCTGTCGCTGTCGCCTGTCGTACGACTTGGACACGCACACACAAACCAGGAGGAACCGAAGATAGAAAAAAACCAGATGACGGATTGTGATCGACGAGGGGGACAGACAGCACTGGATATCCCCGTCTTGTCTCAACACACGCAGTGGCTATTTGGGGAGAAAGAAGACGACGAGAGGGTTTTCCCCGCCAAGACCAGAGGTCCCTGGAGGAACGGCCTCGACGCAGGTGGGAGGAGAGTTTGAAGTGTGGTTGCAAGTATGAGAGAGCGGTGGGAGGGCCGTACGGAGGCCATCGCTTGTGAACTTGTCTCGAGCGGCGTCATGACAAACGGGAAGAAATCCCCTACAATCCACTCTCACTCATCGACCAAGTCAGTCAAGTCAGCCAGTCAATCACTCGGGCAAGTTCCTCTCCCTTGGCAGGACCAGCACGAGCCAGGTTTCTATTACCAAAATACACACATACGACAAAACCATTGTGTAATACAGCGACACGGTGAGGTTCCAAGTTGATGCGTGCCGCAAGTCATTATCAAATCCGCAAAGCTCGGGGACCTGTACAGAGTACGTAGGTAGTCAACTGATTCAGCATCCCCCCATCCCCGACTATGCCAAGAACGCGCGCCGGCGAATGGGAATCGTTGCAGAGGAGGGATTTCGCTCCCTTCGTGGGGAGGAACCGCCGTCCACCCCCGTGGGGACCCGCGAGCGATTTCTTGCGCCTGCTCGCCCTGGAAACAGCGGCGGCGGACATGCATTAGGTAATAGCGGATGGAGAAAAGGGAGCTTTCCCTCGGCCATCGGGAAGAGGACGATGGAGCTGCACAGATGGTACACCACGAGCAGCAGAGAGAGACCTTGAAGGGGCGGGACTTTTGCGACAATTGAGGAGCTATCCAAGGCCAGAGAGTGGCCGCGTCAGTGACGATCGATGGAGAAGCAATATGAACCGGCATCGCGCTAATAATAATCATTATGTTGCCTTTGGACCTTTGACCTCGGCTGCGGCCCCCAACAGGTCGAGGCGAATCGTAATCTGCGGTCAAATCTGCGGTCAAGATCCGAATGATGCAATGCGGGCGAGGCAAGAAAGGGCCGACGACGAGAGCGAGGGCGAGAAGGGGGGAGAGAGTGGGAGCAACAAGTGAGTGAGTGAGCGCCGCCGCCAGCAAAGGGGGAGACCCCCATCCATTCCATGGATTGCACAGGTCGTGTTGCGCGGTCAACCTTGACGAGATTCCTTCTCTCGGGAAAAACGGCGCCCCTCTTGTGTCCATCGATAGTGGGGGGAACCAGCAGGAGGAGCTGGATGTTGAATTTCCCACAGGACTGGGGCCCAGAACGATTGGACCAATATTCGGCCAATATTCAAGGGACCTCTGATGGGGAAAAGCCTCGGCGCGCCAGCGCTATTACTCTCCAAATGTAGCCCTGAACCTGAAGATGCGCCGCACCGCTGGAGACGCGGGTCGGAGATGCTGCCTGCCCCTCCGCCCTTCCTCTTGCTCTCTCTCGCGTTTCTTTCGCTTCCCACTCACTCTGTCACTCTATTTGTCTCTTTACGTGTGTTATTACCGCGCGCCGTGCTTCTTCCAGGGGTCGGTCCGTCTGCCTGCCCCCCACCATCGCGAAGTGCACTAGCGCTAGAAGACGCTGGCTGCCAAAGCGGAGAAAAAAAGAAAACGAGCATGGCGGAGACGAGAGACTAAAGTGGCTGGGACTCAGGCACTATGAGGTAGTAGAGTGGGATGAAAGAGAAAAGCCCCTCCAAGGCTCGGCGAGCTCTCCCGTTTCAGTCAGAGTGAAGCCGTTTACCCAATTCGTTTCGAGGGCGTGCATTGCAACGCGACGAACGTTTCCTTCGAGCACTTGTTTTGCATAAAATTAGAAGCCAATAAGAGAAATGGAGAGCAAGGGAAAAGGAGACTGGACAAACCAAAGTTACTATTCGTAGCAGCAGCAGCAGCAGCAGCAGCGGCAAGACTCGTCAAACATTAGACCAGGCTGCTCGCAGTCACTGGGCGTCTTCTGGTCGTCCCTAGTGGTCGTTGCCGTCTCCCAGACTCCCACGCGCCATTTCTGTCACCGACTTCGAGACAGGGTCACGGTTACACCAACCCAGGTCAACGGTCTCCAAAAATGCCACAAGCGGTCGGGCCGCTCGCTCTGTTTGGACGAGGAGGAAACGGATGGGTGGAGGGTTGCAGCGAGTGAGGATAGTCCATCTGGTGCCGTTGCTGCTCCTGTGCCGCGCCAAACGTGAACCCTTGACGTTTCTATGCAGGAACCAACTAGTGCATGCTGCTCTAGAACGCCGCTTTCCGGGGGGTGTTCAAACGACAACGACGTCGCCATCGCGGGTGCGACTGAGCTGCGACTGCAACCACGCACGCTAGACGGCGTGCGGTGTGTCGATGTTGCACTTTCTTGTCTTTTGGTTGATCCTTTCTCGTCCTGTTGACGTGCCGGACTGGGGAAGGGACTGGACGACAGGAGTAGAGACAGAGGGACGAGCACGTTTGACACGCGCCACTACTGCACAGCAAGGCGAGGACCATGCAATAGTCTCCTGTCCGTGTCTCTGACGCGCCTCTGTGATGCGGTGTGTACGAAGCACAATGGGCGGCTGTTTCTCTCTCAAGTCGTCACAATCTTCAAGCCTGGGTACGTTAGCCTGCACGCCGCCACGCCCCTTCGCGCTAGAAGGTGCACTGGAACCCTGATGACAACGGCCATCGCGTTTAGTGGCCGATCTGCGGACGTCGGCTGTACTAGGGCGGGCATCATGTCGACGGGCGAACCCGCTCCGGGTGATGGTGGCGGTGGGAAGTGTGTGCTGGTGCGTGTTAGTGTAGTGTAGGCGTGGCGTAGCGACTTGGCTTCTGCCGGCTCGAATCTTGACACGCGAGCCTAATGTAGCAGTGGCAGCAGATGGAGGAGAGAGAGCCAGAGAGCTTGCGTTTCACTGTGGCTTTGGTATGCGTCTCTGTCGCTGATCGACGGTTGGTCGTGATGGTGGTTGGTGGTTGACGCAGGGCTGGGACGGTGGTGAGGTGGCATACCGTTCTTGGCGCTGCCACACACGAGTCTCGCGAGTATCCGCGTTGCGTGTGCGGGTGCGTGTGCGTGTGCGTTTGCGTGTGGCTGCAGAGATGGAGCGAGGCTAGGTAGGCACCGTGTGCGTCCGTACCAGTTGATACGGTGCGATGCGATGCGGAACGGTGCGGTACGCGGTTATGTAACATGGTGACGAGCCTCCATGCTCTTATCGCGGGAATGGGGATGGGAATGGAGACGTTTGACGGGACTTTGCTCGACCTGAAAGTGAACCAACGACCGAGAAAATTTCCCAAGGACCCATCCGAATCTCTCGCCCCACCATCGCAGCCCCAGCCCCAATTGGACGGAAACCAAGCCCCAGCCCCAGCCCCAGCCCCAGCCCCAGCCCCAGCCGCAAAGCTTCTCTGCGATTGCATTGGCCAATAGCTGTGCCAGTGTCCATAGGTATATACGGATACGGGTGGCACTCTGTCACCCGGCACCGTACCTCGCAACGTGCCCCAGGTACTGCAAGGCAGGCGTTCCGTAGCCAAGTTACTTCATCGCGCTTATCAGCACTTCACCCCTTAGCAGTAGCCGCAGGTAACTGCACAACAGCGGTCACTGAAGTAGTGCACTTGCCTAGTAGCCTCACCAGCGCACGGCGACATCTGATAGGCGAGTTGAGTTCTCAGCACCGCACGTGTTGGCCGACGTGCAACTTGTTGACCTAACCCTCTCTCCCGAGTCCTGGGCACATAGGTACCTGACTGCCGTAGGTACCCGCGTATGTACAGCTACGGTACTATAGACTACCTATAGCACGTCCTGAGAGCTCCCCTGAGCTCCCCCTGAGCTCCAAAGCATCATACGGAGCACCTCCAATTCGACCGACGACTTGGCCGGTCCGGAGGCGAGAGCCAAGCCTCGATGCCCTGTAATGCCATGCAGCAGGCAGCATGAGCATGCGGGTTTGGTTTGCGCAATGTGAGATGTGATTTGCTTTTTGTGTGTCGTGCTCGCTTCTACCCAGGTTGGAAAAGGAACCTAGCAAAAACCCCCGCCCCGCCCCGGTCGAGGAAGCAGGCTAAGCTCAGTGAGGTACCGAAGGAACCTGTCGCACTAACTCCTTCCGGGTCTTGTCATTTGACTATCTTGGCAGTTGGGAATTTCATTACACCTTTCTCTGTGTTTCTTGGCACCACTTTTTCCCTCTTTCTGCCTATCGTGTCCCTTCACAATCTTCCTTTTCGTTTTCCGGCCCACGTCTCACTTTCACGCAACCTCGCGTCGGTAATGACAATGACGTGAAGCCCCATTGGCGATATGCCCTCCGAGGGCAATACTCGGAAACTCGGAGCGGGATCTCCAATTCAATGCTAGATTTCATTTCCCGAACCTCCCATCGCCTCGAGTCCCCAGTCGAGCCCCGGGACTAGACTGAGTTGGGCCAGGGCTTATCTCGCTTTTCTGCGAGGCACGAGGCACCGACATGGAGGAAATCGTGGGAACGGATTACGGAAGTTGGGACGGGCATGTCATGTCATGTCATGGCATGGCATGGCCGAATGGAAAAGTACCTATCAATCATCTCTCCAACACATGCCTCCCCAGGCCTCGGCAGGATGACGGAGCGATTCGCGCTGATGTCCATCGACCACCACCACCAATCCCCGACCAATGATCACCCACGGCTGACCGTCAAATCTTTTTAGACCGAAGAATAATTTGCAAAGCACGCAACAGCCACCTTGTGGCAGCAGCGCACATCAATCACATCGCATCGCATCGCATCGCGCTGCTGCTGCGATCACGGATCGCGCGCCAAGCGGTTGTTTCCGAGCACATCCCAGTCGTGCGACGCGAGGGTCGGTCTTGTCCAAAAGCTTCTACCATCCCTGCCCCAATTGGCACGGCACCGGCGAGGCGCACCCCTCATCCTTCTCATTCGTCTCGTCCTTGGTGTTTGATCTCTTGCACTGTTTCAACTATCCACGACCACGTCCACGTCGACTCCGTACGAGAAGAAAAAAAACCCAAGACGAGGAAAAACAGTGACAATCAAGTGCCGGAGATGCATGCACTACCCCTGCAGCGATTCCGATAACCCACCCCCAACAGAACCGTTAAACGACGCAACGCAACACCAACCACCACGACCACCACCGCCATTACCACCGCCAACAGGCAGTCTGGCAGGCATGGATGATGTGCTATTGGCAGGCCCAAGGCCCAAGACCCCAGGCCCCAGGAGAGCACCCAAGACAGGTCCGCAAAATTGCCGTGTTTGTCGTCTCGACCCATCCCACGCCGCCGCCCACACGGCTCCTGCACCGAGTCTGCGGGACTTTGACCGAAGTATGGATGGACGATGGATTGCTGTTCCAGGTTCACCTTGAGACCTGGCGTTCACGACCTCAGTCTCGCAGAGACAAACACAGACAAAGACAGAGACAGAGAGACTTCCGGGGCCCAGTCCCGACATCTCTTGGCTGCCTTGGCTGAAGCTGGCTTGAAGCCGTCCGCTGTCTGTTCTCGTCGACTCGATAAGTCTTTCCGTCTCTTTGGGGGGGTCTTTGAGAGGGCTTGGGCCTGCCAAACATTGGACCGGCAGTAATTGTTTCCTGTCTGGTATGCGTACTGATACCGCGAATGCTCAACTCAGCCTCTCGTGTGTGCAGGCTCCTCGTCATCTCCGCCTCAAAGCCTCACTTTACTCTGCGAGCAATGACGATCTCCGCCAACTCTACCGCACACCACTTCTCATGCAGGTCCAGCACATCACCACCACTTCCTCCACAGCCCTCGTCGCTGCGAGGTCGGACGAAAAAGAACGAGAGAAAACCGGCGAGCTGACTGACCTACGTAGTGCCTTCTCCCTCGACTTTGGCCCGCGCTACTCGCAGCAGCACGTCAACCCCACGGCACTGAAAGCTCCATGCTCCCTGTTCGATCGAGGGGATTGATGGGGATCGCAGTGGGTTCCTGGGGCTTTGCAAGGGTTTGTCGTGTGCAGGGACCCTCCTCGTCAGCACTGGGAACCAGGTTCCCCTTCTGTTTTCGGTCCCGTGTTCCTCTTATCGTTGGCAGGCATTGCCATGGTCCCGTCCATGAAGGCCAGCAATGCGCGAACGGTTTCCCAGCGGTACTGAGTCGGGTCTGCGCCGCCGCTCCTTCTCTCGTCTGCATCCTCCTCCGTCTCCCGGCGGATCCAGCGCCATTCCGTTACGACAGATTTGCAGGATCGCTCAACGGGTCTGCCTTTCTCGCTCTGGCTCTGCCGACGCGAGATGAACTCGACCAGCTGGCAGCGACGTGCATATGCCACGTTAGTGATAGTGGTGCCCTACTTTTATTACTCGTTTTTCTCCTTCCGCCGAAGCTCCTGACTAGTAGCACTACTAGTGGAATTCTTCCGTCCACCTGCTGGGAAGTCGGAGGACGGTGAACGGCCCGGCCGATAGTCGCGCTCGCCACCCAGCAACAGCCAACAGCCTTGATCCATCTTCCGTGGTCAAATCTCGCCTCCGACTTCCATGCCCGCTTTTGCGTGCCGAGTTGCGGTGCGCTTTTTTACCCAACACGAAGTTTAGGGAGTATGATGATTGACGGACGACATTACATGGACGGGGACGACGAGAGGCCAAGTGGCGCCGGCGGGACGTCATTCTAATGAGTGAATTGAATTGCATCGCATGCAAGCAAGGCAAATGCAATGCATTGATTGCATGTGGCCATTCACAATTTTCTCTGGTCAATCTCCGCCTCCGGCCGCCTGCCAGAACGAGACTGAGCGTGAATTCGGGGCCGGGTCTGTCTGCCTTGCTTTCTTGGCCCGCCTCGTGATGACGGCCGACGCTGATTCAGTCACAGTGTCCATAGTATTAGTGATGTGACTAGTAGGCCATGGGCCATGGGCCATTGCCATGGCACATTGGCACCCCGTCCCCATCTCCAGACTCCATCGCGCATCTCCATCCCCATTCCCCCAATTCCCGCTTGTCACCAATTCCGAATGGCAATATGTACAAGCCAATTGGTGCTAAGAAAGTCACGGCGTCCATGTCCTCCCACTTTTTGCTATTCTGGGCAACACCAATCCGTTTGACGCTGCAGTCGCAGCTGGATCTAGCTGAGTTTTGGCTTGGCCGGGGAAAAGGTCTTGGCAGGTTTCTTCGCGGGTGTTTAAGGAAGTCAAGTCGGGTGTTTAAACATAGCAAAGATCGGGCCGGAGCCAATTGGGCGAGGAGAATAAGAAAAGACGTGCTGCGGGATGCGCAATGGGTTTACGCGGTAGGCGGTATAGCCTCAAATCCCCAAGGTCTACGTAGCCAGAGCAAGGCGGTCCAAGGCCCCCAGGCCGGTCGCGAGGCAGATCGTCCATGTGTGTTTCCAAAGGAAAAGGCTTGGCAGACGATTCCCGCGGAGGATGGGGGGGGGGGGAGGATGGGGGGCTCTGACCTTGTCTTACCTTGGAGCGGATACTGGGAACTGGGAGCTGGATTGGACGTTGTTGGGTGAAAGGGAAGTACCTGGCTATAACAATGGACGGGTAATTGGACAATAGAAACAAGAGAAAGAGACGGGAGATGGGAAGCGAGACTCGAGAGAGAGAGAGAGAGACACACGCCACACACGGACGCCCTTCGCTTCGCCGCCGTCGCCGCCGGGCTCTATTCCGGGAGGGGTGGTGTTGAAGCTCTTGGCGCGCCTCTCAGGGCCCAGAGGTGCGTCGCGGTGTTCTACGGCAACTTCAAGACGTGGACATGACAGTCGAGGGCTTGGCGGAGGCTCTATCGCTCCCCAAGTGCGGACGGGCACTGTACGGCGGAGGTTGTACGGACATACTGCACTGGCGATGATGCAGGGCGGGCAGGGCGGTGCGGTGCGAAAGGGCGAGGGCGAAGGAGAAGGGGGGATGGAGGCAAAAGAAGTGAGCCCGGGCAAAGTACCGTACCCGCGAATACGCGCAGGGCCGGTACTCTCTCGTCTTAGGGGACTTGGTCGGTGGTCGGTGGTCGGTATCCCGCGGTGGCCAGTAGCCGAATGGTCAGTGGCAGGCTGGCAGGTGTGTTCTGCAGCGGGATGTACGGTCACGTGATGTGGGTTTCGGAGCTGAAACCGTCGCGACCAAGGGGCCGGACGACACTGAAGGAGTAAAGGCAGGGGCAGGGGCAGGGGACCGGAGAACAAGTGGACAGGGGGGCAAGGGGTTGCATATGTGGGGGTGCTTCTTTCTGCATTCAGGGCCCAGTCCTAGTCCCAGTCCCAGTCCCAGTCCCAGATGGTCAAACGTCGCCTCTGTCTCTCTCAGTTTCTCGAGACTCCCCCGTCTCTTTTCCTCTTCTCTCCACGGAACATGTCCTTGACTGGGGGGGTGTCTCCGGACCCGCGCTCCAGCAGGTATCCAACCTGGACCAGGAACACCAGACAAAGAGAGACGAGTCCCGGAGGGGGGCGTTCTGATTTGAACTACGGGGCCTATTCGGCGCCGTAGTGAGCGAAGCATTCAGTCAGTGCTAGCAGCGCCAGTAGCAGCAGCAGCGGCGGCACCCACCCGCTCTTTCTCGACGAAATCTCGGAGTTGAGGAGGAGTCTGTGTCAAGTTCCCCGTCCGTCCAATCCAGTGCAAGCGCAAATACGGTCCTACTTTTTTTTTTTATCGCTCACCCAACTCCGTTCAGGACTTTTTTATGTTCACACATTTTTTCATAGTACAACTCTGATATACACTGTACTGCACCAACGAGGCTTTACACTGTACTGCACCAACGAGGCTTTTTACCCGCCTGTCATCAGACCCAGTCGTCCACACACACACACTCACATCCATCCATACATACACTAATACACACTGCACACATACCCTGAGCAGCCTAGCAAGTAGCGGCAGCAACAGTGGCAGGTACACTAACACTACCACTGAGGCATTTTCGTTCGTTGTACTATCCGTAGGGAAACTTGCGGCGTTGGACCCCCGACCCCACGGGCTCCTCCCGGGCATGTTCAAGTCACTGTCGAGTAGTCTCACTCGTCTTTCCCGCCTTGTATCCATCCTCTCCCGCTTCTTTTTTATTTTTCTCACTCGGTCGACCCTTCGAAACGCACGACTCAAGCCGGCTTCCCCTGGTTGTCGGGACTGCATCCTCGACATCCTGGCAGATGAGACAGCGAGTTGTCTCTGTGTTGATAGGTCGGCCCGTCTAATGGGGCATGGCAAATTTGCGCTAGAATTACCCATCTCTTCCAAAGAAGCAGGTCAGCTCGGCTATTGCATGCCTCGCCCTGCTGGCCGCTGGGCTGGCCGCTGGTCGCTGGCGCTGGTGCCGTTGCCGTTGACCTTGACGTTGCTAGCACTGGGCTGCGAGATGTTGCTCTGCTATGCCAAGCATGGCTCTCTCGCTTTCTTTCACTGTCTGCTCTGCTGTGCTCTACTCTGTGTTGCTCTCTGCACCGCAGATTATCGCTCGCTTTCTCTCTCTCTTTTGCCCTCTGTATCTGTACTGTCTTCCCCGTATTCCCGTTCCCTCATCCTTCCTCGTACTTAGATGTCCGGGGTCTGCCCGTCGGTCTTTCTTGTCCCATCTCTCTTCGCTTCCTTCACCGTGGCCTATCTCTCCGTGTCACTGTGCGGTCTTTTTCATCCCTTCTTTTTTCGTGATGGGGGTGGGATTCTGCCTCGCCCCAGCGGCAAAAAAAAAAAAAAAGTGTACCGTCGTTCACTGGGATGCTCGAAATAGCATCGATACGTGGTGTATACATTCAAAAGTATGCAACTATGTGCGTGGGAGCATGTGTTTCTATGTGTGTGTCGCCCGGTCACAGTGTGTGGAGTTTTCCCTCAACCCGCATCTGTTTTGATGCTTGCAACTTCTTGGCGTTGATCCGAGCAAGACGGGGTACGCAGCTACACGCCGGTCCCTTGTCGACACACTTCGCGCGCACATACCACACACACACACACACTCTCTCTCGCATCCACGACACCGGCCGCGGTATCTCTCGTGTCTCCTCTCTTTCTCTCGCTCTCTCTCGCGCTGGAGCCGGTCTGGCCTTGCACCTGCACTTGCACTTGCATACAACCTGTACCTGCCTCTCCCTCGCCTTGCCTTGCCGCCCGTCTGGGGGACTCCATCGATACATGGGAACCCACCTACTCGTGTGCCCGCCGGCCCGCGCGTATCTTGTGTCGTGGATGTATCTCTCTGTATAATGTACGACCGGTATCCGTCCGTACCCTTCCCAATCCTAATACCCTAAGCCTACCTTACCTTACCGGTGTATGTACACGATGTACCTTCACTACCTACCGTATGGATGGATGTATACACAGGATGGATGAGGGATGGATGGATCATGGTATGTGCTCTTGCCGCGAGTTATGCCAGTCCAGTCCAGTCCAGTCCAGTCCTGCCTTCCCTTCCCGGCACCACACACGCCTTTGGTCCCATCTTCTTTTTTGTGCGCATCCGCGGAAGTTGGCTCGCCCACCCACACTCCATCTCACCCCGTCCGGCCTCGCCGCTCTACAGATAATATAATATGCCCTTCCTCCCGCCGTGATTCACGTCTCCTTTACCCTAGCCTCTCTCACCTCTTCACTCTTCTTGTCCCTCCTTACCCTCCATCCCCTCCTTATTCCCCTCCCCCCCTTTGAGATCCTTCACCCGAAGAACACCTCTCGACCTGAAGCTGTCCTGTCCCGCGCAACTCTCCGTTGGCTTGTTGGCTCAGTAGTGGCTACAGCTGGACTGTAATCCCTCCTCACCATGGCTCCCTTCAAAATGGCCGGTCTGATCGGCAAGGGCGGCAACAAGCACTACCCGACCCCTCTCAGCACCGAGGAGGACGACCAGGACCTGGAGACGGGCAACTTCCTCCAGGAGCGCCAAAGGAACAACAGGGTTGAGGGTGCTCAGGGCGAATCCGGCACTAACGATGAATACCGATCGTACGTCTCTCTGCCTCTCTCCGCCTCTTCTCCTGTCCCTCTCTGGGACTTACACCCACGCCAATCGGGAGAAGGCTCCCCACGAGCTTCTCCCAACGCCTCTCAACGCAAGAATCTGTCTCGCTAACTTGCCTTCTCACACAGTCTGGTCCGTTACATCGACACGTACCGGGATCCCAATGCGGAACCGGAGGAGATGGAGGAGGCTACCACCTCGAAAAAGGTGCCTGCCTGGCAGTTCTGGAAGAAGCAGGCTGATGGCGTCTCCGGCGCCAGTAGCTTCGTCACCCCCGCCGACTGGCTCAACACCGACCTGAAGACCGGTCTTGACCCCATGGAGGTCGAGCGCCGCAGGAAATACACTGGCTGGAACGAGCTTACCACCGAGAAGGAGAACATGCTTCTCAAGTTCATCGGTTTCTTCCGTGGTCCCATTCTTTACGGTAAGCCTCACTTCTTCTCTCCTGCCCTCCCTCCCATCTTGGGAGGGGAAACTGAAAAGACGCTGTGGCCAAGTCGCCCCGGCAGTCTCTTTCGGACTGGGCATTGCCGCATGAAACACCAATGAGCAAACGCTAACTTTGCCATGCAGTCATGGAGCTGGCCGCCGTTCTCGCTTTCGCCCTCCAGTCTTGGTTGGATGCCGGTGTCATTGTCGCCATTCTGCTGCTTAACGCCGGTGTCGGTTGGTACCAGGAGAAGCAGGCTGCCGATGTCGTCGCCAGCTTGAAGGGAGATATCGCTATGAAGGCTCGCGTTATCCGCCAGGGCAGAGAGGAGGAGATCCGCGCCCGTGACCTCGTCCCCGGTGACATTGTAAGTCGTCTCATCTCGTCGACGCCGTCCCACCGATCTGGGTCGGACGAAGTCGATCTCTTGCGCGTCGCCGCCGCTAACACACCTTTTCTAGATCATTGTTGAGGAGGGCCACGTCGTCCCTGCTGATGCCCGTCTGATCTGCGACTACGAGAACCCCGCCGGCTACACTCAGTACAAGGCTGAGCTCGAGGCCCAGGATGTCATGTCCCCCAACCGCGAGAAGTTCGATGAGGACGGCGAGGAAGGCAACGCCAACCCCGCTCTCGGCCACTCCATCCTCGCCGTTGACCAGTCTGCCATGACTGGTGAGTCTCTCGCCGTCGACAAGTTCATGACCGACACCGTCTACTACACCACCGGTTGCAAGCGCGGCAAGGCCTACTGCATTGTCACCCACGGCGCCCAGGCTTCCTTCGTCGGAAAGACCGCTTCGCTCGTCCAGGGTGCCCAGGACCAGGGTCACTTCAAGGCTATCATGAACTCCATCGGTGCCACTCTCCTCGTCCTCGTCGTCATCTTCATCCTCGCTGCCTGGATCGGTGGTTTCTACCGCAACCTTGAGGTCACCAAGCACGACTCTTCCGTCAACCTGCTCCACTACGCTCTGATTCTCCTCATCATCGGTGTCCCCATCGGTCTGCCTTGCGTTACCACCACCACCCTCGCCGTCGGTGCCGCCTACCTCGCCGAGGAGAAGGCTATCGTCCAGAAGCTCACCGCCATTGAGTCCCTCGCTGGTGTCGACATTCTCTGCTCCGACAAGACCGGTACCCTCACCGCCAACCAGCTGTCCGTCCGCGAGCCTTTCGTCATGGAGGGTGTCGACATCAACTGGATGATGGCCGTCGCCGCTCTCGCCTCTTCGCACAACATCAAGGCTCTCGACCCCATTGACAAGATCACCGTCCTCACCCTCAAGCGCTACCCGAAGGCCAAGGAGCTCATCGCCGACGGCTGGAAGACCGAGAAGTTCACTCCCTTCGACCCCGTCTCCAAGCGTATCACCGCCATCGCCACCCACCGTGGAGTCCGCTACACCTGCGCCAAGGGAGCCCCCAAGGCCGTCCTCGCCCTCACCGACTGCACTGAGGAGCAGTCCGCTCTCTTCAAGGAAAAGGCGGCAGAGTTTGCCCGCCGTGGTTTCCGTTCGCTCGCCGTCGCCGTCAAGGAGGAGGATGGTCCCTGGGAGATGCTCGGCATGCTGTCCCTGTTCGACCCCCCTCGTTCCGACACTGGCCAGACCATTCTTGAGGCTCAGGCTCTCGGTCTTCAGGTTAAGATGCTTACTGGTGACGCCCACGCCATTGCCGTCGAGACCTGCCGCATGCTCCAGCTCGGTACCAAGGTTTACAACTCCGACAAGCTCCTCCACTCCGACATGGCCGGCACTTCCATCCACGACCTTTGCGAGCGCGCCGATGGTTTCGCTGAGGTCTTCCCCGAGCACAAGTACCAGGTCGTCGAGATGCTTCAGCAGCGTGGTCACCTTACTGCCATGACTGGTGACGGTGTCAACGACGCTCCCTCCCTGAAGAAGTCCGACTGTGGTATTGCCGTCGAGGGTGCCACCGAGGCCGCCCAGGCCGCTGCCGATATCGTCTTCCTTGCCCCCGGTCTGTCCACCATCGTTTCCGCCATCAAGCTCTCTCGCCAGATCTTCCAGCGCATGAAGGCCTACATCCAGTACCGTATCGCTCTTTGCCTGCATCTTGAGATCTACCTGGTCTCGTCCATGATCATCATCAACGAAACTGTCCGCGCCGATCTCATCGTTTTCCTTGCCCTGTTCGCCGATTTGGCTACCATCGCCGTCGCCGTAAGTACCTTGTCCTTGCCGTTGCCAATGTAATTGTTTCTAACAACCTCTCCAGTACGACAACGCCCACTTCGAGAAGCGTCCCGTCGAGTGGCAGCTGCCCAAGATCTGGATCATCTCCATCGTTCTCGGTACCATGCTCGCTGCCGGCACCTGGATTCTCCGTGGTACCATGTGGCTCACCGAGGGTGGTGTCATCCACGAGTACGGCTCCATCCAGGAGATTCTCTTCCTCGAGATCTCCCTGACCCAGAACTGGCTCATCTTCGTCACCCGTGGCTTCGAGACCTTCCCCTCGTTCCAGCTCATCGGTGCCATCGCCGCCGTCGACGTTCTGTCCATCATCTTCTGCGTCTTCGGTTGGTTCTCTGGTGGCCGTGGCGAGCCCGCCTCCCCTCCCTCGCTCAACAAGTTCCTGTCCGACGACGGCCGCACCGACTTCGTCACCGTCTGCGTCGTCTTCGTCTACTCTGTTGCCGTCACCATCGTCATGGCCCTGGTCTACTACGTCATGACCAACATGAAGAGCCTCAACGACATGGGCCGCAAGAAGCGCAGCGTCACCGACACTCTGATCGAGAACGTCCTTACTCAGCTGAGCAAGGTCGCCCTCGAGCACGAGAAGGACGACAAGGGCGAGAGGTTCTACATTGCCAACCGCACCGTTGTCGAGGAGGGTTAAGGAACCAATATCACCCAAAGACAAGACATGGTGGTTCCGATATAGAGTCTTGTTCTTCTTTTTTCTTTACAGGTGCGAAAGAGACATTGCGACAGCGTGTTCATCATTTCCCACACAAAGCATTCTGCAAAAACCCATTTTCTTTTGCTTATTCCAAAAATCAACATCCGCCACATAGAGAGGGACAAGAGTTGGATTTCCGTAAGGGGGGAACCTGGATCCTAGGGGCTTTTTTTCTTTAAACCCAAACAACCCGAACAAAAACTGTCACTAATGGCCCCCCCGATTTTTCTCATAATTGTAACACAAAAGACCATTGTTCTGGCGTTGGTCGGGTCGGTCGGATAATCAAATCGATTTTTTTACTGTTAAAATTACGCTCTCGTTCTCGCTCCTCTGCATCGTGACATGTCTGTAAATCTATCGATCTTGAAGTCTTCTGCCTTTGGGCTCAGTAGCAGAGTTTCAAACACTCAAGTTGATGACACAATTGGGAAAGACGGACGATTGCCGAAGGGTTGCCCAACGAAACTCTAGTCTTCCCCAACCCTCGAGACAGGAACCCGGTCCCCGGGAAACTCTGCCCCCACCACCGCCACAGTGCCTCGGAGGAGGAAAAAAAAAAGTCTTTTTGCTGCCTCGTCACATGATCCGCAACCCAGCCTGTTTTGTAGCCGCTCCCGGGCCCTTTTTGTCTCTTCATGCGTCGACAGCCCATCCCGACTCTTCGGCGAGGGCTGACTTGAGGGCTGACTCTTAGTCTCTTCCTACTCGACCCGGTTGAGTAAGTCGAACGTAAGGAAAGCCGGGGGGTTTCTCGGGCTCGTGTTCCCACCCACACACACATGGGCGCTCGTTCGTTGTTGTCCTGTCCGTGAGATCGGGACCGCCGGGAGATGGAACAGTCCTGCCTGCCTGATCGTACTGCCATGGGACGGGAAAACGACTCGCGCTGCTGTGCGGTCCTCGTCGTCGTGTAAGGGCCTGCGGCAGGGACCGTTTCCTGGTCTTTTTGGGGTGTGGTTTATTTGTAATGTTGTGTATGATGCGATTTCTGTCCTCGTGGGTTCAGTATGACGAATCTGCGGGAGTCCCGTTGGCACGTGTGTTTGTACGTTGGTCGACTTAATCTTTCCGTCCCATCTTTCTCTCTCGACTTCTTTTCTTCTTATCTCTCTTGGGGGATCGGGATGTCCGGTGGGACGGAGGGTAGGATTCCCGGTGGGCTGTGTGTGTTGGGGGAGAGAACAGACTCGCGGCCTCTCTCCTCCCTCGTCGGGGCCAAGACGAGGCTCGTTTCCGGGCCGGAAGGTTAATCGTTTGCTCTTGTTTCTTCCGTTGGCTTTTGCTTTTTTTTTTTTTTTTAGAAGGGATTGAACTTGGCGCGGATCCGTCGCTGAGAGGATTTGTGCGTTTGGTTTTGCAGGCGGTTTATCTCTCCCGCGCGTCATCATCTCTTTCGGATTGTATACGAGGAGGAAGGGAGGACGTTTACGATCGACGTCCGTCACCCTTCGGATAGCTCCTTTTTTTTTTTTTTTCGGTTTCACGCTGCATTGGAGAGGATTTTGCTCGGATGAATCTCGAGGCTCGTACAGGCACTCCGTCCTTTTTTTTCTGTTTTCTTGGGTCACGGGGAGCCGTGCTGCCATGCGGGAAGGAGAGAGAGTCTGCATGCCCCCCCCTTTTCCTGGTTTTGTTCCTCAACCGTGTGCGAGCTTCTTGATTCACTGGAGAAGATGGGATGTGCTTTGGTGTGCTTCTTTTTGTTCGGATACCTTGACGGGAGGTGCTGCCACGGCCGGAGGTGAGGGTATTCGGAGGTCTGCCGTGGGTCACGTGTCACGGTACCTTTTTTGGGAGCATCTATTACGACTAGTGGTCGTCAGTGGTTAGCAGTGATTCCGTATCAACGCGAAAGGTAACTGAACAGTATTTAAAGGGTGTAAGGAGTGTCTTCGTCAAATGGTCACAACCGGCAAACGTTAGAACTGGGGCCGCGGCCCGGACATGGAAAGTCTGGAGCTGGGCCCTCGAACATCTAGATGTGGCAAAGCCCGCCAGGGCAGACGACTAACCCGGGGCCGGTTGGAAAACAAACACCGGCTCCGTCGCCGGTCCGGCGGCGGGTATTCGTGCGTGATAAAAAGCCGGCGGCGAATCCGGTGACCGCACGTAACGAGAGCTCAGGCCGTGGCCGTTGACCGTTTCCAACGAGCAATGACAATCCAGCTAGGGCACTTCTACTCTCTGGTTGCCTGCTGGGCCGGCCGTGCAGCTTACGAAGGAGACCCGGACTAACAGCCGGGCTGATAAATACTGGCTGCCTTCATCTCTTCAAGGGCGATACTCGGCCCGTTGGTGGAGGCGTCCTGCTGCCCCTGCTACTAACAAGACCTTCTTAGAAGCCCAAACCCAGGGGCAGAGACGAGTTATTAGCATAGACTATAAATTTCCCATCTCCCTCTCTTCGAAGGCGATTCTTGTTCCGCAGCCCGTCAAAATCTATCATCCACAGCTGGATGGCGCGGTCCCGATGCCCAAGGAGGCACGATCTTGGATCGCCTCGAATGGGTACTTCCGCCCAGCGGACGCGTCAGCAATTACGCCGGTGGTAGGAATAACTTGGGAATAAGACGAAGAAGACGGACGATAGAGGAAGCGAGCAGGGTCGGCACCGTGCCGTGTAAGTGTCTTCCCGTCTTGGCTGGGAACCGTCCGGCATCCCGAGATCCTGAAATTCACACTTCGCAAAGCGTTAGATTCTGCCAACTGTCACTATGCTGACAATCTCCGCTCCGATTTCTCCATCTATTCATTTCTTTTGGAAAATGGAGAGGCTGGTGCTGAGGAAGATTACAGCTCATACGTCCTCGTCGACGGTTCGCCTGCGACTCTACGTCCATGATGCGAGAGACGACAGCGATCGATCAACCGAACCCAGCTGGCTACTCATCTGTGATGGAAAAATGCCCCTGGGTAACGTTTCAGTGGTGTCGGAATGTCGAAAGCACCACCATGAGCAGCACGATGGCAGTAGGCGCAACTGGACAAGACCCGTGTTGAGTCTTCATTGTGTCTGCTGCTCTTTCTCGGCGGATACCTGTACGAAATCGAGCCCCTGCGCAACGTGACCTGGCGTCTCGATGCCGCCTAAACCTCGATGGCCTCAGCGATGCAGCCTCGTGCGGAAAGTGCTCTCGCCAGTTTCACGAAGCCACCGGCGACACTCAAGCTCCGTCACGGCCGTAGCCGACTGCGGTGGCTGTGAGTGCCGGACGCGAGGGCCCTCTTGAAACTTCCCCGAGGGAATAGCTGGGACGTATTCCGACGGCCCAAGGAACAAAAACGCCCCGCCGCTCGCAAGATTAACAGTCGTCAAGCAAATATAAGCGCGGTGTTGATTAAGCGAGCTGGAGCTTTGTCGGCTTGGTCAATCTGCCGTCCTATTCCTACTCTTTGCGCTTCTGTCCGTCCGGGAAGAAGGGGTGGTTGATACCTGTGGCGCGCTCGCGTCTGGTGTCCGTCATCGCCGCTGTCCGTATATTCACAGCCGTGGCCGAGAAAGGGATTAAGGGCAAACAGGGCTCGGATCAGTGCGGCCCAGGCGGCCCTCCAGACGTACATGCAACGCGTTCAAATCCTGACCATCGACAAGATCAAGCGGAGCTTGTCAAAGCTGGGCATGTACAAAAGAGAGCTCCGAGACGCCCTCGACCATGTCGAGAGCCTAGATAGCTTTTTATACTACGCTCTATAGCAGTCAGACCTCCATGCTCGAGGCGGGGCAGTGTCTCGCGCGAAAGCTAGACAGACCTGCTTGAAACAGCAGCGCCATCGGAAGAATAAAACCCATTACAGTGAACCTATGAAGGGACGGGAAAGACTTCTTCTTCTTCTTGGTGTTCTCAACACCGAGAGAGCATTTCTAGCCCTCATATCATAGCTTGAGATCAGATGGGATGAGAAGACCTAGGTCTTCTACCATATCTGCGAAGACCAAGAACAAGGCCTACTTTGAGAGTAGAAAGTTAGATTGCGTCGTCCGTCACTACTGTCTGTCGTGTATCCGGCATCTACTCACCTCAGAAGGCGGGACGAGGTCCTGGACGGGGACGTCCAGGGGGCACTAAGGTCCCCGTCAGCGAACATCCCCGGGGCTTTGTGGACGCTGATGATGACGGGAATGAACCACAACAGCCGCAAATCGATGAGATACGAGCGACGGTGCCGAGAGGCGAGGGCAGACTCGGTGAGGAAGTCGAGACTAAATAGACATCAACTTCAGTACCCCTGTCAACCGATCTCCTGCAGCGGCCTTTAAAAGCGCACTGTTCCTCTCTTCCAACCACAACCCGTTTGAGAGACGCGTCGTAAATGTCCATCTCGCTGTCGGTGGACAGTGATGAAGCGGGCTCTTTGTCAACTTCCCACCCCCCCTTCGCCGACTGTCTCCAATGGGTAAGACATCCCCCGTCGTCATGCGCGAAGGCCTCTCGTGCTGCGCTCCTTCAGCCACGTCCCGGATCCGTCGCGTATTCCGGACAGACACAGCGTGGGGAAGACGACGGACGGCGAAAAAGGGGGGAAAGTGGGGGAAGGCTCGCGAGCTGACGACTCTGGGACGGGACTCGTGTCCCTAACAAACCGCGAAGACTTCAAGCTGATCGGGGTCGGGCAGTCGACGCCTGGATCCATGTGGCCGTTGTGAGGAGAGAAAGTGCGGATGGATCGTCCTTAAAATGGATTTGCGGCGTGAAGTTGGGCGATACGCAAGAGCGCTCGGAAGGCCCTCCTCGGCCACGAGGAACCATGGTGCGCGCCTTTGGATGCAGAGGCCATTGATCTGGATCGACGTACCACGGGTATGCACCCCGGTTGCATAGCAATCCTGGCCTGTCTGCGTCGGGTCTGTCTGTCATGGAGCCGTGAAGCGAATGAGAGTGAGGACACAGAACTATACGCAATCAGCAACATGGAAGACACAGGGCCGGCTACATACCCACCGCGGGCGAAGCCGTATATGACAGACAGTGCTAAGCACGCAGGTCGAATCACCAAGTCACACGTCATGGCCAGGCCTTGGGTAATCAGTCGCTAAAATGGAGCTACTTAATTATGCAAGTCTAAGCCTACGGCTCACCCGTCCACCAAGAAACGTACATGGCGGCGGGGAGAGGACCTCTCCTCGTGCCCTCAAACCCTCTGTTCCCGAGGGGGAGAGCGAGACAGCCTCGTGATATCAAAATCAACCAACCAAACCGACCAGTCCATCAGTCATCAACAACAAATCGCCGCAACGCCGTGCCGCCCCAAGCCCCCTCGGAGGTGGGAGGTGGGATGGACCACATGCCTCATCCAAAGAATGAACGAGTTTAAGTCGACCCTCTTTTTCTTTCCTCGCATCGATATTACCGGAATCAAGTCAACCGCTGCAGCCGAACCTTTTTGTCTTTGTCCCTTCTCTTTTCCAACGCATCTCTACTTGCCCGCGGCGACGCCCTCGACGAAGCTGAGCGCCTCCTCGGTTGGCACGCAGTCGATGGAACTCGTCTTGTTATGGAACGTGACACCGTAGCACTTGTCGGCGATGTGGACGATCTCCGGGCGGAAGGTGGTGCAGATGAACTGCGTGCCGGCCTCCTGGGAGATGGACTCGAGCAGGCTGGCGACGGCGGTGCGGTACTGCGCGTCGAGGTTGGCGTCGACCTCGTCGAAAATGACCATGGGACTGCTCTCCGTCTGCTGGAGGGCGAAGATGAGGCACAGGGCGCACAAACCTGGGCGTCCGTTAGTTGACAAGCTCAATTGAATAATGCAACGGCACGCGGCGACTTACTCTTCTGACCACCACTGAGTTGCTGGATCCTCTGCTGCTCGTCGAGCGTCTTGGAGTTGAACGACACGCTGATGCCGACGCCGGTGTAGTTCTCGACGCCCCTCTCGTCGTCCGACTCTTCGGGCTCGACGCGGCGGTCCGTCCGGCGCTGGATGACCAGGCGGCCGTGTCCGGCGGGGACGAGCTTCTCAAAGATCGTGGCGAACTCCTTGGAAACCTGCTTGAACGTGCGCTCGATGGCCTCGTCCTTGCGCTGGTCGAGATGCGCAACGAGCTCCTCGATGGACTCCTGCGAGGCGTCGAGCTCCTTCCGGCGCTTGAGGAGCTGGTCCTGCTGCGACGTGAAGCTGTTGTACTGCTCAAAGGCCTTCTTGTTGACGTGCTGGAACTTCTTGAGCGCGTTCCGGACCTTCTTGAGCCGCGAGTCGATCTGCCGGGGGTCCATGTTCTCGTACTTGTCGAAGGCCTCCTCCGGCAGCACACCGAGATCTCTGATCGCCTTGGCGGCGTCCGCGGCCTGGGCAGTGTACACGGCCTTCTTGGACATGCTCTTCTCGATGGCGCTGCGCTGCTTGGCCTCCCTTGCGGCGACGGTGGTGCGGATCTCCTCCTGCTCCGCCTTCTTGGCCTCGCGACGGTCCAGCTTGCCGCCGAGCTCCTCGAGCTTGCCCTCAATCTCCTCGATCTTCGCCTCGATGGACTTGGTTTCCCGCTGGAGCTTCTTGAGCTCTCTCTGGGCTTCCTTGAGGCTGCCGGACTCGGCGGATGACGAGTTGTTCTCGAAAGCCTGGCTGTTGAGCTGATCCAGCCGCAGCTGGAGGTTCTGGTTGATGTCCGTCTCCAGGATCTGCTTCCGGCTCTCCGCGTCTCTCCTCTTCTTGCTGGCATCGTTCCACTCCTTCTGGAGCCGCTGCACCTGTCCGTCCAACTCGACAAGCTGCCTTTCCTCGGCGTTACTGAGGGCCTTCTTAAAGTCGGACGCCAGCTCGGCCTCGTCTGCGGAAAGACTCTCGGTGAAACCCCTCATGTCCCGCTCGACCAGGTCGCGGTGCCTAACCGCGTCGTTCAGGCGTCGCTTCTCGTGCTCGAGCTGGGCGCTCTTGTTCGCCAGTTCGTGCCTCAGGGGCTCGAAGCCGGCTTCCAGTTGACGAAGCTTCTGCTCAGCCTTGGTTACCTCACCCATGGCGCGAGTGATCTCCTGCTGCTTCTGCTCAATCTGGCTCCTGATCTCGTCCGACTGCTCAAGGAGGCGCTCATACTCGCCACGCCACTTGTTGACAGCTAGAACTCCTTCCATCCTGGACCGCCGGGGGTCGATGTAACCACCAGTCATCGCACCTCTCTTATTCGTGGTGTCGCCGTCCAGAGTGATGGCGTCGACTCCGTGACTCCTCGCGTACTGGCCTCCGACGCTCAGGTTCGGGCACACAACAACCTTTCCAAAGACTTGCTGGAAGGCCTTCTCGTACGTCGGATCGTACTTGATCTTGCCGATGAGCGGCACAATGCCGTCTTGCGAGCGGGGCATGTTGACTTGCCTCGGATGAAGGCGGTTAAGCGGCATGAAGGTAAGTCTGCCGCCGTAGGTGGAGCGCAGGTGGTTCGTAAGCTTCGTCGCCGTTTGGTCCGTGTCGACGATGTAATGAAACAAGCTGTTGCCGGCAATCTGCTCGACGGGAAGGCGGTAGGTGTCGCTAACGTCGAGGAGCTCGGCCATTGTGCCATAAGCACCGGGGATGTCTTCGGTCTGCTTGAGCCGTCGGATCGTGTTAAGACCGCGAGCGGTGTCGCCATCCATCATCGTGCTGAGCTCTCGCTCGGCTCGGTCCCTCTCCTGCCGCGCGTCGTTCAGGATGGTGTCCAGCTTCTCTTCTTGACGCAAGAGCAACTTCCTCTCATCGTCGAGCTTGTCCAAGACCTCCCGCGCCTTGCTGACTTCCTCAAAGAGTTCGTTGCGCGAGTCACCAGAGTTTTGCAGACGCTCTCTCAGATTCGCGACATCGGTTTCCAGCTGCTTGATAGCCTTTTCGGTCCTCGCCACATCCTCATCGGCATCCATCTTGTTTGCTTTGTGGCTCATGAGTCTTGAATGCAGGTCCTCAATCTCGGCTTGCAGGTACTTATCACGCTCAGCCTTGTTCTTGAACTGAGAGCCGCGACTCTGCTTGGTGAAGAGGCGGTTGCGAGCGGCCTCGGCGGTGTCCAGCTGTCGCTTCTTCTCTTCCTCCTGGGCCTTCCTCCTGGTGTATTCCGGAATGATGTTGTTGAGCTCCTGCTTCTTGGCCGAGATCTCCTCAATGGTCGCCGCGAGGTCGGCCTCGTGCTGCTCGGCGGCTTGCACGGCCGCAGACTGGCCGTCTGACAGCGTCTTCACCTTAAGCTCCGCCTTGGCTCTGGTCTTGGCCGTTTCGCGGCGGTCCTCCTCGAGCTGGCGGCGCTCAACCTTGAGCAGGTCCATCTCCTTGGTCAGCTTGTGAATCTCGGACTCCAGCTTCGCAAGCGTCTTCTCGGCATCCTTCAGCTCGGTCCGGATCGTGTCGGTGTTGTCAAGGCCGTTCTGGCGGATGTTTTCGATGCGCTCGAGTTGCTCCTGGATCTGCTGCTGCTCCTGGTAGTAGAGCGCGTACTCGAGACACCTGCGCTCTCGGTCCTTGTCCTGGAAACCGCGGAGTTCCTCCTTCTCTTCCTCGAGCTCGGCCAGACGCTCCTTGATGTAGCCCAAGAGCTCGTCGATCTTTTCTCGCTTGTTGTTCGTCTCGTTCATAATCTTGAGCGATTCTGTGCGGCGCGCCTCGTACACCTGGGTACCGGCAACCTCCTTCAGCAGCGTGAGTCTGTCCGACTCCTTCATGTTCGTCAACGCCGTGACGCGGCCCTGGGGCACGATGTAGTACGGGTTCGACCTGGAGAAGCCGGCGGCCTCGAGCAAGTTGATGACGTCGCTCTTGGTCACGACCTTGCGATCGACCGAGTACTCGTCCTTCTTGGTTCCGATGGTGCGGCGCAGAATGACCTCCTTGCCGCCGCCGTGAAAACGCTCGTCGCTGTTGTCGAAAATGATCTCGACGTAAGCCGACATGACGGCGGATCCGGAACCTTCGTGCAGCAGCGCCTGGCGCTCTTCGCGAGTCATCTGGGTGTAGGCATCGCTGAGGACGAAGCGGATGGCCGCGAAGAAGTTACTCTTGCCGGATCCATTGCGTCCGACGATGACGTTCGTTCCGGGGGAGAAGGGCTCGATGACGGTCTGGTCCTTGTAGCTGCGGTCAGGTTAGCGGGGTCTGCGGCGGTCGGGGGGTGTTGTGGCGAGCGGCACCTCTTGAAGCCCTGAATAATAATCTGTTTAATATACATGGCGGGCGAGACGGGCGCGGCCTCAAGGGCAGCGAATTTGCGTGGTTGAAGTCGCTGATGGGGTCAAATGGGTACGGCGCAATATTTTCATCGGTTTCCCTTGCGACGGACCGTTGGTGATGGTGGGGATTTGACGCGTCAAGGAACCGCGATGTCCTCGACGTGGGACGTAGAGGATCAGGGCGCGTCGAATCTGGGGGCGCACTCATTTGGCAGTTGGCGCGTGCCTGAGGACGTTGGCGCACATACAGTGTATATACGTTCAACACTGTATGAACACTGTACATTCGTCCAACCATGTATACAGAGAGGTCGCCAACACCAACTATTGTAAGTGTATGTATTGATGGGCTGTCAACCTTGCACTATAGACTGTGTAGTCTTCTTTCAACTTTGACCCTATGGCACGTAGTCATTTATTTGAGAACATCATGTCAAATGTGCTGGTGGACTAAGGCCTAGCTACTTCGCGCGGAAGACGTTTCCGCTCAACGACTCGAGTCACTGGCGCGTCGACAGCGCCATTGTCCCGGGTATTCGGCGCTGGTTGCACGGCACTCTTCCCGCACGTACGGAATTCAGGAAAATCAGTGGCCGAAGAGCCGCGAACGGCGGTTCTCTGAATCGAACTGTCGCGGCACCTCAGCTATTGAGCTTCGTCGTGTTCAAGTACCACATTGCCTTCGACCCAGGCAGCTCGCGATGCCACTCGTGCTCAACCTTTTTTCCTTGTCGAGTAAGTGTAGGAGTGAAAAGTCACCGTTGCGGGCACGCTGACTCGACAAACCTCCAAAAAATTCAAATCCGTCTGGTCTTGCTGTAAGCTTATCAGTCGGCTTTTTGGCTGTCATTTTCCACGCGGGGACGGCCGTTCGGTCGCTCCTCAGCTCCAACCCGCCAACCTAATGGAAAATTTGACCTGAATCTTGCGCTCAATCGGAGCGCGAACCTTGTTGGTCTAACAGATGGGGAAGTCAGGATGCCAGTCCGGAAGTCCCAAGGGCAGGCCATCATCGGCCGATCATCATTGAAACCGCAGCCCGACTCGATCCGCTCACACACAAACACACCAGACAGACCCGAGGTGACGTTGTCCGTGAATCTCCGACAATACCCTCCTTTTCCCAAAGCCTTGTCTTGGGAATACTGACTGTCGCGCCCACCTTCGCCGAGACAAGACGTTACCGGAGAAGGATGATCCAATGAGCTTCTGGCTGGCACGCTGGGGAAGAGAAAGAGCTTTTCACCCCAACAGCCCCGACAGTTCCGCGTTTGCGCCGGCCCCCGTCCGGGTTGGCAGAGGAGAGAGCCAATGCGCACGCAGAAGACGTCTGTCTGTGTCTCAAGATCGCAGGAAGGGGGGCGAAAGAAGCTTGTGTGGGTGTGCGGTGCAGTGCGACCCCCGTGAGTGCGCGGCGTGTGTGTCGGTGTGCCTGAGCAGCAGCATTCATGACACCGGGCGCGATCAACGACTAGTTTGAGCTTCAACATAGATAGAGCCGGATCCATCCCATACAGTCCGTTGCATCAGCGGCTTCCAAAACCCAAAGTGGGGCACTACTTACTACACGGAAAATTCGCGTTTTTACATAACACCACATAGAATACCACAAATTTTATTACTAACGGGGTAATTAGCCCTATATAAAGGCCTCTAGGCTATTAAATTATACATTTCTTTTCTTTAGTATACATAAAGTTTATATTTATTATACTAATATAGTATTACTATTCTTAAGGGGGTAGTAATAAATTCTAACTTAGTCGTTTTACCTTAAAATTAATACCTCACTTTAACACCTTAAATATTCTTATCTACTATTTATTTATTATAACCTATTAGTTAATAGACCTCTAATAGCAACCCCAGAAGGGGCTTAGTAGTTAAATAGGCATATTAGCCTATATTAGTATAACACTCTATAGAATAAAAGAACTAAAATATAAGTTATATAATAATAAGTAGAACTAATATATAATAAGTAGTTCTAGAATAAAACTAATAATATTAAAAGTAGTTTATAGTACTAAACTAATATACCTAATATTAATCCTAAAAATAAAAGAATATATTTATAAAAAACAGAACTTATATATAAATAAAACTTAAATACCCTTAAAGTCCTACCTTTTATAGTTCTTTAACTATTAACCTTATATTAATCTTTAAATACTTTTAGTTCTTTAATAGTAACTACTATAACCCTCTTATTAAATATCTAAACTAATTACTTAAGTACTTTAAACTCTTAAAATCCCTTTAATAACTACTATACTATTATCAGTATCAAACCTTAACTTCTATTAATACAAACGTTACTATTAAAAGGCTAACTATAACATTATTATCTCTATTATTTATTACTATAAAGCTATTTCTATAACTCTCTAAAAGTACTAAACATTAATTAATCTAATTAATAATCCATTACTAACTCCTTTAACTACTCGTACCCGTACCTATAAGTAATATAAAAATACTCTTAGTAAAAAGCCTTAAATTATATTTTAAAAGTTAATAAATAAATAAATTATGATTATATAAATACTAGTAGTAAAGTAGTAAGTAACTAAGTTAAAAAATACTTTAACTAATTCTGGACTATTACTAGTAAAACCTAGTAAATAGTAGGTATTAGTAGTTAAGCTAAAGAAGTAACTAGTTATAAAGAAGTAAGTAGCTATATTTATACTACTAAAAAAGCTATTAGATTCTACTAAAAATAATACTAGAGTTAACTTAAGTAATAATAATAGTACTAAGGACTATTATATTAATAATAAAACTTTACTTAAGAGATAATTAAATATCTTAACTACCCCCTTTTAGTAATAATAAAAGCCTCCCTCCTTTTAGTAATAATAAGCCCCCTTTTTTAATAATTAATAAAACCCCTCTTTTAAGTAGTAATAAAAGCCTACTTTTAAATAAAGTAATATCTATACTCTATAGTACTTAAAAATTAATATACTTTTTAATAATAACGTTTTTACTAAAAATTAAAATCTATATATACTTATAAAAATCTCTATTTATATATTATTTAAACTAACCTTTAATAGTATACCCTTTTTATTTAAACTACTTTATATAATTAAGTTATAAAAAATATAGTATAATAAAGTTAAATCCTTAGTACTTAAGAAGTAAAGAGATACTATTATTAATATTATAAAGTAAATCTATAATTAACTTAAAGCTATACTTAAGGCTATAAAGTTATACATTGCCTTTTAAGTTAACTAGTAAAAAAAGGGTTTTAAATCTATTTACCTAATATATTAAAATAAATATAATACTATAACTAATAATACCTAGCTATATCTACTATAGCACCTACTAGTTAACTAGATCTTTAAGGCTAGTAAGTATAGTAAAACTATAATTAAAGTAATATTTGTTTTTTAACTTAGTATTTTTACTATAATAAAGACCTAAGCTAACTATAATACTATATTAATTACTTTATATACCTAAGACTATAGTAGTTAACCCTCTTATTAAACTAAGTAAAAAGAGTATATTAATAATAAAATATTTACTACTATTAAGTAAATAAAGAAGAAGATATAGAATGTATTTAAGGACTTATTATATTATTAGTTATACTTTAAGCCAGTAGTTTATAAAAATACTACTAAAAGCAGAGATTACTAGTATTTTTAATATTAAATTACTTTTAATAAAAAATACTATAAGTTAAAGCTTTTTAATATTAAAAAGTAGTAAAGAGCCCTATTTAAAGAGGAGGTTAATATTATACTTAGTAAACTCCTACTTAGTATTATACTTATAATTAGTAAATATAAGAGTACTACGGTTAATATAGCTAGGAATAATTAAAATAAATAAACGCTAAATTATAAGGGCATTTAAATGGCTATTTAAACTAATATTTTAACTCTTTTAACCCCTATAGCCACTTCTAGTCAACTAAATTAAACCTTAAGTAATACTATTATAAACTTTTATAGCATACTACTGACCTTACCTCTTTTAACTTAGTTATCACCACTAGTATATTAGGGTTAATCTTACTTTACTCTATATAGATTTATAGCCCTAAATAAGCCCCTATATACTCCCTTACTATAATAATAAATCTTTATTTAATTATTATCTTTAGTAGTACTAGATTTATTAACTAAGTACTATAGTTAAGTTAATAACTTCTTTATTTAGTTTACTACTATATTAAGTAAGTATCTAAACGTTAATAAATATTTCTTAATAATACTTAAATAGCTAAATAAATACTATAGTAGTTTTTATTTAATTAAAAAGCTTTTTAACTACTAATTTAATAAAGAGGGTATTACTTTAAATATTATAAATATTATTAAATTAAATATTAAAACTTTTATTAATAATAGTATCTTTTACTTATATAGAAGGGAAATATTAATAGTATTTATAAAGCCTATAGGGATTATTAAGTTACTTAATCTTATAGCTTAAAATTAACTATATATATTTAATACTACTACTATAGTTCTTATAGAGTTTTTTACTAAAAAGGAAGCTAAAGAAGATTATAGATTATAAAAAGTATTAATTAAGGCTAAAAAGAAGTACTAAAGTAAGTAAAACGCTATATTATTAAATTAATTACTTACTAAGTTAGTACTTTAATAGTCTCTTATAAAGTCTTTTTCTCCCCTCCTCAGCCTCTTATCTAAAATCTCTTTTCCTATTTAACTACTACTACTAAATCTAAATTAATTTAATATACCCCCTCTAGAGTAACTAATAGCCTATAGGCTACGTACTTTAGAAAATAGCCGTCTAGCCACCCACCTTATTAATCTTTTTTATTTAATAAATAGTACTTAAATTTACCTACTACAATACAGCTTCTATAGATTTAAAGTAATAGGTATTTTTAATTAATTTTATAAACTACTAATTATACTATTAACACTACTAAAACCACTAATACCTTTTTAGTAAACCGTCCTTTTAAACCTATTAAATCTAATTTAAACTAAACTATCCCTTTCCTTAACCGCACTATAGCTAGTTAACTTAATTAAACTACTTTTCCCTATACTTATTATAAGTACTACGTGCTTATATGCGCAATTAATTACTAAGCTAAAAGGTACTATGCCTTAAATACACAACTATAGCCTTAAATGCCACGGTGGGCGCCTGCCCTTTTACTTAGAGGTTATAAGCCTACTTATACTTCTGTGTTATATATATTACTTTGTGTGTTTGAGTCCCGACTTGTGAACTAAAACGTATAGTTTCTACTTAGGGCCTAGTTACTCCTAGGGTTTTTATGTATTTATAAAAATCGTAATATTATTAAGGAGACCTAGTAATTATATTGAGGGGGTATGTAAGTACTACGTGCTTGTGTGTGTAATTGATTACTAAGCTAGAAGGTGCTGTGCCTTAAATGTGTGACTGTGGCCTTAAATGCCACAGTGGGCGCTTGCTTTTTTACTTAGACTTATTAGTAGATGTCTTAATATACCTCGTTAAACATACTAGTCTCTTAACTCTAAGGGATTTATAGTTATTATTACTACCTCTATTACTTATTTAAAGTAGTATTAGTTATTTTTTAAAAATAGTAAATTTAAAATTTAATTTAGTATTAAATTAGTTAATAAGTCTAGTTTAATATTTCTTATCTAGTCCCTATTACTATTAATTTAAAAAAAGTAAAAACTAAAAATAGTAATTTAGATTTTTATACTTAAGGGTTAGGCTAGTTAGCTATACTATATATTAATAGTATTAATACTAAACTATATAACTATATTACTAAACCGCTTAATATTATTCTTAACTATAAAAACTAAGTTATAGTATTTAGTATTCTATAACTAGGGGACTTTTGTATTTATAGTAGTTTTTGCTATTTTATTAAATTCTTAGGTGTATAGGAATGTAGAAGACGGGAGGAATTAATAAAGGCCTCGCTCGCAGTGCCCTTTTCTTTAATTATAAACGCCACTTGGGCTTATTAGGCCCTACGCACAGCGTGATCCAGCTAAAGGTTTGTATAAGTAAAGGTTTGTTTCGACATGTCAGTCGCGCTGTGAGTTTAGCGCTGCCTATTGGTGATGGCATTGTTGTTATTGCTGCAGAAAGAGCAGGTAAGCGGAAGCGTCAAGGTAGAGCTAAAGGGGGTTAAACCTACTAGATATACTCTATTAAATACTTTTATTCATTACACTACTTAATAATATATAGCCATAATACATTCTTTTTAGATTAACTTATAAAAATGTCCGTATAAGATACTACTTAAAAAACATAAATTAATTTAATACTTATTTACTTAATAAAAGTTAAATATTACTTTAAATAATTATTAATAAGCTCCTATTATAATTTAATAAATTATAATTAAAACTACTTAATATATTAAATACTATAACCTATACTATAAAGCCCTTATTATTTATCGTCCCCGGGTATACTAAAAGATCTAATATACCCTTAAGAGTTAGTACTAATAAGAGTTATATTTACTAACCCCGTTTTAGTTCTACTAATCTCTATAGCACAAGGCCTTTTAAAGTCTATTTTATTTACTTTTTACTAGTATTTTTATTTACTTTTAACTCGTTAATAAAGATTAATTACTCTAGTTTATACTACTATATATAATAAAGCTACTTAAGCCTTTTTTTTAGATTTTATTAAGGATTTATAATATTTTTTTATTAGTTTAACCTACCTTTTTAAAATATTAATTAATTATTAATTTACTAATATTAAAATTAAACTACTTAAATAAAAACTTTTATATTTTATTTAATAGTAAATTATTATAATACTTTAATAGTTTAAGTAGTTTAGTATAGTACTAAATTTCTATTTTCTAGTTACTCTTATAAAATCTTTTATATTATTAAACCTTATTAGTAAGGTTATATTAGTAGTAATATATTTAAATTATTTATTAAGTATAGTTAATAGCCCTAGTAATAAAACTATTATTAAAGTTAAGGAACAGAAGTATTAAATTAATTTTAGTAAGTTAGTATATTAAAATATTTAGGGCTATTATAGTATATAAAGTAATATATAGTTTTTAAACAATCTTATAATTATTTTTAATAGTAGTAGTAGGACGCTAATTAACAGTAGTATTAATGGTAGTATTAATGAAAAGCTGCTATATAAAAAAAGTTAAATTTACGGGCAAAATTTAGCGTTTCTGCATAGGTAAGCGTTGCCCCACTTTGGGTTTTGGAAGCCGCCGATGCAACGGACTGTATGCACCCCGGTCGACCTCGGACAGGAGCTCTGCGCACTGGCCATGCGGCCGACACATTGTACACGTAAACTCTGCGCACTCATACAAGACCACGTATCACGCAGAGTCACCGACGACGCTGATTAAGGTGTCGGCGCAGGCGCCAAAAGGTCGAGGCGGTTCGACCATCGGATCCGAGGATGCGAGCGCCAGGCGAGTGTTCTCTAAAGGGAAAATGACGAGGATCAAGAGAAAGGGGGGGAACCCGACTTGCGAAAGAAAGAAGGAAAGAAAGAAGCATCCGGAAAGCATGACAAGTGACACGAGAAACAGACAGGGGCGCAAATGGCCGAGGCGGGTAAGACATTCCAGGTCGCCCTGGCACAACAGCCAGGGGGGAGCGGACGGGACGGGCGGAGCAGCGAAGTTGAAATGAGGCCATCGTAATCGGTGGAAAGAGAAAGAGAAGGGGAAGAAAAATGCAAATGTGCCCTAAGCATAATGACTGTAATGTCGATCGAGTACTAATATCGAGTGAGGCCAAAGTAGAGAACTGCAATGTGAATGTAGCAGCAACGGTAAATGTCAGGCAACCAACCATCAGTCGGCCAGCCAGTTACTTACCTACTAGCCATCCAGATTCCAGCCATCCAACAATCATCATCCTCAGGCCGTCAACGGCGATGGCGACGGCGACGGTGACGGCAGCAAGGCCCCCGGGAAAAGTTGGAAATTGAATGACCTAAAGCGAATCAGCGATGGCGTGCCGCTGGAACGCCAAAATCTTGGGACCCTCCGCTGGGACCGAAAGGGCCACTTCACGCCAAGAGTCCCGACCTTACCCCACGTCCTTGTGCCAGCTTACTTCCAATTCGAGGCATCAAACCAGGACCGAGGGAGATGGCCGCAGCTGCACGCCCTGCCTTGCCTTGCCTTAGGTACGTATGCCTGTGATGATCCTCGCGCCGTCTCCTGCAGCAAGTAGCAGCGGTAGCAGCAGCAGTTTCGATGGCAGTGCCCGTCAGAACCATCCCGCCCTTGCCGTCCATTCGGTTCCCGTCCATTCGGTTCCCGTCCATCCATCTCTCCTTCAACCAGTCGGTCCATCATCCAGTCATCCATCGAGTGGCTCGAGGCTAGCGGGCATTCATCGGATTTTTCGAGAGGGCACATGGCAGCAAGAGAGGCTGCCAGCTGCCCAGTGCTGGACTGCCTACCGTGTGTAGGGCCAAGAAGGCGTCCCGTCTGTGTGTAAGGCAAGGTGGTCAGTTGGAGAGCATTGCAGCCCGGTCTGGACTAGCCTCCAAGGGGCAGCCCGGCATGTTCATCACTGGCCCGGCCTTGGAACGAGGGCAGATCTGTCCCATCTGGCGTCCGTTGGTAGACTTATTAGATGCGATGGAATATATCTGGGGTTCAACGTTGGGTGCAGAGTGCAGACCGTTCTCTGCCACGCTCACGCTTAGGTCGCTGGCGCTTCGTTCACCGTGTCAGCCAGCCAGCTTTGCTTGGTGAAGAAAAGCCACGCGTCGTTGACTGGCGTCAAGGGGGAGACAACGATGCGATGCACTGGCATGAAGCGTTCAGCAGCCCGGGAGAGACGCCGCTAGAGATGTGCCGTCCATCGGAGATCTCATATATCCAAGATAGGGACGAGACATTTGAGGCAAGTCCAAGTCCGTACGCGTGAGGAAAGGGAGTGAACACTGAAGCGTGAGGGACACACGCGCACCCTGGGCACCTTGAAGGGCTCCGCAGTCAAGGGAAGTACCGACCGGAAGGAACTCTGCGCGCGGAGAAGGACGGCAGAGACAGGAGAAAACTCAAAATAGAAAGAAAAGTTCCGAGGGCTCTCGAGGCCAGCTGGGTGAAACGACGATGACAACCGTCCGTCCCCAATGTGGTTGATTTTCTTTCTTTCCCCTCCCCAAGAGGGGCGGCGTACTTGTGTGAATTTTCCGGTTGTTGGGCTGGTTTGGATGTTCCCGGCCTGCATCTGAACTTTTTTCTCTTTTCTTTGGTATCTCAAGAACCTGGCAGGTAGGCACCAGGTATACAGTAAGGCGTGATTGATATCTGATGTAAGTTAGGGTACCTGGGCAGGCTGGCTGTGGTGGTGGCGTCGGAGTCTAAACAAGAGATGCAGGCGTCCCGCGATGCTTCGAAAGGCAAATGCAAATTGGTGATGTGATGGGCTGGTCAGTTTTGCGTCGCAGAGATGATGGAGAGGCAATCGCTGTGGTCCGATCAGTGTGAACATGAGGATGCGATTGATGACAGCGCCGAGGGACAGATCCGGCGGGAAGCTCCCCAGGACCCTAGGAAGCCCGGCAATTCGGACCAACAAGTTGGCTTGTCTTCATGGGATAGAACAGGGCGAGGCGCGGCGCGGCGCGGCACGGCACGGCGTGACATGGAAAGGAAGAGGCGGACGAAAAGGGACGAAGACATGTCATGGTAAAAGAGACAGTTGGACTTTTGGAAGAAGGAGGAGGAGAACGACGACGACAACCAGAGCAGGGTTTATTGTTTGCTGGGGAGTGGAGTGGAGGCGGACCGGGGACACTAGATGACGCTAAGGAAATTAAGCGAGACGCCGTCGCTGCGTGAAGGAACGGCTGGCTTTCCTTCCATTTTTTTTCTCTCACGGGCCCACGGGTAATTATAAAAGTACTGCAGGCATGCCTTTAAGACTGTCCGGGCCCCTCCACCCCAAAATTTCCCTCCAGAGCGCAGTCCCGGTGCTGCTCTCTTTCGACCCGACCCCATCGAGGCACGAATCCGCCGCTTTCATTGGTTCAATCACCTTCTTGAAGCCGGCACTACAGGCACTCAGCAGTACCGCATCACCGCAGCACTGCACACCACAGCGACTGCCTAGCCTACCTAGTACTGGACTTCCTATACCGTACCAGTGCCACCCACTGTCCCTGTCACTGTCGCTGCCTTGCCTGCCTTGCTCACCGCAGCACCGCATTCCCGCCTCGCACCTGCCCGCCACTGCATCCCAAGCGTCCACCCAAACCGCGCGGTTCCTTCCCACTTAAGGCCGGCCTCCCGGAGCCTCACATCGCGGTGCCTTCATTTTTCTCGACCCCGATCGACCACCACCACCACGTGCGCGCACCACGTTTCCCCGTCCGTCTTTGCCAACAATCGCCATCACTTTCTCATCTCGACATCGGATCTCGGTGCGCAACGACAAGACGACTCGAATCTCGCTTCAACCTGGCTTTGCGACGCGATCTCTGTCCATCCTGTTCTATTTGACTGCATGCATGGTTGTAGTGTAGCAGCTCTTTAAAACAGGACTCGGCTTGATCCGCAGTGGACGCGATCGCGATTGCTTCCGGCCCCATCAAGCTCCTGCCCATCGCCGTTACCCGCACAAGACAGGTACGTACCTTTCCTCCTCCTCCTCCCCCATATCCTCAATCCCCCATATTATGCATATTGTCCCCTTTTACGCCATAACTCTCTTTCCCTTCCCCGACTCTCTCATCATTCACACCCCGATCCTTCTGGTCATTGGCGCGCTGCTCAGCGCCCGGTCTGGTCTGGCCAGCATATCGTGGTGTGGCGTCTTTCACCGCTATATCCCGTACGCTCCTCCCAACCGGCGGCATCTCGCCCTGCTATCATGATTCAGTCACTCCCCAGTGTGCATCACCTTCGTTTGGGCAAATCAGCATGGCATACACCACGTGTTTAGACTTTCATGCTGCTCTGGCTTCTTCACATTTTTCTTAACCGAGTCCATGCGTGCACCCGTTCTCAACAGCTCGTCACGGGCCTGCTTGCTGGAGACCGCCACTGACAGACATCCTGCGCAGAATCCCAACCTATGATGAGACTCCCGTCTAGCCCGTCATAATACCCAAGATGGCGTCGAGGTGCGTCGCGTCACAAGACCCTTTGCGGTCGCTCATATCCCATAAAGTTGGAACTAGCACTAACCTTGTTGAAACAGACTTGACAGATTGGTCACGTGAGTCCTTCCACATGGCATCCCGATGCATCGCCCCCTGCTTGCGTGCGAGAGATACATCCCCGTTCTCTTGTGCCTCGTCCCATTTGCGCCTCGCCGTCTGAGGTGAGGTGCGACCAAGGCCTTGCTGACTTCGTCGCACAGGATTCTCGAAACGGGAAGCACCCGTCTGATTCGTGACACTGCCGTCAACCAGCTTGCCGACTGGCAAAAACAACACCCAGAAGAGTTATTCAACCTTCTCACCAGAGTAGTTCCGTACCTTAGGCATAAGGACTGGGAGACGCGTTCGACAGCAGCCAAGGCCATTGGCAAAATTATCGAAAATGCTCCTCTGTATGACCCTAACGAGGATGAAGACTCGGCCCCGGTCAAAAAGGACGAGCCTGAAGAGAACGGCCACGTGAAGAAGGAGGAAGAGAAGGAGATTCCCTCCTTCGCTCACGACGAGCTCCTGAAGTTGGGAACGCTCAACGTCGAACATATCATTAAGTATGGACGTCAGCTGCTCCGGGGCGGCAACGTCGAATATGCCCTGGCCTCACTAGACCCTTCTGCTCGACTTGCACATCAAAAGAAGACCCTCAATGGACGACTAGGTCTTCTTGGCAGGGTCTTCGAGGACGCCGAAATGCCCGTCCTGATTGAGAAGGACCCAAGCCCGCTCACCCCCCAAGACTCGGCTAATGGACATAATGGGGCCAAGGAGGGCGCCGCTCCTCATGGCCAAAGTCAACCAGCGGAGGAATCGGGCCTGAGTTCAAGGCAACTTAACGTCCTTAAGAGGAAACGCAAGAAGGAATTGCAGAAGGCTGCCCAAGGGAAAGGCGGATTCGGAGACTTGTCGATCAGGAGGACGACAACAGCAGGCTCAGAAGGCTTCGACGACACCCCGATGCCCGACTCGGATGGCAAGCAGAAGAACGGCAAGGTCAACGACTACTTCAACCTGGACAGGCCGACCGACGTCGACGAGGAGACAAAGGTCGTTAGCGAGTTCAAAGGTCCGGTGATGCCGATCAAATCCGAACTCGAGGTGGACGACACCATGGAGGGTGCGGAATGGCCCTACGACCGCCTTTGCGATTTTTTGAAGGTGGACCTCTTCGACCCCTCCTGGGAGACTCGGCACGGAGCCGCCATGGGAATTCGAGAGGTCATTCGCGTCCACGGGGCCGGAGCCGGCAGAGTGCGCTCCAGGTCTCGCGCCGAAAACGACCGTCTAAACCAGGCCTGGCTTGATGACATCGCCTCGCGACTGTGCTGCGTCTTGATGCTGGACAGATTCACCGACTACAGCTCCGACACGTCCGTTGCGCCCATTCGTGAGACCATTGGCCAGTCCCTCGGTTCTGTTCTGCGACACGTCCCAGCCGCGTCGGTACACGGTATCTATAAGATTCTGTATCGCATGGTCATGCAGGACGACCTCCATCTCGACATGCTACAGTGGTCGGTGTGCCACGGCGGCATGGTAGGTCTCCGATACGTCGTCGCCGTTAGGAAAGATCTTCTGCTGGAGGACAACGAAATGATCGACGGTGTAGTCCGTCTGGTCATGAAGGGCCTGGAAGAACACGACGACGATGTCAGATCAGTGAGTGCCGCCACGCTCCTGCCAATGGCAAAGGAGTTCGTGACATTGCGGCCCGGCTCTATCGACGGGCTCATCAACATCATGTGGGGTAGTCTTGCCGATCTGGGTGACGACCTGAGTGCTAGCACCGGTAAGATTATGGATCTCCTGGCGACCCTTTGCAGCTACCCCGAAGTCCTGCAGGCAATGGAAACATCCGCCGCACAGGATGAGCAGCGCTCTTTCACGCTGCTGGTACCCCGTCTATACCCGTTCCTCCGACACACCATCACGTCCGTTCGCCTGGCTGTTCTGAAGGCCCTGATGACGTTCGCCAATCTGGGCGCCCAGAATTCCCGCGGTTGGCTGAATGGCAGGATTCTTCGTCTCATTTTCCAAAACATCCTCGTGGAGAGAGACAGAGAGACACTCGCCATGTCGATCGACGTTTGGACGGCTCTTGTCCGGTCCCTCGCGAAGACGCCGGAGATCTTGGCTGATGAGTTCGCCCCTCACGTGGACCCCCTGATGAGATTGACCCTTCATCCGATCGGTGTCTCGCGGCACCCCTTGCCCATGCCCGCGCACCTCTTCCAGAGGCCATCTGGCGGCACCTACACGGCAGTGACTGCGACACCAGCCCGCAAGGCTTCATCGCCCGATGCGACCGAGAGGGCACCCAAGCGTCGCCGCAAGTCTGCGAAGACGGACGACACACCCGTCACGTCGCATACCCATGATGTCGACGGCCACATGATCCAGGGAGACGTTGATCTGGTCGGCATGGACACCCTCATCCGGTCCAGAGTCTCAGCTGCCAAGGCCATGGGCTTGGTCATGTCCTTCATCCCAGCCGCCAATCTGTCTGAATACGACCAGCTCATCATGGCAGGCCTCACCGATAGGGCATCCTCAACACAGCTCACATCATGCATGGTCATCGACGAGTACGCCAAGAACTGCACGGCAGCCGAAGCGTCACAGAGATTTGTCGCTCCTCTGCAGAAGATTATCGAAACGGAGCGTCCCTCTCACTACGGCGATCTCGTCAGTTACATGCATCGGGTGCGTTCTCAATGCCAGCAACTTCTGAACATGTTCCGAGACCATGGCAAGGTGTCGAGCTCGAGGCTGCCAACTCTTGCGGTCCTCGTCCAGGGTGATGAGCAGGCAGGCCCCGGCGCCTTTTCCGTCGCCGTCGCAGACAAGGTCGTGGGCGAGGACTTTGATAAGTTCAAGAAGGCCATGTCCCCAGGACAGCGTCTGGTGGCCAGTCAAATGCTTGGGGAAGCGAGGGAAGTGGCTCTGTCGGCAATTACTGATGCGAAGACTGCCAAGGACGCCCGTGACGTGCGCATCAAGGCCGCTGCCGCCTGCGCCCTCGTCGGCATCAAGGTCCTTCCCAAGAAGCCTAGCCCTCTCATCAAGGGTATCATGGACAGCATCAAGACGGAGGAGAACCAAGAACTCCAGAACCGCTCCTCGGCAACGATTGCCAGGCTCGTCCAGGTATTTAATGAGATGGGTCGCCGTGGACCCGCCGACAAGGTCGTTTCCAACCTCATCAAGTTCTCGTGTGTCGAGGTCGCAGAGACGCCGGAATTCCCCGTTCATGCTGCCAAGACGGATTGTGTACTTTCCATGCAGAAGGAGGAAGATAGAGTCGACCATGCGGACGCAGCCAAGTGGGCCAAGGAGGTCAAGGCCGCGCGCATCACTCGCCGCGGCGCGAAGGAAGCCCTCGAGATTCTTTCCCAGACTTACGGTGCTGAGCTCCTCACAGCCGTGCCAACCGTCAGAGTCTTCATGGAGGACCCTCTCGTCAAAGCCTTCACCAGCGACACCTTACCAGCTGACGCCAAGGACCCGGAGAACACCTTTGGTCAAGAAATCGTCGATGCGCTATCCCTCATCCGAACCCTCATGCCAACTCTGGACAAGGCCATTCATCCGTTTATCATGGAGAAGGTGCCCCTGGTCATCAAGGCGTTGCACTCGGAACTGTCCGTCTTCCGCTACATGGCTGCCAAGTGCATGGCCACTATCTGCAGTGTCATCACGGTTGAGGGCATGACGGCGCTTGTTGAGAAGGTGCTGCCGTCAATCAACAACCCGGTCGACCTTAACTTCCGACAGGGCGCAATCGAGGCCATTTATCACTTGATTGCCGTCATGGGCGATGCCATCCTGCCCTACGTCATCTTCCTCATCGTGCCCGTGCTGGGCCGCATGAGCGACTCCGACAACGAGATCCGCCTAATCGCCACGACCTCCTTTGCCACCCTGGTCAAGTTGGTGCCGCTTGAGGCGGGTATTCCTGACCCGCCGGGTCTGTCTGAAGAACTGCTAAAGGGAAGAGACCGCGAACGAACCTTCATCTCCCAGCTTCTGGATCCCAAGAAGGTGGAGAACTTCCAGATTCCCGTTGCGATCAAAGCAGAGCTTCGTTCGTACCAGCAGGAAGGTGTCAACTGGTTGCATTTCCTCAACAAATACCATTTACACGGCATTCTTTGCGACGACATGGGTCTGGGCAAGACTTTGCAGACCATTTGCATGGTTGCCAGCGATCATCACCAGCGTGCCGAGGAGTTCGCCAAGACGGGTGCTCCAGATGTCCGGCGCCTGCCGTCTCTGGTCGTCTGCCCCCCTACGCTGTCTGGCCACTGGCAGCAGGAAATCAAGGCTTACGCGCCCTTCCTCAGCGTCACAGCTTATGTTGGCCCACCTGCGGAGCGCAAGTCGATGAAAGACGCTCTGGACAAGACCGACATCGTGATCACCAGTTACGACGTCTGCCGAAACGACGCCGAAGTTCTCGCCAAGTACAACTGGAACTACGTCATCCTCGACGAGGGCCACTTGATCAAGAACCCCAAGGCGAAGATCACCATAGCCGTCAAGAAGCTGGCAAGCAACCATCGTCTCATCCTCACGGGCACGCCCATCCAGAACAACGTACTCGAACTCTGGTCCCTCTTCGACTTCTTGATGCCAGGGTTCCTCGGTGCCGAGAAGGTGTTCCTGGACCGCTTCGCAAAGCCTATCGCTGCTAGTCGTTACAGCAAGGCCTCGTCCAAGGAGCAAGAGGCAGGCGCACTGGCCATTGAAGCCCTCCACAAACAGGTGCTCCCATTCCTCCTGCGACGACTGAAGGAGGAGGTGCTGGATGATCTGCCGCCCAAGATTCTCCAGAACTACTACTGCGACCTGAGTGACCTTCAGAAGAAGCTCTTCGACGACTTCACTAAGAAGCAAGGCAAGAAGATCCAGGAAAAGGCCGGCAGCGACGACAAGGATGCCAAGCAGCACATCTTCCAGGCCCTGCAGTACATGCGGAAGCTCTGCAACTCGCCCGCCATGGTCATGAAACCGGGCCACACCATGTACGACGAGACTCAGCGCATTCTGACCAAGCAAGGCACTAGTCTCGAGGACCCGGTTCACGCGCCCAAGCTTACTGCTTTGCGAGATCTCTTGGTCGACTGTGGCATTGGTGTGGAAGAAGCAGAGTCTAACGACCCTCTGTATCAGCCGATCAAGCCTCACCGAGCGCTCGTCTTCTGCCAGATGAAGGAGATGCTGGATATGGTCCAGAACACCGTCCTGAAGAGCATGTTGCCGGGCGTTTCTTACCTTCGTCTGGACGGCGGTGTCGAAGCCAACAAGAGACAGGACATAGTAAACAAGTTCAACAGCGATCCGTCGTACGACGTCTTGCTGCTGACAACCAGTGTCGGAGGTCTGGGACTCAACCTTACGGGTGCCGACACGGTCATCTTTGTCGAACACGACTGGAACCCTCAGAAGGACATGCAGGCAATGGATCGTGCCCACCGTATCGGCCAGAAGAAGGTCGTCAACGTGTACCGCCTCATCACCAGAGGCACTCTGGAGGAGAAAATTCTCAGCCTGCAGCGTTTCAAGATTGACGTGGCCTCGACCGTGGTCAATCAACAGAACGCAGGCCTCTCAACCATGGACACGGACCAGATCCTGGATCTCTTCAGCTTGGGAGACACGGGGCCCAGCCTCATATCAGACAAACCGCAGAACGCGATGGAAGGAAGAGAGGAGGACATGGTGGACATCGAGACTGGCGATGTGGTTACGGGCAAGCAGCCCGGCAGGAAAGCTTACCTTGACGACCTAGGCGAGCTGTGGGACAACCGCCAATACGAGGAGAGCTTCGATCTGGACGGCTTCCTGAAGACTATGCAATGAGAAGCCGGGTCGTCGGCTCAATGACCCGGAGAAGCAAGACCCCGGAAGGACATGCGAATGGAGTTGGGCTTTGGCATCTGGTATTAGAAGAGAGCGATTCTGATGTTCTCGCACTAGGGAGATCCCCAGTCCCCCTATCTCTACGGCTCTGTATTGGTAACGAAGCATTGTGTGCAAATGTATGTAACATATGATAGTGTAGCCCGCCGCCCCGAGAGACCGGGGTTCGTTTGGGTGGGTCGGACAGGCAGAATGCCGTCCGTTGAATAGCGATCGTTAATGCGTCACGAATCATTCACACATGCTTCTCCTCGAACTGCGAACGACTTCTACCCGCGGTAAACCACCGAGATCTTTCCCTGAGCGAGGACCCGCGAGGACCATTGGACACGAGTCACGTCAAAAACAAGACTCAACAATATTACGTGGAACGATATTACGTGGAATGACAACACCAGCAACACTATGAGCACATCAAGCGAGGACACGAAGAGACGGGCGACGATACAGTACATGTCGGACCTGCACCTGGAAGCCGGCAGGCGATACGACTCCTTCGACTTCCCCGCCGCGGCGCCGTACCTCCTGCTCGCCGGGGACGTCGGCAGCCTGGCCGACTACGACGACTACCTCGCCTTCGTCCGGCGGCAGACGGACCGCTTTCAAGCGGTACTGCTAGTGCTGGGCAACCACGAGTTCCACGGGCTGAGCTACGCGGAGACGCTCGCGAGGGCGAGCGAGCTCGAGGGGGAGGCGTGTCTCGGCGGCAGGCTGCGCGTCCTGCACAGGCAGAGGTTCGACGTTCCCGGGTCGGACGTCAGCGTCCTGGGATGCACGCTCTGGTCCGCCGTCCCCCCGGGGGCGAGGGCCGCTGTGGAGGGCAGGGTGAAGGACTTTGGGCGCATTGACGGGTGGTCTGTGGATGGGCATAACGAGGCGCATCGGGAGGACGTCGGGTGGTTGGAGGGCGAGGTAGGAGGGCGGCTGGTGAGGGGAGGAGGAGGGTTGTTGTCGCTACGCACCACGCGCCGTGCCTTGAGGGGACGTCGGAGCCAAGGTATGCTGGTAGTTCGTGGGGGAGTGCTTTCGCGACGGATTTACTGGGGAAGGAGGAGGTTTGGGGGGGACGGGTGGACGTTTGGGTGTTTGGGCACACGCACTTTTCGACGGATGTTGTTGTTGGGGGCGTGAGGGTTTTGAGTAACCAGAGGGGTTCCGGGAGCGAGGCAAAGGATGGGTTTGATCCTAGGAGGGTTATTATCTGATTTGTTTGGTTGGGGTTTGTTCCTAGGAACTCAAGATGTTGCTCCAACATGTTCCTAAAGATGGAACTATTGGTTGCTAATGGAGGGAGAACAAAGGGGGGGACATAGCCTTCGCAACTCTGGTGTCTGCTGGATGAAGCAACAATATAATCTAGATATCTTGTCCAAGCTTCCATATCAACTTTACTCTTAACAAAGGGATTTAAAAGTTGGCAACTTAATGTCATGAAAGGGACAGCCTCCGGTTGTGCTAGTAGTACAGCTACCCAGGCAGGTCTAAGAGTGCCCGTAGCACAGACGGCGGGGTAATGCCCCGCACTTGTGATGCTCAGTGGCTGCTCGCTCACCACCAAAGCTGGCAGGCGCCGGGCAGAATCCAGAACATTCCACACAACCGCACGCCTGATTGAACGACCGCAATCGAGGCCCGCACCCAGCTTGCAGGGACTTCAGCATCTTCATCGCATCATCGAAAGAAAAAACCGTCGATATGCCTGTGGACTACAGCAAATGGGTAAGTCATCAACGGCCGTGGCAGCAGTGGGCGACAGAACGACGGACAGCGAAGCTAACCGTTGGACGCAACCCAGGACGCGCTGGAGCTCAGCGACGACTCGGACGTCGAGGTGCACCCCAACGTCGATAAGCGGTCCTTCATCCGCGCGAAGCAGAACCAGATCCACCAGGAGCGGCAGCAGCGCAAGCACCAGATCGAGACGCTCAAGTACGAGCGCGTCATCAACGATGCCCTGATGAGGCGCATATCCGCGCTGCTCGACGCCCTGAAGGCCCACGCCTCCGAGGCCGAGACGCGGAACCCGGGCGAGGTCGCCTTCCGGGCCGTCATGGAGTCGGCCGGAAAACCCGAGGACGACCAGCCGCCCCCGCGGCCGGAGGGCGTGCACGCCGGGTCGGAGCCGCTGCCGACCTTCTCCAAGATGATGGCCGTGCTGCTCGACCAGGTCAACAAGGAGCTGGACGAGAAGAAGCCCGAGAACCGGTACGCGGCGATGCTGGAGGGCGTCCAGGGACACCTGGACAAGGTGCAGGCCCTGCAGGAGGAGCTGAAGGGCAAGCTGGCGGAGCTCGAGAGGGAGGAGGGCCGCAAGATCACGAGCGAGGGCATCCACACGGGCTTCGACAGCTCGCACGTCAACAAGTCCAAGCCGAGCGAGGGCGGCGGCGGCAGCGGCAGCGGCGACAAGAAGCAGGAGTCCAAGCCGGAGCTGCTCAACCCCAACTTCGACCTGTCGGCCCCGGCGCCGTCCAAGACGTCGTACGACGACGAGGAGGAGATCGAGGCGTCGCCCGCGGCGAAGAAGTTCTCCGAGATCAGGGCCGAGGACTACTCGTCCAGCCTGGCGTTCCTGTCCAAGAACCCGCAGATCCTGACGGAGCGCGAGACGGACGGTCTCCTCGTGCTGGCCTTCGACGCGGCGCTCGAGGGCAAGGACGACCGCAGCCGGCAGTGCGTGCACCAGGCGCTGCTGCTGCAGTACTGCCGGGCCCTCGGCAAGGACGGCGTCGGCATGTTCTTCAAGCGCATCACGACGCGCGGCCACCAGGCGCAGGACGTGTTCTACAAGGACGTGCAGGAGACGTACGGCAAGATCCGGAACCGGGCGCGGGAGATCGTCAAGGAGCGCGCCGCGGGCGGCGGCGACGGGCAGGAAGGCGTGGAGCAGATCCAGCTGCACGCCGTGGAGCCCGGCACGGAGATCAAGATCACGATCCCGCCCAAGGAGTCCGAGGACCCGGCGGCCAAGGAGGGCAGGGCCATCTTCGAGGCCTTCAGCCCCGAGTTCCAGAAGGCGCTCGAGAGCGGCAGCCTGGACGAGGTGAACAAGGTGCTGGGCGAGATGAAGGTCGACGAGGCCGAGGACATTGTCGGCAAGCTCGGCGAGGTACGTTTCACGCAACAATCCTTTGTGTCCTCTTTTTAAGTTACTTGTCACTAATGAGATAACGGCAGGCCGGTATCCTCAGCCTCGAGGAGCAGATCATCGACGCCACGACGGAGGAGGGCAAGAAGGCGCTCAAGGACATGGAGGCGGAAAGGGAGGCGGCGGCCGGCACCGAGTCGGGATACGCGCCGGACCCGGAATAAATCAGACCAAGGTGAAGGGGCAGGCAGTGTAGGAGGACATGGCGATATGGGCGCGCGCACACGTACACACGAGAGACTGACGCGGCCGGGGTGTGTCGTCGTGGTCTGTTCGCCGGGCCAAGGTTATCGGAGAGACATCCGAATAGTTCGGCCAAACGGCATGAAATACAAAGAAAGCATTGAACACGCCACGAGCACTGCATCGGATTTTTCAAACGGGCAGGCGAAAAGACGAACAGGTGTACGTGCGTGTTGCGTCGCGGGGTGGCTTGGCGCCATGTGCTCCCCATCTTCGACTGACATCTCATGGTAGGTAAGTAGTGCGATCTTACGCGTAGTCCGATACTGCCCAGCCCGGCCAAGACTCTAAGTTTACGGTTGACGGGTGTGATTGCCGTCGCCGGGCCGAACTCGTGGTCAATGGCATTATGCTGAGCGCCGCCGGGGTTCGGGGTTCATCGGTGGTCTATGGACCATCGTGCCTTGCGTACGTATGCTTAACGGTTCTATGGCGGGGGCATGTCAATAATGTCAACGCTCCCCCGGTCTGAGCGTAGCAGCGGGTCTATCTCGCTCATTTCTCGTCTGGGGCGAACTATTAGCTGGTGTCATTGGCATCGCACAGCCGAAGATTCGGCGTTCGCCTTGCAGCAGGCGAAGCCGCCGCCGCCCACAACCCGTGATGCCCAGGTCAAGAACAGGGGAGGGGCTCGTGCGACGTGGGTTTTGGTGCTCGCGCTGAGCCTCGCGGCGCAATTGAGAGAACGGGGGTCGAAGCGCCGACTGATTTCGGTTCGGTCTGGCCGCGGATACTGCAGGAAGGTGTGAGGATGGCGAAGACCTCGGAGGCGAATATTCGCAGCGCATTACGGATACTAGAGGGAAATACGAGAAACGCGCGGGCCACGTCCATGGCCTCCGCTGGAAGGGCTTCGTTGAGTGGAATAGATTACTGCCTGCCGTTGCATGTTTTTTCCCATGGTGCAACGAACCACCGCGGGAGAAAGTGGCTTCTTCCATGGGACGGTTCGCATGTTGAGCGGGCTTAGAGACTATGTAAGTGTACCACGACGACGGGACGGTTTTGCGGACGGGCTTTTCTTGATCCGGCTGGACGTCTGTCGACTTTCCAACGCCTCCCGCGAAAGACGTCTGCGCTTGGCGTCGCGGTCAGGCTGAAAAGATGTCAGCTACACTAGACGTTCTTTTCGCGTGGTGCGTTTCACGGTTTGGTCAAAGAGAAGATGCCTCGTGCCAAGGCCCCTCTGGTATCAGGAGGAGGCTAGACGTGAGGTGCTGCTGAAAGAGAACTTTTAGATCCGAAAACGGTTTTCTTCCCTTCCAAAAAAAAACATTGACACCGAAAGGGACGCGAAAAGGGCAAGAAAAAAGAAGCATGTGTCTCGGTAGTACAGCCCGGGCTAGTGATGTAGGCAGGACAGGTGGGAAAGTGACACCCAGACGTCCGGGTGTCAAAAATAGCAACAGCCCGTGGATCTTCGCCCGTGGCAGGGTGGACCCTGGTACCAATAAGCCTCACCACACCTCCTTTTCGGGATTACGGCGGGATGGAGGGTGGGCGATCTGCCCAGTGCTGCACTGCTGATGGCTAGAAGACCGATGGCAGATGGCAGATGGTGATGTGATGGCCGTGGGTCTCGGTCGTACTTCTTGTCCTCGATGTGTGTTGTTTCTTGTCAGGAGTTGGGTCTAGTTCCAAGTTTCACAGCGGTACCTTTTCCTTTAGTGGTTCCACCAAAAAGATCCCACTCAGCAAGTGCCGTTCGAAGATCGTTCTCCAGTGTTCCCGGTCTCGTTCAGTCCAGTCCAGTGCGCGACGGCGGATTCGTGGCTTCGTGGCTGGTGCCGTCGAGACCTTCCATGTGGACTTTCAGCCAGTTAATGCTCGCTGTTATTGGCGAGAGTCCACTGATCAGTGATTGGCAGCTGGCACACTAGCCTCTCTTTTTTTTTTCCCTTCCTGTTGCACAGGATACGATGAGGCGAACGAGTCAGCCAGGCAACCGGTGCACATCTCCAGCGATCGGCACGAGTTGTCCCCTCAACCTCCTGAATTTGTTTTCCCATGGACGACGACGAGGGATAATCATCATAGAGCGGCAGCGGCGGCTGCAGATGGTTGGGAGTCGCGAGGTCGGGTCTCCATCGCAACAGTCTCGACACTGCTGGAACGCTCAAGATACGTCATCCCTCCACACCACGGCGGACCTCCCCCTCTGGAAGCGAGACGGGAAGTCAAAGCATGGACCGCATCATGGGAAGTATGACTATGCACCCAGAAGGGCTTCTCTTCCCTCCCTCTCGGACACTCTGGAAGCATTGGCGTCGCTGCGGCTGTAGGGGACAACGTGGTCGGCAGCGGTTGAGGTGTCCGTCCAGACGGGGATCGCCCTAGGGGACACATCCAAGGTTTGGGAGTTGTGAGACGTCCAACGCCATCACTCACCTCTTTAGATGTGACTGTCTCACCTCCATGGAGTTTTTCTCTCACTCTCCCTCTTTTCTTTCACTTTTCATTCTCTTATCAATCTCCGCCATTCCCGGAAGAGATTGGTGCGTTGAGGACATGTGTCGTGTCTCACCTTAAAGGCGTCCCCGCCCGTTTAGTCTGCTTGAGAGGCTTCTGCTTCTGATGGTACAACTGGAGCACCGAAGGCCACTCTGTGTGAGGCCGGCGCCCATCCTTTGTGCCGGATCTGCAACGCGACGGGCATTGGCAGGGGAGGTCCACGCGCAGGTCAACCGTTCCGCGACCGAGAGGGTGACATTCTGGTGGGCGTCCCGTCAGATGTGCTCGGTGGTTCGCCTTCGTGGGTAAAACATCACCCAATGCACTGCACGTTCTGCTGACGGGGGGGCTGTGTTGTTGGTCTGCAAGGGGGAGGAGAAGTGAGAAGATGCAGCCGCACACACACGCGTACATAATACAAGCTCTATGAAATACATGCGCAACTATGTATTTCATGTGGTTTACTCTGTCTCATTGGTTCAGTGTAAAGTGGCCAATGAAGGAACAGGGTGAGAAAATAGACAAGTCAAAGGGACCCCGACGCCTGGATTAAGAGTGTGGAATCCGTATTAGTGGTTGTCAATGTTGACAGGTTTACCGAGGGCGGCATTCTTAGTGTGCAACTGCGCCATGCCGCCATGCAGCCCGCCCACAAGCCCGGAGCCCCACCGGCGGAAGGGGGGCGAAGGACGCACCTTCAGGCTTCAGCGCACTGGGCTGGGGGGGCCGCGCAACCAACAGTGTCCAAACCTCGTCCTCAGCTCCAGCTCTCGGCTCCTTTCCAGCGCTTTTTGTCTGATATCCAGCAATACCACGACCAGACCCAGCCCAACTAAGGAACATTACCTACACTAGGTATCCGTACACAAGGTACCATGCAGTACACTATTCTGCAATGAACTGCTGTGGGCACACCTACCTGGGGGTACCTACCCACCCTAGGTAGCCCAGCAGCAACGGGAGTACCACGCCCCCAAATCTTGGCCCGGCCTTGTGAGGACCTGGATAGATGGATGCTCCCTCTACGTGTGCCATACATATTAAGACTGGGGATCCGGCACCGTTTTGGGGCTCCGGAGTCGAGGTCATCGCAGTCTCTCCTCTTGTTCTTCTTTCCTTTTTGACCTTGGCGATATACCCAGACTAAGGTCACCGTACCCAAGGTTGCTGCTGATACCCCGGTTTTCTTTGACCTCATCTGGTGTTATCGTTGTTACCCTGCGAACAGCCATTCCTCAACCTCAACCTCCTCCTCCTTGTTTCTGGCCCATCGCCAACCACCTCATCTTCGTGTCCGGCGCAGATCGATAAGTGGGACAACCGGCATCTTCGACGACCTCTGCAAAGGATAAGAAAAGAGTAGTGCCGGGTTACCGTTGGCTCTGGTTTGGGTCGATCAAGCTCCTGCAAACAAACAAAACACCACCACGTACCAACAAACACAACACCACCAAAATGGTCTTCTCACTTCGCAAAGCCTTCGCGGCTCTTCTCCTCGCGGCGACGGCCTCCGCCCAGTCGACAAATACGACGGCCTGCAACAACTCACCCTCGCTCTGCAGCCGCAGGTATAACAACATCACGCACATGGGCGCCCACGACAGCGCCTTCCTCCGCGACGCCAGCACCCAAAACTCCATCGCCGGCAACCAGTACTTCAACGCCACCGTTGCCCTCAACTCGGGCCTGCGCCTGCTCCAGGCCCAGGTCCACACCGCGAACACCACCTCGGGCGGCACCGTCCTCCAGCTCTGCCACACCACCTGCGAGCTCCTCGACGCCGGCACCCTCGAGCGCTGGCTCTCCGCCGTCAAGGCCTGGATGGACGTCCACACCTCCGAGGTCGTCACCATCCTCCTCGTCAACTCGGACAACCAGCCCGCCTCCGCCTTCGGCAGCGTCTTCGAGTCCTCGGGCATCTCAAAGTACGGCTACAAGCCCTCCACCTCCTCCGCCACCTCGTCCTGGCCCACCCTCCAGTCCATGATCGACGCCGACACCCGCCTCGTCACCTTCGTCGCCTCCATCACCGCCGACTCCGCCTACCCCTACCTGCTGCCCGAGTTCGCCTACGTCTTCGAGACGGCCTACGAGATCACCTCCCCCTCGGGCTTCAACTGCTCCATCGACCGCCCCTCCAACTACGCCTCGTCCTCCGCCGCCGTCTCCGCCGGCATGCTGCCCCTCATGAACCACTTCCAGTACCAGACCCTCGCCGCCGACATCCTCATCCCGGACGTCAGCGACATCGAGATCACCAACTCGCCCTCCACCTCCGCCGCGGGCAACCTCGGCCTGCACGCCCAGACCTGCCGCCGCGAGTGGGGCGTCAAGCCCGTCTTCGTCCTCGTCGACTTCTTCGACAAGGGCCCCGCCATCGACACCGCCGACTCGCTCAACGGCCTCTCGTCCGACGACATCTCCGGCCGGAGCACCAGCAACAGCGCCACCGCCCGGAGCGGCGCCAACCTCGCCGGCCGCGCCCCGGGCGGCATGGAGACGGGCGCCCTCGTCGCCTTCCTCGCCGCCGCCGTCTTCCTCTTCTGAGGCGGTCAGTGTACGGTGACTTGATTGTTCAGCTTTTCTTGTATTTGGCAACGGAGAAAACGGGAGTCCCCCTTCGTTACCCGGGGATGTCAACCATTTGGTCATCCCTCTCCGGATATTTGTGTCTTTTGGTTTTGTACGATTGCATAGCGATGGCGTTACACGGGCAGGACGGGGAAACGTCCAAACGGCCTCTCACGTGATTTTGCGGCTGCGCAGTTAGGGGAGGATTTGCAGCTAAATGGAGAAGAAGGAAAAAAAGCCCAGAGCAACCAGTCTCGGAGGGCTATGAGGATATGATAGGATAGTCTCTTTTCTCCCCAACATTCGACGGCATTAGGGTATTGATGTACACCAATGACCTCGATCTGTGGAGAAATCAATTGAAGCAAAAACAGATTCCATGACAAACACGTTCTGTCGTATGAGTTGATGAGTTGTGTAATATGTGATAATGGGAAAGGAATCCCGCCCTCTCAGGAAGCTCTCAGGAGCTGCAGGCCGTCCAACTCCGCACGTATGTATGTGAACCCCGCAGCGCATCACATCATTGGATAAAAGGCCCGCACCGCACCGGCAGCGGCGCAAGCAGCGTTCGGAGCAGAGAGAGAAACGTACACATCAACCGACACCACCTACACTCATAAATCCAGCACCCGGACGCCAACCTTGTCTCGTTACAGAAAGCTCTGCAGTACCATACTCTCAGTGGAAACAAAACAAGAAAAGAAGACTGCCAGACGAAGATGTCGACCACGACGGACTACTCCCAGATCGCCACCCCCAAGGCCGCCTACGCCGACTTCTGCCTCATCCCCGTCGGCACCGGCAGCGTCTCCGTCGCGGCCGAGGTCGCCGAGGTCCAGCGCCTGCTCGCGGCCAGCGGGCTCAAGTACACGATGCACTCGGCCGGCACGACCGTCGGTGAGTCCCGGAAACCCTCCTCCTACAGACATCTCCCGAACACCACCCTTCCTCGGCGTCAAACGTGGAAGGGGGGTTAGGTGTAAATCTCAGTTAGGAGGACCCCCAAGCTAACACCGCTCCGCAGAGGGCAGCTGGGACGACGTCTTCCGCGTCATCGGCCAGGCGCACTCCCTCGTCCACGCCGGGGGCGTCGTGCGCATCCAGTCCTCCATGCGCGTCGGATCGAGGTAAGCTTCTCCAATCGCCTCCAATCCCCGGGCTTCTGGACGCTGACTCGCAGGGACAGAACGGACAAGGCGCAGACCGCCGAGGACAAGGTCAAGCGCGTCGAGGGAATCCTGGCGCAGGACAGCTAGACAGATGGACAGAAACGAAAAAAAAATTGAGTAAAGAGCTTATTAAAGTATAATTCAAACATGTGCTATCGCCTACAGCAGCCGCCGGCCATCTCTTTTCTCGATGGTTCTTTTAATGTACAGCCTCAAACCTGCCCCCCCGGTGACCAGCCTTAAATCCTCGTGTGGCACCATATACAACGTAAATTTGCCTCGTGAACGTACGTAGAGTCGGAAGGAGAACACATGTCTTTCCGCCTGACTTGCTCGATTGCGTTGCCGCTCCCCCTTGCCGGGAAACACAACTTAACCGCGCATGGTCTGCTTCTTCATGCTCTTCTTCTGCTCGCGCTCGCGCTCCCTCTCGAGGTACTTCTTCTGGGCCTTGGCGTCCAGGGCGCCGAGCTCGGCGTCGCGCTTGGCCTTCTTCACCTTCTCGCGCTCGAGGGCGCGCTCCTCGGCCTTCTCGGCGTCGGCGGCCTTCTTGATCTGCGCGATCGTCTCGTCGCGGATGCTGCGCACCTTGCGGAGCACCTCGGGGCGGAAGTGCGCGCCGGAGACGAGGGCGTCGGGGATGCGGACGAAGTACTCGAAGATGGGCAGGAGGGACTCGTAGTTGTTGTTGGAGGGCAGGCGGTAGCGCAGGAAGATGCGCTTGCGGGGCGTGGTCTCCTCCAGGCTGCGGCGGGTCAGCGATCGCTACTGCGAAACAAGAATCTGCAAAACTCACGTGGCGGGCTTGTCAATGGGCTGGTCGGAGACGATGAGGTAGTCGAAAGCATCGCCGGCGGCCTCGACGGCCTTGATGAGCTCGGGAGTCAGGAGCTGCTCGGTGATCTCGGCGCTCTCGCTCATGACGGTGAGCCAGTTGGGCAGCTTGTTGTGGTCCTTGGTGAAGGTGATGGACACGTCGTAGCGGTCCTCGCGAACCTGCTTCATGCGCTCCTTGGAGACGATGGCCCAGACGAAGTTGTCGTAGGTGCTCTTGTTGTCCTTGCTGCGCAGCTCGTGGGTACCGGGGACGGCGGGCACGGTGAGGGACTCCTTGCCATCGAAGGGGTAGATGACGACCTCCAGAGAGTCGTGGGGGGCCTCGACAGAATCCATGAAGAAGCTGGAGACGGTCTCGACGATGCTCAGGGCCGGGTTGAAGCGCTTGGTGAGGGAGAGCTTGACGTCCATGAAGGCAGTGTTCTGGCGACCAGTGCCGTAGCTGGCGAACTCGAAGAGAGACTTCTCACGCAGCACGCCCTCGGTGTCCTTGGGGTCGGAGTCGACGGTGGACTGCGGGGAGAAGCCGACCGACGCGAACTCGCTCTTGAGGGTGGGCGCGTGAGCCTTGGCCCAGGCCTTGGCCTTGTTGCGGTTGAGGCGCGCGCCGATGATGTGCAGGAGGAAGATGACGGCGCTGACGGCCAGGATGGCACCCTCGAGCTTGAACTCGCTGAGCGAGTGGCGCTCGTGGATGTTGTACCATTTCGTGTAGGGACGAGCCGTGGCCGCGGGGCCAGCGAGGTTCGCGCCACCGGGAGCCGCATTGAAGACGGCGGGCGTGGGCGACGGGTCGGGCGCACCAGCGAAGTCCGCGAAGTCTGCGATGGAGAATTGCGTCAGTCTCGGTCAGGAAGGGTGGATTTGTGGGTGCTGAGGGGAAATTGGTTGAAGCTTTGACGCAGGCGACCGTTGAAGACACGCGACATCAAACACAGACACACAAACATACCAGAATCGCCGCTGGGAATTGGCGACGCAGAGGACTTGGAGCCTCCGAAGAGGCCGTTGAGGATGTTGGCCATGGCTACGGTCGGGGGATGGCTGGCTGGGCTGGCTGCGGTGGGTTGTCGAGGTGCAAGACGGCAGGCAGACAGTGAAGCTGCGAGCTCGATGAGGAGGTATCCGAATCGCCAACGAGCAAAGGCGAAATTAGCCAGTCGTCAGCCAGTCAAGTGGCTTCTTCTGGAAGCTGGGGGATGACGCTACTCCACACTTTGGTCGAATGCGGTCGAGCCAGCGTTGGGGGGCGTATTCAGTGGGTCTTCAGCGGCTGCGGAGTAACATCGCTTCCGCCGGTTTTTCGGGACCACCATTCTGCTTAGTCAGGTGTCAGAACCTACTTAGTTGCGTACCTAGGTAGGCAGGTAGGTAGGTATTCACTACGGCCAGATGATTGAATGAGGCGCAAGTTATCCAGTCAAATGCTGTTGATCACATTTAGCGAAACGCCAATTATCTATATGTGAATGAGACTCAATTCATGGGTCTTTCTCCTTCAACCAAGCCAATTTGATTTAATCAAAAGCCGAACTCATTGATCAATGCAACCCCGAAGAGGAGTTGTCTTTGATTGGCTGGCTCTGGACTCGGGACGCTGGTTACATCAGCAACGCTACCTCGTTGTCCGGCCAACACTCTGCATTGTCACCAGATCCCCGTCGCAGTGCCCTCACCATGTTAGCCGCAAAGTCTTGCGGACTTGTATTTCCGGACTCGAAGAATTCGACACACAACTCAACAAGATGGCACGAACACTAGCAAATCGCACGTACGGAAAGGCCTCGACGAAGGTGAAGGCTAGACGCCCCTTTGCCGCAGTGCCGACGACACCAACAACAAAGGACGCAGACTCCGATACCGACTCCGACGAGTCCATCACCAAAATCGACAGGCAAATACGAGTACTGACTCTCGGAGATGAATACGAATCTTCCGAGGATGAGCTATCACAAGAGGTGTTCGAGGTCGCCGTGAAAACGCCACCAAAACCGGCAAAGACGGTGACCCCAAAACAAACACGGGAATCTCCGGAGCAGTCCCCCGACCCGGCGGGATCAGAATCCGAGCAGTCGGAGAAGCGTGAAACCTCCATAGAAGCGACCCCGGAACTCGTCGACTCGCCGCCACCAGCAGCAACCTCCAAGCAGCCCGAGTACCGCGTCCTCAGCTGGGAGGACGTCTGCCCGCCCGGAGACGGCATCGAGAAGATCGCCGAGGCCTCCTACGCCGAGGTCTACCGCGTCCGGAACGAGCGGGGCACCAGCATCATCAAGTGCATCCGCCTGGAGTCGCCCATCAAGGCCCAGACCAAGGCGCAGGTGCGCTCCGGCCTGGTCGACGAGGAGCCGCACTGCGAGGACGACATGCGCGGCGAGCTCCGCATCTCCGAGTGGCTCTCCGACGTCCCGGGCTTCGTCGTCTACAAGGAGCGCTACCTCGTGCGCGGCAAGGCGCCCAAGTGCCTCCTGGAGACGCACCAGGCCTTCCACCGCAAGATGAAGCGCAAGGACCCGGACAGGCTGCAGTTCTACCCCAGCCCGAGCCGGTACCTCGAGGACACGACGTTCCTGGTCGTCGAGCTGGGCGACGCGGGCACGGCGCTGGAGGACTTTGAGCTGGTGGACTCGAGCCAGCTGTGGGACATTTTCTTCCTCGTCGCCGTTGCCCTGGCGAGGGCGGAGGAAATCTGCTGCTTCGAGGTACGTCTGCTGTTAACTGCAATAAAGGGGAAATCACAATAGCTAACTCGCACCCAGCACCGCGACCTTCACGAGGGAAACCTCTGCATACGGCGGACCGCGGAACCTCGAACCCGCGACCGCAGCAGGGCGGGCCCGTACTTTGGCTACTCCGGCCTCGAGATCACCGTCCTCGACTACGGCCTCTCCCGCGCCGAGGACCTCTACTCGGAAGACGACGACCTCGTCGCGCTCGACCTCGAGAAGGACCTCGGCATCTTCACCAGCACCCACGCGCCCCAGTGCAAGGTCTACCGCCAGATGCGCTCCTTCCTCATGCGCGGCGAGCGCGCCTGCCTCCCTCCTTCGGCGCACAAGAAGCCCTACCCCACGGCCGTCGCGGTGGACGGCGAGCCCCTGTCGTGGGACGTCTTCGCGCCGTACACGAACGTGCTGTGGCTGGCGTACATCTACCAGTACATGGTCAAGGCGTTCGGGGGCGACAGGAAGGACCTCGCCGAGTTCAAGAAGGTGTCGAAGGAGCTCTGGAAGCACATGGACCCGGAGGCCAAGGCCGGCGTGCCCTCGTTCGGGTGCGCCGCCGACATCGTCCGGTTCGCCGTCGAGGCCGGGTGGATCGACGAGGCGCAGCTGACGGACCAGGGGGAGACGCGGGAGGAGAGCATCATCCTGTCCCGGGACGACGTGGAAGAGCTCCACCACCAGGAGAAGGTCACGAAGGCGAAGCGGAAGGGGCAGGGTGCGGCGCGTGATTGAGCGGACATTTGAGTTTCTGGGGTTACGGAGCATTTGCTGGATCAAGGTGCATTGGGCAGGCGGTGCATTAGAATTGGGGCATACGGCGCAAGGATCGTCCAAAGGGCTTATAGACATGGTACGATATACCCGTGGCGTCTTGAATATCACAGTCTTGATTGTTTCCAGCGGGACGAACTTGTTCTTGTCTTTGACGGTGATTGTCTGCGTCTACACATGTGATCAACCCATGAGGATGCCATCTCGTGGTAGGATCGCTGCTAGAACTTGCCTACCCTACTTGATGAGGGCTACTTTCTATTTGGAACATGCCAAGGGCTATCAAGGGTCTCTATTTTGTTGAGCGGTATGGACTGGGATGATGGCTGACATGAACACAAGCAAAGCTCCTCCTCCCAAAGCAACTATCGATTTCGCCGTGAACACGACAGGGCAATAAGACGGCATCCTACCTGGATATGAGCATCACAGTGGGCTAGTCTACAGAGGAGCAACCACCTCCAGTCCCACAAGGACCGTTGGCCCCTGATATGACGGCTAACCGTAGCAATGCGGATTTCCTCTCTGTAGCCGTCGTCGCTCGTCCTATAAAGACCAAATGTCGCTGCCAAACAAGCAGACGTTTCCCCTTTGGCGCACTCAAGACGGCGGCGCCAACCCAGGTCCTGGACCTAGTGTTGATGGAAAGAAATGGGAAGAAGAGGGGTTTTCACCTGTCCGAGCAATGTAAACATGATGCCTCTGCAGCATCATCATCACCCATCACCGTCACCGGCAACGTATGCCAGAGCTGCATTCCTCGAGGACGATGAGGAACGCCACTGGGTTGCGACGCGCGCGGCATATCCTCACCCAGCCCAAATGTGCGCAGACACTGCATGATGTGTGCTGATCTAGCCCACAGTCACAACCAGAGCAACAACAATGGACGCCATCACTTTGATGGCACACCTCACGTCGTGTTAAGAAGCATCAATCACCCTGGTCTGGCCCGTTTTTATACACAACCCAGAATCCGCACACCACCCCAATCGCCGAAGCACATCTCAGATCCCGGCTAAAGACTCAGTCTCGAAGTCGAGTCCAGCTCTGAACTCGGAGGACGTATAAAGGCCGCTCGAGAGATCCGTCAGTACCACAGAATACCAGACAATAGTGCTCTGGGTAGTTGCTATACTTAAGTGTCGTCAGCGTCTTTCTTCGTTTTCCACAGTTGTCGCCCGAGATCCTCGTTCGTCGAGCGTCGAGGACATGCACTCTCTTTCCCCCCTTCCCTGCCGTCGTCCGTCATGCTCATACTATTCATTTGATCAAACCCCGTAGCTGGCACACACTACCTAAGCTACGACGCGCGACGTGCTTCCAAAAGACTCGCAAATATTCTGAACCGGGACATCGAGATCGACTGGGCCAAGTCGAACTGAAAAACCAACAGTGGTGTTTGCTGTAGAGGGGAATGGGGAAAACCTGGCTGTACGCACACAGTTCGATATTTTATACGCCTCAGACAAACGAAAGGCGAGTGCGGATGGAGGGGAACAGGAAAAACATAAACATGGTATGATACGGATAGTAAAATGGAGCTCTTCAGCTGATAAATCCAGATGTCCAACACTCGCAGACAAATTGATCGATCTTCGAGAGGAGACAAAACACGCTTCGGTCCCTACAGCAAACGAATCACCGCAAAGGCCAACAGCACGATGTCAAGCCTCATCCATGCCCTTGCAAGCAAGTTTTCCTGAGTCACCCTCGACGACACAGCGCATCCATAGTGCAACCCATTTCATTCGAATGATGCTCGTCTATTGCCTACCACGCAGGGCAGGATGCGGGTTAGTCTTTCTTATAATGTACTGTATCAAAAGAAAAAAATGAGGTTCTCGTCCTTGTGTCGCTCGCAAACTGATAGAAGACCCCGTTTCCCGTTTCCCTCCTTCCCTCCCTCCCCGTCACACACTCTCGTTCTCTGCCAATGCCCAACAATCGTTTTTGAAACCCAAAAGGAGAAGAAAAGAAAAACGGTTGGAAAAATGAAGGATATTTCTTTTTTTTACACAGGTCATCGAGACAGCCCGCTGGTTTCAAGATCACCAGAGCCCCTCCCCTCAACGGCCACCTTCCTCGTCCCGCCTCACGTCTCCTGGCTCAGCTGAAACATTCCTTGGATATTCTCAATGTCGCTGATGGTCTCGTTGAAGACGTTCGTCATATCGCCCAGGACCTTCATACGGTTCCACTCGTGCCTCGTCCTCCAGATCTCGTCCATCAGCTCGCGGTTGATCTGCTCCAGCTGCTCGATCGTGCAGCCTGACGTCCTGTGCGTCAGCTCGTCGAGGAACTGCTCGACCGCTGGCTCGTGGACGACCGGCTGCTGCTGCGACGACGACGAGCCCGAGTTCCTAATGTCGTCCATCGGCGAGTCGTTGAGGATATTAACCAACGTCGGCGCGTGGGACTTGGAGTCGCCCGAGCTTCTCGACTTGTTAGGCGACGAGTTCTGGCTGCCGGGCGCGCGGATGATGCCTCGTGCGATGCCCTGTGCCTGGGAGTGGGGCCAAGCGTCGTCGCTGGACGTGGCTTGGCTCACGGGAACTGCACCTGGAGGGATTTGCGTATCCTGCAGCTGCGAGTCGTCCTTCTGGCTGAACTGCTCGGGGTGGACTCCGTTAGTAGCCTGAGTGCTCCATTTGTCGGACGATCGTTCCGAGGGGTCCGAGGTCTTGGTCGTGGAAGCATCGTTCACCAGAGCCGAGGGAGACATGCCAGGGGGGACCGTGGTGATTGCAGAACGTTGTGACACCTGTGTCGTCCCGGTAATGGCACCGGTTGTCTGGTTTGCCTGCGGCGTCCATGGGGGAGGCTGCATGGAGCTTTCCTGAGTCGTGTCTTCATCGACGCCACTCATCTGCACGTCGCTGGTCACCACCGGGTTTGACGTCCCGTTGCTCTGCTGGGGAGCTCCGGAACTGCCGTTAGGCCCCGGGCTCATGACCTGGAACCGAGCAACGGCGTGCGCCGACCCGGGTATCCGCTCACCAAGCGTAACAGGTCCTTGCGAATCGCTGTCGTTACCAGTAATGTCCGTCTGCACGCGATCGAGAATCGACTGCATGGCCTTTCTCTTCCTCTCCTTTTCGGCGGCAAGCCTCGCTCGCTGGACCTGCCTCTGATAAAGCGCATCCCAGTCCACTGTGGTCGTGTTGACCTCGATAGTAGCGACGTCAACCTCAACGTTGCTGACAAGCTCATTCGCCTTGAGCGTCCGTTCCTTGTCACCAATGTTCTTCGCGTCCTTCGCCAGAGACTTGATATCCTTGAGGAAGTCCTTAGGTCGGCAGTAGAACCCGTTCGACAGCCGCTCCTCAATGGTTGTGGTCTCTAGATTGTAGAACGTCTTGCCCGTGACAGTCTCTCGGAGCACGTCGTCTCCGTGCTTGTCCTTGACGATCTCGAACGGGCGGGGCTCGAGGCCGGGGACGTCGGGGCGTACGTAGCCAGGCTGCATCTCGGCAAAAAGGTATTCGAGCTGAGCTTGGGGGATCACAGGCTGTCGGAACTTTTTGTACTTTCGGTTGATCTGATCCATGATGGGCTGCAGCTGCACCTTGAGAATGTTGAGAAGTTGGTGGTCTCGCTTCTGCTGAGTTTTGATTTCTTCCTTGGATTGCACCTTTGGCGGCGGAGGCGGAGCAACCGGCAGCTCTTCCAGGACCCTCTTCTTTCGGTTGGCAGGGTCTGGGAACTCGAGAGGGCTCTTGCGGATGTGGTCCACAATGTTCAGGAAGTATTCTCGTCGGTTTGACTATTCTTGGGTTAGCCTCTGGATGGTTCGGGACAAGTTGGAGCAAAACTTACATGCTGGGGCCGCTCGATTTGCAATCGGTTCTTGCGAGAGAAGGCAAACAAGTCGCGCACGAGATCTTGAGAGAGGTCTTCTCCAGGCTCGTACTCTGAAGTTGCGAGCACCAGGATCGGATCGGTAGGCGGAATTGACTTCAACATGGACTTGAAGGTCACGAAGGGCAGAGTGTCCTTGATCGCAGCGTACCACGATTCGATGCCGGGGATGTAGATGACGCTAGGCTTGTGTCTCTTGACCTCGGTGAACAATCCGACGATCACCTGTTCTATGGGCTGCAAACGAGTTAGTATAGGTAAAATTCGGGTTGAAATGGGAGCGACTCACCCGTCCATCGGCAAGCAAGTTGGGGAGGCCGAAATTTTGCACTTGCACGCCCTCAAAGTAATGCAGAAGAGCAGACGACAGATAGCTCTGGCCCATACCGGCAAAACCGTGAATCAAGAAACGAGGGCGGAACACACGTGACCGCTCAAACTCCTGGTGCAAAGCCTCCCGCCCGAAGCCGTGATCTTCATCGTCGAACTGCTCATACATTGCCTCCTCAAGCGCGGTGAGCTTCTTCTTGCGAGGCAGCAACTCATCGAGAGCCCGCTTGATCGACTCGAACTGATCGCGCAGCAGCGGCTCGACTCCCTTGGGCAAAGGTGCCGCGCCGGTGCCGGCCGACCTTTCAGACGAGGGAACCATTTTCTTGATGGACAGCATGAAATCCGTGGCATGAATGCTGATGTTATCGGCATTGACGATGAGCTTGTCCTTGGAGGAGTAGATCTGCGGATAGGTTCTCTGGATGGCATTGAGGGCAGCTTCCGTGCACAGCGCTCGGAGATCAGCACCGCCGTAGCCCTTGGTGTTCTCGGCAAGCTGCTGCTTGAACGGTTCGGACAGGCCCCAGTCCTTGGTGTGGATTTCGAGAATGGATCGGCGGCCTTGGACGTCGGGTAGTGGGAAGTAGAACTCTCTGTCAAATCGGCCGGGTCTCCTCAGAGCAGGGTCAATGTTGTCAGGACGGTTGGTGGCTCCAATGACGATGACCTGTCCGCGACCATCCATACCGTCCATCAGGGCCAACAGTGTCGACACGATGGAAGCGTGAATCTGTTCCTGCTTGCTAGAACGCACCGGGGCGAGACCGTCAATCTCATCAAAGAAGATAATGCTGGGTTGCGTTCTTCTGGCTTCCTCGAAAAGCAGCCGCAGCTGCTTCTCGGCCTCACCAACCCATTTGCTCAAAGCATCTGCTCCCTTTCTCATGTAAAAGGTGATCTTACGGCCCCCAATACCAACAGAGTTGGCGAGCGCTCGAGCTAACAGGGTTTTACCTGTGCCGGGGGGACCATGGAACAGGACACCCCGAGGCGGCGTGACGTGGAATTTTTGAAAGAGCTCCGGGTAGAGTAGAGGAAGCTGGACCATTTCCTTCAGCTGGTCGATGTGACCCTGAAGACCACCAACCTGGTTGAAGTCGACGTTCAGGTCGACACCAAGAGGATCGGCGTCCGCCAGAGCCTTCTGATTCTTGATCTTGCCGACGTTTGGCGTCGCACCTACGCCGGCCGCATCACCCATAGGCTGTGCAAGTCCCGAGAGCAGTCCGGACGGGGCGGCGGCTGACGTGGGTGTCACGCCGACGTTACCAGCGGCACCTGTGCGTCCACCCATCTCGTCGTCGCTGCTGTCGGAGTCGACACCGCCAGCAGCGCCGGTGCCCCAGGGTCCCGCGAGAAGAGAGCCGGCCCCGCCTCCGCCGCCAAAGGGACCGAAGGTGGTATTGAGGGCACGGTCCCACGCCAGGCTAGCTCCTCCACGGCCGCCGCGGCGCCGCGCAGGGGTCGGAGCGGGGTCATCGCCGTCGTCTTCTTCAATGTTAACTGCGGAAAGAGGCGGCATGAAGTAGTTCATGGGTTTGGCCGCCGCCCTGCGACGCTTGGACAACGTCTCCTGATACATGATTGCAGGGGAGGGTCGTCGGCGCGGGCGACGCGACCGCGAGTCCTGTCGAAGTTCGTGAAGCTCCTCGGCCAGCTCGTCTTGGTCAAGCTCGACCTCGTCGCCCGACTCGGCCCCACGTCGCGAGCTTCTGGTGGATCTTCCCTTGCTTTTGGCGGTCCTGCCGCGCGGGGCGGGACTGTCAAAGTCTCCATCTTCGGCTTCGGCCGAGTTTTTCTTGGTTGGCGAGTCTGACATTTGGGCATCCGCATCTTCTGCGGACTCCTCGCCGGGCTCGAAGTCGCTGCTGGGCTCTTGTACCGATTTCGACTTTCGAAGGTTTCCGCGGGTGAGGCGTCGTTTCGGGGCGTCGTCTTCATCCGGCTGTTTTGTTTCCTCCTCGGGTTCCGCGGCACCTGCCCCCGACGCGCTACCTCTCTTGGCGCGGGTCCGTCGTGTTATGGGGCCCTCGTCCTCATCCTCGTCGTCATCTTCAGCTGCGGGTGCGGGTGCGGCGTCTGGCTCAATCTCGGTGGTTTCCTTGATGGCGTCCTCCATCACGGTGTCCTCCTTGATCTCGGCGACAGCCTCTTCAGTTTCGGCGGCCAGCTCATCGGCGTCAGCGTCCTCGTCGCGATGGAAGCTGCTCTCCTGGGTAGCTTCCTCAATCGTCTCAGGCGCCTTCTTAATGCCCTTCGCTGAGCGAGACGAGCGAGTGCGAGCAAATGTTTCCGGACTACGGCTCCTAGAGTCGCGCGAGGCAGGTCGTGCATGTTTGCCCGAGTTGGTCAGCTCGACGTGGTCCTCGCCGAGCTCCTCGGTACGGGCTCGGGTCGATCTCCTAGTGGCCGGAGCAGGTGCAGGCGCAGGCGTAGACGATGTCTTGGGGACGCGGAGCTTGATCATCAACGAGTCTTTCTTCTTCTTGGGCTTGTGATCTTCTGAGAGCTCGTCTTCGGACGGCTCGGGGGCGGAGGATTCTTCGCTTTCGCTTTCTTTGTAGCTGTTGTGCTTGGTGGCGGCTTTTCTGGCGCGTCGGCCGGACGCGTTCACGGGGGTCTCCTCGTCTTCTTCTTCTTCCTCCTCGGAGACGAAGGAACCTTCGTCCATGCTATCCGAGACATCTTCATCCTCGTCGTCGATGTCGGAGCCTCTGTACTTTCCAGTACGTCGTCGACCACCGGACCCCTTCTGGGATTTGGAGCTGCGCGAGCGCTTCTTGCTGCGGGACGGAGGAGGCGCGTCGGCGCCGGGCTCGAAATTCTCGTCATCGGAGTCGGACTTGTTCGGATCGAAATCCTCGATGTCGCGCTTTCGTTTCGTCACCATTTTGTCTGGAACAGGATGTGGGAGCGGGGGCGGGTGGTATGGTATGCTGTCGGGGTTCGATTGGGGTGCACTTGGACGGGGAAGGAGTCGGTTGTTGCTGCTGCCTTGAGCCGCGATAAGTCTGTTTGCACAGCATCAGCATCCGCATGCACTTGGGAAAAAAGCATCGACCGTTGAATGAGACGACTGAAACGAAAGATTGATTTTTTGGGGCTAAGGTGCGGCAACTGGTAGGTTGCTGGTGGATGTGAGGAAGGCGTACCGGTGTTTCTCAGCGCTCGCTCAGGGAGGCAAGAACAATGGAAGCGAATCAGGTGGTAGTGGTGGTGCGGCAAACCACCATTGGGTTCGCGACAATGCAAACCCGAAAAGCCAGGTCGGTCTCGACGCCCGCGATGTGCTGTCGCCTAGGATGCTGGAAAGCGCGGAGATGACTAGGCTGCGAGCTGGTGATAGATCGGGATTCGCTGAAAAATCACCATCGCGCGTTCCACGTTCACTTTCGCGCCGTGCGTTCACGCTCCTGGAGCGAGGAAGGACGAGAGTCAGTAGAGTGGGTCTCACGTGCAGTGCCCACCAGCCACAAATGGCCCGAGCGCACCTGCTTTTTTGGGGCTGCAAGGTCCTTTTTAGGGAGGAACGATTGGTTGGAGCCCCATCTTTCCTCTCCAGCCAACAGGAACACATCTAGGGGAAGAGGGCCTCAAATTCCCATCGTCTTGCTCTCCTGCATCTCCATCACCAATTGCTGTGTAGTCAGTCATGATGCGTGATGGATGTTCAGAGCGCAAAACCAGCGGCCGTCGATCGTCAGCGTTTCTGTCAACTGATTTTTTTTCGTCTCGAATTCCCCCAAAGTATGAAGCAAACCAATGACCGTGCAAGGATTGACGGTGCTCATCGGCGCACGAGGCTTAAAAAAAGTCGGGCCCGGGGTAAGTGGGCGACGAGTGTCCACAACGCGAACAGTCGCATCATCACGGCCACGGCCATTCAAGAGGATGAAAGAGATGGGCCATGCTCACATACGGCACGCGACTCCGTTCGACTGCATCTTATCTGCTCCGAGGAAGCGCAGGGCGGATGGCCGGCGACCGCACACCGACATTGCGGCCGCGAAGGACTGCGGCGCAGATACGGCGCAATATCGAACGATCAACGGCAATGATGTCATTTCCTAGGTTGTCGTCGCTGTCTGGCCTCAAAATGCGCCGTCAACGGGTGCGGTGCGGTTGCTGTCCCACGAGGCTCAATGCTCTCCGAGGACTTGAGGATGTGTTCGGCCGAGACTCTCCGAATGCAGCGCCGAGTTTTACAACCACAACCAACTAGAAAAGTACCAAATTCCTCCAGGAGGCTCTCTTGATGGCGTTTCGAGACCAAGCTTCGCCAACTCGACCCCTTCCATCAGCCCTACAGATCCGAGTCTGGGGTAACCCGCGAGCTCAAGGTCCCGGGCGCCAAGGACAGGAACGTGGCCGGGGAACGTGGCTGGTGCGCCGGTGCTTACCTATAGGCAATGGGGGTTGGTGCCCCCTGACTAAGGCAGCAATTTGGTGCCTTGCGGCCTGATGAGTCTCGGTGCGCCCGACTCGGCAGGTGCCAGTGTTGGCGAAGCGTCACGTGCGGCGGTGCCGAGAGCTTCAAATGACGCTAAACCATCGGCGTCGTCCGAATATGCGGGCCGGAAATAAGCAAACCACACGGCTGACGACGCCGCGGTGCCGACGAACCGTTCTATTCGCTGGCAGGCACGGTACAGGACTGCCGTGCGGGAGTCACGAGGAGTGAAACCATGCAAGCGTTGCATAACGTCGCTGTCGGTTTCTCGTGTCGGGCCTCGGTTTTCGACAAACGAGGCTCGTCCGCGGGTTGCGGTTGCGGACAGCGTTCCACGAAGAGCGAATCGAGTACGGCGTAGTGCTACTACCTACAGTATGACCTAGCAAACAGGAACAACGACCTGCACCCCGTGTTTCCTCATTCGGTTATTGCTAGTCGTGACGGTGTCAAGGGGCCTCAAAACTGTCGGTTTGAACCTTGGCATCAACCATCCCTTATCTCGTCTCGCCCTTCTTCTTTCTTTGAGGCCGTCACGGAATGATCATGCCAGCAGCCGATCGTCATGTACACGCAGCCACTGGCGACGACGCAAGCGGAACATGCGAACCACCATCCAGGGGAAGTGGAGGAAGGTTCGCAGCCTGCTTTCACTAGCGGTCCGCCTTACGAGGCCAATACCCACTCGCGGCTCGTAGGTTCACCAGTGCGCTGCAGCGAGTGTTCACCAGACCGGCCTCGGTGGGTCCGCCATCGACCGGCAACCCGGCCAAGTCGGCAAGCGGCCACTCGGGGCACAGCATTCTTAGACCACCGAGCCACATGGCGTCGCCAATCCATGCCGACCAAGCGTCTATCGGCGAGGAGCCAAGGAGACACCAAGCCGTGCAGCCGCATCCAGCACTGACAGACTCCCACTTCTCGAAGCATTTAAGAAACGGGCATCCCCGCGGGTCTGGACGAGTCGAAAGCCATTCCCATTCATCGCGTCACCTCAATCGGACTCTTGTCTCGACTTCACACACACAAACACACACCCAGACACACGCACATCCACATCACGATACACACAAAACACACACAGCCTCAAGCCACACTCAATCTTCACATCGTCTTCAAACGCCACCATCTCAACAATGGCATCCCCAAACAACATGCCTTCTTCTCTCGCCCCCAACTTCGAGATCCCCCGGCCCAAGAGCAGCCGCGCCGGCTCCGACGCCAGCTCCATCTCGGCCGAGACGACCTACACGGCGAGGCGGGCGGTGTCGCAGGACTCGCCGCGCCCGGCCAAGAGGAAGTCGTCGCACTCCCAGGCGGTCAACGTCTACACCCACTGCGGGCGCCACAGCTCGCAGTTCCTCTTCGGCGGCCGCTCCTTCACCGACATGGCCCGCTCCATCTTCAAGCGCGACTAGGTTGTTTGCGTACGCATGACGTGCGTTCTGTCTGCGGGTGAAATAGAAACACCAGCAGGAAGACCACGGAAGCAAACATCCTCACAACCGGGCTCGAAGAAACCCCATCCCTCCGCCGCCGCCGCCGCCGCCGCCGTCGCCGAATGCGGCCGGCAACAGCCCCGCCGAGAAAGCGGCAACGGCGCCGGGCACACCCCCGCCATCCATCCCGCTGCGCGGCACTCCGAGCACGGAGTTCTTTGCGCGCTTGGGGAAGCGCCAAGCGGGAAATGCGTCGCGCAAGAGCCGATTCCCCCACTGTCTCAGTGTCGCGTGCGCGCGCGCAAGTCCTGGAACTGCGGAGCCGACTGGGTCGCGGAGCCCACAATACACTACGACACGCAAGTGTCTCTCGGCGCCAAGACGAGAATAACCTGCCTGCCTGCCGGGGGACCAATGAGCAAATCACCGTTCCGGCGGCAGTCTCTTCTTCCCACCCAACGGTCCCCGAGCGATAAAAGACCGGACGAACAGAGGACACCGCTGCGCACCCCGCTTCCCCCCCTCCCCGCTTCGTAATATTACGGGAGCAGCTGGCAGTCCATCAGATTACTCTTGGCAAAACCGGTGAGAGGCACGAGTAAGGTGAATCGCTCGCAGGGCATGGGTTGAATGAGCTTGGGATGAAGCTTGAATTGAGCCAAGCCGTCCAGGCCCCAAAAACCGTTGAACATGGAGAGAAGCGCGTAAAGGGCGCCAATCAGCGCTGTCTTTTCTTTTTTTTTCTTCTTCCCGCCATCTTTTTCCCTTTCGCCGCATCGCGAATTGCGGAGCATAGAGTTCAGACGACGTGACATCGCTCCCCCCCCCTTTGCCACGGCCAGAATCCGTCCTGTGCTTTCTGTTCTAGTATATGGTCGGATTCCGGCTCGAACGAACGAATAGATGCGCGCCAACGGAAAACGTGGCCGAACAAGCGCGGCGGAATCTTTTTGAGTTTCCGTTGCCGCTGTTGCTTGGGAGGGAGATGCCTGCCTGTCAACGATGTTACTTCCCCCTTTGGGTTGGACTGCCACGAGTTGGGCACATGGATATACCAAGTTTAGTCCGTTGCAATTTGCAAAGACTACACACCAAGATCTGGTTTTCTTTCTGGTGGTTTCTTGAATAGTAATACGATAATTACAACAAATAATGACCTTTGCTCGTGCCCCCGTCTTTATCTCGACCGTTGTTGCTCGTGTGACCGCCCTCCCGCCACCCGGGGCCCCTTGTAAGGCGCTTTGATGCGTCGATGAGCCCGTTTCCTTTGCTCCATCTGTCATCTGTCATCTCTCCCGATATGACCGCACAATGCGTGTATGTACATCCCGTCTAATGTATGTTTTTGTCCGTCCAACCCCTTGACACAACTCCAAATGTTCAAACAATATCTCTCCATGTCCGTAGAATTCGCAAGAAGAGAGAAAAAAAAAGATCACGCTACACCACGACGCCTAGTCTTGAAGGACTACCGACCCCTAAGGAGAGATGGAGTTGAGGACGACGCGCGAGTAGTCCAGCAGGTTCTTCTGGCCGGGCACGTTCTGCGTGTAGCGCGAGTTGAACTTCATGATCTTCTTGGCGGCGCGGAAGGTGGCGTCGTCGATGGCCAGCGGCTCCGCCACGACGTTCCACGCGATGCCCTCGGTGCAAGGGGGGGTCGTCAGCGAGCCGTCGTACTGGTAGACGTCGGACTTGGCGAGCAGGTCCTTGAGCTCGCAGAAGTCGAGCCCCTGGGTCTCGGAGTGGGATCCCGGCTCGGACACCTCGTCGACGTGGGCGAAGACGTTGGCCAGGAAGGGGGACGGCTTGGAGTTGTCGACCTCGATGAGGAACCCGACGACCGAGGCGATGGGGCCGGTGGAGTCTGCGAGGGAGTCAGCTTGGATGTTTCCCAATGTCACCTCGTCGTCGAGGATAAAAACAGAGCAGGGTCCCCCCATCACGGACCATCTTTGGAAATCAAATAAACAGGTGGGGTTCATCAACCACCTCCAAGGCTCCAAATAACGAAAACGAATCAAACACCGGGGAGCCACTCACTCTTGTTGGCCTCGGCATCCGCCTCGAACACAAAGTGCACCTCCATGGGGTAGAACTCGCTCTCGACGCGGTGCTCGCTGGGCGTGTGGAAGTGGAACTGCTTCAGCACGTACTCGCGGCCCTTCCTCGTCAGCCGGCCGCCCTCGGCGACGACCTCGAGCGTGCTGCCCAGGTTCTCGAAGACGGCGCCGTCAGGGATGGCGGGCACGTCGAACTTGAGGCTCGCGCCGGCGACGACCTCGGCCGACGTGTCGTTCAGGTTGATCGGGCTCTGGTGCGTGCCCGTCGCGCACTTGGCGCTGTCGTCGCTGTGCGAGTGCCAGTTGAGCGGGCCCTTGAGGTCGTCGTAGCCGAAGGTGGCCACCGCGATCTCGCCCTCGGCGGCGCGCTTGTAGAGGGACGTGCCGTGGTGGCACATGGCCGAGGCCAGGCCCACGAAGGGGAGGACGAGGGAGGAGGACTTCATGGTTGTGTGTGTGTGCGGGCGTTGGGTTGTTTTCGTGGAAGGCGTGTAAGTGTCCAAGTGTGACCGAGGAGAAGGAGGAAGAGAAGGTGCAGGAGCGGATGGCGAGAATAGCCCTCTTTCCTCACCGGGGGGAGGAGCAGCCTCTTTTATCTCTTTCCTCAGATCTCACGACAACACAAGCAGCAAGCAGGAACAGGGCCTTGCTTAGATCTCGACACCGATCCCTTCCGCCTTCACACACATGCCCCCCGGCAGACAAAGTAATACTACCGCCTGCCCGGATAGAGCCAAGAAATGCACAGCCAGGCAGGCGGGGTGAGAGGAGGGGGGTGGTACATTATCCAGCGGGCGTCATCTCGCGAGGTTGGGTGTCTCAAGCACAAGCAACGATTTAGAGAGAAAGATGAGGTACTCTCCGCTGCTCCATATCGTGTGTGTGCCTGCAGCAAGAAAATCCGCACTCCCTCCCCCGCTGGTGGACTTCTCCATGATCCATGTCACGAAAACGAAGAAAAATAGGGTCGGTCCCCACGCCGGGGGTGGACCGGGGGGTCCGGCTTGTTGCTCGTACTAGTCCGGTTTGGTTGTTGAGAGAGAGAGAGAGAGAGAGAGAGAGGGCGAGGGGGGGCGTCAGATGAAGATCACCAAATCCACACGCTCACCGGAGCACAGAGTAGCAGTACGGATACTCCTCCTCATCGCCCAAAGTGCCAAGACAAAAACCACAGAGGCGCAGGAGGGGCTACGAGATAATAGTGGCCCTTGTGACTTGATTGAGAGCATTCTGCAGAAGCGAACAGAAGCAAAGAGTAGACATTGCTGAGAGTATGTATGTACACTACAATACTGAAAGGAGAAGACAAAAAGGCGACGGCGGCAAAGAACAAGTCCGAATGGGACGTGGGAGAATTGGCCGACGCCGCACACCACCACGTCGGAACATTTCCTTCGAATAAGGACCTTCATTCTCCAGTCTCCCCCCCCCCCCCTCCCATCCATCCATCCATCCTCGAGTGCCGCGGGCGGAGCAGCGGATTTCCCTCCCTCCATCCCACCAAATCCACCCCCAGGAACCGGAGATGCTAGCTACTCGTTGTTGCTATGTATTACCCATGTTGTACAACCCGGAAATCGCAGCTTCGATAGCCCGCAGTCTGCAAAAAAGGCCTTGTCTCGGCAACTTGCAGAATACCACACACACACCTTGGTTTCCCATCCTTCAGCCTCGATTCTCTTTTCTTTTCTGCTGTTTCCTCCTAATGATTCCTCACGCGGCTGCTCAGCCCTGCCCCCACGCGAGTGAGTGCCTTCGCGTCCGGCACTGTTCGGGACGAGGCCCCCTTGTGACGAAAAGAAATTGATGACAAAAACGAAAAAAAAGTCCGACTCAGATCAGTAAGCAAATAGCATTCTCGGTGTGGTTGAAGAACACGTCGCGCGGTTCGAAGGAAGCGCCCTAAACCGGACCGGACGGAGGCGATGCGGTCGCCTTAAGCGCTCACCGGCACGTCGGTCAATCGTTTGTTTTGTTCGTTAGGTCTGACGCGCGGGTCCCAAGACCAGAAGAAAAACGACAACCAGAAAAACGAAATAAAGCCAAGGATGAAACTTTTTCTTACTATCCGTACACTTTCCTGGAGAAAGAAGGTCCCATGTTTGGTCATTGGATGAACTCTTGGCCATGGCCGGGGGGTCCAGGGTCGGGGTGCGATGGATGGGCATGCAACCATGCCCCCCCTTCTATTAGTTGCCAAGTTGCTGACCATCCCATAATCCTTGTCTGAGCTTGTCATCTTTTGACGTCTCTCGTGCCCCCAAAAAGTTTCCTTGGCCTAATAGATGCGGGATTACACACTACGCTGATAGTGGTAGGTAGTACACCGAACAGCGGGACATCGCGGCAGGACAAAGCCACACGCCAAGCGCAACCTCTTCTCGCGCTCCTCGGGGCATAGTAAGCCACACCACCAGGCTGAAGAGACAACATCAGCCGCCACGCTGACCCGGGAAGAAAAAAAAAATCCCAATCGTGTAACCACGGCCGTTGCTGTGCATGTGCAACAAAAAGAAGACTCTCCAACAAACAATTCCCCCTTTTGTGTGAGTGTAATAAAGAGCACTTGTCCTCGGGGGGGGGGGAACAAGATGACGTTTCACAACGAACAAATGACGAAGAACCAAACAAACCACTTGTGTGTAAATAACTGACATATCCCTCTTTTTATCCATCTTGGGACGAAAACCGCTTGGCACCCAAAAAGATCACCATGCACCCAACGCCCGTTTTCTCCTTTCTTTGCATGTCTCTGCATACCCGCCCAAAAGGATTGCCAACCAGAGAAGCGAATAAGAAAAGACGCGCTGAAAGACAATCATCTTTAGCGAAGGGGGGGAGGGATATTCCGTTCCCCGGCACGCCCAGAGCTTCCAGCGCCAGCCAGCTCGGCGCACAAGTGGAGGGGGGAAAGGGTCCCCGTCCCCTCCCGCTTTTCAGCCGGTGCCGGGAAATTCTCGAGCAACCACAGTCTGGTGTGGGGGAAGGAAGCTGGGGGTCCTGGGGAAAAGAGGGGGGAAGAAAGACGCGGGACGACGATGCCAAAAAAAACCGTTCGATGATCGTCGGCCGAGCTCTTGAACCCCCTCACGTCGACCCTCACTTTGAGGGTTGAGCCATTTCTTCATTGGCGACCGGACGCTTCCTCTGCTAGCTTAATCCAACGTTCGGGCGGAACATGACCGAATCGGCCGGGGTTGAAGAAGACGATCACTTCCTCGTCTTCCCCCCCGTCGAAGGGGTTGGAGAGTGGGTTGTCCCGAGCGGATCGAACCCACCTACACACATTCCCATTGCGTATGTTTGCATGCTCTTATCTGGCCCTGCATCATCGATCGTGGCGTTGTTGAGCGACCCTGCACCGCAGGCAAACGACCATGCGGCTCGCATCTCTCTCGCAGAGTTTGGCCCGCACCCAGCACCCAAAGGAGCTCGTTGAGCGGGTGTCAAGTTGGCTTTCGCAGCTGAAGGCCGTGATCAGCTCCGGCTGCCTCTTTGGCGCACGTCATAATAGTGCCATGTTGCCTCGTCCGGTCCCCTAGAGGACTTCTTCACCCGCAGGAATTCGCGCAATACCGCAGGTCTAGACCCTTTTTCGTCAGTAAAGCCCTGGGACTGCCATGGCTCGAACGCATAAGCCAAGCCGCTCGACTCGGCTTCTCTTCTCATCCTTGCCAACTTGGCACGGCGTCGTCGACCTCGCCCGTCGACAGCCTTGACCACAGGGCTCTAATCACCCCAAGCTGACCGAGACACGAGACCAATATAACTGCACCCCTTCGCCTCACCGTAACGGAGCCTCGTATCAAAAACAAGCACCAACTGAGAGCCTCCAATGATAGGACGCCTCCTCGGAACACTCGTTGCCGCTGCCTGCGTGATGTCGCACAGGACGGGCCAAACATCCACGCAAGCCTCGAATCTCCGACGCCACTATCCACAGGCATCTTGCAGCCGGGCTGGATCTCATCTGCGGGTGGCCTTCGGGAGGGCGAGCGCAGAGAAGTCCTCCTGCCCCCCGATGCAGGTTCCCGAGACACTGCCCTCGACCAACAATCGGCGGTCGATGACGAGATATCGATCTGCGACTCTGGTCTCGCCCTGCAGAAGTTTGCGGCTGAAAAGAATCCATTGTCTCGGACCTCTGGGGTTCTTTACAGAAACAGAGCTTGTCGCGAGTGGAAGCTCCGGGTCACAGTGTACTCTCAGATCTTCTCTCGTAGCCCACGATGCGGAGGAAGTTGCCTGAATCCAGTGAGAAAGGCTGATGTAAACAAACGACGCGGGTTTTCGTTTGTTGTCGCGCCACCAGGTGCATCTCCGGTATCGCCATCCGGAGGGGACGCCGGGTGTTCTGATAAATCTGTAGAAGTATCATCTGCAGAAGTATCTCGCCGGGAGATCAAGCATACGGGGCAACCATCGAATCTTCTCGCCAAGTTGGGATGGCCTGTCCCGATGGCAAGGGCAACTGTTGCCTCACCTTCTGTCGACACCAGGAAGAAGGATCACAGCCCGGTCGTAGAAAAGGCATCTGTAAGTTGAGACAATTCGTGGCATTTCCTTCCGTCTCCCGGCCTTGTGTCGTCTCCTGAACTGCAATGGTGGCAGGGAGAGAGGAGAAACAAAGAAGGCAAAAACAGCGGAGATGATGCTCTTTCCGTCGTTCTTTCCGTCGCTCTGCATTCGTCTAACCTCCTTCCTCCCAGGAGCCAGAGGAGAAACGTCTCGGTTACTGGGCTTGGCTGATATTTGAGAGCCACATCCAGCCCTCGTGCCCATCAGGCCGTTCATGGATTTCGCGAAGAAGGACCTTATGAGCGGAGCATTACGATGATAGGATGTGGTTGATTGGCACGGTCCTTGATCCCTGACTCCGGTACGAAGTATACATCGATCACACGATGTCGGGTTCGTCTCGGCTTCAGAATGCAGGAACTATTCCATCACCGTCTTGTCGTCCGATATTTAGCTGGGCTGGGTAGCGAGCGACAACCTCATACATGTCGAGCAGGAGCAGCGAACCGATGAACTGCAAATTCAACTTGGCCGCAGGATCTGCTCTCAAGACACCAGTGGGCGATCGAGCAGGCCGATTCGGCATGTCTCGGTCAGCTTCAGCTCCAAGGTCAGGTGGACCGACAAACTCCAAGCTAATGCTGCGGGAAAACAATCTCGAAAGCCTTCCGGTTTAACATTTGAACAAATCAGACGTCGACCGGGTCTGTAGTGCAGTTGCTCGGTTTCAGTTTGTGGCGCCAAGTGGACGAAAACCGCAACACGAGGATGGCGGTTGGAGACTCGTCGACAGTTGCCACCATGGTGATGTAGTGTTCGACACAGGAGTCCCGACTCCGCGTGGTGATCAAAGTGGCAACGCTCTCCGTGTCCAATCCCCCTCGAGGACGCCCAGTGGCCACCTGTCCTTATAAGCAGACATCAACGCCAGCATCAGCTTCGTCCCAAAGCTCGCCTTGCAACGGGCCAGTGCCTGCCCAGTGCCTGGGTTTCGACCATAAGGCTCCGCTCCCACGTCGTCGAACGAAATCAAGCGTGTTTGCGTTGCAGCTCCTGTCTTCGTGACTTCCTTTTTGACCGCAGGGAAGGCAACCCCGCCGGTGACCATGCAGCGTTTGCACGGGCAAGCACAAGCGGTTGATGGGCCACTTGGAACCCCACTACTCGGTCCGGTCATGAGCCGATCGCGGCCGGAGGTTCGGCGCCGGTGGTGGAGCTCCGAGGAAACAGCCGCCTCCGGACGCTCGTTCTTTGCCCCGCCTTGGCCGGCTGGCATCTCTCAGCCTTTCAGATGCAGACCGCCATGATGCGGCCTGCCCCGGCGTCACACCTTCCACAGCTTGGAGACTTGGAACAAGCCTCAGCACCTCTCGTGCGCCTCGTACAGCTCCCGCGGCTGGTGCGACGCGGCAACCCAGCTCCTGGGCCGGATGGCGAGACTTGTCCTCCGACTTCTCACCGCAGGTAGACGAACCGGAACTTGCCAGACGAGTTGGTGCGACACTTCGGGAGCTGGGCTGCCGGCCCCAAAGGCATCATGACACAGTGGTCCCGATCTTGTGTGCACGCGCGCGTGACGGAGAGCCCGCTCGGCATGTGGGAAGCCCTGACACAGTCGCACGGCGTAGGACAAGTGCGCAGCTGGCCGCGTACGGAGTGGACCGGAATGCCGTCCTACAGTCCCGTCCGAAGGAGGACAACCGCCAACCCGGCTTGGCTCGGAATACTGACACTCCCGGACTGGATGGAGCACTCCGAAGACGAGGGCGGAGGAGGCGAGCAAACTGGCGGTGATGGAGCTCCGTCTGCAAAGCAACGTCGTGAACACCTCGGCGACTCCTCCTCGTCCTCGGCCCAGTCTTGTCGACACAGGATCCTTGGTAGGTCGTCTCGGTAGTGGAAGCGGGCGTTATTGCCGTGGCGTCTTTTGGGACATTTGTGGTCAGTTGAGGTCACAAGCGGGGTATAATGGCCGTGTTAATGCCACAAGCGTCCAGGAGCGGATTCCATTGGCATGGGAAGGGAATGGACGCTTCCAAGTTGGAACTGAACATGTGCCGTATTGGGTGGGCTCGGTGAAGTTGGGTTGCTGCCCCCCGGCGCCCCCCCAGCACGGCGGGCCATTGGACCAGGATACCTGTGCGTGTTTGGACTCTTTGGGGAAACAAGCCGCCACGAGGTGTCATGCTACTGGGGACCGACCGGTGGTAGCGACTGGAGTGCGCGGCCGCTCGTCTCGGCTCTGGTGCTTTATTGCTTCATTATTGAACGAATCGAGCTTCTTTTATTGGCAACTCGGGCGTTGGCTTCGACAAGTGCCTGGCTTTCCGGGATCCGTCAGCGGACCGCACGTTCGTTGTCGAATCTCGCTAATCTTTCGCGGAATATTAACTGTGCTCCCGGCCTCGGCAGGGCAATAGTAGTAGCAGCGTACGGGATGGAAATTTGGGCATGGACAGGACTCGAGTGCGGGGGACGAAGTTCGGTTCTCTTCATCTCACCGCAACTGATCTGTCATGTTGAGAATGGGGCGTCCTCGAGGGCAAGGATTGCACAAGCACGATGTCGGGGGCCATGGCATGGCATGGCATGCCTGGTCCTGGGTCTTGGCCGTGCGAGTTGCAATTGCAGCCCCTCGGGATCGTACCCACGGGGTGGAGGAAGCTGGGTCGGGACCTGTGAAATATCACCGATTGACCGGCCTGGATGGCCTCATCGGGACTGTCTTGCGGCCTGCCGTCGGCCTATACCATCGCTTGCAGCGCTTCGAAGGCGCTGCCCGGATGGCGCATCGCATTGCAGTCTGCAGACTGCACCTTGAACCTGCGGCTGGCTCGAATCGAAGCACGGCATCTCTGGTATTCGTCTCGTCTGGTCTCTTCAATTCGTCGCCGTTGTCGCACAGGACCCGCCACCAGGGACGGTGGAGGCGGACGGACTGTCTCTGGTGAACCGATCGTCGCCAGTCATCCATCTCCTGGCTAGTGTAGTGTAGTGTAGTGTATGTAGGCTGTTCGGGCGATGGCGTGGTGGATCGGTTAGTCTCGATGGCGCCGACAACATGGACAAGACGCCAGAAACCAACCCGCAGACCATGTGAGATGCAGCAGGACGGAGGTCATTTCTCGCGGGCATGCCCACACAGATGCTCAGCGTCCGAGGCCGGAACTCAGCTGCTATAGCGTTGGTGGCTTGTCGCGCAGTTAGTTGTGTGGAGGAGACGGCGATCCAGGCCCAGCGACACGGGATGACAATCATGACAATTTCCACCTGGCGTCTGGAGGGAAAACACTGGCCAAACAGGACCAGTTCGAGGATGGCAGGCCGTCCGTGAATGCGCTCCAGACCCAGCTGGCGACTGTTCGTGAACCGACCGCGCTAAAGGGTGGTCGAGACAAGAGAAAAGACTTGGGCGACGACTTCGGCTCATGTCTCGAGCGCAACGTCGTGGACCCTGGAGTTAAGCCAGAAACGGCACCGTGTACCTATGTGTAGCGTAGCCGTTTCTTTGGCTGGCATTGGCAGGGTCGCAGCCAAGAGCAGGAACAGTAGCAGTAGCATCCGTAGTGTGTAAATGTACGGATACTTGTTGGTGTGTAGTGCAGACCATTGTGTATTACATAACCGTGTATTGATCAGGTACTCCTGGTTACTTTTCTTGGAATTTCTACCCCCTTTTTCCTATTGTGTCTTTTTAAGACCCCTTTATATCCTCCTTTACTTAAACAATTAAGGTAATAATATAATACATCTTCTATAGTATTTTAAAGTATTAAAGTTACTTAAACTACTAAATTATATTCTATACAGCTTAATATATTTTTTTAATAGTAGTTTTAATAAACTATTATTAAAAACCTATTTATTTTTATTAACTAAACTCAGTCCTATTAAAGTATATAATTCGCGATTTCAAGTCTTATAGCTAGTATAGTAAAACTAATAAACTTAAGGTTATTTAAGTATTATATTACTATATAAGAAGTGCTTTATAAGTATCTAAAGTTATAAGACTTAATTTATAATATCTAGTAGTTAGGATAAACCTAGAATATAGCCTAAGGGTTATAACTATTATTATAATTATTTATTAGTATTTAAATCTATCCTACTATACCGCCGTTATTATTATTTATAATTAATTAAAAAAAGTATTTTTTATTCAGTTTTAGTAATAATATTTAGTTATTTTTTACTAGTTTAAAGTTATTTATACTACTGTTTTAAGTACTTTATAATAAGTCCTAAGCCCTAAGGCTATTTTTAAAGTTATTATAGTTTATTATTAGTTAATTTTCTAAGCCTTAGAACCTTAATATTAAAGTTAACTTTAAATATTAAAGTTTATATTAGTATAGTATAAGATAGGTACTATTATAGTGTACTTTAACTAGTGTACTAAGTACTGCTGTGTAAACTTTGGCCAGCTGGCCGAAAAAAAAAAGAAAAAAAACGGGAACCAAGTGTAGTGCAGACTGTATTATTAGTTAGCAACTGAGGCAGGTCCCTGGGACTTTTACAGGTGGCCGCTCTTCGACCCTCGAAGCGATCACTACCGAGTCGGTCAATGAGCCGAGGAGATCGCGATAGGCCCTTCTCCACAGGGTGCGTCTGATCTTCGCAAACGCTGGAATCCGATGGCCTTGCCTTGGAAGAGGCGTCCTACGACGGACGACTCGCCGACGTGTTCCTCCTGCAGGCTGCAAGGTTGATCCAGACGGTGGAAGAGCGGGTGTTGAGGCCATCAAAAAAGCGACGATACGGATGCTACAATGAGTGCATTGCGAGGTGGCTGATCCAGGGGCCAGGGTCCAGGGGCTAGGGACGATGCAGGCGGTAGGCGCACCGCGCACATCGGGAGGCTGTTTGAATCTCGACGTGTAGCAAAGTAGCATTGTTAATGGATCTGCTCTGCATCCATCGGTGCCATCTCCAAAAGAACGCGCTGCTGCTTGAACGAAAGTACATAAGCCCAGGAAAAGAACGGGGGGGAGGACGCGAGTTGCAGCTTTGCAGTTGTTAGTGTAGTTGTTGACTGTTGTTGGCGTGCGCGATTCCCCGCAAGGCCTGAGAGCGGCACGTGAAGTTGCAGCGGCGCGATCTGAGCGGTGGCCAATGGCGTGGTGGAATTGGCCCCCCGCAGAAGGAAGAAGAAATGATCCCATCTCATCCCCGGCGACCGAAATGAAAAGAAAGAAGGAACGAAGCAAGCGCGCACCTTCACCTTCCTGGCGCACCTTCCTGCAGCTTGTCTCCCGCCTCCTTCTGCGCCTCTCGTGTATTACTACAGAGTAAGTATACCGTATCTTAGGTACGTGTACGTACCCGTAAACCACTTGAAAGTCCAGGTACTACCTAGGTAGGTATTAGGCAGGTGCGAACCGCACGCACTGCAGCGCGTAGAAGTGGAGGACCGACGTTGTAGGGTACCTGCTCATAGGTACTTTCACCTCGGTGCCTAGGTAGTCTCTGCGTTGTGAGACCAGCCGCGTCCGTGTCTCTACGAAGACAAGAACAACAATAACAACGTCGTCGGAGGGGGCGCCAACAGCCGCTTCAGAGATGGTGGTTGATTGAAACAGCCGACGACAAAAGAAAGAAGAGAAACCAAAAAAGATCCGTGACCGCGATGCCTCTCTTGGTTAGCACAGGCGTTGGACGCGCCCCCAACGAATAATTCGAGAACGGCCGACAACCGATGCAGGGAAACCGCTGGAAGTTGCGCGCTGTCAGTCTGTAACCCGGATGGCTGGCACCTTCCACATCACTCGATAGGCCCGCCGCTCGGCACCCTCATCAGGATACCGATATCCGTACGGATACAGCTACCGCCATCGTGATCCTGGCAAGCACCACTCATCGCCTTGAGAGCCGCAGTCATGCTCCCGTCATCGAAATCGACCTGCCCCGGGGCCCGATGGCAGCCATCTCGGTGACTTCCTGCCCGATTGGGCCATATTCGCGGCCTGGAGACGAATGGCTGTCCTCTGTCGGCGAAGACTCCGGGCTTAGTAACCAGGCTCGCATTGTTAACGGGGTTTCTCTCTGGGCCGTGAGCTTGTTCTCTACCGGCAGCCCATCGTCGAGGTAGCATCGTCGCGGGCGTAGTGTAAAAACAGTGATGCTCTGGGGTCCTTCTTCGGGGGCCGCAGTATCTGTACACCACCAGCAGGCCAGGTATCCGTAGTAGTATTGTGTACACTAATGCTTTGCAGTGTGAAGCCAAGAGAGATTGATTGCGCCGCGAAGGCCCAGGATAGGGACTGGGGCTGTTCCGGTAAACGCGAGCGGAAGGTTTGCTCCAGAGACGTGGGATAAAGTATGGATAGAACCATTGCTGGAAGCTGCCGCAACTCTGCCCATGATTGTGCAATCATCAATTATTCTGCAGGCTCACCCTTCGTCGCCGTTGAGAACAGACCAGACGACATGCGATCCGCGGTATGTAGTGTGTGCTCCAAGCTTGTATTACAGTCCGTTCAGCCCGACTTTGTTGGCATCGGTAATTCAGCCAAACGGTTCGTACCCCTCACCATGGCAGCAAGCGCGCAACGCAAAGCCAATGTCCGGGAATCGGTTGCATGGCGCTATCCGCCTGGTTTGATTCCGGCATCTTCGCGGTGCAGTGAAGCGTCGGCGTCTGGGACATCTGTTTCAAGCAGACAGCAGCACGTTTTCAACGAGATTGAGACTTACCACCTGGCCTGCGCTTTGCCTTGCACTTGCATCAGCCGCGAGCCGTTGGCTCCGACGGCTTCCTCTTTGGACAAGCGCCGCCATGGATATGTCTGGCAATTGCGGATAACTACCTGGGGAAGGCTTGCTTGCCAGGACTTGATGGTGGTGATCGGGGGGGAGGGAGGAGCCGAGTCGAGGCACCGATGAAATGTTCAGGCGCTGGTTGCTCGGCTGTTCTCCATCAGCCATTCTTGTCCGTCTCCTTCAATCTTACTTGGGCCTGCGCATCACCGTACTATAGTCTATTAGAGCATCAGCATCAGGTTTGACATCACCTGATCAGCAATCATGCCTGGGGGCTTATCCCAGGTACAGTAGCCTAGCTGCCCAGGTCCACGAACAGACGGCCTAGTGTAGCGCTTCCGTTGAAGGCTGACTCCCTCTGATACCCCTATAATAAACCGAGCATCACAGGGCTGAACTGGCTCTGTGTGCTTTTCACTGCATAGCAGACGGCGTAGGACTTGAATTGTGGGCGACGGGGCATTTCCTTGCAAATCATGCTGGCGGGTCCTAGCTCGTCCCATGGTTGCTGACGGGGGAGGTCTTCATTTCCAAAGCATGAGTCTCCAGACCATGGTGCGGAGTAATTAGTTGGACCTGTTCATGGGCTCTCCCAGCGGCAGATGCCTGTGAGACCTCACCGCAAGTCATCGTCCCTCGCCTTTCGATGTGCTGGTATTAGTGATGCTGCTAGCGCTGCTGCTGGCATAAGGATCAAACATCCCATGGCTTGTAGCGCGTAGCAGTCTTGGGGGAGATAACATGGGATTGTTTACTCACCCCTCGCATCATCCCCCTCTCCTCCTAGCATCCTCGAGGTAAATTGCAGACCAGTCAGTGTGTGGACGCATCACATATCATCAGCAGGGGCGCCGGAAACTTGAAGGGGGCCGCAAGGCCGCCGCATCGCCGCCAAAAGCGATCAGGGCCCGTTGGCAAGCATGCTAGAGCCTAGTGTAGCCTGTTAGCCTGCTAGCGTCATTCCTGGCCCCGTTGTCGTTGTTGACGACCCCGTTTCGAGCCTGTGGAAATCTCGTGTATGCTGGTGCTGGTGGGCAGCGTGAGTGTGATGGACGTTGGTGTCGTCGCCGCTCGCGGTCTAGGTCGGTAGGTATCGATCCGTAGGTGATCTGTTGGATGTACTAGTACCTCGGGAACCAACCGTGCTCCCCTTCGCATGTAAGTGTTCGTGCATCCCACGTACAACATTTCGAATGTCTCTCCATTGCCCGCCTCGTTCGTATGCCAGTCGTAGCCCGTTGACGGCCGGTCCCCGAACTTGTCTTGTGGATCCCCGACCGGTCTCTCACCACGGACTAAATATAGCGTATAGAAGCGAGCTAAGGCCCAAGGTCGAAAGCATGAAAGGGCGGCGGATGACGGCAAATTGAACTCATGTAAACGAGATCAAATCTTGGTCTGGGAGGCTACGGCATGCACCAGCAGAGCCTGAGATCGGATCGGAGGTCGGCCTCAGTCAACGTCATGGCCGGCCGGGTGTCGAGCATCGGGCAGGTCGGGGTGCAGCATCATAAGCGGATGGAGCAAGCCTGACGGGTTCTGACTGACTGACTGACTGACTGATGGCGAGGGCGGCAGGCAAAGCGTTGGTGCGCAATGCGCATACCTCGTCGACGCCCGGATATGCTGCATAGTCATAATACCTGGAAGGAAAGAACATCATCTGCGCTGCGCTGATGGATCACAGTGCTGCTGGTTGCTGATGCCGCCAAGCTGCGGAGCCACGGAGCCCATCATGAACGGCTTCACTTTTTCCCCTTTCCATCTGCCCCGTCGGCGAGCACCCGGGGCGCCCAGGCCAACCAGACCAAGTCCGGCAGCAGCTCCAGATGGACGGCCATCCACAACTTCACAAGTCCCGCAGACAGGCCCCCTCATCGAGAGTGGACTGGTCAGGTTGGTGGAGTGGCCCTGCAATATCTTCCTTGTCGGAACAGGGGACGCCATCCCTTCCGATATGCACGTCGCATTACGGATACCTCACCACCTTTAGCACGGCGAAGCCACGGCGGTGGGGTGGTCTGGCAGTCAAATACGGGGAGACGGTTCCCTTTTTTCTTCGTATCCGTCGACCGCTCACACGTAACAACAGGGCGACTGGCGACCACACTGTACCGCAGGAGGGGGCAAGAAGTGGAAGAAGCAGAGCCAGAGACAGGCGGTCCAGGCGAAGAATAGACTGATTGAGGCGACAGAAGCTCAGAGCCGTGATTGGATCGAGACGCGGGCGAGGCATGTAGTTGAACCGCCGTGGCGGTCTGGCTGTCTTGCCGTCCGCCGAGAGATGCGTTGACAAGCTCGACCTGGTGAGCTTAGCAAGCAAGATCGGCCAGCAGAGCAGGCTGGGCCAAGTCGAGGAATCTGCAGGGTCGGCCCATTGTGCACAGCGTGGGTGCACAGTGCCATAGGTAGGACCTGGAGAGGCACGAGGCTGGTGGTGGGTGTGCGAGAACGAGAACCATTGTTCCGGGCAGCCAGCAGTACCTGCAGTCAATGGTCACAAGGACGAGGCGAAGGAACCTTCAGGAGAGAGGAGAGGTTATTCAGGAATAAATCGGCCTAGTGTGAAGGTTCGTCAGGTGCTGGGCGTTTCGGTGCCGCCTCCGCGTGCCTTCGTTTTGACCCAAAGCGACGCAGGCGATGGATTGCCATTACGTGTTTCTCGTTTTTGGAGAGGAGGCGTAGCGTCTCGTCTCTTGGGTGCAGCATCTCGTCTCTCGTCTTACTGTGCCCGGGCCTGTGCACTGCGCCGTGTATGTAGGTGTGTGTGCATGCCGCCGCGTGCTAAGGTGAGTTGCGAGCAACAGCAGCAGTGTTTGGTCTCGCGTCCAGCAAGTCCGTCTTGTTGTAGTTGCGACGTGCGCCAGCCGTGCTTTTGTTTGCTGCGCGTCTGCAGCGCAGGACGGGAGACTGAGCTGAGCAGGTCAGGTCAGGTCAGGTTAGGTCAGATCGGTCTTCAGTCAGAGATTGGTTGAGATGGTTGAAGCTGCGGATGGTTGTCTTGATGTTCCTCTCCATCTCTTTCTTCCTACCGGCGAAGATCACGCCGGGCTGGTTAAAGATCAGGCTGCCGCTGCACCAGGCCTGTCTCTCTTTTTCTCTCTCGTCTCCTGCAGATGAAGACAAGACGGCCAATCCGCACTGGGCAGGGCTGTGGGCGTCCAGCGAGCGGCCCCCCCGGGGATTGGCGTGTTCAATGTTGTGTTGTTTTTGTTGTTTCCGTCGGGCTTACGTCCTTCAGGAGACAGTCGAGCGCGGGCATTTGAGTCGCCCGGGAGCAAGGGGTAGCGTGGTCGTGATTCGCCGCCCCTCGGCCGTTCGCCCAATGGCGGTCTGCCAAAAATTCTCCAAGCCGAGAGACAATTCCACGAGACGAAGGGGACGCGTTCTGGCCATTCCTGTTTGGGTTGATGACTTGGGAGCCCGCCCTGTGTGGCTCGGCGTGAGGTTGTGTGTCTCGCACAGGTTGTGCAGTGCAGTGAAGTGAAGCGGGAAGAAGATGATGATGAGACGTTGGGTCGGTGGCGCTGGTGCTGCTGTTCTTGCTGCTGTTGCTTCCATTCCGACTGGTCTGCCTACCTAGGTACCTAGGTACTCAGGCAAGCAGGAAGGTGCACTACAGGGCAGGTGCGGACAGCCTGGAAGTGTCCTGGAGTTACAGGCCTCGAAAACAGCAACCGCAGCATCAATAGGGAAAACACCGGTCGCGGATGAGGTGACAGAAGCATTCGTTCGTACAGGTACATCCGTTGGTATGGGGGCAAGAGGATGAGCAGATGGGGGAGAAAGGACCCTCGCAGACCCAGTCTGCGCACCTGCAGGACAAATTCGGACCAGTCAGACGCGCGGGTGTTGGTCAGGGTACCCAGGCTGCCGTGGAAGACACAGGGGACCGGGGGTAAGGGGACTCATGCTCCTAGTGGCCCGGTAAGTAAACGGTACATGGTCACAGGTACCACCCACACCACATCCATGGATGATTCCGAGGTCCATGGTACAGAGTGCAACGGCGCGGGAGGAGCACCTGCCTCCCCAACAGCGAGCTTACGGGCAAGTTGTTGTACAGTCCCTCACGGAGTGTAGCCTATAGCATACTATGTAGGAGTTGTGTAGGTACCTGAGAATTGGAGACGAAGGTGCCTGCCCTGTTGCCTTCCCTTCCTCCCCCCTATCGCCAGGGTCCCCTACCGGGATGCTGTGGTCCTAGTGGAACTCCATCGTCGACTGGCTCCAGCAGACCAATGCAGCATCGGTACGATGCCAAAACCTTCCCATCTCGACCCTTCTACCAGAACCTCCTCCTCCTCTTGCTGGGACTCCCTCCTACCACACACCCAGAGTTCCTCTCTCTGTATCCCCTCAAAAAAATTCCCGTCTCGTCTCCTTCCCTTCTTCCTTCTCTTTCCCCTTCTTCCCCCCTTCTGCCCTTTCCCTCGTCGCATTCCCCCAAGCCCCCAATTCATCCCATCAACGACCCCTTTTCGTCCCAAGAGAAAAAAAAAAGTCACGAAATTCTTCCAGAAGGTTGCCTGACCTGACTCTCTCGCTCAGGGTCCTTTCGCCCAGGTTGTCCCCATATTCAAATCCCCGGTCCAACAGTTGCCCCCTCGATCACACCTCACGTCCATCGCTCTCCATTCTAGCCGTCTGCTTGCTTTCCTTTTTGTCCGTCGCCCTTCGATCCTTCTAAACTACACCAAAAACATTTGCACCCGCATACAAAAAGACACACCAACACAAACCATAAACACCTACTCGACGCCTTACGACTGCCCTTCCCTTTTGTCACCCAACACTCCGCCGAAACTCCTCTTTCCCCAGACCCGACGAGACGACGATAAGACGACCCCGTTTGCCTGACTCGTCAAACATCCCTCTCCGCTTTCGACGACTATTCCGCTGCGATATCCCGAGCCGGATACGAGTGCCCATGTTCGTGGTCGATTGTTAGCTGCGATTCGAGTTGTCTCTGCGACACTTGAGCTCCTCCTCTCGGTCGAATACCCGCCTCATCAGTTTGGCGTGTGCTTCACGGTAACAGTGAAGCCAATATCTACACGGCACGGCGAGTATCTCGTCCTTGCAAACCGCTGGCCGCAGGCGACCTTTCCTCGCAAATCGCTTCTTGACATCTCGAGCCGTTGTCACGTCCCCGACAGCGAGGCTTATTGGCTCGGGTCCCATTAGATTTCTTTCCTTGCATCTGAGAAAAAAAAAAGGTTAGTGAAATGCTTGGTTGCCAGTTTTGCGACGTGTGTGTGTACGGCGAATCGTGCATGCGTCAGCTGCCCTCCCATTCGAGTAGGATGAATCGGGTGGTGGTGGCCTCAAAAGTTGTAGCATGACTAACACCTATCTTGTCTTCCAGCTTCTAGCACTTGCAAGCAGCCCATTCGCTGTCTCTTTCGGTCAACATCTTCCATCGCTGCGAGGATTTGATCGAACTTGACCAAGACGTCTGACGAAAGACCACCCGTTCGACACTCCCATAGTCGTCGGTTGTTCGGAACATGGCTGCGTTGGTTCAAACGTATCCTCAGCAGACCAGCACTGTTACTACTCTCCAACCCCGATCATCCGCAAACATGATTCCCGCGCAAGCCCAGGCAAACCAGCAGTACATGGCGGCCCAGCAGGCGCAGCGAAACTTCTCTGGGTCGGGCGTCTACCGCGGGAGCAACGCACCCATCCAGCCGTATGCCTTTACAAGCACGCCCAGTCTGAACACCACAGGCCAGTGGCAGCAACAGTATGGCAATGGCTACCGCACGGCATCCTCACCTGCGGCTCCGACGCAGGGCATGGTACAGGGTCACGACGCAAACCGGCCTCGCCATTCTGGCAGCTCATCCGTCCCGAACGCCGGGTACAACCACAACATGGGGACGAGCAAGGGCGGTTCGAGGGATGATTCGGGAATTCCTGCTGCTCGCACGAACCCGCAAGCCCAGAGACCGCAATCTGCGTATATGGCGGGCAGCAACTCACAGCAAATGACATTCGCTCAGGCCGCTGGTGCTAAGACGACTCCTGATAGGTACAGGCGCCCGGCTCTACAGCAACAACAGCCTCGCCACACTAGTGCCCCGTCAGGGTCAGGCATGGCCACCATTAGTCATTTGTACAATGCTCCCGGATCTAACGACCAAAAGAACTCGTCAATGCGAAGCCGGAATGCTTCTTTCCAGAACAGACCAAACAGCTTCTACGGTGCTGTCGATGACATGCAATTGAGCCGCCAGCAGACAGTGGAGGACAACGTGCGACTCAGGCGGCGCAGCATGCATTCGCTGGATTCTGCCGATTATCCCAAGCCGCTAACCCCACAGGAATTCGCTCAGTCGGAAGAACCCACCCGCCCCGACCGCGTTCCAACTCCCAAAAACAACGAAAAGTCGCTTCGCATTGTTTCTACTCTTGCACCTCCCGCCGCCAACAACATGCATGCCCGTAATGGCAGCGCAGAAAGCGTCGCGTCCAGCAGGAGCAGCCATTCGAGACCATCTTCGGTGAGTAAAATCTGCACTTTATTTTTTTCTCTTCGCCCGTCCTTGCCGCTGCCTTTTCCTGCCTCACCTCACCCCCTTTATTTGATTGCCCAATCACGCACCGGCCCGACCATCCTGAAGAGTTCCGTCGCTAACAAGGTTAATTCCACCAGTCTGCCAACCGCAGCGTATCCACCCCCACGGCCAACCCCTCTTCCTCTTCAACCTCATCACACCCGGATGATGGCGTATCGAAATTAGAACAGCCCAAGATTGTGAACATTCCGCCACGAAGCTCGTCGTCAGATGCGGCGAAGCGACAGACCACGCCATCGCCTCTTTCAAAGCCGGTGACTATGTCGACCGATTCCAGCACTCAGAAGCCGTCTTCCTCCAATGGAACTGCTCCGCAGCAGGGCGCGGCTGCGCCTGGCAAGGCCAACGCCAATAGCCCGGCCGCCCAGCAACTCGCCGCAATCAATCAAAAGGGCACGAAGTCGAAGAGCAAAACATCGCGATTGCGCAGGGCCTTCTCGTTCGGCAGCGCCGCTGAATTCAAGGCCGCCGCACCCGAACCCGCTGCTGAATCTAGCGTCGCGAATGATCCTTCTCGATTGCACAAGGAGCCAACCGCCGATGAATTGTACGATGCTGAGCAGGCGGCGATTGCGAAGAAGCAGGAGGAGGGTGGAATCGGGAACAACATTTACGGCAGAAGGCTGTTCTCTGGATCGACGGACAATCTCTCCATTTCATCAACCGCGTCATCGGCTTCCATTATGATCCGTAAGATGGGTCGTGGCATGAAGAAGAGCACGCGTTCGTTGGTGGGTTTGTTCAGACCGAAATCCGTCATTGGCGTTCCTGCAGCAGATGCCCTGGCTCCGGAAGCCAGTCAAGCCGCCGTTTCGATGATTACTGTCGAGGCGGAACGGGTGAACGTCAACCCCGACCCCCGCGCACAGAACGGTGGCGGCACTGGATTCCCTCACCTGGAGCGAAACTCGCTGGATGTTTCCAACACTCCCAGCATGGTTTCGGAGCGGGCGGGAAGTTCTGGCACGGACAGCGCTGGGCGAAAGAGCATCGTGGGCGGCGACAGGGAGCGTGCCGAGGTTCTGGCCGCCGTGAGGAAAGGAATCCTCAAGCACAACCGGTCGGGCAGTCCAGCTCGCGACGGCTCCAAGCCCTACGAGCTTCCAGCCATCCCCGCCATCTCGGACTCGCCCATTTCCACTGCTCCCAGCACGCCGAACGATGAGGCGCAGGGTCACAAGCGGTCCGGTTCGGTTGCTATCGGCAGTGAGGATTACTTCATGACTGCCCTCAGGCTTCGCCAGGACACCAAGAGCGCCCCGGGAACTCCATCCGGAGCAGCCAGGAGAAACGCCACGTTTTCGCCGAGGATCGTGTTCCACGACACATGGCCAAGCGGAGAATACGACCGTAGGGGCGAGATTGCCACGTGCAACCGGCTCACGCCTATGTTGGCTCAGCAAATCAAGGAGGAGCTCAACACGTTCAAGATGGTAGGTCTTGCAACCACCGACGTGCAGGTGACGACCCAAATGCTAACTACAGACAGGAAATGGAAGTTCACGAAAACTCCAAGATTTACACGCACTTCTTCTAACGACGGCTACGCCTGCACCACGGAATCTTCCTACTTTTGCTTCTTGATCGTGGGCATTACCACCCACTCATGTATTTGAACTACATTTACCATCCATTCGACGGCGTTCAGGAACAGCATCGTACGGTGTCAGGGCGTTTTCAATCGTCACTCGACAGCATTTCCCACCGCCCTGGCTGGAGGGCTGCCGGCCGCCCTTGAAGGAATGATCTTCTTCGGTGGTTGGGGAGTCACGCGAAGACGGCGGCCGGAGAGGACAGCAGCGAACACGGGCCAGTCAGTGCATCCACAGGCCGAGAGCCTGTTTGCATTTGGGCAGCGATCACACGGACCTTGGGGACACGATGGCGATAATGGAGGTGGCCTGCATTTGTCTTACACTTTTTAACAGGCGGGCCCAAGCCCCTCTGGCGGCGGAGAAGCGGATCTGCAGAAGTTCCATCGTGCTCGCTCGACACTCCAGTCGAGGCTTTCAGTGTTTGTATTTGCTTTGTTGGTCGAGGGATTTCCTTATTTGTCGGTTTCTTCCAATTGTCGTGTCCAGAGGAGGGGGCAGATAGAGACAGTTCGTGCGTGGCTTTTGATGTCAAAAAATCAGCTTTAGTGTCGGCGAGGTCTAGGTCCTGATGCTGGTATCGGCCGCTCCAGCGAATTGAATAGTTTAAAGCGGACTCGACTCTGTTCCTGAAAAAACCATGCTACTTTGGTACCGAGCGCGGTGTGATGCAGGTCCAGTCAGTTGCATGTGACGCTGGTCCCCGTACCTTATGCGAGGCGAAGCCATTCTTTGTTGGCTAGCTACCTACTGTTGGACGCCCTGACTGGCCTGACACACCGTCTCAGTGCTAGATTCAGATGGGCGCGCGGATGAGACCCAGATGGCGTTGTACCAGGTACAACCTGCACTTGATCGGCAGGACGACGTCATTCGTCGTGCGTCGCAGTTCCCTTGCGTTGGGCGGGGGGAACCCGCGCGACCCGCTGCCCCACCAATCAGATAAGCCAGGGTCTTCAGCCTCGTGTCGATGTTAGCGCGAGGCTCGAAAATTTTTGTGCATGTCGCGACCTCCTCCACCACCTCACTTGCGCCCCGCTGTACGAACCATACGAAGTCGATGCTACACGGCCGCGTTCCCTCTGGACTGAGATAGCCGACATCGTGGAGGGGATACTCAGGCTGTGGAGGCTGCGGACGCCTCGAACCATTGGGCTTTCCCGTTCTTACTTCTCGACAAAGACGAAAATGGCGACACCGACGACCGAAGCTCCCGCCGCGGGGCACGAGACCCAGACCAAGCCGAAGCTGCACGGCCGGGCCTTCTACGAGAGCATCGGGAGTCCGAAATACATTCTGGCCCCCATGGTCGACCAGTCTGAATTCGTAAGTTTCTTGTGCACGCCAGCTCACCACATACACCAAATTTTGCTGACTCTGGGACCGACCCCTCCCTAGGCCTGGAGAATGCTGAGCCGATCCTACATCCCCCCCTCGGAGCAGTCCAACCTGCTCGCCTACACGCCCATGTTCCACGCGCGACTGTTCAACGATACCGAGCACTACCGCCAGGGCCACTTCCAGGCCGCGCGCCCCTCGACGACCAACCCCAAGTCCCCGCCGGCGCCCTGGCTCGACGGGAACCCCACCATCGACCGGCCTCTCTTCGTGCAGTTCTGCGCCAACGACCCGGACGCGCTCCTCGGCGCCGCGCTCAAGGCGGCGCCGCACTGCGACGCCATCGACCTCAACCTCGGCTGCCCGCAGGGCATCGCCAAGAAGGGCCATTACGGCGCCTTCCTGCAGGAGGACCAGGAGCTCATCTTTAGGCTCATCAACACGCTGCACAAGAACCTGCCGATCCCGGTGACGGCCAAGATCAGGGTGCTCGAGACCAAGGAGGCGACGCTGGCCTACGCCAAGAACGTACTCGCCGCGGGCGCGTCCATCATCACCGTCCACGGCCGCCGCCGCGAGCAGAAGGGACACCTGACGGGTCTCGCGGACTGGGGCATCATCCGCTGGCTGCGCGAGCAGCTGCCCCCCGGCACGGTCATGTTCGCCAACGGCAACGTGCTGCAGCACGACGACCTGCAGCGCGTGCTGGACGCCACGGGCGCCGACGGCGTGATGAGCGCCGAGGGAAACCTCAGCGACCCGGCCATCTTCGGCCGCCCCCCCGAGCCCGGGTCCGAGGTCGAGAAGAGGGAGTACTGGCGCGGCAAGGACGGCAAGGGCGGGTACAGGGTCGACGGGGTAATGAGGCGGTACATGGACATCCTGCACCGGTGGGCCGCGGGCGTGGAGCCGCCCGCCAGGCGGCCGCTGTTCATCCCGGGCGACGACGAGGCCTGGATGGAGGAGTTCGACCGCGCGGCGTCGGAGGAGGACGAGCCGGATAGGAAGAGGCGCAAAAAGGACAGCGGGCCCCGGCCGGCCAAGAAGGAGAGGACGTCCAACCCCAACTACGGCGCGATGCAGCCGCACATGTTCCACCTGCTGAGGCACTTCGTGTCCAAGCACACGGACGTGCGGGACCTGCTCGCGCGCAGCCGGGCCGGCGACCTCGAGGCGTACGAGAACATCCTCGCCCGGGTCGAGAGGAAGGTCGCCGACGGCCTGCTGGAGTACGAGAGGACGGGCGGCAAGATGTTCGACGAGCCCGAGACGGCTGCTGCCGAGGGAGAGGAGGAGCCGGTCGAGGACGGCGAGAGCTCCAAGGCGGCCATCAAGAGGTGCCAGCGGCCGTGGTGGGTCGTGCAGCCCATCATCCGGCCGCTGCCCAAGGAGGCCATGGCCAAGGGCGCCGTGTCGCTGAGCAAGAAGGACAAGGCCAAGCTGAAGGAGGCCAACGGCGGCGGCGAGGAGGGGGAGACCAACGGAGACGCGCCGGCTGGTGCTGCTGTCGCTGCCGCCGAGGCTGAGGAGAAGAAGGAGCAGAGCGTGCAGGAAAAGGTTCTGGAGACTGACGATAAGCTGCTTGCTGGTTGAGGACGGCGATCTTTTGCTTATTTTTTTTCGGAAAAAAGAGAGAGGTGATAGATAGAAATGGATATACCCCCCTTCATATTTAAAGTCATGTTTTTTTCTTCTTCAATTTCTTCCTCTGATGCTGGAATAGGGAGTGTGGTTTTGGTTCGCATGGTCGTTTTCCATCAAGCCTCGTCTGGTATTGACGATGCTGACTGACCCAGCCAACGCAGTTTCTTGCTTTTCTTCCGTCTTCAAAGTTCCGCCTTTGCAACGCTTTTTACATCATATCAATAGTGCTCTTTCATTTGCAATGAACGGCTTCATAACGGTCGACCCGGTCAGTCTCCCCCTTTGTGCGTTCCCCTCGTTCGCAGAGAAAACTGCTCCTTCGCCCGTCACTATCGTCCAGTCCTCTCGTCCGTCACTGTTGTCCAAATTGAGTCCCTCCATCCGCCCCGCTCTTCTCTGTCCCGGGCTTTACCTGTGATGAATACGACTCGGGGCTTGGCACTAGACATGCGTGTTTACACCTCTGAAATGTTGACTTGTGAGATTGAGCGCTTGGATTTTTGTCGACTATAGGTAACTTCTCCTCGCTATACGCCACACCTCTTCCTTCACCATATCCGACTTTTTCGGAATTATAGTCGGATGCTTTGTAGTCCCTCGCGAGAGAACCGACCCTTCTCGTCTTGAGACGATCGACCACCCCGGTAATCAGGCGCAGAGAGAGATATTCATCCGTCACCAACGAGCGAAATTCCTGACTTTTCCATAAGAGCTCCTCCACCCAGATACCTAGGAAAGCGGTGATGAGAGTCTTCTAATTTCTCAGGTGCCTTTTCTATGTAGTAAAATTCTCGGGAAAAAAAAAACCGAGTGAAGGCTTCGATGTCCTCGCCGTTCAGGTCAATGAGGTCAATGACTTTTTTTTTTGCAACCTGCCCAGGGAGAGTTTCTCTAGACTTTTGAGACCGTTATCGTTTGGCGAAGTGGTAGATCTTGCCATGGAACATGAGCAGGTCTGGCAAGGTACACTCTTTCGTCTTCTTTTCGGGTGCCAACGTCGTCGTGCTTGGACGAGGAGTCGCGGCTCCACGGGGTGTCATGGTCTATGGAGTTGGTGCCTTGGGAGCCTGGAGTAAAGTCACCTTCGGGTTGAACGGTCTTAGAGGTGCTGGGGGGCAGGACCCCCATCTTGGACTTTTTCTGTGTCAAGAGCAGAGCCACCATTGGTTTGGACGGTTTTTGTGTCGGGAGCAGAGCCACCATCGAGTTGGTCAGTGTCTTTGTCGAGAGCAGAGCCACCGTCGAGTCGATCAGTGTCTGGGGTGCTGGGAGCAGAAACAACAATGCGTGGTGGAATGTCGTTGGGCTCGGGTGCCGAATACTCCCCAGTATAAGCGAACTCAGAGAAGGCAATGAAAGCCTCCTCGTCGCAGACTCTGTCAACGCAGCGGACGCACCGCTTTGGGTCCTCTTCCGTTTGCGCCTCGGCTCTCCCACTCATGGCCCATTGAAAGCGGAGAGGGCCCGGGGTCCGACCAACAGCAAGCGGAACCCTTGGCAGGATGGGGAAGCAACAACCACTCCCTTTCCTGGTCCAGACGAAAACAAACCACTACGTCGAGCCGTTTTAACGGAGAGAAAGAGAGACATTGAAACAACATGGCCGATCAGCAAGAACACAGCCCCCAGCCTGCAGCTGCAGTGCCTGCTGCAACCACTATTGGGACTGCATCAGGCGCTGAAGCCACGACAGCAACGCCCCTTCATGCGGCAGCCACAGACCTGCCGCCGATCGAGCCGGACACGGATGACGATGCGGCCTCGTCCATCGCGGGCTACTCCACGTCGGACGACTCGCAGGTCTCCCTGCGCTCCACGATCCTCGACTACCGCCGCGAGAACGGCCGCACCTACCACCGCCTCAGCGACGGCAAGTACGTCCTCCCTAACGATGAGGAGGAGCAGGAGCGTCTCGACATCGTGAACCACCTCTGGATGCTTGTCTTCGACGGCGCCTTCTGCCTCTGCCCCAAGGACAAGGGCGCCAAGCGCGTGCTCGACCTCGGTACCGGCACGGGTGTCTGGTGCCTCGACTACGCCGATACCTACCCAGAGGCCGAGGTTATTGGCGTCGACCTTAGCCCCATCCAGCCGGGCTACGTGCCGCCCAATTGCAGCTTTGAGATTGACGACCTCGAGAAGGACTGGACCTGGACCAGGAAGTTCGACTTTATTCTCGCCCGCAACATGAACGGTAGCTTCTCTGACTGGGAGCGCGTCCTTGAGCAGGCCTACGACTACCTCGAGCCCGGCGGCTACTTTGAGCTCGAGGATAGCTGCTGGCCCGCCGTCTGCGACGACGGCACGCTTAAGGAGGACGCGCCCTTCGCGAGGTGGACCCGGCTTATCGTCGAGGCCACGGACAAGATCGGCCGGCCGATCAACCGCACCGCCGGCATGGACGAGCTCTTCCGCGCCCGCGGCTTCGAGGACGTCCGCAAGACGCGCGTCAAGTTCCCCGTCTCGCCCTGGCCCCGGGACCAGCGCCTCAAGGAGCTGGGCCTGTGGACGCAGGCCTCGGTGCTGCCGGGCCTCGAGGGCATGTCGCTGGCCCTGTTCACCCGCGTCCTTGGCTGGACCCGCGAGGAGACGCTTGTGTTCTGCGCTGAGGTCAGGCAGGACGTCAAGAACACCGGAATCCACGCCTACTGGAACGGGTACGTCATTTACGGGCGCAAGCCGCTGGGTGCCGACGACCAGGAATGAGGCGCGGATGACACAGCTGGATGTATTCCGCGGAGGGGTTTAGTGAAGCGATGGCGGCAGATTGATTTCCTTGCGTAGTGCAGTTCGTTTGAAGTTCCCTTGGCCTCTGGGGAGCACCATACTCTATGGCACCTGGATAGAGAGAGCTCTTTCACATTCAATTTACCACATTTCCAAAAGCCATTCCACTCACGTACTTCCCATGGCCCCAAGTCGCAGCACTCACTTACACGGCGCCGAAGCAGCGGTCCCCTGGTCACACACACTCCCGGGCTAGCCCGAGTCATGCACCCGCAGCGGAGCGACGCCCAACGTGGGACGCGCCCCCATGCACAAGTGAGACAGCTAACGATGGGAGGCTCCCCTCGCGCGCTCCATAAGTCAGTTTCGTCCCTTTTCTCAGCATCTAATTGGGCGAATAGTTCAGTGGTAGAGCGTCCGCTTTGCATTTCCTCTGTGATCTGCGGAAGGTCCTGGGTTCAATCCCCAGTTCGTCCAATCTTTTGCCTCGTGCGTGCATCCCCATCAGCATCTTATTGGAGAATTCGCCACAACTCACTTTTTGCAAGTGTTGGCTAGCATGCCACGGAATGAGCGAATGCATCCATCTAACCAGTCAGCTGTGTTTGTTTGGTTCGGGCTTTATTTTGGGGTGCAATTAATGCAGGAAGTTCCTCATGCCCAATCGCTCAAGCGCAAAGTCTCTCTCTCCTTTCCCAATGTATGTACAATACAACGACAAAAGACTTTTGAATTAAGGCCGTGGCGTCGTCGTATCAGGCGAAAAGATGGACCAGAAGCCATTTCAACAAGCAAGTCAAACTTCTCTTCTATTAAGGTTTTTCAGAAGGGCTAGGTAGGGCATGACCCAAGAGGCTAAAGTCTATAGGTAAGAATTAATTTTCATTTTTCAGAGTAAAAGAATATATAAGGCTTTATTAAAGTAGAGTTTTTCCTCTATTATCACACACATAAGATCTTATTTATCACCCCCGCCGCTAGTTTCAATACCCCCTCTAGCTATGACTATATTAAAGGCTTTAGTTGTTATTATCGTTATTATTGTCGTTGTCCATCGTCGTCTTTTGTCGTCCATCATTGTCTATCGTCGGCGTCCATCGTCGTCGTCCATCGTCGTCGTCCATTATCGTCTAGCGTCGTCGGCGTCGTCGTCGTCGTCGTTGTTGTTGTTGTCTGTCATTCGTGTTGTTATTGTTATGGGAGAGCCAAGCCACTTAGGGGTGTTGGACAGTAGAGGGGGGTGACGAATAAGATCTCCCGATAATTCGGCAACCAGTTTGAAGCTCCTTAAAAAAACGATTCATTAAACCTCAAGTAGGAATAGTTTCTTGCTAGTAAGTGTACATCATGTCAAACTGACCCATGGGGCAGATGCACCCGCCTTTTGTTTAAAATAACACAGCTAGGAGAAAAACTGCCGCACCCTCCTCCTCTCAGTCCTCAGTCCATCATAAAACACCGTCTAGTCTCCCCTCCGTCCCCTCTTCGGCGGCGGCGGACTTCTAGACCTCGACATCGAATCGAGCCGTCTCCTCTTCGTCCCGACGGGACTGCTGCGATCCTTCCCGCGATCGTCGGGGGAATCCCTCCTCGCGGTTTGTCGCTTTGGTGGCGGGCTGCGCGACCTCGAGTACGAGTCCCGGCGGCCATTCCGAGCCCTCGGCGGCGGCGAGAGGCTGTCGCCATCCCTGGCGCGCGGCGGAGGTGAGCGGCTGTCCCTAGGCCCGCGACGGTTGACGGGCGAGCGGGATCGTGAGTCGTACGACGAGCCGCGGCTCAGCGAGCGCGTGGGCGACCGGCTGGGAGACCGGCTGTCGAGGCGGGTGCGTTTCCGCGGCGCCGTGCTCACGGAAGAGCTGTTACGCTTTGTGCCTCTGCGAGCCGTCTCCTGTATGGGACTGCGGCCACGCGGGGCACCCCGGGCCGGAGGAGGGGTGACGGAGTATGACGCAGACCGTGCCCGTCTCGGCGGGGGTGATCTGCTGAGGGAGTCGCTGGCCCGTCTGGCAGCGCGGCGGGGTGGCGTCGCGCTCAAACTGCGATCCCTAGGGCCGTTTCTGGCCGGAGAGGGAGATCGAGAGTAGCTAGCGGACCGACCGCGTCTCCTCGGCGGGCTTGCCGAGTAAGAGTCGTCGCGGCGTCCCCTCCGAGGCGGAGAGACCGAACGGCTGTAAGAGCGAGACCGCGAAGAGCTACGGCTGTAGGATCGGCCTCTTCCGCGTGGCGAGCGAGACCTCGATTCTGAGCGTCGGCGGTCGATGGCGCGTCTGGGGGAGCGCGATCTTGACCTGGACCTCGACGAGTATGAGGAGCCAGTGTAGGAAGAGTAGCTGGAAACAGAGTCCGAATCCGAATCGTCGGCTGGCGGCGCGGGGAGGGTCGGCTTCGGCATGTTCTGAAGGTACTCACGCGAGTCTTCCGTGAGAGCACCCATGCCGATACTGGTGAAGTAGTTGATAGAAAAGCGAATGTTGCGGGCGTTGTCACGCGGGAAGAGACCGATAAAGCTGGGCTGCAGCATCTCGTCCTTCATCCGCGCCTGCAACTTGGCCATGCCGATCTCCTCGGCAATGTCTTGGAATAAAATCTTGATGAAGATTCTGGAACTGCTAGTCGTCTCCTCCTCGTTGAGATGAATGACGGACAGCACATGCCAGCCAATGGCGTCACTAGCCAGTTGGTGTGCAAAGAAGCGCGCAATATTGCGAAGTCTGTTGGTCTCGTAGCGGTGAATCTTGTTGTAGTAGTCGGCGAACGAATCCTCAAAGAGACCGGTCCACAACCTGTTGAGCTTGGCGAAGCGCTCGCCGATCAGACCGTGGAACTTGGAGAAGGTCTTCTCCTGGGAGCAGATCTCCACAATCATGGAAGGCAGCTCCACCTCTTGGCCAGCGGGAAGGTTGACCCGGAGAAGCTTGTGGACGGCTTCCTCGGGGTCGATCGACGACATGACCGTCAGGTAGATGGTGCGTCGGAGGTTGACCAAGTCAGTATTGGACTGGTCCTTGATCTCCATGGCCTTCTCCTCTTCATTTTCCTCGTCCTCGGAGCTATCGTCTTCGTCGTCGTCGTCGTCGTCTTCGTAGTCGCTTCCCTCTCCCAGAATCTCGGCCTTCAGCTTCTTGTACGCCTCCTCATGCTCCTCCCACTGCGGGTCGTACTTGAAAATATTGAGGCCGTCCTGGACGTCGATTTGACCGTCGAGGTCAACCATGTGTGTGATCTGGTCTTCCTCTTCCACCAAGTCCAGCTCCTCCTTGATGGGGGGGTGGTCCTTGAAGTTGTCCTTGCGGACCTGGAAGAGCACCTCGATCATGTACTGCACGCGCTTGTCGATGTCGGCCTCGTGCAGCACGTTCCTCAGCTGGTCCCACACTGCCATGGCGATTGCGGGCTGCATGTCCTGCAAGTGCTGGCCGACCTCGCGCATGAAGTTGACAGCAATCTCGACACTGTCGTCGGTCGGCTTGTGGAGCAGCAGAAGGAGCATCTGGCCGGCGAGTCTCTCGTGGGCGACCTGGTGGTTGATGAGATGCGCCAAGAACGTGGTGGTCGATACGCAGACTGCCTTGTCGTTGCGCTTGAAGCCCTTGCGGAACGACATGATGAGGCGCTTGACGAGAAGTTCGCCGACGGCCGGAAGCTTCGTGTTGACGATGGCGGCCATGGCGGCGAAGACCGGGGTGAAGGGCAGACTGGCAGCTTGCGCCTTCATCATCGACCGGCAGAACAGGCCGCGACCCTTGATCAAGTTTTCGCCGAAAAGCTCGGGGACGATATGCTTGATGTTGGAGTAGTTGACCTTATTGATCAGACCGTTGATGCTCTTCTTCAGCGCCTCCCACATCAACCTCTGGTATTCCTTAGAGCTCTTATCGGTGATTTGCGCCTGCAGGGCCCTCAGTCGTGCGGGAGGAATGTAGGTGCCTCCCGATCGCATCGAGAGCAGCTTCTCGTACTCTGCCTTTGCGATCGCCTGTTTCTCCTCCTCAGTCTTTACGGGGGGACTCGGGCGCCTTGCAGCAACAGGTCGGTAGCGGTCGGTACGATCATTTTCGCGGTCGTCGCGATCGCGGTCGCGGCCGCTGTCGCGCTCGGGACGGGGGGACGATGCCATCGCGACTGTGGAGGTGGTTATCGAAGAAGTTTGGTGCAGGAGGACTGGAGAAGCGTAGTTAGGTGCAAGCAAGAAATAGAGGGTGGCTAAGCCACGTGCACGGACCATGCACGGCTGCTCGCTAGGCTCTGTCGCTGGGCTCTGTCGCTGGGCTCTGTCGCTGTAGTATTAATGCAATGTGACAAAATCTACCTCACAGTTTTCCTTCTTTCCCTTTTTTTTTTTTTTCCAAACATTTAGTCTAGATTTCAGACGTTGGTTAAGTCATAATGACTGGCCTATTTGTGTATAGTACAAATAACCAGAGCAACAGCCAAGAAAAACGGCAGATGTAGAGGTCTGTTTTAGTACACACATCGTGAAGGTACAGCAGAATGGCCATTAAGCAGCTAGGACCCCTATTGTCATACACACCTGTCCGGCCGATAAAGACCCCAGGGCATCTTCCGCACAGGTAGGTAATACAGCTCTATCGCTAGGCTCTATCGCTAGGCTCTGTCTCTTGGCTTTATCCCTAGGCTCTGTTGTTGGGCTCTGTTGTTTGGCTCTGTTGTTTGGCTCTGTTGCCGGGCTCTATTGCTCCATGTCACTGGGTTCCATCACTGTCAATATGTCGTTATTATCTACGGATGAGGAAGGCCCCAATCGTCACTTGACCAAGCCCCAAGAGTAGAACTTTTTTTTGTTTTAATCCAGATACCTATTACACGGGCTGTATTACGTCCTCGAGGAGCAGGCCTGGACGCAGAGGTTCAAAAAATCGGAATGTGGCTGAACCATGTCGCACAGACCACATGCGGCTGGAGCTCTCAACGCCCCGCCCGATGACAGGGGAGGAGGACCCGCCGGGGAAGTGACGGCCCAGTACACTCCAGTAAACCGTGGCAGCTCCTTCTGGCGCTGGTTCCAGGCCTGCAGTAGTAGCAGGAGAGCGCGCCTGCGCCTGGGCTGCGTCCCCTGAAATCGCGACGACAATTTTCCCGACCGAACCACGGTGCGAAGCTGTAGACAAGACAAGACAGACACCTCTTTCCACCACCCTCTTGTCCAACCAAACCCACGATCTTTTGCTCTCAAACTCGCGGTGCCATCACGTCAATCCCACCCTTCCGAACCTGCCAAGTTCCTTTTTCTTCCTTCTCACGCTCCTTACGCTCTCCAATACCCAAAAACACAAAACCGACCATGGTACGTCTTGTCCCCCGTCCTTTAGCTACCCCTTCCCTGGTCTCCGTTATCTGTCTCCATCCCACCTTTTGCGCAACAAGGGAGCTAAAGCTGCATCGCGCTGGATGACCACTACTTGCGCATACAGATGGATAAGATGTAGCTAACACTGGGTCATCATATTCCCTGCAGCTTGGAACACTCGTCGGTCTCGCCATGCTCGTGGCTGCCACTGTCGTCTTCACGTACTACTCCATCTGGACCCTTCTCATGGTAGGAAACACCACCCACCCCTCCTATTCCGCCGCCGCCTTCTTCATGAATATCGCAAGGTGCACTGACACACGCCGCGCCCGCAGCCCTTCGTTGATGACGACCACCCGCTCCAAAACTTCTTCCCTCCCCGCGTCTGGGCCATCCGCATCCCCGTGATCCTCATCCTCGTCGGTTCCGCCGTCGTCGGCTCCTTCCTCGGCACCGTCATGATCCGAAGCAACAGGAAGAAGGCCGCCAAGGCCAAGGCTGCCGCGAAGAAGAAGGCGTAAAGGGCCGTAGGAATCAGGCAGGCTTCCGGGACTGCGGCTTCCCGGCTTCGCGGGTGAAGCTGGCGGAATGTGGCTACGATTGGATGTCTGGTAACGATTGGGCCCCCTTTCGCAGACTCGAGGTAGATACAACAGCGCCACGTATAGAGAAACACAGAAATGGGTATCTAAGCTGGTTGTATTGGAGAACCGAGCTCTGTGCTCGTCTCGAGAGCAATGCTACCTGTCTCTTGAAATATTCAAGGACTACTACCCCAGGCCAGAGAGAATACCATATACCAATAAAGAGTGAGTGGCACGAGCGGCCCCAAGTATCAGACCCACGATCCCAGAATTGTTGGCGAGCAAAACTACTGGTGTGCGTGCCGTTCCCTGCCGTCCTCCGCAAACCCATGATGCAAATGACTGTTGTTAGTCTAATCTAGCCCCAAACGCCTCGTGCATCGTTTCTTAGACTCTCTGATCAGCAAAGTCGAGAACCTCGCAATCATCCTCAAAGAAGCCGTCCTCTTCCTCCGCATGACGGGCCCCGCGACGTCGGCGGGTCGTAACGACGATCTCGTCGCCGTTCTCTCCCCGGTGCATGACTCTTTCCATCGACGACAGAGGAAGCGCGCGGTGGTCATCCGAAATGTGGAATTCATCTTCTGAAACCGAGTGATGTCCAAGGTCTAGCTTGACCATGTTGAGTGGCTGACCGAATGCCCACGCGTCCGAGGCGTCCGGCTCCACAGCGGTATCTTGGGCCTGCAGGCGCTGCTGCTGCTTCTTCCTCTGCTTTGGCGTGAGACGATCCTCCAGATTGGTCTCTGTCATCAGTGCAGCAAGTGAGGGCGTTTGAGTTGCCGACGCTTGTCCGCCGTATTCAAAGAGAGACACCCGCCTGTCGGTGTGGAACGGTTGGTACGGTGCGCTGGATTCAATCTCAGCTTGGGGAATGGAAGCCTCTGCGCTCAGGTCGACCTGTAGTGGCTTACTACGAGGGTCGAGGGTGAGCGTGTTGCCCGCGTCCATTTCTCGGTCCGACAGGTCCAGATATTCATCCGAATCAATGAACTGCCGAACTGCCGGCGCAAACCCTTCGTCTGGAAGGGCGGGCACCTTGAAATCCTTGTACCGACTGCCTCGTGGTGTTCGCTGGGGTGTCGGCGCAGGACGTCGTGTCTTGGATGGGAAAGAACGGACAAGACCGTCGCCCGCGACGTACAGTGTATGGTACCTTCTACCAGTAATCCACATGACACATGAGGCAGTCGGCAGCGATTGGCTTTGCGGCAGAGACACGCGGTTTTCTCCGGTGTGCCGAAGCTGGTTGATGGCGACGCCAGTCTTGCCAAGAGAGTTGCGCATGCTGGCTGCGAGGGCTCTGCCACCGACGCTCGCAGAATCGACAAAGTTGCCACCAGCCAAGCCTTGTGCATTCACGCTGCTCCTACGCGGCCGAGTGATCAAGGGTCTGGCAGCTTGGACCGCCGCTCCGAAAGCGCTCGAAGCAATGGAGACAGCGGAGCTGGGTGCATCGGAGGCGGGAGCTCCGTTTTCTTCTGTTGCCTTGCGGCGGCGCGGCGGAGGCCAGGTGAATGCGCTCGACGGCATGTCGAGAAGATGTACCGTTCCTCTTTCGGTGACCATGGCGATGCGCTCACCATTCGGCTTCGACCAAGCAACTTCGACAATCCGAGCCACCGTCATTCTCGAGAACTGCGCGACCTGGCGGACCCTCGGGCCGACGACGCTGTTGGCAGCCGAGACTTGAAGTGGCGACGACTTGGTGTACTGAATACACATCAAGTCCCAGACAGTCTGTACGTCTCCCTTGCCACTCGCTGTGAAGAGCGACAGCCCGGTGGGCGAGAATGACAAGAAACTGCAGCCGAGGGGGGATGCAAATGTGATCAGAGGATGCAAAGTGCCCGACGCTGGCAGGCCGTCTAGGTCGAGGACGGACACGATACCGGGATCTTTCGTCACTGCCTGACCAGGGGTGCCGTGGGTTGGCGGAAACTGAGGGACATCGTGACGAGGAGGGTAGGAGCCGGCCCATGGCTGAGATGTCATGGGAGGCGACCTGGCTTGCTGGGGAGGCGGTTGGTTTGCGTTCTTGTTCCAGTACGAGTTCCATGCCTGCAACCCTTGTTGACCAACCCATTTGGCGCCTGATATCAACTCTTGGGTGGTCTCCCGCATAATCTTGTTCACCACGCTCTCTGGCATGGGCGAATCCACGGAACCGGTGACGGCCGGCAGGACGGGCGAGGTCACCGAAGCAATGCCAGGTGCTTTGCCTAGGACAGGAACCGGCACTTGCGCACGAAGTGCAATCTGCGAAGACGCCGCAGGAGGGCAATAAGCGATCCATTTTCCACTGAGCGAGAGAATCGGCGTCTGCGGGTTCGGGCGCGGAGGTACGGGTGACTGGCGTCGCTCCGCGTCCTCCGCAACATCTCCTCTTGGAGGTTGCTGAAGGCTCGTCCACAGCTTTCCCACACAGCCAAAGCGAACCAAGCCGTCGTTGGAGTCAAGGACTTGGCGGTAGACCCAACACTCTCCGCTAGCGCCAGAAGCCACAACGATGTTGCCAGAATCGGCCTTGACGGTAAAGGCGCCCGTTGGAGGTGGTGCCTTGAAGACCGGGCTGGTGACTGGCGTAGAAAGCGGCACTTTCGGGGCTTGCAGAAGCACATCGATCAACTTGCCCGTCTTCAGAGAGTACAGCTCAACGGTCGTCTGGTAGTGGTCGATGGACGGCGTGAAACGTCCGGAAGGAGCACCCTTCTGGCTGCCATCTGCCCTTGGGCTGCCAGGAATCTCTGACGACTCGTTGGCAATTTTGTCGTTTGCTGCCTGGATAGCGATCTCGGGCGAAGTCTGAGGCAACACCGGTCCGTGAACAACGACAGCAACGATAGGACAGAGGCTGGCCTTGTCGCCAGGAGTAGACCAGGGCAGTATCTTGGCGCCGTAGACGCCACCTCTCAGCCCTTTGAGGCCGGCGACCCGGTCTAGGCCGCGCTTATTGACCGAGTAGACGTCCAGGCCGCCCTCGTACCCTGCTAGAACGACGCTGTCCGATCCCGGCGTGAATTCGGTGTGGGCCGATGGCAAGGTGTCAAACCCGAAGTGGTAACCCTTGTCGCCAGCCTTCAGGCCGGCTTTGGAGGCCATGTCGAAGTCAAGGTCGGGTGCGCTGTAGAAGTGTGGCTGAGGTTGATGAGGAAGCGGAGGTTGCGAGCCAGCTCTGGCGTGGGACAGGTGTGATTGCATGGAGCTGCGACGGTATGCTGCAGCTGCCGCCGGTTGATGGTAGGCCTCGAGTGGATACTGAGCATCCATTTGGAAGCTGAGGGGCCGCTTCATGTGGTTAGGCATACTGTTGGGGGGAGATGGCGAGGCCGTTTGAGGCGTGAGGGACTGGCGCTGAACCGTCCAGCCGTGATGAAGACGACCGGAATCCTCGTAGGAGGAGGGTTGGGTGGGAGGCGACTCGCCCATGAGGCTGATCAGGTTGCCAGGAGAGCCTGCAAGGCCTCCTCTGGTCCACTCGTGGTTTGTGCTTGCCGCAGTGCTCGCCGAGACGGAGGTCGTGGAGAGAGCATCCAGGGACGGCGAGACGGTTGGGTGCCCATCGTAGGGCGACGGGCCTTGAGCAATGGGTCTTATGCTGGGAGAATTTACGGGGGGCGATGATGCATCGGAAGGCGGACTCTTGGAGGGACTGCCATTTCTTTGGGTTCGTCAGCGGAGGTTGTTGCGACGAAGGTTTGGGAAAGAGACAGAAGACGCCGTATGACTCAAAGATGTTGATCGCGGGGTTCAAGAGGGTGGGGGAGAACGTACGCGAACTTGCCCGCGGCGAGTTTCGTCACCGCGGCGCTAACTGCACCATCTTTCGCGTTCTTTCTGTCCTTCTTCGAACCTGTAGGGGAAGTCGTGAGCCTTTGAACTATTGTGCGTGGTGCGGTCTGAACCGTATGGCATCAGTTGGTAGGGGCGGGACAGGGTCCGAACTTACTCGGCATTCAAGTGGTGTTGCGCCGCAGCTGGAGCAGTCTCCTGCCCCAGAAAGCTGCGTTCCCGCAAGGCAGCTCTACCTATTAAGGAAGGACCGGTGGGTTGAATGCGAGGATAGACTTTGGGATTCGCGATATGAGGTTCGAAGTTGTAGGAATGGAAGGGTCTCCGGGGGGAGAGGCACAAAGCCGTCGGTTCTATTTGGGGGGAGTAGATCGAGAAGACGCTGCCGACAAGACGGCAGATGACCTCGGGTGGTGAGAGTGTCGCAGACGGTTTGATTTGTTCTTGTATGGACAGACGGCTACGTATCGCAAGGAGAGGCGAGATGTGCCAAGCAGGGAGCAGCAAGGCAAGGTCGGAAGTTGGAAGGTTGTACGGGCGAAGCGAAGCTGAAGCGGGTTAAAGAGCGAGCGGCTTTCTTTCCAGGCGCAGCCGAGTCGGAGAGGAAGTAATTACGTCGGCGAGAGAAGGAACAGTCTATAGAAAGAAACAGAATAGAAAAGACGTGACGGACGTAACGGGACGTGACGTGACGAGGTTGTTCACGGGAATGCGGCTATCGTAGATGGTTGCTTGTTGTTGATGGTCGAAGGAAAGAGCACGGGGAGAAGTGAGGTCAGTCTGTCACCTCAGGTAGGTAGGACCAGTGGCTGTCGTGGGTACCTACCGGAAGTGCAGCGAGGCGCTTGCGAGGTCGGGTACCTAGAAGCAGACCTGAGGTACCTCAGGTACACGGCCGATACGGGAAAGATAGGTAAGTGCCAGGTCCAGCACCAGGTCAAGGTCAGGCCTGCTTCTGGTCAGGTAACCAACCTAAGGTGACTCGGGGGCTTATGACAACCGCCGGGGCCGTCCAAGAATGGGTCTCTTTCAGAGGTGGAGGGAGAGATTAGATACCTAGGTACGCAGTGCGGCCGTGGAAGCCGGACCTTCCCTGCTTCTGTCATCGTCTGTACCTCGAGGTACCTATCATCTACTACTCGGTATACCACCTACCATCTTTGGCGTTCTACCACACCAGCCTACCTGCTACATCTACATGTCGGCAGGCACTTTACGGGCTGGCTACCAGCTATTACCGGCCTTTCAACTCGATTCCCGCGTGACCTCTTCAACGGAGATTCGAACCTCAGCAGAAGCGGAGAAACAGAAGACGAAGAACAGGGAGAGGAAGCAGAAGCATCGGTCCCGCGGTGCAGCTGCTGCCCACGGGAAGAAGCGGGGCGTTTGCGTGCTTTCGCTGCTCGACTTCCCCCGAGGGCGGCGCGCGGCGGTCTCCCTAACCCCTTCCCAATGTTCCCCTCCATCCCACCCCTCCACGCCCTCCATCTCAGTCCATCAGTTGGAGGAACCAGTGGTCAGGGTACAGGGGTAGGTAGTAGGCTGCACAGGTGGCCTGGCCAGGATTGGGAAGGAGGGGGAGGGGTAGGGGGGGTGGGGATGGGGATGGGGAGGACGTTGAGGATGAGGATGAAGAGGAAGAGGAAGGAAGATGGAGGGGATGTGCTTTCCCGCCCAAGAACACGGCGTCTGATAGCCGTACGGATACCATAGCTACCTTCACTATCCGTACGTGACGGCGGCATGTAATAGCGCAGGGCAGGACGCAGGACGCGGTGCGGGATTACAGATACAAGATGCAGATACAGCGCACCAATCTGGCTCCTGGGTTCAGCCGGGCCTGCATCGGACAAGGGGGTGTGCGATTGTGGTTGGGACTGTGGACTGTCACTGCACCACACTGGGCTGGTCTACTAGGCATAGTACACAGTAGGTGCACTGCACTGCCTTGTACTCCACCAGGTGTCATGAGGTATTGCCTCTGCAACTCGACGCCGCGACAAGACTTGATCCTACCGAAACACTCGGCGGCCGGTACTTCCATCGCCTCGGCCAGCTCGCTCCTGCTTCAAGGCACGGCGCAGTGCTCTGCACCTAGTAGTAGGAGTTGAACGTGCCTACTAATTATGTACCTCTGTACCTTCTCTACCCAGGTACGTACCTCCCGACGCCTGCGCTTGCGCTTCCAGGCTGAACTTGAACTTGAACTTGACACCCACGCACCCACGCCCCGGCGCCATCTTATGGTCACTCGGAGTTCAGTCCAAGCCAGTCACCACCGCCAGCAATCAGCGACGGCAACCCCTCCATCGCATTCTCGCTCCGTCGACGCTTTCTTATTTGGTTGCAGATACTCTGTACGGAGTGTACACTACCTACTTGACTTGACTACCTTCCCTTCTGCGGCATTGCAGCTCACTGCTCGGAGTTGACGACGGAAACATCCATGTCACGCTCGGCACATTCTCATTGTCTGAGACCCCTCGTTTCGCCCAACAATACGGATACATGTCCTTCCATTGATTTCCATCGATTCACCATGTGCCTGGGTGGCCTCCCGCTTCGGCTCTGACAGCCTAGCCTGGCCTTCCTTGGAGACACACGCACACACATATTGTCCTAAGTTGAGCTCTGCATACACATACCTCCAGGTTCTCTTTGATCCTGCCGAGGCCGGGGACGGACGACGGACCGGGGGGAAAGAGAAAGAGCGTGGACGCAGGCGGCAACGGCGCCAGGTCCAGCCAAACCCAGAAACCATTGGAACCCGAGTTGCCAAACCGGATGAAGCGCAACCATCAGCACCAACACAAACCACCAAACGGCTGAATCTCACCCCTGAGGCTGGGGGCAGCTGCTGACGCCTGGGCCGTGCGTGCCTGCTTGCTTCCCAGCCTGCCAGCCCGCCTGCGCCACCTTCCTAGCTACCCGATCGCGCGTGCCCGCGCCCGCGAGGATGAGGACGGCGGACAGAGCTGATCATGATGATCCGGGGGTGACCGATGCCATCATCCGCTTTGGCCTGGTGATGCCGCCGCATACATACAGTGCTCTCGACCTGCTGCTGTGGATGATGCCAAACCAAGCTTGTCCCCGGACGACGGCATGACGGTTCGACAACTAAAATAACGGTCGCCCGTTCTTTTTCAAGCGAGTTACCAACCATCCTATCGCCAGCATGGAGATTGCCTCGCAACCAACAACCCTCATCCCTCGCTTCTAGCTGGCTCCTTACGGTATACCGTCGTCTTCCCGTATCCCCGCCATCGGTCACCCGCCCGTCCGTCCTATGGCGTCTCTCACACCCAGACGACGGTCCATCTGACAGAGACACCTGACCCCTCGGTGGATGATGGGGGTCACCTCGTCAGGTGAACAGACCACTCACAGCTCTCCCGTGGCCCACGAGAACAACACACCATCGCTGACGTAGGTAGGGCACTCCCGGTACCCCTCCTTATGCCCGTAACCTCGTCTCTTTGGCTGCCACCGCTTGCTTTGCGCCGCCCGGCAGCACCTTGAACCTCCCGAGTCTCCCCGTTTCAGGATTGGGATGCTGTTAATGAAGTCATTTGTTGGGAGAGCCGACTTCTGGCTACTATCGGTCTATTACCTAAGACGACCGATTCCCCCCTAGGTCGAGACGATGCAAGACGAGGCGACGCGGACGACGCATGGCACGGGGACGCCCGTGGTCGCGACACCGTCGAAGCGCAAGTGCATGGGGCAGTCTGAGGTCAGAGCCATCAACGGATGAGTCCATCGTCATCGATCAGATCAAGGCCGATGGGGGGCCCGTCCCTAGGGCTGGGAACGGGACACCGGAATGTCATCGCCGGCGCACAGTGACTGTGACGAGACACTTCGCGCCATTCGTTGGGCAACTTCACGCCGTTTCTGGGCGACCAATGCCATGACTCCGAGTCTCTGTTTTAGCGAGTGCGCTGGCTTTCGGCTCTACAGTGTCCGCATCGTCGTTCAAACATCTCAACTCTCCGACTCTGAGGGTACCGGTCCGTCCATGGGAGTCCACTGGTCCAGCCACACCCGATAGTCGTCCATCCGCCACTCTCCGTCGTGCTTCTTCCACGCCGCACTTCCGGCCCAGCTAAACGTGTTCTCAGCTCCATCCAGCCCCTTGCGCCTTACGCCTCCCTTCAACATAACGTGCACACCCTGTTCGTCGACCGATCCGATCGCACGTGTGACCCAATGCTTCCTCTCCGAGACAGAACTCCACATCGCCGCCCGCAGTTGCCGGAGGTCTCGTGTCTGTCAGCTTACGACGCAATAAGAACAAGCCTGCGCATCGGGACGTACTTTCATGACTCTCGGCCTCCTGGGCTCCAATCTTGCCTCTGGCGCCCGGCGTAAAGAATTCGAGCCAGCGTTCGTTTAGTGCCTTGTTGTCGCTAGTCCGGTAGAAGTCCCTGATGCGGAGCCGGAGGTCCCGGTCGATCGCCGCCTCGGTCGGCGAGAACGGCTCCATCCGCGAGTAGCTGTCGTACGGCTCGATGCCCTCTGTTGCTGCGAACTCTGCCATGTTTGATGAATTTGGTTGCAGACGATTTTTCTTCGTCCTTCACTTGCGACCAGATGTTGTTTCTCTCAGGTCGAATGGCACGTACCGAAACGTGGTGGAGCTGTGACGTTTATACTGCCCGTCTAGTCTTTCGGCTCGGGAAAGAACCCTGAACTTGACGTTGCGGTACCCGATTTCGGGACTTATACCCGGAGGTCATCATGAGCATCCGCATCCGGCCGCATATCCAATTCGGACACTCCGTACACTACGGACTCGGCCAATCCGACTCCATTTCATGGCGATGAGCTGCAGTTCTGTGCGACAACTTTTAGGCTGCGATGCTGCACATCGCGTGCACCTAAAGGCACTCAACTGATTCAATGTGGCATGTTCCTCATTTTAGCATCGACACGCTCAAGAGTCCCGCCTCAACCTTTTCTGTCAGTCTTTCCAATTATCGTACCTGTTCGATTCTTTTCTACTCTTACCTTACGGAAACTGCCTTTGAGCGCTCAATAGAGGCCTTGTCCTAAATCCCATCATGGACGAGGTGGGAATCACCTGGATCAAGGTCCAGGGTTGGCGAGAAACATGTCACAATACCAGGACACCGGCATCACGCTATTACCACACCAACGAAAGAGAGATGAGGCCTTGATGGCTTTACTATATTGTGGTATGTGGGGGTAGCCGCATGGAAGTTCGGCGGTTAGGAAACCACGAGCAGGAACCTGAACGAATGACAATACCAAAAAGAAGGACGTACGACAAAACAACCAATCCAGCAAATCACCGTTCAAAAGTCGAGAAAGCATCAAGGTCAGCTCGACAAACATGAGTTCCGGACAACCCGTCCTGGCATCTCAGAGTCGTTGGCGATCCCGCAAACGGGGCACAAGAGCCTCAGTCCAGCACGATCGGGTTATTGGCGCTGGGGCCCGTACCGACCGCCGTGGAATACTTCGCACCATGGCTTTTGTCCGTGAGGTGCCGGGATGGTCGTTTATTTCCCTAAGCACCGAGCCCGGATTCTTGGGACGAAGTGTCAAGTTGCCGGAACTTATCCTTGCTGGGTTTGAAAGATAGCGTGGTTTGCAACCATGACGAAGCGGAGAGGTCGTCCGCCTTTCTCTTACGGCTGCGGCTCGCAGTCTTTCCGACACCCCGAGAAGGGGCATCCGCAGTGCGTCTGCTCACCCCGGGAAGAATCGCCGTCTTCGCTGCCCCTCCACTCTGCGACGATTGCCCCTGAGCCGGCTTCTTCTCGGTCCGGGCCTTCATGTTACCCTCGCGCCACTGTGCAAAGTCCTCTACGGTCTTGTTGTAACCAAGAATAGCATCCAGGATCTCGCATTTGATGGGTTCGGTAGGCAACACTGCCCTAATTTCGTCGTCGGTCTCGGGAACGGCGCGATGCAAGTCGACCTCAACGGGGCTCGTTATCCCCTCGTTCATCTTCTCGCAGACAGCCACTCCGAGATCTTGCACCTTTTGCTCTCCGCTCAGTACACTCCATACAAGCTGCACGGGGGCGAGGTGCTTGAGCGGCCAGGTCTTCGTTTTGCCGGTTTTGAAGCGATCCGACAAGAAGTCGACGACCGACAGAAGCTCCGCCGACGTGTATCCCTTGAATCTCTTGTTCCGGAAACGTTCCAACTTTTGCTTTTCTGACACGCGTGGCTTCCGGCAGTTTCTCAGCGCCGTCGGGCACGCGAACCTTTCGTCGTTGATGGCGTTCTCCAACTCCGGCAAGACGTCCCTCAGCCGCCGTAGCCACGTCGAACGCGCGGCGGGAGTGTCCACGTCCCAGAACTGCTCGAGTAGGTCACCAGTTTTCACACTCTCGTCTTCCAGCACTTTCTTCGCCCCCTTAACGCCGCAACCTTTAAGTCCCTTGGTATAGTCGCACCCAGCCAGCACGGCGAACAGCACGACGGCCTCCTTGCACGGGAACAAACCATGCTGCTGCAGGCGCTTCATGCGGAAGATCTCGACTTCTTCTGGGTCTCCCGTCTTGCGCACGACGACGCTGCAGCCGAACATGAAGGCATCGCCGTCCTCACTCCAGACGGCGTCGACGACGCCGAAGCTCTGCATGGCCGCGCATTCGGCCTCGGCCTCGCCTGGGGCGGTGTGCCACGGGACGTGCAGAGCTTTTAGGAGCTTCTGGACGAGGTCGACGTCGCCGCCGGCGCTTCCATGCTTTTCGATTGGGCGATCGTCACCGTCAAAGACGAGGTATGGTAGAATACCGAGCTTAAGGAGGCGCCAGAGGCGATGCAGTATGTTGAACTCGATTGGGTTCGCGTCTGGGTAGTCTGGTCGAGGTTAGAAAGTCTTGTTTGGATTCCGAGAGGAAAAGGATCTGTCCATCTCCCACTGGTAACTGGTTTATTATTTTGTTTCAAAAACTCAAGGAGAAGAAAGGCACAAGAACCGGATGGGTAAGAAAACGTACCCTTTCGGATCTGGGCGACTTGTTCACGGCTGGGTCCTTTGTATCTCCAGTGAGGCTCGTCGACGGCGATGCGGAGAGGCCTGCCGTGCTCTTCGAGGTGCTCTTTTGACCAATCGGCGAGCGACTTCTTCTCGCCTAGGTCGGCGATTAGGGGCCAGAATCTAAGAGGCAATTCCCCCGGCGGGGGAGGAGGGGTCAGCAATGATCACAGGCACTTTCTGTGGAGAGCCTATGCCCGGCCCGGCAATGCTTACCCCTTGATTCCCATGTCGGAAGTTGACTCTCGAGAGGTATGACGAGGATGCGAGCGTCCAGGCTGAGCTGGATGGAGGTTGTTGTGGTTGCGCTTGGCGAAGATGGACCGCTGATGGCCCTTCAAGAATCCGGTATCGACGACATGTCAAGTCGCCGGAAAGAGACTCAAGGACGACGGTTCTCAAGTGACCAAGGCATTCGACGGGACGATTATATATGTATACTGCAAGGACGAGGACATGAGGACGAGGAACCGAATGGAAAGGCGGGGAAGGACGAACGACGTAGCTCGGCCCTCTCCCTTCATTCCTCTCTCCCGCAGCTCTCTCTTCTTTCCACAGGGAGAGCTCAGGACCAAGACCAGACAGGGAGGCATTGCGGCACGGGACGGGACGCGTTCGCAAGCTCGGTTTTGGGAGTTGAGCTTGTCGAGTTCTTTTGGTAGTTAGTGCCTAAGTGAAGCCGGGCCTCTGGTTTTTTTTCCCGAGACCATGGTTTGGGTTAGGGTTAGGCCTAAACCGAAACGTTTGTCTCTCCGTCTCTGGAATAATCTTGAGACAGACCCGAACATTTTCAACGACACCACCGGAAGCCCCACTTCATTTCCCCCCTGCCTCCTCCGGCGTTGTTCGGGATGCTGCCGGGGGTGGAGCTTGGCCGGGCGGGGGGCCGGATCATGGGTTTTGAGTTTCCGGTGGGGCCACTGCTGCATTAGTTCCAGCGTCCTGCATGCACGATCAAGCATAACTGCCAACTACCATTGGATGCCATCGAAGGCTTTCGCTTTGTCAGAAAAAAAAAACTAATATACTAAGGTACACATACAAAGTACACAAACTCTCGGGCTCTCGGTCGGGGGGGTATACACTAATCGTACAGTACAGCTTCGTTTCAGCTCAATGCCTTCTCTCTCTCTTAGAAGGCCCTGATCCATCGTCCGGTGGTGGTGGTGGTGGTGGCGGTTGGTTGCATCTTCAGGGTCGTGATGACTTCTCTTCACATCTTGACGCCCCTAGCGTTCACCTCGCCCTTCTCGCCAATGTTGAGGCGCACGCGGCAGTCGAAGCAGTACCACTTGGTGGTCCGCGCTGGTATCTGAGTCATATCGAGGCATGCCAAATGGAACCACTCCTTCTCGCAGCTCTGCAGCGCAAAAAAATTGGTTAGAATATCATGTTCAGATGTAGGTATTTCAATATGTTTCTTTTTTTTGTCTTCCTGTCGTTGCAGTATCCAAGAGAAAAGAAAAAGAGAAGAGAAGCTCTTTCAGCCCAAACTTACTTCGTTATCACAAGCAATCATCTCCCCGTAGCTGACCCCGTTGCAGACGCAGTACCTCGGCTCGTCGGGGTCAATCGGGTTCCCGTCATCGTCCTCTTCCAGCTCGACCTCGATCGGCTGTCCCTTTTCCTTCTTCTGCGCCCGCTTCTTCTTGGGCGCGACCTTGCGCTTGCCCACGGCGCTGCTGCCCCCCGCGTTGGTCTTGCTGACGACGCCGGGCACCGGCTTCCTAATCCGCTTGCTCGGCTGGCGCGCCTCCGGCACCGGCGTGTTCCGCGCGGTACTAGAGCGGCGGGGTCGGTCGGCGGCCAGGGAGGGCTGTGGCTCTTGGCTACTAGCTACTCCTCGCGGGCTGGAGCGGCGACCTGCCTCCGGCACCGGTGTCGTGCCCGGCGTGGCCGCTCTCGAGGAAGACCGCCTGAGGGAGGGTGCGGCGGACGACGAGCGGTGGGCTTGCGGAGCTGGGGCCGGCAGTGTGGCCGTGGTGGTTTCGCTCTGCTGCTGGGTCTTCTTAGCCTCGCCTCGCGTCTCCCGCCGGGTCGAAGGGTCGCGAACGGGGGGAAGAATGGGAGTCGTGGACTTTTTGGGAGACAGGACCGCTGGCGGGGGAATGGGAGTCTCGGCGGTCGGTTTGGTGATAATGTTTATGGGAATGGGTGCTGTTGTAGGTCCGGAAGCGCCGACCGAGCCGGTCGGCGACGAGGCCGGCGCGCTTGTGTTGGCTGGCTTTGTGCCGGACTGCGCAGCGGGGGCGCCGGCTGGGTGATCCTGCCCCTGCAGGGGAATGGGCACCGGCGTTGTGGTCTTGGGAGTCACGGTGGAGCCACCCGGGGTAAGAACCGGGGGCGGTATTGGGGTCTCGGTCAGCGGCTGCGAAGCCAAATTGGCTCGGAGATGCGGCAGCGGGACCGGGGTCTCCGTCTTGGTGCGCTTTGTTGCGGGACGCGGCGCCGGCGTCTCGGTTACGCTGGCTTCGGGCTTTTCGGCCTCGGCTTCAGGGACCGAGTCCCTCTTGCGCTTTGGATTTGGCCTTGGCCTTGACCTGGTTGATTTGGGCGCCGGCTTCGACTGCTCCGCGGCGTTACTGCCCGCGACAGAAGCGGGCGCTTCGTGAGACATCAGAAGCCTGGCAGCTTCCCTAAACTGCCTGGCAGATTCTTCCGCCTCCTCAGCCGCCTGCTTGGCTAGTGATTCCCGCTTTAGTTTCTTTGCCTCGTTGAGCTTCATACCCCTGTTGCTCAATTGAATGTCGTCCGACGCGAGAGCCGCAGCACTTATCGCGCCCTCGGGGATCGGCCTGTTTTCGGACCCGGCGTCGGGCGCTAGGGCCGGAGGCACCTGGTCAAAAGTCCTTCCCTCGTCTTCCGCTTTCTTCTTCGCCTCCCGGTAAGCGTCGATGCCACGGCCGAGCGTCTTAAGCTCTCGTAGAATCATGGTATCGCTGGGACTCCATGTGGCGTTCTTCTTCATGCGCTTCCTTAGCCTGGCAAGTTCCCACGCCGTAAGCTGTAGCCAGGGCGCGTCCGCGCTCCCGATGACGGCATTTTCTGGCGGGGGCTGCAATACCGCCGCCGCCGCCGCAGTCGTTGGGCCAGCCTTCGGTCTCGCCGAAGCAGGGGGTTTCGGAGTCTTCGGAGGTCTTGATTTGGGCGTCTTGACGACCTTGATCCTCGGCGCAGGTGTTGTGACCCGACCCGAGGGCAGAGACTCGTCGTCCTCCTCCTCAGAAGAGCTCTCGTCGCTGTCGTCCGAGTACGCCAAAAACTGGTCGTACGGCGGCAGAACTTCTCCGGGAACCGTGACCCTCGGAATCTGCGGCCGCCGCACCTTGTCTCCGTCGCCGCTCCGCGTCATCTTGGGTGCCCTCACGAGTTGTGGGGATTTCGAAGTCGCCACGGGGCTTTTTTGTTGCTCTTCTGCAGGGTAGTTTTCGAGCATTGTCTTCAATTTCGCGAGGATGGTCTTGACGCGGTTATAGTGGCGGACGACGTTTTCTGACATGCGCAGCGCTTCAGCATGCGAAAACATCCTGGAGCTGACGGCATGGTTGAGACTATCCGAGATTTCGGCGCGCAGCTGGACCGGGGATGGTCTTTCTTCGGCGGGGAGGGTAGGCAGCTTGCCCCAGGTGGAGGTGAGGTTGTGGATGTTGAGAGAGGCATCGGCGTAGGTCTGGTCGAGTTTGCCGATCAGGGTCAGCGATCGCATAATATCAGATGGTAGGTATTCCGTAAAGTCGAGGAAGTCGGTAACAGTTGCTTGGGCGTCGGGATCCGCGCGCAAGTCGAGCGACTCGACTGTGTTGCTGATGGTGCCGAACGGCTGAGGGATGTTGTCCTCAACAGACGCTTTGTTTTTGGGCGACACATCGACATCCATGGCGTCGACGTGCTCGTCGACGGTAGCCATCTTCGTTTAGAGCAGGTGCGACCCACAAGGTGACGCGTGTGTTGTTATGGGTGCATTGGGTGGTTTCGAAGGTAAATCCGCCGTTGAAGTGGATGGTGATCCGAAGTTTCGCATGCCGCGTGTTGAGGAGGAGTCGCGACCCGACGTGGTTTGGATTAGCTTTGGAGCTCCCTGGCCGAAGAGCAGGGAGATGTGGGGCTCACAACTCCACTGAGAGATCTGGTGGACTCCCGCCAATGGTCTGTGCGTAGAGCAAACCTCGGAATATTCAATATCCGTATCCGATGCTGGACAACGGGTAGGTACGTACCCACCCGCCTGCCTTACCTAAGGCAGGTGATCTCCTCGATATTCATTGTCATGTCATGGTGAGGTCGCTATGTTATTCGTACAGTCTATTAACAGTGCTATAAACATCTAGTGAAGAACGCCACGCTATCATCGACGCCAAAGTCGCTGGAAAATCGATCACCATCGTGTTATCGTACATTGTCTCCTGCTGGGCATCTCTTTCAGCCGCTTCAGCCACTTCGCTTCGCTTCGTCTATGGTTGGCAACAGCCGCCAGAACGAAGACGAGACATGCGCCTTCTGTCGCCCCGAGACCCGGTAACATATGCACGGCTTACCAGTCTACATCTTCCTCGCGGCTGATGATGGCGCCCCAAATCTTCTCCTCGCCCTCTACCTGGTAGCCGGAGTTCTCACCTATCAGGGTCAGGGACCCGTACAGGATCATTTTCTTGCATTTTCTGTCCACCTCCCGGTCAGCATTACGAAGGGAACGCAACGCGCGGCGTTACACAAATTCCCGACTCACAAGAAACCGTTTATCGTCGTGTTGCCGTAAATCTCGAGATCCTCGACTTCACACGTCCCAGTGACCTTCAGCTTCCCGAATCCCTTGACCGTGTCTCTGGATGCCCGACACACACGTCAGCCCATTGAAAACGGTTCGCGAGCTAAGGGACCAAAAGGCCAGTTTCGAACTGCTTACCCGACAGACATGTAGCCAGCCACATGGATGTTGCCGTACGCCTTCATCTTTCCGCTATCATGGTGTCTCAGCCGCCGGTTCCTTTTCTCCTACCGCTTGGAATGGGGCAATTTTCTCCGAGATGACTTACTCGCACACTAGGTTCCCGTTGACTTCGATGGTTCCATACGCCTCAACCTTGTCCCGCACGTCAAAGTCGCCGTTGAGGGTGACGTTGCCGCCTGACCGCACGGAGCCCGCAACCTGAACGGGGCCCTGGAGGATGATTTCGCTCTCGCTGCGGATCGATTTGGACTTGAGCACAGTCTGGACGGGGGTCTCTGACTCCGTCGAGGTGCTGGGCCCGGCTGCGTTTGCCAAATCGGAGGCGTAATAGCCATTCATGCCCGCCATGGACTCGTCGTACTCAGCGTAATACTGTTCCTGGGCTGCCATCTCCTTGCCTTTCCAGGAAGTAATTGTCGACTGATAGGACATATTGGCGGAAAGGACAGTAAATATACTTGGAGAGTGTCGCTCGAAGATGATGGCCCAGTCTGCAGACCGGATTGTTCATGACATTTGGTTGAGGATCCCTAGAGTTCATATACGAACGCCCTCTTGAGGTATCGCCCGCCTCGAACGAGACAAAACACCAAAAGAGCCGTTGACAAACGCCGGCGATTTTCACGCCTCAGCCGCTTCAACACCCGTCGAACGGCTATCCGAATCGGAGCAGGGCTGAGCCTTGGGATGCATATCTGACTCTTCTTTCTCTCACCGTCCAGGGAAGACTGCCTTGACGACCTCCACCTGACATTCCACCACGACACCCCATCGAACAGGCCCCGGGAGCAAAAACCCCTTTCGATCGTCACTGTGCCTTCTCCTTCCACGAGATATGCCGGACAAACATAGGGCATCGCCATCCAATAAACTCAGGCTGCGACAACTGTTCAGGTAGCTCGTCACCCCCCCGGCCTGAGAACAGACACGACCTGCATACCTCGTCCAGCCATGTACGCACATTGCGTCCAGCTTTTCGTGCCGCAACTGCCACAAAGCCGCCCTGCATCGGGCAACCGCGAGGCAGGCGCGGCAGGCGCCGCCGGTAGGGGGGTTTGGGTCCTTGGACCGGTGTCCTGGGTAGGAGACTCTCTCTGCAGGTTTCCGAGGTAGTCCAAACAAGCGACGAACGATCTGCCCGCAACCTTGCCCGAAACGAACGGGAAGATAAAAGAAAGCCTGGCTCGAAGCGCACTTACATGGCTAGCCTCCCCTCCCGGGCTCCCGCTTCGGTATCGCATCTCCCCCCCCACCCCTGACGCAAATCACTCCGATCGGGGGACATTCTGGGCCGGTGGGTGTATGGGTTTACTGGGGTTGATGGGAGGGGAGGCGCAGCCTTGTGCATTCATCCAACGGACGGTCGACCTGAGAACCTGCGAGACGATTGCATGATGACCCCCGTATGTGTGTGTGTGTGTGGTGGAGGAGGTAAGTCCGCCTCACAAATTTTTAAACGAATGACCCGGCCGCGGGAACCGTCAGCCGCGCATGCATGGGGGGATCGCTCCAGCTTGCGGGACCGGGGCGATCATTCAATAGGTGATGTGATGTGACGCAACGGCAGGTTTGTCTTGCTTCTTCAGCATTTTTCTCCCTACGCTCTCAGACACACACAACAACCCTTTTCAGCCCTACGTCGGCTCGCCGACCACTCACTTCGTCTGCTCGGCTCTCTGGGCAAGACATGAAGAGGACTTTGGTCCCTGCTTGGATACGCAGGCAGGCAAAATAGGGTACGCCCCCTCCGCTAGCGCGCTGCACCGAGCCGGTTGGATTCGGACTAGCTCCGGCGGTCTATTGTCCAGGCGAGGCTGACTGGGCGGACATGGGTGGGATGTGGGATATCATGACCATCACGTTCAAGACGACTGCCGTCCAACCCTTCCCCCCGAAACGGCAACATGAATGTCGTCTCGTGAGTACACCCTTCAGCACTTCTTTCCGACCCCGGCCATCTCCGTAGCCAGCTTTTCCGCAGCTCCCTGCTTGCATTGCATCGGAATGGATGTTGCTAGCTTCTCTCACCGAGACACATGTATCGTGGTGACAAGTGTTTTTTGGAACGATTTTGGTGCTTGTTCTTGAGTTGTACATTACTCAAACAGACATGCGAGAATAACCGAGGAACAATAAAAAGAAAGAGGAAGCAAAAATAGAAAAGAAGCGAAAAAAAAAAAGTGTGGTATACAATTGCTCGGTGACCGAACCAAGAGAGACGGAAAGAAAAAAAGGTTGCGACAATAACCCCGTTTGTGCAACTCCAGTGTCCGCATTTTCTCCCAAGTGGACTCAGCCAGCCAGCCAGCCCCCTCCTCCTCTCCGCCGTTCCAAGCCGTAAGAAAAGTCTTGCTTCCCCAGTACCTATGTCCACGCTGGCCGGCGGCGTTGCCCGACGAGACGACACCAACTCCTCCCCCCACCGTTCTCGAATCCATAAGCAATTCCCAGTCTGCCCCGCCAAGATGACGAATCCCCCCCCCCCTCTCTACTTTACAAAGCGCAAGTGAGGCAAACTTCCCCACGCACGCTGCTCATGCCTCTCCGCCGCCGACGAAGCCGAGGGCGACACCGGTGAAGAAGGCGGCGACGACCCAGGTGCCGGCGTACAGGGCAGCCCCGTAGGACTCGACGGCGTTGATGGTCATGTGGGTCTGCAGGTACGTGTTGGCGCCGGTCAGGATCATGGCCACCGTGGTGCGGAAGATGACGACCTTGGCGCGCGTGGTGTAGCCCCACAGGTTCCAGGCCAGCGTCTCGCCCAGCGTCGCCGTGGCGGGGTCGAACTCCTCCAGCTTGCCGTCCTCCGCGGTCTTGCCGGTCGCGACGAAGGGCGTGAAGATCAGGGTCCTCGCGGCGATGCCGAAGGCGAGAGTCACGGGCAGCGTGGTCAGGAAGTTGGCCGAGTAGGCCGGCGCGAGGTTCGGGAGGCCCTCGAAGTACAGGACGAGGGTGGTGGGGAGGTACGTCTTGTACGCGGTGAACAGGGTGAAGCTGTAGATGCCCGCGGCCAGGACGGTGGTGAAGATGGAGATCGGGATGTCGGAGAGGAGCTCGCGGTTGGCGACGTTCTTAGCGCCGGCGTGCGCGCCCGAGACCCCTCGCAGGAGCTGGAAGGGCACAAAGGTCGACAGCATCTCGATGCCGAGGGCCGAGATCGCGGTCGCGGTGCTGATGTTGTAGAAGTTGGCGATGAGGTAGACCTAGACGCGAATTCCAATGTCAGCGGCGGCGCTCAGGACTGACTCGAAACCCTCCGAGCCTTCTTGACCCATCTCCGAGGATGCAACGTACCGGCGGGCCATGCGCGAGCAGATTGAGCGCGGCGAGGTCGTAGCTATCAAAGTTGCCGAACCAACCGAGGGCGAGCTCGAATCTGTGGGTGGGTTGCTGTCAGCAAACAAACACATGCTTTCGCGGTGATCGCAGGGGACAGAACTCACATCCGCCATCCGGCCAGGATCGCGACCTCCCCCCAGGTGTCCAGGCTCTTAGAGATGCCCGCCAGCTCGCCGCGGCTCCACTCGCTGAGGAAGCTGTAGCACAGGCTCGAGATGCTGAAGCTCAACACCGTGACGAGCGGGAACTGCAGCACGGTCGGCAGGTGCGAGCGCTGCCTCCGCTGGTGGTGGTGGTGGTCGCGATCCCTGTCGCTGATCTGTTCTGAAATGTCCTCCTTCGTCGCCGTCGTCGCGATCTCGGTCGCGTCGTTGACGACACCGAGCGCCTCGACCTTGCCGTCGGGTGCTGTGGCCAGGGTCTCTAGGTTGCTCGCGACAGGCTCGACGGCGCGGGTCTTGTCCTCGTCGACGTCAATGGCGACGTCCTCGACGGGCCGCGAGGCCGCTCTCCTTCGCAAAGTCGGCATCTTGGTGCGATTTGTGTGGTCTGTTTTGGGTGAGGGAGCGAGTGTGTTTGCTCCTGGAGCCGATTAAAAGAATTGTACCGACGACGCGCCTAGGTAGGTAGCACGGTAGCACTAAGGTACGTTAAGAGGAGGGGTAGGCAGAGAAAGGGAAATCGGGCGATAGCAAGATAAGGAGGAGGTCGCAACTACCGTTTGCGACTTGCGACCGTGTGAGCTCAAGAGGGTAAGAGGGGAAAAAGAGAAAAAAAACTGAGACCTTCCTTCCCTCCAAGGGTACGGAAATGGGCTATCGTGGCCTATGATGTTGATGAGTGGAGAAAGAAAGCTGGCCCGCTGGGTAAAGGTGACGTCGCTGGGGAAACAGCAGCTACGGGAAGGTGGTGAGAGCTGGAGGTTGAGAGAGAGTGGACCTTAGGTCCGACACAACGGAGGGAGGCGCCACGGCACTGCAGCCAACAGCTGGCAGCTCAGCGCCTCTGCCCCCCCCACACCATACCGACCATAGTCATACTGCACCTAATAACCTACACGGGAGATGGAGTGCAGTGCAGTGCTTCCCGTCCAAAAACTCCACTCCACTGCGCTGCGGATGCCGGCAAGGGTCGATTTTTACTGCTCCGTTTTATCCAGTCGTGATTTGCAGATTTTTTTTCCTCTTCTCCTTCTGTCTGTTTTCTTTTCTTCTGCTTTTTCTTTTCCTTCCTACCTCTCCCAATAACAATACTTTCATTGTGCCATACGATCATCCTAGAAAACATGAAATACCGAGATGACCCCCTTCTTTCCAGTCCTCGGGCAAGATTTTCCCTCTCATGACGCTCTTCCATCTGTTCCACCAGCCTCCCGCGTGCTTGCTTGGGTTCCTGTGTGATCTTGGGAAGCTTGATGAGCTCACATGCAAATCTTCGCCTGCAGGAGCAAAGCTCCGCGTCTGCTCCGGGTGCGAGGCGCTGCTAAGGTTGCGTCTGGCTTCGGCCTGCCAGCTGCAGCTGCCTGGTCTATCCAGCCAACCATTGGGGGTGTGGTAAACATGAGCTGTGGCCCAACACCAGCCATCAATCATCATTGCCACTGTCCTCCGTCCGTCACCCAGGCCATGCCATACATACTGGTCACGTCGGGCACATGTCAATTTTGATCGTTTTTTTCTTCTTTCTTTATACGTCTTATGCTGGCCTCAAACTGAGCAAAAGAGCATCGGCCATTCTGTCGGATACCGCACTCATTTTGTCTCGTTGGATCCATCGGTGTGATTGTTGCGGGCGTTCGCTCGACGCACTCTCCGTCTCTCACTTTAACCTCGTGGAGATGCAATCTCGATCTCCTTGCCCCTTCCTTCATCGCCGTGCCGTGCCTTGCATGGCCTGGCCGTATGATGCAATATCGGGCCCTCCACTCCTTGGTGCTGAGAGATCGGCGGCGGAGACGGAACCACCTCATTTACAGGGTTTAGTATATGGTGGTACAAAAGAAACAATTGCTCCCCCTCTTCCGTCCTTCTCGGTCATGTACTCATATCCTCAGATATCGTCGGCATCAATGGTCGAAAGCATGCTCGCTACTCTTCCATTCGCCCGAAGACGCCGTCGTCATCCTCGTCGCTTCGAGATCGAGACCGGCGGTCAAAGTCGTCATCATCCATCACGCTGTCGTTGTCCTCCATCTTGACATCGACATTTCGAACCTCGCCTCGCGTGAAGCTCTCTGGCTGTCTGCTGGGGAAGCTGTTGAGGAACCCGGCACCGAACCCAACGCTGAATCCCGCGCTGGAGAACGACGCGGCTTGGTCGAGATATTGTGCTGGTAGCGGAGGGACGGGAGGGGCGTCCTCGGGGAGCGTCACGGTGCGCCCGGTGTTGCTGTTGAAGCTGCAGCTGAGGAGCTCCACGGCAGCCGCAAGGTCTCGATCTTCTTGACCAGTGGCATTTCTTCCAGAAGACGGTGGCCTCTGGTCCTGGCTGTTCTGGCGAAAGTGGGAAGAGAAACCAGAGTCATGGGGCACGCTGCCAGTTATGAGAGGGTTGGTGGATGGCGCCGACTGGTACGACCGACCGAACCCGCTTCCCGAACCGTATCTCTTCGCAAACGACCGATCGGACGAGACGAATCCTTCCAATTGAGGTGGGGGAGTGGTATCGGCAGAGCTGTGTCGCTCGTCCGAGTATCCAGACGCAGCGGGGGAGGCAGATTCTTGGTCACTGGGGAAGTCCTTGGCAGAATCCGGAGGCGTGGCTGCGTCAGCCTCGTCCTTGCCATGGTTCATCGTCAGCAGGACGGAAGCAGCCTCCAAGAGCTGGACTTGTTGATGCTTGGAGATAAGCAACTTGGAAGTCAAAGACCACTCGGGAGTGTGTTCCCACCTGACCAGAAATGAGTCAACAAACCGCCCGGCCACAACACGTGTTCATCGCGCCTGGTCCAGCATTCGCGAGACGCGAATGCCCAGGCCAGGGAAACGAAGGATGGGGATGTGGGGGGAGGGGAAGGGAACGAACAAATGCTTGGTCAGGCAACTGCTGTGCTTGTATCCCTTTCCACACTTTTCGCACTTGAGCTCAACGCGGTTGAACCTCCGGCTGCCCTCCTTGACGAGAGGCTGCCCGTCGCTCGCGCGACGAATGCGGGCCTTCTGGGCGCTCTCGCCCTCGTCGCCTGATGCATTGTTCGGCTCGTCCTCAATGGCGCTCTCGTGGATGTCCGTCTTCCCATCCAGGAACTTTTGCGTCGGCAGGCTCGCCGGAGGGGAAGGAAGACTTCCGACGATGGCGGCGCGGGCGGCAGCGCTCTTTGACGCCGTGTTACGGCGAGAGGTCACGACAAGGGGCGTGATCTTGTCTCCTCCAATCTCCTTGATTGCTGCTGCCATGGCCGCGGCGTTCGCCGCGGTGTTTGTCATGGACTTTCGGCGGGTGACACGGTGGTTGGCATTGAGGGCGCCGCCCAGGATCGAGTGTGAGTTCGTCCGGGAGTGGGATTGTCGTGTGGTGAGTCCGGAAGATGAGGCAGACGAGAGCGATGGACGGTGCTGGTTCAATGGCCTCGTAGTCTGCTGCATTTCCTGAGGACGGAGGACAAGTGGTCAGCGCGGGTGACTGGGTTGCGGGTGCGTGACGGGAGCGAGCTAGGCAGGGCAGGGCATGGGTTTGGATCCCGAGGTCGGGCATACTTTTGAGGAGGCCATTGCCAACTACCGATGCTGATCAGGTTCGACACGAGTGGTCGAAGACTTTGTCCCTTGCTGGGTTATCGTAGAAACGTAGTCGTTGGCGGACGTGGTCGTGATTCTTGTGGTAGTGCTGGATGGTGGTAGGCGAGAAGGTAGGTGATGTGTGAGTCGCAAAGACGGTCTCCGAACCCAAGAAATAATATTATTTTGGGGAGGAACAGCAATTCGACAGGGGTGTGTGTCTGTGGGTGGGTGTGTCTAGTAGCTCCGAGCTGGGCCAGCGGACAGCATGTGGTGGGAGGTGGTATTGGTCTTGAACGGTTTGGGGGTGGTACTTTGGAGTTTAGTCGAGTGAAGATCAAAAGGCCCGTCGAGGTCCAGGCCGCGCTTCAACTTTTTTTTTCTTTCCCCTTCCTCTTGTGTTCCGTTTCTGCCGCGTGTGCTGCTGCTGCTGCTGCTGCTGGTCTGCCGTGTATGGACGGAAGCTGAGTGAGAGGAAAAGTTGTGGGCTCGAGACAGAGGGCGTTTGGAAAGAGGGACCCAAAAAGTCCAGCGATGGGCGAAACAGACCAGCAGACAGCCCTTTTTCCAAGACGCCAGAATGAAAGAGAAGCGCTGGCCGGGGACGAGTATCCATTGGCCGCTTCCCCGACCATGCCACTAGGATGGATGTGCCAGGAGGACGAGGAGGAGGGAGGGAGGGGAGGGGCAGGTCTGAGTCTCTCTCTCTCTCTCTCTTCACGACACTCCCTCCCACCTGCTGCTCCGGTGGGCATGCAGAGAGTGTGGCGGACCGGGGAGGGGTGGGCCGAGAAAAAGGAGGCGTAGACTTTGAGATGGGAGCGTCCACGAGAGTAGGTAGGCCGTCCCTCCCTCCGTATCCCACAGTGTAGAGTACAAACACCCAACTGGACTACTACACCACAGTAATAGTGTAGTAGGAAAGGGCTTTGGGCAGGTGCTGGCTCTTGCCTGGCGTCTGGCAAGCAGAGCAGCGCAGCACCCGCACCCACACCGGCGCTGGCGACGCTGTGGGCTGAGGACGGGCGCCAGGAACAAGGAGCATGGAAGCGTGGAGCATGGCCCGTGGCCTGTCCTCCTTGTCCCCTCTGTCCTCTTCCTGGACGAGCGATGGTCGGCCTCCCGAGCGATGGGCGTGTTCTCAAGGCGCCGATGCGGCGGGGAAGAGGTCACTCGGGGAGGGGTGCACCCATGAGCCTGACCAAGCCAGTCCCCATTCAGTCCCAGGCCCCAGTCGCTGTCCCCGGCCTCAGTCCAGTCCAGCCAGATCCATCAGCCAATCCTTGGAGGTCAGCGCTGATAGCGTGCCTGGGTTGCATATCGTAAATAGTAGCAATATGTGCCCGGCAATGGCACTTTCTGCTGATGCTGAAGGCGGCTGGTCTTGTTGTACTTTTGGAAGCCTGCTTACTAGCTACCATTGCAACTCCGTCGCTGCCTCCGGACCCTACTCGATTCATTGTGCCGTACGTGGGGCGGTAGAGAGACGTGGGTGATGTCGTTAAAGGCTTCAAACGAGATTGAAGTGTATAATAAGACGGAGGTAAAGATGCCCAACACTGGGCAACGAAAGCCCTACCTGAGGGCCGCCGTTCTTTGTTGGTACAGGTGCCTCGCCCGTCTCACACCAAAAGGTGGACTCGTGCCTTGGTCTTACCGGACGAGGGTGGCTTAATTTGGCGCGGATGCCTCTGCTCTGTTCTGGGACCCCCGTCGCGTTGTCGTCTCGTTGTCTGAAGTGAGAAATGTCGGGATTTCGAAGGACTCGTGACCAGCCAAAGTATTTTTTTTCCTGTTGCCTTCTTCTCCTCCTCATCCTCCACACTGGATCCTGCGCGTTCCTATCGTGAAAGCAGCCGTTCGCGAGGAAACCCGAGGTGGAATGATTGAGACGACTTCCTTGTCAAGCGCGTTGTCTTGGTCGAAGCGAGAGGCTCATCGACAGTCAAGTGGCATGTTTCGGCGAACGCCCAGGTTTGTAGTTGCGTTGTCGCACCCCACGACAGCTTCGCTTCCCCCCCTGGCCTGATAGCTCCATCAGGTAGGTACCCGTACCTCAACCGGAAGTCATTCCACTGCTCCCGGGCCCGGATGCTGGACGTTGGGGTTGAACTCAAGACTGGATGGAGCTGGAGTTGGAGCTAGAGCTGGAACATTGGAGCATGGTCGCGTCCGGTCCTCAATTAACTGGAGAAGTGGTTCCTCGTCGGATCAGAAACGAGAGTTAGCGGACGCGGGGAGGAACGCAGCAGTGCAGTGTACCTTTGCGGTGCTTTGGTTTCCATGCGTTGCCATGTCATGCCTCGCCAGACGGAATGCTCAAGGTATGTTGGGTTGTGCTGTCTTGTGCTGTGCTGTGCGGTGATGTTGTGCTGTGCGATGCGATGCGATGCGAGCCGAGCTTCAAGGCAAGGTTGTGAGCTGTGTGAGCTGTGCTCAATGCGCTGTGCTGTGCCGTGACCTACCGAGTGAGGGGTTAGCCTCCATGGCCCTTAGGTACCTCAGGTAAGGCAGGTAGTAGGTAGGGACAGGGCAGCACTGAACAGGCCCGGGGAGGAGGCAGAAAAGAAAAGCATGCTGCGTCTGTAGATGATGCTCGTTGAGGTATCCGTACCTACCTAATATCAGGGTATACAAGATATTAGGTACGTTGTAATGAGTTACCTCGGTAGGTACGGGGGTGAGCAAGTAGAACTCGGGTGGACGCTGCCTGTGTTTCTTCAATTGCCGATTTGTGTGCCTTTTGTGTTCAGGCTCTACTAGTAGTGACTCTGCCATTGAGTCTTGACAGCTATGGCAACATGTTTTCCTTCCTTGCGACACTTTCCCTGGGGTTGAGTTGCTGCTGTTGCCGTTGCTGCTGGTGGGAGTTATTGACGTTACGCAGTTGCGTATCGACAGAAGCGATGGGAAGAAAAAAAGAAAAAGAAAAGAAACGATAAAGATAGAAAAAAATCCCCGATAGTGTGTTGATCGTTGATCACACGGGAGCCAAGCTGGGGACAGTTCTTCGACGGCGCAGCTGAGTTGACTGGAACGGGGAACCTCCTCGGGAAGAGGCTACCTACGGTTGTTCGACGACCTCTCTGAAATTATGCTGGGCAAATACCTAATACCTGCCTGCTCTTTGCACAGTGCAGGCCAATGCTTCAAAGGCAGAAAGGTACCTGAGCATCTCCCTCAGTTGGTCACCTCTGCTAGAGCCACCCCTTCAAGTAGATTCACAGTGTCTGTAATCATGAAGAAAGCCAGCACTGTGTGGCGATGGCGGGCAGTGCTCTGACGAATACACAGTGGGGAACTGTGTACGGATACCTGGGGAATGTCCGTCCGTACCCGGCGACAGTGACGTAGTTATTCTGACCTGGGCCAACACGGACCAAGTCTCATTGACTCCATTTTTGTCATCAAGGGGCAGAAGGTGCAATCCGTCTCGAGTATGAAGGTAAGAGGGAAAAGAAAGACCATTCGTTAAGGAAATACAGAAGAGATCGGACTAGTTGAATAAGAAACGAGTCTATCCGTCCGGAATGGAGAATAGACAAAAAAAAAAAAAAGCTGGTACACAGTTCGGTTGTATTTGGAGAGTGCGACGGCGGCGACTGCAACGATGGAGAACCACCATCCAAATTTGGGTAAGGTCCTGCCTTCCTTAACTCCCTTTTGACGCCTTCAATTCACACCCACACCCCCTTCCCCTCCCTCCTCCATGGACGGACCATCCAGTGTCTCTGCGTTCCCCTCCTTGCCCCACACTCCTTCTCCTCTTTCAACCCAACTCAACAATGCCTTAGGTAAGGTCAATCTACCCAAGGTTTCCAGGTACGTACCTACTCACCCAGGCACACCTGCCTTGCCTTCCAGGTGGTAGCCAGTAACTACCCAGCCCCGTGGCCAAACGACATGCCAATCCATCACCAACACCATCACCACCACCACCACCACCACTTTTGGTTGCCAATGCAGGCCCCTCCCGGTGACCACAAATCACAGGACTTTGCGGCTGGGACCGACTGCCTGGGGCCATCCAACGAGAGGGTTGGTCTGGGCGCTCAAAGAGCGAATCCGATGAAGATGCTGCCGGCCTTTTTGCCGCAGTTGCGCGTCCTGTCAAAGCCGCTGCGTTTCTGCGTTTCCGCGCACTTTTGAGGTATACGACGGACGTCGGTGGACAGTTGCGGATACGTTGCCTGCCTTGCTTCGCTTCGCCTCGCCAGAGCCTTACTAACAAATTGCCCGGACCTCGCTTCGTATCTCAGGCCTCACTCAGCTCGCGCGCGCGCCGCCCTGCCCAGCAATCAACTGGAGAATGGGATGCGAGGGTCCCAGCGCGGCAAGCCTGGATGCTGTCCAGGTATCCCTCCTCACCGCAGTTGTTCGTGGTCTGTTCAGACACGCCGCTGCTCCCACAATCCGCAAGGTCCGTCTCTCTCCCGTCGCGCCAGTTCCGTGCTAGAGGACCGCCTTTGCGATTCGGGTCGGTCACGACGGTCAGCTGCTCTCTTCTCTCCTCCGTTGGGCGCCATGCGGCCTTCTGCTCTGGGCAAGTCGGGTGGGCTCGTGGCTCTGGCGGCGCGCCGCTCCTCCCGTCGTCCCTTGTGCACCCTCCGATGCAGGCCCGTCGCCCAGCTCGTCTCTTCGCCGCATCCTTTCCGGTCAGACTGGATCAGTCTCGCCACTGGACGCCATTTTTTCCTGCATCTTCGCTTCTCGAGTTTGCTGGAATGTCTGGGCAGCGGGAATTTTGCACCACAACAGTGAGCAAACGGCACGCGACGCAACGGATCGTCAGCGAAGAACTCTTTCCAACACCGACCGGCTCGCCCGTCTCCGGACATAGACAAGCCACCAGAATGGAGTCCCGCGCTTCCCGAGTTCCTAGAACCTCTTGCCATCGGAATGCATCCAGTATGCAATGGCTGCGTCACAGGGCGCGGCCATCGTCCCAGTCCAGCCTTGGTTGATCGGAGTTTCACTTGCCAAAAGTGACGCTTTGAATGCACGCAAAACCATTCTCGGTGTCTGCCGTGGACCTGCCTTCGGCGACACCTCAACGTTAACAACGATGTCTTCACGGTGTCTCGGCGAAAGAAGGGCACCGAGCCCCATTCCGCGACAGCCGTCTGATGTGACGAGTCCTTTACTGCGCCAGCCACCTCTTGCTTGCCAAGGCCATTGTGGCTTCCATTCACGTCTTTCTAAGTTGCCCGTTTGGGCCCAGAAACAGCACTGTCAGAAGGTTGAATAGCTTGCCACCGAGAATTGCGATTGATTCCAAACAAACTCTCAGGTAATATGTTCTATACTTCTTTGGGCTACCACTGCCTCGGGTGTCCCATAGACGAGCGTTCTTGCAATCTTCCGAGAACGTGGTTTCGCGGTACGCTAGGGCGTCTTTCACGACGAGCTCTGGGCTGGAGAATTCATTAGTCCACAGCAGCGTGCGCCGCATACATTACAACAGGCACTTGCCCAAACCCTCGACATTAACGTTGTGGCAAACCGGCCGTGTCTCATCACACTATACACAGGGAGTTGTGTTATGGCAAGGAAAGGACAGTTGTCCGAATCTGCATGTACACTTTCGACTTGAGCTGCGTCTGATCCACGCAAGAGCCAAGTTGGCAGCTACCAGCTTGTTGGCGTTAAAGCAACGGCACCTCAGGGAACCGAATTGTCGGCATGGTTCCTGCTCTCAAGCTCATCGCCGCGTGCCTGTCAGCCGCTTTACTTGATATCCCACCGAACGCTCTCTTTTCTTCAGCACCAAGCATCATGGTTCTACGAGGACGTCGAGGCTATAGATCCATGCCCGTGATCGACAACGGTTCCAACGACTTTGTCAGGCAGCTACCCAATCCCTACTCCAGCTGAACAAATCAAGGCACGTATTCTCTCATCGGTTTGTGCTCCGACGACCTGGCCAAAAAATTTGTCAAAAGTTGGACTTGCGCGGCACACTAAGGGCAAACACCCCAAGACCCCAACACCGGAGTGCTCCACAGCCAAACTGTCAACTGGATGTCGATCGCCAACTCTATCCCCCTTTGTCGGGCCAGCGAAGCAGGGTGGTCCCAGTTCGCCGCGCGGATGGAGAGGATGCCACAAGTCGAATCGTCGATTGCTCGCAAAACTTCAGCAGGGTGGTTCTGTAGGGCAGTTGAGACACAAGCCCCAGGGGCCTAGCCTGCTTCACAGCGTCTGCAGCTGCAGCAGCTGCACCCCTCACCCGCCGCTGTACTATGTACAGTGGACAGTGGACAGTGCCATGCCATCCCGAAGCTGGGTTCACCGCGCATAAAGCTATCCCGTCGGGGAAGGAGTTCCCGCCGATCGCCAGTCGCAGCACAATTGCACAAAACGGTTGTGCCGGGACGGAGTTTGGGAGTGTACTCCGTCGTGTACGGACCAACCCTGCCTCACCGAGAAGATAAGGTTTCCCGACTGAGGTGGCAGCTTCACGGCCGACCTCGCGTCTGACAAAGAAACGAGACATGGTTCAGGAAGATGCCTGCTTCTTGAAGGTCATGGGATCGAGCACGAGATAGGGCCCGGCCTGCGCCTCGTACGGATACACACCGTCTTACGTGAGTATGGGATTTCCTCTTTTCCCTCTTTTTCGACCGGCATCGGGATGACTTGTGGCCAGGCTCGCTCATCCGTCGGCCTCACCAGTTCCTTTCCACCCCCGGGCCGGCCCTGTTATCAAGGCGCTGCCGTCCCCGCGTCACGTTGACGAGAGCAGCCTCAGCGAAGGGCGGAGATAATGCCAGCCGCCACCGGGAGATACTTCAGAAATTGGCTAGGTCGATCAGCACGTCTGGCAAGCCCCTCTCGCGGTAGTGTAGCTGCTGCACATCACCCCTCCAGTCTCCACCAGGTGCGTGTCACTATCAGGAGCCCTGTCGATGTGATGTGTGTGGATACAGGGCATGTATCCGCACGCCTGTCAGGTACCCATACGTACCGCAAAGTACCACTGGACTGTGTAGGCTCGTTATCACTGCGAAACCCATCTTCGACATGTTCCCCTCGTGGCTCGAACTATTGCTTCTGCCAACTTTTCCGGAGGCGGCGTACCTGCGTCAGGAGAGCGGTTCCACGTGGATTCCTGTGCTGCTTCCTTGATTCCAGGCACTCTGCTTCTGCAGAGGATGGAGCACTCAGCATACCTACACACACACACACACAAACACACACACACACACACAGGCCGAATGTTGCGGAAAGTTCATCGGGGGTCAGAAAAGAAGGTTTACGGTGCTGCCGCTCCCGTGCGTTCCGCTCCCCCCTTCGCACAGAAGTTGGAAGAGGGGGTTGGACCCTTGAATTCTTTCTGGAGGGTGCCCTCGTGAGAGCTGTTGTGGGAAAGCTTGTCCCGGAAGACGGGCACCTGTCATTCCGTTTCTGGATCGGTTCCATGGCATCAAAAGAGTTGTTGTTTGTTGCACAACAATCGAACGTCGTCGGTCGTCATTCTGTAATCAAGGGGCCTTGTCGATGTACCTGTCGATCTCCCTTTCGAATATGCCCGAAACCGAGCAGAAAATCGACGCTTCCCGGTCTCTATGTCGCACGCACACTTGGGGATGTCCAGGATGAGAAGGCCGGATACCGTGTTCGAACGCAGCGATCGGCGCGCGGGTGCTGCGTCACTTTAAGCTCGTCCAATAGCCGCATGCGTTCACGCTTCGCGAAGAGAAGCAAACAGACGACGCCTTTGCAAAAAGCACAGAGCCGTTTGAGGTGTTGAAGACTCGGGCGACCGGTGACCGGTAACCAGAGGAAACGGATGTGTCTTCAACCAGAGACAAAGGAATGTTTCCGAGCAAAAAATAGACCAGGCCGGCTGCGGACGCTGATAACGTGGTCGGGGCCCTCTGCAGACTGCCAACCAGCTCTCTCACTCTGATTAACCCCGCGGCGCCACACCTGCCAAGCGACAAGGCCGCTAGTGACTTTCATTTACAACACAACCGCACGTCACTCTCGTTGAGTCCTGGCCCTTATCAGTGATACCAGAGATACGACCCGGACAGTCGTTGACTGCGCTTCCGACAAGCCTAGGCAGTCTGGTCGCTTCTTTGCATTGATTGTTTTTCCTACGCTCATCAAGCGAGCTGTCTGGCAATTAGACACCATCTGACCTGGAGAAATCCGATACCCATTGACCATCGTCATGTCTGACGTCTTCCGTAAAGTTGGCCGGGGTGGGGCAGGCAACTTTTACTCGAAGAAGGACGTCGAGGATGTCGAGAAGGCCAATCCAGAGGTACGCGCAATCTCTTTTCGTTCATGAAGGGACGGACATTCAACCATTCGTTCAAGAGCGTCCATTTCTCAGAACAACCTCTTCGTAGCGGATATATGGACTCATGCCACCAGCTGCAGGACATTGAAGCGCAAAAGGACGCGGCAGCTCCGACAACCAGCCCGACATCGCCGAACACTTCGTCGGCATACGCGCGAGCTGGCCGAGGTGGGGCCGGCAACTTTCACGACACCGCCTCGCTCCCGAATGCCAAGCAGCAGGAGGAGGCCGCGGACAAGACGCGGGCAGCCGTGAGCGCGAGCCTGGCGCGGTCGTCGAGGGGCGCCTCGGGGCGTGGCGGCGCAGGAAACTACGGCGATGCGGCTGTCCCCGGGAGCGACCTGGGCGAGGACGATGTGAAGCGCAAGGAGGCGCTCGAGAAGAAGATCATCGAGGACGTCGAGGCGGGGCTTGCGATGCCACCCAAGGCGTACCAGCATCTTTCCGCCAAAGAGAGCAAGGAGGTCGTGTGATTGTTTTCTAGGCCAGATTGGCAAGATGTCCCAGTGGAAGGAGTCCAGCCGTCGGAGGCCGAGGCTCAGCATGATGGGAGGAATGCTCCTGTCGGTCCAAGAGCGAGGGGATGGGATGGAAGGGGTTCGGTGGAGGGTGAAAGCTTGTAAGACATTGGACGTATTGATACCCGCGACGCCTGCTTTGGGCGGTTCACATTCTGGTCGGCCTTCTCTTGATGACGGTATTTACGGCTTGAATTTGGATATCTATCTCTCCCGGCTCTCATGTGAAAGACTTGGTGCCCCGCTCCGGGCACCGACACGGGCTCGCAACCTAAAGAGTCCCGTGGAAAGACTTCGCTGCGCTGATGCTCTGCCGTGCTGCTTGCGGCAAAAACCCGGGGGCCTCGCGAGGCTCCGAGGGTCGAGCGACGGGCGACGGGACGGAAGGCAAGGCAAAAGGCGGCGACTGAGAGGACGGACCGTTCTGAAACTGGTCCCGAATAAGTTGTTTTTACTTGTTCTCTTTTGGAATTCCTCAGAGCCACCAACGCCGTCGATGCTACCGCCTTTGTATCCCTGAACGCCAGAAAACCCGAACAGCAGTACCACCTTGGCCCCCCCGGGGAAAAGGATTTGGGGTGGGTGGGGGACCAGGAGGTACTCGATTAGCATTTTTCTCTTTTCTCTTCTTTCTCTCGCTTCTCGCTCTTCTTTTCTTTTTTCCCCTTTCCCTCTCTCCGACATTCGCCCTCTTAGTCCTCCATGTCAACGTCGTCGTCGTCGTCGTCGCCCTCCTCGTCGTCCCACTCGGCGTCGTCCTCCTGCACGACGCCCTCGCGCTCCTCGACGACGTCGCCGTCGACGGTGACGCGCTGCCGCACCTTCTCCCTGCCGAAGACCTTGCCGGCCTTGTTGGCGGAGCGGGCGGCCAGGCGGCCCTCGGCCTCGAGGGCGGCGATCTCGTCCTCGGTGGCGCCCTCGGCGGCGAGGCGCTTCTTCTCGGAGCCGCGGAGGCGGGGGAGGAGGTGCTCGTTCTCGGCGACGAGCTTGCGGGCGGCGGCGATCTCGCGCTCGCGCTTGCCCTGCATGCGCTTCTTGTAGAAGACGCGCTCGCGGCGGGAGCGGATCTCGGAGACGCGCTCCATGGCCTTGAGGGTCTTGGCGACGAGGTCGCGGTCGTAGCGGACGGGGACGTTGCGGCGGGCGCCGAACTGGAGGGTCGAGTCGACGGTCATCTCCTTGTGCGCCGAGGCGCGGTAGGCCTTTGTCCACTTGAGCTTGCGGGGGTTGCGCTTCATCTTGAACTGTTGGGGGCGGGTGTTGTTAGCATCCTTCGTCTTTCGTTGTCTGGGGTCGTTCTTCTTTCACCGGCCGGACGGGGTGTGATCGGTCTCGAAGGGACGTACGTTCTTGTGGCACTTGCTCCGGCAGAAGCGGAAGACCTTGGCATCGTTGCGGACGAAGGTGATGCCCTTGCTCGGGTAAGCAGGGCGACTGCAAAAGTAGCACGTCTCGATTCTGCAGAGGTAAGTTAGATGGTGATGCTATTGATCATTCCCACATCCCACCCCCATACAAGCATTCTCCGGCTAGGAGATTCTTTGAAGATTGGTAAGATTAGGCGATCAAATAAAGAAGAGCATACCTCATTGTGACGGCGTTGACACCTGCACGGGTATCACGGTATTCAGTACAAAAAAAGAAGAGTTTTGGCGGCGCTTCCCTCTCGTTCGGCGGAAGGCGGTGATCGTAATCGGGGGACCTTGTCGCCTGGGAAGTTTTTTAGAATTTTTTCTTTGCCTTGGAGGCTTATCGATTGGCAGATTGGTGGGGCGAGACGCGACCGATAAGATCAGGTTGGCACTGGGATTGGTGGACCGTCCAAGGGAACCCCTGACCCGCTGGTGCTACAGCAGTTCAAGGTCTCTGGCGGTGGGCTCGGGCTCTCCCCAAGAAATTGGTTCGGAACAATGAGTCTTCCGAACAATCCCCGGGCGCACGGGCCACTCTGTCGGCGCATCGCGGCTTTCTTCGATAGGCGGCGAACTCGCCCGACAGCGGCAATGGGTAGGTGACAGAAAGAAAAAAAAGCTCGGTCTCCATCTAGCATCTTCTCTGGCGATATCCACCCACCACCACCACCACCACCACCATCACCACCGCTTATACGCGTGCGAAGCTCAACCAGATAATCGAAACGTCCACCGTCACCGATACCGAAAACCTCCATCGATCATGTCTGTCATCGCCATCGGAGCCGGCGCTGCCGTTGCAGCTTTCCTGGTGCGTTGAGCCCTACACCCATGCAGCCCCCCGTCTATCGAGGAAGAATGGGGGTTTTGTATCGTGACCGGACGGAACCAAGGACTGACGTTTTTTTTTCTGCGCAGGGTCGTGCTGGTCTGGTCGCGTGGCGCCGATCCCGCGGCGGCGTGGGCGCGATGGGCAAGGCCTTCTACAAGGGCGGCTTCGAGCCGCGGATGAACAAGCGCGAGGCCTGCTTGATCCTGTCTCTGCAGTGAGTTTTCACGGTGCCTTCTGCTTTTGCAGGAGCAAGACAAAAGGGGGATGCGAAACGGTTTACTGATGATGACGACCTACAGGGAGAGCGGCGTCACCCGCGACAAGATCCGCAAGCAGCACCGCACGCTGATGCTGCTCAACCACCCCGACCGCGGCGGAAGCCCGTACCTCGCGACCAAGGTCAACGAGGCCAAGGAGCTGCTCGAGAAGACCACGTCCTAAGCGACGGCGGCGGCGACGGCGGCATTTTTCTGTCCGAGCGATGGAAGAAAGCATATATACATGTGTACAACAACGAACGAACGAACGGAGATGATGTATATATCCCCCGCAGAAAGTCAGCTACGAACCCCCGGGTCTCGGAACCTCTTGGGGGGAAGCTGCAACTGCGGCGGGGTTGTTCTTGTATAACAGACTGGTCGTTCTCCATAGCGGCGGCGTTTTTCTTAAAATTGGTTGGGTCCCCGAAGGTTTTCTATCGAAACGAAAAAAAGGCGGAACAGTGGTTCAGGGTCCTGGATGGGCTCTGCGGTTTAGAAAGGGGGGAGGCTCGGTCCCGCGGGGTATGTCTTTGGAGGAATGGGTATTTAATGGCACGAGGCCCCATCGTCTCTCTTCTCTTACGTACTGATCCTTGATGCTGTGACGATGTTGAATGTGATGTTGTTGATTGCGATCCGACTTGAGTTGGCAAGACTTGGGCGATGGGTGCTGAGAAGGCCACTGATATCCCGCCCGCTGCTACACCCAGTTGGCTCATCAGTCTGAGGGGAGAGCGTCTTTGCTTTGACTAAACCTACGGGCCACCGATGAGCCCATGCCTGATCTATGGATGTCTGGACGATTTTGTCTCGGACGAGTCATCACTCACGTGGGTGCCCAGGGAAGAGGTTTACCCCCAAGGAGGGTAGCTGTGGGAGGAGATGAAGCTGTATAAAACCTGCTCTTCATCATGGATTGAACATCTAATAGGGCATCCCCCGGTTGTCTTCTTTGCTTCTCTCATTCAAAAGTAGTACTCTCTTGCCTGGTGGGAATGAGTGTTCCGACTAGAAGCCAGTGAGTCAGCTGTCACGACCCATACCGCCCACGGGCTTCCCTCCCTTCCCCTGTCCGTCATTGTGTCTATCAATGTATTATCTAGTGATAGGACAGAGATGTTCGCGGACAGAGACATAGGCGACGTGAATGGGTAAAAGGAAAATGCTGTGGTAATAGAACTGGCTAGTAACTAATAGAAAGCACGTCGGAAATCTCCACCGTCACAGGCGCGGCTACAGCTGCTTGAGGGATCACAGAGCCATGGTTGAGATGTGCTATGTAACACACTCGTTGGATGTACTCTCTTAGGTATTCCTACTGAGTTGAGTGTATGGAGTACCATAGGATGAACTTGGACTCTTCCTTTCACTCCTCTGACTTATAATCATTAATTCTATCTGGCCACCAGAAAGATGTGCAACACCCGTGGGGCTCCCAGCTTGACCAGCCAAGACTTGACATAGAAATATGCATGTACCATTTGCGACATGGGAAGCATGGGAAACTGCTTGTTTGGTTGTACAATCCATCTTTGCAAAGCCTAACGAATACAAACAGCTGGGAGGTAATAGCTAGCCGGTATTGCTGTTTGTTCGTCAGAACCCTCCATGTACATACCCGTGCAAACGAAGCTGGGCCGTCCCAGATCTTGGGTCTGATCGGGCTGGAGTAGATAAATGACTCTTCTGTGCAGAAAATAGAGGGAAAGTCACTGCTGAATTCACAACTTGCTCCTTCCTCACCCTAATGTTCAGCACCTGCTGTCTTTGACTGAAGATCCAAGGTGCGTGTCTACCTACCTACCTACCTCCCTACCTCCCGTCCTCATGCCAACACATCCCTGCTACACCTTCAGCCATTGAAAGGAAGAGGCACATTCAATCTCGGCTTCCTGCAACCTAGAAAAGCACCATCACACCCACTTACAACAATGGAGTCACCTCAGCCCACCAAGTCGGAGTCGCACCTTTGCAACCCTGAGTTGATCAACCACCTCATTGACATACTGGGCCCCAGGTTTCAGTTCAAGGAACCCACCGAGGCCGAGTCTGAATTCGTGGAGGAGATAGTCCTCGATCCCACCGAGCTCGACCGTCATACTGCTATCGAGAAAGCAGTTAGGGAAGGAAAGCCCATCGCCAGGTCAATCGCCAAGACCAAAGAGAACTCCAACGAACCCCCCCTCGTGCCTTCCAGGTCTGAGAAGCTGTCCACTGACGACTACAACACGCTCATGATGCGCACCTTTCCCGAGTATGAGAAGATGAAGCCCGGCGATGTTTCCGATGAAAACGCGTTCTTCGTCGCCTGGGACCTAGTCCAGCGGTATCCGTCGAGCTACATTGGCAAAACCAATCGCCCCAAGGTGAGTCTATCTTGGCCTGGTTGATACGTTTGCATTCTAACGTCGGTAGGCTCTTCCCTTCTTCGAAGCGATGACTGAGGAGCACACTTGGGACTTGTAGGTGACCCCATCCCCTTTCGTCTCGACCCGAACTGATCTTTCCAGCTTCTACATCTACAATCCCCGGTCGCTCGATCGGCCTCCCTTCATATTTGTCCCCACCAAGCAATTTGAGCACTTGTTGGACGTCGTCAATGCTTCCATTCAGACGAAGCTCACCATTCCTGCCGGTCAGCCCTCCGAAAAGTTCTACATACAGTTTGGTTCGAGCTGCGTCGTACGCCCGAAGTATTTGGGCCGTTCCTCGTCGAACAGCGAGTACAGAGCCTTGCGGGATGCCATTCCTCTCCCTGAGGAGGACGACGCCGGCGACGACATCACTGTCCACGGTCTGGACATGCTGATGAGTAACCTAACTGCTCACGTTGAGAAGAAGGCCAAGTCCAAGAACCAGAAGAAGAAACGGGACAGTGCCAAGAAGCGCCACGAGCTCAACTACGACGCCCAGCTGTACCTCGGCCTGCGCCCTCTCCCCGGCATCGCCTCGGGCGACCAGGTCAGAAAGATCTCGCCTGACCAAGCTGCTCCTTATGCCTTTGAGAAGAACGTTGTGTTCATGTGCATCGACATCGAAGTTGCGGAGGAGCACCATGGCACGATCTTGGAGGTTGGCATCACCACCCTGGATACCAATGACATCGCCGGGGTTCCTCCGGGCGACGTTGGACGCAACTGGTTCGCTCACATCAAGAGCCGCCACCTCATCACCCGGGAGTTCAAGCACATGCGCAACAAGAAGTTCGTCAGAGGCTGCCCTGAGCTCTTCGATTTTGGGTAATTCACCTCTCTCTCTCACATTCAGCGTACCGGCTAACAAGAAGCAGCGAGAGCGAGTACCCCAAGAAGAGCGAACTTCGCGAGAAGGTTGTTTCCGCGTTCCGTGAGCTTTCGGTCCGCGGCATTCCCGAGGGAGAGGGCCGTTCCCGCAACATCGTCCTTGTCGGCCACGACCTCGACTCCGACCTCAACTACTTGGCCAGCATGGACGTCCACCCCTGGAGCCTCAACGGCATGATCCGCTGCCTTGACACGAAGGACATGCATCAGGCCTGGCGCGAGGGCGAGCAGGGACGTGCTCTCCACTTCGTCCTGGGAGACCTGGATATCCAGCACCAGAACCTCCACAACGCGGGCAACGACGCCGCTTACACCCTTCGAGCCATGCTTGGCGTGGCCGTCCGCTCGCGCCTGAGTGAGCAGGAGGACGCCAAGAAGACTGTTCAGGCGGCGGCGAAGGAGTGAACGGAGACTGTGGTTGAGAGATTTCGGTTGGATGGAGAATCGCTATTCGGAAAGTGGAGAGCCACCAATGCGTAGACCATAGCAAAGGATTCAGGGGACAGCAGGCTTTCATGAGACCTGCAGAACTGAGTTCTTCGTTGATAGGAACAATATTGCTTTCCTCATCCATCGTCTGTCAACAGTGTTCGTAGATTTCTCACCAGCTCTGGGAGATTATTCATGATGCTATCACGTGGGGGCACATCAGGCACGGCTACTGGTCACGACCACAAAGAGTCCACATCGCAATGACATGAAATAAGGAGTCTCGCCGGTGGCGGCAATATTAAAATCTGCCAAACTCGTAATCGTGATATCAACGCCCGCTCGTAACACATCATACTGACCTGAGAAACTGTCATCCCCGTTAGCCACACGCGCAAGGACCGATAACGATCCACCACAAAAGAGAAAAAAAAGGGAAAGACGAACCTCTGCAGCCTCATCGGGCGTGACCAGCGACATGTCCGAAGCGGTCTGGTCGACGAGCCCAAGCCTCAGCGTCCGCACGCGCCACCACATCTCCCGCCGGTCCCCGCCCAGCTCGCCCGACAGCATGCGCCTCTTGAGGTCGCGCACGAGGTCGTTGTAGACGGCGGGCTCGTCGAGGTCGGCGAGCCCCTGGCGCAGGGCGCCCAGGGTCTCCGCGGCGCGGGCGTAGTTTGCGTCGCCGAAGCTGTCCGAGACGAGGTCGCGGACGATCTGGCCCACCTGGGCGGCGGCGTCCCTGAAGTCGTCGAGGTCCGTCGCCGACGCGAGCGCGCGCTTGAGCTCGGGGACGGCGTTGTCCGCGGAGATCTTGGGGCGCTTGGGCCGCGCGCCGAGGAGGGCGTCGACGTCGAGGCCGGAGAGGGGCTTGGCCGTCTCGCGGTTGCGTTTGCCCTTTGCTTTGGGGGGGACTGTGGTGTCGGGTTAGTGACGAGGAAGTTGTCGAGGGGGGAGGTGCGAGTGCGAGAGGGACGGACCTTTCTTGACGTCTGCTGTCGCGATGAGCTCTTCGATCTGGGACGCTGATTTTTGCACGAGGCCTTCTGGCGGCGCGGCGTAGCGGACCAGGACGGGCGGCACGGGGTCGATGGTCCCCTGGGGGTTTACCGCCCTTTGGCGGATCGCCTGGTTGAGTCTGTGGATGATGGGGTTGTACGTGTCCTCGATGGCCGCGTACTCTGACGGGTTCCTTTCCGCAGCGTCAGCTTTACGTCCCAATTGACTACTTTTTTACGGAGATGCTCACCCCTCGTCGTCGTTCTCAAAACTGCCCAGGTCCATCGAATCGACGTAGTCGCTCATGGCGTCCTTGAGCGCATCGCCCGGGAGGAGACGGTGGTCCATGGTGATCGTCTGCCCCGTGACGGTGATGACGCGGTCGAGCGGTGGGAACTGGTAGCCGCGGACGTCCTCGGCGAAGGGCAGGGGCAGGTCGTAGAGGCACTCCATGTCGGGCTCGATGTGGGGGGCGAGGAGGACGAGGAGGGGGTCCTTCTTCTCCTTGACGACGAGGCGGGCCACGGCGTAGGACTCGAGCTCGAAGAGGGCGTGGATCAGCGACGAGAGGGCCAGCTGGGACTTCTCGTCGAACTTGCGGCCTACTGTTATGCACGTCTCTCCCATGCTGAGGAACGGCTCGAACTGGTGCCGGGTCAGCTGATGAGATTTCGCCTCGAGAGGGGGGGGGAAATAGGGGGGGGGGGGGTCTACCTTGCTGCACGGGATGAAGCCGATGATCGAAAACGTCTTCACCGTGTCGAGCTTGGTGACGTTCCACTCAGACTCGCTGATCGCCACCGCCGTCCGGCCGTACTCGTACCCCTTGGCCAGCGAGTCGAACTCCACGTCGCGCTTGCCGCCGGGCGCGTCCGGGTCGTTGACCTTGTACGTCCTGGCGGACCTCACGGCGGCAAAGTCGGTCGCCGTCGGCTCGACGCCCTCCATGGGCTCGCCGTCCAGGGTGTGCGTGGACTGAGACGAGGCGCCGGCGCCCTCGGCCGCGACGACGACAGTGCTGGCCGCCGGGGCGCGGGCGAGCTTCGTCTTGAAGTAGCGCTCGACGTTGATGACGACCGGCGTCGGCGGGATCTTGAGCTCCGGCGGCGGGTCCTGGAGGCCGAGGGTCAGGGGCCCATCGTAGGCCTTGTAGGGGCGGGTGGGCTTGATGCGCGGGGTGTCGAGCTCGGCGATGGCCTCCGCGATGGTGGCGAACTGGCCGTTGTCGCACTTGGAGACGAGATCCCTGAGGATCGCCTCGTTCTTTTTCTGTGCGAATGTGTTAGTCGAGCAGGGTTCCAGTTGGGCTGCGAGTGAACGGACCTTGACTGACGGCTTGTCCTCCTCCTTGAAGCCGTACTCAGCATCATCGAAATCCACGCCCCTGCGCACTGTCAGACATGGGACAAGCTCCGTGGTAGGGATTCAGGTCCCGCCACCTACAGCACAATCAACTCGATGCCCTCCTGGTTCATCTTCTTCGCAATGTCGTCGACGTCGTCCGCGTCGATGGGGGACAGCCCGTCGGTGACCAGGAACACGCGGCGCTTGTACTTGAGCTTCTTGGTGAAGGCCCGGATCATGTCGACGGCGATGACGACGGCGGAGACGGCGTCGCCAACGTCCGTGTCGCCCGTCCTGACCTGCTCCTTGAGCTCCCGCAGCGACGTCATGGTCATGGGCCCCAGCTCCTGCAGCACCGAGATGTTCTCGTAGCCCTCGTCGTCCTGCAGCGCGTTGCGCGTCTCGTCCGTCTTGAGGCCCACGACGCCGACGTTCCACGTCTTGCGCGACGCCGCGACCGTCGTGGCGATCTTGTCCCACACGTAGCGCATGCTCCAGTCCAGGTCGGGCTCGGAGCGGCCGTTGTGGCAGTCGGCCATGGACGAGCCGAGGTCGACGATGTACACGGACGCCTCCTTGTCGGCCATTGTGGGCGGTGGGTCAAGGGAAGGGGATTTGTATGAACGAGTGACTTTTTTTTTATCTTTTAGAGGGGATTCGACATTGGTATTTTGAAATTGATGAAGAACAACGGCGAGAATCGATTGAGAACCGGAAACGCAGCAATCGGAATCTCGTGTTAATGAATGGCGTTGGCTTGGACCTGGACCCCGGTTCACTTTAGGCAGATGAGGTCCATCCGTCCAGGAGCTCCAGGCTGCTGCGCGACCTGCCAACGCGTCTGAGCACACGCAGTCACGTGAAGATAGCGATAAGGCATGTTCCCCTTCCAGGTGTCTCTCTCTGTTCACTGGTGTTTCTCGATTGTTTCTTGTAAGAAGGCAATCAACGACGAAGGTGTTACGCATTTCATTTCACCGTAATCTCACAATGTGCATGAAAGTTAACAATGCGTCTGAGCAACTGATTCAGTCGTGATCATATGTAGCAAAGCTCCCGCGAGTAAGGTCCCCTAAGCTCTGAAGCACGGGTGCTGGGATGCAGCTCCCAGCGGTTTGGCGCCAATGCCGAGAAGGTGACCTCATACACTCGGAAGATGCCCCCTGTCTCCTCACTGGCGGCTCGTCCCCAGATGGCACCTCGTCTTTCTGCAGCGCCGTTCTCCGCCTCAACTTCAACTTCAACTTCAATCCACCAGATCCACAAGCTGGTTCGTAGCCAAAAAGTAACGCAGTTCCCACGAACGACCCTGCCCGCCCGCCTGACAACATGCCCGACTCCGTAATCTTCTCCGTGGCGCCGTACCACATCATATCGTAAGAAAAAAGAAGCCGCTCTCCCACGGTCGTCATCGATGATTGACTTTCGCACCCACGTAGCTACGGCACCCTTCTGGGGACGACGTTCTTCCACGTACGTTAACAGTCCCGCACTCCAGAGGCAGATAGACAGAGCAGATGACGCAAATGGGAAACGAAGCCTGACTGACTTGACGCCTCCCCCTTGAAAAAGTCTTTCGTGAACGGCATCACCATGTTCCGCGTCCTCGAGCGGCCCTCCTTCTCCGCCGCCCAGAACGCCCTGTTCCCCGTCTACTTCACCATCCAGACGGCCCTCCCCGCCGTCATGGCGCTCACCTTCCCCGGCAGCGCCAGCCCCTTCGGCGTCCAGGAGAGCAGCCTCGTCGGCCTGGCGGACGAGTCCAACCGGTGGAGCGCCCTGGTGCCCATCGCGACCATGTTCGTCACGGGGCTCGCCAACCTCGTCGTGATCCTGCCCAAGACGCAGAAGGTCATGGCCGCGAGGTACGCCCAGGGTAAGCGTTTCAATCTCTTTATTGTCAGTTTTCGTCTCGTGGTTTGCTGATGGGACTGCATAGAGAAGAAGGACGGGAAGAAGAGCTACGACCCGGCGCCGCACTCGCAGGAGATGCTCGCCCTCAACAAGTCCTTTGGCAAGCTGCACGGCCTCTCCACCATCGTGAACCTTGCGGGCTTCATCGCCACCGTGTGGTACGGATTCTCGCTCGCCGCGCGCCTCGACTAGGCACGCCAAAGTCTATGTGGCACGTGAGTGTTTTTTATGGATCTTTAGCATTAAGTTGGTCAAGCCCCTTTAGCAGGATTTGCTCAAGATGTATTATGTACAGGTCTGCAGGTTGCGAGGCAATTGTTGCGTCAAAAACTCGACCCTTTTTCCACCCCTCCCCCCCGGACACCAGAAGAAAAATCAAAAGAAGTCTTTCCTAAATGTAACGCCTTTTGGTGCAATGTCAATTCGCTGTCGTGCGTAGCCAACTGCCCGAGACGCTCGCCGTCCGATGCGTCTGTTGTCGCTTCCGTCGCTTCTTCTTTTCTTCTCGTCCTTTTTCCGTTCTAAATCATGGGTATCGTGCTCAACAATCGCGGGTCCCGTCCGCATGCCGACCCGCATGGATGTGGAAGTCTAAAAGCAATCATGGCGAAAGTTTCTGTGTTGTGGAGAGGTTTGTAGGTGGTGGTGGTGGCGGTGTGCGAGTTGTTCAGGGAGCCGTCTTGCGAGGCGGGGGCATGGCCGAGTTGAGGCTCTGGCTGGCAGCGAAGAGCTCCTTCTTGGCGTTCTCGAGGTTCTGGCGGCGCTGGGCCTTGAGCTTCTCCTCGTCGACGACGGGAGCCGGGCGAGAGACGGCCAGGGTGCCCTGCAAAGTCCAGCGACCAGGCTTGCGGGCGAGAGCCTCGGCGACGTCAATCTCCTCGGCGGGCCTTGGGAAATCGCGAGACAGAGGCGGAACGGGGTTCTTGCTCTTGGGCTTGGTGGGAGCGACGTCGATGGCGTTGCGGTCGGTGATCTCGACCGAGGTGCGAGTCGAGTTGGTGTTGGAGCTCTGAGAAGAGGATCCGAAGTAGTCGACCGGGGACAAAGCGTCGGTCGAGGCCGTGGTCGGCGTAGTCGCGTTGTGGGAAGCAGCCTGGGAAGCCATTATGGTGTAGTTGAAAGGTGGGATGGAACGCAAGCGCTGAAGCTGCTCCTCAGAGAAGTTGACGGGGGCCATGGCTGCTAATTTAAAGGACGGAGCGGGTGGAGTATGAGTGGCTTTTTTTTCGGTTCCAATATTGATGGGACGGAGAGTGTCGTGTCCGGGCAGTGGGGATGAAGAGTCAGGCTCTCGGAAAGGTCATCCAGGCTTGTTTGCGAGGATTTGGGGGTGGAGGACAGGGACCAAGGAGGGACCCAAGTACGGGGACCGAGACCCGGGCTGTGTGGGCGAGGGTTATTTTGGTGCAATAACGAGAGAGAGAAAGTGTGTCGTGTGTCGCGTGTCGTATTGTGTGTCTGAGCAGGTGACGAAGGTGGGAAGGTGACGACAATTAAGTAACGAGACAAGTCAAGCGACGATGGCGAGATTTTGGGTTTTTCTTTCCCGCGCTGGTTCGTATCGGCAAGGGCCAAGAGGAAAGTAAGGTGTTGAGAGGAAGAAAGTTGGGAGAGAAGGAGGGATTTTATACTGTCCTCCGAAGTAACGGCTGATTGTGTGAAAAACCCAGTTGTTGTTTTCTCTTTGGGAAGGAGCGACTGGTCGAAGGGGATAGAAAAAAAAATTCAAGAAGAGACAAGGTGAGGTGAATTGGCTGTCTCTTCTCCGGCCAAACTCCGATGGGCAGGCTCGACGGATTGGTCACTTTGGGCGTAGTGTACGGCGTTCGGAGTCCGGTAGTAAGTATTGAAAGAAAAGAGGAAGTAGCTACCTAGGTATTATGATTATGCCCATTGTGTCGTTGTCCTACGAATACCAGACCAAACGTTCCAGTCTCGGTGACCCGTGCTTCTTGGCTTTTTGGAGTGTCTCCTTTCCCCGGAAGGGTCCCGTCCCCTGAGATCTTCCTGTCATGGGTGGCATCCTGCAGTGCGTGCCATGTGTCTCTGTCCCCCACGCTACATGGCGCCAGGGTGTCTGCCTGTCGGTGAAACAGAGCGAAAGCGGTGAGTCGCTTGCTACCTACCTACCTACTTTACCTTCCTAGGTAGCTATCTCACCGCCGATGTTGGCGCAAATGCAGAGCTGGACATGGGGATAGGGATGGGTGGCCGCTGTCGGCCTCGCGCAGTTGGGTTGTCCGGGACACAGAATTACTCAGCAGGGAGACAAGACTCTCTACTACGCGCACGCGCACACAGCACACAGCGAAGCACACCATCTTTCGGTCTGGCGTCGGATTTCTCGGGTTGGGAGGGATGGATGGTTAGTAGGTACGGTGCGAGATCTGATGCCGTTCCGACCGCACTTGCGCACTAGTTGCGGCGTTTGCAAACGGACGAGCAAGCGAGATGCGAAGAATCCGTTTCGCCTCTTTAGGGGACTCCCAGGGACTCATTCAGGGTCCCGAGGCGGCGTTACTTTCAGGATGCCGCTGATCGACATCAGCGGCGCCGGGTTCTTCTTTTCCTCGGGGCCACCTCCGGCAACTTTTCAGTACTTATTCTTATTTTTGGCTCAAGTCACATGCACGCCGAGTTTTCGCTGAAGGAGATCGACGTCACCTGAGGCCGACGGTACCTTTCTTTTCTTAACGGATGCCTGACGGTTACAAATAAGAAGCAAAAAGGAACACGGGGAAAAGTCCCATGTATCTACGTACTCTACGCCACCCGGCAGCGCCGTTCAACGACTCGTGCAGCGCCTTCCCACTGACGTCACGGGAAGCTCTTACTGCGGGAGCCGCTGGGTTTAGCTACCTAATTACCAATGCAAGCTGCAAGAAGTGAATAATCAAGCACGGCAGTGGGCCGCGGGAGCTGACAATGAGCATGGTGCGCATTCTCGATTTCGTGGGCACGTTGACTTGCATATGTACGGGTCGCTTCAGGAAGCTCCGCAGCCGGAGGCTGTTTGTTTTGCTCACTATTCTCGGCGTGGGGCCGTGAGCCCCCCGGCGCTGCGTGCATGGCGTTGCATTCCGGTCAATCGAGTCGTTTGCTTGGTTGGCCTACGGGCCTGACCGACTAATAGGTCCGCTCGGAGATATTGTTGTCTTTTCCTCCCATCGGCACCGCTACTACACACATCCCCCCGGGGAAAGTAAATGAGGGGGGAAACAATGTCAAGCTGCATTCCTCACCCGTTCTGGACTATGCGGTCTGGACCGTGCAAGTTTGCTTTCTGTTGAATGGTCCGGACCACGAAGGCGTTCCCGCCGTGCTGGGACCGGGACGCATGTTCAGGAATGCGAATGCTGGGTCGGAGATGAGGCTCAACATCCGGTTTCGCTGCCGGGGAGGAAGAACTGACATGTCGCGTAGTATAGCGACTCGGATGAAAGCGTCATCTTGAGCCTCCAGATTTCTGTGATGGATCATGTCTTGGGTTTATTTAACCGACGGAATCTGGGGAAAGAAGTAGGCAGATGAGAAAAACCCGCCTTACTCGTCCCGTCTTGAAGGTGTGCCGTTCGTACTCCCCCGCCATATCTCAATACCTACCTACCCCAGATTCTCGTACTCGTACTCAACTGATGCTTCAAGACAAAAAAGACTGGGGGGAAATGCCTAACCCGTCGCATCCAAAACACGCCTTTTTGGCTTTCACTGCCCCTCCTCGAGACCGCACCGTCTCACTCTTCCTCTCCAGGTTGTTTCAATAATCTCACGCTGCCGCCGCCCCGTATCCAGGTCGGAAGGCATGACCCACGGCGGGACCGACCAATCGGGCGATGGCCGTCCGACCTCCCGCCGGCCCCTCCTCCACTCATCGTCATCCGGCGCTGCGAGCCATATCCGAACCCGCAACCTACCACACCCCTAGTCCAAATCTCACTTCAGCTGCTGCACAACCATCACCGACCGACCGATTTCTGTTGAAAACACCAGGCCCCGATAGTCACGATGTCTCAGCCGCCAAAGTACCTGACCGGCGATGCCCCCGCCATCCAGGAATTCCTCGACAAGTTTGATGTGCGCGGTTTTACCCCACCTGTTTCCTCGACTCGTTGAGTCATTTTTCCCGTGAGGATCGTGAGATGAGACGGGGCTAGAGGAACTGACGGAAACTGCAGGTCTTTCTCATCGACTGCGATGGTAAATCCGATCGCCTGCACTCCCGGCCTCGTCCCGAATTAGGCTAACCCGCTCTCTCTTGCTCCTCCACCAAAGGCGTCCTCTGGTCCGGAGACCACCTGTTTGACGGCATCCGCGAGACTCTCGCCTTCCTGCGCTCAAGAGGTTGCTCACCACCTTTCTCAATCCCAGTAACCTCTCTCTCACTCACCGTCCTTCCCTCCCTCCCATCTCTATCGTGAAACCAAACTCGACAGACCGAAGAAATGGCAAAAGCTCGTGGCACCTAACCTCTCCGTGTTTCCCCCCCCACCAACAGGCAAGAGAACCGTCTTCGTGACCAACAACTCGACAAAGTCCCGCCAGGAGTACCTCAAGAAGTTCACCTCCCTCGGCATCCCCTCCGACGTCGAGGACATCTTCGGCTCCGCCTACTCCTCCGCCGTCTACGTCTCCCGCATCCTCGACCTGCCCGAGGGCAAGCGCAAGGTCTTCGTCGTCGGCGAGGCCGGCATCGAGGCCGAGCTCCGCGCCGAGGGCGTCGACTTCATCGGCGGCACCGACCCCGCGCTGCGCCGCGACATCACCCCCGAGGACTTTGCGGGCATCGCCGACGGCTCCCTCCTCGACCCGGAGGTCGGCGTCGTCCTCGCCGGGCTGGACTTCCACATCAACTACCTCAAGCTCTCGCTCGGGTACCAGTACCTCCGCCGCGGCGCCGTCTTCCTCGCCACCAACACCGACAGCACCCTGCCCATGTCGCACACCTTCTTCCCCGGCGCGGGCTCCATCTCCATCCCGCTCGTCAACATGTCCCAGCAGCAGCCCGTCGCGCTCGGCAAGCCGTCCCAGGCCATGATGGACGCCGTCGAGGGCAAGTTCCAGCTCGACCGCGCGCGCACCTGCATGATCGGCGACCGCCTCGACACCGACATCAAGTTCGGGCGCGAGGGCAGGCTCGGCGGCACCCTGGCCGTGCTGACCGGCGTGCACAAGAAGGAGGACTGGGAGAAGGAGGGCGCCGCCGCCGTGCCCGCGTACTACGTCGACAGCCTTGCCAGCCTGAACCTCGAGGCGTGAGAGGCGCGCGGCTGCGAATTGTCACTGTCTTTGGCTGCTGAGCGTCATTGAAGATTATGATTTCTATGACAAAAGGCATTAGATGCTAGAAGAAGACTCCGTAACGACCCCCCCGTTAGAGCTAGAAGCAGAAGCACACCCTTTAGAAGTATACACGATGCATCGGCTCTCTCTCTCTCTCTCTCTCTCTCTCGCTCTCACTCTCACTCTTTCACACAAGTTCTCTCTACTTTGCTCGTACTGCTATTCCCGCTCTAGAATTTACTGCAACACCGCTGATGTCGCACTACGCATGCTACATACGTCACGGCTGCGGGGTAGTTTCACCTGTCCTTCTTCGTCTGTCGCTTGGCGAGCTCGCTCGTCTTGATGACCTTGGGCTGCGGCTTCTGGTACCCCCAGAGGGACGTGGGCATGAACATGGCGACCTGCTTCTGGTAGTCGGCGTACGCCGGGTACTTGCCGGCCGTGATCAGCTCGGTGAGCCACGTCGAGCCCTGGAACAGCAGGATCAGCGCGGCGGAGCCGGCGAAGGTGTAGCTGAGCAGCACCTTGGTGGCGAAGCAGCTCCACTGGTACAGCACGAACCAGACCATCTGCTCGGCGAAGAAGTTGGGGTGGCGGCTGTAGGCCCACATGCCGTGCGCGACGAAGCCGCGGTCGAGGTCCTGCTGGGACCAGCCGCGGGGCACCTTCCCGCCCTTGAGGTAGGCGTGCTTGGCGGTCTGGTAGTCCCACTGCTGGCCGTCGGAGATGTACTCGGAGAGGACGAGGCCGACGATGATGGAGAAGAAGGCCCAGTCGGCGGCGGAGATTTCCGGCTCGAGGCGGCTGGCGAGGAGGAGGGAGTAGGCGGGCGCGGCGGAGAAGGCGAGGAGGAGGACGGACTGGTAGAAGGAGATGAAGGTTATGTTGAAGATGAAGAAGACCCAGCCGGGGACGTAGTTGCGGACGATTTCCCTTCAGAGGAGGCATGTCAGTATCACAAACCTCGTGGCTGGTTGTTCCAGGAGACTCTTACCATCTGTAATCCTCGCTTCCACGTTCATAACCACCTTTGCGCCAGTAGTTGAAAGTCAATCGGACCTGGCAGCGCGTCTCGTTAACGCGCGTCCCGCATAAGGTAGGATTGGAAGCAACCTACGCTCCAGAGCGTTGTCGCGACTCCAGCCAGAAGAACCCGCTGGGACGGCTCGCCGTTCAGGTACGCCCAAGCCCCCATATGCAGGACGTACCAGTTGGGCAGGAGACTCCACAGGCGGTCGATCTGGGAGTAGTTCTTGTGGTACTCCGACACGCCAATGACGACGAAGCCCAGCACGAGCGAGAAGAAGGTGGCCGACACGAGCGGGTTCGTCTCGAGGTAGATCCGCGGGAGGGCCTGCGGGCTCGCGGCGATCTGGCGCGGGAGCTCGAGGAGCTGGGGGATGAAGGGCTCCGCGGCCTTGGACCACTCGGAGCACTCCTGGAGGGTGCTGATTGCGGGGAGCGCCATGTCTGCCGGCTTCTCTGGGTTATCAACGTTTGAAAAGTGTTGTTGTTTCCTGGCAATTTCTGCTCTTCTTGCGAGGAAAAAGGGTCTCAATCGCGCGTGGAATGACCTCGTCGGGACGTCGTGATGTTTTTCACCAGAGACCGTTTGGTGGTTTGGGGAAACGTGGGGTGGTGCAAACACAGCGTCATAGATCCATAAATCGAGCGCTGAAGGAGCTCAGGTGCCGCCGCCGCGTCGGGCAAGGTGCAGGGGTCGCCGGGCATTTCTAGCACCGAAAGACCCGCTAATGAGGACTTGCCCCAAGCTCCTTTCCATTGCAACACTACGCGCCGATTGCTGCTCAACATCGAGCATGATCACAGCCGACAGATCGATCGTCGAGAGTTGGTGTGCGAATCCCACCCACCTTTTTGAGATTTCAAAAACCCGGCCTTGGTCTAATATACGTCAGTTTGTCCTTGCAGATGGATGGACGGGATTGCGTAGGTTCATCCGCCCCAGCTGAAAGCACGGCGTTGCGGCGCGGCGCTGGGGGGAAGCTCGAAGCTCCAATGAACGCTGCAGCCCCGCTGTGGGGTTGCACTACCTAGGCGACGGCCTGGACCACTGAGCTGTCCACTGCATAACTTCACTGCCGCCTAAACGCGTCAAAATTTTGACTTCATCGACGAACATCGTGAATCTGCAGAGAACAGAAGAAGAAGAAGCATCGTTGTTGGGACAGGTCGCACGCGAGTACCTTGAAGAAAAGACTCTTCCTGCGTCGCATGAGCTTATCTGGCGACCTACAAACTAAGCAGTGGCGCTCGGAGGGAGGGCTTGAGACGCGCATGCCCTGTGAATTCACGATTCCAAGAGGGAAAGTGGCGGCAACAGCATGAACCTTCCCTCACGACAATAACACTTGCTGTCTACGTCTTATCTCTGAACTTGCCATGATTGCGGACTTCCTACTGGCACCCAACCCATATTCGTGAGCCTCGTCCTTGTAGAGAGGCAAGATGAGGGTGCTCTGCGTCGCGGAGAAGCCGTCCATCTCCAAGGCCGTCGCTGGCCACCTGGCAGGACGGAGTCCCGCTGTCGTGAGTGTTGCCCGACAACATCGTGTTCTGAACACTCCATACTTACCAACACGACAGAACAACACACGCTCGCAGTACATCAAAAACTACGCCTTCGACTTCAACTTCGGCCCACCATGGAACGACTGCAGCGTCACCATGACCGCCGTCCTCGGCCACCTGACGGGGCTGGAGTTCACCGAAGCGAACAAGAGGTGGGAGCATCCACCGCCGGAGAGCCTCTTCACTGCACCGGTGGTGACTATGGTCCCTCAAGTAGGTTGCCATCACTCTCGTCCAGAAGCGTTTGCCGTCGGCTGACCAGCGTAGGACAAGAAAACTGTGGCAGAGAACATTGAGCGGCAAGCACGGTACTGCCAGCTGCTCGTCATCTGGACCGATTGCGATCGTGAGGGAGAGCACATCGGAAAGGAGATTGTCAATGCGGCCAAGAAAGGCAACGAGAGGATCCAAGTCAAGAGAGCGACCTTCAGCAATATCGAGCGAGCGTGCGATCGACCCCCTGAAACTGCTTCGGAAGTATGCTGACTGATGGTGGCTAGGCACATTCTCTCTGCCGCTCGACGCCTGACTGATCTGGACCAGAAGCAGGTCGATGCCGTTGACGCCAGAATCGAGCTCGATCTGAGAATCGGGTACGCCTTCACCCGCTTCCTGACACTCAGCCTTCGTCCCCTGGGAGGTGCTTTTGATCAAAGGACAGTCAGCTACGGTAAGTTGTCCTTCATGACAAAGTCGGCCCGTGACTGACGACATGATCAGGCTCCTGCCAGTTCCCGACCCTTGGTTTTGTTGTAGATCGCTACTTTCGAGTCCAGAAGTTCGTGCCTGAACCCTTCTGGAGCATCAAGGTCATGCATTCTCGTGACGGCAAAAAGGCCAACTTCAGCTGGTCGCGGAACAGACTCTTCGACCGCATGTCAGTCATCATCCTCTACGAGCGTTGTATCAGGGCGAAGAAGGCCAAGGTCATCAAGGTCCAGGAGAAGCCGACGAGGAAATGGAAACCGCTTCCTCTGACAACCGTCGAGCTGCAGAAAGCCGCAACTCGCTTGCTGCGCATGAGCGGTCAGCAGGCGATGACCGTGGCAGAGAATCTCTACAACAAGGGGTTCATCAGCTACCCGAGAACCGAGACGGATCGGTTCGACAAAGGCATGGACCTGAAAGCCCTGGTCAGGAAGCAGACGCCAGATACCAGATGGGGAGAGTATGCCCAAGGTCTCCTGGACGGAAGCTTCAGCCAGCCCCGCGAGGGGCGACACGACGACAAGGCTCATCCGCCCATCCACCCTGTTACATACGCAGCGCCGACTATACTTAACCCCGACGAGAAGCAGCTCTACGAGTACGTGGTTCGACGCTTCCTGGCGTGTTGCTCTGAAGATGCCAAAGGCATGGCAACAGACATTGAGATACTTTACGGGGAGGAAACCTTTCACACGCGAGGGCTACGTGTTCTGGAGCGCAACTACTTAGATGTCTTTGTCTATGAAAAGTGGAATGACTCGGCCGAGCTGCCCAACTTCACACAGGGCGAGACGTTTGAGCCAACGGAGGCCATGATGACGGACGGAAAGACTAGCCCGCCGGGATACCTCACAGAAGCGGACCTCATAGCTCTCATGGACGCCAACGGCATCGGGACAGACGCGACGATGGCAGAGCACATCCAAAAGATTCAAGACAGGGAGTATGTCATGCTCGCCGACGGTGGTCAACGGGGCCAGGATGGGGACGACGATGACGACCAGGATGGACCCCCATCGCCGCCAGCGCGAGGTGGCCGAGGCGGGCGAGGGGGGCGCGGCAATCGCGGCGGACGCGGTGGAAGAGGGGGCCGCGGCGCGTCGTCGGCGGGACGGAGAGGTCTCAAGGTCTTTATCCCGACACAGCTCGGCGTTGCGCTCATCACGGGCTTCGATCGCATGGAATTCGAAACAAGCCTGGGCAAGCCCTTCTTGCGCAAGGAGATGGAGAACAAGATGAAAGCCATATGCGACGGGCGCATGACCAAGGAAGCCGTCTTGCGCGAAAGTCTGGGGCAGTACCGTCAAGTATTCCGCGACTCTCAAGAGCGGCTCAACGTCCTCAAGTCGGTAAGTCAGGGACCCATACCCACCAGGTCGACGCGCGCTGACTTCATTAGGCGTGTCGCGAATACATGTCACTATAATGTTGCGGGCAGCAGGCATGGGCTTTCGTGGTCTCGATAAGGGCTGAGCCCTGGTGACATGCGAGACGTCAAGGCGTCGAGGCGAGATGGGATCATCCCGCACGATGTCGTCGGCGTAGCAAGGCTCCATACGCACAAGGACCACGGTGCGAGATTTCGTTATCAATCGTGTCCACAGGAATCCAAACGTGGGTGTGACGACTGGGCGCAGCAATACAGTGGGTGGGAGCCTCAAGTTCCGAGAATCGGCGCCGTTCCATTCTAGTAGCTCGTCGAACTGCGCGACATATCCGATGACCCAAAACCGCTCGGCGGTTACGAGTGGGAGAGTTGTTGGGCAACCGGCTGTTCGGGACCAGGCAGGCCAACGGAAGAGGTCGGAAAGGCGCAGTGATGAGGGTGTGATGAACCCCCGCCGCGAATTATCTTGGTCCAAGAGCGGGGTGAAAGGGCTGGATGTGCAGCTACTGCGGCGACTGCAGCAGTGCCGCCGCGTGGAGGGGGGCACCCGGGAAGTATTCGGTCCAAAGGCGGAGGATTTCCCTGGGATCTGAGGCCGAGAGACGCGAAAGAGTGAGGGGGCGGCGGCGGACGAGTACCCACAGACTCCCGAGGGTATAACAGGGAAATGGAACGCAGCATCGGGAGAGGGGCGCGCGCCTTCGAGGGAGCTTGGGGCCCGAAGCCTTCGACGATGCAGCATGGCACAACGTGGGGTTCCTTAAGTGGATGAGTGACGACCACGGCTCGCGACGGACGCCAGTGATTCGAGGGCCGCGTCGACCTGCTTGAAACTACATACTACTACTATGTAATAAGCTGCGACTTGAATCACCGGCAGCGAAGGAGAACGGAAACAAGTGGTGCCCACAGAGCGGAAGTACCATCGGGGACGGGGACGACACGCCGAGTGCAACGGGCCATCCTCTCTTCGACTCGTTTGGAGACTGGTGAGTCGCGTTTCTTCAGGGACGCAGGATGATAGCTGCCGCCTCGGGGCGCGGTACCTCTCTACCACAGGTATGTGAAAGGGACCAATCACAGCCCGGGCTGGGCGCAACGTGATGGCTGTGGTCGACGGCGTGCGACGTGTGGAGGAGAGGAGAGGATGCGCGAAATTCCGGGGGTGGGAAGGCCTGAGTCGGATGCTTCCTGCAATTCTGGGCTCAAACCTGCTGCAGCCAGCAATTTCGAGGAAAAGCCGAAGCCGAGACAGGTACACTACGGAAGGACAGCACAGGAACACGGGGCGCGGCGCACGAGCGGGTGGCTGGTTCAACCCGCGATCTCCATCCGGATTCCACTACATGGTTTCCTGCCAACCAGTTCTTGTGGTGAGCAACCTGTAAGCAAGGCAAGGTACCAACGACGACGGATACGACAGGACCAGATGCACATCAGCAGAGGTACACACGCGAGGGGCAAAGGATGGGGTGGAATGCTCGCTGGAATCAGATCAGATGAGATGCGATGTAGGATTCGAGGCAGCGATGGCAAGAGGGGGGGCGGCGATTGCTGGAGAGGGCCGTTGGTGTTAGCTGGCGACCATCATCACCAAAAGGCCACCACAAAGGTCATGCCGAGCAGCCACGACCGCCTCAGCCGACTCTAGGCCGGTGTCCGGTGGTGGTGATAAGCGTCTCAAGAGTTTCACGCTGTAGGTAGGTAGCGTAGATACGGGCGCCGCTTATCTGTTCCAGGTGGTCGTGTGTGCGCTCGCGCGTTTGTGTGCCTCGAGATTATTGTGCGTCTGTGGTGCCTTTTTTTGTGTATCTCTACTGTGGAGAGGATAGAGGGCAGAACAGGCCACGGGCGAGTCTGGAAATAGCAGCAACGACGACGCACCCCCACACGACCTTTATCATAGCAGTCAGTACTCCGTAACTGTGAGGTACTCGAGGGTACGCAGCTGTCAACGGCGCGAACTTAATAAGGCCATGGGTTTAGTTCCAGGCCCCCCCATGCTCACCTGCCCGCCGCCCAGAGAAGAGCAGCTGATTGTTAGGGACACGCCCCCTGGCAGCACGATCAGCATTTAGCAGCAGTCCAGCCCAGCTAACCCATCCATCCTTGGAAGTGCGCGCGGTCTTGGCTCTTTCTTCTTTATATGGTCTTCGTTATGGGATAGCTGACGCTGATGCTGATGCCGATGAGCAGCCGACAAGGTCCAGGGCATCACCTCCCGTGTGCCTCGCGTGTAAGAGAGATGGATGCGCGCCGTGGTTGTTGTCAATACCGGTCTTTGCGAGGACGCGTCGCGCCTGACGATGCTGTGGTATAGCTGAGTCTCTCCTTTGGCGATCTAGGCTCTGGGTGACAATTCCTTGGCTCTTATTTGGGCGTGCCTGTCAATATGCTGTGCGCGGCACGTCCCATTGCGGGAGTGGAAAAGGGGGTCCAGTCCAGCTATGGGCGTAATGAGCGAGTCTCTCTTCTTTTTTTCGCTTCTTCTTGCTGTGTGTCTTAGACATTTGGTGCCGTGCGAAAAGGGGGAAGGACTCTGAAGAACCCCAGTAGAAAAAGAGTGAATGCTTTGCGCGCGGGTTGCGCCGCGGGCTGGAATTGGTTTCTTCATGAAATTGCAGTGTGCCGGATGGTCGGTTCATTTCGCGGACGCCCACAGCAAGGTAGCACGCCCCTTTGCCGTCGTGGTGGCTTGGGCTTCGGGACCCCCTGATGGAAATATTTCCAGAACATTGCTCTTCTTTTCTTTTTCCTTCTATTTTGCCATCGTTTGTGGTTCTCCCAGGAATCCAGAGGGGCAAGTCTCAGGGAGTCGAGAGATTCCAATCTCGCCAAAGGGAGACGGCATGGTTGTGTATGTGCGCATCTCGATCTGTGTGTTGATCAAATCTTCTTCCCCAGAAGCGGTAAATTTCAGACATTCCGCAACAACCAGAGGCTAGGCGGAAAAAAAGGGGGGAAGAGTTTGTGTGCGAATTCTTTGCCCTAGTTGTTTCCCCCTTGTCATGGACCGTCCAAGCGGCGCGGTATGCTTCTGCTCTGCTGGCGTTGTTGCCATGTCGTTAACTGAGCATGCTTCAGTCGGCGATTGATGACGACACTGTCGCATTTGTCCCATCTCTCCAGCTCGTGGTGGAGAGCTCTGCAGAGACCCGTCTTGTTCTGTGGCGCCTGCGCGAACGAGCGGAAACAGCTTTGTCACTGCGGACAGTGGACCGGCCGCTGGAGAGCTGCTTGCTGTTGCTGCTGAGACCAGGACCGTGGTTTGAATCAGCGGAAACCAGACCGGGGTCGGGCAGGGGAGACATGGGAGAAGCAAGCCGGACCAGGGCAGCCCTGACGACGGGTCACGGGATGCACGGGGATTGGGCTGTCAGAGGCCCCAGAGAGCGGATACGGACATTTTAGGTCAACGGTCTGGTGGTGCCGACGACGATGATACCGGCTGAGTCGAAAAAACAAATAATTGTTGGTGTGCGCATGTTTGTGTGCGTGTGGGAGGAATCAGATCGCGATTGGGGTTTTCCAACCCTACGAAGCATCGTCGTCGTGAACCCAGGGCATCCAAGAGTGCCATGAGTCGAGGACCGGCGTCTTGGTGTTATCCATGGTGGAGTTTCCCGTCAAGGGGTGTGGGAAAGCGACAATTAGACGTGGAATCAGGGCATTTCTTTTCTGGGTTCTGGAGGGGACGAAGGTTTCGTGGCGGTGTCGTCTACTTCGATCCCGTGTCCGACAGATTGGTAAGCTTGCTTTTGATGTCGGTTTTTAACCATGGGACGCAAGGCACGCCGCTTGCCGAGGGTAGAGTTTTATGCCTTGCGTGCCAGAGGCGTCGACGACGGGGGACATGGCTGCAGTATCGTGATGCGCGCCGCGTCAAGTGACCGGCAAGAGACGAACTGTGATGGTGCGCAGAAAGGTTGATTGATGGTCGACAGGGAGTCGTACGGCTGCTACTAGTCTGTCACTGCCAATCCAACTCTCTCGTGTGTCCGCGTGTGCGCGTGTGGGCGTTCCAAGGCCGGCCTCTCTCGCGCTGTCGGGACCTGGCCCTTGCAAAGGAGAGAGAGGAGGGGCCCGGCAGACAGAGTCAGAGGAGAGTGACAATTGGATACCAGAGAGTCCAGAGATCCCGAGCCCTCTAGGCGAAAATCATGTGTGGATAGCCGCAATTCCGGAAGGCGACGGGATGTGTTCCCCCCGTCCCTTGGAGGCTGTTGTTCTGGTGAGGCCGGCCGACCCTATCGGCAGTCCGGGGAAAGCAACGAGTGGGAACTTCGTTTCAGCGGCCACGGACAAGCACATGGGACCGTCGCGGAGTCTGGGTGACCGGGTCTCCTCTCCAGCTCCTGGCAATCATGATCATGGGTAAGGTACTTTGCAACTACACGCGGCGGTCAGTGTTAAAGCCAGAGGTATCCGCCAAAAGACGGGGGTAATGGGATAGTCGGTAAGTTGGGGGGCACCGCGACCGCCTTTGAGCTCCGCCATGTGGATTGCTTGGAGAGAGGAGGTGGGTTGAATGAGGGCTTTGGCGGAACGGAGTCCGTAAATGTCACGATGTTTTTTTGTGTGTCGCGATATGCCCTAATCAAACCAGGATACCTAGGTAATCAGCGGTGTCGTCAAAGACACGACTGCAGACAAGGGGATAAGGGAGAAGAGGATGAGTATCCGTATCTGTACGGACAGCTTACCGACAATGAGCCATTCCATTCTGTCTGTGCCTCTGTCAGTGTCCGTGTCCAGTGGATAATACGTGGGTTGTTTTCCCCTTACCTCATGTAAGGAATAGGTAAGGACAAGACGACCGAAAGGCGCATCAAAAGATGGTTTGGAGGGGCAATGAGTATGACTGAGCCATCAAGCAAAGATGACTCCATGTGTCCGGAACTGGAATCAAGAAGGCCAAGGAAAAGGTAGGAGGGAGCGACGGGACCGAGGAGGAAGAGGACAGTTTCGAAGAATGTGTGCGACACACTGTGTACAAGCGAGAGGCTTGTGGAGTGCGAAACACCAAAGATAAATCCACCCCCCAATGGACGACGTTTCGTTGGCTGGCTCGGGGCTCCTGATTGGGGGGTGGGAATGGTCAGTGCTTGCAAGGATAGGTACCTACCTAGGTAGCCACCTCACCTCATTTGCAGCCACAATTGTTGTTCCTTCTCCTTCCGTTGCGCTGCGTTGCGTAGCGTTGCGTTGCTGGTCCGTCACCACCCATCTGCCTAGGTACCTACCAAGTTGGCAAGTACCAACGCCTCGACACCACCACAACCACACTGCGCTCTTATCCGTACCTGGGTTGTTCTTTCCTGCTTTGTTCGGCGCCTGCCCGCATTCTGCAGGCTCGCTCGCCCTGCCCGTCGGGTGGTTTGGAAGAAGGAGGGGGGTGCGATGCGCAGCGATGCGATGCTGCTGTGTGGGCTTGCCGCAGTAGCCTGGGCTTGCGGAGGTGGTAGGTATTGTACGGATAGTGTAAGTATCTACCTAGTGTACTTGCTTGCTGCCTTTGCCTTCCATGCCTTCCATGCCCGACCTGACTGAATGACTGACGTATGTACCTGTCTCTGTATTTCTAGACTCTCCCCCCTCCATCAGCTCCTCCCTGAGCAGTGAAGGGCAAGGTACCGCAGTACAGACCAGATACTTACCACCCTGGCTACTCCCTGGGTTGCATCCGTCCGGTACCGTGGGTACCTCTTCCCCCGGCCGCTGTCGCTGGCGATGCCCCAGTTGCTGAGGTCCCCTCATGTACCCCAAGTACCTCCGTCTTCTGCCTTGTCGCGAATGTGTGAGTGTGTTGTGTGTGTTGTGTGTGTGTGTGTCGCTCTCTCTACAGTCGGTCACTCGTCAGTCATTGTCTGTCTGGTGCGTCGCTGCCTCCGTCCCAGTGTGTCACTCCCATCCATCCAGCCGTATCCGTCCTTGTCCCGGGCCTTGTTACTTAGCCCATGGTCGTCGCCCTTCCAATCTCACCCTCCCTTTTCCTTCTTCTTTTCTTCTTCAACACAAAATCAACACTCGAAGATCCCATACACCCAATACTGACGAGATTCTCTTGTCACAGTCCAGATAATCGCAACAGCACCTGCCAGCCTTGATCTGCCAAAGTCATTAGCCGCCCTTCGGAACACTTGCAAAGTTCCGGACTTGCATCGCATCCCTTCCGCTTCTAGCAGTACGTCAACACCAAGCCCTGCCCTGCCCTTTCGTCCCCCTGGTGACTCAATATCCACCACCACCACCACCAAACCACCATCACCACCAACATCACTTCTTGCGCCGCCGTACCCAACAGTGCGGCGCATACTCCTGGTTGTTACCGCTTTGCTGACGCGCTTTCTCTCTTACAGACACGTCTAGAAGCACAGACACGTCTAAACGACATCATGGCGACCATGGCAGCTGCTGCTCGCGATATCCTCCAGGCCTCCGACATGAGCCGAGACAACTTAGCTGTTGTAGCGGCTCGGAGTGTTCCTGCGATGACTGTGACACGATCTCAAAACCTCCCCACCCCTCCAAACTCCATATCTCCTTCCCTGCCGCCTCACGGCCTCAAGGCCCAGCTGCAGAAGGCCAAGCTCGAGCCCATCGATTCGGACCTGGACCTGCACGACGTCGCCGCTGGCCGTGAAGCGTCGAGGTCCCCTTCGTATGACGCCGCCGGCACCATCAGCACGAGCCTGCTGGCTAAGCACCACCTTCCTGAGATTCTCCTCAACCACGGCCCGCTGGCCATCCGTCACATCATGGGCTACCTGACGACCTCGGTGCCTGGCTTCGCGGGGATCCCCCCGACGAAGGCTCGTCGCCTGGTGGTCGGAGCTCTGGAGGGCCGTGGAAGCGAGGGCGGCGGAGTGGACGGCGATGTGGAGTTCGAAAAGGTGGGCTGGGGACGGTGGGACGCCCGGCAACGCGGTCAACCTTCACGGAAGACGTCACCTCCTGCGGATTACCGCTCCGGCATCCCAATCACTACGAACGGCGTGCGGGGCATCGACAGGTCTCGTCTGAACCTCGCCTCGTCCAGCAACGGCGACTCGATCGTCTTCTCCCACGACGATCGCGACGCCATGATGATGGAAGACGAAGCGGATAAGATGTCCCTGGATGGTTCCGCCTCCGCCTCGTGCTCCGAAGCCCCGGATGACGATGACATGGACATGAACGATCCCGAGGACGCCACTGATGACGAGGACTGGGCTGCCGTCGGAGCCGCAGCTCTCCGCGCCGAGTCCTACTCCAACACCGTCGCCGCCCAGTCGGCAGGACGCAGCTTCCTCTCCGCTGGTGTATATACTTCGGGAATGCGATCCCTCTCGACCGGCATGGCACGCTCTCACCAACCTTTGCCCTTCGATTTCTCGGCGCTGGGGGCCACGTCCGACGCACAAGAGCGTGAGGCGGTGGAGGCCCTTTTGCGATTGGGTTCTGTATAATACCATTTTGCATAGCACGGCGTTGGGGACGGGGAATGCGCTGTGCGATCGGTCGACTTTGGCCGGTAAGAAAGCATCTCCCCCTTTTTTGATTGGGTTCGGATTGGTTGGCTGGGTTGGCTGGGCCAAGGATGCCGTGTCATGACATTGTGATCGGGCCGGCGCGCTCTGCATCACACATCGCCTCTCTCTTTTTGACACGGCGGTTCTACATTTTTCTGGTTCGGCGTCCTGGCATTGAAAGGACAAAAAACGCCCTCGCGCGAAGGGCAATCATTGTGGCATCGGGCACCACTTTGCATTACGATCACGGCTCTATTGGAGGATACCCCTACACCTTTCTGTCGATGTTTCGACGGATCATACGCTTGGCCGGCAGGGCCACAGGGACGCACATCGACTGCTACTCCATTCCTCCGGCGTCTTTGGCAACCGCCTCCAGCTTCAGCGACCGATGGGTCCAGAAGCACGGTTCATCAACGAGAACGCGGATGGATGGGGTGGTACCGATGACAGGTTGGAAAAGGCTGGCCTGACACCACGGCTCCCGCACTTCGTTTCTCTCCCATTCATGCGTATACCACATTTTGCACATACCCCTTGTTTCTTTTGCTTTACATCTGCATACTCCCACTTCAACACATCGTGGGCGCCACAACACATCTAGGCCGGCCGAGCTTCACCTCGCCGGGCGCTACATTACACCCTTCTCATCACCTGTTTAATCACCCGGGGGTTTGAAGCAGAACTATCGAAAGTCGAGTCTACAACGACTTGGACGAAAGACACAACACATCAACATTGAGTGTCTGCGGACTGGAGGGGTTGGCCCGAGGTGGTCTTTGGCAACCCGCTCGCGGAGGACAGGACGCGTAGAGGCGGGAAAATCCGTTGATGCTTGGCTCGCTGATATTGTCATTTCTTCGATCGGCTACGGAGCGCTATGTCTTTTGGGGCATGAGACAAGAGCAGAGGAGAAGAAATCCCAAAAAAGGATTCTAGAAACAACAAGAAAAAAAGAGACCACCTTTTTTTGGTGAACGGCGGCTTTGGGTTTTCTGGGCTTGGGCGGCTACCTACTTGGTCTGGCTCAAAGAATGGAACTCTTGACTGTTTCGTCCCATGTTGGCGATCTCTACTACTACCATGACGTGATGGTGTGCTCTTTATGCTGATGATGACGTGTAGGGCTGAGAGGACACGTGAGAGGACCTGAGAGAGTTTCATCGCAACAATGCCGAGGTTGGTCAAGGCAGAAAAGGTCACTGCCGATCAGAACGCGCCGTCGTGCTGCGGCTATCCAAGGGCCATCGTCGGCGAGATGCGTGGGTGTGGATGCGGATGTGGGTGTGCAGGAAACAAACCCCCGAACCCGATGAAAAGCGAGGAACACGCACCACTCATCACTCGGTCGATCGCTTTTTCCAAGTTTTCTTGCTCGTTGGGACGGGATGGGCAGGTCGAAGGGCAGAAGCACTCGCCGACCCGAGAACGTCTACGCCCAAGTTGCTACTACGGCTAAAGGCTACTGTCTTGCAACGACTCGGGGCACCAACCGTGGGATGGCCCGCAACCAGAAAGTCCACGCCCGTTTCCGCGCCCCGTGGACCTCTATGCTATACAAGAAACTCGTTGGGCACGTAAAGCGGCATGGAGTCCTCCCACAAGCTGTCCGTCAGCATGCGCTTGTTGGAGCCGTCGGCGTCCATGACCATGATCTGCCCGTACGGCTGGAACGTCTGGTCGTAGATGGCTGCCTCGTCGCGGAAGCCGTACATGCCGCTCGAGTACATGATGCGTCCGTCGGCGGTCCAGACGGCGTGTGCGTCGTTGGCCCCGCTGGACGTGAGAACCTGCAAGTCCGTCCCATCGGGCCGGATCGTGCAAACGTCGAAGTTGGTCGCGTTCATCTTGCGCGTGAAGACGATGCGCTCGCCGTCGGGCGACCAGAAGGGGAGGTTGTCCGTCGCGTTGGTCAGGGAGCGGACCTGGCGGGTCGCGAGATCGATGACGCGCAGGCCGTAGCGGACGCCCCATTCGCGGAAGACGACCTGGTTTCCGTCCGGGGAATAGCTGGGGAACCCGGAGTGGACGGTGCCGTCCGTCAAAGCCTCGTAGAAAGTGCCGTTGGAGGTCGCGCGGTAGACGCGAGCCTTGCCGGTGGCGCGGGTCTGGAACCACGACCCGAGGCCGAAGACAACCCATTCGCCGTCAGCAGACCAGGAAGGCTGGAAAGCGCCGGCGAGGCCCTTGGCGACGAGGGCGGAGTCGAGCTCCCCGGTGGAGTAGGAGTCAAAGACGAGCTTCAGGTCGGTGCCGTCCGGGTTCATGGAGACGATGGAAGAGTTTCCGAGCTGCTTCTGGGTGATGACGAGGCGGCCCTGAAGGGAGAGCTGAGGGAAGACGTCGGTGTGGCGGTATTCCCAGTCCTCATCCCAGCTGTACAATGGCTTCTCCATGGGTCGTGCGGCGAAGCCGACCTTCTCGTAGACGACGTACCTGCCATCCGGAGACCAAGTGGGAGAGCGGATGGCGGCCTTGACAGCGGGGACGGTATTAGATGTGTAGTTGTATCCTTCATTGTCGCCGCCCTTGATGAGATATGCGATGTTGTTTGTGTTACTGTCGGCCAGCCACTGGGGGAACATTTTGAGGCCGGCACCCGACGTGTGTTCGACGCGGTCCGATCCCGTGTCGAAGTCGACCGAGACAATCTGCGAAACAACGCTGGCAACGGATTCGGGACGGTGCGCGCCCCACGTATCCTCAGTGGTGAGCTCGTAGTACAGCACACGCCTTCCGTCGGGCGACCACCGAGGCGAGCCGAGACAGTATCCGGGCTTCGTGGCCAGCTGGCGAAAACCAGTGCCGTCGGGGCGGATGACGTATACGGAGAGCTCTTGGGTGTGTTCCCAACCCGTCCCGTTGCCGTGGCCACGCCACTCCGTGTTGCGGTCGGAAGCAAATGCAATCCACTCTCCATCAGGCGACCAGCTCGGACGGAAGTGGCCATCGGGCATCAGAGGGTTACCGGCCACTTCGGGGGTGTTGGTCAGGTTGCGCCTCTCGCCAGTGGCGATGTCGAGCACCCAGATGTTGGCCCTGTATCCGTTCTCGGTCGATACGTACGCGAGCTTGGTATTGTCGGGAGACAAGGACGCAGCATCCTCGACGGCGGGGGTGGCGATCAACTCTTCCAAGTCCGAGCAGGTGCCGTTGGCCAAGGACGAGAACTTGCAGCGGTAAAGGTCGGAGTTGCCGTCGCCGTTGCGCTCCGTGGTGAAGGTCACCCACTGGCCGTCCTGGGAGAAGGAGGCGTGGTACTCGCAGCGAGAGGTGGCGTTGGATAGCAGCTTGCGCTCGTTGGTGCCGTCTGCGTTGGCGATGTACAGCTCTGAGGAAGAGGGGCCGATGCGGTTCATGAGCAGGACGCCCTTCTTTCCGTCTGCGGCCGGGAGGCCTCTGGCCGAGCGGGCTTGCGAGAGGAGAGCTGTGTTGAAGTCTGCGCGCATCTGATGAGCATGGCGGGCGAGAGTTGATGCCGCGGCTAAGGCGAAGGAGAGAGGGAGTGACGACCGCATGTTGGGCACCGCGGGACAGCCGAACGAGAGTGAGGAGGGGGGCTGCCGATGAGCATAAAGGAAGAATGAGGCGAAGAGGCAAGGTCTTGCATCATGTCTTCGGGGCAGTATTTGAACTGGCTGGCTGAAGAATGATGGGTCGAAAATCCGCCCTCGGAAGTCAGTCTCGACGATGGGACCTGGAGATGGAGGTGGACACCCAGGCCCAGATCAGATCCATCCAGAGAAGGAGCGAATTGGCGCGTCCATCCATGCTGCAACCCTTCCCATTGTGCTTCCTTCCCGCTCGAGTGCCGTTTTCCGCTGTGGATGGCCGTTCCGAGTCTTGGCAACTGGGGGCGGGGGGGGTTGAATAGCAGGAGCTTGTTTCGACTCTTGCCTCCACAGGAAGTCGCAGGGACGTGGAGTTGCGGGATGCACTTTCCATTCGATCGCATCTGCCCCACTTGCCCGTTTGACGCTCCGGCACCGACCGAGTCTCCATTCAAAGTTGATCAAGGACTCGTGAGGAAGGAACGTTTAAGAGTCCAATAATAATCAACCAGTTTGTATTTGTTCCACGGTAGGTCCGAACTCCCGAGGTTGAAAATCTTTCCAGACAAGAATCCCGGTCACAGCAACAGCACAAGTATATCATTGCGGGGGTGATGCGAATGTCGACCCAGGTTTGCCCAAGGGACCAAGCGTATTGGAATATTGGCTCTCATCATGATTCAGGTACGTTGTCTGTCTACGTCTCTGATCGTTGGATCAGTTACCACTCTTCAAGCAAACATCCCGATAGACCCTCCCTAGGTGAACCATCTTCCCACCTGTCCAGTCATCAGGGCTACATAGTACTTGCTATCACCAAGAAACACAAGCGAGACCTTCCTCTTCGCATGGGTAGTATGGGTGGACCTGGTATCCAGTCCGTCAGCAACGCAATTTGCTCTTCCCATGAGAGCACGACTTACCACGGGCCGGTGCTCCGGCCACGGGGTGACGTGAACATTGATGTCGTTCATGTCGGCTGGCGGATTCTCCCTGAGAGATCAAGTCAGAAGCTGGTCGTAAGTAGCAACCGATAGCCAACTCACATGATGGTTTTGACCAGATAGTCCGTGCAGTGGAGAGTATGAGTGTAGTTGAAGGGCGGGTCCCACCCCTTCGTGATCCAGAGATGGGTCTGACGCAGAGCGTACTTGCAGTGAACGATGTGCTCTCGCCTCGTCAGCCACGCCGCCTTGAGAACCTTGTTGTCGTGAGGTATCTCGTGCTTCCCCTCCTTATCCACGTAGCGGTGCCACGGCCCGTCGTTCTCGAACTCGCGGAGCAGGGCTTTGTTATCCTCGTCCTCGGAGCGGTCCTTGGGGAACCAGTGGAAGGAGAGGCCATCCCACTCGCACCCGCGCTCGCGAGCCACCTCGGGGACCGCCCCGTTAGGAGCGCATATCCACCCCGAGAAGTCCATGGGGCGCCTCTCGGCTGGGCACCGCGGGTGGAAGAAAACGTCGACGGCGACGAGGCCGGTCGTGATGAAGGAGGCGACGATGAGGAGCGTCCGCCACGCGTTGCAGACCTGAGTTCGTCGCCTCCACAGAGGCCGTCTCTTGGACGGGCTTACCGGTGGAGATTGCTCTCCGACCTCGGTGTCACCGTCGACGTCCTCATTCAATGGACTGGTTTCCTTCAGGCAGCATTCTTCCAGGCTGTCGCGGCAAGTGCTTTCGGACATCATTTGGCTTGATGTCATGGAAGATACAAATGATGTGATGCTTTGTTTTGACTTGAAAGTCAACTGAACCTTTGCAGAGTTGAAGGCGACCAGCTTACGATGCCATAGTCGTCACATAAACTACCGAAGTTACGCGCAGGTAGCATACACATTTCTCTATCCTCAATTGCCTCATACTGATCTCTGATTCATGTTGAGTCCCGATTGGCCTGGTTACCACTCCGCTCCTTTTAGAGATTAGGCTCTGACTGCGGGCCGAGGGTCGAGCTACTTTCTCAATGGAGAAGATGGAGAACACTCTCCCACGAACATTCCCCTCACTACGGGCCGGCCCTCCATCTTGGAACCTAATTTACTGATGTTCAATTGCAACCCAACGACTCAGCCAGGATATCCTTGCGTTCACTTCTTCTGAGTTATTCGGCGAGAGAGCCATCGTCCTCATGCTCCTCCATGGCATGAGCTCTATGTTGAAAACTCGACATAGCAATAGTGCATGAGGAAAGACAATTACAACGAAGTTAACACGCCACAGAAGACACCGCACGAATAACCTCACGCCATGGCAAAATCCCCGGAAAAGGTCACTTGGGCGTCGTTGCCCAGGAAAGACCAGCTCTTCATCCTGTTCCTCGTCCGGTTCTCAGAACCCGTGGTGAAAGCATCGATTGCTGTGAGCGGACCGCTTCTTCAGGATCCCTGTTTCGTGGCAGACGACTGATGGCGAACGCAGACGTATCTGTACTACCAACTCAAGTCCTTAGACGCCTCGCTGTCTTCCGCCGAGGTCATCTGTCAGTCTGCGCTCCTGCAGACGGCTTTCATCATCAGCCAGTGCGTCTCGTCGTTGTTCCTGGGAAAGCTCTCCGACTCTCGCCGGGGCGGACGGAAGCTCGTGCTGCTCATTGGCATGACCGGCTCGTGTGAGTTGGCCGCGCATACCAGCAGCGCCTGTAGATCCGGAAACGAGCTGCTGCTAACGACAGCTCTCACTCCGCAGTCATCAGCTGTGTACTCTTTGGGTTCATACGCCACTACTATCAAGCCGTGATTCTGTACACCCTTGAGGGAGCTTTCAACGGGAATGTGGCCACGGTGAGAACCGTGTTATCCGAGGTGGTCCAGGAGAAGCGGTAGGCATACACCGACTTCTTGACCGTCGCCCTCTGGCTGACCCAAGGATTGCTGGATAGCTTTCAAGCACGCGCATTCGTGCTGATGCCAATCGCATTCAACGTTGCAGTCTTGGTCAGCCCTGTCATGGCCGGACAGCTGGCTGACCTGAGGGGGAGGTATCCAGCCAGGTTCAGTGACTCGCGGTTCCTGGAGAGATTCCCATACGCGCCGCCAGCATTGGCGAACGGCGCCATTCTGCTCACCGCCGCTTTGATTGTGTTTCTCTTCTTAGAAGAGGTAAGTAAGCTGCTCTGAAGTCGTCAGTACCACCTCTACGGCAGCTGAAATGACTGGGTCGCGGAAAGACTTCCAAAGTTGTCGAGAGACGACACGATCCAGGAATCGCTCTAGGTCGCAAGATAAAAGCATTCATTTGTTCTCGCAGCACCACAGGAGCCAGATATCAGACTCTTGACAGCAACGACGGCCCTCCAATGACTGAAGTAGAAGAGCTGCCCCTCATGGTCGAGGAGGAAGCAGACCCGGAATCACCAGCCCAGCCCAGCAAGACAACCGAAGCACCCCCGGCCGCAAAGAGAAGTACCGCGATACTCCCCCTAAAGCGCATTCTCACCAGAAACCTCTGCCTCGTCCTGATGGCAGCCGCCGTCCAGGACGGCCACATCGCGGTTTATAACGCCCTCTGGCCCAACTTCCTCAGCGACCCCGTCATCGACGATGCCCACGCGACGTCGCCCCAGCAGCGCCGCCGGCTGCCCTTCCGCTTCTCGGGCGGCGCCGGCATGGCGCCCTCCGACATCGCCTGGTCCCTCGCCCTCCTGGGCCTGCTCGGCCTGCCGACGCAGCTGTTCGTGTACCCGCGCGTGTCCCAGCGGCTGGGGAGCCCGCTGCGCACCTGGCGCTTTTTCCTGCGCTTCTTCCCGCTCGTGTACGCCGTCGTGCCGTACATCGCCGTCGCGCCGTCGACGGAGCCGCCGCCGGCGGGGAAGCGGGGCGTCGCGGTGTGGGCGCTGATCGTGTTCTCGCAGGCGCTCATGGTCGGGTGCTCGAGCTTCACGGCCCCGTCGCAGCTTGTTTTGATAAATCTGTGAGAAAGTCCCCTTTCCAAAAGCGTCTGGAAGTCTCGAGAGGCATGGAGTGCTATTGACGATATGCAGTGCTTCACCTCACCCGTCGGCCCTGGCTCGCACGAACAGCCTGTCTTACTTGGTCACGGCTGTCGTCCGGGCCGTGGCCTCTGCGTCGTCCGCGTGGGTCTACAGCTGGGGCTCATCTCACGCTTTCACCGGACTGGCCTGGTGGTTGGCTGGAGTCGCGGCTGCGGTTGGGTATGCTGTCAGTCTGGTGTGCAAGGAAGGTAACGGGCACGAGATCTGGCTGTCAGGCGACGAGGAGTGATCAAACATGACGATGCATGGCAGAAATGCAGCGTTGGAACGGTGAGAGTTGGCGACTCTTGTTTGCGGGTTACGTGTCATGTGTGAAGTAGAGGTAAAGTTGTGTGTGAAGTAGAGGTAAAGTTGTGTATGCATCTCTTGATGGAGGAAGAATTCTGGTCTTTTAGACTCACTATCGTTGCTTGCTTTTTGGATTGCAGAGCATATGAAGTTGTCAAAGCGGTATACACAGAGACCATGGAAGGGACTCGACTTTCCTAAGACGAAGTTCACTCCTCCATCCCATGAGATAACCCCGGAAGTAGGAAGCATCAGGAGTTGATCTACCTATAAGTCACATTCCGCAGCTCAATTCGAGTCTCAACAACATGAGAGACTGGAGACGCTGACTCACATTCATCGCAAACTATACACAAGCTTCGCACCGCTGACCTCCCCTCTCTTAAGATAATTCATGCCACATAGCACCCCAGAAAGTCCCGAGCCGCCGGCGTTGAGCATCTGAGGCGGCGGCTTGATGTGCCGGTCCCGGAGGAGAGTCTCGCTCGCGGCCCAGAACTTCATCCAATACTCGTAGTCCTCCGGCCGCGGCTCGATCACGGTCTCCTTGTGAAGCCTCTCGCCGAATATGGTGTACCCAATCGTCGTAGTACAGGTGATCTTCTGATTGACCCGCCTGAGTATCGAAGGGTTGATGTAGAGAAGGCTGCTGTAGTGCCCGCCTCTAGCTCGCGACATGACAGTGGCACACGTGCGTGCCGACTGCACCGTGGCGATGCAGTCCCAGGCGAGAGTCAGGCGGTCCCTGACGATGTCTCGGATTTGGGCATCGCATCCCTCTGAGTGGTAGTCAACGCAGTGATCGGCCCCGATCGACTTCAGCAGTTTGAAGTTGTGTGCCGAGCATGTCGTGACGACCTCGCAGTTGGACAGCTTCGCAAATTGGATGCCCATCATTCCAGAGGTTGTGCTTCCGCCGTATATAAAGATGAGGCTCTTCTTGGGAGACGAACAAGCAGTCCCCGGCCAGGGAAGACCGAGATCTTGATATAGTCCCTGACACTACAACCCTCCATGTCAGCTCCCACCAAACACGAGTGTGCTTTAAAGGCTACTGGCTGTATGCCGCTATACTATAACTAACTTACCACAGGAACGAGCCCGGAAGCCAGGCCGGCTGCTTCGCTCCAGCTGAGATGTTCCGGAATCCTCATCTGAAACTCAGCCCGCACAACTGCATAATCAGCAAATGTTCCGTTCTCCTTGTTTGAAGGGTTTCTAAATTCATCAGTAACTGGACTGATCATGGTGATGTGACAGCGGGGGACTGGACTCACGAAGCGTGGCAGAGCCCGAACACGCGGTCTCCCTTACGGAAGTCCTGCGCCACATCCGGCCCGACATCAACAACATACCCGGAGTACTCGAAGCCCATGCGTGCTCCGGTCGGGTCGCCCACCAACATGTAGTCGGCATGCTTCCAGTCGGAGGGCTGCACTGCGACGCAGACGGGCTGTACCAGGAGATGGCCTGGGCGGAGCTTGGGTATTGGCTGCTCCGTGATAACAGCTTTGCCCGGGCCAAGTATATGGATAGCCTCCATCTGTTTCTTGAAATCGCCTTGGTCGTTCATGTATTCTGTGTGTGCGGTTCCTCAAGAGCCAGTGCGATGAAGTTCAAGAGTCAACAAGCTCCAACTTTCTCAAGGTGGCTGAGGAGATGTTCTGGATCCCCCATGCCATGCATGAATTATGGTCAACGTATTTGCAAGCAGGTACTGATGCATTCAATCTCGATCCTTCATGTGTGGCTTCCGTTTCTGGGTTTCTGTCGGCAACAGGTCAAGGTTATGCCCTGTTGGCTGATTTAGGCTCGTAGGATTAGCTCCCGAGCCACCGAGGCCGAAGCGCCGGGTTGCGGGCGTCCAAAGCCGACAGTCTAGAATCGGGGGGCCGCCGAAAACTCACTGCGATAGGCTCAGATCGGCGTGGGTGATTGAGATGAACGACAGACCGCTGGTTTCAAGGACTGGAAGTCTGAATGTCCATGATCGCGAAGGGCTTCTCGCGACTCGTGAACCGGAGTATATACCTGAAAACGCCGCTTCGAGGTAATCATTCGCGAAAGCCTGAAAGCCTGTGCTGCAACACCAAAGTCTTGACGAGAGTACCAGAAAAAGTACCAGACTTCTCCAATAACTACGCCGGACAACGCCGGACAACACTGGACAACACTGGACACGCCGGACGACCTTTACTTTCTAATTACAGACGTGACGTTACCTGACTCCAACGAATTAGCTTAGAAGCTAATCTTCACCTAACATCATGTCGCCGGCACTTGACCATGGTACGACTACGCGCGACGGAGACAAGTGAATTCAGAGACGCTGACTAACAGAGCAGTAGGGAGAATCCCCCACAACGTCCATGCGACGGAGTCAGACCCGATTGCCATAGTGGGCATGGCCGTCCGGCTCCCGGGAGGCGTCCGGAATACATCCGACTTCTGGGATATGCTGGTCAACAAGAAGAGCGGCCTCACGCGCATCCCGAAGGAGCGATGGGATAACGAGGGGTTCTACAGCGAAGTCCCCAAATGGGGCACCATTCAGAACAAGGAATGCTATCTGCTGAGCGACGTCGACCTGAAGAAGTTCGACACGTCCTTCTTCACGTGCGGCCAGCAGGAGGCCGAGAGAATGGACCCCATGCAGCGGCAGCTTCTGGAAATCACACGAGAGTGCCTCGACAGTGCCGGGGAGACTGACACATCTACCATCGACAAGCAAGTTGGGTGCTACGTGGGAACGTTCTCTTCAGATTGGCAGGATGATCAGTCTATGGATCCGCACGCGTCAGGAGTCTATCGTGGCTCGGGGTATCTGGACTTCTTTCAGGCGAACAGGATTTCTTACGAGTACAATTGGACCGGACCAAGGTAAGCCACGCATCTAGTGAGGCCTTTGGGTTGTCCCTAACTCTCGTCCAGCATGCTTATCAAAACCGGCTGTTCTTCTTCCATGGTCGCTCTTCATCTCGCAGCCGAGGCCGTGCAGTCGGGAGCCTGCACCTCGGCCATGGCTCTCGGCTGCAATCTCATCACGTCAGTCCTTACCTCTGTCATTTTCACGGAGACGGGAGTTCTTTCGCCGAGCGGGAAATGCAAAACGTTCGACGTCCTGGCCGACGGCTACGGGCGCGGGGAGGCCGTCAACGCGGTGTACGTCAAGAAGCTCAGCGACGCGATCAGGGACGGCAACCCGGTCCGCGCCGTGATCAGAGCCAGCGCCACCAACAACGACGGCAGGTCGCGGGGGATCATGACGCCCAACGACGTCCTCCAGGAGAGGCTGATCCGGCAGGTCTACGCTAAAGCCGGCATCTCGGACCTGTCCAAGACGGCCTTCTTCGAGTGCCACGGCACGGGCACGCCGACTGGCGACCCGCTAGAAGCCAGCGCAGTTGCCCGGGTGTGGGGACCTCATGGAGGGATATTGATGGGGGCTGTAAGTTCAAGGACACTTCACCGCGAATACTTGGACCTGTCACTGACATTTCTCGAGGTGAAACCCAATGTTGGCCATTCAGAGGGTGCCGCAGGGCTCACCAGTGTTATCAAGGCTGTTTTAGCTCTCGAAAATGGAACGATCCCGCCCAATATCTACCTACAGAGCCCAAATCCCAAAAGTATGCACCTTTACAAGCTGTTTGCAACTCTCCATGACTTGAGAGCACTTGAATGGCTAACTGAGCTATCAGTTCCCTGGGAGACGGCGAAACTACGCGTACCAGTTGAAGCAGAATCATGGCCCGAGGGCAAAGAGGAGAGAATCAGTGTCAATTCCTTTGGTGTTTCTGGATCAAACGCACACGTAATGCTTTCCCTCCCCAACATGATTGATTACCAAAGACTAACACGATACACTGCAGGTCATCTTAGAGGCATACAGACCCGAGCATACCTTGCCTTCTCCTGGTGGAAGCATGGACTCGGCCGTCAGTTTCAACCTGCCAGGGGCCGACCGCCTTTTGCTCTTCTCCGCTGCACACCCCGAATCCCTGGAGAGGCAGATCGACAACCATAGGGAGTACCTGAAAGGAGCGTCAAGAATGGACCTTGACAGCGTATCCTACACCTTGGCCTTGCATCGAGAACACTTAGGTCACCGGGCCTACGCCATAGCTGATGGGCACGGATCGTTCGACGTCAGCAATGCGAGAGCAGCTCCCCTTGGGCGTCGACGTGTCGTATTTGTCTACACTGGCCAGGGCGTTCACTGGGCAGGCATGGGAAAGGCCTTGCTGGACTGCAACGACGCTTTCAGAGACTCCATTCAGAAGATGGACAAGTTTCTTCATTCGTTACCTGAACCACCTACCTGGACTATCGAAGGTGAGCAGACTACCCCTGAGAGACTTTCGGAACTTTCCGTTGATCAAAATTCTTACGCTTTCCCACAGGCGAACTTCAGAAAGACGAACTTTCGAGTCTCGTAGGCAAGCGAGGGTACTCTCACCCATGCGCCACTGCGGTGCAGCTGGCCTTGACGGATTTGCTCTTCAGCCTCGGAGTCCGCCCGGATGCCGTCACCGCGCACAGCGGAGGCGAGGCAGCCGCGGCCTATGCCACCGGTGCCATCTCTGCCGAGCAGGCGATGGCTATAGCCTATTTCCGCGGGTGGATGCTGGTGCACGGCGACGTGCCGCCGGGGACCATGGCTGCTGTCGCACTCGGCCCGAGGGACATCGAGAAGTACCTCATCCCGGGGGTGGTCATAGGTTGTGAGAACAGCCCCATGAGCTCGACGCTGTCGGGCGACCCGATCTGCATCCAGCACTGTGTCGACCAGATCGCCCGCCGTCACCCAGATGTCAAGTACAAGGTTCTGGATCTGGAGACATCGTTTCATTCCCGTAAGTCTAACTGTTTCTGTATCACCCCGTGAGAGGGCCATGAAGCTTACAAATGGTCATCAAACAGCTTGGATCGAGCCTCTGGCAACTGAGTATGCCGAAAAGCTGCGTCCTTACCTCGGAGACACCAAAGCGCCCTGCTGCCCTCACTTTTCAAGTGTTACCGGACAAGCCATCACCACGGCCAGCTTCGACATGCAGTACTGGGTCGACAACTTTGTGCTTCCAGTCAAGTTCGACACCGCAGTGCGAAGTATTCTTTCGGCCGGGGAGAACAACAACATCTTCATCGAAGTCGGCCCCCATCCGGCGCTCCAAGGCCCCGTGAAGGAAGTCGTGCGAAGTGTTAATCCTCGCGCCTCTCTCGACTACGTCGTCACTCTGAAGCGGCGCGAGGACAGCAACCTCTCACTGCACCGTCTTGCGGGCGAGCTGTTCACGCTCAACATCGATGTCAACCTCCGAGGCGTGATCCCCAAGGCCAGGGTGCTCCCGGATCTCCCAACGTACCCCTGGTATCATGCTGCGAACTACATGTTTGTACCGAGGACCCCCGCGCGCTTCAAGCGCAGACGCTTCCCCCGGCATGCGCTTCTCGGGTCTCCCGTCCTCGAGGGAACGACGCTCGAGCCGGCTTGGAGAAACATGCTCGACATCAAAGAAGCGTCTTGGCTCTTTGATCACGTTGTCGATGGTTCCATCATCTTCCCCGCAGCGGCCTATCTTGCCATGGCCGGCGAGGCCATCAGGCAGGTCTCCGGGGGCCGGGCGAACTATTCAGTCCGCAACGTGAAGTTCAGCACAGCGTTGTCTATTCCCAAGGATAGGAGGACCGAGTTACACACAAGACTGATTCCCGAGGAAGAGCCGACATCCGATCACGGGCCGTGGTATCATTTCAAGATCATGTCGAGCAGCGACGGCGACCACTGGGTCTCGCACTGCACAGGCCTTGTCAGCTCAGATGTCAGTGAGCAGGCAGCCGAGGGTTTTGTTTCCAAGGCGTTGGCAAAGGTGCAGGGCGGAAGCCTTCCGCGCAGGGTCAACGTGGAAGACTGGTACGCGGCGGCCAAGAAGATGGGGACCGACTGGGGCCCGGCGTTCCAAGGACTCGACGACATCTCAGCCGGGACGGTCACGAAAGAGGCCATGTCAACCGTGTTTGACTTTGACGACACCGAGTACTACACGGTCCACCCGACGATTCTCGACCAGCTGCTTCAGATCAATCTCGTCGCCATGACCAACGGGCTGCGGAAGAACCTCAGAAGCGTCCGGCTCCCGACGAACATCGGTCGCCTTCAGGTCTTTGGCAGGCCGGATCTGGAGATGCGCGCCTTCGGGGAGCAGTGTGAAGAAAGCAGCACGGACCCGTCGAGGCCGGTGTGTCAGTCGGTCTTGCTGAGTCTCGACGGAAAGCCAGGTGTCGTTCTTGACGGGCTTGCCTTCGCCGAGCTGCCCTCGTCCAAGAAGGCCGATCGGCTGCTGGGCTCGTACTTTGCCTGGGACGCGGACATTTCCATGGTGGACTCGGCCAATGACTTCGACGCCGTGTTCAATAAGGATATCGATGGTCCAGACCTGAAAGCCGATCGATTGTCACGTCTTTGCCAAGTTGTCTCGCTCTTCGGCTGGAAGTACCCCGACGCCCAGGTCCTCGAGGTCGGCGATGGTGACCTCGAGGTGACGAAGATGATTCTGGAAGCCCTCCATCCCGATGAGCGGCGAAAGTTCTTCTCGGCATACACCTACGCATGCACCGCAGAGGACCTGGCGGAGAACGTGATGGGTGGTCTCGCCGATCGAGAAGGAGGTGAGATAGCAGTGATCAGCGCGGAAGAGATGGGCCTGACAGAACCGGTGGACTTGGTTGTCTTGAGTCTTTCGGTAAGTCCGTTGAGCTTCAACGAAGATCATGGTGCTTGAGTGCTGACAAAATTCACAGTCCTTGCTGGATGTCGCGATCCAAGAGGAGCTCGAGATGCTCCCTTCTATGATTCATCCATGGGGCCGTGTGTTGGTCCACTGTGCTGCAGAAGACGTCGTTGCCCCGCACGATATGGAACGAGCTGCTCATGAGCTCGAAGCACTTGGGTTAACTACAGTCTTGCATCGCACCTCTGGCTTGATTTGGGCACACAACGAGCAGACAGCTGCAGAAGATCCCACAGAAGTCACTGTCCTCGCCTCAGAAAGCAGCAAGGGGGCCGCATTGGCGACCGCGGTTGGGCAGGTGTTCGAAGAGAATGGTTGCCAGGTCGACATTCGTCACGACTCGTCATTTCCACCCGGTGACTCTCTGGTGATTGCCTTGTGCGATCTAGACGAGCCCACCATCTACGACCTCAACAGCAGCACGTTCAAGCCTTTCATGGACAGCATTTGCAACTTCAAGGGACGACTCATCTGGGCAACGCCTTCAGCGCACAGTGGTGCGTGCAAAGACCCGCGTTCCGCGATGGTGCACGGCACTCTGCGCACCATCCACATGGAATACAACGTGGATGCCACCGTGGTCGAAGTGGACGACGCATCTGCTACGGAGAATATACTTCCTGGAAACTTATGGAAGATTTCACAAAGTCTTTCGAGCCGGAGGAAGACGGCAGATTTCGACCCAGATGCTGATTTCGCCATCACCGAGGGAGTCCTCCAAGTTCCCCGAATGCATTGGTTCGGTCTTCACGACGACAGTTTGAGTGTGCTAAACAGTCGAGGTACCCATGGAGCAGGCCAAATCTTCCGGTCAGATGCCACTTACCTTCTGATCGGAGGCATGGGAGGCATTGGACGCAGTGTCGCTGTGTGGATGGCCGAGAACGGAGCACGCAACTTCGTGTTCCTCTCTCGGTCTGCTGCCAGCACCGACAACGAGGATTTCCGAAGGGAGATTGCAAGCTATTTTGACGGCGTCGTCGAGGCAGTTTCAGGCGATGTGGCGGAGTATGCCGACGTGATGAGGGCCGTGGAGAAGGCACCGTCGCCTATTGCAGGTGTTTTCCAATTGTCACTTGTCTTATGCGTGAGTCTAATCCTGATATTCTTTCAAAGCTTCTGACACTAATGAACTCGTCAACAGGATAACGCAACTGCTCAGATGACCTACGCGGAATGGAAAACGGCCGTCAAGCCCAGAGTCCACGGGACTTGGAACCTGCACCAGGCCATGCTCGAAACACAAAGCCCGCTCGACTTCTTCGTCGTCTTCGGCTCTGGCGGCGGCATCACTGGATACCACGGGCAGGCGAATTACAGCGCCTCAAACACCTACCTGGACGCCTTTGTTGCCTACAGGAGAGGCCTGGGCCTTCCGGCATCGATCCTGGACATAGGAGTTGTCGGCGACGTGGGCTACCTCACTGCCAACGAGAAGCAGTACGCTGCTTTCAAGAGCGCGGGATACGTCTTCCTATCCGAGCAAGATGTTTTGGATGCCACTGCCGTTGCCGTCGCTCACTCGAACGATCGTGATGGCCCCTTCAATTGCTTCTGCCTCGGCGCCCTGTCCGATCTGCCTTTCAACGACCCGGCTAATCGGCTGAACTGGAAGAGAGACGTTCGGTGTGCGTTGTCGCATCACTTCCACGACTGTTCCGGTCAAGCATCCCGAGGAAGGTCGGGGCACACGGACTCGGGAGACGGCCAGGGCGCCGGAGAGAGCAGAGAGGCGGAGGCTCTCATCACCCTCGCAAAACTGGAGCCAGACAAGCTGTCTGATGAAAAGGTAGTGGAAGGGCTCGCCAGGATGCTTGGACGCGAGCTGTCGCGCCTCCTGCTGCGGCCGTTGGAGAACTTCGCGATTGACGCGGAGCTGTCGGCGATCGGTCTCGACTCGATCGTTTCGATCGAGCTCGTGGACTGGATCCAGCAGCAGTTCCGGATTGGCATGAGCTCCATCGAGATCACTCAGTGCTCTTCCTTGATGCATCTGGCGGCAACTATTCTGGAGCATCTGGCGCGTGGTTGACGAGGCAGCTCTACTTACCTATATCACTTGCATGCTTGATTTTCATACTTCACCGGGTTGCTGTTACGCAATTCAGAAACGCATGCCTATCTAAAGGTCTTGTTCATGTTTCCTTTTCTGCGTTGGCCATCTGCATTTGCATGTTTCCTCGGAGATAGCTAGCTAAATGATTCAACTGAATGTTTCTCAACTGGGACACCCTGGGTCCTGCGTACGTCTCATGCAGAGTAGAGAAGACGGAAATGACGATGTCCGCCTGGTAGTAGTTGGCGTTGGGAGAGAAAGAGATTCAGGAGGGCGCAGCCAACATCTGCCATGGCACCTATGATTTTAATTAGACGAAGGCCCAACACACCACCCGCGTGGGATGATCCATGGTCGAGGGTGGGGAGGCGACAAAAGTTCGACTGCACTGCACGGGCACTCAGTCCGCATCCAGTGGGACCGGATGCCGGGCCGAGGCCTGGACCTCGTATCCACCAGGCCGGGATCCAGTCTCCATAGGTAGTTTAAATTCACCCTTATTTTGCCCCGTCTGTTGTGCAATGCAACCCTTCACTGTTGTCTGCACCAACCGGCCAACTAGTCACAGTCCCGCACGTATCGCTTTCACTGCAAATTTTCAAACAGGTTGCCGAATCACCTTGGTATTTCAAGAACAAATTTGCATTCCCCGTCTTCCATCGAGAGCCGGCTCTTTTTTTGATCCCTCATCATGAAGGCCATTGGGACGAGAGCCAAGTCACACCTCCTCCCCATTTTGCGGCCGAGGACAGCATCGAAAAAGCCAGCATCGTGCCGCGCGCCGTCCACGTTCGACCTCGTCCAGCCGCAGCGACGGGCAGGCCCCCAGCCGTCATCGCCGTTCAGCCACCTCGCGCACCTCCGGTCCGCACCCAGCGCCATGGACCGCAACTGCTACGCCGCCCGGACGCTCGAGGAGCTGCCGGACCACGACTTTGCCCTCCGTGGTGACCCCCTTAGGTTCATCCCGCTGTCTATGCTCTGGAGTGGCTACCACCGCTGGGGCTTTGTTATATACCGGTGCGCCTACGGCGACGACGACCTGTGGAATCGCTACCTCGCCCAATTCAAGGAAAACCTCCACGACGAGCTCGTAGACGGCCGCCGCGCTGAGCTCCTGGAGAAGTACCTCGACTGGGTCGTCGTCGAAGACCCTGAGCTGGACGGTGCCCCCAAGGCTGAAGTCAGGAAGCGCTTCCGCCGCTGGGTCGCCGAGCAGACCCGCGAGGCAGGCCTGTTGCCTGGCTATGCCGCGATGGTGTCACGTTTCAAGTACTGCCTGTACGTCGATCAGAAGTGCCTCGACACGCTCGAGCCCTTCCAGAGGGCGGGTGAGAACCCTTCTATGCAGGGCCACATGGGCCTGTACCTCCGGCCGCCGATGGTTATCGTCGTTATCGACCGCCGCTGGAGGCCTCGCCGGATACACATTAAGGAGAAGGACAGGGGACACCCGCTGATCGAGGGGTGCGACGAGCGTTACGTCGGGTGGGCGTATAGGGGGGCGTTTATGATTGCGTCCCTGTACAACGACTTCTCCCACGGCCGTGAGGAGCTAGACAACCCCTACGCCCCTGAAAGCTACGCTCGACCCCCTCGAATCACTCCCTACGGCGCAGATTCGATGCCCGAATAGCATGGCACGGCTACATGCGGGTGGGCACCCACCCATACCACTTGTTTCCCGACCGCTGCTAGGAAAGGCTTAGGATTAGATGCTCCGGGCATGTTGGTCATCGGATCCGGCGGTGTGAGCTCCTGGAGCGGCAGCGGTTGGGGTTACCAAGCATGCGAGGATGGGTCTTTTTCCGCTGGACCTCAGTGAATGAAGTGAAACAGTTCGTATTGTACAACAAGCATTGGTCTGGAAACACCCGAAAGGAGAAGAAAATGGTGAGTCAGGGTGTAGCTAGTTTGATTACTGTCGTTCCCGTCCTTCGTTGTGTAGTGTCTAGCCTGAGATGATCGTTGTAGATGAATGGAACGCGTCTCGGCTTGCCTCTAGAATGTTACCGTCAGTCACCGATCATACGTTGTCGGGAGAAGGATTTAGTTGAAGTGACTAAACTTATACGAAAAAATACATTCGCGGAACTGGAACATGCATGGACTGGAGAATCACTCGTCGTGACTGGCTTCGGCTGTCGGGAGCACCCCCCCAGCCGGTAGCCGGTTGGTCTGCGAGGTGGAGTTGGCCCTGGAAGCTGAGCCTCCCGTCGCTTTGAGTGTCTGGTTCTTTCCCGAGGGAGAGGTCTTGAGGGCCTTCTCAGGCTTCACAGGTGGACTTTTGTCGTAGCACGATGAACGGTCAGCAAAACAGGACACACACCAGCGAGGCGGATCTTCGTTCGGCATCCACACTCACCTGACGCAGATGAAAGTCGGCTTGGAGAATTCCAAGTCGTCGCACTGGATGTAGTTCATGGGGTTCCACTCGGCCAGGTCCTCCGGCGTGACGCCGTAGTCGTTCCCGAGCGACTCACAGGAATCGCCAGGCCCCACGAGATGGACCTTGCACGGCGGCGGCATGCATAGGTCCTGGCCGGCCTCGAGGCCGTCGCACCAGCCGTCCAGGACGTCATTGGCCTCGATGAGGCCCTTGGTCGAGACACGCTGGTCCGCCGAGATGCTGTCGCAGGTGTCACCCTCCCGAACGTGGTACGTGGTGGCGCAGTCAGAAGACATGCGGTGGGCGGACCATCCTGCAGCCGCGGCGGTGGGCTCGGCCTCCGCCGGGGAGGTCGAGCTGTGGGCGGCGGGCCGGCTGTAGGTGTAGCCCGTCTTGCCGCAGCTCGCGGTGGCCGACTGGAACTCGGCGGCACGCTCCTCAGTGTGGCCGACTTCAGAGTTAACCTCGATTTCCATCGGCCCCAAAATACAGTCGTCGCAGTCGTGGGGGGAGTCGTCGGTCTGGTTCCTCCACTCGCTTAGCACGCGGTCGCAGAAGTCGCCCGTGTCCCTGCAAAATATCAAGTCAGAAAGGTGGAATAGCACGGCATATTGTTGGGGAGGCCCGGACCTGTTTCTGTAGCAAGAAACGTCGAAAGTGTAAATGTAACGGTCCAAGATGTGCGTTGCTAGACTCTCAGTTAGGATCAATATGTCCAGTCTCTGTACGCAAATGGCTTCGAACCCGGAAACAGCATAAGACCATGGTCGAGCAGGTCCGTGACCGGGTTGCAGTCCTCTTGGATCTTGGATCTTGGATCTCAGGCTTTCCATGGACGCCCTGCAGCCGTCGGTGCATATGGCGGCGATGCCATCGTCGTCGAGAACGTCGATCCGGTGCGACCTGGACAGGGAGAGGTCAACATCAGAAACAGAGGGGAGATTCCGTCCGGTTTATTGGGACGTACTCAAAGCTCGCATGGAGTGACAGCCGGCCGGAGCACTCCAAGGTCGTGTTGAGCGCGGCGAGGCACGACGGGGTCAGGTCGAAGAACTCGTAGGGGGCCACGAAGCCCGTGAACTGCTGCGCTGCGGCCGACGGAAGCAGAAACGCCAGGGCGGCCAGAGCAGCGGCTTTCGGAGCGGCGGCCATGGTCGATTTGGCGATGGCAACAACACGAAGATGTCCGACTATCAGACTTGGGTTAGGGTTGGAGAAACAGCAACAAAACGCTCAGGGCTGATCAATAAGTCCGTTGGGGGCGCCGGACAGCAAGTTAGAAAACCAGATTGGATGGCAGACCTGTTCAACTCGACGGCGGGTCGTCGGCTGTCGCGGATCGATGGTGTTGCTGCCGTGCCGCTCGTTGGCGTCGAAGAGTCGAGCGAACGTAGCAGCGTCAGGCATGCGTCCCTGACCCCGGTCTGTAACGAACGAAGTGGTCGTCGACTTTGGCCTAGGGAGGCGGCATGGATGAGTCCTCCACGGGGCGGGGCGCAGCGAGAAGCAGGGTCTGTAGACTGTTGGTTGCTTCGACTGGGCTATTATCCCCTTTTCTTTCATGATGTGTCGTGGAGAGCCCTGCTAAACCTTCTGCAGAGAACCTGGTCTCGTACGAGCCACTTTTCGCCAAATTCTAATGATGCCCTTGGCGCACCAATGCCCAAGATCTCTCGGGAAGGAACCGAGGCCTATCTCCACCCTCGTGGTCTCGCGCACCAATCCGGCCGTCGGAGCCCAGTCCGGACACTGGGCGTACCTTCCAGTGCCCTCCGGCGGGAGCCTCGACCCTGGGCGGACCCGCACGTGATTTCCTCTCTTCTACCTGAGCCTGAGCCTGAGCCCTGCAGCTTTCCAACCTTGGTGGGGCCAGGGGAACTTTTTTCCTCTTTTTAATCTTTGAACCAACAGACTTTCCTATCCTTGCGCTACTACTTTCACGATGCCCACCGAGAAAAGTTTTTTCCCATCTGCAAATGGACAGAATTCCGGAGGCCGCAGAAATGAGCCCATGTGACAGTCAGGGTCGCGAACGAACCCCGGATGGAGTCGCGGTGGGACCATGTGTTAAGCTTACCAGGAAGCTTTCACCTCATGTTCTCCACCGACAGGGGCTCTCGCAGACGAGTCTCGTCCTTGTCGTCAAGCAGATTTCGTTGCGTTCCTTCCAATCCAGTCCAACCCAACGCCTCCGTTGGCCTTGTCTTCAACTGCGCATGTGACCCACGCATTCAGACTCCATGCCATGGCCAACATGATGGCACCCCTGGACCGTTACCGTTATTCTGCAGCAACGGCACTAACGGTTATCACAGGTGCCTCAGCCGAAGTCGAAATTAAACCGCCCGCCCAGCTCCATTATTACGCACCGCTGTGGCAGCAACATCGCGAGAGAGTGCGGCAACACAGCCCGAGACGCCACACCGAGCTCGAATCGCTTACCGGTTTACACACCGAACATAACCCAGATGTAAGCGATTGATTGCAAGAGCATTGTTATTATACCCACGAGCAGAGCGGAAGCCCACTAACTAACGTCACTGTTGTCGTCACGTAGGCACAAATGGTCGGCCCCCTACTGAGAACCGTTATGAACGGTAGACTGCCCAACGGGGAGCCGACGAGAAACAATGCCCGCATAGAACGGGAGGTCCTGGAACGGGATTGGACTACGGTTACGATCAACGTGAGGTTTCCCAGGTTGGGAAACAGCCATTGTCTGTACACGCCCGCCGAATTCTTCATGGACCATTTCGGGTCCACGGGTAACAGGGCCCCCCTCGTCGCCACGGAGGGTAGGTTGAACGAAATCAAGGGCAACATATTCCAGGGGAATGCTCCGATAAGTAAGGAGAGGTTCGATCGACTTCTGAACCAGACACTCAACGGCAACGCAACTGCTTCCCGCATTCTGTGGGGCGACCTCCGAAGGGTGAGTCCCCGTCGGCCCTGCTCGAGACCCCTCGCTGACACTTTCTCTCCCCCACGCAGGTCATCGGCACGTTCGAGTATCTGCGCCACCCCCACCTCCAGCCCACGCTCTTGCGGAACCGGCTGGCGCTGCGCGATGGGGCCAGGTTCATCAGCAACGCGTTCCCCTCGCTTCGCGTGTTCGCGGAGATCTACGAACAATTCGAGCCCCTCTGGTACGAGGAAGCGGCCGCCGAAGCCGGCGACTGGCTGCTCGCTAGGCTGGACCAGATCGATGAGACGGTCGACAGGCGCCTCGCGAGCGACAACTTGCCGCGGACCCCGATCTTGACCAGGACCCGCGCGCTCTTGCTCAGGAGCCGGCTGGCGGACATCAAAGCGCCGCCTCCGGCCTGGTAGTCGAGGTGGAGGGGGGAAGGCCGAGGAACAGCCGGGAGTCGATCGGCGACTAGCTACTACAGCCTACATGTATGCCCGCCACCCGAGGGAGCCCCCGTGCGGGCCGGCTGCGCTCCGGGGGTAGAAGCCCCGGGCAGTCCCATCGCGGGCGTCGCAGGTAGAGAATGGGCGTATGCGGGAGGATGCTGGCACGTCGGACAGCCTGGGTTCCTAATAGCCTCAGGAGGCGTCTGCGCCGCATGCGGAACCCCTTATCGGTAGTGGCCCGTCTGATGATGAAGCCGAGGGCGAGACTGGAACACCATATACAACAAAAAGTAATACCCTACGACTGCAGCGTAACGCGCACCATCTGTGTCTGTGGATTTTGGCTGACATATGGTGGGACGGACTCAAACTTTTGGCACGGCTCTGTACAAAGGGCCCAAAAAACAAATCTAGCAAAAAGACATATAATACCAGGTATTCACTAGTCGTCACCAACCCAACTACTAATCCAGCCCTCACTAATAATACTTATAGGATAGAGGCTATTATAAACCTCTAGAGTTCTACTCTAGAGTTAGGATAATAAATATCCTATTTCTATAAAGTAAATTTAATTTATCTTAAAATAGTCCTAAATACAAAACTATTATTTTATAACTACTAACTCTATTCTATTTTAACTAACTTCCTAGTATAATATCTATAATTCTATACCTATTACCTATATACTTACCCACACACCTACCCATACACCTACTTAAACACCTACCCACACTAGCACATACTACTAACCTTTTTAAATTTTCTAATTTTAATTTTTATTTTAACTTTATAAATTATAAATTATTAGTAATAAGTATTATTAAAATAAAGCCTTTAATAAAGTACTTACTTTACTAGTAAGTAATAATTAAATAAGTATTTAGTATTTATAAAACTTAAATATAACTTTACTACTATTAGTAAGTATTACTAAAGTTAGTTTTTTTACTATTAGTTATAGACTTATAAAGATTATACTACTAGTAGAGAGTACTAATATTAGCTTCTTTATTAATAGAGTTAGAATAGTAAGGGCTGTACTACTAGTAAAGAGTATAAATATTGACTTCCCTATTTATAGAGTTATAATAGTAAGGGCTATACTACTAGTAGAGGGTACTAATGTTAGCTTTCCTACGCTGTACTACTAGTAGAGGGGTTTGAGTCTATTTATAGGTAGTTTACTACTAAGGGCTAGGTTACTAGGGGAGGGGTTTTATTATTCTACTCCTAAAATCTCGTTTACTAGGCTACTTAATATAACTTAAAGTAAAATACTTAGTTTTTAAGAATACTTTAAGTTTCTTTAGTAACCTACGTATATCTACTTTTTATATAGTACTATAAATCACACTTAGAATAACTACAAATTACAGTATAGAGCCCTTAAAAACTACTAAACTAGCTTTAGCTAGCTACTTATAACTTAAATAAAAATAGGTATATAGGTAAAAAAGAGTATCCTATACTAGTCTTTAAAACTTTAAATTAAAGTTAAAATAAAATTAATTAGTTATATATTTATTCCTAAAAATCTTATTAAGTATTATATTTATAGTTACCTTTAGTTTATTATTATATATATATATACTTTTAGTTTCTTTCTAGTTACTAGTTAGTAGCTCTATAAGTATATATATATATAGGTACACGGACTACTCTATAGATAACTTTACTAGTAAATTTACCTTGTTTAATATAGTTAAAGAACTATTATTAATTTAAATAGTAGTTAGTACTAAAGGTTAGTATAGACCTTTTTATAAGGTACTAGTTAATTAAAAAACTACTTATTTAGGATTTTAAGTAGTTCCTTTTTCTTTATAGTAATATATAAAACTATAAAGCTTATATAAGCTATAAGTAGTATACTAAGTCTAATAATTAACTTAATTTATAAACTAAAGATTATTCTATTATTTTTATTTTATACTATTATATTACTTATTATTATAATAAAAGTAATAGTTTAAATACTTAAAAAAGTAGTAACTAGTATAAAAGAAAAGTACGTTATAGTAGAAAAGAAGAAAAAAAGACTAAATAAGGAATATATAAGAAGTATTATACTAACTATAGTATTAATTATAAAAAAAAATACTAGTTAGAGTAGGTAAAGAAAAAAAAGTTATTATTATAAAGTTAGGATAGTTAAAAAAAGTATATAGATTTATAAAGTAGTACTTATAAAAACTATTATAACTATAAATATAAAAAGTAGATTTATTTAAATAAGTTATTTAATAAAACTGTAAAGATATAGTAGAGTAATACGTTAAGTTAAAAAGGAATTTATACTACTATTAGAATTAAATACTAAACTAAAAAAACTAAGTTATTTAAAGGTTTTAGGGGTAATTATAGTTACTATTAGTAGTAGAGTAGTATAGGTTTTATTAAAAGCTTTAGGAGTGTTTACTAGGACGGTAGTGTTACTAGTAAGTAGAGTAGAATACTAACTTAATTAGTAGCTAAGGATAGGCGCTTTAAGGACGGCTAGTAGTAGTATAGTTCGTATAACTACTATAAACTCTAGATAAGTCTATTAACACAGTAGTATTACTAGTAAGTAGAGTAAAATATAGATCCTTTTAATAGTTATAAGTAGGTACTTTAAGTCTAGTAACTAGTAAAAGAAGTGGGGAAATGTATAACTTAGTAAAGGAACTTAGTATAGATAGTGGTTAAGTAAGATACAGTACATATAGGGGTTAGTACTTTTAAGGCCGGCTTTAAGGAAGCGCTAGATCAGCATATTAGTAGGGCCCTTAATAAGCGCTTTAGTAGCTAAACTAGTATATACCCCGTACCTAAAAACACTATAATAAGTAGATCTATACTACTATAAATAGTCTAAGTACTTTAGAATTAAGCTTTAAATTATATATAGTTATATTTATAAGTTATTTGAAAGAAATAAACTATTAAATTTAGTTTAGAGTGTGTTTTTTAACTTACTTTATATCGTACTATACTCCTTAGGGCGTTATAGTATATTTTAAAGTAGAATATATTACGGACGTTACTAATAAAACAATAGAATAAACTAGTTATAAGGAGTATTAGTTTACTAAAAAAAATATCTATTTAAAGGCCTCTAAAAGCACTATATTCCCTTAATTACTATACTAAAGTATAATTTATAGCTATTAAATAAAATACTCTACATAATATTATTAAATACCCTAAGCCACTTATTATTAACTATCCTTCCTACCTATCCCTTATATCACCTACTCTAGTAAAGTCTATAAAGCACCTACTTACTATTTATATAAATAGTAATAAAAACCAATTAGTTTCTTACCTTCTATACACTATTTACTATTATTAAAAGTACTTCTCCCTACTATATTAAAATTTTCTTACTTAGAAAACTTCCCTTCTACTAACACTAAGTTGTTTAAGTTATATAATAAAGATATTCCTATATAAACATACCTTCTATAGACCTATATATAAATATAATATTTATTATATAAATTATTACCTACTTTTATCCTATTACTACTAACCTTAGTTCCTTTACTATTAACTTAAGTTCCTTATATCCACTTCGTTTAAAACTAAATTATCTTTTAAATTTAAACTACTAAAATAAAATTAATTAAGGAATATTTAGTTACTTTTACAGTTAGGAAATCACTATTCTAAGGTCACTAAGCTCGTATTTAGTATCTTAAAGGGTACTTCTAATAGTTAAAATATTACTAGTATCTTTGTTATTTTCTTTTTTTAAAGTAATTTTATTATTATTATAAGTTAAATTAATTACTAAATAGAAACTATTAAAAAAATTAATATAGTTAATAACTCTTAGTACTAATTCGCCTAAACAAAAAGTTAAAAAAGCTTATTAAGTAGTGTTAATAACTATTATTTTAGTTTTAAATACTATATCCCTAGCTACTCTATTAAAGTATAGCTTTAAACTAGCTAAATAGGGCGGAGTTAGTCTACTAAAAAGATTATTAATATTATTTAAAGTAATATATTTACTAAAGCCAGAATATTAACTATAATTATCGTAAAAGTATACTATAATACTTAAATTTAAAATAGCTTAAAACTATAAGTTATTAAGGTCTTAGAGTATTTACCTCTATATATATTATATAATACACTATAAGTTAAAATATAACTAGTACTTATTATATTGTATACAGTATTATACTTAATCCTTAAGATTAGATAGGCCTTTATTATAGACAGTAGTATAGTTAGCATTAGCAGCACTTATCAAAACCCAGATACCCTCTTACTAGTCTAGATATATTAAGCTTCGGTTTTCGGGATAAGACAGCTCTTATAAAGCAAAAAAATAGGTTATATTTTCCTAACTAAAGTCTAATAATAGTATAAAAAAGTAGTAAACTGTATTAACCTAGAGCTATAGACTTATAACTAGATCCCTTAGTCTATTATATTAGTCTATATTATTAGTTTATATTATTACCCTACTAACCTATCCTATTAGCTGTTATTAGCTTAATTTACTATCCTACTAATCTATCCTACTAATCTACTTTACTAATCTATCTTACTAACCTACTTTACTAACCTTTCCTACTAACCTATTTTACTAATCTATTCTACTAATCTATCTTACTAACCTGTCCTACTAATCTGTCCTACTAGTCTATACTATTAGTTTATATTATTAGTCTAATTTACTAGTTTGCCGATCTGTCCTACTGGTCTACCTTACTACTAGTCTGCCTTACTGGTCTATTATATAGACTAATTACTAGTTAATATATTTTATATTAACTAGTTAAAATAGGAAAAATAACGTATTAGTAGTGCTACTAAAAACTATTTATCCTACTTTAAGGTAGAGAAAGAGATATTTTAAGAACCTTTATAATTTTAAAGTAATATTATTTAATTAATAATTTAAAGTATATTAAGAATAGGCTTTATTGACTACATTAGGTTAGAGTTAGTGTAGTCAACTATTACATCTATATAGTAGTACTATACTTAGATTTAATATTTAGTATACTAACCTAAGTAAACTACTAGAGATATATCTATAAATAGAATACTTAATATAGTGTTACTTTAATTACTCTAAGTATCCTTTACTTCCTCTTTTTCTTAACTTCTTATTTACTTTATATATACTTTACTACTAGTACTATACTATAATTATAAAGACTATACTAGACATAAGCTTCTAGAAATACTTATACTTTATTTTTAGAATAGTTAATATAGAAGTAAAACCACCCTACTTACAGTTTAAGGCTATACTTATATAACTATTACTTGTTTTTTTTTTATTAACTTTCTGTTCTAGTTTTACTTATAGTTAATAGGATATAACTATTAATTTACTTTACGGGTCTTAATACTAGTCTACTTTATAGCCCTATCTCGCGGGTCTAATTACCTAGTCTAATTTACTACTCTACCTTACTAGTTTTTATAAAAATTCCTTTTATAACCCTACCCGTTTTATAGCTTTATTTTACTAGCTAGTTTCTAGCCGCTCCTATAATTATACTTATAAAGTTAATGTTACTATAAAGGCCTTTTAAAAATAAGTAGACTAGTTATTTTAAGTATACTTACTTTATAGTTACGTTGTGATAAAAGCACTATACTTATAGTCCCTTTTTAACTCTAAACTTATTTAGCTTAAAGTATATATATTTTTACTATAATAAAGACTAAACCTTACACACATAACTATTTAGTTTTATAGACCCTAGGTAAGCCTGCGTTTTACCTTCTATTTAAGTCCAAAGTCTAATATATATAAGTAGAGTCTCTAATTTAAATTAAAATACTACAATTTAACTAAAAACATATAAACTACTTATTACTAAGTACTTATTTAGTAAAAGCAGTATACTTTTAAGTTCACTATCTAGTAGATATTATTATATAAAAAAAATAATTCTATACTAGAAAACAAACTAGAAATTAGGAATAAAGAAATATACTTTACTCCTTTTATATTTAAGGGGGGCCTCTTTTTTATGCTAAGAGGATAAGAAGGGAAATTAATTAATTAGATAAAATAGGTTGTTTAAAAAGTACTATAAGTAGGATACTACTATATTTTAAGTTTAAATATAATAGCCTTAATTACCTACTTTATACCTACTTTGTTTACTATACTTACTATAAATAGTATAGCTTAATTTATAATAGTAAATTAATTTATAACACTTAATAGTACTATTTACTTTAACTCGGCTCCCTTATATATATATTAAAAGGTTTATTTTGCTTTATTTAAGTATAATAGTAACTTAATAATATTAATTCTAATCCCTTTAATTTCCTATTAATACTTAACTTTTATATAGTTTTTAAAAATAGTAAGAACCTCTAATGTAGATAATAAGGATAATATAGTAGCCTTAACCCTTTTATATATTATAAGTACTTTTAAGTATAACTAATTAAAGAGATTTAGTATATATATTAGCGCGAATGATATAAATAGCTCGCTAATATCGATACTACCGCCTAGTAGAGTTACTATCTCTAGATTTTTTATAAAGACTAAGGGTTATTTTAGAACGTAGATCTAAATAATTTTAACCTTATTATTAAATAATAGTATAAAGAGGATATAGACTATTTCGCGCTAAAGAGCTAAGTTTACGTCCTTTAGTACTTATAAGTCTAGTAATATATAGAATACTAACATAATAAAAAGAACGCCTAAGTCTTTTTTAGCTTTTTATAAAAGTAGTACTATAAAACTAACTTTAAGTAGTAGGAATAACGTAAAAAACGTAGTAACTTTTTTAATAATAGTTTAATAGCTTTCTAGTAATAACTATAGGTTATATATATAAATAACTTTTTAGTTAGTAGTTATAATACTTAGAATTTAATAACTCTAATAATATAATAGTATTAACTTTTAAAATCTAGTATTCTTAGATAATTTAATAAAAGTTTATAGTATATTTAACTTAATTACTAAAAGCCTACTTTTAATAGTATACTTAAAAATATAAAGGGTAGTATAAATAATAACTAATAAAATTCCCTTATAAAATATAAAATCTCTTAAAGTACTTAAATTAAGTATATTTCTTAAATCTTTATTTAAGCCGTTAGTTACTCTTTATTTTAAAGTTAGGTTTTAAGTAGCTGGTCCCTAACTTTGCCGTTGTTTTTATCCTTAGTTATTTTAAAAGAATAATACTTTATTTATAACGAATTTAAAGGAAATAATAATACTATTACTAAAAGGTAAGTCCCTTTTTATACTATATAGTATCTTTTATTCTCGTTTACCTTTTAATCCCTAGTACTTATTTAGTTTAAGGCTATTAAAGGAGGGTAAGGCTTCCCTAGTACCGCGTACTAGCCCTTATTTACTTTTACTACCCAATAGCTCATTACTAATCTTATACCTATTTACTTTAAAACTATTAAACCTATACTTATTAAAATTATTATTTAAGTTTAATAGCACTAATACTTATAAAGTTAGTATAATTAATTTTAAAGTATAAAATCTATCCTTACCTTATAAATAGTTAATACTATTTTTATATTATATAGAGTTTAGTTTTTTATAAGTAAAATACGCTTTTTAAGTAAATTACTATTTAGCCTCTACTATTATACTACAATCAGTACTAGTTAAGCGCGCTTTTAATTTAGTACCTTCTTTATAAATAAGCTAATCTCTCTTTATATATTCCTAGTAACGTAAGGCCTAAAAAACGTATTTAAATAATCTTTAATAAAGCCCTATATACCTAAGGCGGTTCTGTATACTAAAGCTATGTTTTAGTTTATTATCGCCCTATTATAACATATTTAGTTGTGCTTTTAGCTAATACTTAATATACTTTAGAACCGTATTATATTAAACTTACTTTTAAAAAAAATCTATTTATACATTAAGTTTACTTTATAAAGCCTATTATTATTATTATTCTAGATAGCTTTAATATAATTAAATTTAGTTTAAATATACTAAGTAAGATTATTATAAGTTATTTATTTATAATAACTACTAAGTTTTTAACTTTTTATAATTAAATAAAGAATTTAGTATATATTACTAAGTACTTAATTTTTTAAAAATATAATTATTACTTATAAAGGACTTAAGGATTACTAGTTAATTAAAAATTAAATAAAGTAAAATTAGTAGTATTATAACGGGGCCTAACTTATACGCGCGGGGTTAGAGAAAATGTAAAGTGGTACTAAAGATACAAATAAGCGCTTTAGTAGTAAATAGGCCTATATTAGCCCGTATTAATAGAGTTAGTTAAATAAGTCCTTTTTTACTATATACTACTACTATACTTATCTACCCTACTATACCACAGCCTATACTATTTTAGTAAAACATACCTACCCTAAGACACAAGCCACAGGGCATTATATTACGCACCCCTAAGCCAGCTATAGTAGGTCTAGGAATTAACCTTAGTACTACTTTTACTTACGCCTTTATATCTAACTAAAAAAGAAACCTAAACGTTATAGAGATCTAGTATAAGAACTATATTATATACTTAGTTGTGTAAATTATATATAGTAAATAGTCTATCCCTTGCCTAGGAGAACAGCTAAGCCAGTAGTATATATATCTATTACTTATTAAAAGGCTTATTAAATAAATAATAAATAATAGCTAACTTAAATTTAATATTAAATACTTAAATTGCGTAAGTATAAAAAATAATAGCCTAGTATTCTTAATTTATAATAAATATATTAACTCTAATAAAGTCTCTATATTTATCCTTAAAATAATTAAGAACCTTATAAGTATAAAAAGTAATACTAATATTATAACCTACGTACTAGCGGTTCTAGCCTACTTTACCTATTAGTAATAGGAGGCTATACTTAATACCACTAATATAGTAGAATTTAACTACTAAAGGGTTTACTTAGTACTAGAGCTACTAGTAGCTTTTATAGCCTATATTAAAGGGAATAACTTAATTTAAAATAGCTAGTAGTTTATTATCGATATTAAAGGTAGAACTATAAACGTCACTATTGCCTATATAGAAAAGTTAAAAACATAGTAATTTTATATTATAAAAGCTATAGCTAGTAATAACTCTTTAGGTAGTATTAATTTTAATAACTACTTAACTAATTTTATACTTAAAAAAGTAAAGGAAGGACACAATAACTAGGGTAGAACTTTAAATTAAATAAACGCAATAAGTACCTATTTTAATTATACTAAGCTATAAACTACTTATAAAATTACTAAAAAAGAACTATTAAGTAGTATATTAGTAATAGTTACGCTTAAGGATTAAATAGATAATGAATTATAAGTAGTAGAGGTTAGTATAAAAAAGGCTATAGAGTCCTAGTATTAAGTAATCTCTTAGGTTAGGTGCTTATTTAAGTGTGCTTTTAAGGGTATTAATAAAAAAGTAATTAAGAACGTAGTAGTAGTTAGTAGTATAGGGAATATACCCTATATTAAATTAATTATTATAAAATTACTCCTTAATACTAAAATCCATTACTCCTACTTATTAAAGATAGTTAGATATAGTATAGTACTTATTAGTACTAATCTAAAGATCACTATAATAAACGTCCTTTTATAATTAATTAGTATAGAGCTAAATAATAGGCGTATAAGTAAGATTTTGCGCTATAATAAAACTTTATTAGTATAGAAGAGGAAGGTATTTACTTTACTAAATAATAATATAAATAAATTATAAATTGTAGTCTTTAAAGGGAATAAGTAAATAGTAAAATAAAATATTCTACTAAGAGACTTTTAGATTAAAAACCTACTTCTTTTTCTAAAGGGGATAGTAGTTTATATAGAGATTAGTATTAACTAGCTTAGAAAAGTAAAAATAACTACCTTTTTTAATAGTTAGTTTAAATCCCTTAAAATCTACTATAAACCCTACTATATACTTAGCTAACTATAGAAGTTAAGTTTATTAATTTTTAAGAGGCTAGGTAGAAAGGTAAAGGCTATTAACTAGAAGAAGGATAGTAATAGTAAAAGTTTAAAAAGAGGCTAGACTAATAGAGAATTAACTAACTTAATATTTATTTCTATTAAGTATTACTATTCTAAGGTAAATAATAGTAATTTAGAATAAGAGTAGAGTCTATAAAGCGTACGTATAAAATTAAACTAGTAAATATTATAGCTTTAGAAATATAGTTGTACTTATAAATAGTTCTATTTATTTTCCTTTTTAATTTTTATAAACTAAACTAAATTATATTTAGTAACTAGGCTCCTACCTATAAGGGCCTACTTAGGCTCTTTACACAGCTGCCTATATAGCTACTACTAAGGCTAGAATAGAAGCTACTATACTATAGTTGCCTTACGCTTTAGATTAAATATAAGTATAGAATTTTATAAACTTATCTTGGCCTATTTTCCCGGCCTATTACTTATTAGTTAATTATAGTTTTTTACTTTTATATTCTATATATTTATAAAAAAAGTAACAATATATTTAGAACCTAAACTTACTTTAACTAATTATAAAGTAATAAGTTGCAGGGGGCAGAAATTAACTTAGTTAGATAAGTCTATCTACTAAAGTCTATCTATATAAATAGTATTAGTGGACCCGTTACTAGCTATTAGGTTTTCCCTTACCCTTTATACTCTTTAACTAACTATATTATAACTAGTATCTTACTACTACCCTTAATTTATTAAACTATTTCTTTAAAATATACTAAAAATAATAAAGATAACTCTTTTACTCTCTTAAATAGGGTCCTTTGCTTTTATTAAAATAAAAGACTTATAGTACGCCCTAGTAGTAGCCCCTAAAGCTCTAGTCTAGAGGTAGAGAATCTTATCTAAAAGGTTTCTTTCTAAATCCCCCTCCCTAGTTGTATTAAAGAATTTATTTAGGGGGAAACTTTATATATATATATAAGTTAATATATAGGAGTTAAGTTAATAGGCTAAAGGGAACTTAGGCTTAGGCTATAGATACCCCTCTTAAATATCGCCATTAGCTCATCAGACAATATTATTAAAAAGACCTCTCCGGCTAAGCCGCATAAGACTATCAATTCCAAACCCAATCCAGCCAATCCTATCACCACCAGCTTAACAGACAATAATATCAACATAACCTCTACAGCCAAGCCGCAAGGGATAGCGGAATCCACACCCAATCAAGGCAATACCATCACAGAGATCACCACTAGCCCAACAGACACCACCAGCTTAACAGACAATAATATCAACATAACCTCTCCAGCCACACCACAAGGGACAGCAGAATCCACACACAACCCAGGCACTAAGCCCTAGCCAATATAAGAGCAGCTTGTTTATACTCTCCGTGGGCTTATACTAACCATAAAAAGGCAGAGACCCCAACCCGTACGGTTAGAAGGAAAGTCTTATTGTCCGTTTCCTACGTACAAACGCAGTCAACAGCATTTTACCAAATACAAGAATACCTAGAAGCATATCAAAAAGGTACACAGGGAGAAAGAGTCTTTCCCATATACATACAACAGCAGAAGGAGCTTCAAGACCTACAAATCTCTTCAACGTCATCAGAAGATAACGTATAAGATAAAAGCAACCCCTAGAAAGTATAAGCCTCGTTCCAGAAAAACACACTTTCCACACTAGTTAATCTATAATTAAGAAGATTGTATGTCTATTTTGCCCATAATTAGTTCTCGATCCTATCAAACATATTGCCAACTATTATTACAGACGCACTCGGTACAAATGTCTAGATTAACACTATGCATTCGTATTTATTTATATAAGCCATCTTAATACCTATATAATGTCTATAAAACACGTTAAGGACACTGTAAAGTGTCCTCACAATTCTTATAGCTTTACTACGACTAAGCTAAAACTAATCTCTAAAGTAGTAAATTATTTTTATAAAAACTAAGTAGTAGATAAGGACCGGCTTATAGGACTGTATCAATATTCCTGGGTAAGCTATCACAAAAAGACCCTTCTTAAATAAACTAAGTTAGCGGCATATATTAGGCATCACTTAAGGAACGAGAGGGTCTAGTTAATTTAGAATTATAACTATAGTAACTAAAGCGCCTATATACACCTTCTACAGAAATCATTAATAATCCTCTTTATTACTAGCAGGTCCGTCTCCCTAGTAATATTGTTATTAAAAAAGGTACTATAGTTTAGTAAAATATATACTATATCTATTTACCCTCACTAAAGCGCCCACAAAAGGGGCTTCTACCCTTTTTTACCCCGTATCTCCAGATCAGTACCCCTTTTAAGTAAAAACTGCGCACAACTACTAAAGCTATATAAAACTACTACTAATAGTAGCGTATTACTATAGTTGTTTCTAAAGTTAACACCTATTATTAATTAAAGGTCGTTACTCTTTTCTATAAATAGGAAGTATAGGAGAAAGAGGTTTTACTTATTTCTATAAAAAGAAGAACTAGTATTAATTAGTCTATAAAAGAAGTAAAAAATAGTATTGCCCTAAGCCCCTTACTAAATTAATTTAATACTATATTAAAGGTATAGTTTAATAGTATTGGCTTTATTATTAGTAAAATAGTTCCTTAATATATATAGAAGGAAGTAAATAATTCTATTACTATCCTTATTATTAGTTGTTTAATTAAGGTTTATATTGGAGTAGTTAAGTAGCTTTTAGATAGTAGTAATAGCTAGAATAAGGATACCTGTCCTAAGATATTCTAATACAGTTATTAAATTACTATAAAAAATAGTATAAATTAAGGATATAAATAATTTTTTATTTAGTAGTATAGAGGTAGTACTATACTTAGATAACTAGGAAGAGTTGGATTAGTTAATTAGAGTCTCTTTTAAATATTACTTTAAGATACTTATTATAAAAGAGTTAGGTATCCTAGTGGTGTTTTTTAGTGAGTAAAGCTAAGCTAAAGGGGGGGTCTATAGTTATAGGTATAGGGGGAATAACTATAATAAGTGGGTTAGTTATTATAAATAATACTCTAGGTTAGTATATATACTAAGGGTTATTACTTTTTTAAGTATAAAACGCTATAGTAAATAAGTTAAATTAAATAATTAAAATTAAAATTATATATATTTATTTTGTATTTTAGTATAAGTAGTAAATAAATAAAAAAAGGTATTTAGTCGCTTTCTACTAGTTTACTATAGACACTAATAGAGCCTAGACTTGTATATATAGAGTAAGTAGTAGGATATTTAATTACTAAAGTCTCTTTACTACTTACTATAATATATTCCTAAATAATATAGTTTATATAGTAGTAAGACTTAAATATATTTTTTAACCTATCTACTTATATCTACTAATTAACAAAACCTCTTTTCTATAACTACTAAATCTTTCTAAATATCCTTTTTTTAGTTTATTATCTCTTTAGAGTAATTCTTTCCCACTTTATTTTAATTTTAATATAAAGCTTTACTAAACTAGTTAAATGTATAGTTAAGTACTATTAGTTGTATTCGCAAGGTCTATATTACATAGACTTAGCTTTATTAAAATCCACTAAAGACTTTTTAAAAAGATTAATTATAAAATAAAGTAAGTTAAGTTAGTACGTATACTTTACTATAGTTAAATTAGTAAAAACAAACTACGGGTTTAAAAGTAAAGCGCGCCTAACTTCTTTACTTTAAGAATTTATAACTTACCCTATTAACTAATAAAAAGCTTTTATAAACTAACTTACCTAAGTAGTTAATACTTTAAAAGAGCCTAAAGACGCTCGATTAATTAAAATAGAGAAAGCTAATAGTGTGGTACTATCTGTAAAACGTTGTTATATATAGACTATTTATTTATAGGTTCTTTATTTTAATAAACGTTTTAAATACTAATACTAATATTAATAATAACGCAGAAGAATATAAACTATCTTCCTTAGTAATATACTATGTAGATATACAAACTATTAATCTTAAATATACTATCTTAAAATAAGTATTTTTAAATATAGTACTAGTTACTTCTAAGTATATTATATTAAAAAAAATATTAATTAATATAGTATTATATAAGGGTATATATTTTAAAGTACTCTTTAAGCTAGCTAAGGCGCTTTTCTAAGAGTAATTTTAGAACTTAATTTAGAGAGTTTAGAATAAAAGCCTACTTTAAGTATAACTAGTTAATATATTAATAGTATTCTACTTATCGTAAATTTAAGAGTATTATAAATATTAAATAAAAATTAGTATTATAATAAAAAAGGTATTTAAAATTACTCTTAAGTACTTTAAAGTAAAAGTTTTAATATTAACCAGTATTAAATTAGTTACTTACTTGGGCAGTAGTTAGATAGAACCTAACCTATTAGTAAAATTACAGAACTATTATAAAGACTTCTCTAGCCTATTTTAAGGGGATATATATAAAGCCGTTTATATATCGCTAATATACTAGTAAGAAATAAATAAAATACTTAGCTATACTAATTACCTCTTTATAATAATAATAAACTAGGTAAGTAAGGGGGCTAAATTAATAGTATTTATAGGGGAATAGAGAGTAGTAGCTATTAAGACTACTCTATATAGTTAATACTATACTATATTATACTTTTTTTATCCTTCTACTTTTAAAAATAAGACTAACACCTTTTCTTAAAAATACTTATTTATTATAACTACTAATTTAATTAACTAGTACCTATCTTTATTCCTAGTTTCATATACCTTTATAGTATAGCCCTGCTAGTATACTATCTATCTTAATTTAACTACTAACTAAATACCCGTTTTTATATTAAAAAAAAAGGCGTTATTGTTTTTATTTGCGTTGAGTGTCTACTAGTTAAACGACTGCGTTTATTAGCTTAGTTTTAGTCTTAGGGTAAGAATACACGTACTATTATTAGGATATAATTTATGTTAATTACGTAGTTAATATATTTTTTTTAGTACGCTAGGTAAATATAAATAGGGTTTTATAAGTTTATAATAATTGGAGGAGTACTAAAAAGGTTATTTATAGTTGTTTTAAAGACTTTTTAGTTATAGTTTATTAGTTTATAATGAGTAAGTTTAGGTATTACTAGTAGAGCTTAACTAAAGAAAGGTAAATAACTAAGGGCAGAGCTTAGGAGTTAATAACTACTATTAATAACGAAACTATAGTTAAAAAAAAATAAAGGAGGGGTTGGGATAGGTTTAGGAAAAACTTTATTTATTAAGCAATAGCTAGTCTAATAGGCCTAGCTAGGTAATATACTATAACTATTAAATATATAAGCTTTATACAAAGTGTGTATAGAAAAAGAAGATTTAAAAAAAGTAGGGACTTAAGAATTACTAAAAGGAAAATTAAGGACATTTAATATAGCTCTAAAAAGGAGAATTTAGTATTTTAGAAATAAACTAAAATATCCTTAATTTTTTTTTTAACTATTTCTAAGTAAGGAAGAGCCTCCCCGCTTCTTAACTACTAGGAGTAATATTTCTTTTAATAACTATTAAGTATATATATTAAACTAAACTCTTAGGAGTAATTTATAAAAGTATATATAACCTCCCTTTAATAGTAAATAAATAAATAATAGTATTTCCTAAGTATCTTTAGTTATAATATTAGTAAATTACTTTTTTAAGCTTTTTAATAATATTTACGTATTTACTTTAGAATTATTCCTATTAGCGTATTACGTATATAGCTCTAATTCTATTTAAAAACCTAGAGGTATATATAAATAAAAGTTTAAAAATTCTAAATATTATTAACTTAATAGGACTCTTTATAGTTAAAAATAAAATATATATTTTTTATCCTTACTTAAAGCTATTACTACAGAAATAGTAGCTACTAAAATATTCTGTATATATAGCTATATAAACTAGGCTTAATTAACTACTTAAAAAATAGTAAAAGGATAATTAAAAATAAAACCTAAGTAATTATAATCAAACACTTTATTAAACTACCTATACTATTTATTTAAAGTATAGAGTTATTTCTTCTAGACTAGCACCGCAAAGTTTATAAAAGTATTAGTCTACTACTACTAACTTTTAAAAGTAAGAAAGACTAAAAAGAAGTTATATAAATATACAAAAACTCTTATAGTATCAATACTATTACTCCAAAAGTCCTCCTAAAATACTAAGTACTATATTGCTTATGTTAAGCCTAAGTGGCACATCCCCCTTTTTAAATAGTAGTAGAACTACTACTACTTTTAATATTATAGTAGGGGGTTAAATAGGATTTATTTAATAAAAAATATAAGTAAAAAGGCCTCTTAGTCTACCCTTTTTATTACAAAATTTACTTAAAAATACTTATACAAATCTCCTATTATAGTTACCTATTAATACTTATATTTATTTAGTAAAATAAAGTAGTTTGGGTTTAGAAAAATATTATTTTAATATATTTATAAACTATAAATTAAGTGGGCTTCTATTTTTAAGCTGGAATTTATTCTTACTTATTATTTTTTATATTATATTATATTACATTACATCTATAATAAAACACTAAACTATTATTTAAAAGTAGTTATAAACTATTTTAACTAATTTTTTACCTTATCATAGTGTAGAATTAACTCCTAGTAACTATTATATAACTTATTTCTCCCTTAATACTATACTTCTATAGTATATATAAGCTTTATAACCCTAACTATTAATTATAAATACTATACTACTCTTTTTTTTAGTGTTTACTTATCTAACCTTTTAATATTTATAATACAGTATAAAACTCCCCCTAAAGTTCACCTAGGCCCTAACGTACTTAACCTTTTAATATTTATAATATAGTATAAAGCTTACTTTAAGGTTTACTTAGGCCTTAACTTACTAGGTATATTTAAAACTTTATATAGTTTAATATAAAAAGTTAATAACCTATTACTAAAAAATAACTAAATAATTAACTAAGACTTAGTAAAGAAACTTAACTTTACGGATATTACGGCTTATAAAGTTTCTATAACCTAAGAAAAAGTAGTATTTTTTAAGTAATAAATAAAATCACTAGTATATATTAAATACCCCCTAAAACACACTAGCGTTACTTATAAAATTATAAAAAGTACTATTATAGTTAAGGAACCCGTATAAACTTTATAATAAAAGACTTAATAGTTAAAGACTCTACTATTCCCCTTTTAAATAGTTACTTTTAAGTAATTATCCTATAACCCTTACTTATAGACAAAAACGGGGATCTAGTAGTTGTTTTTTAGAATTAAAATTAAAAGTAAAAGTCGGTTTATTATAAATAAAACCTACTAAAAAGGGCGTAGATACTTAGTTTAGGAACTTAGCTTAAAGTAAAAGGAAAAGTAAGATTCTATAGCATTATCTTTACCATACTAGGTGCTAGTAAAGACACAGACAGAGACACAGACGGGGAGGCAGATAGGGATACAGACTAGAATATAGATAAAAATATAAATGGGGACATAGACTGGGACACAGACTGGAACACAAATAGAAACACGGGTAGAGACGTGGACGGAGACACAGACGGAGACCCAGGCAGAAACGCAGGTAGAGACGTAGGTAGAGACGTGGGTAGAGACGCGGGTAGAGACGCGGATAGAGATGTAGGTAGGGACGTGGATAAAGATATAGGTAGAAATATAAATAGAGATATATTAGGGACCTAATAATAAATATAATAAGTTTCTTACTTAATTATATCTAGTAAGGAAAAACTAGGCTATAAATATCTATAGTAGATATACTAGTAAGCTATTTACTACTTTAATATATTTTTTCTTCTAGTAAATTAAAGGGGAAAAGAGCTTTATTATAACTAATAAGGCCTATATTTTATACTTTTTAATAAGGGCCTTAACTAACTACCTCCCCTATAGCTCCTACATTTTCTATATCTACTACTCCTATAAGTACTATTAATATACTTAAACTACTTAATTCCTCCTATAAACTACTAAAATACTAACTACCCTTAGTTAATACATTATATAATTATAAACTAGACTTATACTTAAAACTAATAGTATTATAGAGCACAATACTTCTAAAAAGGTAAAAAAAATAAAAAAGACTATAACTAAATTAAGTTAATAAGTTAAAATTAAACTAACCTATTCCTATTAATATTAAGCTACTAATAAAACTACTTAAGAAACTACTATTTAGTTTAGCCTTTATTAAAGGGTTTAGGAGTAGTGTATTTACGCTAGTATATAAGTCTTTTAGGGTAATTAAATTAGATCTAGGGTATATATAGGGCTCTAAAATAGGCGTTCTATATATTAGTCCTAAACCACTACTACTATTTTAAACTAAAGATATAATTAAACTAGTAGTTTTAGTAGTAAATTAAAGCTAGTTTATTATAACTCTATAGGCTTTTTAGAATTTTACTTTTAATATTTTTTTATTAGTTTTATAATTAGTTAACTTAGCTATAAGTATATTTAGTTTAAAAGCTATTTTAGAATTATACTTAATAAACTAAAAAAGGCCTAAGCTATAGTAAATATCTTTATAACTACTTATATATTAATAAAAAAAAACTTAGTAAAAACTAAATATATATTTAATATTTAGTAACTAACTTAGTAATATAGAAAAGTATAAAACTATAGTACTATTTAAAATAAAGCTTAGATAGAATTTAAATAACCTTACTACTTTTAATATAAAATTAGGCCTTTTTTTTATTAATATTTTTAAAGTATAATAATTATAATTTAAAAGCTTTTATAAGTTAGTTTTAAATGTTAAGTATACTATAAAATATACCTTTAGTAGTAGTATAAAGCTTAAATACTAAATAACCTATATAGCTAGTAAGTTTATTTAAAATACTATTAAAAAATCTATATCTTTTTATTAACTTTTTTAGTAGCTTTTCTTTATTAGTTTATTTAAAAGTTTTAAAAAGTATTTTAAATAGCCTTAGTAATAAGTTCTTTTTTTTAGTACTATTTCTATTAGTTGTAACTTTATTTAAGAAAAACTCTTAAAAAATCCTAGTGTTTTTATTAATAAAAGTAAATTTAAAAACTAGTATCTATTTATTACGTCTTTTACTACTATTATTAATAGAATCCAAAAGCTTTACTAAGTAATTACTATTATATAGTATATTTTTTAGAGTTATATACTCTTTAAAGTACTTTATTTAATAAAATTCTACTAGTATAATAAAGGAGGGAGTAGTCTTACTCGTCTTTACTATATCTATTAAATAACTAACTCTATTTAATATAATTTTTATAAAATTTATTATAATAACTATACTAGACTATTTACTAATAGTTATAGTAACTACCCTTTTCTAGTCTTTTATAACTAACGTCTCCTCTAGGAGAAGGTAGAGGTTTTAATTAATAATACTAGCTTCTTTTAATAGTATTGCTTTGTTTTTATTATAAGCTATATAAGCCTTAGGTCGTTTACTATTAATATTTTCCCTTTAGGCTTATAGTACTAGTATATAAAAGGGCAGTTTATTAAGACTTTTTTTAAAGTAGTAATATTTTTTGTTATACTTAAGACCGGCTTAATCCTAAAACTACTTACTCCTAACACTTAATAACTAAAAAGTATTACTTTTATAATTCTTATATATACTTATTTTACTTAAAAATAGTAGGGCTTTTTTATGTTTTATATTATTTAGTTATAACTAAAAAAAGAACTATTAAACTATTTATAATTTTTTAAACTACTTACTTTAACTAAAAAAGTATATATAAATATTATTAATTATAATATTAAATATATCTAAGTTAGCTTCTTAGTAACATAAAACTAATATAATCTTACTTTTAATAAAAATTCCTTTAAAAGGCTTAAAAATAAACTTTACCTATTTAATATAACTATTACTATATAAAAATCTAACTATAATAATTATTTTATATTTACTATTCTTATATTAACTATAAAACTTAAAGTTTAAAGCGCTCTCTAGAATATTAATTACTCCTATATTAACCTACTAAATAGTATAAAAAATAAATAAGTTAAAGAAAAAGGTAACTTAAAAAAAAGCTACCTAGGGGGGGAAGAGTACCTATTAAACCCATTAACTACTAGGTAGAGTCCTTCTCTACTAGTACTATATACTTAGCTCCTTAGTCTTATAGTAGGTCCCTTACTTATTAGTACTAATAAAATATATATTATCCTTTTTTTTTCTAAAGGGTACTTAACTTAGCGTTCTACTAGTAAAACCCTAATACCTTTTATAGTACAGAAAATACTATAGCTAAATACTCTTTTGTTAGTCTTTATTATACAATACCTAAATATTTTAACTACCTTAAAATAATAAAGTACTTAAAATAAAAAAGTACCTTAAGATAATAGAAATATTACTTAAAAGTAAATATATATCGGGTCTAAAATACCCCCTACTATTATACTTTAAATCTACACCTTACTACATTACTTAACTACCTTTTTTTTAATACTTATACTCTAAAATATTATTACCTATAGCTTATGTAATTACTCTAATCCTAGCTTTTAACCTAACTACTATAAATCTCGCCCTCGGGATCTTATACTAGTTATAGTAGTTTATTAGTACTAAGACCGCATAGTACTATTACTATAATACATTTATTCTTTTTTAAAACCTTACTAGTCTCGTACTATACTTTTTTTAATTAGCCCTCTAGGCCTCCTAGGAGGCTATTCTTAACTCACTATAGCCTATCCTCCTTATTACATAAGTAGTTTATTTAAATATTACCTAAGTAAGTAGACTAAATAAATAAATATAGTTTCGCACTTAATAACCTAATATTACTAGCCTAGTATAGGGATTAAAGCCTAGTTTATTAAAAGCTTATAGCTTATCTAGGTTATCTAAGTAATAATAATTATCTCTAGCGTAGTACTTATAGGAGGCGTATATATAATATTAATACAGCCTAGTCTTTATTTACCTTTTATATTACTTAGGCTCTTAGTACTAACTATAAACTATATCTAGTCCCTTTTTAGCGTTAATCCTTCTCTACGTTATTATATTTTATTCGTAGTCTATACAGTTATCCCTTCTTTATCCCTTTTATCTCTTATTCCTATTAGAACTAAAGTCATCTACTTAGTTAGTAAATCACTACTTAAATTAGTTACTCACTAATACTCATACAAGCCGCCTTTTCTTATTTATTTTTATCTAAAATTACTATAGTATATTATAGTATAGAGAAACTGGATAGGCCTTTATTAGTAGGCCGGCACAGCAGCAGCTACCTTATAAATATCACTTCAGCTGGCCTAAGGAATAAAGTATTTTATTTATTATCGCTAGTCTATTAACAGACCTATATATATAACTAGTGTTACTAGTAAGTCTTAAAGAAGGGGTCAAAATTAAGAACAGAAAAGCCCGAATTGCGCGCCTAAGTATTTCCTATTTAAAATTATCTGTGTAACCATAGAATAAACCGCATGCTGCCTTACGTTACACGGCCGGTTACTTTATAGCTCCATAAATCTACTTAATACTTATTCTTCCTATATATTCTACAACCCTAAATACTTTATTAAATCCTTAATAAAAGCAAAAGCCGTATCCTAATCCAGCATAAATATACTCGTATATATCTTACACCTTTTAATACTATTCTAAGACCCTACTAAATAATTAAACCTAAATACTATTATATAGCTAACTCGTATTAGCTAGAAAATAACACATTACATTATATAGCTATCAGACGCGCGTAAATCTATATGTGCCGATCGCCTAGATAATAAGGATCGCAAGTCCTGTACAGCCGAAAGAGCGTAGTAGAGAAGACGATTTAATTACAGTAACTCTAGTCTTTCTAATACTTTCCTTACCTTATAAATACCCAACCCACTAGCTGCCCCTAACAATCTCAGTGCGTACAACAATCTCCCTAATTTAAGTGTTTAATATATACCTATACGTTATCGTGTACTTTAACTACAGCCATAAACACATATAATTGTACACATACCGTCACTATAAATAGTTTAATTCTTACCACGGTTAACTTAAATCGTCAAAATATCCATTTTATGCCCTAGTTTAGAAGTAGGGCCGACTAGATTTAGTTTGCAGTGTTAAGTGCGCCGATACAGTGGGTGGTGAATTGTAAGTTTAAGAAGACATATAGGGTACTTAAGCTGATATATAGTAGTAAGTCTGTGTTTAATAGAGAGGCCACTAAGTTTCATAATCTGCCTACTAAAATCCAAACTAGTAATTTTAAAGAGTCTAAAAACCTCTAACTCTAGCTAATTAATTAGTAGTAGTTATAGATTGGCTGAAGAAGATTATAAAGGCCGGGGCGAAGGCCACGGCAGAGGCCACGGCGGAGGCCACGGCGGAGGCCACGGCGGAGGCCACGGCAGAGGCTATAGCAAGCACCACAGCGAGCACCACGGATATACAAATGTCGTTTGAATTTAATTAACTCATTTAGTAGCTAGCCATAGCGGCCAATTTACACTACATCTAGCTTACTACAAAGTACATATTGTTAAAATCCCAAAATCACTTTAATATAACACAAACTCCCCAACCTCATCAGTACAGTTCCTCCTTTCGCCTATTAATATGACACAGTTATGCCCACCATTTCTCACTACCGTATTAGTGGAGTATCAAGAATACTATTACAAAAGAAGCTTTTGCCGGGCAAAAGCTTCAAAGGTACGCATAGAAGAGTCTACTCTCTATAAGTGTAAGAAGACTATATAAAACACAGCTAAGGACGGATAAAATAGTGTCTACCCAGTGGTAGGGCCAAGGGACCCTAGACAAGAAAAAGAACTAAAATTAGATGCATCACTTATCAAAAAGCATTTTAGCTTTTACAACCCAGCCAAGCCCCTCCTAAGGGATTTCCACCTATAAAGCAGCATATTCACTAAAGACAAAGCGCTAGAGATGTCAACAGTCATCCCAGGCAATAATAAGTATTATTTATAAATAAAATAAGATCTTTCCTTCTTAATGTGCTTTATATCAAGCTATACGCATAAAGACAACCAGCTACCCTTAGATATAGGAGTGCTAGTACATAGTATTTTTAGTAACAACTATTCCACAATACTTCGTTATCACTAAACTAACTAGAAGTATTAATTACTCTAGTATTCTTTAAGCCTAGATTTAGTACCCCAAACTTATTTATTTACTGTATCGCCCAGCAATTTCCTAAACCTACACAACATTAACAAACATAGCTTCTACTCCCGCAAGTAGTTGTAAAACAGCTACTATCATATATTTATAAATAACCCCAAAACCCGTCACAATACTTCCTATATATAAGATTTATATACTACTAAAACCTTTACTCTAAATACTTATTTCCTAATAACTTACTAGAATTTACTATCTATAAGTCTTATACGTACCTATTAGCTAGTATTATCTATATTATAAAATTAAATATTAGTACTAACTAATAACTTATACCTAGTACAACCTTCCCTACTAAGTAGCTATAATACTTAGCCCTACTTAGTATAACAATATCCTTAACTTTATAAGTAGTTACTATAACTACTTTTATTTTTATAAGTACATTTTAATTTTTATATAAGTGTTTTTAGTATAGTATATAATAGGGAAGGTTATATACTATCCTCTTTAGACTTAGCCTTAGAGTTTAAATACTATTCTATACATTCTTTACTAAAATCTCTAAGTCTACTAAAAAGTATCATAATTTATATTTAGTCTACTAGTATTACTAAGTTACTTATAATAAATAGCTATAAAAAAAAGTATAGTAGTTTTAAGTAGTTCTACGTATTTATAGTTTAGTAATTTAATTATACTTAAGAACACTTAATACGTATAAGAGATAGTAGAACTTGTAGTTTTATATCTATTTACTATAATTAGTAACTACAGGTACCTAAGTAAGATATTAGTACAGTGTGTATAAGTATAGTACCCTATAAACGACCCTATACTTAAGTACTTTAGTACTAAATTAAATATAGTAAATAGGTAATATTAAATACATAGTTATTAAAAGGTCTTGTATTACCTAAAGTACACCTATAATCCAGTAGAGGCACAGTTCTAGCTTAGTTTATTATTAAAAAAGAACTAGCGTAGAGAACTTAAGAGATAGTATCTATTTAGTGTCTTATTAATTTAAGTTCTACCTAAGGGAAAAAACTAATAAAGATAAGTAGTTACTTAGTGTTTTTAAGGGGTACAATAGCCGTTATTTTATATAAATACTTGTAAAACCCTTTTTAATTATAACTTTACCCTATTCTATTAACTTAATACTAACTATACATACTCTATTAGAATATTTATTAACCCTTACCTACTATAAATAGCTATCCTTATATAAATAGGTTTACCTACAATATTAACTACTCTAAATAAGTTTTAATCCGCGATTTACGCTATAAGAATTACGTAATTATACGTATAATTATCTTAAAAGGTCCGCTAGTATTAACTCTATAGTAAAGTATAATAGAGGAAACAGACCCCCCCTAAACTAAAAAGCACCTCGTCAACTAGACCCCCTAATAAACTAGCTTCTATTCTTTAAGAGTAGTTGGCTAATACAAAATAATAAAAAAGGGAAAATAAGGGGAATTTAGGCTAGTAGCAGTTCCGGGTCTTACAAGATTAAGGGTATTAAGTAGTATCTATATTTATAACTAGTAAGCTATATAAGTAGTAAAATATTATTAACTATATAAATAGCTACATAGGCCTAGACCTAGTAATTAAGAGAGTCTAATATAGAAAAAGTAAAGGACTCTAAATATCTATAAGGCCCCGCGTATTGAAGTATACCTAAATAGTACGACACTTTTACTCAAAAATAGTAAAAACTAAGTATATCTAGATATTCCTACTTTATATTCTTACTTTTTTTAGTTTTTTAGCCCTTAACTACGTCCAGTTCTACTTACCTATATAGCTTAAGTATAATAAAAAAAGCGCGGCACTCTAGCTAGTACTACTATAGTTAATAGATAATCTCTAAGAAACTCTTATACTTTTTATTTAGCCACTATTTAATAAATTTATATTCAATATTATATTAAATAAGGAGGACCCTAAATCTTAACGCTTAATTACTAAGGCTAATTCCCTAACTACTATACTAAGGGTACTTACTGTTAAACTACCGTCCGTATTCACAACCTTAGTATTAATAGTCTATATAATAGTATCTTTAATTTTTAGTTATATTGTCATTAGTGTCGTATAGTACTATACCTTCCCCCCTATCACTAAAGTAGTTTAAAAGTATAAAGAAAAAAGGAATAATACTATATAAAAAACTACTCCTTAAATAAATAGAATCTAAAATTAATAGGTATTAGTTTGGATAAAAGTAATAACTATAAGAAATCTTAATAAAAATACTTATATTTAATATAATAGTTAACTATTTAACTTTTCTACTAAAGAGTACTCTAGACTAGTACTATACTTCTTTTTATTATCTTTAGTAGTAAATTTAATAGAGTATTAGTAACCTAGCTTATTTATTAGCTAGTATCTCTTAAAACTACGTTACTAAAAAAGATACAGAGTTATATAAAAGCGGGCTACATTATTAGTATTCTACTTAAAAAATACTAGTACAATAAAGATACTATAAGGGACCCTAGGTTAATATTTATAAATACTAAAGGGGTTAGAAAGACATACTAAGTCTAGAAAAAAGTATCCTAAGTCTAGGAAAAAGCATCCTATATTCTAGGGGATCTTAAGTATATTATTATAGCCTTTAGAACTATAAGTTCTAGAGGTTCTAGCTAAAGCACTAGCACTCTAAAATCAAAGTATCTTAACTACTTTATATTTAACCTTTTATATAATAAACTAAATTATAGTAGTAATAAAGGTTTATTTTTAAGTTAAGCGGGCGTACTATAAATATTTATTATAGATAGGCTCTAAAATTCATCTACTACAAGTGTACTATAAATATATTATTAATTATATAGTTATAAATAACCCCCCTAAGACTATAGGCCTCTAACGGGGACACTAAACACCCTCGCTAGGACTAGGTTAATTTTCCGTTGCTTAAATCTAAGTAAACCTAAGTAAGGTGCTTTAAAGTAGGAGGTTAGTAGTAGAACCTTAATAAACTTATATACTTATAAGACTTAGCCTAAATAAAGTAATAATCGGCTTATAAAACAAGTTAATAATTATATTCTATTCTCTTAAGTAAAGCTAGTAAAATATAAATCACTTCTTGGTATATATGTATGTTTGCTAGTACGGCATTTTTAGTTAAAGCTAGATTTTAAATACTACTTCCTCCTCTTTAGCTCTTCAGACTTTAGTAACTTATTCTATAAAAAGCCCTCCTTACAGCAAAAATACCCAGGTCATAGTACTATACATTACCCCTTACTAATAAGATATAATATATAAGATACTAGGATAAGTACACAGCTGTATTTTAATATGTATTTATTATAAACTTTTGCTCTTTATACTCTTAAATAACTATTTTTATTACCTCGGCCTAGTTTACATATACCCACATCTTATCTAGTAATCGCGCCTCTTACTACTATAGCTACTTATATAGCTATTTCCGTACTATAAAGTAAAAAACGCCCTTTTATTAATAATCCTAGAAACTAATAGCCTACTACTTTTATACCTCTACTTAAGTCTAGCCATAAGTATCGCTATTTATTTACTAACAAGTTATTAACTATAATAACACCTATAATACATTAGTACTAATAGCTTTAATACTATAAATATTATCTCCCACTAGTCCATCCTTATAAGTACTACCTACTTAATTAACCTTCTTAACTACTTTAGCACTATACTAATAAGTAAAGATACTATTTACTTAAGTACTAAAACGTACCTATTTAAGACTATAACTAATATCTAGTCTTAACTCCTAACTATATCCCTCTTAAAAACCCTACTACTATAAAATAAAATACTTATATTAAAAGCGTTTCTTACTTACTATAACTATACCTAATAGTAGCTACTCTTTAGAGTAACTTACTAGCCCTAAGCTTTTACCCCTATTTAAATTAATTTATTCTCCTATATACTAAAAAACCACAATAATATTTAAGCTATAGTAATACCCTACTATAGCTTAATATTCACAAAGCTAATAAAACTTATAATATTCTATTACTAAACTTTTAGTAGCTACCCCTATAATATAGTTAAGCTACTAATACAGTTCCGCATAAGTAAAAAGTAGCTTAAGTATAATCTCTACCCCTCCTATAGGTAATTTTTATTCTACTACAACCTAATAATACTTTTAATAAGTATATAATAACTATTAATAATTTAAAAAGAAATATAATAAACTAAAACTATATATAAGTTACTATAAAAAAAAATAAAGTATAAGTATAAATAAAATAAAGTTATAATATAAGTAATTAAAATCTTTTTTATAAACTACTTACTAAATAGTTCTTTATTAATAGTAAAATTAACAAATTAATAGTCTCCTTTATAGTTAAATTTTAAAAAAGTTAATAAAGTATTAAGAGCTTATATAGAGATATTAAGAATTTAGTAAATACTATTAAGGGCTTAGTTACTATTATTAAGGACTTAACTACTACTATTAAGGCTAAGAGTAATAGTAAGATAAAAAGTAATGTAGTAAAATTACTACGGCTGGTAATTATAGCTAAATCTTAATTTACTAATAAGGAGTAAAATACTTTAGCTTTTGTTAAAACAGCTTTTCCTACTAATAGTAAAGTAGATAGTAATAATATATTTTTTGGATTTAGTTAAATAAGCCTAATATAGGAAGTTAAAAAGGAATAAAGGGGTAAGTATAACTATATTATAGAAGCTAAAAAGAGTTGTATACTAATTAGTGTTTTTAAATATAGTAATAGAAGTAGTAATATTAGTAACTTAACTGTTCTTATAAGGTATTTTAGTTACTTTAAAATACTATATAGTGATACTACGTATTATTTTATTGTATAATAATACAAAGTTAGTACTTAGTTAGGGGGTTAATAAGTAAGAGTAGACCTTATACAGCTTCTTTTAGAGCTAGGATCTCTATAAATTATACTATACTTTTTACCTTACTTCTTTTTTATTTTATTCTAGTTATAGCTGTAATTGTAATTAAAACTAAGGGTACTTAGTAAAAAAGCCTATAAATATATAGATCGCGGGCCCTCTAGAGTAAGTCCTAACAAAAGAATATAATATTCATAGCTTACTAAAGGCTAGTAGAAAAAAAGCTAAATAGCTACTAGGGCTCTAAACTAATAATAAAAGAGTAGTTACTTAGTTTAAGTACTTATTATAAACTAGGGTATATTAAAACTAGTAGTATACTTATTTACTTATTTATTTATTAACTTATTTACTTATTTATTTATATACTAACTACTATATATTTACTATATTTTAACTACTAGCCTCTACCCCTATACGCCTAAATCCACCCACGTTCACACATATATACTTCCTTCTCTAATATATATACATTATACTATACTAAAAGTAACTAACCTAGTTCCTCTATTTTAATAATTCTACTAGTAGACGTATCTACTAAGGAATAAAAGCTAATATAGTTATAGTAAGTCTAAAATAATTAATACTAAATCTAGCTAAACCTAATTTTATAAAAATAGTTAATTTATATTTTTTTAAAGTTAGTAGTATATAACCTCGCTTTATCTCTAGCTATAGCTTAGAATTACTATAAAATTATATTTTATATTTAATAAAATACTACTTCTTAAATAAACTATAAGTATAATATTAATCTTACTAAAATAAATATAAGTAGAGTTTATACTTTATTCCCTACTTAAGTTAAGCTAATATAGGTTCTAGCTATAATTTCCTAGTTACTATTTATAAAAAAGCCTACTATTTATAATATATAAATAAATATAATGTAACTTTAAATATAGATATTATTTATTAATTACTAATAATTAGTATTAAAAATATACCTAGACTTAAAAATAATATTAGGTTAAGGTAATATATTTTAATAATAATTATTATGAAAGTAATTATAAAGACTATAAAAAAAAGGGGTCTAAGCTAAAAGTAGTATAGGAGTATTTAATTAATAAAACTAAATTTAATTTTAATTTAGAATAATAGAAGGGGGTTAGTAAAGTTATAGATTTTTTATGTTAATGTTAGGATTTTAAGTAGTAAGTAGTTTTTTAGAGTGTTTAAAAATAGTGTAATTTAGTTAATCCTTAAAGTTAATACTACCTAGTCCTTAAATTTTAAAGTCTATTATAATCTTCTTTCTACCACAACCTAAAGACTAGATTAAAACTAATTTAGCGTTAGTTTATACTAGCTACTAGTAAAAAATAGAGCCTAGGTATATAGTATAGAATAACTCGTAATAAGTAGTAAGTAGTTTTTTAGGTAGTAAAATAGTTTATAAAGCTGCTTTTTTGTATTAATAAAGTGATTTTAAGTAAGACTATTATAAGCGAAGGCTAGCTACTCCTTAGTGGGGTAAGGATAGGTAAGGTTTTATACTTAGTTACTAAGGGTATATTTAACCCTTACTATGTACTAAAGAACGGAACTAGGTATTTCCTTTTAGTATTTAAAAACTAGTATATCTTTATTAAACTACTACTTCCTATTAATAGCTATAGTGTACCTATACGCCCCTACTACTATACCTTTTACGTGGAATAAATAGAAAATAAATTCTTAACTTTAAGGAGGTACTTAAATCTTATATATAGTAAAAGCCCCTATGTCGGAAATCAACTAAAGTACTTAAAAACTAGTACTGCGCCTATTCTTACTAATATACAGCACTTCCTCCCACTACTACTCTTTTACTTACTTACTCTAGCGTATCTATATCTTTAACCTTTAATAGTACTTAATAATAATATTAGTAATTCTTTTAGAAATTATTTCCTTAGAACTTATTAATTTAAAAAATAAAGTACTATTTTTATATTTTATTTCTTTTATTAATTTATACTTTATAAGCCTCTTAGATAGTAGCCTCTTTCTTTACGTTCTTAGGGTAATTACTAACTAAGAAAATATAGAGATTATAGTAAACTCTATGGGAATAGATATAGTAAAAAATCTATTAAAACCCGTACTCTATATCTTAAAAGCTTTATTAAAGTTTAGTTAGTTTAAAAAAAGTAAAATTAATATCCTTAGTATTAACTTAATAATAAAGGAATATAAAAAAAATAGTTTAAGTCTATAAAGTACTATATTAAGTATTATACGGGTAGATACTTTATAAAATACTTTAAATAGTGTTTAAGTTTATTAGTATTTATAGTTTTATAGAATATACTGTAGGAGTTACTTAAGTAGGAGATACTATACTTTATATAAAAGGAGTTATACTCTTTAATTAAAAAATAAGTAAGAATAACCTTTACTCTTGCCTACTTATTCCCTATACTAATAGTTTTTAGTTTATAATTCCTAAATACTTATTATTAAGTCTAGTTTTTCTTAAGTATTTAACTTATTCCTAGAAGCTGGACTTAGTAGAAGCTAAAGAGGATTTCTAATAATAGTTTAATAGTAAATATAATAGTAACTTATTAAATAATAGTATAATATAGTAGTAGTATATCCTGTCTATTATATAGACTTTTAAAGTACTTAAATCCCCCTCCCTTTTAAATAATACTTTACTTAATATTATTTTAAATCTTAGCTTTATTAAAAATATTAGACTCTATGTAGAACTTATTAGGATAAATAACTCTAATAGATTATTTAAAAATAATAGTTATTTTAAAACTGCCTTTAACTTGGCCTTTTTTAAAAAAAACTAACTTTATTATAATACCTTTATTGTAAAGCTAGAGATAATTAAACTATTTCTCTTACTCTCTTTATTTATAAGTTATAGTTAATATTATTAGGTTTAATTAATTTAATAATTATTAAAACTATATACTAAAACGCCTAATAATAAACCTTACTATTTAAAATACTTTAAGTCTTACTTAGTATATTTATAATTATGACGGCTTATGTCTATCTTAGTATTAGGATACTAGTATTATTTATTTCCTAATATAGTTTATTAGCTATAAGATTTTTTAATAGTAAATTATTAGTTAGTCTTTATCCCTATATAAATTAACTATACTAAATAACCTCTAAAAAATAACTATAGTAAAGTAAAATAGCTTTAACCTTATTATAGTTATATTAGTTCTTTTAAACTATACTAGCCTTTTACTTAACCTCTATAACTCTAAGTTGGCTATAGCTAAAAATAAAAAAGTTATCTTAAGTTTACTAGAGCTAAGTTATACTACTCCCCTTATAATACTAAATAGATTTTTAAAAAAAAGTAATAAGGGACTTAGTAGTTTTATTAAGGATATATCCTGTCCCCTAGACTATATAGTCCTTAACTACTAAAAACCTTCTTTACTTTTTTTTAAACTATTCTTATTACTACTAAACTATAAAAAAGTAGATTTATAAATAATATATTATTTATAACTTAGAATTTTAGATATAAGGCTAGACTATTACTACGTATTCTATACTATTAAGGGTACTAATAAAAAAATAAGTTAGTATTAATTTACTTAGTATTAAATAGCTGGAATAACTATTAGTCTATAATAAAAAGTAGCTTTAATTTATATTTTTATACTATTAAAACTTTATTATAACTTATTAAATATATACTATTTACTATATAACGCACTATTTACTGTAAATATAGGGGTTAACTTATAAAAAATAACTTTTTTTACTCTAGTGTATCTACCCCTCCCGTAGGTACTTATTTAATAGTAGTAATAAAAAGTATGCCCTTTAATAAAGTGCTATAGCTGTCCCCTAGAGTCTTTTATTAAAAGACGTATCTTTATAAAACAGGTTTCTAAAATATAGATTTACTCCCTTACTATAAATACTTTATAAATACCCCAGCTCTAGAGTACTTAATAATAATAACACTTAGTACCTTTTTAGTAGTCTACTAAGTAGTATATATAATAAGTAACCTAGGGCTTTAGTAATTTAGCTAGATAGAACCTATAACCTCCTAGCTATATTAAATATAATCTCTAGTATAATAAAATAAACTATAATATGTATTTAGTTTTATACTAAGTAAGTATATCGTAATCGTTTACTACTTAATACACCTAGGTACATACACTTAGCTTTTAGTAGTATAGGTAGTTAGATTTAGGAGTCCGTAGTAATTTTACTTAATTGGATTTTATAAAAGTAAGACTTTAATATATATAATTCGTTCTTAGTAAGCCTAATCTACTAGCTCTTTATAGATAGTAAGGCCCTACTATATATTACTTTTGCTAGTAAGAGAGTAATTCTACTTACTTAAAGTTTAGTATATATAGGTATTTTTATAGTTAAAGTAGGTAGGTAGAGGCTAGAAAGTAGAGCTTAGTGCTCAAGTAGCTAAATACTAGATTGCTACTAAGTACTTACCCTAAGTACTAGTACGGAATCTATAAAACTAAAATAAATACTATATCCTTTAGTTAAATACTATTAAAACACAGTATCTACCTATATACAGCTAAATACACACATCCTTAGTTACCTACTTTAGGCAACTATAGCGCATATAGTATTACTAACGTCCCTAGGCACTCTTCTTCTTCTTTATCCTAATTCTACTTCTTTTATACTTTCTCTCTTTATACTTAGTCCCTTTTTTTATTAATATACTAAACTCTACTTTAGCCCTAATAACACTAAATCTTTTTTTAAAGGCTCTTTTATATATAAAATATTATTTATTATAAGTAAAGGTTCTAATAATCCTATTGTATTATTAGGTTTTAACCTTTCTAAAAAATTAAAAAATACTACTACTAAGTAGGTTAAAGCTAGTTACTTAAATACAAAATATACTCTATAAATAATTAATAACTTAATAAATACCTTACTTCTAACTCTACTGTCCCTATAACTTTAAATAAAGTAGTTAAAATAGAAAAATTTAACGCTCTTACTATTCTAAGTGTAGTGTTTAAGACAGAGCTTAAAATCGTATTATTGCATCTTTCTAAACCTTAAAAAAACAATATTAAACTTATTAAAAGCTATAGAAATAAAAAGGATTTACCCGTTACTATTATAAACTAGGATCTAAACAATACTACTATTTTAAAAACTTATATATTTATATATAACACTTAAAAACAATAACTTAACCTAAAAATTATAATAAAGTAACTTATTACTTATTCTATTATAATAACTTAATTTAAAACTAAAGAAAAGGGGATATATACTAACTTATAAATAGTAAAAAAAAAGTATAAAAATATTAATAACTACCTAATGCCCTTAATAAATAATTAACTTAATATTACTAACTATCTAATAATAATTCTACATAATAGACTAATACTACTTTAGAATTAAAGAATAACCCCAGCTAGAATAGTTTATAATTAATTTAATATTACTTAAAAAAATACAATGGTAGGGGCAAAAAACACTTTAACTCTTAAATTACTTAAGTACTTATCTATAACTACTAAAAGTTATTTTATAACCTCTAAAGGGAACCCTACCCCTCTTTATATATTAAATAATACTCTACCTTTAGTTAGTGGCTTTAAAGAATATTTATATAGATTTTAAGTAGCTTTAGAGTTATATGCTAAGGAGTATAAATAGAAAGATTATAAAGAAGTAATTACTTACTATATAGTAGAAGTTAATAAAGAGGATTATAAGGGGGTAATAAATAGCTAGTCCTTTCTGCAAATTAACTATAACTTAGTTAACTAATTATTACTTAACTTTAAAACTATAAAAGCTATAAAAGTAATAGCCTAAAAAGCAAAAGTAGACAAGGAGGCCTTAAGCTATATCTCTAAGGTAACTATAACCTATATAAATAACAAGAATTTCTAGAGTAGACCCTTGTATAGTATACTATAGACTCTTAATAAAACATCTTCTAAACTAAATACAAGCCTTAATAAGCCTATTCTTAACTAGTACCTTTTTAACTAAAACACTAATCTATTTACTTAAAAGCTGTAAATTTATTCTAAAGGGGCCGGCTTTATAAGTAAGGTATTAGCTAAAGATTCGTTAGATATATTAACTAACACTTTAGTACTTAAGGAACCTAAAGAGTTAGTATTTACTAATATAAGCCCGCTAAATAATTAGAACTTATATAAAAGGGTTAGTTATAAAGACTAGGCGCTAATTTAAAGTTAATAGATCTACTATTTAAATAGGGCTAAATATACAGTTCTTTTAAAGCTCTACTATTTCCTATTATATAAGTACTATAATCTTTTTATAGTATTAAATTACCCTATTATATTAATATTACTTTAAAGGCTTATAGTAGAGTGGTGGCTGCTATAAAGAATATAGAGGCACAGTATCTAATCCTTCCTTAACTTACTACGCGTATAGCTTCTTAAGTATTAGGAAACTATAAATAGGTTCCTTAATCTAGTATATAACCTAGTTTCTATACTATTTAAAATAGTTCTATAGTTCTAGTTTATTTAAATAGAATATAAAGGAGATTTAGTTTAAATTAAGTAAGTAGTATTCTATTATAAAATAAAAAGACGTAGTTATAGAGACTAATTTATATAGAACTAACTTTTAGAATAATAACTTAAAAGTATAAATAAATATTTTTAAGGAGTAGTATACTTAGTTACTAAATAAGAACCCTATAATTAGTTATATCTACTACTATATAGCTATTCTAAAGTACTATTAGTTCTTACTTAATATAGACTTTAATATTACTATATTTAGACTTTTCTACTTTATTAGGTCTTTTATTATTAAAGCCCCGTTTTTTAGTACTTAAGAGTCTATATTAACTCTAATTAATTTAATTACTACTTAGTTTAATAAAGTAGCTATAGAGTTAAGTAATATAACTAAAAACAACAAACACTACTTCCTTACTACTATTTTATACCTAATCCTTACTTCTTTAAAACCTAAGACTCTTAGGAAATATAGTTATAAAGAAAATAGGGGTAACTATCTTTAGTATATTTATATAGTACTAAAAAGAATTAAGGTTAATAGGTACATTAAGGCACCTAGAATCCGTCTAAGGTATATACTAAACTAGTAGTTTAAATTACCCTTATTACTAATTAATTATTTATAGTACTTAAATTAGCCTTTTACTTTATTAGTTACTACTAGGAATTCTACTTATTAATAAAAAAAGGGATTTAATAATAGCTAAATAGGCCCCTAATATTATAATAACTAAGGACTATACTAATTCTAATACTATAGTTAATACTAAATATATCTATAATATAATAATTAAGTTAATTTATATTATAGTTTTTTATTTTTTAAAAGAAGTAGATACGTATAACTTAGGGGTATAGGAATTTATTTATATAATACTAGTCTTTATACGCTTATTAAAAACACAGCCTAACCTCTTTAAGTACATAGGTTTAATACTCTATATAGAGCTTTTAGCACTTTTCCTTAATATACTTTTACACAAAGAAAAAACCTAAAGTAGTACTACTTTAGAGAGTATAAACCGCCTAGAGGTTATTAAAACTTATTTACTACTTAATAATAAATAAAAGCTAAATAGTTATAAACTTAGTACTAAAAATAATATTAAGAGGTACTATTATAAAAATAAAGAATAAAAGGGAGACTGTATTAAAAGTATAAAAATTATTAAAAAAGACTTAAAAACAATAGCTAATTTAAAAAAAACAGTAATCACTACTAACCTTAATACTCTTTCTATAAAAAAGATTATATTTAGTAATACTTTACAAAAAATAGTTAGTAATACTAAAATACTATACCTAAAACGCATATTTTCTAGCCCTTTACTAAAGCACTATCTTCTTTAAGGATTATTTTATACTAAAAAAGCTAAAGCACCTAGTGACCCTAAAAAACAAAACTTAAGGGTAGAAGAAAAAGCTTCTAAGGAGAAACAAAAAAACAACTAAAGAAAAGTACTAATAATTAAAAATATATAATTAATAAAGGTAGAAAAAAGACTAAAAGAGATTTATAAAAAAAGGAAGAAGAAAGAAAAAGAGTTTAATAAAGTATAGAGGTAAGAAGGACTATTTCTTAACCCCCCTCTTTTTTTTAATAACTAGTTTAAAAACTTAAAATATAGTTTAGATAAAATAAAGGTTTATAATTATATATAAAGTACTAAAATATAAAATAATTAATTAAACTAAATATTACGTTTAGTTATTTAATTAAAGGGCCCCTTCTTTGTCTTTAAAACTAATAATAAAAGACACTACTAAATCACTATACCCAGGGCCTTATTAGTACTAAAGCCAGACCTTAATAAAAAAATACTAGAAATTATTAAGTATAATAATAGTAGTAAAATTATTTATATTTATCCTTTTTATTATACTAAAAAGGAAAAAGGCACTAAAGCTACTATATATATTACTGTAGTTAATAATAAGAAGGCTAAGAGTGATGCTAATATTAGGGCTAGTAATATTCCTAAAGAAAACTAGTTAATTAATATATTTAAGTAGTAACTTATAGAATTTAAGGATTTTATTAACTAAGAATTTATTAAGTGTAAGTTTAAAACTAAAGGCAGCGTTACTCTACTAGTGCGTAAAATAAAAAAAATAATAATATATAGGCGTCTACTTCTAAAGGGTTAAAAAATATTAATAGTAGTAAAACTAGTACTATAGTTAGTTACTAAAATAATAAGCACTTATAAAGTAGAGCCTACTAAGGTTAAGTCTAATAAGCCTAAAGTAAAGATAAATATTCCTATATAAAGTATAAATAAAAGGTAAATTACAATAAAAAGTAATATAAGTTTAGGTGTAACTATAGATATAGCTTTTATTAGAGATAAGAGTAGTAAATAAATTTATTTATAGGTACTTACTATAAATAATAATAAATAAATAAATATTATAGACGTTAGGTCTAATATTATCTATTAATATAGGGAAGAGTAGTATAGGTACTATTAGTAGAGTTAAATAAGTGCTACTAGGTTACTAGTACTCTTTTTTACCTTCTAAGAATTTTTTAATAAAGCTAGGAACGTCTTTTATAGGGTTTATAGAGTAATAGTTCTTAATAATAATATATAGTATTAACTAAATATAGTCCGGGCTAGACCTATTAAATAAATACTCTTAGGCTATTTATTTAATAAACAGCTTTAGAATTACTATTAGTTAAGTGAGAATTCTATAAGTATAGGGCACTAGTAAACGTAGGGTCTAAAGAACTATAGTATCTATTATACTAGTACTAGTAAGTCCTTTTTAGTTAAATATAGTACCTAGTACTTATATATTATATAGGCTAACATAAAATAGCTCTTAGTTAATACTCCGTTTAATATAATAATCCTAAGTAATTAAATAACTATAGTTAGGTTTAAGTATATAAAGACTAGAGTAGTACTAGACTAAGGTATATTTATTTTAGTATTACTTATTAACTAAAGTAATTAGAGATATTTAACTAATAACCTATAGCTTCTTAAGTTAATAAGAGTTAAGACCTAAGACTTGAACTAGTATAATTACGTACTACTTATATTAGATTTATAAGTAGACTAGCTAAGGATATATACGGCTTAACGCTAGGACCCTTTAACTAGAGATATAAGTCCTTTTATATATTTAACTTATATACTTTATCTAAAGGCTTTGTGCACTAAATTTCTTTTTGTAGTAGTGATAGACTTAATATTTTTTAATATTTAGTATAAGTAGGCTAGGCCTAAAAAGAAGTAGTAGTTAGGGAGCTATTAAAGGCTGTATATTAGTACTTAGTAATAGTCCGGCCTAGGTTACGTTAATTAATACTTAATATTAATATAAAAGTATATAATAATATACTAATAATATTCTATACCGTTTCTTAAAAATACGTTCTTATATACTACTTATAGTATATTATATTTAAGGGATTTTTATTTAAAAAAAGGCTTATATTAGTATATTATTTTTACTACTCTTAGACCCTTTAACTAAGACTATATTTCTCTTTAACTATTTATATAAAAAATAGATAGTATTGTAGGGTGTTGTTGTATTAATAAGTTTAAGATAATATATACCTTTAGTAGTATGTCCTTTAGGGTACTATATACGGAAGGAGTTTTATTATTAGTAGCTATATATTTATAGGGTTTATTTAAAGAAGTATATTGTAATAGAGTGGGTAGAGTTTATATACTATAAATTTATAATTAATGGGGGGTAGGAACGATAATGACTTGCCTTTTTATTAGTATTAATAGTAATAAAAAGTAATAAAAATAATTAAAAAGGTTAAAGTAAAATAGAAGAATAAGAATAAATATATAATAAGCCGGCTATTTAAATACTATAGTGTACGAAGTAGTAAAGGGGCTAGAGTAATTACTACTAACTAAAATTAAGTAAGTATAATATAAATAAAAATAAAAATTATTATATTATAATTAAAGATACTTAAATTATTAGGAAAGTTATTTAACTCTAATAAATACTATAAATAGCTAAAAATATTAAGTATTTAATCTTCTTCTAGTATCACCCTACTCTACCACAGTATAGTAAAATAACTAAAGGATTTTATAGGGATTACTACCCCTAGCCCTAATAGTAACTTAATATAAATTAATACAAATATTACTAATAAAATTCCTAGTACTACATAATATTACTAACAAGCCTAGTAAAGTAAGCTTACTATACCCTACTAATAAATAGAAGTTAAGCTATATATTACTAATAGTTACATATAATTACTAAAATAATAGCTAGGGGCTATAACCTATACCACCTACTAGTAGCGACCCTTATAGCTTGCTACTAGTTTGTATTATATTCTATATTAAGCCTAAATTAACTAGTGCGACCTAATAGTTTAAAATACTAAGCTAAATATACTCTTTAGTAAGGGGAAGTATACGATTTATAGGCTAATTAAGAAATTTATATAGGTCCGCTACTACAGGTCAGCTCCTCTATTACTATAGATTTAAGATTTAGAGGCGCGTTTACTAGTTAATAGTATAATTTAATTAAAAGTATATACTACTACTTAGGGAAATTAAGAACTAAGATTAAAAAACTAATAACCTTTATTTAGTATTCTACCCTTTTTATAACCTATTATTATTTTTAAGTCTTAGTTAGACTAATTATTATTTTTTACATAGTAGTTTTACTACCTAGCTAGTAGTAAAGTAGTACTTAACTTCTTTTTTATTTTTTATTAATTTATCCTCTTTACTCTTTACTTTATTCTAAAACTTTTAAATCTTTTAAGTTAAAATAGCTACTACTTTAACTAACTCCTTACCTATTTTTTTTTATTTACTTAAAAGTTTACTTTAAAGCCTATTTTTTTAAAAAACCTAATAACTTAACTTATTTATTAGCTTATTATTTAAGCTATTATCTAAACTACTATCTAAACTATTATCTAAGCTATCCAACAAGCTATTAAACAAGCCGTTAAACAAGCTATTAAACAAGTCGTCTATTAAGTCGTCTATTAAGTCGTCTATTAAGTCGTCTATTAAGTTATCTATTAAGTTGTCTATTAAACTACCTATCAAACTATCTATTAAGCTTCCTAAAAACTTATTACTTAACTCTTCTTTATAAACCCTAAAATAAAGTATTATATTCTACTTTCTTAGTTTTTATAGTAGGCTAGCCCTATTATTTACTTTCCTCTATTACTTATAAAGCCCTTTAGTATATTCACTTATTTAATTATTTTACTAAACTTTTACTACCTTTATTAGTTTTTTTAAAGGCTTACTTATATTATTTTTTTTAATTTATCTTTAGCCTACTTAAATTAACTACTTCTTTAGCTTTTTCTTTTATAATTCTATACCCTAACTATTTAGTTTTTAAGCATCTTACTCTTACTTTTACTCCTTTATTTAACTCTTAGACTATTATTTAGTAGTTTATTTACCTCTAAGATCCAACTTACCTTCTCCTCTAAAACGCTATTTAGACTCTCTTAGAGTAGAGTTAATAGAGCTATAGAGTATTTTTTCTAAAGTTTACTTTAGAGCTTAATTTTACCTACTAAGGCTATTAAGTTAATTGTATTGCACAACTTATTTAAAAGTTAATAATTATTTTTTATACTATTACTTAAATTATTTTCCCTTAAAGGCTCCTTAATTCTAACCTTTTTTTTTAATCCTTCTTTAACTAGCTTTAACTCTTTATATTTATTTTCTATATACTTTACCCTAGTAATATATTCTTAAAACTACTTATTTCCTATAAATAAATTACTAATATTAATAAAAAATACACTAAAAATTACTCTTAATATAATTTATAATATAACTAAATAAGCCTTATTCTTCTTTTTTATATTCTTTCCTTTATTAAAAAAGTTTTTATAAGTAAATTAGGTTTATAGGTTTATTATATCCTATTTCTCTTTTTTATATAAAATTCACTCCTATATAAAAAGTATAAAAACAAAGTTATTTATTATATTATTAAAAAATTCTAAGCTAGTATTAAAAAAATTAATAAAATAGTCTATATAAGTCCCTTTTTTTATATAAACTTTAATTATACTTAGAATTTATTTATTATAGTTTTTAAGCTTCTCTTTTATATTTTCTTACTCTATTTAAGAAATAAATAAAATAATATATTCTACTTATAGAATTTTATTATTTAGTTAAAAGTTAATTATATTATAAAATATAATATACTTTAAGTTACTATATTATTATATTTAAAAGGTATATAGGGAATTAGTATACTTTTATACTTGTATTATAGGTAGTTAAAAAACTAAAAATTTTAAACCTAGATCTTAAAAACTATAGTTTAATAACTTAAACCTAATAAATTATATAACCTTTTTACTTATTATAAACAGTACGTACTTTAGGTTTAAAATAGTTTTTTTTACTTTTAAAAAATAAAAAGAACTAAATTAAGATATAAGACTACTAAAATAAAACTATAATACTAAAAGTAGTACTTTCTGTTCTATATTCTTAACTTATAAAGTCTAATATAGCTAGTTATTATATTCTATTTTTCCCCTTTATAAATAAAGAACAATCCTAGACTTTAGCCTTTTACTTACTTTATTAATAGCATAACAACCCCGCTCCTAAAAAAAAGCAGGGACCCTCCGGCCCAAAAGCAATTATATCATATAAGGACAAACAAAGGGCTAGCTCTAGGTTCCATAAGTACTATTAAACCTTTATAAAGTCTGTATATAAACTATATAAGGATTATAATATAAATATTTACGTTACTATTTATAAAGGTAGGCGGTTTCTTAGCTACTCCTCTACTACTAATAAGTTATAGCTCCTAAGTACTTCCTAAGTTATAAGTTATTCTAGTATAATAAGCTACTATTACTAACTAAAAAAAAGAAAAAGCAGTACTTATTACTAACCTTACTTACTCTATAGAACTTTAAAAATCCTAAAAAAAAGGAGTAAAAGTATAGGTATATATATTTATAAAACCTAAATAATCTAACTATATAAAAAATATTATTCTTTATAATTACTTTTAAAAAAATTAGTACCCTTAAGGAGTCATAATCCTACTATTTATAGCCTAGGGGGTGGTAGAGTTATAAATACTTATATCCTAGTTACTTAATTCCCTATTAAAAAATAAGTAAGTCTATATAGAATACTACTCTTTAAAATAAGTTATATATTACAGAAGATATATAGGCGTACTTATAGGGTCCCTAGTATTAATATTTAGTAGGGTCTTAGAGTAGCCCTCTATAAAGTCTACTTTAGTATAAAGCTACTATAACTCCTTTAAAATTTTAAAAAAAAGACTAAGCTTAGTAAGGGATATACTGTCTTTAAAGGCAGCTAAAGTAAAATAGTTTATATAATTAAAGTAGAATATAAATTAAAAAAAGCTATAAGGAATAGAGCAGGGGTTATAAGTACTATAGGTACTATAAATATTATAAGTACTATTAGTAGTAGAATAAAGTTCTAGTAAGTAAAAAGTAGCTATAGTAAAAAAAAAAAAATATATAAAGGTTTTAGGTTTAATAAAGTTTATATATTATAGTATAAAATATTAAGTTTAAAGGATAAAAGAGTAAGTAATATTATATAAAATTAAATAAACTTAAGTAATTATTTCTATATATATTTAATTATAACTTTAATTTAAGTAAATAAATTCTTTAACTCTATTTAGTATTTATAAAAAAACCCTTTTATAGTAGTAGACTAGTTAGTTATTACTATAGAGAGTAGTAATAGTTTATATAATTATAATAGTAAATATAACCACTATAACTACTATAGTTATTATAAAACTAGTTATAAGAACTGTAGTAGTATTAGTAAAGAAGGTTACTAAAGGATTTAAGGGGGGTGTAGTTTTTAGTAAAGTAGAGGCTTAACTTATAAAAGCCCCCTCTTTCTCTCTACTAGTTGGGGCTTTAGTTATTAAGTTAGGCCTATTACTTATTCTACTTTAGGGAGTAAAAGAGTTTATATTTAGAGACTTAGTTTATATAGTTAGTATTGTAGTAGTTATAGTGGTAGTAGTAGTAGGTTTACTAGCTAAGGTTGTTGTAGTAGTAGTTATAGTAGTAGGCCTATTAGCTAAGGCTATTGTAGTTTTATTACTACTTCCGGTTATAGCTACTTTAAAGTTAATAGTAATACTTATAATTAGAGTTAAAACTGTTTTAATAAGTATTTTAAATAAATAGGTTATAGTTATAAGGGTAGTACGGGTAAGAACTATTTAGGATATATATTCTATATCGCCCTTATTCTAGAGTGAAAGAAAAGGGTCTTTTTGTCTACTAGTAATTACTACGCGTATATAGGAGGGTAGTTATTTAGTATAGTACTTATAAGTGTGTTAGTATATATAAAGAAGTAGGTATTTTTATTATACTATATAATATAAACTTTACTATTAAAGGTACTAATTAGTACTTTAAAGCTATTAACTTTATAGTTAAAGTAGTTAAAATTAAAAGAAAAGGAGATTAATAAAAAGTTGGGATTAGTAAAAAAGATAGTTACTTTATATTTCTAGTTTAAAGGATCTTTAAGTTTATTATTTATAAATAGGAAGTAGATTAAGGGGGGTTGTTTTAATATACTTATATAGTAGATATATTAGATATTTTAGTTTTAAGTAATATAAAAGGACTTAAGATATAAAAGAGGGTTAGGTAGTATAGAGTAAGAGTGCTTAGGATTAAAAGGCTAAGTATAAGTATAAACAACTTTGTTTTTTATATATTAAACTTTTTAGGGGTAGTATAATTTAACTATTAGTATTATTAGCACAGTATTAGATAAGCTATATACTATATATAATAGAGTTTAGTATATATATTCTATTTTTAAGAAATATATTTTAAAATTTTATAAATAACTTAATAAACGCCTAACTATACAGACTAGTAAGTACTTACTAAACTACTACTAGCACTAAATAGTAAGCTACTAAATAATATATAAACTATAAAATTACTTACCTATAGTTAATTACTAACTACTTATTAAAATACTTATAATTACTAAAACTATATACTTATTCTTCCTTTTATTAAAAAATATAAAAACTACTATTAAAAACTAGTAAAGATTCTTTAATTAAAAGAAAGTCCTGGACCTTATTATAAGTAGCCTATCTAAGTTATAGTTTCTTTTTAAAAATTTAAGTCCTCTTACTTTAAGTCCGTTTAAAATAAAAAACATTATAGAGTTATTAAAAATCGCCCCTATCCTAAACTTAGAGTTTAACTAACCTAACCTTTTTAATAATAATATTTATTTTTTTTAAATAGGTAGGGGGTATAGTATAAATTAAAAAAACATAGTAAATAATAAAATTCTAAAGTAACTTTATTCTTACTAATATAAAGAATAGAGTTAATTAAAGAGTAGACGCTTAGATATTATATCTACCTACTTCTCCTAAATAAAAAGCACTATAGTAACAAAAGCTAATAACCTTAAGGGGCTTATACATACTACTCAGAGGGCCTTATAAAACCTAATTAATTTTTTTAAAGAATTTTATAATAGTATTAAAAAGTTAAAAAGGTATATAAAGTTATTTACTAAGGAGTTAGTTGAATACTTTTTTAGTAATAATACAACGTTAGTAATATTAAAAAACAAGTTATAGTACTTATAATTACTAGTGTCTGCGTATAGCTAGGGGGGCAGCTACTAAATAAAGTACCTACTAGGGTCTAGACTTTATAGTATATACTTTTAGTAATATTTATTAAATTTAAATATTTAAAAATTAAAAGCCTAAACTATATATTTAAACTATTTTAGATATAAATCCCCTATGCTACCTAACCTCCTTATATTTTAGTAGCCTATATATACAGCTAAGATTTATAAATAACTATCTATAATAAAGCTCTTCTACTAAATCCTCTTACTATAAGCTTAAAAATATAAAAGTATAAAGCAAAATACTTACTGCCTACTCGTTTGACTAATAGACCACGGCTTAAAAAGGCATATTTTAACGTAAGTGTATTAAAAAATAAACTTAATAAAGCCGCCGCGCGCGTGACAGAGAGTTTATATAAAGAGAACAAAGTATTGTGCTCCTAGTTAGCTATACTAATGGATAAGGTAAAGCTATTCTAAAACTAGTATAGATATAACTATAACAAAATTAGCTCTAAGTCCTATTAGATCTATATACAAAATAACTAATTTACTAAACTTATTATTACTATAACTTAGGCTTTTTATATATACTAGGATATAATATAAAGTATATACTAGGGACTCCTAAGTAGTTTAACTAATAGTAGTAGTAGTAGTAAAGAGATCTAAGTACACAGTACGTTTAATAATAGCAAAAGCGCGTACTTAACAGACTAGGTAGGCGCTAAGTACGTCACTAGCACTTTTAATATTTAAAAACTAGTTTCCTAAACCTAGTTTTTAGTTATAGCACTAAGTACTTAATAACTATCTTATAAAAACTATATTAACCTATCTTACACTTAGTACCCTTTTTTTTACTATAATCCCCTACTTAGTCTAATAGTTTAGTATACACCTACCTATTAACTTAGCCTACTATATTAACCCTACCCTCCCTATACTACTATACAAACACTATAGTTCTTAAAAAACTTATATTAGTACTTACTAATATATATACTATTACTAAAATATAAATTAGTTGTACTATATAGAGACCTTACTTAATATGTCTTTGTTAGGTTTAATAAAAAAAAGGGCTAGTTCTTTACTTACTTATTAAAGCTCTAAAGTAACTATAAGTACTAACCCCGCTACTATTAAAATAACTATAGTCTAGACTCTTCCCCTACCTCTAGTTCATAGCGCAGCTACTCTCTTAACAGGAACTCTTAATACAATTCTCATAAATATCACTAAGGCTGGGTAGCTGGGGAATTATATTTTTTTTTTTTTATAATTAAGAATATAGTATAGTTTAAATACTTTTTTTTTATAGTTAACTTATAGTTATATTTTAAATTTATATACTATTTTATTACTCTTTACTTACTAACTACTATATACCTATAGTATAATTCTATTTATATAAGCACTACGTATTAATTTTTCTATAAGTCGCCTACTTATATAAATATAGTATATATACTTTTTTTAATACTGTATTTATTCTATTTAAATCCTAGAGAAATACTCCACTATTACCGATTTTAGTAGCACATCTATTTTTTAGGTATAACTTATTTATTAGTAGTGCTTAGACTAGCGCTTAGGTTCTAATAACGCGCGCGGGTACTTAAAATTAAAATACTTAAAAGTTAGAAATTTAAATTAAATTAAAACTATATAACTTATAACACTAAAACCCATCTTACTACTCTCTTAAAAACTATATAGTACTATAAACTAAGTATTAGGTTTCTATACTAACTATATTTATTACTGCTATAACTCCTATTACCTACTAAATTATAACTATAAACTATTAAGGGATTACTAAAATACTAGTAACCCTAGAGTACTTTAAAAGCTATTAATTTACTTTTTGTTTTAAGGCCGTTACTAATAAGCATAAGTTTACCTTAAACTAAACTCCTAAGTAGTACTTAAATAGCTATAACTATAGTACTTTTAGTTATAGTAGTTATAGTTATAATAAATTTACTAATTAAAAAGCTAATTTATATATTAGTCTACTTTTTATTACTAAGTACTTCTTTTCCTACTTAACACTTTAGGTAAATATCTATACTAGTATTAATATAGCTACTACTAGTATAGTAAATCACAATATCCTCTTTCACTTTAATTAAAACAAAACAAACTACTAAATCGTCCATATAGTAATACCTATAACACCTCCTATTATAAAACCTATCTAACTCCCTAAAATAAACTAGAATTCCAATCTTTATATTAACTTATCTACTACTTTATTACCTAACCTAAGTATTTAAAGTATACTATATATACTATTATTTCTCATACTAATATCTCTAGCTATTATTATAGTAAATAAAAATAACTCTATACTAGACTTTAAACCTAGTCGTCTAAAGTAAAAAGTATTTTTTAAAAATAAAAAAGAGCCCCTAAGTAAAAAGTAATTTATTAGTATCTATTAAAGACTTTACTAGTTATTATAATTTATCCTTAAAAAAAAGGGGATTTATATTTAGTTATATATTAAATTTACTATAAAAACTTATAATATACTTATTTTATTTAAACCTTATTAGTATAACTTATATTTAAAAGGTTATAATAGTTATAAATGTACTTAGTATTCTAAACTAGTATAGAACTCTAATAGTTAGTGTATTTTCTATAAAACTATTCCCTAGTATAAAGATTATTAAGTAGCTAGTAATTATATATAGTTATAGTTTAGGTCTATAGTAATTCCTATATTCCCCCCTATTACCTTTTTCTTTTCTATTACCCTAATACTAATAAACTAATAGTAAAAGTAAACTATATCCCCTTAGTACCCCTTCTGCCCCTCTCTATCCTTTCCCCCTCTATCCCCCTATAAGCTTTAGCCACCTACTCTACTACTATATAATAGTACAATATTAACTAACTAAACTACTAACTACTAGTATTAAAGTCTATTTTATTTTTTAACTTATTTATTAAACTAAATTACTTTAGTTATAATAATCCTTTTCTCCTATTAATAAACTATACTAAACACAATCTAATCTACTTCTTTATTATAAATCAAACTTCCTTAACTATTATTAACTCAGACTAACCCACTACTACTAACCCTAAAAACATACTCCTCTAGCTAAGGCCGCTTTTGCAGTTATTACTCTCCTACTACTTCTACTACACCTACTTTATAGCCTTATTTAAATACTTATTCTAAATAAAGTATTAAACTTATAAATCACTTTAACCTATATCTACTAAAATATATACTAATTTTTTATCTTTAAAAGTACCCTAAGTACCTAATAAACACCTATATTATAAATAATATAACTAAGTAAATATAATATATAGAATAGTAAGTTTAAACTATCTATTTAGTATTTATATTTTACTTACTACGTACTAAGTACTTAATTTAAATTATAATATTATAAAGTACTTTATTAAAACATATAATAAATACTAAATAATACTAAAGCACTACTAACCAGTTTATAAAAATATCCTTTATAAAGTTATAGATATATATAAAGTAAATATCCTTAAGTATAGTAATTAGTATATAAAGCCGGCTAGAATAGAAACGATAGTAGCCTCTAGAACACAAGACCTTAATATAAAGGGAGTTGTAGTTACTTTAACTAAAATTACTTTTTCTATTCTTAAAAAAAGTAATTAAAGTATAAAGCCGGCTTATAAAGAGATAATAGTAGCCTTTAGAACGTAAGACTTTAATATAAAGAGAGTTACAGTCACTTTAGCTAAGAATACTACTACTCTTCGGAAAGTAGTTACTAAACTCAAAACAGTAAGCTTTCGGGTCCGTCTATATACCTCTAATAACGTCTCTAATCTTTAAACTAAATAACCTAGAAATACTAACTTTAATATTTATAAAGTACTAGTAAAGTCTTAACTTAATTACCTACACTTATAAACGTATATAACTAAATGGGTAATTTAATAGATTTAGTACTATTATAAGCCTCTATTAAAAAACCTTATAAAGTATCCTATACTATAAATACCTCCCCTCTACAACTTTAAAGCCTATAGTAGAGGCTAGGTCTTACTACTATCCCCTCTTTCCTATTTCTTAAAGTACTAGTGGCTTAGTATACGCCTAATATAGATATATAACCTCTAAAGGTGTATTATTTAATAATAGGATTTAATTAGCATAGTTTAATACTACCTCTTTTTCTTTTTAATTACTTTAAAGTATAGTAATAGAACTTAAAGAGCTTTGTATAATATTTAAAGGCTTTATAGTTTAAAAACTTATAAGAGGTTAGTATATTAACCTTTATAAGTAGTTTTTATTTATTTATATCTTTTTTAGTATTTTACTTACTTCTAGTACTTACTAAAAGAGTTTCTTTACTTTTAAAAGATACTATAGGTTGTTTAGCTCTATTGCTATTTAAAACTTTACTAGCCCTCTATACTTAGTATTTTATTAATTTACTGTTTTTTAAATGCCTAAGTTTTAAATATTATATTAATAGTATAATATAAATTAATATTAAATAGTTAAAAAAATCCTAGTATTTTATTAGTATTTCCTTAAAGTATACAGGTTCTTTAATACTTTTAAAGGACTTATTAACTCTCTTACTACTTAAATATTTATTTAAGTTTTTAATTTTAAATACTTCTTAATACCCTAATTATATAGAAATATTTAAAACGCCTAAGTATTAAGTACCCCTTTACTTTTTTAGTGTTTTAGTTCTACTAAACTAACTAATTTCTTTTACTAAAGAATATCTATAAAAAGCCTTTATTTACTTTAATACTATACTTATCTCTAGCCTACCTACTACTTTACTAGAAACGTGTTTATAGGCGTTTTTAAATTAACCACGGGTATCTCCTACTACTTAACTATAGCTATTTTCTACTACTTAACCACTTCGCAAGACTTGTGCTAAAGCGTAAGCCCTTTAGAGACCTATTAGACGTCCTATTTATACTTTTAATACTATTATAGCTTTGTAAAAAGTATACGTTTTAGCTTCTAAACGTTTATAATAACCCTTTTTTTAGGTACTTAAAGTCTAATAAACTAAATTATTAACTTTAAGGGTCCTAGCTTACCTAACTCACTTAAATAACTCTAGTTATCCTAGTTACCTTAGTTGCCCTAGTTATTCTAGTTGTCCTAGTTATCCTAGTTGTCCTAGTTATCCTAATTGTCCTAGTTATCCTAGTCGTCCTAGTTGTCCTAGTCGTCCTAGTTATCCTAGTTGTTTTAGTTACTTTACTTCCCCTATTTTACTTAATTCCCTTAGTTCTTTTAGTTCTTTACGTCCCCTAAGTCCCCTAAGCCCCCTAAGCCCCCTAAGCCCCCTAAGCCCCCTAAGCCCCCTAAGCCCCCTAAGCCCCCTAAGTCTACTAAGTATCTCCTTATTTAGGTTTATAAACTACGTAATTAACTCTATTTAAGTTAAAAGTAGTAAAAAGCTATTACTAAGTATAGTTAAAGTAGTAGCTACTAGTCTATAGCTTTTTTATATATAGGGGTCTTATAGATAGGAATTATAAAGTATTTTATATATATTAGTTTAATTTAACTATAAGAGTTTATAATTTTAATACTTATAAAGTTCCTATATTTAGTTTATAAAATAAAAATAACTTAGTACTTATACTAGTCTTAGTATTTTAAATACTTATTAGGTAGTATTATTTACTATTAGGTTTATTTTAGAAGTAGTATTTTTATTATAAGTTATTGAGTATTTACTATATAATTTCTATATTTATTTTTAAATATATTATTAAACGTACTTTAAGAATAAATTAGTATTTTTTTTATATTAAGCTAGCTAATAAGAATATATATCCTAGTTTACTTTACGTTACTTATAACAAAATTAATCTCTATATTAACCTATCTTACTTTATCTAAATTACTATTACTAATTAACTATAGAATATTTATTAAATTACTATATTTAAAAGTATTTACTTTTTATATATATTAAAATACTAGTATAAGATATCTACGCTCTTCTTTTAAAAGGTTATTATTTTTTTTAGTAGAGCTATAACTAAGTAAAAAAAAACTATATATATAATCCTTGCTTTAACTTCTTTATAGCTATTCTCTTTAGGGTTTTAAAGAAAAATCTTATTATACTTAGGTTATTTATAGTTAAGAGGTCTTAAGCTTAAATGATATTTTCCTTACTGGGCGTGGGAGCCTATAGTTTGTTTTAGTGTAGTACCTTCTTTACTATAAACTTCCTTATCTTTACTTATTACTTTATAGTTATTACTAAATTCTAAGTTATTAAATACTTTTAATAATAGCTTTTACTTTATAAAAATCTCTTACTAACTATTTTTAGTTTTACTACTTTTTTTTTTTAACTTTTTACTAGAACTTAACTATTCTTTTTTAACTCTTTAGCTTCTATAGCTATTACTTGTATATAGTTTGGTTTTAGATTAGCTGCCCTTATATTCTCTAGCCTTATACTTATTGCTTTTTAGCTCAACCCTTTTTTTCCCCTTTCTTTTTTACTTATTCTTTTTAGTTTCCTCTTTTTTTTTTCTTTTTTTTTTTTCTTTTTTCCCTTATTTTTATTCTTATTCTTCTTTTATTTTTTATTAGTTTTTATTTCTTTATCCTCCCTTTCTTTATTATTATTATTATTATCCTCAATATTATTATTCTTAACCCTATTATCCTTAACGTTATTATTCTTAATATTAGTATCTTTGATATTATTATCCTTAATATTAGTATTTTTAATATTATTATCTTAATTTTAATTATCTTACTTAATACTTATTATATTATTATTTTTATTTTTATTACTTTCCTTAAATATAATAAACTTAGTTTATAGAATATTGTCTTTTTTTTAGTAGTACTTAATAAACTATTTTTATATAACTATTAAAATACTAAGTCTCTTTATAAGCTTAGACTTTCTAGAGGAGATTGTTTTTTTATCTTTCTTTACTATAAGAATAATAACACAACCTCTGGCTTGGGCTTTTTATATTAATTGTTCTGAAAAATCTTTATTAAAATGGGCTTTAAGATCTTTAGTATAACGTATAAGTACGTTATAAGTATATTCTAGGTATTTCTTAGTAAAACCTAGGGAATATTTACTAAGAGGTATAGTAATTAATTAGTATTGTGTATTTTCTTAAGTAAAAAAGGCAATACTTTTAATTAATACTATTTATATATACTTTATAGTAAAGTATTTTTACCTCCTTTTTAAATAGTTAATTTAAACTTACTTTATTTTAAAATTAAAAGTAGAAATTTAAATTCTATATTTTACTTATAATCTTTTAACTTAAAATAATATTGTATTTTACTAAAAATAAATAAAACTATTTTTTAAAAACTATTTATTAGTATAACTTCTTTAAAAACTATTCTTTTTAAGTTATTATACTTTTTAATAAAATTTATTATATTTATTTAAGATACTTAGTATTTAGTGAACCTAGTTATTTAAAGTTAAGAATAGAAAATGACTTCTAAAGGGAGAATAAAACTAAAATAGTAATATAGGGATAATAATAAATTCTTAAAATTAAAAAATAACTTAAGGAAGTTAATAAATAAAGGTACTTTTAAAGATATATAAAGTAAGGTGCTAATATTAAGCTCTTTAATTTTTAAAAGTTTATATTAAAGTAAAAAATATAAAAGCTTTTTTTAAATATATATAAATTAAACGTATATAAGGTTTAAGAGGATCTAAAGTAGTACGTCTACTAAAGTATCTATAGAATTAAAGATAGCTAGTGATATATGGATTCTTTAGTGTAGGTTAAAGAGTTTTATCTTCCTTAGCCTTTTAAAGTATTTATAAATAAGGGATAAGATAGTAATCTTTTTTAAACAGAGTAAATATAATAAAATAATTACTAACTTTACTTAATTATATTTTTTATTATATAAGTACTTTTAAATAATAAAATTATAGTATATATTATAGGCTTTTTATACTAACTAATTATTAATAGCCCATTTATTTAAGTTAGAAAATATATTGTGATACGCGTTAGTGACCTATAAAGGGTAGGTTTTCTAGTTTTTATAAGTATAGGCCAGCTATATTTTATAGTATATTAATAGTTTATGAGTAGAAAAGGCGCTATAGTTAATAGTCTTTTTAAAGTTTAAAAAATATAATATAGTATTTAAAATAGTTATGTATTAAAAAACTAGTTAGTAGTAGTAAGTTATTAATTAATAATTAATAAATAAAAGATTAAAAAGGTTAGAAAAGCTAAAATAGAAAGTAATTTCCTTAATTATTTTAAGTAGTATAGAGTTTATATTAAGATTTAGTAGTAATAGTAATTAGTAATTTAAAGTTAATTAATTAAGTTAATAAAGTTAGTAATAGTAGGAAGTAGAAAAAGGATAGGCTATGTGGATTTAAGTAAGTAAATATCCTTTTATTTTTATATATTTAAAAACTAAAATTTAATTTTTAGTTTTTAATCAAAGAGCTGGGTGGTTATGTATAGCTAGCGCTGCTACTGTATCTAGCGCGTAACTAACCTACTATAGCTAAACTCTAGTGCGTAACTAACCCTAATATCTAGTATATAACTAAACTACTTTATTTAGTTTTTATAATAGTTATTATAGATTTAATTTAATTTTTATACTTTATTTTAAAAAGAATAGTTTTTTATTTAAATAAATAGCCCTATACCTAAAAGGTTAATAATAATAGTTATACTTAATAAAAGCCTACTATAGATAGTACTTTTTCTAAATTAAATATTTAATCCTAAACTTCCTATATATAACTTTATTATTCCTATAATAGTAATTATAAAAATACTAATAAATAGTGGAATATACATTACTAAGAATAGTAAGATCCTACTTTAAAGGCACAAGACCTAGTATACTTATAATACTATAATATAAAGAACTACTACTAAGCTAATAAAGATAAGATTAGATATAATTATATTATTAAAGTTAATGCCTTTAATTATATTTAGTGTATTGTTTAAAGAAGTAAAGTTTAGAGTTTTTATAAGACTCTTTATTATTTTAGGAACGTTATATATCTAAAAGTATTAACTTATAAGGTTGTTATATTTAAAGTAGATTATTTAAAAGCTAAGGCTTAAGTTTATTAAACTATAAGTATTATAACTATTAATAATATAAAGTACTAAAGTATTATACTATAGAATATAAGTAAAACTTAAATATATAGATATATATATACCTAGACTATAAAAATGCTATTGTGCTGTAGTGTTTTATTTCTTTAAATAGTTATACTAAGTCCTAAATATAATATTAGGGCCCTAATAGTAATAACTAAAAGAAAAACTTAAAATTTTATAATAATAGATTCTATTCCTTTATATATACCCTTAGAATTAAGGAGCTTAAAGGTCTTATAGCCAGTCTTATATATAAAAAGCTAAGTACTTAAAAATAAAAACTAATATTAAAATTCCTAAATTCTTAAAGTAACTTTTATACTTTCTACTTAAATAAAAATACTTAAATATACTATTCTTCCCCTCTTTACCTTTCTATTAGACTAAGCAACAAAAAGTTTCTACTATCTCTAATAATATTATTAAATATTATAATACCTAGCTATATATACTAGCTCTTTCTACTAGTGTATAATGTTAATTTTAATAATATAATAAATTTAAATAAACTAAATTATAAACTAATAAATATAGATATTAAAGTACTATTATAAGTAACGCCTATTACCTAGGTTTATACTTTTAAACTTTTTATTAATAAATTAAAAAGAACGAATTTAACTATATAGTTTTACTCTAAACGTACTAAAACAATTAAAAAGAACTATATTTACTACTCTATTACCTCTCTAAGACTTAAAATAAATAAAGGCTAGTTACTCTATCTGTTTAAAGTTACTCTAATAGCTTTACTATAGAATAATATATTACGTTACTTACTTTATTAAAATTTAATAATACTTAGTAGTTATAATACGGGTATGCGCAACTACTAGTAAGGTATACTCTAAAACTCTACTTAAATAGGTAATATTAATTAAATTTAAGTAGTTTTTAGATTTATAAATAAAATTATTAATAACTATAATATACCCTAGTTTTTAAGGGTTATTTATTTATATTTTATAAAAATAATTATATATTTAACTAGTAGTATAAAAGTAGACTATAAAAGTAGTTAGCTGTATTTTATAGTAAAAAGAGGAGATATAAGCTTTATTCTTAATATTTATTATTAATTATAAGTACTAGTCTTAAATAAGGATATACTTAAGTAAATAAAAAAACGTCTTTGTATTACTAGGTAGTAGAGCGACCTTACTAAGGGGTCCTTTATTTTTATTTTTAATTATTTTAAAAAAGTAGAAATAGTTATATATATATAAATAAGTCTTATAACTAGAGATTCTAACCTACTATAACTATAACTTTTCTATTATAAACTAAATATTAAAGAGTATAGTACGTACTACTTTTACTTTATTCCCCTTAGAGTTAACTAAAGCTTTATATAACTTAATATAACTTAATAACTAAGTATTATAAAGATTACTTATAAAGTTAAATATAAATTTAACTTTATTAAAATTAAAATCTATTTTATTAAATATAGGGGTAGTATAAAAGAATAAAGTTAATAGTAGTATATAGTTAGGTATAGTAGTTTAGGGGAAGTGGTTTAAGGGAAGTGGTTTAGGGGAAGTAGTTTAGGAAAAGTAGTTTAGGGAAAGTGGTTTAGGGGAAGTGGTTTAGGGAAAGTAGTTTAAAGAAAGTAGTTTAAAAGAAGTGGTTTAGGGGAAGTAGTTTAGAGAAAGCGGCTTAGGGTCCTATACTAAGGTAGTTTTGTGTATTGCTATATAATTATAGTTTAGTAGATGTAATTTAGTTAATACTGTTTAATAGATGTAGTTTAGTAGATAGGGATTAATAATATAAAGCTAAGCCGTTTACTTCTTTACCTAATTAAGTACCTAGCATATACCTCTACCCCTACTACTTAATAAACTTAAATACTAAAGGGATTTTTATTTATATATAGACATTAAGTACTCCACGTTATATATATTCTATTCTTTATTTAATACCTAAGGCCCTATCTCTATTACGTCTCAGGCACGCCTCTACTAATCCTTTAGTACTATTTAGCCTTTAGTTAAAAACTACTCTATAAACTAACTACAATACTATAATTATAGTAACGCTATTAACTACTAGTCTATTTATTACTTTAAAAGAGCTAAAGTAAACTCTAAATTATAAAAATTAATAATTATAAAATAACTTTAATAGTATTAAGTAGTTAATACTAGCCTTATAGAAATAAGTTATAATACTAAGTAATAATATTAATTTCTATTTAGCTAGTATTAAACCCTATATTAACTAACTAAAACTATACTTAGGTTTTATTAACTTACGCTTTAATTATATTAAGTCCTAGTTAAACTACTTTAACCCTTAATTTAGTAAAATAGAATTTTGTTTTAACTATATTAAGCCCTGTCTTAACTATATAGAATCCTACTTAGATTCTTTTAAACCTTATTTTACTTATATAAAAAGTTATTTTAACTGTATTAAGCCCTGTTTTAACTATATAGAATCCCACTTTAATTTTCTTAAACCTTATTTTACTTATATAAAAAGTTATTTTAACTATATTAAAAAGTAAGTAGTAGAATCTAAGTAGTAGAGAGTAGAAATACTATAAATAATAGCGATACTACGTAACTATACTTTAAGAAACCCGATATTACCGATTTATTCTATTATTATATATAAACTTAGTACTATTATTAAACCTAACTTTAAACTATTTTCTAAAAACGTAAGGGAGTTTTATATATTAAGAAATCCCTAAATTAATTATTAATATCTTATCCTTAACTACCTAGTTAATTTCTATAACCTACTTATACTACTATTTCCTTTAGAAAGCGACTTTAAGACTATTACTAAAAAAGAAGCTACTATAGCTATACTTAAGGGAATACTAAGTCTTAATAAAAATAACTTTAATAAGTTTAAAATATAAATATAAAAAATAAATAGCTAGAAATAGGCTCTTCCTCCTAAGTATTCTATAGTTAATAGTATTAAGCGGGATAGTAAATAGTAGGTTACTATTTTATCTAGCTATATACTTATAATAAAGCCGGTATATAAACAGCTTAATAAGCTTAAAATAGAACCCTAGGTATCTAGTCTACTATCTATACTATCTAATCCTACTTGTATTATCTAGGGTACTTATTTAACCCTATTTAAAAATTAACTATTAGTTTATAACTTAAATACTCTAAACGTTATAGCTTAAAAAGAATATAAAGTAAATAAGTATAAAAGAATTAACTAGATAAATAAAGTATACTATACTAGTAGTGGAAGTCCAACAAATACTATAAGTACACAGGAAATAAATAACTAAAGAAACACACCCTAAAATATCACAAATATAATATTATTACTAACTAACTAAGTATATTAACCACTACTACACTCTCACTCTTACTATCCTATAAATACTTAACTTTTATTAATTAAGTGCCTCTAATACACTTTAAACCAACATAACTACTAGTAGTTATCCTAAAGTAAACTACTCTATACTATTAACTATATTACTATTTTCTATATCACTCTTATAGCTTTTATCTTAGGTATTCTATATATATTTATAATAAGGTTCTAGTAAGTATTATAACTACTTTTTACTAAACTAACTTAGCTTTTCCTAACTTAACTCCTAACTAATTAATATTAAAAACGGACTAAGCTAAAAGTTAAAAGTAACTATACTAATATTAGTTTAAATAAATATTTACTTAGTCCTCTTAGTAAATAAACTATAAAAAGATACTTTTACACTACTATTTAAAAATAAATATTCTTATATATATTTAATAAAAAAAAAAGATATTTATTTTAAATACTCCTAGTAATTATTTAACTCTATAAAATCAATATACCTAGCCTTATCTATTAATTTAATAACTACATTTTAAACCCTTTTACTAAAGTTTAAGTTCCTACAACCTAAATACTATTAACTAAAATATATTTATAGAACTATACTACTTATAAGTAGTAATAATCCTACTTTTTACTTAACTTTACTTTTTATAAATTTAGATTTTAATACTTTTAATAGTGTTTAAAAGTAAGTTACTAGGGCAAAAGTACTACTAATAACTAAATATTTTAAATATAAGTATAAATTCTAGTTTAGAATAAATATACTAAATAATAATTAATTTCTATATCTTAAGTTAGTCTTTAAATTACTTTAGTTTATTATTAGATATTCTTATATTCTTTAAATTTATATTTTATAATATATTTAAAGCCTCTATAGCCTACGTGGTTTAGTTATTCTATTTTAGAACCTAGAGTAAATTAATTCTCTTCATAGTATTATTAAAGAAAGAAATTCTTTTTTAGGCCTGAATTTAATTATATAGTAAATTCCCCTACTATAAGAGATTCTTAATTTTTTTTTATATTTTAAATTAATACTCTTTACTTTAATATTTTCTAACTCTATATTTAATTTTTCCTTTTTTTTTTTATAGTTTTAGTATAAAGCTTTAAATATTATTATTATAGTTTTTTTAACTATATATTATTAAAGTATATAAAAGTATACTTAGAATGCCTAATCCCTTAGTAATAAGAATAACTTCTTTGTAATTCTATAAATAAAGGTCCGTTTTATATAGTTTATAAAAAAAGATACTTTAATTTGTACTTAAAAGCTAAAAGTTCTTTATATATTTATTTTAATTTGGGAGAATAAAAACTAAGTTATAAATATTGTGTTATAGTAAAAGGCCTTTTTTTGTGTACTAAACTAGTTATTAAGGTTATTAGTTAAATAGTATTAATTAAATATACTAATTTCTATAATAAAACTAAAGGTAGAAGTAATACCCTAGAAATACTTAAACTGGCCTTTTAGTTTATATCTTTAAAAGAACTATATTTTCTTTAAAGCTAATATTTTTAATTTTAGCTTTTTTAAAGAAAGTCTATTTAAAAAAATATATTCTTAATATTAAAAGTAGAATAATAGAATAAAAGCTAAGAAAGGCTTTATAAAAGACTTCTAGAATATAAATAATATACTAGAAAAGTATAGTAAAAAAAGAAATAATTAAAGTAAAGTAAAGACTTAAGAAGTAGTTTTAGATTAATTAATTAATAGGCTAGTAGTAAGATAGGAGAATAAGTATAGTAAGTATAAAGATTTAAATAGAATTAGAGCTATAGTATAAAGTACTAATAAATATAAGTACTTATAATATACCCTAAAACTATAAATAGACTATATAAAGGTTACTATAAAATTTTAATAAAAGAGTATATTAAGTTTTTAATAAGTATTATAAAAGAGATATAATAATAAATAAACTATAAACTACTTTAAAAAATAGAAAATAGTGTAAAAATAAAAAAAAGCTATTATTTTAAGATTATAAAAAGTAAGTTAATAATACTTAGTAATATAGTTTGTTTTTAAATAATAGTTAAGTTTAAAAAGGGATAGAATAGAGTAAAGAGAATAAATAGGTTTTTAAGAATATAAAAAAAATAAAAAAGAACTTAAATTTATATTAAAGGTTTTTATATATACGCTTTAAGTAATAATAGATAGATAATATATTAAGTAAGTTTAATTTAGAAAAAAAGTAGTAGTGTTTAAATAACTTAAAATATAAAAATAAAAGTACTAGCTCTATATAGAGTAAAAATATAAAAGATACTACTATCTATAACTAGTTATAATAACTAAAAGAATTATAAAAAGTAATTTAAAAATATATTAATAGCCTTATATATATAAACGTATTAAACAAAAGTAACAATTAATAACTAAATTCTTAAAACGCACTTTTTAGTTTTATAAGTATAGCTATTAGCCACTAAGCTATTTTTAAGTAACTACTAAAAACTAGGAACCAAAGCACTTACAAGACTAGTAAAATCTAAGTAACTTAACTACTTAAGAACTCTAGTAGAGGTAGAGTGTTAGTAGTGTTTATTAAACTACTAATATTATAGTTATTTAAACGGCCCTGGGTAAGGTAGGGCACTAGTAGTATATAAGTATAGAGTTACTAAACGTTATAGCTACTTAAATAACCCTAGATAAGGTAGGGCACTAGTAGTATATTACTATATAAGTATAGAGCTACTAAAAGTCATAGCTACTTAAACGGCCCTAGTTAAAGTAGGGCGTTAGTAGTGCTAATACTACTATAGGATGTTATAGCTACTTAAAAGACTATAGTATAAGTAGCGTATTTATAAACTCTTACTATTACTACTAACTACTTAACTAGGTATATTTAGTAAACCCCTAAGTTAGTTAGAGTTAGTAGGTAAGAGTTATTTATAGAGTATTATTTAATAACTATAAAACTTTAAGTATATTATAGTTATTAAAAATTATTATAGGGGCTAAATGCTATTTATAAGTATACTATTATTCTTAATTTATATATTAAATTTCTTTTATTAATTTTAATAGTACGTGGAAGAAGTAATAAAGATACTTATAAGGGTATTAAGAACTGCTAAAACGGGATTTTTAAAAAGTTTAATACCTTTTACTATATATATAGGGTATAAATTACTATTATAGTGTAGTATAAGAACTATATGGAAGTATATAAGTTGCAACTTAGTCTACTAAATAACTATACCTACTTTTATATTCTAAAAGAGTATATAAAAAGCCCTAATAACTTTAATTTAGTACGGGACCGCACAGCACTAAATATAGAGGCCTTGAAAGTAGCGGCTGTAGAGGTAGTTACCCCTATTATTATTATAAATACTAGTGGCACCTTAGATTTTAATTAACTCTTTACTTTACTATTTTTATCTAACTCTTTAAGTAACTTAACTTTAGAAATTAGAGAAAATTTAATACTAAAGACAAAAGCTACTACTATAGCTATAAAAATACTCTACTAAATGCCCCTAATATCACTACTAACAAATTCTAATAACTATAGTAGCTTTCCTTTAGGTTAAATAATACTTAGTTTTAATAAATTACTATTACTATTAATACTTTTAATATTAAGAGGGTAGTAGAATTTAGAAAATAGGGCTTATTTATACTTTAGATAAACTTAATTTTTAGAAATTTATTACCCTTAACTAGTATTAATAAAATAAAAGTAGGCACTACTCTTACTTACTAATTATTTTATAGTATAACTACTATCTTTATTAAGGCTAGAGTATTTTAAAATAGTAAATTAAAATTAAAGTAAAGTAGTTAAGAATTATATTATTTACTATAGTGTTTTATATAGTTTTTTTAGGTTAATTTTAATACCTATTTTTTTATTTTTAGTTTAAAAGCTCCTACTTAAATAATCCTCTCTACTAAAAGAATAGTTTAACTCTTAGTTTTAAACTAAATCCTAAAGTTAATATAGATATTTACTAATACTTTAAAAAGAGTTATTAATTCCTTTAATTTAAATATTTATTAATAAATTAAAAGACTTTAATAATACTATAATTTTAACTTTAAATTCCTTTAATACTTTATACTACTTTAATACCTTTAGTATAATTAGGGTAGTTTTTAAAATACTTCCTTCTTTTTTACTATATATAAAATATACTTAAGTACTAAAAAGTTTTTAATAAAGATTAAAAAGTACTGGACTAAGTAGTAGTTTATATTTAATTAAAAAGTAATACGTTTTTAGTAAGATATAGAAGTGTATTAGTAATAATACTTTAATATAAAAGAGTTTAGTTAAAAGCTGTGCTACAACTACCTTAAGTAGTTAAGAACTATATATACCTCTATTATAATAAATAAAAATATCGTTTATTAGTGGGTTTAATAGGTCCTTTAGTTAGGTCTTAATATATAGCCTTTACTAGTTAGTATTAAGTATATTTCTATTTATTTTTAACTTACTAAAACTCCTTTAGTATAGTCTATAAAAACCTAAAGAATATTATTTATTATTCCTATAATTGTATTAAAGTTTAGGTTTTTAACTTATTCTTACTTAAATACTATTTAAAACCCTTTCTAAAACTAAAAGTATTTCCCTTTTTAAAAATAGACTTTTTTACTACTTTAAAGTAATATTTATAGTTTTTTAAGCTCTATTCCTCTAAAAATACTATTAATATAATAAATATAGCTATTAAAGTTAGCTATATTTAATATAATAAATAGAAAGTATATTAGTATCTAGAGTAATAACTTTATTAAAGTAAGCTTATATTAAAAAGGTAGTTAATTTAATTAAACTATAAAGATTTTTTAAGTAGGAGAATATATTTAACGTAAAGTCCCCTATAATTCTAAAAGTTTGAGTACTAATAGTATATAGCTTAAAATAGAATATAGCTAAGTTTAATTTTTTATATAGTAAGTAGTTTAGAACCCTATGGTTTAGCCCTTTTATTACTATATAGAATGTTAATATATATATATAGTATAGTTTATATTTATATATAAGAGTAAACCTTAGTAGTTGGGTAATATAAATTAAATAGAGGTCTTAACTTAAAATATTTTACTATTAGCTTTAGAACTATTAAATTATTTTTAAGTATAGTTAAGAGGTAGATAAATATAAAAAGGAATTCTATTTAATAAAAATCTATTTAATATTTTAAAGGGCTATTAAGGTTTTTAAACCTTATAGCCTTAGTAAATAGTTTAACTAAAATATATTAGTTAGAAGGAAACTTAATGTTTTATTAGTATATATATTAAGTAGTTTAAAGTACTATATATAATATATTTCTGGAGAATAGGTATTTAGTAGTAGTATAAAAGCTATAATAGTCTCTTAGTTAAGATGTAAGAGTTTTATTAACTTTATAAATTTAAAAATATATATTTTTAAGTTTTTAAAAATTAACTTATTTATTTAGAATAAAATATTAAAGTTAATTAGTAGTATTAATTATTTAATATATTATACTAATATAGACTTTAGTAGAGCCTTTTAGTATATAGTAGAGAAGTTAAATCCCTTTTTTTAGTGTTTTAAGTATAAATTCTATACTTTAATTTTAAAAGACTTTATAAATTCCTATTTAAATATAGTATAAAGAAGGCTAAAACTAAAGTATTTCTTCTTTATATTCTCTATATTTAATTTTATATAAGTATAATAAAGATTACTAATATAAAAACTATTTAATATACAAAAAGTAAGTTATAATTATAGTATACTTAAATATACTTAATAATTTGATTTAGTTACTAAAATAATTTTAGAACTAAAAAAAAGTAACTTAAGTATTATAGAACTAAACTAAGTCTATAAAAAGTTAATAACTTTAAATATAGTACTAAAATTAAATAGAAAGAGGATAATAATAAAGTTAAATAGTACTAATAGTTTAATATAAAGGTTTAATAAAACCTAAAGTACTTAGAGATAAACCTTTTTAAAATAATAAAGAGTGTAGTAGCTGAGGTGAACTGCGTTAGGGATACGAGATAGCTTATAGTAAAAAGGCACTTAGTAATTAACTAGGAGGATTTATTAGTTATTAAGGCTCGTTAGGTATAAAGTAACTATTTATTTAGGGTATATATAATACTTTATTATAAAATACTATCTACTCCCTTCTATACTAATTACTATAATCACATTAAGTTTTAATATTTTAAGTTAATCTAGTACTTAGTAAGGTTTATAGTATTCTTAGATATATAGCCCTTCTAAGCTAGGGTCTTAAGATTGTAGCTTAAGTTATATATTTATAGACTCTATTTTTAAAAATAATAGTATAGGATAGTTAACTATAATAGTTAAAAATATCCTTAAGTAGTGGCTTTAATAGTAATTAGTATAAAAGTTTTAGGATTTAATTTTGTATTTTTTAATTCTAACTTAGACTTAGTATACTACTCCTAATACTTAACTATATTAATAAAATTTAAAAAAGTTAAGTTTTAATTATAAAATAAATAAACTATTTTAAATATAAAACTATATCCTTTATATACTCCACATTAGTATAGGTTCTCTATTATTATAACTTTATAATATTTTAAGTATAGTGTCTTAGAATATATACCTTATTAGTATTATTACACTTCTTATATTATACCTTCGTTTTCTTCTACTAAATAATAGTAATAACTTAAATAAACTTAAAAATAAATAGATTACTTTATAACTAATAAGATATTTTAAGTATATAAAGATATATTTATATAATTTAGTATACTATATTTAAGGAATTATTAATTATTAAATATATTAAAATATTCTAAACTAGTTAAGGGTAATAATAAATAAATTAAAATAAACTATTTTTAAAATAAAATACCTATTCTTCTTTAGTAACTATATTATATACTATAGAAATAAGTGTTATTAAGTTAAAACTACTAAACTTATTCTATATAAGAAAGTAACTTAAACTATTAAGCTATACTATTTCCCTTAGAGTACGTCTTAATAGCCTATTTATAATAGAATACTAATATTTAAAAGATACTATTATTAAATATACTTTAATATATAATAAACTAAAAGAGTATATAAAAAAAATAGTATTTTCTAATAAAGAAATATACTATAATACTATTCTACACTTCTCTTAAAAGAGGTATATATTATTAATAGAATAAAAAAATATTTTTTTAGAGTTTAAAAAAAAGTACTTAATAGCCTTATTTAAGTATATAAAATTTTTTAAAACTATTTAAATATTACTACTATTCTTTAAACTTTAAAAGGAATTATAATTAAAAAACTAACTTAAGTACTTAGTAGTTTATTATAATAAGTTAATTATTATATACTAGTAGTATATTTATAACATTTAAAACTATATTATTAGAGACTATAAGGATTTAATATAACTAGTTAATATTAAAACAGTCCACAATCTTCAGTTTTAAGTACCTAAATACAGTATAGCTAATCGGAACAAAATTAAAAAATAGTTTAATAATAAAATAATTTTCTAGTATATACTCTTAATAACTAACTATAGTTTTATAAAAAGTAGAATTTTATTAAATTTTATAATTATCCTAAGTATTAAGTTTTTTTATAAAAATATAAGTTATATTACTATTAAAATAAAAATTCTAAAAATACACCTCTAAGTTAACTACTAGTTATTAAATAATAGGTTTAGTTTAAAACACAGTTCCTCTATACAACTCTTTTTTTAAATACTAGTTTAAAAATAAATACTTTTTAAAATATTAATAACTTACTAAAATAAAAACTAAACACTTAATTTTTAAATAATAAAAATAAAGTTTTAACTATATTAAAATAAATTACTATTAAAAACAGTATATATATAACTTTTTATAGCTACTCTATAAAACTTTACTACTCTTAGTAAGGAAAATCTACTTAAAAACGTAAGAAATAAGGTAGTTAGTATACTTATAAAAATAAATTATATTAAAAGGCTTTAATAGTAAGTATAAAAAATAGGCTTTTATACTTTTTAATTAATAAATACTATAAACTAATTTCTATAAAAAAAGACTAACTTTATTTTTAAAGTTATTTTTTTGAATAGTAAGTTAGTAGGCTATATTTATAAATATTCCTTAAATTATAGAAATATATATTTATAGATATTTTATATAAGAACTAAAAACTAACTAAAATTCTAGTACTAAGATATATTTTTAAAAATATAATAAATATGTTTTTTAAAGATATTGTGTTCTATTTATAGGAACTTAAACTTAATTATATATATATATAATTAAATATTTTTATAAAAAATTTACTATATAATACTTAGTAGTTAAGTATTAAGGATTTATAATAATAACTAAAAATTATAAATAAAGTAAAAAAAAAAAAAGAAAAAAAGGTTATAGAGTTAGTAGAATATTAAAAATAGGAGTAAAAAAAAAATATTTAAAAGGAAATACTATATTAGTTTTAGTTAAGGTAGTTAGGCTCTGGAAGTAATAAATACTTTTAATAAACCTTTTAAAATTAAATTATATAGAAAAAGCTACTATAGTATTAAAGTCTATAAAATTAAACTCTATAGATTTAAGAATATATATAAATAAGAAAAAGTCTACTAAAATACTTAATATATTATAATAGAGACTTTATTACTATTAAATCCTATTAAAGCTAATCTAGCTTATAGTCTATTAAAGAATAAATAATAATAGGAAAAGACTATGTTTATAGGGTAGGAGATACTAGAATACTTAAGAGAATATTAAACGCTTTAAATATAAGTAGGATTATTAGTACTTATATTTTTAATATAGGAGCTGGAAAATTAAAGGGGTAGTAGAGAAAGATAAAAAGGTAGGGTAATAGAAGCCTTCTTTAAAAATAACTATAAAAGATATTTTTAGTAAAGTAAGGTATAGGGGAAAAGAGAAATAAAAAGGTTAATGTAGTAGTAAAATAGAAACACACAAGTCCTAATCACTATTTTAAACTTAATAAATATTCCTATTACCCCTATAGAGCTTTTTTATAGTACTAAACCCTAAGGTATTTAAGGGAGAATTATTAAAAGTAATAGTAAGAGCACTTATTCTACTTAATAAACCTACTATAGGTACTTAGTTAAATAAAGAACTGTATTATCTTAGTATTTTAATGCATAGTGTACTATATATATATGCTTCCTATAATAGTTATAGTTTCTATTTAACTATATTATATTTATTATAAAAATATAATAAGTATTATTTAGTTATATAAACAATACTTTATAATGCCTTACTTCTACTTCTATTACCTATATTTAACCTAGCGCTTTAAAAGATACTATACCCTAGTTATTATAGGGCTTAGTTTTAGTACTAGTAGGGGGCTTAACTTACTAGGCAGTAAACCGTTCTAAACTAAGGTCTAGGTATTTATATATTTAAGTATCTATATATCTAAGTATTTACTTATACTGGGACTAGTAGTACCTAGGCCTTTAAGTAATAATAGTATTTTAAAAGTAAGTCGTTTAATAATAAGATACGGCCTATTTAGTAATATTACACTAATATATAAAACAACTTAAAAGTAGTCTTTTCTAAGTATATATACGTATTATATTATCTATTATAGTTTATTATAAATTTTATATCTAAACCTTATATTCTACTTATTAACCTACCTTTATAAAGTACAAACTAACTAATTTTAAAATAAATTTATATACCCTAAGAGTTATAACTACTAATAGAATTAAGTGTACTAGATAAAGTATAAGGCCCCTATATAAGCCACGCCAGCCCTCCTACAGCTACACTAGCCTAAAGTATTATTCTAGCCTAGTATATATTAGTATTCTATTCTTTATTAGTACCTACTATAATTAAGTATAAATAACCTATATTAAACTATTAGTTAATATACTATAATAATAAAAGAAGCTATATACTTTATAGGTATATATAACTAGCACAGTAATAAACTTAGTACCACTAATAGCACTACTAGTACTTACCTATATCCTTAGTTTATCTAATACTAAACTATGTATAAGGTAATAGGTTAGCTATAGGATATAAAAAAGCTATTTAAGTTACTTATAGAGAATAAAGTAAAAAACTGTCTTTACTGTGCCTAAATAACTTATACTTAATCCCTAATATATCCCTATAATACCCTCCTTATATAAAACTTATTAAGTATAATCTAAACTCCCTTTATATTAGTACTTTATTATAAAACTATTAGCTTAGAATTTATTAAGTTAAAGTCTAGTCTTTATAAGCTATATAGGGTTTATTACTGTTATAGTAGCTAAACTAGTAGTAATAGTAGCCTATATATAGATAATAGGCTTATCTTTATTATATTCTAAGTAATAAACTATAAGCTATTTATAGTTACTATATATATAGAACTTAATAGTAGTTACGAGAACTACACTAGCTAGACTAGGGCCAAGGCTATAAAACAGCCCACGCCAGCCTTTATTATTCTTAATTAAACAGAAGATATTAAATATCTTATACATATAACTAAAGGGGGTACTAAATAAATAAGGGGAGTATTTTATTGTAGACGTAGTAGTATGTGGTTAAGAGAATAGTTAATAAAGATCTAACTAAAGTTAGGTTTTAAGGACGTTAAAAGGAGATATAAGGATAGATATTGTAATTCTACTATTCTTAGTAATAATTAACTAGGTTTAGTGAGTTTATAAGTAGTTCTTATGCGCCAGTAGCTAAATATACCTAAGGTTATGCTCTTTTTTGTTATTTTCCTTAAATGGGTTCTAAGGAAGAAGGTTAGTTCTGGGATGCTAGTAACATTATAGAGTAGTATACTACTTATAATAGTAATCTTGGGAGAGTAGTATAGAGAAAGTCTATATTTAATCTAGGGGCCTAGGACTAGAAATACCCCTAGCTCGGCTTATAAATAATAGAGATCAGCTCTAGATAAATAGAAAATGGGTAGGGCATAAAAGGAATATAGTATAGTATAGGGTTAAAGAAACTATCTCTCTCTGTAAATCACAACCCTTATTAAAAAATCCTTAAAGAATAAAAAAAAAAAAAAGAAGTAGTAGTAATTACGTTTATCCTTATACTTCTCTAAAGCGCTCTATTATATTACTTTTCACAACCCCCTGTATATACTATATTCGCTTCTAGGTAGGGCCCCGCTATTTATAACTAAATAGTGCTAAGGACTATAATTTATACTAGGGGCGCAGTAAGCCACAGGGGGGAATATGGCTAAAGGCTTAAATAGATAAAAGGGATAAGTTGTTCCCTATTTTTTCTTATTACTAAACTATATACCCCCCTTACTTTATCTCAACAACTATAAAAATCACACCCCTATCACTATTAAACAATTTATTTATAGTCTCTATACTAGAAAAAGTTATTACTGTTAGTGAACACAGTGCGGTTTATAGCCAGCCTATAATTACTACAGCTATCTTACTATAATCTTATCTCTACATCAAACCCCTCTCTAACTCCAGACGTACCATTACACTAAACCTTAAAAATATTAACTTACATCATACATAAAACATTAATAGTCTTCCTTAGCCAACCTCTAATCATACCTTTATTAATAGAAAACTATACCAGTATCACAACCCATCTCTTAACAACAAATTACTCACCTCCATCAAGCCACTTATAAAATTAATTTCTCCTCACCTTCCACTAAAGAAACAAAAGATACACCATAAATCCACTACAGCCTTTCTTTACCTCTTCTTATCCCTAGGTTCTCCACAAAGCCTCGGGTTTATATACACACTCCAGTCCACAATTCCAGTTAGTACAGGTTTTAGCAGTAGCATAAGTATTTATATCTACTTAAGTATTACATTACTTATTCAAAAAAATGCTCTAATAGGGCCCTTTAGTAAAGTAGAGAACGAGCTAGAGCGCATCAACAGCTAGGCATATACAGAAGAGCTTTATATCTATAAAGATCCAAGTAGGGTCAATAACACAGTCTCTTACCTAAGGAAAGCTGTGCTTTTCCGCAAAATAGCTGACGGACCCTCTTCCATTACGCCTCTTAATTACTTTCTAATACTCCCCTTTCTACTTATTAACACTAAACAGCTGTATATAACTACTAACTAGGTTAATAAAGTATAAAAGCTAAAAGAGGCGTACCTAAAAGTAATTAAAGAAACCTTAAAAGCTATTAGTAGTATTATAAAAAAGGCACTAAAGTTCCTCTCCTCTATCACCACTAATTTCAATAGCAAAGAGAAGCGCGCAGCTACTACAACATTAGGGAATCTTTTTTAAATAAATTAGACTCTCCTAACTAGCCTTAGCGTTTCCTACCCCTGCCTTAACCGCGTAGGGCAGCTTACTACAGAGATTAGCTAGGCAAAGCTTACTAGTACTAAAGGCAGTAGTTATACTATTATACTACCCTAGCCAGGCGTCAGTAATAATACTATCGCTACATTTAAACAAAAGATCAAGTTAAAGGGGTTTAAAAAGTATAATATTGTCCTAAGTACTACTAGTATTACTATATATAGAAACACAGTCTTTAAAAATAGAACAAAGAAAAAGCAAAGCATTACACAAATAAATAAAGAGCAATTTACAAATACTACTAATACCCAGGCTCTTAAGCAGCTAGTTAGTCTCAGTGGCCAGGAAACTAGTATTAAGTAGATATTCTAAAAGTAACATCGTACATCCACATTCAAACACCCAATTTACAATACAAGTAATAGTACTTTTTAAAACTTTATTTTAATCTAAAAAGCCTATATAATACAAAGCGTTACTCTAGACGCAATTAAAGCAGAGTATAAAGAGCAACACAACAATAAAAAAAGCACATAGTATAAATCCTTACTAAAGCCCACATCCACTAGAGCTATAACTAGGGCCCGTAGCCTTAGGGCTCCTCTACACTCCAAACACTTATAGCATCCTTAAATAAAGAAACTTAAGTATTCCTTTATTACCGGTTCCCCCACTATAAAAAAGCCTTATACACCTAGGCAAAAACGTATAATATCAACTTATAATAAACACAATCTCAAGGTATAGTACTATTACACTTATTAATTATTCTATCTCTCCTAAAAAGGTTCAAGGGAATCACCTATCATATTACTAACTAATACTCCTTATATAATCCCTACCTACTATTAAGTAACACTATATATTACATAGGCAAGGAGTTAGACTATAGTTAGAAATATTCATAGTTTAGTAGGGCATAGAACATTAAGGATATCCTTATAAATTCTCACTAAAGCTAATAAGGGTTACTAATAAAAAAGCAGAAACGTAAAAGCATTACCCTCCTCCAGGAAAGTTCAAAATAAAAGTACTAACAGAAAGATCTACCTAAAAAGGCTAATAAAGCCCAAGGCACTAATCAAACGCCTAACTAACCTATTAATCAAAAATCAAACAGTCTCTAAATCTACCCTAAAAAGTTCTAATAAATCTTTTAACTACAAACCCACCCTTATATTACCTCATTAAACTCCATTAATTACACTACTACTCCTAAATTACAAAATTCTAGTTAAAAAATATACTTCCCTTATAGCACAAATAAGGAAAAAAAAAAAAAACTCACATAGCTATAGAATATAGAGCTCTTTAGAATAGCCTTAGTACACAATAGGTAATACTAATAATCGCTCTAGAGATTTAAAAAACATATCGTTATTAATAAACCCAGGAAATAATATAATTATCTTAATCACTAGTGTTTATAATTAAACCGCCTTTTTAATAATAAAAGAAGTGAAAGAACAAAAGGAACAACAGCGGATTAAAGACTAAGGGCTCATAATATTAATATATCCCTATTAATAAAAATTTAATTAGCTTAAATTAAAGTAGGTAAAAAGATTAAAAAGTTTAAATCCTACTAGTAAAGTACAGACCTTATTAACAAGTAGAGTAGTAGAGGCAATAGCTATAGTAATATATTAGTTTAATAAGTAAGTCTAAGTAAAGAGGTTAATATAGGTCTAAGTAAGAGATAAATAGTGTCTTACTACTTTCCTAGGCGGCCAAGCACCTTAGTTTATACCTAAAACTATATCCTTCCCCCCTCTTCTACTTCTATCTTTTACTTCCACAGAAATAGTCTCTCTACTACATTTACCAAGCTACAGCTAGTAAGCACTAAAACTACCTAAATCACAAAAAAAGCTCACTCTTACTAACAAACCAAACAACATCTATTAATCCTACCCCTAGTTTCTAGTTCTCTAATAAGTTAAAAAGTGCTATTAAACAGCATACAAACACACCCCTATAAACTAATATACTTAAAAACTACCCATACTCTCCTCGTCCAACCTTATTAAGGTTTATTAGCTTTAAGGGGCAGCTTATAGCTAGACTTTAGCTAGCCTTAGGGCTCACTTCAGCATCTTAAATCAACAGCCCTATAAAAGACACCTCTTAAAGATATATACACCCCAAATAAATACTCCTAATTTAGCGTTAAGAGAGTTTACTACTCATTTATAAATTATATAGTATAGTATAGTACAATACCGTTTCTATACATCAGTCGGCCGCTAGAGGTTCTCCAGTACCTATATACAGACAAGGCTCCCGTCTTCCCCGTAAAAACCACCACCTTAGCATCACAAAGCATACATCAATCCAACGCCCAGAAGTAACCAAGTACCGCTCTTATATCTAGCCCGGAGTATACTAGTATATCTTTTATTCCCTAAAGTTAAGAGCTACGTATATTAAATAGAATCTACATAGCCTCTATCATCAAGGCCTTTATATACAATAACCACCCCCCTTACAACTTAAACTAATAAACAATACTATATAAAAAACACCAGCTAATTACATTACCCAACCAATACAACTCTAGCCTTACTCCTTAAAGTAATATTTATATAAATAAAATAGTATATCGTCTTAGCCGTACTTCCTCACTAAGGCATAGCACTTATCCACCTCACTTATTAACTTTATTAATAAAGTACCTCTACCTTTTAAGCAAAGTTAATATTATTAACCCAAGCAGCAGAGTCTAGCTAACCATCCTATCTTAGTATCCTTATACACCCAGACACATCACTAGGTAAGCCGGTACAGACATATAACTTATATATCTATAAAAAGCTAGCTATACAAGGGAATAAAGGCTATTACATATAAAGTAAAATCTTTTTCCAGAACTATCTAGCCCCATTAAAACCACTAAAAGCTAAAGGCCCGTATCATAAGTTAAATAGTTACTACAATAGTACTACTAATAAGTAAATAAGACTAAACTACTTACCGTCCAGCATACTAGCAGGGGGGAAATTCTCTTAAATTAGTCTATAAAAAAAGGCAAGAAGGTCAGTACAGATAGCGTAATTTCTTCCCACCCTCCCGTCTATCATTCCTAGCCCCCAACCTACTACCACAACAGCCTTCACAGCAGAGCATCATATAGTCACACAGAAATAAAGACTTCGTCAAGAAACAAAACAGTGCAATTTATATACTAAACTTAAGCTATAAACTAAACATTAAAACAACTCATCACCCTAAAATCCAAAGCCACTTTAAACATTATAAGTAGGATCACCACCTCACAGCCTCTTTAACAACACATTACTCAAATTCTCCCTTAAAGAACTCTAAAGTAGTTTCCCTCTAAAGGTGCCCTTAAGAAAACTCCTCCTACACATTATCCTAAAACACCTCCCCCTAAAGTATCTCGTTATTAAAGATATCCATAATTTTAATAACCTTCTACTAAGTCACTAACTTAGGGACAGTCTTATACATCTCTAACTTAAGTAACTTAGCGTCAGAGTCATTTATAATATTAATAACGCCCTACTAAGATAGCACCTTAGGGGCAGTATCCTTCTTTAGCTAAGTCACTAGCTATTCACACCAACTATTATAAACATTACTATTACTAGGGCAATCCCTCTTACTCAGTAGCTCAGCAGCATAATTATCACCCTAACACTTATAAAACACCATCTCTATAGAAGGATACTCCAGCTACCCTATTTCTTCCCAAGCTAGCTTCTTTACTTCTCTCTAAGGGCCCCAGTAACGTAGCTTATTATTAATTCCTCCTATACTTTAAGCCACCCTATAACACACCCTAAAGGCTCTTAGTACTCGCGTTTAAGGCTTATTAAACGCAGTATACTCCTAACTAGGTAAAGCTTAAGGATCCCTACATTAAGTTATTAGACTAGTTAAACCCCTTAAAACCATAAAAACAGTACTTATATAGCTAATTAAATATAAAAAAATATATAATAGTTTCTAAAAACTATAGAATAGTATAGTTAATAATTATTAAGGTAGCTTTATAAATACGGGCAGTATTCCTATTATATAGATTTCTAAAGTAGTATTAAAGCAAAGCCAAGCTTACTTATACTTACAGTATTATACTTTCTTTTCTAGTAATACTAGTTCCTAGCTAAAGGAGACTATACTAGCTACACTAATAAGGAAGAAGTAGTATATTATTCTATTATAGCGCTAAAGTACAGGAAACCTCACACGCACAGGGATCTACATTACTATTATCTATATACCATTTACTATAATAGCTATAGCATTACAATATAAACTATCTTAGCGTATAATCAGCTTGTCATAGAGTAATTCCTTACTAGCCTTATTAATATTATTAGTATTAATAACGGGTCTACTAGTCTGCCGGCCTTAGCCTTATTAGTCTATTAGTCTTACTAGTCTTACTAGTCTTACTAGTTTTACTAGTCTTACTAGTCTTACTAGTCTTACTAGTCTTACTAGTCTTACTAGTCTTACTAGTCTTACTGGTCTTGCTAGTCTTACTAGTCTTACTAGTCTTACTAGTCTTACTAGTCTTACTAGTCTTCATCTACTAGAAACCACTTTTACCACATAATAAACCACTAGCACTAATACAATTCTATATTAGCCTAGAGATAACCTAAGCTTATACACTAAACTTAGTACATTTTTAGTAGCTTCCCAACTAGAATACATTATATAAGTATATATTCTATTATCACAAATAGAGTAGCTATATCAAACTTTAATATCCACACTTTACTACAATAGCGCACTTAAAAGCCATCACTAGTAGAACGTATTAATAACACGTTAGAGCGCTCTTACTAGTTATACATTACCCTACAGCCCAAAACCCAGCCCTTGGCTATCGCTATAGCTGGCTAACGTCAGCATAAAGTAGCACGAATTAGTACTCAGTAGCATAAAGCAGTATAAAGCATCCAAGGGAGCCAGACCAGCAGTTATTACAAAAACCTACTATAGCACAGTCCTAGGCAGTCATACAGACAATCTAATTTACAACTATAATAGTATAGTACCCTACTCTTATACCCCTTAAAATATTTCTTTTTTTATTCTAACTAATTTTCCTTAATATTACCTTTTTAAAAAACTATATAGTAGTAAAATACCTATAAATAAGTGGTATATAAACACATTTTAAAAAAGTAAGTATAAATAAATTATTTTAAACTATAGCACAATTTAACTATATAAACAAAGCTAACCTTAATACACAATCTACTCCTACTATTTAGTATCCCAGCCTTTAACCTAACACACTTTAACTTAAATACTAATAAGTCTACTTAGAGTAAGTATTATAAGTAACGAGTATTACCTATACTATTTTATGTATTAATTAGTCTTAAGTAAAAGGGGTTGCTTTTAAGTTACTATTAACTCTTAACTTTATAGTAGCGTCTTATTATTTAGATAGTTTATATAAATCTAAATACAGCCCTTCTACTTAATAAAAGTATAAACCTTAGTATTGTAGTCTTAGAAAATACAGTTAGCTTTATAAAATAAGGCCGTTTTTTAATAAAAAAATAGTATCCCCTTTCTCTTACTCTCCTTTTTTAAATACTCTTTATTTATAAATAAATTAATAACTACTAAACTACTTAAGTCTATTTCTTTATTTATAAACACACTAACTACTAAGCTACTTAAGTCTATCTTAGTAGTCTATTATTTAGGTATTATTATAAAAAGTATATACTCTTATAGGGATAATATAATACATTTTTACTTTATTTAAATAACTTAAATAAAACCTTAGGCACATAAATTAAGTTGGGTTTTTAATTCCTATTTCTAAAAAACACATAAGCACCAGTAGTAAAGCAGTAGAACATACTACTTATATATATAACTACCCAGCCAAGCCCCGCGCGCCTATATACTAATTAAATTTTAAAAGCACCTATATACATACTTAGTTGCGCGCAACACAGTAGAGTTTAAAAAAGAAAATAAAAAACGGTTAAATAAATATACTTATAATTCTAAAAAATAAAAAGACAAACTAATAACTAAGTATAGTAAATTAATAATACTAAAAATACTATTAATTCCTATCTTAGCCTTAAAACCCAAATTAGTAATAATTAAACAAAGTATATAAATAAAAATAATAAAAAAAGTATTTAGTATTATAAAGAGAGTTATAAGTACTATAAACTACTATAATACTATTGTCCTTATGCTAAAAAGAATATTAAAAAAGTAAAAGTAAAAAAGAAAGAGTACTAATCCTGTATTAACTAGTATAATATACTTTAGAGCTAGTATTTACTTAACCTTTAGCCTAATAGTATCCTTACCTATAGTCTAGAACGCGTAAAACTAGGGCCTAAAGTTAGTAATAGCTAGACATTAGTACTTATAAAAATACCTAAAACAGGCATTAAAGGTACTAATTGTAAGATTACTTAGTAGGGCTCTAGTAAAAGTAAAAGATAGAGTAATATACTAAATAGAAAAGTAGCTAAAGTAGTCTACTAACTAAATAGCATTAAGTTTTAATAATTAAAAAGCTAGTATTAGTATAGAAGCGCTATTAACTTACTTTAGTAGTTAATAGTTTATTACTCTTATAGTAAAGTAAAAAGAGGACTCTATTTAGTCCTAAGTAAACTAAGGTAAAAAAAGTAAAGAGGGTGAGCTTAGTAAGTATAGTAATATTAGTATAGTACTATATAAAGATGGGTATTAAATAAAGTATTTTCTTAAACTAAAGCTAAAACGTCTTAAGCCAGCTACTTAATATATCCCTAACTAGAGTATAAGAGTTATATAATATACTAAGTACTTAACTTTATAAGTAAATATAACTTACCCTTATTTATTCTACTATACTATCTATATTAGTTAATTTACCTTTTAGCTATAGTCTAGCGTATACGTAAATAGCCGCTAAAGTCATATTACTAAGTATATAGACCTTTATATTATTTATCCTTATAAAGACCTACCCTCGCAGTAAATAATACAGAAGCCGTCCCCTAGTAGCTACTAACCTAACGTCTATAGCTAGAGTTAAGTTCCTCTCTACCCCTATATACAAAAAGCTATCCCTATTACCCTTATTAGTCCCGTTCATTTATCCTAGCTAACGTCCCTAGCTAGCTATCCACCTTAACTCCTTAGCTATACAGTAGAGGGTATTTATACTATTATTATAAGCTATACTTAACCTCTATTATACCTATCGTTATACACAGCTAAACTTACTCTTTTTCCTATTAAGTTAGTTAACTAAGTCTAAGAGCCTATAAAACTAGAATCCTAAATATACTAAATTAATAATAATATAAAGGAGTGAATCTCAACTATTTAAACCACACCTCCTCTAGTCCCCCTAGCCGTCTATTAAGCATCCTAAAGCTCTATACTACACTAGTATTACTAGTACTTACTATAATAACTTATTCTATCTATACTAAATACTCTTATATAATTATTAAAGGCCCCACTATAGCAATTTACAACCTAACTAATAAGCTATTTAAAAACAAAATAAACTATTCTATATTACCTCTAGGCTATATTCTATAATATTATTATTAACTAACTATAAATATCTCTTACTACCTAACTCCTAACCCTTAAAACTCTATTTATAAGCTTATATCTATAACCGGGCTTATAAATCTATAATATAATAAAAGAACTATACTACTTTAAATATTAATTACTTATTAACTTCTTTAACTATAACAATTAACTAATAAGTATATTCTATTTCTATTATAATTAGTATTAAAAGAGTACTACGCCTAAGATACATACAGACTTCTATTAAAAAGGCCGCGAATTTAATCTAAAGTACCTAGTTAATAAACTTATTAAACTTCTTTCCCTTACCTATCTAGCTCTAAAAGTAGACTATATATAGCGTAATAACTAACTATAGCTAAAATTACATCTTAAAACACTATTAAGTATAGATACTAGTATAAATAGGGTCTAAGTACTAAAGTCAACTAGTCTTATTACTAAACCTTAAAAAGTAGCTTTAATTAAATAGCCCAGTAAATCTTACTATATTACTACTATTAAACTAGGGATCCTAATAAACATAAACCCAGCCTAGATAAAACAAAGTATAAAGTAGAGTAAATAACTCAACTAAGCAACCTAAAGTATATTTAAAAAGCTCAAGGTTAGCCTAAGTAGTAGTATTCTATACACTAAACATAGCTAGTTTGCCCTCCTATAACTAGTTAAACTCCTTTACCCCTAAGTAACTCTTTATAGTCTAATAAAAGTACTCTAATAGACTAATAAGGTTAGCAGTATAAACAGACTTCACTATCCTCTCTACTATTCTAAAAAACTCTATATAAACTATATCTTAGTATTCCTCCATAATCCTCTTTACTATATACTTTAAATACTTAAATACACTCTTAAGAAACCACCTAATATTCTTTATATTATTATAAATATATACACTATAAAGATAGTAGGAATATTTAGTTTTATTACTAGTTAATTACCCAAAAAGGTTATCTATTTTAAAATATTATAAGTAAGTAAGTAAAGCTAGAAAATCAAAAGTAAAATTTACTACTATTACTAGTTTCTAGATTCCTTTAAAAAATATCCTACAAAATATTAATTTTATATTAAGTATTTACAACTATAACTTTAGTACATTATACAACTTAACTAATAAAAACTAATATAATACCTAAATTAAAAAGCCCTTAATTATTAACTCTTTATACTTAAAAATATTCTAAAACAACTCATTAATAAATTAAAAGGTTAAAGGACTAAGTTTTTTTATTAACCTTAAAGGAATTCCCTATATTTATCTTATTAGTATAAAATAAAAGGAGTAGGTTATATTTATAACTAAGTAGTTACTTATAGTATATAGTTAAATTATAAAAATATTTAATAACTAAATACTCCTAAAAATAACCTTATATATAACTAATACTCCTATAACTATAAAAAGTAAACTTACTAAGTTAACAACATTAATTAATTTTAAATAGTTTAGTTCCTTAATAGTTAAAAGGGATATATAAAGCTCTAGGTTCTATAAGTATAGTAAAGTTTTATTAAAGTTTATTAAGAACCTTAGAATCTAAAGCAGCCCTGCTAATCCCAGGACATAGTATAAAAAAGAAATAGTATATATCTCTTAGTTAGATTTAAGGGTGTTTATTTCTTGCGACCTTTTAATTCTTTTTTATATTATCTTTATTAAAGTCTCTTTATCGTAGAGAGGTATATTAGAATTACAGCTATTTAACAAAAAAACTATTATAATTAAGTAAATAATAGCCTAGTACTTAATCTTAGGTTAAAATATTTAAAATAAGTAATTAGTATATATATATATTTTAATTAGATTTTAACTAATAAACCTATATTCTAAATATAAATAAAGACAGCCTATTTTAAAGCTGGAACGTAAAGAGTTATATATTATAATATATAGTAATTTATAAGTAGTCCTCTACCTATTAGTTCCTTAATATTTTTAATAGTTTTTAAAATATATTAATTATTTATAAGTTTTAGGACTTTAAAGAAGCTAAAGTATAAAATCTCTTTTATAAAAGCCTTAAAGAGACTATAGTTTAGGTTCTTATAGAATTTAATATTAAAGTTACTAAGCTATAGCATTTAGGGTTAAGGTATTACCTATTCTAAGAACTAGTTATTAAGAGTAAAGCTAATAAACTAGCTACTAAGTCTTAAAAAATAATTATAAAAATTCTATACTCTAACTTTACTTACTATATAATTAATATTAAAGTATACTATATTAAAGATATTTTATTTAATTAATCCTAATATTATATAGTAACAAATTAAATATTTATAAATACTCTAGCATAAAAAAAACTAAAAAAAGAACTTATATATATAATATATATAGTTCTATTCTAAGTACTTAGTAGTCTCTTACTATATATATAGAGTTATACCTATAAATATCTATCCTATAATTAACCTCCTAAATAATTATAACTATTAACTCTTAATTTACATAAGTATATATATAGTAAATACATAAAACTTATAATCTAACGCCTCTATTTAGTAAATCCAAAAGCTAAGCTAGTAAACTATAACTAATATAATAGTAAACACCTAATATAACTACTCCTAAACTTCCTTATAAGTAATTAATTAAATAGTAATAATAGTAATTATGTATTTTAATAATAGAACCCTTAAGTAAAAGTATAAAGTAAAAGTATAAACAACCTAATAAGTAATATAGTAGTATATACTAAAGAATATAAAAATTAAAAAGTAATACTTAAAGCTAAAATAGCTTTATTACAGGGCCTTAAAAAGGGTACTATCTATATTTATATAAAAAACAGTAATAACTTTATAAATAAGGTTAATATAAATTATAAAAGCTATACTATTATAATACCTTAAAAAGTAAAATAAAAGTATATTTATTATATTTCTAAAGGGGGACTATAAAGGTAGTAGTAGTAATTTAGGTAGGGGATAAAGTAAATAGGAGGCCTTTTTATATAATTTATAACACAATCCTCTTTAAGTAGGAAAAGAATATAAATAATATTATTTACGCCCCTAAGAGAGGAATAGTAAACAGGACCTTAAGGCTGCCCCCCACTTTAAAAAGCACTCAAAACGCATCCTCAGCCCTTTCCTCCTACCACCTTCCTCTACCTAGAATAGAGGCGGTTTATTACCTATATTAACTTTCTAAATACTAATATCGGGCTAGGTCCAGCTAATATTTAGTCTACCTAGGTACGTCACTACCTTATTACTAATTAAAAATCTATAACGTCTTTATCTTACTATTTTATATAAAAACTAATCTTTATTACTAGCGTTAATTAATATCTTCTATATTCTTTTACACTTATATTTCTTATTAACTACCACAACTCTTTCTAAAAATTTAAATATAATACTAACTAAACTATTATACTCCACTAAACAATCTAACAAGCTAGACCCTTAAGTAGTAAGATGTAAAACAGGCAGCCCTATTAAGTAAACATAAAATACTACGTTATTAAACCTAACTAGTACTATAAATAACTTTTTTCCTACGTTTTTATTCTATTTAATTATTATTTTTAAATTCTATAAAGAATTAAAAAGTTTAAATTTAAATACAGTCTTTAACTTTACCACTAAATAAGTTTTACTTCTACTAATAAATTTATTTAGCAACTTATTAGGTTCTATAACAGTATCGCCTTTACCTTCTAGCCTACTATTTATTTAAAAACTTATTAGTAAGTATTTAAAAGTAAAAAATAAAAAAGTAAAAAAGTAAAAAATTAAAAGGAAAAAAAAAGAAAAACTATTATAAATATATAAGCTATATAAGTAGTGGACTTCTATTAATACTTATATATACCTAAGTACTAAATATAGGTACTATATAGAATTACTACTAACTAAATTATATATAAACTCCTTTAATACTTAAATAAGTCTTTACTCTATTTATCTATCTTAGCTATAGTATATTCGGGTATAATCTATCTAAAACGCATACTTAATAATTAAGGCCTTAAAGCAGCTTCCACTCCTTTTATATACCCTATACTTAATTTCCTACTAAAACACATTCTTACTTAAGTACTACTAGTTTATATAGTAAAAATAAACTTAACTAATATAAACTAATAAGCCACAAAGTATACAGTTAAGCCATTTAGACTTTACTTACTACTTATAAATATATAATTTTTCTAATAAAGTAAACTAGTAACCACTAGGGATATACAGTGCGTATAGCACCCTATACACCCTCTTAACATAACTACTCTATACTAAAGGTCTAATAATTACTATAACTTATAGGCTATATTATATATATTCTAAATAGTTAAACGGGTAGTTAAAGTTATAATATATAATAATATATATATTTTATATATACTTAGTTAAGTTACTCTAGTTACTAAAAAAGCTATAGCTAAGTAAATACTAGGGCCTTATATTTAAGTTACTTAGGTCCTTTTAGTTATTTAGTACTTTAGCGTTATACTTAATTAATAGAATTCCTAGGGGGGTCTACATTATTAGTACGTACTTTATAGCTACTATTTTAACTATATTTAAAAGATTTTATAAATAAGCTAGGCCTATTTTAATAAACGTACTAAAACTTACTATAAAATAGTTTTTTTAGTATAAAAACTAGTTAATAGTAGTAGCTGTGTTTAAAATAGGCCTATAGTACTACTTTTAATATAAAATATTACTCTACTTAAGTTTATAAAGTATTAGCTGTCTAGCGGCCCGTAGCCTCCTAACTAACTTAAAATACTACCTCCTATCTTTAGCTACTTAGAGGTTACTTAACTAGTCCTAAATAAACTAAATTTATATAGTAATCTATTTAGCTTACGGGTTATTAGTGTTTAAATACTCCCTTATATACTAATACTTAGCCTATAAACTATATATATTTTAATATTATTCCTATTAAAATAAGTCCTTTTTTTTAAAATAAATAAGTACACTTTTATTCTACTAGAAGCTTATATTCTTTAAGAGGCTATATAACTACTTATATATATTAAACTCTAAAACTCTAGTAAAGGCTAGCCTAAGTAGGTTTTTAGTTAAATAAACTAGCTAGTAGCTCTTTTAAAAGATATTCTTAGTATATAAAAAGATATAATTACTTAAGTATAGTTTTAAGTATTCTATTTTATAGGTAAGTTTATATATACTAACTATAAGTAAAGATACTTATAGTAGAGGTTACTTTCTATACTAACTCTTATAGAGTAGGGTTAGGGTAGATTAGGAAAACTAATAATAAAAAGAACTTTATACTATAACTTAAAGAATAAGTAGTACTAGATTCTAAATATAGGCTTATTAAGTAGCTTTAGTCTTTAGTATAGTATAATATAGTTTGTATTTTTTAAAATAGGTTAGCTTAGAATATCCTTAAGTAAACTAAAAAGTATTTTAAACGTATACTTATAAAGAGCTATTATAGTAATAAGGCTAGTAATATAGAAGAGAGGCTATAGAATAATAGTAATACTAAATAATATACTAAAATAGTTAGTATATTAGTTCTACACGAGCCTTCTATAAAGCGTTATACTTATATATCGTCCTACTTCCACCTAATTTTATTACTTTCCTATTTATTTTAATAAATAGTAATTCTAATAACTAACTATATTTTAAACAGGTCTATTAAATTATAAATAATAAATAACTTAATTTAATAGAATAAAAGTTATATAAGTATAGTTAAATAAAAGCTATTAATACAAAATAAAAGTATAATAGTGTAAAAAGCCATTTTTTTTAATAGAGAGTATTTAATATCGTTAGTATATCTCTATAGGGTATTAAAGTATAGTATAATATTTATAGTAGTAGTAGCTACTTTAGTAAACGTTTATGTCTAAAAAAAGCTAAGTTTCTTAATAAAGTCTTCTTTAATCTACTATAATAAAAAATTAAAAATAAATCCTACTAGTACTTAGAAGACTTACTAGTAATATATAATAGACTAGATTGTTTCTATAGTGTTTACCTTTAACTTTTTCTTTAGTAAACACTAGGCACTACTTAGTCTTATTCTCTTAGTCCTATTGTCTTTTTATTTAAAAAACAGTAGTATCTATATAGCTTAATAGGTTCTTTTAAATTTCTATTATTACGACTGCGGTTTTAACTATAGATATTTATTTATACTTCTTTAGTCTAAGGTAAATATATTACTCTATTAATTACTGCGTGTATAACTTAAAAAAGAATTAAATAGAATTAACTACTAATTCCGTTTTATTATATAAGTTATACTATACTTAGTTAGGGTTAATTTTTAAGTAATTTTTAGTAAACCTTTAGTATAATATTAATAGTTACTTACTATATACTAATAAATATTAGAATTTAGTATATCTCTTACTTCTTTATAACACTTTAGTATTAACTATTTATCTTCTCCTTAACTTCTACTCTATTAAGTAAAGTAATTAACTTATATTCTAAAAACAATTACTTAACTTACTCCTTTTTATTTATTAAGTTAAGTAGTAATTTAATTAAATTATCCTATAGAAATAGTACTTTATTATAAGTATCTATTATTAATAAAAATAATAAAAGTACTAAAGTAGAGACTATATTACGTTTAGTAGATTTAATTAAAATATATAAAGGATAAAAGGCAAAGTTAAAAAAGGGAATATAGTAAAAAAAAGTAAATACTTAAAGGAATATATAATATAATAAGTTTAATAAAAATATTAAAAGAATAAAAAGTAAAAATAAAGAAATAATAGTAGTTAGGAAGAGTAGGTGCTAAGAAAATTATTATTAAAAAGAAAGAGTCCTAAAAGAGGGGCTTATAGGGTAAAAAAGTAAAAGATAAGTATAATATAAAAAATAAATAATTAAAAATAACTTCTAAATTCCTAAAAATAAAAATAAAGCTATAACTAGCACAGTAACTATAAGCTAATATCTAGCACTATATTCTATATCTATACCTAGCTTTAGTATATATATAGTACAATCCTTAGTACATAAACTATACCGGAGTTAGAAACGGAAGTAGGTAGGTTAATAACAGTATAGCTAGTATAGAGGAAGTTGTAGGGCTATTCTCTGTTTTATATTAATATATCAGTAACCCCACACTCCTATAAATAAACTTACCCTTATTAGCTTATCTATAGGAGAGCGGACAGGATCCCGAGTTTTCCAATAGGTATAGTTGTATATAATGATTTCCTGCGTTGATGCGGACTCTGGGGGCTTCACGATCATGGAGATGCGCGTGCGACGTAGCCACCTGGCACCGGCATGGCCACCTGGCAGCAGCACAGAGCAACCTCAAGCCGATGACAAGCCGATGAGACGGTAGGTATGAACGACTGACAGAGCCTTTGTGGCGGCCTCATGAGTGTGTTCCGGGGCTTTCGGCGATCTAGTCAAGCATCGGCTGCGCAAGTGAGGGTTTGGGTGAAGTTTGTTCGAGCCACGGACCGCATGGGCCGAGCGGGCCGAATAAAACCGGGACTTGGAGTCAGGAGTGGGTCAAGGTTCCCCGGCCTGTCCGAACTGCCCGATTCGTCCATCCTGTCTATCGAGTTGGATTCGCCTGTCAACGCGGTACCAAGCGGACAAACTCCCGTGGCATCGCAGTACCTTGCCTATTCTGAAATCATTCCACGCCACTGCAGAGTATTAACAATATCGTGACTTTTGGTGCTATGTGGATAGTCGGTTCTAAACATCTACGCCAACTAGCCTTCGAATCAACTACGATGTCGACACCAACTATGACTCCGGTGGTCTTGATTCTGTCTGTTGCGGCGATTATTGCAGTGCTTTATCGCCGGCGTCGAAACGACGCGAAGGGGGATTACCCTGTCCTCAACGCACAGCCCTCCGAATACTACCAAGATGCGGAGAGTCTGGTCTTGAGAGGTTTCAAGGAATACGGCGGACGCCCGTTCAGAATCGACTCTGGGCTGGCGAAATGGATCATTCTCCCTGGAGAGACCGCCGACGAGATCCGTAACCACGAAGACCTGGCCTCCACGAAGAAGAGCCAGGAGGTGTTCTCGTGGCTCCACCCTCAAGCCGCGCTTCCCGGCTTCGAGCCATACGCCATCTTCAGCTCGGAGCTCATGCAAGATGTGACGAAGTGCATTACAAGGAACCTGGGTAAACGGCAACCCTGTCCTCGTGTCCAGTGGTCAATGCTGACAGGTGGGCAGCTACAATCAATGAGCCGTTGTCAAGTGAGACAACTTGCGCCTTGCAAGACGTCTTGACAGATTCGACGGGTATTCCGCTCTGCTCAATCTTCTTCACATGGATATTATATGCTGATAAGATGGGGCGTAGATTGGCATGAGATCCAGCTTCGACCCATTGTAACGCAAATTATTGCTCGTGTCACTTCGCTTATATTCGTCGGGCCGGAGCTATGCTGTGATCCCCTGTGGCTTGAAATCACGGCATCATATTTCGCCAAGTCCAACGCCGCCGGCAAAGAGCTTCGATACTACCCGCCGTTCCTCCGCCCATTTGCCAACCTCGTCGCCCCTAGGAACCGTGAGCTGCGCGCGCTCGTCGCCACCGCGCGCCAGATCGTCAACCCCGTCTTGGAGTCGCGCAAAGAAGCGAAGAGATTGGCGGGAGGAGTAACAACTGCCGTTCCTCAATACCATGATGTCCTGAGCTGGACCGAAGACCTGGCGGCGAAGAAGGGCTTTGTCTACGACCCCGCGGTATTGCAGCTGGCGTTGTACGTCACGTCTATGCACACGAGCGGCGACCTGATTGCCCAGGCCCTGCTGGACATGTGTCGTCACCCAGAGCTTTTTGGCCCACTGCGCGACGAGATGCAGAACGTGTTAGGCCCGGGATGTTGGGGCAAGACCAACACTATGAACGATCTCAAACTGCTAGACAGCGTGCTCAAAGAGAGTCAGCGTCTGAAGCCTGTTTCCATGAGTAAGTCCTGCGAATCGAGGTTCGGACGGAGTTTGCAGTTGGCTTACTTGCTCTCAGTTTCCATGGGACGTACGGCGACAAAGGATGTCTTCCTCAAGAACGGAGCGATTCTTCCCAAGGACTCCATTGTCGCAACCTCCTGTCAACTCATGTGGGACCCCATCAGATACGAGGACCCGGGGAAGTTTGACCCATATAGATTCATGAAACGACGAGAATCCGTCAACCGGTCGGAAAGACACACCGCATCGCTTGTGGCAACGTCCCCGGACCACATGGGTTTTGGACATGGCTGCCACGCATGCCCCGGGCGGTTCTTCGGAGCCAATGAGATCAAGATCATCCTCTGCCATCTTCTTCTCAAGTACGACCTCAAGCTCGCAGAAGACAGCCCGACGCGGCCTGTTCGCTGGGGCTTCGAGATGCTTACAAATCCCGGAGCCAAAATCCTCGTTCGTCGAAGACGGGGGCAGAACGTCGAGTTCTAAAACCTAGATACTGCCCTGAGTTTGCTTTTCTTTTTTTTTCTTTTTGGCAGGTGACGGGCAGACAAGTTATAGGCTTCAATGCGTTGGATCAAATTGGCCAGCCTCTAGGCAGTGCCTCATGCCACACTAGAAAAAGTAGAAATGCCACTTGACAACTGCAACCAGAGTTGAGGACAGACATCTTACTTTCTAGCTTACTTCCATGTTACGATAACACGACTGCCCTCGTCATGTATTTCTCCCCCTTCATATGTGCGTATATGGGACGGATATTTGTTAGCGAGGCAGATGGATCAGGTTCAAAATCATGTGCACAGATCCAGACCGAAGGCAAAAATACACAAATATGGTAATCAAAGTACCTAACAGTAGGTGCGAAGGATGAAGTTGAATAGTTATCAGACCACGTGTATGACCAGACCATGTGCGTATTGATCATTTGCCTAAATACGTAGCAAGTGGTCTGCAACCACAAGAGCTGACAACATGGTTGGACAAGTGAAAGCTACTCGACCAACCGACGGTAGGACGCACTTTACTTCTCAGACTTGGGAAGTAATCCACGAGGTACAACTCTAAATTGATCTATTTGAATGCACTAAGTGTACTAGATCAAGTATGTGACTGACTAGCTTTGACGAAGCTTCGGAATCGAACCCGACGAGTTTACCGATAATTCCGCAGCAAACCACAAGGTTGGATGCTGCCTGAGTGGGCCTTCTCTTTTCATCTTTCATCGAGCAGTAGGCCACGAAGCAGAGAGACGTCAGTAGAAGCTGCCGTGACTCACTAAAATCGACGATTGTCAGTTATCGCAGATCGCATTATGCAGTCATGGAGAGATTGAGTACCTGTCCAGAACACCCTTGCGAGATACGAAACCGTCAGCTGCCATGATGAAGGCGCACGCGGAGTCGATACACTGCTGCACGCACTGGTCTCGCGTCGTCTCGGCGACGCTGCCGGGGTCGATTGCGGCGCTTGTCAGCGGGGCGATCCAGGGACCGTAGATGAAGAACATGGCACGATGGTACTGGGCGAAGACCCGGAAGACCCGGCTGTTGCTCTCGGAACTGCCCGAGTCCCATGCCGCCTTGGGGCCGTAGCGGGCGGCTGAGCGAAGCGTCGGCGGCAAGCTGCTGCACCAAGCGTTGAGGCGCTGTCGGCTCGCGCGCAGCTGCTCTGCGCCCCGGATCGAAGACGTCGATCTGCGCCGAGCGCCTGGGCTGTACTGTTCTCTTAGTATAGAATGCAGAAGCTCTGCGAACGAGCACTCTGTGAAGAGCAAGTCGTCCTCGCCTTCCCGTGTGGCTGCCAGGCTGCTCATCCACTCGTAGTCGAGCATCTTCACTATCGTCAGCAATGTCAGATGCAGATCGCCAGCGGACGGCTCACCGGTGGAACTCCCTTGGATATCGCGTAGGAGACTTCCATGGCGTACGCAAACCGCGCACATCTCTCGGAGAGAACTCTCTCCTCGGCGGTCATTGACTTGGAACTCTGGGTTGAACCGTTGAGATGCAGGTCGCGCAGGGTGAAAATGGCGGATGCCAGATTGTCACCGATCAGTGACTCGTCAGACCAACTGGCAATCACGGCCTATACAACCAATCAGTGAATTCACGAAGAGTTGCGGCGATGGAGCTCAAACCGTGAGTAAGGACCTCTATCTTCTTGTTAGTGTGTGCGTGAACTCAGTCTCGAGAGCCTCTGGGATGTAGTCTCACCAGCAACTTCCAATGAGTGTTTGGGGTGTCTCTAAGGGACTTCGACGATGATAGGGCGAGCCTGAGCCTATTGATGGCCAGTGACCTGTCCCTCGAGTCGTCATAGCATGACAGCGTCGAGACGAAAAACCCGATGGCCATAACAGAGTCGGCACATGCCAGTATCGTGGGCATCACCGACGGCGAACGTGACTGGCGAATCAGGTCCTCCGCTTCGCTATGCGTGAGAAATGCCCCGGCGCTCGAGATGTCATTAGCCACTCGGACTGCCGGAAAAGGTTACACTTTGCGCCTCACCAGGACTCTACGCAACACGCTAGCGATTCCGTCAGCAACTCGTCAAAGTATGCGCGTATGTGTGTCGACCAAAGTCAATTGGGGAATTTACCTGCACACCAGCGACAGACGGTGTCATCGTCTTCTTGCAGCCACCAATGCAACTCGTCACTTTTAGCTTCGTGCAAAGGGGCAGGACCTGCAGGTTGACTGGCAATCCTGGAGAGCTCGGCAACGATGTTATGGATCTGTTGTTTGCTTTGGGCATTCACTTGTTGAGCCATGAGTTCTGGGAACCCATAGAGATCAGCGAGAGAGAAGTCAGCAGATACGCTCTGTTTTGCTGCATTTTCCTTCTGCTTCGCAGTATTTTCTCGCAGCAGTTCTACTTGTTCTTGCTCGGTTGTCTTTCAGAACCCAAGTCAGCCAGATCTCGCAAAGTCACACGCCTCGTTGTAGGAGGTTTCGCGTCCACTTACATGGTTGCGTACAAGGTTGTCTTGGGGAGATCTCTTGTAAGCACCACTGTCCACAGTTCCGATGGAACTTGGAGGTGCCGACTGTGCCATTGTAACATCGAAAATGTCCACATCGAACTCGAGACCCTCTGCCGAGAGAGGTCCTGGCGTTGTACAGACATCGCTTTGGAAGCCGACAGCGCCGGGGCTGGACGGTGAACCTGGTTCCAGTCCCAGCAGTTGGTCAAGGGCGCTGTCTATGTTCGCTTGGCTGGGGTCTATAGCGGAAGGGGAGGGCAGCGGAAGCACCGCTTCAGTCTCGGCATGGAACGAAAGCATGGAAACAGGCGATGTGAGACCGAGATCGTAGAGGGGCGCCGGCAGGAATGGGTGGTGCGTGCTATAGGGGTAGGACGACGGTCCGGTCATGTAACGGAAGTGTCCGTGTCTCCGCCTTCGGGGTGCCGGCTCGGGGTAGTAGCACTCGCGAGACAGTTTCTATCGAAGTGGATATCCGCTGTCAGCTTTACGATCCCGAAGAACGCGGTGTTTCGGGGACGAGTCAATACCGAACATGTTGCGCAAGGGTTTGCCCCATCGCCTTCGGCATTTCGTCAGCCGAGACCTCAATGGCCTTGCAGTCTGTCATACGTACAGCGCACTTTTCTCTCTCTGCACGATACGCAGGCTCCCTTACGCCTGGTGATGTGGGTTGGATTCCTGGCTACCAGAGGAGACTCGTGAAGGTCCATCTTTCATGCCAAGACAAGATGGGTATGATCTCCGGAAAAAGGCAATCTGCAGCTCAAGAAGTTCGTCCGCCTGCAACACGCCGCCTGCTTGGTGTGGGACAGCGGAATACTCGTGGTTATAGGAAACGGACCTTCGCTTTCGGGAAATGGAGAGCGGGGACCACAATATGACCTTAATACTCCTTAGAACATGCCTACCCTTTGGTATTTGAGCCTGCACAGCTAGCACGACCGTTCGCAACATGCGCGGGGACGTCCCTAGCTCCTTTGTCGTTCCAATAATCAATAGTTTAAATGTTGCTATGGTGCAGTTGATGGACGCGTTCCCTAGACCTTTCTGACTTGGGGCAAACTTCCGTTGAAAACCACTGGAGCGCATCCATTGTCCGCCCATAGGTCCCCTAGCCTGGACAGGACATGGACCTTAGACTGGTGTTTACGCGGGATACCCATGTCTTGCGTTGTTCCGCCGCCCGCGCAGGGCTATTCCGGAATCATGATTTTCAGTGTGCGGATGATTCCAGAATGGCTGCCGACAAATAACCAAGACTGATAAGATGTGATGACTTCCAGGAACGGAAACCCTCGATAAAAGCGGTAGATCGATGGGCTACTTCTACTACTGTAGAGGAGACTCCCTCAGCACTCGAAGATCAGGTAGCTTCGAATGATCCAAACCTACATGTCCGATGGACACGTTTACAGCTAACTCCTTTCGGTATCAAGAGGCGACAAGCTTGACTCAAGAACTGAAGTCTAAATAGAAAGGGACTCATTTTTCTGAGCAAGATTCACACGCTAGGGGTCGAACGTACAGCAGAGTTTCTTGTTTCCCCCGCAAGCACATAGGGCGCGAGAAACTCAAAGTCTGTCAGCGGCCTTCGGAGTCAACGTCTAGTGGCGTCGTGTTGTCGAACCTGGAAAAAACCGCGAGTTCAGTGTTTTCAATGTTCGCAGGCGGAGCGACCTGCTCATTCCGCAGGATCAATACTCTGGTAGATGGAATCCCTTCCTGCTAAACCTCCCTTCGTTCTTAGATGCGGCGGCGGACTTCCGTCGTAGCATAGCAGGTTGTGAGATCTCTATGGAAAGACCCCACCTGATGATTGCAGGGGTGAGATTTCAATTTGAAGGCATGCGTGATGGAATATCATCGCGGCTAATATCTCGCCGTTTATCTACCGACAGGACGTTCGCTGGTTCAGTCCGAGGACAAGAATCTGCCTCTTCCAGGATGGAAACACATTCCAAAGGCAGCCACGGGATTGAGTTTCTGTGGATCGGCTTGTTTACTATTCACACCATTGTAGGGCTCGGGCTCCCGCTCCCCTGCTCAAGACGAATTCTAGAAGAAGAGATAATTTTGCCCGCTACTGATGCCAAGTTTGTGTGAAGATGTATCTTCAGACCGCTATTGTGAAAACAAAAGAAAAGCTCTACAACATTTAGACTCTCGTAACCGTAATGCGTGCCGTTTTTAGAGATGCCCTCCCCTGTTTGGACGAGTTCTAAAGAAATAGTAATCATGCCAGATATTGGTGCGTAAATGTACCTTAGCACAAGTGCCGGCAGGTTGATGCCGACATGGAGTTTTCGACACGAATCGTTCGCGTATAATCCCTTCATTTACGCAAGCCGAAAATGACTCGGCTGGATAAATGTTTAAATAGGGATCTAGACCGTTATGTTGCTAGTTCACGTCGTCGTGATCGGACCCATTATTGGCAAATGTTAATCTAAGGGATCAGTCATATGAAGTAGAACTTTTCCTCTGTCTTCAAACACAATTACGCAATCACGAGGCAAGTCCTAGCCCGCACGTCACCAAAGCTTGCTAGTTGCACTATCCATGAGAGAGGCAAATACCCTGTCAGTTGTCAAAATCTCGCATGGAGAGCATTGAGGTCATCTTCAAGCTGTTATTGCCGCGTTCCATTGTCCAGTCCGGCTTGCTCCAGTGTCACCATCTCGAAGTCACGAAATTCGCATCAAGACGTGGATCAGCCAGAGTAGAGTTTTCTTTTTCTTCTTATCTAACACGCGTACATCCGAAGCAAGCTCATGTCGTCCCCAACATAATAGCTAAACCGCAGTAACTCTGAACTGTGGAAGTGTAGCCTGGCTCTGATTCTGCACCGGGCGAGGCAGGTTCTCGTGGGCCTTTTCGTACATCTGCTTGAAGTCCGGGGTCTCAGCCAGCTCGAAGCTGTTCAAGTTGTAGTTGTCCAGCCCAGCGTCGTGCTGCACGATGCGCCACACGTTCTCGATCTTCTCCACCACCTCGGCCGGCAGGGGCCCCTTGCCCAGCCACTGGACGATCTCCCTCAGCTGCTCGAGCTTGGAGGCTCCGATGATCATCGCGTCTCCCCGTGCCCGATCCAGCGGGCTGTGGAACGCCACCCAGCGGTAGGCCAGCTCAGGCTTGGCCAGCCCAGAGGCTCGGCTGATAGCCCCCCACTCCTCCAGCGCCTCAAAGTGCGAAGGTTTGTTGTAAAGGGCTGAGTAGATCAACCCAACCAAGCCGTTCTCCGGATCAAACTTCGGGCACTGCCTGGCAAGTATCTCCTCCTTGGTCTTGGCTAGGAAGCCGCCGGCGAGAGGCGAATACGCATAGAAGACCATGTTGTACTTCCGAAGCATGGGGAAGAAAACCTCTTCCGGCTTGCGGGAGATTGGGTTGTAGTTACCTTCATAGACTGTGGGCGGGACAAACCCCTTGGCCTTGCAAATCTGCACAACCTTCTCGACCTCGCAGGGGAGATAGTTCGAGAGCCCAAAACGCCGGAATTTTCCCATCTTGTAAAGCTCATTGATCCCTGCTAGAGTGTCTTCGAATGGGGTCTCTCGGTCAGGGCCATGAATGTAGAAGATGTCAACCTATACCCAGATGAGTGTGAGACGGGGTTCTCGGCCGAAAGGGTTGTTTGGTAGTGAATGCTTGGCATCTCATCTTACCTGGTCAACTTTCAGAAGTTCCAGGCTATTCAGCCCGCGCTGTATCACGTTCTCCTTGGTGGCCGCACCTTGGCCGACGATGATTCCCCCGCACCCGAGTTCCTTGGTGTCGATGTCAAAGTAGCGCCCAGCGTCGACATCGCCAACCGTCTTCTCGCTGCCTTGGTATACTTGGGCGGCGTCGATCTTCTTTATGCCTGCCTCCCGAAGAATCTCGATGATTTCCGGGGCATGCTCTCTCCATAGCGGGCCCGCGGCACCGAATACCACATCGCAGGGGGTGGATGCAGCCATGCTTTTCTCACGTGTCAGGTTGGTCAGGCGGACGTCGGAGTCGGCGGAGTCAAAGACCGAAAGCAGAACGGACATGAGTTACAGAAGGGCAATGTTGTCGTCTTTCGATGGCGAGTTCTTTTTCAAGTGTTCCCTTTTTCGCGGGCTTGTTTTGATGATTGTGGCAAATTGTCATAGGACTCAGCTACCGAACGTTCAACGGAGGACTTCAGACTGCATGGAATCCGTGCGGGCCGAGATAACCTTCCTATCTCCGGCAATTTCCCTCATTCCCGTGCTTCTTGCTTTGATTCATTCACCCACTCATCCCAACGATCGTCGTACCAACGGAAGCTTCCGGGAACCCGGCCGCCTCGGTGGCCCGAGAATATTAGGCTGTCACGCTGTCCGAGACGACCGCACCTCCTTCAGTAGGTTTAACCTCACGTGGAAACAAGCCAGCGCAGAAGGTTTTGCTCTTATGCAACCCAGAACGCAACGTCTGGCGTGGCCTTCCAAGACGGTGCCATGTGGACTTGAAGTGCCGAGTGGCTGACGCGATTTGACGTGCAAGTAAATTTGAAAACAAGACGTTTCAACCAATCCAAAAAGTCTAGAAATTCAGCAGCTGTTTGTGACTCTGCTAAGTACTACCCAAGTTTACATTTGGCATTGGCAGCGCCCAGAAGAGACATGCAAGGATCACAGCTTTCTCTTCTCATCGTTCTTCCTCAGAACATTACCAAACTTCCAAATGACCACCGGAATCGGAGTCATGGCGACTGCGATGAATCCCAGAAGCGTGTTTCCCCAACCGAGGCCCATCTTGTCGTAGATTGCGGGGCCGGCAAGGGGGAGGAATGCGCCGCAGATGCTCTTCAGCGCCATGTTCGCCGCCATCGCGCTCGCCGCGTAGGTCGTGTAGCAATCGACCACGTAGGTCGTCAGCGGCATCGACAGCAGGTTGAAGCCACAGCTGAACGGGACGAGGCTGAGGACGGGGATGATCCAGTGCGTCCGGTAGCGGGCGCACCATCCGTAGATGAAAAACGTCGCGGGCAGGATGGCGAACCCCCAGATTGCTAAAGGCACTCGCATCTCTGGGGTAAACTCGCCGCCGTTGGCTTTTGTCTGCCGTACGATGCTCCGATCGGACGCAAGGTGGAAGATGAACAGCCCAACAAAGCCGCCGATGCCGATGGAGAGATAGACGAGACCTGTGGCTCCGGCGCTGAAGCCATAAACTTCCTCAAAGACTGGCGAAAGGGTCACCAGCAACAAATACTGTAGACCGTAAAGGATGGCGCCGGCGATACTGAGCAGCAGTATGACGGGAAACAGAACCAACATCCTCAAAGGCCGAACGAGGCTCTGGGCCAGATATCTAGACTCGGTTTGCGAAGCACCATCAATATCAGCGTAGCAGCTCACGAGGCTGTATCGTCCAAGCTCCATCCTCATGCGCCTCGTTTTGCGTCGAATAAGAACTCTCGAGTTGGACTCTTTCAACCAGAAGATGGAGGCGAAGGTCACCAAGGCACCCATTATTGTGCAGAGCCAAAAGTCCCAGCGCCATCCTATCGACTGCGTCATGTAGCCTCCAACTATCGGCGCTACGAATGGCGCTTTCCTAGGAGTCAGCATTGAAGACCTCCCCTCTAGGTTCAACACGCTGAAGGGCTGGTGTCTCACCGATGTTGGGTCCTAGCTGGACCCAGGCCATGGCTTTCCCTCTCTCATGCGGCGCAAACATGTCTCCTAGCACTCCCGCTGTGATAGTCTGTGGTGCCACGTTAGATGCTGATGAAAGTCAAGTTTTGCCACCGCTGGCTCGACTTACCAAGCACCCCGAGCCTCCAACTCCCTCAAAGAATCGAAAAGCAACCAGCGCTGGAAGCGACGGTGCCAGGGCGCAAGCCAGGGACCAGATGGTGAAGAAGAGATCCGACATCAGGATAAGCGGCCGCCTTCCGTGGAGCTCCGACAGCGGCGACAGAAGAAGCGGGCCTATCGAGAAGCCCAGGACGTATATGGCCACCGTCATCGTGACCAGCAGCCGCTCGGAGCTGCCGTCGCCACCGTCGTTGGCGCTGCCGAGGTCGCGTAAGAGTTGTGTCTGCGCCGACGCCGAGATGGACGACGCGAAAGGCGTGACGAAGGCGAAGCTGCCCACCAAAGCGATTATCGTGATCTTTTCCGTCTTTGAAAAGTTCATCGGCATTTCGGTGTCGTCTTGGGTCTCCCAGCCAATTACTCCCGCGCTGAGATCGGTTACCGGGATAGGCGGACGGGTAACCTGAACCCGCTCTTCATCGGCCGTGGTCAGTTTGGTCGGGGTATTTGCCTGAGATGACTATGAATCAGCAGGCTCTCTGGCTTGAAATCTGGTACTATTACCCGCTTCTCTGCTGTATCTTTGCTGCCGGAGTCCATGTTGTATCGAGAGTTCTCAATCCCGCGTTCTAACTTCTGAGTTGATGATAGTGGAGGATGCTGGACCTTTGGAGCCCCTTGTCTGAAATGCACTAGACTCGGGTATGCAAGGTACGATGTAACTCATGTACATCAAATACATGTGTGTAGCTGTGTATATCTCCTGAACAAGTCATGACAAGCCAAGGTCATAACGTCGCTCTCCCATTGGCAAATGATCGAGGAGGATTACTTTCTGAACGAGTCAAGCCGCTGAGATTGTGGGGTATTGACCACGGAAAGTCGTGATTAAGCTTTTGACAATTTGTAGTCTCACAAGCGACACCCTCATTTTCGGAACGAACCTCGCATGCCACTTTTTAGACCAAGCACAATTTTTCTTTAGGTTGTTTTGACACATCAGTACGATGTGGCGATTTCATCTGGCTTCGTGGTGAATCGCGTCTTAGTCGCGCCTTAATTGCCCAGTTTGGTATCTATAGCCTCATAGGAGTCAAAGTTCGACATCGCCCGAAGGTTAAACGTTATATGCATGATTCAGCAGCTGTCTACTCTTCTCTCTATACCCAGAAATCTGTCAAGACCTACAAGACCACACGATCAGGGTTGTGCCTTCGGAGTGTTCCGCTATGGGGTTGTTCCGTTTTGATGTTGATGACATTGACTTTGGTGAGACGGACCGAATCAAAATCATAATTAAACTACCACCACGGGCTTCATACCAATACTAGCTACCTCCCTGACAGGCCGGGGTCAGAGCTTGAGCGCTTTGTGGACTATTCTCCGCATGTGTATACTCCTTGGCCTTTGCGCTGCTTGTGAGGTAGGCTGGCGCAGTGATGAGTGCTTTGCCTCAACCTTTCCAATTCTGTAACTCATATGTCAACATGAGCATTGACGAGACACAGCCAGTGATGAAAACACCGAAAGAGATGGAGGAGCTCCCTCTATTCGACGACGAGAACAAGAGCGATTTTGGTGTCGAGGCCACGTGTCGTCATGAAGACTTACTCAAAGGCAACCGACCACGTCCAATATCGAAACTTCGCTGGCTCGCAATCATCGTGGCTCTCGTAACCGCTTTCATCCTCGGCCACGTGTCCCACCAGCTCGGCGGAATATACGACACAGCCGCGAGCTCCGCGCCACTATCGCTCGGGAAGTGCTCCCCGGATTGGCGCGAGGCGAAGGCTCAAGGGTGCGTGTACGACTTCGTCCTCTCGACCTGGATGCACCCGCGATGCTTCAACAAGACGATGCACGAGCATTACAAGGGCATCATGAGGTGGAAGAACCTGACGTTCTGGCGGGAACCGTCCATGGAGCGCGAGATATCGTTTGAGGAGGCGGCGTCGGGGGAGCACGAGGGCTTCGTCTGGACACAGGGGAGCGAGCATCACCTGCACTGCAGCTACGTCTGGGACCGCATCCGGCACGCGAGCAGGCGGAGCCCGTTGGTGCTGGACAGCCTGTGCAGAAGCGAAGAGCACGTCGATCACTGCATATTTTACAATGGCGTGCCGTTTGGCTGGGAGGTGGATGCGCCCAACGTCACGAGGATCTATAATGAGCCGTATCTGGTCGATTGCTTGGTTGGATGATAGCATTTGGAGGATGAAATGCCAATTACTTTCTTTGGAACTTGTTCCTAAGCCGTCGAGGTTTATAGGCGAGTAATATGTTGATATTTCTATCAAGTCAAATACACATCCTCACGAGACGCCCACTCTCGAGATCCGCTCTGACATCGCCTGGGTAACACATCAACCCGTCAACGTACGCCTGACACATGTACCTTCGTGTAACGTGCTCAGCTTTATCCAAGCCCTTTACCCTTTCGCCGGGATCCTTCTCCTTGTCGAATCGAATCATGGGCACGCTCGACTCCATCAACACCCACAACTCCTGGTCGATCTCGAACGGCATCGTCGCGAGCCTGAAGAGGCCTTCCCTGAACAAAGAAGCACTTCCCCGGTCATATGTACTCTAATAGTGCCTCGTAAATGTCTTGGTCCTCTCGCGACACGTACAACGACCACTCGTACATGCCCGTGGCCAGGTCATACTCATAGCATCCTAGCTCTGGCACGCTCTTAGGCCTCTTAATTTAGCCATCAACAACATCGCGAACCAGACCCTACGTGACGCAGTATACTGCTACGCAACTCCAAACGTGTGTTTATCACTAGAAATGAAGGTGGCTTGTGTGGATGAGTTCGCCTGTTCCTGTACTCATGCTGCTGCAGGAACGGCATGGAGATATCATGACCAGGAGTACCCAAATTAGGAATTGAGAAACGAACCTTTTGATGCGTTTACACAAAAACTCACCAACGGTAAGTACTGATCTTTTTGTTCAGGTAGCTACCTAGTACTAAACGGATAGTTGAAGTTTAGCAGTTATTAAAGATCACAACTAATGCTAACAATTAGATCTCACAATTGGTGTCAACGATAAGAAGTAATGGCACGTATATCACACAGCTAGTCGACCTTTCATTCTAAAAATACTGATTTGTAAGATGAAACTTCGCAAGTTCATACTCTTAGTCAACCATGATCAGATCAACAAACGATACTCACCACCCGAGCTTTTGTCTAGTTTACATTTTTCTCTCATCTCGTTCTTGTTGCAGCAACTTCAGGCAAGTCCCTTCAACTCCATCTCAGAAAGCTCGGGATACGGAAGTATCTCGGTGATGTTCTCCCAGCTCACTCCGGGAGGGGCGTTGTCGATAATCCGAATGCCGCGTTGGGGATCGTTGCCCCACGCCCTCAGGGCCGACCAGTCCCTGCACATGGACGCCTGGTCGTCGGTCACTTGGCCGACGCCGTAGCCGTTCACGAAAGACAGCGGTTGCGCGTCCTACATGAATCAGTCGAGTCTTTTACAAGGCAAAAGGGAGGCAGAGGCTCACCGCAAGACACATGACGGCGTCGCGGACCGTGTTGATGCAGTGCGCGATGTGCGGTTCCGTCCACTTGGTCTTGTTGTGGATGCGGTACGCAAATTCCTCGGAGATGACAATCTGGTTTCGTCAATTAGCCTCTACTGAGTATGTTCCCTGAGAGGAAGGAGCTGCAAACGACAGCCGAGTCACATCATACAATGCAATGCATGTGGTGGAAGCCCCGCAGGGTGTACACCTGGCGGCCTTCGTCATGTTCCTTCCACGTGAAGAAAGGATTGAGCCCGATGACGCTGCCGTCGGGGCGGATTCTCTTGGCGTAGTGGCGGTTGACGAGTACAGAGGATGCTGTTTGGTGATTTTCAGCTGCCGAGAGCTTGGTAGAGCCATGAGAAACTCACAGTTGTGCAAGGCTTTCAACTTCTTTACGTAGGCGATGGACTTGTTGAAGTCGTAGTACGTGTCTTCGGGGAGGTAGTAAGGGTGATCGGGCCCAAAGTAGGTCGGTTTCAGAGGCTGACCGATGCCTACATCTCCCATCAGTTCCTTTCAAACCTCTGCATGCCGCTCTGTGTATCAAAGGGCCTCACCGTTGGGAACGAAGCCATTCGAGTCCTCGCCAAGCAGCCCGCTCCACTCCAGCTGGAGATACCGCCCCGCGCCGTTCGACGTCTGCGCGTACAGCGTGAAGAAGATGACCGTGATGACCAGCGCGACGATGGTCATCACGAGACTCGTCCGCAGCGAGCGTATCTTCACCCGCAGCGCCTCGAGCTCCTCCTCGGCGCTCTTCACGGGCGCCGAGCCGTCCGCGGCCTGCTGCTCCTCGTCGGGAGACGTCGAGGGCTCTTGCGACTCGTCCTGGCTCACGGCCTTGTACTGGCCTCTCCGGGACTTGAAGGGGTTCATCTTGGAGACGATCGACGCCATGATTGGTGAGTCTGGTGTACGTAGTTGGATGTGGTGACAGACAGGAAGAGAGTAGAGACGATGGAGAGCACCAGGGACCGGGAAAAGCTGTCGTCGAGTCTACTCCCAGGAGAGTTCGGTTGAGGAGGGGTCGGGCAAGGATCACGGCCGAATTGGGGTCAGAGCCGAGCAAGGTTCGACCAATCCCACAAACGGGCCGCCCGGTCCGTCAACTCGGACAGCAGGAACTCTGAAGACAAGGTTCGAGCTTTCGGGTGCTCGCGGCCGATCTGACGGCCGTTGGGGAGGGTGAGATGTTCTGGATGTCCCTGGCGAAGCAGTTGCCGTGGGTTGCCGTGGAAACTCCAGTCGCGATCCGAAGTTTACTCTCAATAAATGCTTGTATTGCAGCTGTATTGCAGCTTCAGAGAGTAACGATACAGAAGATATACCCATATCTTTGTTCATGGTTTTTGTTCCAAGTAAAACCAAAGTGACCAACTGTTGCGCTAAGCATATTTCAGATACCCAAAAGAGACTCAACAGAAACATCACCACAATGACCTCAACAGCATCAAACCCTAACCCTGAGCCCATCGCCATCTGCGGCATGGGCTTCCGCCTCCCGGGCGGCCTCCGCACGCCCGACGACCTGTACGCCTTCCTCGCGTCCGGCTCGGACGCAAGATCGCCGCCGGACGAGGCCCGCTACGCCGCGTCGTCGTTCACGTACCAAGCCCCCGGCGGCGACGGCCAGATCCCGCTCCCCGCGGAGGGCTACTGGCTCGACTGGCGCGAGCTGGCGGGCCTCGACCCGTCGCTGTTCCCCGCGGGCGGCGGCAGCCGGGCGGAGGCGGAGAAGATGGACCCCCAGCAGCGGATCCTGCTGCGCGTCGCGTGGGAGGCGCTCGAGAGCGCGGGCGAGGTGGACTGGCGCGGGAGGGAGGACGTTGGATGCTACGTCGGCGGCTTCGGGGACGACTGGCGCGAGCTGCGGTCGAGGGACGCGCTGGACCCCGCGGGGCACAAGCTGACCGGCTACACGGACTTTGCGCTGTCGAACCGGATATCGAGCGTTTTCGACCTGAGAGGCCCGAGGTGAGTCGCTGTTTCAAAACACCAGACCTGCTTCTCGCGATGTCGTCTCAGAAGCTGACGGATACCGCATCGTAGCATGACCGTCCGCGTAGCCTGCGCGGCGTCCGGTCTGGCGCTCCATCTCGCCTGCCAGGCAATACGAGCCGGCGAGTGCAACGCGGCCCTCATCGCGGGGAGCAACCTCGTCCTGTCGCCCGACTTCGGGCTCTTCATGGCGGAGCAGGGCATCCTCAGCCCCGACGCGTCCTGCCGCACGTTCGACGCGCACGCCAACGGATACGCCCGCGGCGAGGCCGTGAGCTGCCTCTTCGTCAAGCGGTACGATCTCGCACTGAGAGACGGCAACCCGATCCGCGCGGTCGTCAGGGGCTCCGCGACGAACTGCGACGGCCGGACGGCGGGCATGGCGACGCCCAGCTCGGAGGCGCAGGAGGCCCTCATCCGGTCGGCGTACCGCATGGCGGGCATATCGGACCCTTCCGAGACGGCCATGGTCGAGTGCCACGGCACGGGGACGGCGGTCGGCGATGCGGTCGAGACGTGCGCCATCGCCAGGGTTTTCGGGGACAGGGGGGTCATCATCGGCTCGGTACGTCTTTGAAATTGGTGATTTAGACATGAGTATCCAGAGTTCTGACTAGCGATCACAGACGAAACCAGCTCTCGGGCATTCTGAGGGCGCGTCAGCTCTCACCAGCATCATCAAGGCCGTCGTGTCGCTGGAGCACCGCGTGATACTTCCCAACATCAAGTTTGAAACGCCGAGTTTGAGAAGTGAGTAGCCAGACGACTTCACAGAGAGTCATTCCTGACAAGATGTCTCAGTCCCCTTCAAATCCGGCCGTCTGGTCGTGCCGACGGAACCGCAGCCGTGGCCGGCAGACCGGCGGGAGAGGATAAGCATCAACAGCTTCGGCATCGGAGGGACGAACGTTCACGTAAGGATGCCTTCTCTATCATTCTTCCTTTTTCCTGACGTCTTGGACAGATCATACTCGACTCGGCGGCCTCGGAACAGCCAAGATCACATATGTCCCAACACCGCCCAGCCAGCCCTCTCTCGCCTCCTCTGTCCCCCACGACAAATCGAAAGAAGACTCCAGCAACCCTCCTCGTCTTCTCGGCGGGCCACGAAGACTCTCTGCGCAAGATGGCGGAGCACCTCACAGCCTACCAGAAACACCACCCAGACCGCCTCGCAGACCTCTCCCACACCCTCGCCCGCCGCCGCGTCCACCACCCGCTGCGCTCGTTCCTCGTCGTCGACGAGCACGGAGCCCTCCACCCGCCCGCCACGTCCCCCTGCATCCGCTGTCATCCCAGTAAGGCAGGCGTAGCCGCCGCGGCGTTCGTCTTCACGGGCCAGGGCGCCGCGTGGGCCCGCATGGGCGTCGACCTGCTCAAGTCGGACCCGGCTTTCCTCTCAGACATCCGCGCCATGGACGCCGTCCTGAAGAGCCTGCCGCGGGAGACGCGCCCCTCGTGGACGATCCAGGGCGAGCTCGTCAAGACCCCGGCGACCTCGCGCCTCGACCGGGCCGAGTTCTCCCAGCCCGTCTGCGCGGCGCTGCAGATCGCCCTGACGAGGCGTCTCCGGCGGCACGGCGTTAGCCCCGGGGCCGTGGTGGGGCACTCCTCGGGGGAGATCGCCGCCGCCTACGCCGCGGGGGCCCTGAGCCTCGAGGACGCCGTCGCGGCGGCGTACTACCGCGGCTACGTGTGCAGGAGCGCGGGAGCGGAGGGGGGCATGCTGGCCGTGAGCCTCGGGCGCGCCCAGGTCAGCCCCTATCTCGCCCCGGACGTCAGCGTGGCCTGCGAGAACAGCGGCAGCAGCGTGACGCTGTCCGGACCGGCCGGCTCCCTGGCCCAGGTCGCCGAGGACATCCGGGCCGGCGCGCCGGACGCCCTCGTGCGCGTGCTCAAGGTCGACAAGGCGTACCACTCCGACTCCATGGCGGCCGCGGCCGCGGAGTACTTCTCCCTGCTGACGCCGGTCCTCCGCCCGAGGACCCCGGACGCGCCGTTTTATTCCACCGTCTGCGGGAGGCTCCTCCGCGACGCCTCGGACTTCGGCCCGGCCCACTGGAGGGACAACATGGTGAGGCCGGTGCTCTTCCGCCAGGCCGTCGGCGCGCTCTCCTCGACCTCCCCCGTCTCGCTCTACCTCGAGATCGGCCCGCACCCGGCGCTCGCGGGGCCCCTGAAGCAGATCACGTCCGACGCGGGCGTGCCCACCCCGCACGTCGCGGCCATGTCCCGCGGGGCGTCCGCGTCGACGACGCTCCTCTCCGCCCTGGGCGAGCTGCACTCCCGCGGCATCCCCGTCGCCCTCCCCGTCCCCGACGCAGCGGCGGCGGCGGTGGTCCTGCCCGACCTCCCGCCGTACCCCTGGACGCTCTCAGAAACCAGCTGGTCCGAGTCCCGCGCCTCGCGGGCGTGGCGCCTCCGCGCGTGCCCGCCGCACCCGCTCCTCGGCGTCCGCAGCGCCGAGGCCGGCGACGCGGCGCCCGCGTGGCGCGCCCTGCTCTCCGCCGAGTCCGTGCCGTGGGCGAAGGACCACCTCGTGCGCGGCGACGTCGTCTTCCCCGCCGCCGGCTACGTGGCCATGGCCGGCGAGATGGTCGCCCAGCTCGCGGGGCGGCGCGCCTACACGCTCCGCGAGCTCTCCATTCCGACGGCGCTGGTGCTCGAGCCGGGCCGCGCCGTCGAGGTGATGTCCGTCGTTGCGGACCCGGAGGACTCGTCCGAGTGGCGCGGCTTCGCGATCAAGTCCTTCACAGACGGCGGCGCGTGGACGACGCACTGCACGGGTCTCTTCAAGCCGGGCAAAGCCTCGACGGGACCTGCGCTCACCGGCTCTGAGGCATCGTTCCTGCGAGGCGTGGACACGGATGCGTGGTACCGCGCCGCCGCGCGCGTGGGGTACGGCTACGGCCCGGAGTTCAGGGGCATGCGGGACGTGTTCGCGAGCGTCGACGCCCCGGCCGCGAAGCTCGCCGTCGGCAACGGGGACGCGTCCCGGACGCTTCGCCCGACGACCCTGGACGTCGTCTTCCAGTCCTTGCTGGTCGCGGTCCACTCGGGCCATCCCCGCCTGGTGCGCCGCCTGCTCGTGCCGACGTACATCGACGAGACTTCCGTCGACGACGAGGCCCGCCACGCGGCAGACGTCCTCCACGTCCAGGCCTTGGCCACGACGACGACCGGCGCGAGGAGGATCCGCGGCGACATAACAGCACACTCCCCGGCCGGAGAGCCCGTCGTCTCCGTAAGGGGCTTCACCCTCACCCCCTCCGCCGCCTCCCCCTCGGACCCAGACACCCACGGCGCGATCCAGATGGTCTGGAAGCCCGACCTCGACCTCCTCCCGCCGTCCTCCCTCCTCCAACCCTCAACCGACACCAAAGAGCACGCTCGGATACACTCCCTGCTAGACCGTCTCGGCCTCGTCTGCGCCATCACCATCCGCGACGCCGCCTCCGCCCTGCCGCCCTCCCCCACGGCCCCCCCTCACCTCGCCAAGCTCCGCGCCTGGGTCGACGCCCACGTCCTCCGCCGCTCCGCCCTCGCGGGCAAAGCCCTCTCCAGCGTCGTGGCGCGCGACCAGGAGATGGGCGCGCTGTACGACGCGCTCTCGCGCACGCCCGCCCGCGACGCCGCGGCGCTGATGCTCCGCTGCGCCTCGCACGCCGAGTACCTCCTCACGGGCGCCGCCGCGCCCCTGGACCTGTTCCTCCAGGACGGCGCGCTGCAGGGGCTGTACGACTGGATGAACGCAGCCTGGGGCGGGTACGCGCGGCTCCTCGGGCTGCTGTCCCATCAAAAGGGGAACCATCTGAGGGTGCTCGAGATCGGGGCCGGCACGGGCGGGCTCACGGCGCGGGTGCTGCCGCATCTGAGCAGAGGCGGAGAGGTGCGCGGGACGTACGTCTTCACGGACGTGTCGGCCGGCTTCTTCCCCGCGGCGAGGGAGCGGTTCGGGGCCGCGGTGGAGTATAGGGTCCTCGACATCGGGCGGGACCCGGGGGGTCAGGGTCTCGGGGGGGAGATGTTTGATCTCATCATCGCAAGCAACGTTCGTGGTCCTAACTTTGATATGCCTCAACCTAAAGGGGTAGTAGTCGCTGACTTCCCTCCAGGTTCTTCACGTCACGCCCGACGTCGTCGCGACGCTCGGCAACGTCAGGAAGCTCCTCAAGCCAGACGGCCGGCTTCTCATGCAAGAGCTGGCATGCGGTGAGTCTTCTTCAGTCTCAGCAACTCGATATCAGATCAACTAACACGTCCGCAGAGACGAAGTGGATCAACCTGATAATGGTAAGCCCCTAGAACCTAGTCAACAGCACACACATCCTAACATGCCGTCGCAGGGCTTCCTCCCCGGGTGGTGGCTCGGCGAGCCAGACAACCGCGCAGACGAGCCGTACATGTCCCCCCGGCAGTGGACGTCCCGCCTCCTCGAGGCCGGCTTCTCGTCCCCCGAGGCCGTCGTCCTGGACGCGGAGCCGCCGTACCAGGTCAACGCGACCATCGTCGCGAGGCCCGCCGCCCCGGCCAAGGTCACTCCCACTCCCACTCCCACTCCCACTCCCACGACCACTGCCACGGCAAAGCAACACGTCACATTGCTCTGCGACAAGGCCATCGCGGCCGCGACCTCGGACCTCCTCGACCTCCTCCGAGCATCCGGCTACGAAGCATCCCACGCCAGCCTTGGAGGCGAGCACGCACCGCCTCCCCGGGGCATCGTCGTCTCCCTCCTCGACCTCTTCCCGAGCAGCAGCAGCAGCGGCAGCGGCAGCTTCTTCGCCTCCCCCTCGGCAGCCACCCTGTCCGCCCTGCACGCGCTCCTCTCGTCCCTCAAGGCCGCCGACAGGCCCCTGCTCTGGCTGACCCGCGCGTGCCAGATCCGGCCCCCGGACCCGGGCTACGCGCAGGTCCTCGGCGTCGCGCGCACGGCCCGGCAGGAGCTCGGCGTGCGCTTCGCGACGCTGGAGCTCGACGAGCCGCTCGGCTCGGAGCACGTGTCCCGCGCCCTGCGTGTCTTGCTGCCGAAGCTGCTCCTCCCCCGACGAGACGCGCCGGTGGACGAGGACATGGAGTTCGCCTACCGCTCCTCCACCGACGAAGTTCTCACCCCGCGAGCATCTTGGCTCTCCGTCCCGGACGCACTCGCGCTCAGCAGCAGCCCTCACGAACCTACCGTAAAGGCGCTGCAAATATCCCGCCCGGGCCATCTGGACACGCTCACCTGGACGCTCCGCCCGCGGCCGGCGTCTCCCCTCGGCGCGCACGCCGTCGAGGTCCGGATCCACTCGGCCGGGCTCAACTTCAAAGACGTGCTCGTGGCCATGGGCGTCGAGAGCGTCCTGGACGACGACGGCGGCCACGACGGGACGGCTCCGCCGCTCGGCGTCGAGGCCTCGGGCGTGGTCACGGCCGTCGGCCCCGGCGTCACGCGCGTCCGCGAGGGCGACCGCGTGATGCTCTTCGCCCCGCGCGCCGGGTGCTTCTCCACGTCCGTCCGGGTCGCGGAGACGCTCTGCGCGCGGATCCCGTCCGCCACGTCCCTGGCCGCCGCGGCCGGGATGCCGTGCGTCTTCGCCACCGCCGTCCGCGCGCTGCTGCACAAGGCGGACCTCCAGCCGGGCCAGACGGTCCTCGTCCACAGCGCGGCCGGCGGCGTGGGGCTGGCCGCGGTCCAGCTCGCCCGGCACCTCGGCGCCTGCGTCCTCGCCACGGCGGGCACGCCCGCCAAGAGGGCCTTCCTCCGCGACTCCGCGGGCATCGACCCGTCGCGCATCTTCAGCTCCCGCGACGGGGACGACTTCGTCGCCGGCGTGATGCGCGCCACGGCCGGCCGCGGCGCCGACGTGGTCCTGAGCTCGCTCCCGGGCGAGCTCCTCCGCGCGTCGTGGCGCTGCGTCGCGCCGGGGGGCACGCTCGTCGACATCGGGAAGCGCGACGCGCGGGGCAGGAAGCTGTGCCTGGAGCCGCTCGACGACAACCGCGCCTTCGTCGGCATCGACCTGTCGCGGCTCGCGGGGCGCGACGTCGCGCGGCTGCTGGACGGGGTCGTGGACCTCCACCGGCGGGGCGCCATCGCTCCCATAGAACCGTGGCAGACTTTTCCCTGCGGCGACGTCGCAGATGCCTTGCGGTGCCTCGCAAAGGGGACGCAGGTGGGCAAGATCGTCGTCGACTTCGCCGACGAGCACCTCCTCGTCCCCGCTCCCGCGCCGCAGCCGCCGCCGGACCCGAACTTCCGGCCGGACAGAGTATACGTCATCGCCGGCGGCATCGCCGGCCTCGGCGCGTCCATCGCCCGCTGGCTCGCCCACCACGGCGCGCGCAACCTCGCCATCCTCTCCCGCTCCGCCGGCAGGTCCGCCCGCGACGCCGCCATCCTCGCCGAGCTCCGGGGCGCCGGCTGCGCGGCCCGCGCATACGTCTGCGACGTCACCGACGAGGCCGGCGTGCGCGCCGTCCTGGCGGGCATCTCCAGGTCGCACCGGATCGGCGGCGTCGTGCACCTCGCCATGGTCCTCGCCGACGTGGAGCTATCCCGTCTGACCCCCGAGGAATGGCACGCCGCCGCCGGGCCCAAGGTCGGCGGCACCTGGAACCTCCACCGCGCCCTCCACGCCCTCGACGGGGCCGAAGACTTCTTCGTCCTCGTCGGCAGCATGTTCGGCGTCACGGGCCGCGCGGGCCAGGCCAACTACGCCGCGGCCAACGCCTTCCTCGACAGCTTCGCGCAGTACCGCCGCGGGCTGGGCCTGCCGTGCTCGGTGCTCGACGTCGGCCCCGTCGAGGACGTCGGCACGCTCGCGCGGAAGCGCGAGCTGCGCGGCGCCATGGGCAGCGCCGGCGCGAGGTTCCTCACCGAGCAGGACGTCCTGGACGGCCTGCAGCTCGCCATCGCGAGGTCGCGCGCCGACGACGACGACGACGACGACGACGACGCGGCCGCGGGCGACGGCCGCCCCTTCAGGAGCGAGGCGCAGCTCGGCATCGGGTTCCGGTGCACCCTCCCGCTCGACCACCCGCAGAACTCCGTCGTGTGGAAGCGCGACCCGCGGATGGTCTTCTACAGCCACGTCGACGACCAGGACGACAGAGACCGCGGCGGCAGAGGCGCCGCCGCCGGCACGTCGTCCATGCTGTCCGACTTTGTATCGCGCGTCAGAGACGCTCCGGCGGAGCTGGACGCGACCGCCAGCGCGACGTTCCTCGGGAGGGAGATCGCACGGCGCGTGCTGACGTCTCTGATGATGGCGGACGACGACGGGAGCAGGGCGGACGCGTCCGTCTCCATGTCCCTGGCCTCGCTGGGCATGGACTCGCTCATGACCATCGAGGTCCGCAACTGGTGGCGCTCGGTCTTCGGTGTGGACGTCAGTCTACTGCAGTTGACGAGCGCTCCGAACTTTGAGCACCTTGGCAAGCTGGCCGCGAGGCAGATGAAGGAGCGTTTTGGCGGCAATGGAACGGGGTAATGAGAGTGTCTGTTTGTCTATCTGTCTATCTAGCACAGTGCATTAGTCGTAGTCTCTGAAAAGAGTCGTTGGCTGCTTGAGCGAGAATAATTCTTCGCCGTGTTGACGAGGCTGTCAGTATGCCTTCACTTGGACTTTGGAGGGAAGAGATGCGACCACGGCTCTTCCAGATGCTTCACGTACAGCCAGAGAAGAACTCAACCGCGATAACATCGAGTCGGCCAACTGCAGTCAGTCAGGTCGCTTCAATGGGCGGCAACACAGGCGCGCACACACACGCCGCGAGATCCTCTGCCCCAGCCTTGCCAAGCAGCACGACTACAGCTCTTGGCTCGCGGGGAGCCCATCCAACATCTCACCGCGCGAAGGGGAGAGCCTCTCGGAACACCCTTTTCTCCCTCTTCCCATCGATCTCACTCCCTCGGATCACCCAGCGGCGCAGCCTGAGGCCACTGCCAACGTGGCGACCTTACCGCTGGCAAAGAATGCCTCGCCCCCGTAAGCAAGAACGCAGAGCCCTGGGCGCCCGCTCATCTCTCGTGCTCGCTTTCTCTTTCTCTTACAAGAGACACACACTCACCCATTGGAATGCGCGATTTCGGCCCCCGTGGCACAGGCAGGCGAGTAGGTACGGGAGGCCTCTACGGAGACAAGTCGAGGATAGTCGAGGGAGAGCTGCATCGCAGCGGATGAGACACCGAGTCAATGTGCAAGCCCGGACAAGAACCCGTGGCGTGGCCCGCTTTACCCCGTTACTCCGTCCGGGGGGGGGGTTATTTCGAGTCCCTGATTGAGGGAATTTCATCCTCGACCGATGCAGGTGCGGAGTCTGCATGGCGTGCGAGCCTGTCGGGTCAAGACTAAGAGAAAAGGGCGAAGCAACTCTAGATGCTTGGCGCCCGTCTCATGGGGTGTGAGCCGGCGGGTCATTTCGGGTGGATAGAAACGACGAAGAACAGAAATAAACAGAAACAATATTGGAAATGGGGACAAACAATGTGCTGCACCGCTAGGAAACCACCCATCAGACAGAGAATTGGGTTTCTGGGAGTTACGGCTATTTTCTGCGGGCGGGGGGGAAAGGGGCCATGCTCTCGCTGGTATGGTGTCGTTGAACCACTGCGAGGCCAGATACTCGTATGCTGTGCGACAACTACAGGCCGCTTGAATCACTGCTGTTCCACAGACGCCTGCACTGTAGGTATTTCTGGACTGCGCTACATCAAGCGCTCACAAAGAATGCAACCGTGGCCGTCGGGCTTCGAGGCCGTCGTGGGACACTGGTCGCAACATGTTGTTGACATGTTGTAGACACTGGCATCAGGTGAGAGACTTGCTGTGCCGTCGCACCGCACAAAGGGGCCCATGGTTTGCTCCGACGAACAGTGCTGAGCGCTTGGCGTCCCAGGAGAAAAGCGTCCAGAGATGGTCCATTGGTAGTGCAGTGTAGACACATGCCAAGCAGAGACAAGTCGTGACGCCGTTCGGGAGCACGGGTAATCGCCAGTCGACAGCACGGCCCAGTGCTTGACGTTCATCTCCTCTTGTCCTGCCGGCAGACCCGGGCCCGGGTACCGGAGGGCGACGACCGTTTCAGTCCCTGGAAATGCCAGAATTCCTCCCCATCACCGTCACAATCGCCCGACCAAGATGGAGCCAAGGCCTCGACCAAGGCCTTGCCGTCTTGGAGTTGCGGAGAGCCGGAGGCTGCCGTCTCACAGATCGCTTGGGTTTCTGGATTGTCTTTGACGAGGCGTGCGCCATGATCGCGTGTCCTGTCAACCTGTGTGCCTGTGTAGTTACAGCAAATGTCGGTACGGATACCACACCTGCTTCGTTCTCGTTCCTAGTTGGCCCCCCCCCCCTGTTACCGCAGGTGCGCGCCCGAGCAGTCGAGCGAGAATGGTCCATCCCGATTCCCGCCAAAGGGAGGATGAAATTGAGAGGTGCTGGTGGGACTTGGCCACCCCGCCAATGGGCCCGTTGGCGCCGAGACTTGATGTAATCCAAGAGTCCAAAACGCTCATGCTGATGGACCAAGAAAAACCAAGAGAACCAAGACGCCGAGAGATTCCCATTCCCCAGGGCCCAAGACCGCCCCAAGTGGCAAGCCCCAAGGCCCAAGGCCCAAGGCCCAAGGCCAAGGGCCCCAAGGGCGGTTGCGCAACGTGCTCCTTGCCAGCGCGCCTCGCGGGCGGGGATGGGATGCGGATGGGGATGGGGCGCTTCTTGGGAAGTCTTGGTGAGGGTCTTGGAAGGTCCGGAGCTCGTGAGAGAAAGCCAAGAGGGCATGGGTTCCATGGAAATGGAGCAGAGCCCACTCTGCAATGCCAATAAGCCCTACTGGCATCTTGGCTTGATCCCGCCGAGCCAGGAATGCGGTGATCCCCCTCCTGGACTGCCTGCGCCGCCTGCAGAGTCCTTCCTGATCTCGGCCTGGCGTCCGAACATGTGCCACCCGACCCCATTCGAACCTCCGCATTGGGGGGGCACTTCTTCGGTGGCCCATCCCGTCTTCAAAGTGCCTGGGGGGGGGGGGGGGGGGGGGGGGGGGTCGTCGCGATCGTCTGGGGGAGCACAAGACGTGATCCGTATCCGTCCACGGTCGACAATATGGCCTGAGGAGCGCCCGGGATAACTGCGACCAAACATTGGAAGTTCCAGTCGGGAGACGTCTGCGAAGCCGTGTCATGTCATGCCATTCCGGGCAGAGGTGGAAGTGAACCATGTCAACGGAGGCAGGATTACATCATGTGCCGGTGACGGCAGTGGTGGTGCTGCCACGGTGCACGAGGACGGACGGCCGGCCGCGTGCTTGTTCCTCCTGTTTTCCCCTCCATTTTCGCCCAGGGCTCAGCCGGAAAGCTTGGTATGATTCTGTGGCATGGCAGGTTCTCGAGGTCGTGGGTGCGCGGCGGGCAATCTCACTGCGTGGCCAATGGGAAGGGCGATGCGGCGCAAGGAGGGCGGGCATCCGAACTGGAACCTTAATTTCTTGGGAGAGGTCTCGCAGTGCCAAGACTTGTTGAAGGCCTCGTTTTGATTGCGATACTTTTTGACTGGCGGTGGGAAAACGGGTGGTCGCCCCCGTGCTCCTCATCTCGGTGCCCCTCCCCCCTGGTTGAAGGGTGAGAGAGCGAGAGAGAGAGTTGAACTGAGTCGAAACCGACCATCCTCGTACGTCTTGGCATTGCTTTGCACAGCCTCAATCGCACGGCGACTCGGCGGCCGCAACGAGGAGGGGGGGAGAATCGGGGGATGGTGGTCGACGGATAATCCAGCACTCAGCAACAACAAGCTGAAGGTGCTTGGTATCTGCAGCCAAGACCGCCGAGCCTGCCCAGCCTGCCCAGTCTCGCCCAGTCTCGCCCAGCTTCGCCCAGGCGAAAGGAAAGCTGGGCGATGGGGCGGCAAATTCTCAGGTCTGGCTGGTGGTTGCTGTCGCAGTGTGCAGAGCCAAGCAAACCTGCAGCAGCGGCAGCAGCAGCAGCAACGCATTGTGCCGGTGGCAGTACGTGTTCCTCGCGGGGTTGGAGGCTTGGAACAACAAAAGGATGGACGAACGGTGGACGACGGGCGCTTGTTGCGATGACATGGGGGTTTGGTGAGACCGTGAGACGGCTCATTCGCGCGTCTCCGTCTCCTTGATCGAAGCTTGGCGCAGCAGCAGGAATCGGAAGAAAGCAAAGCAGACCAGGCCACAGGCAGGGCAGGCTACCTAGCAAGGGAGATCAACATGAGGCCAGCAGCAGGCCTGCAAGTTTGCAACCTCACCTTACCTTCTCCTTCACCTTTCCCTTCACCGGCAGGACGCGCGCGATTCTGACACCAGTTGGCGTACCGCCAGCGAGGGTCGAACTGCCAAGCCCAAGGTCGGCGACCCGCCCACCTGAACACACTAGGAGTATATCCGTAACTGTAAGGACGGGCGCTGCATCTTATTATTCTCGAGTCTTGGGTTGACGACGGCCCGGGCGCCCATGCCATGGCACGCAGGCGCGTTGGGTCCGTGTTTTGACGGGTTGGCAATCGGCGTCTTGGTGAGATGAGATCGGAGATGGTATGGTGGATGGGGAAGAAAGGAGGCTGTGCAAGAAGAAGGTCGGTGCTTGACCTTGTGCTTGTGTTTGGGTGGTGGTCAGAAGCAAAATAGCGACAACGAGAAGCCAAATTGCCCAAACGGCAAAAGTGGGAAAGTCGTGGGCGAGAGAGAGAATGAGACGCACCTTCCGTCCGTCAACCAAGCCAGGGGAGCCCAAGAAAAAGATACGTACTCGTTAGGTGTACATTAGCACTTGATTACCTACCGAGTAGTATTAGTGTAGCCCGCAGCCCAGGGACCCGTGGGCGGTTTGGCACTGGATTCAATCAGAGTTCGGCACCTAAACTCGCAGTACCTACACTACCTACCTAGGTGCCAACGGAGGTGCCATCCTGTCAGCAGGAAGCTCGGTACGTATCTCTCTTCCCTTTCCACCCTTCGCTCCTTCCCTCCTTCGCCCCCCAAAGCATCTCAGCTACACAGTACCTATGGAGGTAGGCCCCGGCTCGGACCCCGAGTGCTGCGTCCGCGTTGGCTGCCCATCATCTATCTCGCTGTCGCATCACCAGAACGCTGCGGCTTCGCGGTCTTGGCAGAATCCACACCTGCCCCTCACAAGTCACACAAGCGCGCGTTCGAAAGCGGTTGCTTTTCTCCATCGTCATTCGTAGTGTAATGAGAAATGCGGCGCGCCGGCACTTCGGCTTCTCCTCGCGTGGGCCGCAACAGGCGGTGTTGCGCAACACTTTCGAAGGACGAGCCGGTTCAACGGCGACGAGACGCCATGCTGGGCCAATTCCAGCAGGCGACCGCCGGGAAGGAGGGGGGGGGGGGGCGGAATGCAGACGCTGCACACAACAGGCCGGCGTATTTTGGATTGCGCGTAGCCCTCGGCGCTAAGGGCTTGGCGGTCTTGGCTGCGGCGGAGAGGCCAAGAAGAGAGGAGCGGAAAGCTTCTTTTCTCGCCCTTGGCCTGCCAGAATTTAGAAACCGAAAAGTCACCTGCCCCGGCTTATCGAGGGACGTCCAGTCGAAAAGGGGAGGTGGAGCACTGCCAGAGGCTCGGTTAAGCGGGCACAGGGGACGGGACACGCGTAAGGGAAACAAGAATGAGGTACTTTGCAGTACCTACGTACCCGTACCAAGGCGAGGTATCTGCGGGTGCCATGCGCCCGGCCTGCCAGTGTTTCTTGGGTGGTCCCACCCGGTCAGTGACTTGGCCAAGGTACCCAAGGTACCCAGGTATCCCACCTGCCAGCTTTGGGCGAGAAGATACATGTCGTGCTGCTGCTTCCATCGTCACCTTATGGAGTTAGGTATGGAGTATGCGCTTATCGGAGCGACGGAGGCCCCGTGTTTTTTTTCCCACAGTCCGTCCTTGGGTTCTCTTGGGACGGCGGCCTTTCTTGGGTTTCTTGGTCTCTTGGTGTCTTGGAGGGAAAAGGCTTGTCGCACCTCTCCCTCCTCCCCCTTCCCTGTCAATCGTCACTGGCACTCCCATGCCCGCCTGTCAGTCGTCCTATCTCCCACCTCACCATGTATCCGTGGTACCCTCATCCTCTTTGCGCGCCACCTGAGGGCTGCGGTGTGGTACGCTGCTTCATAGGTAGTATCGTGTTGTGTGTGGTGTGCCGTGGTGTGGTGTGGTGCGTACTCGGGTACTCTGGGCGACGCACTCTCCCGCCTGTGACATCAGGTCTGCCGGTACTTGGGCACTTGTACTCGGTACCTGTCTTTCCCTGCTGTTTCTCGGGCAGGCAGGCAGGCAGGCAGAGGCAGGTCTTGTCTGTCCCGTCCGGTCACGCCTGAGGCCCCAAAAATACTCGGCTCCAGTGCGCCGCCCTTGGCTGGAAACAGCACCTCTCTCATCCTGAGACGGCCGCAGGACCTCTCGGCCCCGGACAGCTTCAGACGACACCAGCACCGTCATTAGAACAAATAGTACCCATACAGGCAGGCGATGGATACCGTTATCCACCAGCGACCAGAAAGCCGCCCGTCCGAGATTGAACGAAAGGCAAGACCGCGCTTGCGGCCCATCAGCTGATGGCGAGCTACCTTGCCTTATTGACCAACACAAATGGCAAACGGGGTGCGCGCAGGATGAAGCAATGGGCGCCAAGAGACAATGCCAAGGTCTCGGCGAAGGGAGAGAGTGCAAAAACTGGAGATTTGCCAAGACTCCCAAGACAGCCAAAGGTCTTGGCATCGTATGCGCCCGGATGTCGCGGTGTTGGCGAGTGACTTCCCTCCTGGGCGTAATTCCGACAGCAGGCGTTGTCTCCCCCCATCTTCCGTGACATCAGCTCGGAAAGCCCTCGCCACCTCCAGCCAATCAAAGGTCAGCTGGTCTCACAAGCCCCCGGTCGCCAAGACTTTGCCAAGACTCTTGGGAGGGTAGGAAGAGCGGAGAGGAAATGTGATTCATGAATAAAGAAGACAGGCCGTCGTCCATGCCCCCAGATCGGACTGATTGATTTCTCTCGAAAAGCAACTCACGACTTGCGACCGTCAGCAGAAAAACATAAAAGCATTGCTGACCGTCTCTTTTTTCCCCTTTCCCCGGCCGTTTGCCCTATCCCAAGTACATCTCATCACCTACACTCGGCAATCGGCTACCTCCCTCCACGACCCAGACCACCCCAAACAGAAGGTCCCGGTCCCCACTCCCACCTACACCAGCACCTGCCCTCATTGCCAGCCCGGTGTTACCCCAAACCAACGGGCCCCGGCCGAACCCAATCTTCCGGATACCCTCACCGAGCCTGAGCTCGGTCAACTCACCCCCACCGCCTCACACACATCATGTCGACTAAGCAAGAGCACGAGTCTTCGGGGAGCAATTCCCCCAAGAGCAGCACTCCCGCTCCCTCGACTGCCACCAGCAACACCTCCCAGAGCACCGGCAACGCCGGCGCCGAGGACAACCTCATCTGCAAGTGGAACGCCTGCAACCTCAAGTTTGTTACGCCTGAGGCTCTCTACGTACGTTGCCTTCATTACGTGACCCTCACTCATCGTGAGAACCGTCGACGACTAACCCACTCTCCAGGAGCACATTTGCGAACGCCATGTCGGCCGCAAGAGCACCAACAACCTCAACCTGACTTGCCAGTGGAACTCGTGCAGGACGACCACCGTCAAGCGCGACCACATCACCTCGCACATCCGCGTCCACGTCCCGCTCAAGCCTCACAAGTGTGAGTTCTGCGGCAAGTCCTTCAAGCGTCCCCAGGATCTGAAGAAGCACGTCAAGGTAGGCTGCCAAATCTCATCTCCCAGCTCGAACACCAAGCTCACAATCACAGACTCACGCCGATGACTCGGTGCTCGTTCGATCTCCTCAGGACCAGGGCCTGAACGGCTATCGGGCGCAGCCTGGCAAAGGTATGTTCGGCTCACAGTTTGCGCATCCAATGTCCTCTCGTTCTCTCCCAACTAGAGGCTAATGTGCCTCCAGCTTCTTCTAGCTACTATGATCATAATGGCCACATGAGGACTAACTCGGCCGCCTTCGCACACCAGGCTGGGCATGCTAGCTACTATGCTCCCCAACCATCTACAAACTATGGACTGTACTTCAACCAACAACCCTTGAACCCTCCCCGAACTGAGTACATCGGCCACCACCCCGGCGGCTACGACAACCGGAAACGCGCCTTCGACATGGTCGACGACTTCTTCGCCCACGCCAAGCGTCGCCAGGTCGACCCCACCTCCTACCATCAAGTCGGCCGATCTCTCCTCCCCCTCCACGGTGCTCTCGGCCTCCACGCCGGTCCCATGCCGGGCTCTGACTACATGGCCGCCCCGCCCCCGCAGGTCCACCACCAACAGCACCACCAGCAGCAGCACCAGCAGCACGTCGGCGGTGCTCCCTCCGGCCCCGGTCCTCTCGCTCAGCAGTACTACCTGCCGCCCATGCCCAACGCCCGCACCAAGAACGACCTCATCCAGATCGACCAGATCCTCGAGCAGATGCAGAGCACCGTCTACGAGAACGCGAACCAGGCCACCCAGGGAATCCACATCCACGGCCAGAACACGTTCGACCTCCGCCACAGCCCCTCGCCCCCGGGCGCCCACCACCACCACAGGGGCTCCGCCGCCGGCATTCCGGTCGCCAACAACGGCTACGACGCCGTGTCCGCCGCTCACATGGCCTCGCCGTTGACCGCCATCTCCTCGACCGGAACCCCCGCCGTCACTCCCCCCTCGAGCACCATGTCCTACACCTCTGGTCACTCGCCCAGCCCCTCTTCCTCCGGCATGTCTCCCCAGTCGAGACACTCCTCAACCGCCTCCTCCGTCATGTACCCCAACCTCCCTGCCGTCAGCTCCGTCTTCCCCGGTCAGTCGACCACGTCCACCCTCGGGCCCAGCTTCGACAACAACGAGCGCAGACGCTACTCGGGCGGCATGCTCCAGCGCGCCAACCCCTCGTCGCCCAGGTCGCCTCGCATCATGGAGGACTCCTCCGGCGTCACCACCCCCAAGGCCGAGTCCGTCGCCTCCTCCATCGGCTCTCCCTCGTCCGAGTCGGACATGAGCGAGGGCGCCCGCGAGCGCGAGGAGAAGTACGACCAGTGGCTCGAGAACATGCGCACCATCGAGGCCCTCCGCGAGTACATCCGCGACCGCATCGACCGCAAGGACTTCGCCGAGGAGGCCGCCGCCTCCCCGCTCGCCAGCCGGCTCAAGTCCCCCGAGCCCATGGAGGTCGACGCCAAGCCCGGCCCGGCGGCGCCGCTATACCCCATCCTGCGCATGCCCAACTAAGGAGAGATGCCGGAGAAGAAGAGTGGCCCCCAGGAACAACCCCCTGGGCGCGTGTACCAACAGTTTGTCTTCGAGCGTGTTTCGAGAAAAGTTTTCTTCCCTCAAAAGGAAAGGGCAAAGGACCGGTTCAACCTTGGTTCGTATTCTATTCTACTGCATTCTTTATTTTATTACCAAGCGCTTCTGGCAAATCGCCCTCCGAAACAACCTGTCGAAGCCCCCTCTTTGTTACGTTACACATACCCTGGTCGGTGGAAGTTGAAAGGGAAAGTGGATTGGAACGCAGTCTCCCCAACACGCAGATGGATCATCTTTTTTTGGCTCGTTCTTCGTCCAGGGCATCAAGGAACCCTGGGCCAAAGACGCCCCAAACAAACAACACACAAAACACACAAAGTCATTTTGATTTTACTACACAACCCCCGACGATGAGGAGAGATGAGGCTTTTGCATTCGGGAGGGAGCTTTGCGAGTCGAAGCGAAACACATAACAACACTTTGGTGCGAAACAATTCAAAACAAACACTTTTTCTGTTCGTCACGGTCGCGGATACTTACAAACGGGATATTGGGTGGGGAACGGGAATGAGATCATGAAAAACAACAAAGTCATGTTGCTTCGCCACAGATGTAGTCTCCTTGGCTCGAGCTCAAGGTCGAATGAAATGCTTATTACACCTCTGAACACTGGTCTTTGTACTTGAAAATGTCTCGGTGAAATGTCTTCAACTTCATCTGATAGGGGTCGATAGTTGACGTTCTGGTACCGTCAACCTTGGGGCAGTTTCAACGAGACTGGAGTCTCCGGACTTGGGTAAGGCTTCGGGCTCGTCGTCGGCCCCGATACGAAGTCTCACACGTTTTTAGGTGGCTCGGCTCCGTCATGTGGTCCGATGTGGCGTGAACTCTACCTCTCTTCAAAAGTAGAAAGCCAGCCGTTTCGGTGGTCACCCGCCCCTCGCCTCCGCGGCTCAGCGAGACCCCCCCCCCCCCCCCAAGACGCCCGGCCCGCCGCCGGATCCGGGAGGCCGGCGTCATCGCGACATCTGCCAGGACGTCCACGCGCGTGGCGTGCCTCGAGGCATTCAGGGTCTTTCGGTGTGGGGAGCACGCTGGCACGCGTGGGATGCGGAAGATCAGACGTTATCCTCGGGGGGGGGCGACATGTATCAGACAAGAATAGAGCACCCTTGGCCGGGCGTAAACTAGATTTACCTTACCAAGTCGATCGAAGAGCGAGGAGGGAGCGGAGGATTCTGAAAACTCCGAAGCTGAACGGAATGTGGACTCGAGTTGCGTGGGACTGGGGGGGAGCGGGGGCTATGAGACAACAACGAACAACGAACGACGTGGTTGGTTACCCAGGTAGGCGACTGCAGGTCTCTCTGTACAACCACCATCTCTCGTCTTACGTCCTGTCGTCCATTCGGCTTTCTTCCTGCCCTCTCTCTCTCTCTCTCTCTCTCTCTCTCTCTCTCTCTCATCGTCAACCTTGCTCTTCCAGCTGACCATTCTTCCCGCGTCTCTCATTCCACCAGGCAGGTTCCCGGCAGAGACAATATTGTATTGTAATAATGTCAGCCCTGTGCAGTCGGGCCTTTCTCCACTTCATGCGGTGCCATGCGGCGCTCTCAGCCCGAGAACCCGGCCGAGACCCAAACTTTTTGATGTCCATTATCTTATGTCCTGATTTGAAAGGGACGGCTGAGCTTACGGCGGAAAACTATGCGTCACGTACCGGCATTATCAAGCAATATCACCAATAAGCAAGCCATCCCCCGCATACACAACGAAACGCCACGTACAACGATTTCCCCCATCCGGCCATATTCCTTTCGTCAGCAGCGACTTTGAGCAAACACGAGCGGGCCAAGGAGAGATTATCCCGAGTAGTCCGAGGTCAAACATCAACGTGAAGGATCAAAGGGATGAACAGGACCGAAGATGAAGAAATGTCACCGGTCGATCACTCTCCGTCACAGGGAGTTCGAAGCTAGCGTTGAAGGAATCTGATCGGCGGGCCGGGGAGAGACCACGCTCTTCTCCGGCTTTTTTGCCTTTTTTAGCAGGGACGATCCAATCCACCAGCCATCATCTCTCCTCAGCCAGACTACAGCCCGCGGCAGTTCGTCTGACGTTAGGTTCCGTACGGTGCATGCAACTTAACTTCACCTTTGACCCAGCCGCCCCCGTTTGGGGGATTTAATATGGGGGAATAAGATACGAACCCGATGGCGCAGCGCAGCGGTCAGCCAGAAAAGCCACCCCCGGGCCAACCGTCGCTTATGCCCCAATGGGGTGAGCGGTAGGTCACGGTGAATGTTGTCATTGTTTCTCGTCTCTCTTTCCGAGTTACTGCCTCGGGCTGTTGCGTGTGTGTGGACATTTCTTGGTGCCGTGTTTGCGTGTGGAGGAACAAACGTCGCATTCAGTCTTCGAGCCCAGAGGCGTATATAAGTCCGTTTCGCAACCCCAACCGAGGATCCCTTACATTCTCGCTACTCAACTGCTCATCAACAAAACAAAACCACCACAACAAACACTCTGCCAACTTCAAAAAAAACCTTTACAACCTTCCAACAAATCAAGACCACAAAACATGCAGTTCACAAAGGTCCTCCTCGCCGCCCTCGCCACCTCCCTCAACGCCGGGCTAGTCCTCGCCTCCCCGGCCGCGGACGCCGCGGCCCTCGCGGCGCGCCAGGCGGCCGCCGCGCTCCCCGAGGCCAGCTGCCGCTGCTGCGACCTCTCCCGCCCCGGCTGGACCTACACCGTCCCGGACCCCGTCGAGGGCTGCCCCGTCTGCGCCGCCGTCGAGTGCCCCATCGAGCCCGAGGAGGAGGAGTGGTGCTGCTGCTGCGAGCTCGACGGGGTCAAGTGCTCCGCCGTGCCCAAGGGCAGGGCTTGCGGCTGCACCAAGATCGCCTGCAACGTCACCTGGCCCAACCCCAACGCTCTCTTCAAGGCTATCTAGGATGGATGAGGTGGGACTGGGGGGGTTGTGGTGGAAGATGCTGGGGCGGGAGTGGGGACGCATGGGACGGGTTGATTCATTCCTTTCGTGGTATATATTTCTTTTGTCCGGTTGACATTGTTTTGGACGGGCTGGGAGGAGGCTTTCCCTGTTCAACTTCCATGTTCATCCATTAGTCAAGAGCTCTCTCAACTTTGCACATTTCTCGAACGTCTTACCCAGCAAACTCACGGAAGCTGTGTGCCTAACTCCTCGTCTCTTTCCTGTGTAAGTACGACCGCCTGAGGTTTTTTATGGCCTCGCCACACGAGCCCAACACCACCTCGCGATGGCCGCCTTCGACAACCACCACGTCTCGGCCTCAAAGCCAGCAAAGGCATCACCCAGCAACCATGGATGTTGCAACAGCTGTTAGATTACGCGGCTGTGGGATTACTGATCTGATGTCATTTGTTATAATTGAAGGGGAGGCCCGCCTCGGCGCCGAGCTGCCTCTTCCAGAACGACGCTTGCTCCACATCCTCTTGTTTCACCACTTTTCCACCTACCGGTGCTTCCGTCGAGGATGGAGATTTTCGATATAAAATTCGAAAGAATATTCGATGAATCAACCTGTCGAGGGCTGCATGTGCACACATGGCGTGACTCCCAGCCGCCAGAGTAACTACAACCAACCCACACCTCACGGCAACGCGCCATCCTTTCACTCAGAATCTTTCCCTAAGGGCAAGTCCTTCATCATGCCGAATACTCGCCGAAACTCAGCGTTGGCTGTCGGCATCGTCGTCGCGGCGGCGCTGATGCTCATCGGCGTCCTGCGCCACCCTCTGCCCGAGCGAGGAAGTCCTGATTTCGACGTGGACGCGGCATTCGACCTTCCAACCCCGCCAGTCAACCTCCCATACTCGAAAACCAACAACATCGTCTGCATGGTCGCGATGACGCTCGTCGGGCTCTCGGCCGTGCTCCTCGGCGCGCGGGACGCCCGGAAGCAGCGCCGCCTCCTGCCGCTGCTCCTGCCGCTCAGCGGCGCCATGATCGCCTTCCCGGAGACCTTCATCGACGTCCTCGGCTGCATATACTACCCCTGGAACACGGCGGACAACGCCTCCTTCCACCTCGTCGGCCGCGAGATGCCGCCCTGGATCCCGATCTGGTTCGGGTACGGCTCGCTGATGCAGGCCAACCTGCGGCTCCTCACCCGGAACGCCCCCACGAGGACGCTGTGGTGGTTCCTGGGGCTGATGATGGCCTCGGACCTCGTCGTGGAGGAGATCCTGCTGCCGATGGGGGTGTACCACTACTACGGGAACCAGCCGCTGGTCGTCCTGAACATGTTCCCCTGGTGGTGGATGGCGCCCAACTCCGTCGGCGTGTTCCTCGCGACGGCCCTCGCCCACCGCTACCGGGCGGTGCTCGCCGGGTGGAAGGTCGTCGGGGTCATGTTCCTGACGCCGATGTCGGTCGGCGCCGTGTACGGGTTCATCTGCTTCCCCGTCTGGGTGGCCATCAACGGGGACTGGGGGTGGCTCGTCACGCAGCTTCTTGGGTTGTTGACGATGGGGTTGGGGTTCGTGGCCTTTTGCATCATCCTGGACATGGTTTTGGGACGGCGTCCGTTTGATATGAGCGGAAAGGAGGAAGGACTCATCGGTTCAGCCGATCTTGGCCAGGCTGAGGCTTTCCAGGACGAATGTTAAGATACTCATGAATTAGTAGCCGTGACTCAACATAAGTCTCTCTGAATGATCTGGAAACCCTCAAGTTATGCATTCTTGATGTAGTAATTATCATTTACTAGGTTACATGTGATGTGTTTATGTAAAGAGTCTTCTCACTGTTGGTCGGCCAAACATACACCCGAACTCGAAAAGCTGTTCTTGAAGATTTGGTGCTGGTTCCTATGTCGATAACTTGCCAAATGCGTCACGGGGCAGTTGCCGTATCTCGCGGCAGGGATGCCAGGCCCGAGGCAAGCCTCCTAATTCCAAGCGACCCTCTCGGACCCTTCGATCCACTACCTAACCTTATCCGCAAGGGGCGTCGGATAGCACACGCGCCGCGGTAAAGGGGTCGAAGAAGATGAGCGAGGTCAGCGGAGGCGGAGGCGGAGGCGGAGTGAAAGCCGCGGGGAACAGGGATGAGTTCGGGTGATGAAGATGCGCTTAAGCTGAGCGGAGCTCTGCTGGACTCTAGATGAGGAGAGGAGTTAACGCGCGGTTTCGGGGAACAATGAGTCCATCTCGAGAGTTTTGCAAAGTCATATAAGAAAGGAAAGCCGTGTCATAGTTTCAAGCTGCCTGTCAATTGAGGAAGAAACACCACTCGTCAAAATACACTCGTCTCCAACGTCTTCAACAACACCCAACGCCCTCGCAACTTACCTCCCCCTGAACCCACAACCCCTGCCCCTTGCTTCTTCCCCAGACCGATAAGCGCCCCCCAGCAAACATGGGTTCTCTCCCCGCCCCGGCCGCAAGGCCCGAGTACCAGATCCTGGAGAAGCCGAGCCGCAGCGGCCGTCGGCTGCGCATCATCTGCCTCGGCGGCGGCGCCAGCGCGCTCAACCTCGCGCACGAGGTCGACGCCTGCACGACGCTGGACCTGGAGCTCGTGTGCTACGAGAAGAACCCCTCCATCGGCGGCACCTGGTACGAGAACCGCTACCCGGGCTGCGGGTGCGACATCCCCTCGGTCAACTACCAGTTCTCGTGGGCGCCGTCGCCTGACTGGACGCAGTTGTGAGTTGCGATACGTTTCAAAGACAGCCGAAGCAGGTAGATACTAATAGTAGAATGCAGCTACTCGGGTGCCCCCGAGATTCTGCAGTACTTCAAGGACGTGGCGGACAAGTTCGGGTTGAACAAATACATTCGCCTCAACCACACTGTCACTGGCGCTTTTTGGGATGAGGACGAGCAGATGTGGACCGTCCGGGTTCAGAGGGAAGATGGAACCATCTTTGAGGACAAGGCGCACGTCTTTGTCAACGCCAGTGGCGTGCTCAAGTAGGTCGTTCCTCGCCTCCCTCAACTCAAGCTCTATCTAATTCGAAACTCAGCAAATGGAAATGGCCCGCCATCAAGGGCAGGGAAACGTTCAAGGGGACCATGATCCGCAGCGCAAACTGGGACAACAGCGTCGACCTCAAGGGGAAGCGAGTCGCCGTCATTGGCTCCGGCTCATCGGCGGTGCAGATCGTGCCGAATATCCAACCCGGTAAGTTTCCAGCAAGACATGTGCCGTAAAAGCATGGTGCTAACTTGCGCCAGTTGTCGGCAGCATGAGCTGTTTCATTCGCAGCTCGTCGTGGGTTGTAGGAGGCTTTGGTCAGCGCTTCGCTGGGAAGAACGGCAGCAACTTCAAGTGTAAGTCCTAGCATGAAGCTTGCGTTGCGGTTTCAAAGCTGATAGTCACCACCAGACTCTGAAGAACAGCACGAGATACTCCGCAACGACCCGAAGAAATACCTCGCCTACAGGAAGAAGATCGAGTCTGAGCTCAACTCCCGGTTCCGCTTCATCCTGAACGGGTCGAAAGAGCAACAGGAAGCCAGAGATGTAAGCTAGCCCCTGTTCGATTCCCTGTTCATCCACCACGAACCAACTGACACCTCTCCAGTTCGCCGAGAAGGACATGCGGTCGAAGCTCGCCGGCAGGGAAGACCTCATGGACCTCATCATCCCCAAAGACTTCGCCGTCGGCTGCCGCAGGCCGACCCCGGGCAACGGCTACCTCGAAGCGCTCTGCAGAGACAACGTGACCGTCGTGTCGTCGAGCATCCAGGAGATCACTCCCCGGGGCATCAGGACGGCGGACGGCGCCGAGCACGAGTTCGACATCATCGTCTGCGCGACCGGCTTCGACGTCAGCTGGAGGCCGCGGTACCCCACGATCGGCCGCAACGGCGCCAGCCTGAGCGAGCAGTGGAAGGACGTGCCCAACACCTACTTGTCCGTCACGGTGGCCAACTTCCCCAACTACGTCAGTAAGTAGCGAATTCCCTTCACAGCATGCCACGCGAGCGGTCTCGCTGACTTTTTTGGCCAGTCTTCAACGGCCCCTTCGGCCCCTACGGACACGGCAGCTTCCTCCCCATCACGGAGGCCGTGGCCCGGTACGTGATGCAGATGCTGCGCAAGATGTCCGAGGAGGAGGTCGCGTCCTTCTGCCCGCGGCAGGAGGCCGTCGACGACTTCGCCGAGCACCGCCGCAAGTTCCTCCCGCGCACCGCGTGGACGTCGCCGTGCCGCTCGTGGTTCAAGCAGGGCACCGTCGACGGCGAGCCGATGATGTGGCCCGGCTCGCGCATCCAGTTCTTCGAGACCATAGACTCGCCCCGCTGGGAGGACTACCACCTCGAGTACACCACGGCGAACCGGTTCGGGTACTGGGGCAATGGCTTCGCTGCGAGGGAGACGGACGGCAGGGACCTGTCGTGGTACCTCGGCCTGCTTGACGGCGTCGACAAGCAGCCGGCTCTGGCTGACGAGGACTTTGAGGAGTTTTTCATGAACAAGTAGGCAGTGGCGTTTTTGTGTATTGTATATTGCGTCAACCTGTTCTTTTATTGGGCTACGAGCTGTACGTATCTGGCGGCAACGGGAAAGTTTAGCATCATGACAACTTGAGCTTTTTCAGCTTAGATTTGGGGTTTCTCTTAGTGACGTAACCTAAAACATGTCTCGTGACACAGAGAAAATGTGCGGCCAAGTTAAACAACGAAGCAAACGAAGCTTTCAAGATGTTCAGAATTCAATTCTGACATCCCAAAGCTTCAAAATAGGTACATGCATCTTCGTTGTCCTGGAGGCCACGTTTCAAAAGCCTCCGCAGTCCTCAAAACTCCTCCACGTTCACTTGAGGGAGTAGATAAAGACAGGTAACAGAATAAACCGAGTAGTTCTGGACTCGTGAGTCTTCTATGGAGAGTATGTATTCAACGCTGGCCAGATCAACCAATGTGCATATCGGACATGGATTACTTCCTCGAGATTGTCTACGTATCTGCACTTCTTCAAAGAACACAACATATCTTCCCATATACTCCAAAGGTATCCAACTTCAACATACAACATACAAGATTCCAAGAAACACTTCCTAATCACCATCCCCCAAAAAGCCTTCCTCGCTTAAAGCACGTATCGAAAGTTGGGCTGCTCAAAGTCCGTCAAGTCCAGGAACTCCGTCCCCGTTGCGCTCTCCTCGGGCCTCTCCGCCGCCCTCCGGTCCCGGCGCCTGTTCTCCAACACGTTGACGACGCGGATCGCCGCGATGGTGCAGGCCGCGAGGCCGTACATGACGGCGACCATGAGCTTGCCGTTCTTGTAAACAGGCGCCTCGCTAGAGCGGAACGTCTGGGGGCCGATCCAGTTCCCGGCGCCGTAGGCCAGGATCTGCAACCCGTTGACGGTCGCCTTCTTGGTGTACCCGAGCGTGTTGTTGCTGATCATCACCATGACCAGGCACCACGACGCCCCCGCGGCGCCGATGAGGTAGTACCCCACGAGCAGCCCCGCCCGGGCGGACAGCGGTATGGCGATCATCATGATGCCGCCCACCATCGGGATCAGGATCGCGACGAAGGCGAAGAGCGAGCGGTCGAGGAGCCTGTCGGACAGGTACGTGAAGAGCAGCTTGCAGGCGATGTCGACGGCGCCGGTGGGCATGTTGAGCAGCAGCGACAGCCGCGGGCTGAAGCCGAACGAGTTGATGATGATGGACCCGAACGCCGTGATGCCGCCGTTGGGGATGTTCATGAGCAGCGAGAAGAGCACGTAGAGGTACGTCCGCGGGTCGCGGAACGCCTCGCGGAACTGGTCCCACTTCCACTTGCGGCTGCCGACGCCCTGGAAGTTCCCCCTGATGCGCTCGACGGCGACGGCCTTCTCGCGCTGGCTGAGGAAGCGCGCGTTGGTCTGGTTGTCCGGCATGAACCACCAGCAGTAGGCGCCCGTGAGGACGGTGGGCACGCCGAGGACGAGGTAGAGCACCTTCCAGGTCGCCATGGCGGTGTTGTGCGCGCCCGAGAGGCCGTAGGCGATGGGGCCCAGGGTCAGGAGGGCGGCGCCGTTGCAGCTGAGCCAGAAGCCCATGCGCTTGGCCTGCTCGTTCTGCTTGTACCAGACCGAGGTCAGGATGACGAAGCTCGGGGTCACGGTCGCCTCGAGCGCGCCGAGGAAGAAGCGGACGGAGAGGAGGCCGGCGTAGTTGAAGGCGAAGACGTGGCAGATGAGCACGAGGCCCCACAGGATGATGTTTGCCGACGTGTACTTGCCGAGGGGGAGGGCTCGGAGGAGGTAGGTCGTGGGGAATCTGGTCGTGTTAGAGGCAACGAAGCGCAGATGATTCAAGAATTTAGCTGCTTACTCCCAGAGAATGTAACCGGCGTAGAAAATGCTAGAGGCCCAGCTGTACTGCTGGCTTTTGGGGTCCAAGTTGGTGTCCTCCCGGATGCCCATCAAGGAGGCATAGTTGAGAGACGTCTTGTCGGCGAATTGCAATGCGTAAATCTGAGATAACGGGCTCGTTAGTAGAAACTCAACAACCAAGTCTCCAGTGAGAAAAGGAACGTACCCAGCAGAGCAAGGGCATGAGAGCCCAGTCAATCTTCCGCAGAACGCTCCGCTCTTCCTCAGGGGTGAACTCGATCCGCTCGCCGCTGACGAAAGCAAGAGCTGGATCTACTTCACCATGCTTGAGCTTCTCGATGCTGCCGTCCTCCAGGTCGGTCTGCGTCCGGATGGCGTCTCCGCCATCGGGGCTGGCAGTTTTGTCCTTGTTGTCGGCGGGCATGACGTCCCGAGTTGTTGCGAAAGCCTCTGGACGGTGAGGGATATAAAAGTCTGTGTTGGAGGACCGAAGGCACTGTTGCCTTGGATAATTCCTCAAGAGACGGCTATAGCTGGGGTACAATCGTCTTTCCCAGGACTCAGGGGCAAGAAACCGACTGCGTGTAAGCTCTGGGTCAGTTCGAAAGGGGTGAGACGAGTGGTCATAAGTAGGATCTGGTGGTCGTCGGGGCAGCTCGGAGTTTATACATGTCCGGCATAGAGACTAATCTTCGTTTAGAACATGCTTTCGTGGTTGACATGAAGAGAGAGAGCAGATCACGGCGTATCAGCCAGGGGTTCGTCCTTCAACAAGGGGGGGGAGAGAGTTGGAACTGTGACTCCGGCTTTGCGTGGCTACGCAATTATCCCATTGGCCCGAGCTTTGATAGGGGAATTCTCGTTCGTCCTATCTCTCGGATGGGTGTCAAATGCAAGTCGACGGAGCTCCGTCCCCGCATTTTCGACTTGCTCCCCGAGTCTCCACACACTCGGGTTGCCGAAGAGACACGCCCTTTCCCTGGCTTGGTGTGGTTTCCACTATCTGACGGTGACAAAATGCATCTATCGGTGCCTGTACTACCTAGTCATGTTGGTCAGACACGGTGACAGTGCATGCACAAGGCCCTTTGGCCCTTCTACCCGTGTTCTCACGTGTTTGTGGCCATGGGATGGAGTTATGGAAGGCATCTCAGTGAAACTGTCAACGTGACTTGTACTCATATTCAGTTAGACTGCCTACTATTCTCGTTCCAGAAAGGCAACCCGGCTTCGAGCCTGGCAGCTCCGCACACAGAAGAACTATCCAACGAGTCCCCGGCATAGCCCCGGGCCTTCTCCATGCGCTCCATCGCCTTCTCGATGGTGGGCACCTGCGTCCCGTGCTCCTGGGCGATCCTCACCGCGTGCCCGGCATCTTTGGCCGCCAGGGCGACCGCGAATCCAGGGGGCGTGCCCGGGGGCGGGGCGTACGCCCCGCTGGTCATGCGCTTCGAGTAGCTCTCCAGGACGGGGCCGTACATGTCGCCGATGAACTGCTCCATCTGGCGGGTTCCCAGCCCAGTCTTCTCTGCAAAGACCTGAGCCTCTGCCGTCAGCTCCTGCAGGCCGATCACGAAGATGTTACTGCGGTGGAGAAGACAAAGTGTCAGCGAGCTACGCTCAGGGGTAAACGGCCATGGGGCAGCCGGGCTTATCTCTCGGGGCGAAGGAGTGGGACAGACCCTGATATCTTGAGCAGGCTTGATTTGCGGACGTCCTCGCCCATGTCGATGATGCTCTTGCCCATGACATCGATAATGTACGGGCGCAGCTTTTCTACCGCGGCGGCGGGCCCAGCCATGGCGAAGATGAGTTTCCCTGCAGCTGCCATGGGGCTTGCGCCGAATACCGGGGACGAGACGAAGATAGCGCCAACTTGTGCGAGGCGTTCGGAGCATCTTTTGGCAGTATCCGGATGGACGGTCGAAGTATCGACCCAGATCTTGCCTTCAAGCAAGGCTTCACTCCAGGTCCCAAGTGCTTTTGATACCAAGCCCTCGAGGACTTGATCATTTGAGATCTTGGGACATCGGTCAGACCATAGTTCTTTGACGTTCAGGGGCGTGAATAGGTGAAGGGAATGTACCATTGTGAAGACGATGGTTGACTTGAGTAGCAAAGTCTCAAAGTCCCGTTCAGGTAGTCCGCCGACTTCTCGGAGGGCGTCGCCGCGGGAGAGCGTTCGGTTGCTGTACCGAAGGGGCGGCAGACCATTCGCTGCGAGGTGACTCTGGAGGTTGAGAGCCATGCCGATTCCCATGGACCCCAGGCCGTACTAGACTGACGGTGAGCGCGGACGGCGCAAAGACAAGGATGTTTGACCGTACCCAGCCAAAACTCTCTCCAGAAGCCATGTTATTCTTGGCGTCGATAGCTTCGGCCCTTGTAGTTGGCATTGGATAAGCAAACACAAGACAAAAGGGGCCAAGTTGTTGTCAGCGATTAGGATGGATATTCGGCAAGGTCGGAACGCCGCAGAACTGTTTGAAGCAACCTCGTAGTTTGCCCCTTTGCAGTGAAGATATACAGCTGGAAGATTGCGGTGGTGGAGGCGGCGGCGGCGGAGCTCCGCTGGATCCATGTTCTCGCGATACCGGCATACCCCTGGAATCCCCCGCACGCTTCACTCCGCAACCCTCAGCTCGTATGCCATACCGCCAGCCAAGACGATCTCCTCCAATACCTTCGTCATCGAGGATCCCATGGCCCAGACCGGCCTGTCCTTCCAGAACTGCATTACCGTATCCGTGAACAGTGCCTCGCTGCCGTGCTCCGACGCCAGGCCCGAAGCGGAAGGCTCCCGAACCGATGCACGTCTGTCTTCGGGTCCATGAATCACCTCGAGAATGGAGTTGAACACTATCGTCGACGGTTCGTACCTGCTGCGAATAGTCGGCTGGGATCCTGCCTTTCGGCGCATCTCTCCGGCCGCCCACCGCAGAAGCCTCCAAGTTGCCAGCAAGATCCTGTACGTAGCAACAGTGGCCCACGGGGCTTCGCGCACGGGATCTTGCTTCTCTGGAATAGTGACGCTGGAGAGGACATCCATCAAGTCTTCAAGGAACACCAGCATGCCATCGTCTCCGGAGTTGTATCGGAGGAGGTTCTGCAGCGATCTCCGAGCTCCGACCTGGAGGCCCAGCGTCAGATGCGTGGCGGTTGTGAGCCCAGCTACTAGACTATTTTCCACAATGCCGCCAATGACGAGATCGTCGGGCTTGCACAAGGCAAGCTTCACCGATAGTGCCATTCGCTCCGCAAACTTCAAGATGTGCCAGTTGGAAGAGTTCGCCTCCGCGAGCTGAGCGGCGATGATCTCGGAGGCATAGCGTAGAGCCGCGCTCACCTGCCTGTTCTGAGACTGCGTCAAAATATGAAACGCGTTTGGATCTGCCAACGCCGGTGGCATCTGATAGTAGCACCGGGTGAAGTCTCTGACAAGAGCTTCTAGGCTCGTCAGTATGAACACAGCTGCCATTGTAGACGCCTTGAGTGCCGCCAACAGCTGGGGGCTCGGAGTATCGGTCATGAGTGATTGTATGGCCAGATTCAGAGACTTTGTCGTGGGGCACGGCATACTAGGTGCGTCGCCGACTCGGTTCAAGTAAAGGGTCCGGAGGTCTTCACCGAGTCTCTGCGCCCACGCCAACGGCGTATCCGCTTCCCAGAGAGCGCCTGGCAAGGGTAGCTCCCAGTCCAGCTCGGTTGGTGAAGTGAGCGGGCGGATGTTGCAGGGGGAGAAGATGTGTGAGTCGAGGAAAAGAATGGTGTACATGCATAACTTCATCGACTCTGATTCGACGTATGATAGCCATTGATCTTGGATGGTTTGTTCACCGCCGTCGTCGAATCTCGTCGTCGACGTGAAGACATTCTGCCGCAGAAGGCCAAGGTCACGGGCAGACTATCGAGTGGTTTAGAGTCAGCGCTGTGTCAGGGACAGAAGGGGGGGAAAGAAGCCACTGACATCGACAACCCATCTAAGCATCTTCTTGGCCTTATCATAGTACGCAGCATTTCCCACGAAGGCGCCATAAACGATATGCAAAAGCCAGGCCTGCATGACCCACGTTCTTCGGATTTCTCTCCAATCCATTTCAACCTAGACTCGGTCAGTGTCAGTCGGGGTAACATTAGAGTGAACCCACCCACCAAACGCCAGAGTTCGTCGTGCCCCGCTAGCCAGAGCTCTTTGCCTTGCCGCAGTATAAGCACTGAATCTTCTTCTGGGACATTTCTTGATGCATATAAGATTCCGATTGAGACGATAATCTGTTTTGATAACTTGGGCAACTCCATCCCAAGCACGCTTTGGCGATGTAACAAGGGGAACGACGGGTGGAAGTTTTCAAAGTAAGCCGCGACGTAGGTATCCGCATCCTGCATTATGATACTCGTTCGTTCCAAAAGTTAGTCTTCAGCGAGTGAACGATCGGGGAGTGATGTGATGAGGACGTACTCTACCGCGGACATTTCCTGGGACATTGTCCCCTCGCCGGTTGGCGGGCTTTGGGAATACGATTCTTCATCTTGTACGCTTGATATATGCCCGAGATCGTTAGAAACTGGCGACTCTTCAGATTCATCCGGATCTTCCAGGCGTAATTCCGACTGGTCCGGCCCGTCTTCCTGGCCGGCAACCACGAGAACGCGGCCAAATGCACCGCGGCATCTTTCCGAATGCCTCTTTCAAACATCCTTTCGAGTGAATCGTGCCCGGCAAGTTTGGCACTTGAATGGGCGGCGACTGTCGCTGCCGTGCCCTTCACTACAGTCAGCGTCAAGCTGCACGTTGAAGAGGCGAATGAGGGGGTCTCACTGGAGCGTTTGTGACGTTCTAAGTTCTCCTGAAAAGGTCTGTTAGTGACTTTCCGTATCGTGGATTCAGATACGAACGTTTCTTGTGAATGTCTGGGGGCACTCGTTGCAGGTAAACGGTCGAGAACTCATTCTGAGCGACTTTGAACTTGGAGTAGATGAGTACCTAGGTAGACGTCGCCGTTGCCGTGATAAAGTCCCGCTGATAGGGGTGGGGTCCGTGCGCTATGCCGATATGAGGTTATCCGATTGCGGTACTCCGATCAATGCATACATATATATCCGTACCCGCTTCTTGATGATCCATCACGGATAGGGGAAGTGGTTGGATCAACTAGTTTTTGGTGACTACTGCAGTCATTTTGACCTCATTGAAAGGTTTCTTACGGTTGATCAGCAAAACATACCCGCGAACACGAAAAGTTGTTTTCGGGACTTCGGGACGATGATCCCAAGGGGCCAAGCTCCGTGTTATCGTTGGCTCCGGGGCACTTAGAAAAATGGACTTGGAGAAGATTGAAGCCAGCAGGACTGAGCTTTCTTTTTATAGTTTACGGGATCAGAGCAGTAACTAGCCGTAGGCTGGTTTGGCCGTGGGAAAAGACCCTCTTGACATCGTGAGATGAAGCAACAGTTTCAGTCACTGGCGACTGGCAACCTATGAAGCGCAACTTTCGACGAGATTACCAATCATGCACCCATAATGTGTCGACCTAATGGAGCAACATCATGCTATCGTCGATGTCCCCCCCAGCAAAGTTCCGGATCATTACGCCCGTGGCCGGATCGTCCCAGGCAGTGGCCTCTCCCATGACCATGCCGTCGTGCGTGCAGAGGTCCATGATTCGACCAAGGCTTCGCGCCACAGACTTGCTGGAGTTGTATCGAAAGTATCAGCAAGCGGCCCGCATGAAGCAACACCGGAAGGGGAAAGAGATGATTTACCATGATGGGGCTTCCAAGGACACCTCGTTGAGCTTCCTCCATCCGAGGATGAACGTGTTTCCAGACTGGCAGAGGCTCTTCACCGACGCCGCGTCGCACTTGCCGCTTTTCTCGTCGGCAAGCTTCTCGATGCACTTGATGACCTCGGAGACCTGGTGTGGCCGAGAACATGGTCGTCAGCTACATCCGCTCAACTTGACACTTCACGCTGGGAACCATGTACCGGCGATCTGTCCTCTGGAAAGGTGTTGCAGCGAACAGATTTATCGTCAACCCCCTTCGCCCTGGAAATCTCTGCGGGGGCCGTCTTGTCCGATGTCTTGGGCTCCTCGCGCTTCTGCTGCAACTCTCTCCCGACGTCGACCGTGGCGGGGATGCTCCTGGCACCCGGGTCGCTGTCGGCCCGAGAGTTCAGATTCTTCGCCACATCGTCCGCAACATACCACGGCGGCCTAGTGGGCAATGAAATCGTGGGGCGTTTCAACTTATGGGGAGGGATGAAGGGCGTGGGCGGCTTAATGAACAGCGTGGGTCCCTTTGTGGGGGGCTCGAGCGGCGCGGCAGCGACTCCGGCGATGACGGCCAGGACGGCGAGCGCCAGGAGAATCGCTTTGAACATTGGCTGCTGCATGCTTGGTGTTCGAAAGCGAGATGCTTTTGCAAGAGTGAGGACCGGGAGAGTAGCGGGACACGGCTCAAGAGTCAAAACAGAAGGGCGAGTTGGTCTGTTGGAATCCAGGGGTGAAGAACGGGAGTCTAGGAATCAGGATTCCTTCTATTTATCGACCCTGGAACGTTTATTTCTTATCTGAGCTGGCCGTGGCTCCTTTGTCGTCGCCCCCATTCATCCCCCGCAAAAGCTGGTAGCCCTCGCTCCCTTGTCAGCGTGAAAGGGCCAAGTTTGCCGGTTCAACAGCAAGACGTCGCATCGGTTTTGCGCCTGATTTCATTCTCTTTAATCGATACTCGATGCTGTGTTTCTAATACCCCCCTGTAACACTGCGAGTCTCTTTGAGAGCACATCGGCCACTCTGGTCACCCAGCATCGACGGGACGCCCAAGATACTATTTCCAGTTTCAAGCTTTCGATTATTCGTTCCCTTGGGCTTGTTCGCCAGGCAGGTGACCGTTTCTAATGTTGCACTTTTCGCCTTAGCCCACGCCCTTCTCCTCACTTTGACGGCATTGCTGATGGTCAGCGGCTGCAGGCTGCGTTAAAGCCACTTCGCTTGCGTCACACGGGAACTAAGCTTTTTACAGCAACAGTGTGACAATGAAGGAGAAGCTGATGGTGAGAGATGTCGTTGGTTGTGTGCTTGGTCGGATACAAGCGCTGCTTTGGTCGTGTGGCGATGAAGGCGCAAAAGTATATATGTCCTAACACAACCATACCTCCTGCCTTCGGGCATGCACGCTCTAAGGCGGTAGGCAAAAAGTGTCCTGCTGGCGCAATCAAGGAGAAGCTTTGTTTTTTTGCCTAAAATTCGTGATTTCCCAAAGGTCACAAGTTCGAGTTGGTGTCTGCTCCCACTCGTTTCTTCTTTTTTCCCCCTCGAGAAGAACCTATGACTTTACTTCATACTACCCACCCATCGGACTTCTACTTGGCCTTATGTTCAGGTTTTCCTCTGCAGACTACTTCCTTAACCTGCTGCTTATTTTGCAGTGTCGGCATGTGCTCCGTGACTGTTTCCACTCATCTTCATCGTGCAGCTTGGATGTATGCTTTCAACCAACCACGCCAGTCTGATTAGTCGAGCCATCTTCTCTAGAGCTTTCTATCTCAAAGACTCCTTTTCTCTATTGCCTTCTCATCTGTTGTACCCAGGCCCAAAGTCGAGCATATCCGTGGCCGCCCGGAGAGCAGTGTCGGGAGGCCAAGGGCTCCCACTGACTGGGAAACATAATTCCCGAGCAATGATTCCTTTGAAACTTCCAAGCCACACGAAATTGGCGCTGTACGATGGATTTTGGTGATTCATGCCTTCCAGACATACCTATGAGGCCATTCAGACCATCCGTTTCGTGAGGCGCATGCAAGCCACGGTCAGAGTTTGCCCCTTCCTCCAGGCTACAACAGGCTGCCGATGACATCACTATCGTGTGGCTTGAAACCGTTTGTGGAGCTTCTATTGTTTATCCTTGGTAGAAGTCCCACCCAGGGACTGCACCTACCGCTTAATGAAGGAAGTAAGACCCTGATCGCTCCGAGGAAAGTAGGGCAGCATCGCACCTGGCACCTTCTGTCACTGAGACTGCTCATGTCCCCAAAGTGCTGGAAATTCTTCCAACTTTACAATGAAGTGCCTACTCGTCTCGCAAAGCTTGACATGGCAAGGGAGGTGAATTTGAATGGGAAGCTCGGCGCGTTTACACGTCACATGTCTTCTCAGAAACAGCTGATATCTGCCGTCGCTGGGGAGGCTTTCACCAGAAAGTAAGATCGCCGAAGGACGGAAACCAGAAGAAACCTTGTTTCCAATCCATCTAGATTAAACTATAAGCCCAGGCGTCTTCGGAGGCATTTTTGAGCTCTCGTCGGTTGAATCAATCCTCTTCAAAGCTACCATGAGAGAGCTTCTAGTACGCGCGAAACGCGACAAGTCTCGATAAGTTTCTTGATTGTTCGCGCTGAGGGGCCTGATGAATGGTATCACACTTTGTGTCGACCAAGTTCACAACATACGTCCTTCACAGTGGCAACTTCTCAAACGCTTCCCAGAACTTCTCGTCCTCCTCATCATCTTCATCTTCAGAGGCATCCCTCGGCGACAGGCCCAGCTCCGCGATGCTTTCTTCGTATTTCTTTAGCCTCTCTTCGCTCTTAGATGCGGCCACATCCGCCGGCGTGCATCGTCTGCCATGGATGGACCGCGGCATGTGACTAAAGAACGGTTCAGAAATGGCCCATGGATCCGATCCGAGCTCGAGCAGGCGGCGGGTGATGTCCCCGTGGCCAGCCAACGCCGAGATGTGAAGCATCGTCCAGCCGCGCTCGTCCGTCTCCGCGAGTATGGACTTCGGGTAGTGCTCCACCAACTCCAGAAATGTCGGCAGGTTTCCGTAGTGAACCGCGTGAAAGATTGCCGGCCAACCGAGTGGGAGGTGCCGCGCCATCAGATCCGGCCCCAGGTTCACTACTTTGCGCACTTCGGGCGCCGTCCCGTAGGCGGCAAGTCGCTGGAGGACTGTCCATCCCCATTTATCGACGAGGTCGACTTCAACGGCATCATCATCCGAAAGGATGTCGATGGCCCGAAGCATGACAGTTTGATTGCTCGTGGCCTGTGGCCAACAGTAGAATAGCGGTGTCCATCCGAGCATGCTAACGTGATTGACGTTTGCACCGTACGAGACGAGTAGCGCCGCGATCTCGATCTGCTTGTTATCCAATGCCCATTGCAGCGGGCTTCTAAAGAAGTGTGAATATAGAATCAATCTATCATATAAGCATAGAAAGGCTTACGTCTGACGTAAACCAAAGGTTGAGTTCACGTTAATACCGTTGTCAAGGAGGAACTGGACCAACTTTACGTTCCCGCTCTTTACTGCAAACTAAATTTCACTGCATCAGCGATGTTCTAGCGAAACACCGAAAGATCGCAACTTGCCGTCATCAGCGACCAATTATTCCGAGTCACGTCTCGCAGGGTTGCCTTTCCCAACTGGAGCTGTTGTTTCAAGGTGAAGAGGTCGCCTCGTGAGCAGGCCGTCACTGCCGTCGAATCATCGGCAACGACACGACCGAAAGAAAAGCTTGACGGCTCTGCTATCGAGAACGATGGCGACCACACAAACTTTTGCAGTGTTAGCTCTCCCACGCATGCATAATAACCCAGTAAAAGCGGGAAGTGAAACGCCAACGAGTACTTCGTCAGGGAAGTATAAGAGGTCCGGGCCGTTGTTTCCAGCAGTGAGAAGTGAATCCCGATGCGTTGAAGCCAGTAATTTGCAGAGACCAGTTTCACAAGACTGAAAATTCCTTTCTGACGGCCATGTGTTTCTGTTCGTTGAGCGCATGCCTTGATCTCTGGCAATGCTTCAGAGGGCCCCCTCTGCCGAGTCTCGAGGTTCCCGGAGATGGCCTCGACGATTTCCTTGACAGAGGCGACCTCGGAAACCAGATTCGACTGCTCGTGGCTGAGCACATATGTCATCAGCATCCTTCTGTGAGCTACCAGACGCCTGCTTCTTACAGTGAAAGGATTTGAAACAGCGATTTCAATCTTGATTGCGTATCTCGCAGGTCCTGTATCTGTTTTTGCATTGTCGAATGATCGAGTATTGCCCACTTGAGACGAGAGCGGCGGCTTTCGCATTTGTCCAGGCGGTCGCATGCTGCCTCCAGGGAACGTAGATTTATATTTGCCGACTCGAGTTCGGACTGGATCGCGTTTCTTGCATCCGCACCGATGACCCTGTGGGAGTTGTTCGAATGAACCCGTTCAATGGTTTGCAACCCGATGTGTATGAGGCAGAGGTCCGACTCGATCACTTCCAGTGTTCGCGGCGCTTCCCGGAATCGCTGACGGAGCTTTCTCGCAGACTTCCAAGTGTACCCTGCTGCTTCGGTCAGGGCTACTAGCGAGGCAGCGAAGCTCACAGGCTCCATGTTGGCGTGCGGGCGTCGTAAGGACTAAGTTGGGATATAGCTGGGTTTGTAGGTAGACAAGCGCATCGTACCATAACTGGGCGCGAGGTTTGGCATGCCTCAGGGAGAACGGGAGAGGAAGTAATCTTGGAGAACTGGTCGGGCGGCTCCAGAGAGGGTACATATTAGTCGCCTACTTCCTATTGGCGCAGCCGCGAGGCATTTTCGAGGCTGTTACAGTCGGCATGATGCAGGCACTGCCCACGCCTGCGGCCTGTCGTTAAAGTGAGGCGAGCAAGTATGCCTTGGCCCCCGGTGCCTTGTTATGAGAAAGAAAGACCATTGGTCAAGAGCACATTCCCGTAAGCGCCATGATGAGAAAGGTCTTGTACACTTTGCATGATGGACATTTCCTATAGAATCTCCCACCGCCACTCCAACAAGTCGCGTGCATCTACCCTTCTTCAAAACCTCCAGGCTTCAGCTGAACAGCCCAACGATCCCGCGACCATTTTAAAAGTTTGTCTCGTTCATCGGAGGCATATCCGCTTGCAGATACGGATTCTAAATCACCTTTAATATCCTCAAGGACTCTAGCAAGAAACTTTCCAGCTTCAGACACATCCCAAGCCTGAGAGGACGTCAGTTGGAGCACCGCAAGAGCGCCCACGGCGGGGGAATTTTCTCCAGTACCAAACATACCTCTGCACGTATGAGATCTTTATTCCTTTCGAGAAGCTGGTCAAGTTTTGCTGAGGATCCAGTGACAGCCAACAATTATTCCGTCCCATTCAGTCGCGACACAACGACTCGCCCACTTCAGTGGCCGATATGTGTGGACCTCTAGTATCCTGTGGTATACACCCGTCCCTCAAACATGACGAAGGCGCGTTCATAAGCTACAAAGGCGAGGAAGGCAGCCCGTGAGTCACTGCATGAATTCCCGATTCCTCATATTGACATGTGGCAAATCTTTCTAAGGAGAGTAGTGGCTCCGCAGGAGAAAATTTTCCCAACGACCCTCGTCCCGGACGTTGAGAACAGACATGGTCTTGACGTTTCGGCTAAGGGTTCTGCGATTCGGTCGACCCCGAAATTCGAACACCTGAACCACTTTTGCTTCAAGTTGTCCAGCATTCTTATTGTTCAACTGGGGCTATCGAAGCACTTGAGGCGACAGGTTACATACCTACAGCCCTCCGGTCATGTTGGTTACCGTCTCTAGGTTCAAGTACGTGGGAGATTAGACAAACCCAGATACAAATGTAAAGGATCTCGCAATAGCAAAACTCCAGATTTGACTGCCCCAATGATAGTGACATTCACTGTAAGACGTGGTGATACCCCCTCGGCACCAACCCTTTGACCAAGAAAGACTCGGAAACTGCAATAATTCCGTTCGAGAATCATGTCTTCCGCAAGGGGGATACCAGTCTGGAGAACACCAGCACACGCCGAGGGTCAAAAGAATGTTTCCGCCAATAGCTCGCCTTGATAGTGAAAGACCGCCTGACGGCACCGGCCCCACGGACATCCATGACAGGCAAGCACTAGTAGTTGGCAGCCTTGTTTGTGGGTGAGCGGGAAACCCTGTTATCCTGGGCTCTGTCGTTCGCAAGAGACGTGGTCGCGATATCAGGTAGCTCTGCCTTTCTAAATGTTACAGGCGAACCCACCCACTCCCAGTCAAGAAGTGATGCCAGTGGGCAAACGGATTGAAACGGACGATTCTGTGGATGTTGTTTCCAAGTTCTTCCTGAGCCTGTCGAATCCTGGCGCCCCCTGAAACTTAGGTAACACAGTCCGTACGTCCCTCAACTTCCCTCGCAACATGATTCTGGAGTCTGAAATAATAAGACGCCACTATTCCCAGAGCCACTGCAATCAACCAACAAACGCAAAAGTAGCGACGAGAATTGAATCCACGCCGGATCCCACCTCAATATCATGCTGCAATGACGAGAAAAAAAACCACTCCAAAGTACATCTCAATACCATTCTCCCTTGGCCATTCTCCCAAAGATATTCGAAGTATGAATACCTCAAGAACAGAGATGACCGACCGCAGCCAAGAGACATCGAGCAACGTTTGACAACAGCAGGGCCGTAGATGGCACCTTTCGTGCGCAACTGCACTAAACCCATACCACAGATCGACTACTTCAAGATCATCGACTAACGACCGAATGCGGGAATTCGAGCAGACGTGCGCGGTTTTCGTGCAAGACTAGAGCTGGGAGGAAAGATATATATATACGGCTCTCCCTAGGTAATCGTTGAAGGCATCAAAGCTAGATGGTTAGGCAGGCGCATAACAAGGCGATTTTGATTCTCAAGACTCCGAATACTGAACCATATCTCGGGATTATTCCAGACTTGACGTTCCTTCGGATGACAGTATTTCTTTAGGTGGAAAAGGTCAAGATCAGAAATCCGGTAGAGGTGTCGCGCGAACCCCTCCCTACTGAAGACAGCGGAAAGCAGCAGGATCTTGAATCGTCAGGGAGGATCTTCACACGTTGTTCTCACCAGTCTCGAAGCCTCGGATCCCAACGCGAGCTTTTGCCGCCAAAGACTCGCCCTCGAGGACCGGTTTGTCACCTCCCTCAAGTACTCTACGCAGGTTCAACCCAGCTATCATCGAGTCGAGGATGGCCGCGTTACGATGTCGTGCGTTATCATGCTCTTCCCTTCAGCAGGTAGAGGGACCGGTCTCTCCTTCTCAAATGTCCCGACCAAGCCGTCGGGCCAGAGACGCCAACAGCGTGCCTTCAAGGGCTCATCACGGGCACCTACTCTCCTCATCGCGGTAGCCGTTTCCAAACACCGTCACCTCACGCACGCCCACCCCACGACCATCCCACAAGAAACACACCGAAACCAACCCCATAGCGTTTCGCAGATTTCAAAAGTCAGATCCCGCGGCGATCTACAACCCCATCTCATGTAGCGGCACAAAAACCCCCCCAAAACCACAATCCCTTATCCTCGGCCCCCAAACCCTTCGTCGCCCCCCCCCCCCCCCCCCCCCCCCGGACTACTGACTGACTGGCCAGTTCGCACTCACGACCCCCTAGCTCCGAAGACTAAAGCCAAGTCGTCCAAAGATCCAAACTCACCAACACCCGGCACATCCATCATCTGCCCCTCGAAACCTCCTTCCCAATACGTCGTGATCCAAACGACCCGCGCCTTCAACCCGCAGAAGACTAAAAGACTAACGCGCTCCTTCGCGACTTGGCGGGAGGAGAAACCGACAGCTTCGGGCGAGACCATCACCAAAATCCCCTCCATCACAAAGATATGAGACACAAGGGCACACACACCCCGTAAGCGAAAAAAATCCTCCTCGGACATGCACCAACCCCTTCGATGCGAGGGGGGGGCAGGTTATCACTAGTTCCAATGAGGCATCTAGATTCGAGAAGAAGCCAAAAGGCGACCATCACCTTCCCGTTCATGGTGTGCGTGATAAGCAGATGCCTGAATAGGAAAGGTAGATATCACTCCCGGCACGACGACAAAGTTCTATCACTCACTCTATGCCATCTAGCAACGCCGCCGCCGCCGCCGACTGGCAAAACCACCAAGGTATATAAGCCACCGTCTTCAAACCAGACCAGCAAAGAAAGCACGCAAGACAAGAAGCCAATCACAACATCCATCTCTCAACTCCCTTTCAAACCCTCAACGTCTCTCTCTTCAGACTCCAATCCGTTTGGTCAAAAGACAACGAAATGCAGTTCAAGTCCATCGCCCTCCTCGCCTTCGCCGCCCTGGCCGCCGCCGCCCCCAACGCGGAGCAGCTCGAGCGGCGCCAGTACTCCAAGGCCGAGTGCTGCTGCTGCAACGGCACGCCCTACGTCGGCTGCCCCGCCAGCCCCGACTGCTCCGACATCTCCGCCAGCACGTGCTTCCACACGCCGTGCCCGTTCTAGAGGGCCCCACATTACGGCGGCGTTGGGGGCCCGCGCCGCCTCTCCCCACCACCACCCGGTCCCGGCAGAGACGGGACGGGCGTTGAGGAATGCAAGTGAAAAGACGAATGTGGAAGGGGTTGCGAGAAAAAAGCGCCTCGCAGATGGTAGGAACAGCCAAGGAAAGAAAACGGTTTCGGAGATTATGGCATGCGAGGGAGAGAAGCTGGGTGGCTGGCCGCCGGGTATCGATCGGGGCGACGAGACAAGGGCATCCAACATTGAGGCACTCGGGCAAACTCCGACATGCCCGACATAGAGAGGATAAAGCCGAGCAAAAAAGAAACAATGACATCAACATGAAACGAGAAACAAGTTTTGATGACCTGAACTGCCGTTTCTTCTCAGAGCGACTTGGCCTGCCTCCATGTCGGAAGTAGAGACCGCAAGATATGCAGCTTCTGGGAGCCTGCAGACTCTCAAAACTCAATTCGAATGTTGTCGTTGGAGCTCTCCCCCAACTTGCATGTGGCTGTCGGCTCACCTGACCCAACTCAAGCACGGCAACAGTCGGCCACGTCGTCATGATGCATCTGCACGCTGCATGCAGTTGTCGACCAACTGCATAAAATGCGGGAAAATTTTGGCTGGTTCAAAGGTCCAACACCGTCTCGTTCGTTGCGACCAGTCTCCCTCCGTCTCGGGACAACGTCAAAACACCGGTCCTTGGCCGGCAACTCTTTTCACGGCGACATCCCGGTTGGGGTCTCTCGTTTACGCAGCTCATCTGTCCCTTTCGTATTGTAGCCTCTCGCAGGTTGGCCAACTTGGCAACCTGAAAATCCGAATAGGGAGGGCGCCGCTTCGGCGACAGGGCATCGGCCCGAGTTACTTGTATCATCAGGTTTAGAGGACCGCAAAAAGATCGCCCAAGAAGGTCATTGATAATCGGAGGAAGAAAGGAGTTGGTCGTCGGCATGGCATGCGGCTGCACAGCGGTTGACGAATGAAACTTGCGGAATGGCCGGAAGCCCCGGCGTGCGGCAATCGGCGAATGTGGAGTATAGTTCAGTTAGCATGCGGCAGCCTCGAGGGACCACCGGCGCAAAATATGAGGATAAGGATGTTTCGCGATTCGAAGCCGTGTATGTCTCCTGCCCGCCGCCCGTTCCCGCTCGTGTACAATAAGAAACAATCTCTGACATGACCTCGGGACGTCATAAGCCCAGGTCTTCTCTCCCCCGTACGAATCCAAATATGATATGAAAAGATGTCTATACGTTTGCTCTATTCCGCAGCTCGGTCTCGTTCTTTTTCGGTTGCTTGTGTCGTTGTTGATGGAAGGCGAGGCCCACCTTCGAGTCGCCTGCGGGCGCCGGGGTCGGCAGTCACGAGGCCTCTCCCGCGGCAGCTTCTTCTCGGCAGCGAGAACACATGCACGGTCCTCCGAGACTGCCGTAGGCCCAGGCGCGGCGCTCTTCGACAGGCAGACTGAGGTCACAGTAGTGGTTGAGGACCTCCTCTCCAGCCTTGAGTCCGGCTTGTTTCTTCCCTGAGACTCTCTCCTCCTTCGCCCGTAGCACCATTCTTCCTCCCCAATCCCATGTAACGTTCGGGTCGCAGTCGTGGTTGGCCAAGCACCAGAGGGGGTGCACTGCCGCGACGTCTGGTCGGCCGTCTCGGAGGCTCTTGCGGCTTGACGCCGTTCCGCGGAACTTGGAGTAAAGGCTGTTGAACACCCACAGGTCGTTTTGCGCCAGGGTATCGTAGATGTCGACGTCCATCTTCTCCAAGATGTGCAGAGGTGTTTCGATGTTATACCTGAAAGAGAAGCGGAGCGTCCACTGCGGTGGAGGGACCGGGCTCGGCGATACGTCGATGTCGTTGTCCGCCGTGGGAAGGAAGTCTCCCCAAATGTACTTGACCTGTGGCAAGTCAAGGGGATGGACGCCTTGGTGGGTTGCCAGGGCCAGGCAACGGGCAAGGAGCAGAAGGTGCAACGTCTCGTCCGCTTCTGACGCCTCGGGGTCCTTCGCGATGGCATCGACGTCCTTTTCGCAAACCGCAGGATGGTAGAGCTCTTGCGCCATATCGTGGCACTCCGGGCTGCAGAAGACCGTATCGTAGCATTCGTCGCAGTTAACGGCGGTCGAATCGGCGCCCAGAGGTGGCAGGTCGACACCGCACGCGTCGCAAACCGGCTCCTTCAGTCGGTTGTTCGCGGTCAAGAGCGAGTATTCGTCGAGGACGGCCTCGCCCGGCGCGATGTCTTCCTTGGCAAAGAGGCCAAGCTGCTCGCATGTGGCATCGTCGTCTCCGTTCTCTTTGGACTGAGTGATCAGGTCGGGGAGTTTGGAAACCTTGACCTCGCACTTGGGCGCGACTTTGGATAGCTGGTCGTTCAGGAACGCGATGGCCTTGGGGCCGTTACGATCGGGCTCGTGTGTATTCCAGGGGTAGACCTCTCTCCTGACAAACCCCCATTCGGGAAGGATGTTGGGATTGATGTCGTCCCTGCGCAGCCTCTGCCGTGCCACGCTCTTGACGTACTCCATGGTCTGGAGCAGCTCCTCGTTCTCAGGGGCTAGCGCCAAGCCCCGCTCGCAGAAGTCATAGGCGGGCTTCAAGCAGGAGCAGAGCAGGAAGCTCAGCGACAAAATCTGGAAGCACCGCACAGAAGCCAGCTTGGCGACATGAGCCACCAGACCTGCCTGATCCTTGGCTTCGCCATTGATGAAGCCGCTCTGCAAGTCCAGCAGGTGGCCGTGGTCGAGCACCAAGGGCAAGGGGTCAAGAGGGCGTGACTGCAAGGCCTCGACGGCCTGCTCGTGGTATTCGAAGCCCTCGTTGAGGACCTCGTCGGTCAAGAGCAGTGCGCGGTAGGCATCTCCGCAGGCCAAGTCCGGGTATCCCAAGTCAGAGTGGACGATGGCGCGCTCGAGGTACAGGACCAGGTCGTAGGGAAGATCAGCGAGGGCGTCGGTGAGCTGCTGGCGACGGAAGCGCAGATGCGCAAGGTCATGCTCGCGCCTCGTGGCGTCGTCCTCGGAGGGCGACTCGTTACCATTATTGCTTGATGTAGACATTGTGGCAAAAGAGCGATGGGGGGTGGGTGCGGCGGTGAAGGGTAGCAGTTCGGGGCCCGCGAGGTCTAGACTCTACGGGCAGAGCGTAGGGCTTGTCCGATTAAAGTATAAGAAAGGAAAAGACCGCCCAGGAATCGGGATCGAAATCGAAAAGGAAAACGATACTGACGTCAGTGAGGAGACCAACGATCCTGGTTCTGCTGGGCTCAAGGTCCCAAGTCAGACGGGAAGCGTTGTGGTACCTAACTGGAACACCGTCTCGGGGACGGGAACGGTGAGGAAAGGTGAACCCTAGAAAACCGGCACAAAAGCCGCGCTGTCCCCAAGGATTTCGCTTTTTGGATTTTTTTTTCGGACAAGCAGAACGGGGCGAGCCCACACGGGGTCAGACCACTTCGAGGCAACCCTGCCGGGGCCGGGCCGTTGTTGGTTAATGAGTGGTGTAAGAAAAAATGAAAATTTGATAGCAAAGGAGGAAATTGAGAGGGCTAGAAACGAGAGAAAGAGGAAGGAGCGGGAGGGCAAAAAAAAAAAAAAAGGTGCTAGTGTTTTCGGGAACGGTGTGGTGTTCGTAGTGTCCGTATTGGCCAACGGACAGGGTAAAATGGACGATGCTACTGCCGCACCTAAGCCAGGTAGGTGGGGAGTGAGTAGAACGAGGAAGGAACGAAATGAAGAAACTGTATGTAGTCGTCGGAGAAACCCGTCGCAGCGAGCGACGTGACGATCTGTGTGTCGTCTTTTTTTCTTTCGTCTGGTCCTTGCTCAGGTAGTCGGATTTATTCTCTTCTTCTTCTTCTTTTTTTTTTGTGCCTCTTTCGTTTTATCGTCTCTACGTCGTCGTTGGATGGTTGACAGTCTTGGCGGAGGTTAGATTAGCTGACGGCAGCCGGGGGGCCAGAGCAGTAATTAGGACCTTGAACCTTGGGATCAAGGACCTTGGATTTGGATTGAAGCAATGACCGGTGGCGGCAGCGATAGCGCCAGCGGCAAGTAGTGCGATCCGCCGGTGTGTGGCCCGTAGTCTGTTGTAGCGCGGCGCGACGTCGAGGGTGGACGTGTTGAAGCCGTTTTGTGAGGGGTTTTGCAGTCGCAAGACGAGACGTTGGCCAAAGGGAAGATTTTGCGACCCATCAATTGGACGGTGGCGCGGATTGGGGTCCGGTGCGCGGTGACAAGTGGGGTGTGGTGTCTGGACCCTTGAAAATTGGAACTTCAGGGTCCTTTGGCGTGGAGGGGTAACGAATTGCCCAGGTCCATGTTCAGGTCCAGGTCCAGGTCCAGGTCCAGGTCCAGGTCCGCGTCCAGACCAGGTTCAGGTGTGGTGTGTCGCCGAGAGGTAGGTAGGTACCTATCAGGTAGGCATCGAGGACCTACCTACCTACCTAGGTGCTAGGATAGGTGCCCAGAGACATGGGACTTGAATATCCCGTCGTCTGCTTGTAGGTACACGTGTAGAGTATACCTGGGAATCATCCAAAGACTATGTACCTGATGTCCATGATTCCTTTGAAGCCAGAGGGCAAAGCTACCTACCTAAGTAAAGCAGCTACGGTTCAGCGGTACAGAATACTTACCGTCAGGCGCGACACTACTTCCCGAGACGGCGCTGGGCATGGACGAAAGGTCACTACGGCGCCATTGGTTGCATTGGAGGCTGGGATGAAGGAAGGAAGGGACGGGAGATGGGGGGAAGGGGAAGGCGGGCGCGACGGGATGCTGTAGGTGTAGGGTAAAAAGAAACGCACAGCATGCTTCGCACTTCCTGCTTCGTAGTATCCGTACCTCATGCCATCGCCGCCACCGTCAGCAAACCCCCCCTCTTTTCGTTGCAGCGTCACTTACATCACGAATCTGGTGCAGGTACGGATACTGCGGTAGGTTACCTAGGTAGGTACCTGACTGACCACCTTGCCCTGCGCGGCCGCATGCTTCACCTGGAAGCTACCTTAGGTACATGGCACCCCTTCCTTCCCCGCCGCGAATTGGGTTGGGGAGCTCTCCAAGGAACATGATGATTTGTGACGTCATGACCCTCGTTCGTCAAGCTGCTCGTCCCGTCACACCATGTCCCGTTTTGCGTCGTGGCCAGGGTGCGTCTTTTTATGGGGAGGAGGGGGGTTCTTCTTGTCGTTTTGTTTCTTTCGCATGAGCCTTTCGTCGTGGCATTTCACATGCCATGCCAGCCCTGTCAAGGTCGAGACAAGCTTCCAGAGAGACACTCGATAGGCGCGTCCCATGGGGAAACCTGACGCCTGACACTGACGTTTTGCCGCCGTCTTTCCGGCCAGCCGGTTTCGTGGATGCCGTCTAGAACGTTAGATACACACAATTTGGTCCCGTTCGCACCCTCCAAGGTTAGTACCAAGCTGATCTTGGCCATCGGTGGTGCGGATGGATGCATGCCCCATCTACGGATACCCTGCCCATCTTGGACGCGGTTGCCAGGTCGGAGCAAGGGGAGGACATCGCAATGAAAAAAAAAAAAAAAAAAGGAATGAGGCTTACAAACAAGGGCCCTGGTAACCTGGCACCCTGGCAGGGCGTGTCGCTCCATGAGTCCATGGGATGGGCTGCGTTCAGTCGCCGTTTATTGCCCAACCTAAATCCGACTGTCCGTAATAACAAGGACAATGCAAAACACGGGACTCGCCGCGCATGTCCTCGTTGGTGATGTCCTCCCTTCTGCATCCCCATAGCGCTAGCAACACTAGATATTCAGGGTTCCGTCCCCTGTCGCCGTAGCCTCGTTTTCCGCGCACCCTGGAATGGAAGCAACGCGCGCGACTCCAGCTGTGGGTGGTGATGGATTTGCAGCCACGGGCACAACACGGCACACCGCCCGTGGGTGATGCCCCCAAAGCCTGCAGAATCCTGCATCATGGACGCCTCTTACACATCGTATCGCAGCGCATGGCATCGTCGATGCAATGTCTTTGCTTGGTGTCATTCCCGATCAATTCTTCTCGTTGCTTGCCGACCGTTTCGTGGTCGTGGACAACGATATCGCGACGTTCCGTTTCAAAGCCGCTCGTCTCAGCTCAACCGCCGCGACGCGACCCACCTTGGCCCCTCCCTCGCCCTTTTCCGGACAGGTCACCCAGGTACCTTGGTTGGCACCAAGAGTAGTGTAGATACCTGCGGCAGGTACTTCCCTAGGAGCAAAGGTGCGGAAGGCAATGACGCCAGCGTCCCCGCAGTGCCGGGCAAGGTTCTCGGCGAACCCCCGCCCTCACGGCGGTTCGTGATGGTTCCCTGGAGCATTGGAAGGCGGACATTCGAGTCAGTCTGCAGTAACGACGTCATCGTTGTGATGCTTCAATGTCGGGAGCAACGCTAAAATGTTCCGATGCAATCTTCCGCCTTCTGCGTGGTATGGAGTCGTGTATTAACCTCCCACCTCAGGCTAAGGCATGTCGAGTCATGCCTGCTTCAGCTCCTCTGCAAAGACACGCTTCATGAATGACGCACTTGGTCCCCTGCTTTTGCTGCTCTCCGGAACTCAGAATCGCGAGACTTCGTTCATCACAACGCAATACCTCGTTGAGGCCGTGGAAAAGGCTGAAGGGAGGGTGACGAGGCATCGAGGCGGGAGCTTCGCGAATCATGCTGTCTCGATGGACAAGGAAGTACCTCAGTACCCTAGGTAGCCGGTGAGGTACTCCGTGACACTGGATAAGGCCCCATCCCATCCGTTGCATGGTGGGCCGGCAAAATTGTTTCGTCAACCTGACATAATTCTTGTTTGGCAAGGCACGAATAAGGCGCAGAACCCTGGCCGCACCCCGTGTCACAATGTGACCAGATCGAATCTCGGTGCGAAGCCGAAATCTCTGTGATCTATGGTCATCGACGGCTGCAACGAGACGGTGTCGATGACCGTAAAGTTCGATGCCCGGGGGATGCGCCGTCACGATCAAAGTGGTGGCCGTCGATTTCGCAGGCAGGTAGTTGTACGGAGTACAGTACCGCAAGGTAATTTGTGAATGGCATCAAAACGCCGCTGTGGTACTTTCCCAATCTCGACCGCGATTGTAGACGCGCCGATTTTCCAGCGCTCCCGTGCCGTCTGGTCTAGACTTGAGCTACCCCAGAGTGTCGTGAAAGACCGGACAAGACAACGTGGGAAGGAGTCGCTTGGGCCGGTCTTGAGGTGCATCGCGGCGTCGATCCAGCGGGAGCATGGCAGTCCCGGGTAATTCGACGTGCATAGGACTCGAGTCCGCCTGGGCTCGGGCTCGGGCTCGAGCTTGCTAGGGCGAGCTGGCGAACGCGGCGATAACTCCGGTTCGGACCATCATTGGCCAGGTCGGGGCGGACGGTGACCTCTGGTAGTCCTGCCATCTCAGCCAGCGAGGGATGAATCGGTGACAGGTGTACGGATCCGTGGTGCGACAGAAGAACTGCCGTCTCTATTAGCAGCATCAGGTGGAAACGGATGACTCCCAAAGCTAAACGTCCACGGGAAGCACGGTGAAAGGACGATGCGGATGGACGTCCGGGACACAACACAGGGCATGCGGGCTGGCCTGTTGGCAGTTGCTCCCCTGCAGCACCTTGTGCACCTGGTCTCGCTTTGCGGCCTGTTGTGAATCAAGGCACTGCGCAGAGCCTGTTCCGTGTCTCTGTCTTGCATGCCGACGCGCCGTGGGCTGACATGTCTTGGGTAACGCAATTCAGAAGCATTTGGTCTGGGTGGGAAAACATCACATCACCATCGTGGGATGCTGTGGTGGGTAATACCTAGATACTCCGTACCTACCAGTTGCCTAGGTAGGTAGGTAGGCGGCACCTTCACTTGTGAAGCAGGAAGCATGGAGGCTGTCACATCAGTTCCTTCCTCCTTCTGGTGCCCGTCCCTGCCTGCCCCGGCGGCGTCCCTTCCCGGCGGCCGGCCGCCTCAGTCCAGGTCCGTCGTTTGTGGCGCCTTGGCGGAGCACGCCGCACAGCGCGGGCGCTCAATGGCCCCACAGTGGCTCCACTCATCACTGTGGACTGGGCGACTGGCTCACCACCAGCCGCCTGAACCGATGGACCTGCCGACCTCACTCACGGTGACAGCAGGCGTGGACTTCGGGTCTTCAGCTCCGTCTTGAGAAACGCCACACGGCCATGATGAATTTAGGGCATTGAAGCTTCGCGGCAGATGGGATACAAGTGACAGTCTTGCTTTTCACCGGGTTGTCGCCATTTGTTCCGGTCTCTGAGATGCCTTGTGTGCTTGGGTGCTCAGATATCATCTAGCTGACCCTTATCAAGACTCGGAGACGGCCCGGGCGAAGAGATAGCGTAGCTACCTAGGTAGAATCTGTGCATCTGTACTTGCCCAGAGCACGTATCGACGGCAGGCCGCATCCTCATCCGGGCGGAATATGTTCCTACACAAATCGGTGCTTTAGGTTCTTTCCAGCTCCAAGTCATGCCGTCGGCAAAGAGAGGCATTTCGACTACATAATACCGCATTACCGTTGTCCACAGAGCCCACATTGACCACGGCGGAGCACGACACGACACGACACGACACTTCATGCAAACCCCCACCGCATCACACCTTCTGTCATCGCCCGTCGCAGCGTCGCCTTTCACAGTGTTCCTCCCGCCCGCCGCTATCGATCGCAAATCGGTGGTGAAACGGTCCAAAACTGCCTGCAGCCCGCACATCCCACGCCCACGCCCACGCCTTCGCCCAACCACCCGCACCACCTCGTTTCCACTGCCCACCAGAGACAGGCAGACGCAGACGCAGACACTACGCACAGTAGCACAGTAGCATCGGCTTCATCTCCAAGGGAGAAGGAAGTTCGAGCCTCACACCGTGTACCTGCCTGTCTGTCGGCTCGGTGTTAGTCATATCTGAGGTACCTACCTAGGTACAGGTATCCTGCTCCGGAAAAATAGGGGACGGGATACTCTGACCCCGCTATCGTTTTTTCTTTTCGTCTGCCTTTTCGGTGTAATTCCAGGCATCTGGAAACATCCATGACCCATCCGCCGCCGCTAGAATCTTAGACCGACCTGACCTTGCCGCCTCGGTCCTTATTACACGTTCCCCCGTTGGTTACCTGGTATAGGTAGCCAGGAGTACCTACTGTCACTCCTTCCGACTCGAGCCTTTTTCATCTGAACCTGCCGATAGAGCCAAAAAAGAACAAGGTGCCGCCACCACCACCACCACCACCACTACCACCACCATCCGGGTCTGCCAAATCGAAAGAAAAGGAGATCCCGCACTCACTCGTACACAATAGCACCACCAAATTTGAACTTCATCCGAGTCGCCTTAAACGACGCACCCACGCACGAACCCACCGAGATAGAACTCCGCCTCTCACACTGTAGTCCACCTCCGCCAATCTTGGACCTGGACCACCTTTCCTTTCCGCCACCAACATTCTGCACCACCGTTGGCTGACCGCTTCCGCTGCCGCTGCCGCCGCCGCTTCCACTTACCCCTCCATCCATCTTTGCTTCACACAATTCTCGCTTCCGACAACACTACACACCTTTCTCTCTCCGCCCCCCGCCTTCTACCTCCCAAAAAATTACCCCACCATGAGCAACAAGCAGCCGAACCTCTACGCTTACCCGACGGTCAACGACCTCGCGCCCGCGCTGCGAGCCTACGTCATCCAAGCACAAAATGCCGGTCTGAGCCGCCACGGCGTCTTCAAGCTCGCCGTCTCTGGTGGCTCGCTGCCCAAGACCCTCGCCCAGGCTCTGTTGGCCCCCTCCTCCGGCCCCGAGGACGCCGTCCACTTCGGCAAGTGGGAGATCTTCTTCGCCGACGAGCGCGCCGTGCCCCTCGACCATGAGGACTCCAACTATGCCCTCCTGAAGAAGGAGCTTCTCGACAAGATCCCCGCCGACCTCGGCGCCCCGACCGTCCATCCCATCGATACTACCTACCTCAACGACACCCAGGAGCTGGCCGACCAGTACGAGAAGGTCCTCGTCACCAGCTTCGCTAGCCGCGACAGCGTCCGCCTGCCCATCTTCGACCTCCTGCTGCTCGGCTCCGGTCCCGACGGCCACACCTGCAGCCTGTTCCCCGGACATGAGCTGCTGCGCGAGACCACCGCCTGGGTCGCCCCCATCGAGGACTCGCCCAAGCCCCCTCCCAAGCGCATCACCCTCACCCTCCCCGTCGTGAACCACGGTGTCAAGATCGCCTTCGTCGCCACCGGCGGCGGCAAGAAGGACATCATGAAGAGGATCTTCGAGCACGGCGACGGCCTCCCCTGCGCCCTCGTCAACGAGGGCGGCGGCGACCGCGTTAGCTGGTTCGTTGACGAACCTGCCGTCGAGGGCGTCAGCTTCCCCCGTCGTCCCTTCTTGTGAGCAGCGAACGCTCGCGAGTGTCGAGGGGAGCGGGGGAGGAAGAGGCCCGGACAATGTCGGGAGGACGGGACGATTGCGCTCAAGGAAACAAAAAGAACGCCATTGCCCATTTTCAGATAGACAGGGGAGGGGGACCGCACGAAACGAACGGCACATCTCTAGAAGGGGCCGCGATTCGGGGAGGACCAACAAGAATACCCTCAAAAAAAACATCCACAGTCTGCTCGCGAACCGCGCGAGCCGCGGGGCACATCACCATCATGTCGCGATATCATCATCATTGGGAGCGAAGCTGGACCTTTTTATTCGTTTCTGCCATATTCTTCGGGGGCTTTTGTTTCTTACCTCTTCTCCAGCTCCCTCCCCTTCTATGGTCTCCGCCGTAAGGGTTCATCATCACCCCCCCAATCTTTGATATCCACTCGCCCAACCTTGAACCCAAAAAATGCCTCAACGCTGATTATGATTTCACGATATGGAAGAGAAAGAGGGGGCTCCTCGTGCTGGTGGCGAACCACCATCCGGCAGTAAGATAGATGTCCCGGGCCTGCATGGGAGGAAGCGGCCGCAGAAATACCAAAAAAAGATATCTTTCCCATCTCGTCGTCGTCGTCGTGTCTTAACTCTTTACGTATGCTTGTGCCGGTGTCCTAGACACACATTCTCTCGGTACGTCACGTCTTCAGGAAGCGGCTGGCCTTCGCCTGCAGAGTGAAAAAGGTGTGGCGAACCGCTTGCCTGTGCCTTGGCGGGGGAGAAGAAGAAGTAGAGCGGGGGAAACGCCACATACGTGACCTCACGGCTCCCACCCCCCACGGATGACGATCTGCGTAGGGCTGACGGCGTGCGGTTGCGGCCCACCCCGTCATTCTGTTTCCCGAGGGGATCTGCGCAGACGTTTGGGATCGACGAGTCGTCTGCCGGAGATTTCTTTTTGATTTAGTGCTTGGTGGTTGTTTTCTGCAGAGAATGGGGGCCGATGATCCGGCCCAAGTGCTCCGGGCCGAGGGGGGGGGGGGGGGGGGGGGGGCGTCGGGAGTCGACGACGGACATCACGTCAGAAGACGCAACAAGAGAGGGGGAAATGTTGAATAACCACAACATGAACACGAGAAGAACAGTAGTGGGTGGTGTTTTTTTCTTCAAAAATTAGTATGGTGATGGGGGAAAGAAGAATAAGTGAGGATAAGAATACGTAGAAATCCTATACCGTCAGGCCCTGCTTCTCGCGTGACGGGAGTCGAACAAGCGCCCTCTATGGAGTCCCCATGCAGAACTCCTCGAGTATTTGTCTGTTCTTCTCTCTGTGTTCCCCCCCCCCCCCCCTAGACGATCAGCAGCTAGGCCAGGCCATTTTTGCTCAACGGTTACTGGGTCATATGTCGAGTTGACCTAGGTAGCTCGCCACCTTGGGGAGTGGAAGGGGCTGGTGGATGGGAAGTGTCAGGGAAAGGAGATATGAAGATGGAAAATCCGGGCTGGACGCGGCCTACCATCGGGACCTGGTTGATGCGTCCACCTCATCTGGCCAGACGCCTCAGGACCCGAGGCCTGCGGAGCTGGGCGAGTCTCTGCTCATGGTCTGCAGTTGGCCGGGCATCTTGCCGCGGCCTCTTTCCCACGTCAACCCGAGTGCGCACATGGCGATCGTGAGCGGTCGAGGATAGTCGAACAGATGCGCTCAAGGCCAGAAACGCAGCGACCGAATCCGTACCTAGATGCTAGACCCAAAGATGGGGAGACTGCTCCAGGTCTGAAGTCTCCGTATCGTGGGTTATCCTATTGCGCTGGGTAACCACGCGCCGGTCGACTCTCCACGGCCGAGTTGTGATCCCCCGTGTAAAGCCGTCTACAACTCTGTGCTTCGCTGGTCGGTCCTCGCCCACGGCAAGTCACATCATTGCCAAGGTCTCTGGCAGCGCCAGAACATCGATACCCTGATGATTCTGGGCACCATACCCGCCCAAGCCGCGCAATTGTAACCCCCTTTATAAACGACACTACCCTCTCCGCTTACTGGACCTCAGCACGCAGGGCAACGGTGGCCACGCCGCCGGACAGAACAGCACCGTGGGCCTCGTCGACAATAAGATAGTAGTAGCCTGCCCGTACTGCTCTTCCGAGATGCCTACACCCTTTGACTCACAGATCCAAGCATCAACAGCGAGGATCGGCCCCGTCATTCCTAGAGTATTCCGCTTGTGATTCCACGTGGAACGCTGACGGACGGCGGTTTTTTTTTTTTTTAGTAATGAGATCAGAAGGATACGAAAAGGAGACGGCCACCACCGTGGACTTGCCGCGGAAACGAACAACGACCGAGAAAGATAGACGCATCATTCGGATCTATCACCACCGCGCCCAAGGTGTCGCCTGGTTTGCCGACGATGTAGACGGGCGGATGCCGCTATTTTATACGCGTTGAGGCACAGCAACTCGACGCAACACCAAAAACTCGGAAAGTGATATATGTTGCAAACAACACTCCAGCAAAGAGGAAGGTACGAGATATCATACACCTGCCGTATGTCTTGAGCTTCCTTTTCCATCGGCCGATACATAAAACAGGCGTATCAGCCACGCCGGCCTTTTCGCCAGAAGATGTATGCCAGTGTGGTCATGACCGGGCGACAGACAAGGACTTGGGGAGGCCGGCCGGGGCGATGCCACGGTTCTAGTTCTAGAACCGAGGGGAGGAATCCAAGATGATCAACACGACGGATTTCAAGCAACGCTCTCGCGACTGTTCATCCTTGAAGGGGTGAATACGTCAACCATGAGCGACGAAAACGACGGACAGAGAAACCAAGATAAGAAAGCCCTATCAGACAAAACGTCGGCTTTTCACATAAAAACCATCTAGACTGCGTAAAAGAAACGAGAGAAGCAAAACCAACAAACACAATGCCGCCCCCAGCACTAGCTTCGTACCCGGTGCTCTGGTTCCGCCACAACGCAAGAGCCGGTGACTTTATACTGCACTCAAAGAAGGGAAGAGCCAGATGCCGCAGGAAACACACCGTCCCAGACCCCATTTCACCAAGTCATCACTCCATCTCTAGATACTCACCAACAAACACACCCGTGAAAACCCAGCTGGTGAACATGCCGTCCACCCCATACCCTATAAATACCCCGCGCAGCACCTCCCCTCCCCGAGAAGGCAAGCCCATGGCGAGCCTCGTCCTCGCACCACCACAAAAAAAGGGGGAGAGGACGTGTATCTTTTCTCCGCCAGGCTTTTCTCTCGGGAAAGACAGCGGCCAAACCCCCCACGTATCTTTCGGATGAGTTCGCAGCAGGCCATAGGGCACGGGAAACCCCCTCATGTCTCTCTCTGTCCGTCTTCGCTGTGGCTCGTCTCGCTCGTATTCCTGCGCGTGATCGATAACAACTACTAGTGATCGACGACGAAACGTCAACTCTTTATGAGAAAAGACCTGTGTCTGTGAGGACTTTGGTCTAGGTAGATCGCCTTGGGGGAAATTGGCCACCACGACCTTGCCAAGACGAGGACTAGGACGACCCCCCATGAAGACGAGTTCACCACAGAAACATGGTGTCTGGCTGAGAAAGGTCCTCCAAGGAGACGATTTGGGCCTTTTTATTGGCCGCACTAAGACCAGCCATGAGGACAAACTCGTTAAGCAGCATCACTCTCGAGTGACCTACTGAGTAGACAAGCATGCCCTTGTATTGGTCGCCAGAACGAGCTGCAAGCTATGGAACTGTGACGAACTTTGGAAAGACAATCTCACAACCGAGACAGAGTATTGCCTAAGAGAAGTCTTCCCAGGAGACAAAGACGCCCTTTTACTGACCACGCCAAACTCACTCCAAGGAACAATTACAAACTCATCCACCGAGATTTCACTTTTGGGTGACCTACTGCGTAGATAAGCATGGCCTTTTGTCTATGGAACTGAGCTTACAGCTCGAGCCACTCGGAAGGACCTCAAGACCCAATCGCCATAACAAGGAGCAGTTTTGGCATGCTGTGTTCCAAGAGCTCCCTCCCCTCACCTCCCCAGCCCCTTCTCCCGGATGAAAAACGTAGCCGCAAAGGCGAGCACCAGAAACACAGTCATCGGGACCATGGCCCCCATCGTCGCGACCTGGTAGCTCGCCCTCACCTGCGCGGCGACGCCCGGCTCCAGCTCGCGGATGTAGTCCAGGCTCTCCCGCACCCGCTCCTCGACCCGCCGCGCCTCCTCGCCGTCGCTCAGCCGCGCCGCCAGCTGCGTCCGCAGGACCTGCTGCAGCACCGCCGAGCACACGCTGATCCCGATGCTCGACCCCAGCGACCGGAACAGGTACGAGCACGCCACCACCACCGCCGTGTCCTGCACCGCGGCGTTGGAGAGCAGCGCCACGAGCGTCGTCGTGATGCCCGCCCCGCCGCCGAGCGCGAGCAGCGCCATGCCCCCGATCACACCGCCGCTCGACCTGAGGTACAGCGCCGCGACCGTGGGGCCGACGGCGAGGAGCATGAGCCCGAACGCGGCGACCGTCAGGGCGTAGTACCGCCCCGTGCGCTTCATCACCACGCCGCTGCTGACCGAGGCGATGACCGACGAGATCATGGCCGGGACCAGCGCCGCGCCGGCCTGGGTCGCCGACGCGCCCTGCACGGCCTGGAAGAAGAGCGGCAGGAAGAAGATGGACGCGATGTGGCCCGCCACGCCGAAGAAGTTGGTCAGGTAGCACGCGAACAGCGACCTGTCGAAGATGATGTGGCCCGGCGCGAAGGGGTGCGAGGCGACCCTCATCTCGACGAAGATGAACACGGCGAACAGCGCTAGCGCGCCCGCCAGCCCGACGAGCGTCATGGGGTTCGACCACCCACGGTTCGAGCCGGCGTCCAGGCCGGCGAGCAGCGCGATGACGGCGGCGACGAGGCACGCGGCGCCCAAAAAGTCGATGCGGCGCAGCTTCTCCCGCCAGTGGCCGTGGTCCGTCTTGGGGAGGTCCAGCACGAAGTAGACAGCGAGAAAGGCCGCGACGCACAGCGGGACCTGGCCGATGAAGGACCAGCGCCAGCCGACCGAGTCGGCGAGCAGCCCGCCGAGGGGCGCGCCGGTGGAGGTCCCGGACGCGAAGATGATGTTGATGTAGCCCTGCCACACGCCGCGGTCGCGGAGGGGCACGATGTCGCTGAGGAGGATGGTCACAACGCTGTTCATACCGCCGCCGCCGATTCCCGCAATGGCGCGGGCGACGCAGAGCTGCGTGAAGGAGCCGGCGAGACCGCAGCCCAGTGATCCGAGCGCGAAGATGGTGTAGGCAAACAGGAGACATTCCTTGCGGCCGAAGATGTCGCTGAGCTTGCCGTAAAGGGGCTGGAAGCTCGTCAGGGTGATGAAGTAGCTGCGGCTTCTTAGCGAGGGGCAGATGGGAACGCAGGCCATAAGAGCACTCACGAGGTCGCCAGCCAGCTCGTGCTGTTCAGAGCGTGAAGCTCGCTGCCTATTTTGGCGTAGGTCGCCATCGTGAGCAGCTGGTCGACGGCGCAGAGGTAGACCTAGAATGTGCCGGTCAGCAACGCACGGTGCCGATAGCGGGGCCGGGGCCGAGGCCGAGGCCGTAAACTTACGCCGATGCCGATGGCGGGAAGAAGCACGTGCATCTTTTTGGCCATCTCCGGGTTACCATCCCGTTTATCGTCCCGGGCGGCGTCGTCATTTTGCCGAGCGCTCTCGATAACGCCGCCGTTGGCAGGCTCCGCGTCGGAGCTGCGCAGCAAAGGGGACGTCTCCGTCGGAGCGGGGGCGCCGCTCGGTGAGCCGGTCATTGCGGGAAACGAAGTCCGGGGGACCGAGTGCAATTGAGCTCCGAGAACGGTTCGGGGGCTGGATTGCTTTGCTTCCAGGGTTGCAGGAAGGTGTCCTGAGAGAGAAGCAACCTCGGGGAAAGAAATCTTTTTGAGGCTTTCGCTTGCCGTCTCTCCGCTACCCACTCGTCAATGGATTGTTAATCCTCCTCCTGTATCCGGTTAAGCCCCAGCGGTCGTCGGGCCCTGGCCGCCCTCGTCGGACACTTGCCCGCGGTAAGTCGCACCGACATTATCAGCAATGACGCCATTAGAGCGATAAGGCACGTGATGTGGGAGAGCCGAGTTTTTGTTCCTTTGACTGCTATTAGAGCTTGTTTGCTTCTCATGGGACTACCAAAGTCAGATTGAAATCAGACGCGGTCATGATCAAAAGTCGAGACTGCCCATGGTGATGGCTTCATTTCGGGCCCGATACGAAACTCTCTGCAGTCAGCCCGACCACCAAGAAAGCGCAAAGCATCGCCCAAAGCCAAAAGCAAGAATTGAATGGGGACGCTGAGTGGGAACGTCCAGGGCAACGCAACCCAACGGCCGGAGATAACAGTCGTCTTGGCGCCCACTTGGATGCCCCCACGGATCTCGACAAGCTCCTCGTCTCGCGCGGGTTTCGACCGAATCTCCCCGAAGGAAACCCCGGCAGACCAGCTTGACCTCGTCAATCAATCAATCGCTGATTCAATAAATCGGTCAGCGGGAAGCGGGAAAGGACAGCAGCAGACGCCGGCCCTGACTCCTGCGAGAAGGCTGCAGATGGAATGGGCGGATCGCAGCTCATCTTAAAAATCCTGCCCGAGTGAAACAAACCGTCGCGTTGCAGCTCCATCCACCACTGCGAAGGCCCCAAAAGTCATTGTAATCTTAATCTATTTTCCGCGACGCGGGCTTCCGGAGGGCGAGGTCTGCTGGCTGCGATGCCACACGAAACCCCTCGGGATGCGAACCCTCGAGGGGACAGAGTTTGCCGACAAGGCCTTTGTTGGTTGGATAAATAGGCTGCGTCTTTTTTTCGTCCTTCTTTTCGTGCCAAGCACTGCTTCTCAATCAAACGGCCGCCCAACCGAAAGCGACTGATCCATGGAACGGCACGATGCCGGTCGCGTTGCTCCTCGTATGCGGTGCAACTCGCGCCAACCATCTTGCTGATTTTCTTCACCCATCTTGCCATCTCCTACTCAGCGCTCGAGGTCCAGCTACGTCGCGGTGTTGCCGTGGCGCATCGACCGCTTCTATCGTCCCAACTTTGTGCGCCTGCGAGGCGGGAATCAATCTTCCGTCATCATCGAGCTCAGGGAGGGGCACCGTCGGTCTGATGTTGGGGATCCACAAAGACGCGCCGGGGCATGCTTGTGAGACCTGAACGTCGGGCTGGCTCAGACAATTCATGCGAACAGCGAGGCTCCTGCTCTCGCCGTCTGTCCTGTCCTGCGGCACGACTGATCTCTTGTGATGCCGGCGATTTTCAGGGGTCGATCCGATGCTCATCAGACTTGCACTTGATCTCATCAGTTTCCAAACAGACAACTCCTCGTCAGGGGGTTGACGACAGGTCTCTCTGCTCCTGCTCGACGGGTTTTGAGAGCCGCAAGGCAGCGTCACCCCATATTTCTGATGCCGGACGGGGGTTTGCAAGGTAGGATTGGGGGATTCGAAAGTGAGATGCGACCCCATCGGTGACCCAGCAGTCGTAGGGCTCCTGGAGTCTGGTTGGCTTCCCTGGCGCAGATCGCTATTCGCCGCCGTGGCTGGCTCGGAGCGCTGGAACGGCGTTGGCGACGGGGAACGGACGATCCGCGAGCGCGAGGGCTGGCCAGCTGTCAACGGGAAGCTAGAAGACGCAGCGACAATAATTGTGAGCACGGAAAGCCTGGACCGCGAGGTAATGAGTCCATTCGCGGCGTGTCAACGCACGGACAAGACACCAGGCCGACTTAAATTCCGCCACCTCGAGAGTGGCTGGAGGGCGGCCTCTGTGTTCGAGTAGAGAGCGCGGCAGCGATTGGAGGCGGCTGGTGGTTGCCGTCTCCAAGTCTGCAACGGTGCATTCCTTGGCTCCCGCATTCCACGCAAAAAGGTGCCGGCGCCGGTGCCCGCGGTGGGTGGCTGCAATCGGAGGTTGCATGCAGCAAACGGTGGGATTGCAGTCGTCCAGCGACCTCGTGGTCTCTGGGGCGATTCTGAGTATTAGTGGATGCGAGAGGAGAGGCTGGCTGACTGAGCTCCGTAGCTAGGACGAATACGACGTCGATGCTTCTCTCATTAATACGCGGCATAGCGGCCGAGGTGCGGATGACATGGCATGGCCATGTGTTGTGCATGGACCGCATTGCAAATCGCATCGCAAACAAGGAGCGAGGGCGGCAGATTTCAGACGATATTCAAGAGTTCGGATTGTTCGTCGACGCGGGCCACGCCCACCCTTTCATGACACCAGCTTGGTCGTTTCATGGCGTCATCTGGAGGCACTGTGGGCTTGGGAAACCGAGGTAGGTCGTCTCCAAACGGTTTACTCGTGACATTGAGCATTCTGGATAATTGCGACATGCGATCCGTGGTGATTAAACCAATCCCGCGTGCCAAGGATCGGACGACGGGGGAGGGTGAGGACAACGCGGCCAACCAGCGCCGAGTGGTTGACATGCCCGTGTCTACGTCTGCGTCTGTCGCTGTCGGTGTTGTCAGGCCGGCGGTGTCTCTGTTCTGTTGTTATTAGTGTCTTGGAGTATTGGAGGTGGTCGGCATGCGGATTAAGATTGGAGATGGGCCTTGATCCACGGATCGCACGACGAGGGAAGCAGGCATTGGCTGCGCTGGCAACCGACGGTATTTCCAGGAATGGCCCCGACGAGCGAATGATGAATAGATCGGATTGCTGCTGCTGAGGGCGTAAGTGAGCACAGCCCGAGAGGTGCAGGAAAAGATTGGCCGGACAGCGCAGAGCATCCGTTGTGTCTGGTGTGATGTTGTAACTTGTTGGCTGTGCAGTGTATCAGTAGGCAGTGAGATGTGGCGGGGCAATTGCAGATGACGACGGGACCTGATGGGTGGGTGAAAATAGAGGCAGGTGCAGTGTGCCTGGTGGCTGTCGGTGCCTTCCTCACCAGCCCCAGGGTCGCCCCGGCCTCCTCCCCGCCCCACCTCGGCACCACCAGCACCAGTTCTACCAGTACCAGGTGTTCCTGCCCTGCCGGTGGTGTTCCTGACACCTGCTCCAGTTCTTTCTCTTATTGCAGGCTGTAGCTGCCCTGCCCTGCTCCTTCCTGCTCCTTCTTGGTCTGCTCCTGAGAGGGGCCGGATCCAGCCTGACGGAGCCAATGACGACCAATGGTTGGCGCAGGCATGCACGCTAAGAAGGAGCCCAGTGCCGTTACGGAGCATCTTAGCCGTCGTCACACAGCTGAACGCGCTCCCGCAATACCTGTCATATCCTTCACCAGGTACTTCTTCTTCTCGCATTCGATCCCTATCTGTGTAGGTACCTAGCTATGCGCAACCCAGGTACCTGTAAATAACGTGGAAGGAGGCAAAAAGAGGGTACTTTTGGAAATCGGATTTTGCCAATACGATGACCCGTAACTAGTACGCGCTTTCTGATGACATCCTTGTCCGTTCCGTCCGAAGAGACCGAAATCCAGGAGAAAAGAAAAAAGAAAAAAAAGAAAAAGCCAATGTTCTGACCTCAGACCTCTGAACCTCGGGTCCCTCCTAATCCTCACCACAGGGTTGTCCATGGCTGCCAGCATTCAACCTGTAACTCGACGCCCGAATTACACGCCCCCCCCCCCCCCGGGCCTTCCTGAGGACTCATTCTCACTCGTTCGCTCCCACTCACGGCATCATTGTTCTGATCCCGCCCCTCCCCCTTCGAGCCCCCAACCAACGAGCTTCTGGCTTCTGAGCCCGCGGACGCCCTTCAAGTTTCTTCTTCCATCCCCCCCCTCCACTTCCTGCAGGCACTTGCTGCTGTGTCCGTCGCGAATCCTCGTCGTCCTGCTCCGTACTTTTTTACCTACCATAATACGCTATCTATCTATTACCTACCTTTCTACCTAACTTCGTTACGCCATACCTCCTCGTCGCCCTCCTCCTCCTCCTCCTCCTCCTCCTCCTCCTCCTCCTCCTCCTCCTCCTCCTCCTCCAAACCCCTTGATGCTGGTCGTTTCCAGCATCACCATGCCACGGTACTGAACGTCGTGGTCCAAGCCGAATCGCATCGATCCAATAGCCAGCCGCCCTTGCCCCTTCTTCGTCCCACGTTGCCCGAAGTCCCACCGCTGTGTCTGGGTAGAGTTGGTTCCTTGATTTCCCGCCCTCCTGGGTGATTTCCTCCCAAGCCGATTGGTGAGCACCGGAAGAGAGAAGGGGAGAGAAAAAAAAGAGAGGCGCCACAAGGAAGGGCACGGTAGCATCACATTGGGGAAAGGGGGGAGCAGTCATTGATCCCGATTACAAGCAAACCCACCGCCTGCTGGGGTGGCCGTCGTCGACCATGCATATGGACTTCCTTCGCTCCTCCTCGAGGAAGGGGAGATCGCGCTTCTCAAAAGCCCTCCCCGTCCCTCCGCCATCTGCGCCTCCGCCGCCAGAACCTGCTCAGGTCTCTTCTCCCACCACTCCCAACAGCTACGGCCGGACCAAACAGCTCCCTACGATACCGCCCGTCCCGTCACCGAGGTATCCTGTCATGTCCGACAAGCCGCTGCCTCCGCCGCAACCCCTCAACCAGTCGTTGCCGCCTCTGCCTCCCCTCGAGACGAAGGCGCTGCCGTTTATGAATATCCAACGCCGCCCCGTAGCAAAGCCTGCCGCTGCGCCGCCGCCGCCCTCTCAGCCGGAGCAGTACTCGCCGAACGGATCTATAGGAAGCCTGTTGTCGGCCTACTCGAGGAGCTCCGGCGAGTCGCTCATGCAGTCCGCGGATGGGAGTGCGAGCCAGCGAGACTCGGCCCCGAAGTATGCCCCGGAGCAGGACAGGACAAGAGAAGCAAAAGTCATGACGCCCACCTCATTGTCGTCTGGTGACTATGAGGGGGCTTACTCCCACTTGGGAGCACAAAGATTCACGGACAACAAGGACCTGCCGCCTGCCCCAGCGTTAGACACTGAGATGGCTCCTCCTCCTCCAGCCAAGCCGGGGCACGCGGCGGGTGGTGGCAGTCCGACGAGCTTCGCGTCTGCCTCGCTGCCACAGAGGCCTATTTGGAGGAGAAGATCTGTAAAATCTGACCGAAACATAGAGGTGCCCGATCTGAAGCTGGCAATTAGTCACGGCTCTACGGCCGCATCTCAACCCAACACCGCCCAACACTCGTCATACTCGGCCGCCGCGCCTGCCCCGGCCCAGCAGCAGTTTCCTCCTCGAACCACCTCGGGCTTGCCCGGCAGGAATATTCGACCTGTTCAACATCAAAACCAGCCACCAGCACGGCCGGCAGCAGACGACGAGATGGGCCAGGAGGCGTCGAGATTGCGGAACAAGGTGTCGCGCCTGCGCGGCGAGGAAGGGTCAAATGTGGGAGCTTCTCACAGCGATACGGCGCTCTCGCCGACTCAGCGATTGCCGACTCCCGATTATGAGAAGGAAGACGTCAAGACGCCTGTTGTCGACACCGTCGTCTCGCCCATCTCACCAGCCTCGTCTCCCGAGCCCGCGCCCGAGCAAGCTGCCACCGAGGCGAAGCCGCCACCGATCCCGCGCAAGGCAGTCACGGCGCGCAACATTCACAACGCCCAGAGTCTGCCTCAGCTCCGCGTCGACGAGCCTGTGACGAACAGTGAGGCTCCTCCGACAATTACCAGAGACTTTGCCATCAGCCCCGTCAGCAGCCCAGAGGCGCAGGGTCAATTCCCGCCTCGGAGCGCGTCCAACCAGCAGAGAGCAGGCCAGTCGCAACCTGCAGCACCGCACGCCCATGCTCACGCTCACGCACACGCACACGCACACGCACACGCATATGCGCAGGCGCCCGTCCAGCAGCCGGGCGGCGGCATGCGGTCCGCATCGAGGCCAGGACAGGATCGGGAGGCAGTGGAGTACCGCGAGCTCAAGGAAAAGGACCTGCCGCCCGCCGACCCCCGCGCGTCCTACTTCCCCATCACCACGCCGGAGCCTCCGAGCCCGTCCGTCGTCTACAACGCCCGCCCCCTCAGGGAGAGCATGCTCGACTGCTACGTGCGGCACCGCGTCATGGACCGCACCCGCAACCGCAACTACGCCCTCACGTGCCAGACGTGCGGCAAGGCCGACACCGAGGATCGATTCAAGTGCCAGTGGTGCTACGTGCGCATGTGCGCCTCGTGCTTCAAGGTCTTCAACGGCGAACGCAGGGACCTCCGCAAGCTCCTCGCCCACCTCGAGGGCAACCCACAAAGCAGCGACTCCCAGGGCCCCGCGGCGGCGACGGAGGAGCATCCGGCCGAGCAGCAGTTGAACGGAGAGCAGCCCATCGTTGCGGCTTGATTTTTACACTTTTGATTCTCGATTCTCACACTGGCCTACGGGCATAGGGAAACTAGGGGAAACTAGACGGGCATATTCTCGGTTTAAGAGGCTTGCTAGCGCCACACCGACGGTTTAAGTGGACAGGCCCAGTTGGGGAAAGAGAAAAAACAAGCTTCCTTGTTTGTGTGGGATTAGATCAGAGAGAGAGAGAGAGAGAGAGCGGTTGGATGGTTGATACCCTTCTCCCCAGATACCATGTTTGTGTATAGCCCGCGCGGTTGGCCTGCCCGAAAGGAAAAAGGGAGGGGCAGGCACACCATTATTTTTTTCTTCTTCCTTTTCCTGCGGTGTTGGAATTACTTTTGGGACGAATAATCTTGCTTGACGCAAGCTCCTGGCATACGAGACGAAGCTTGATAACGAAATTCAAGAGGAATTTGGACGAGAGATAGGACAGAGAGAGAGAGAGGACCCTTCTCCTGAGACACCGGGTTAGGAGGGTTCACATACGTACACTCTGCATCTTCCACGAATTTCAAGCTCTGAAACCTGCCATCTCTCTTCTCTCGTGTCTGCGCGCTTCGCGTGAAATGAAGTTACTCAAGTGCTACTCACGCCCGCCCCAACGAGACATGCCATGCGTGGAAGAACGGAGTAAGCATAACAGCACGCCCTCCCCTGCTGGACGGCGCGTGTGGTACGGACGAAAATAGCTCTGAAACCTCTCCTCTCCCTCGCTCCGAAGCCATACTGCTACCTAAATGTCGAGAGAGAGAGGGTAGGCGACGCGCCAACAACAAGAAGATTTAAGCTACTATCAGTCTACCTACGGCAGCCCGCAAGGCCTACTATCTCAAAACTCAAAATCTTCTAAAAGGGGTTATCTCTACCGGCTATAGCGACCCCTATAGTAGAATTAAAAGATCTCTTAATTTATTATTAAAATGACTTAAGTAAGTATAAATTTTATAGCCCTTATAATTTTATATAAAATTGTATAATTCTTTTTATAATTTCTTATTAACTTTATTCTTTTAAATTTAGTTTATTTTATAATAGTATTTTACTACTTAATTAACTATAAAGTAGTTAAGTAGAAGTTTAATTAATAATACTATTCTTTATACTTAATTAAGTTTAATTAACTTTTAATCCTTAATTATATTAATTTTATAAGCCTAGAGATTAATAATAATAATACCTTTTTTTTAATAAATTCTAATAAACTTTAGGTTTATTAACTATTAATCCTACTAACTACTCCTTTTATATTATTAATATTAAAGCTAAGGATTAGTAGTTCCTTAGTACTAAATTCCTTATAATAGCTAAAGTTACTTTTTAGGCCTATAAAATAAGTATTTAATAAATAAAAAAGTAACCTATTATAAACCCTTAAATTAACGTTTTAATTTAACTCTAAGTTATTAAATATATAAAGTTAAAAGTAAGTAGGTTTATTTATAAGTAATATATTATAGTATAAACTATTTAAAAGTTTATTAAAGCTATTAAAGTTTTAAGTATAACTTAATTTAAGTTATATATAAGTTTTATATAGTATTTTATAAATAAGTTTATATAAAATACTAACTTCTTTTACTTTAACTAAAAAGCTATATTAATTATTACTAAAAACAGTTTAAATCTTCCCTCTTACTATAATATTATATATAATACTATAACTCTTTTTAACTTCTTTAAAAAGGCCTTAGTTAAGTTAAAAAAAATATATATAACCTTTATTTAGTTTTAACTTCCTCTATTAATAATAGTCTTATAACTAATCCTAACTTATTAATATTTAAAAAGTAAATAAATACTAAAACTATACTTAATAAGGCTTTATTTAAGTCCCTTACTTAAATTAACTAACTTAATCCTTTTTAACTTTTAATTTTAATATAGTTATAAGTAAATACTAAATAAAAGCTAATAATTAAAGCTAAAAAAGCTAGTAATACTATTAAAAAACTAATATTATATAAATATACTTTTTTAAAGGTTAAATTAAAGGCTACTTTTAAATAAGTTAATTTAAAGGTAATTAAAAGAGAAACTAAAAGGAATATTAAAAAGAATATTAAATAAAATATTATTTAAAATACTATATAAAAAGTTAAAAAAAATATTAAATAAAAAGCTAAGTAAAAGGCTAAGTATAGTACTAAATAAAAGACTTAATAAGGGACTTAGTTAAAAGTACACTTTAGGTTTATAATTCTATACCTCCCTTAATTTTTATTATTAAAATACTAATAATTACTTATAAAATAGTAAATTTACCTAAAGAATAATAATAAAGAGAAATAAAAGGGGTATTAATTAAAATATAAATATTATATAATTTTTAAATAAAATAATTTAACTTTCTTTTTACTTAACTTTAATTAATATAAATAAAAAAAGAAAATAAATATTAAAAATATTAAGTTCTATTTTTAAAAATATATTTTTAATAATAATAGTTACTATAATAAGTTTTTAATAAATAAAAAAAATATAGTATTTTTTACTCTTTCCTTTTAATATAACTTAGACTCTTTAGTTAAGTAAAATATTTTACTTCTATATTTACTTTATTAATTTCTTTAGCTTCTTTTTAATCTCTTTTTTAATATCACTACTACTACTACTATTACTATATCTTTTATACTAAGTCCTTAAGACTCTTATAATACTAAAAATATTAATAACTCTAATACCACTAATAGTAATACTTAATTATTTCTATTTAAATACTAAATACTAATCTTTAATAGTAATTTAAGCTATTCTATACTACTCTACTTCTTATACTAGCTAGTGCCCCCCCCCCCCCGCAATAATAATAATAACGCCCCCCCTATAATAATAATAATAATAATAGTAACGTCTATATAGGTAACGCCCCCCTCCCCCGTCCCCCTTGCCCCCTTTTTTACTCCCTCTACTCCCTCTTCTTTTCTTTTTTTTTAAAAAGCCTAATAAGTATAAGTACTAATTACTACTAAATTATATTCTTAAAGCTAGACTAATAAAATAGGATTTTAGTTATATAGAAGTATATTACCTATACTATTTTTTAGACTACTATAAATTAACTAGTATTAGTACTACTTTTAAGCTATTCTATCTCTTTATTTAGTATAAGTCTACTTATAATACTAATACTTATAGTACTTTTATAATAAATAAAGGTGTAAATCTTTTAGTAGTAATACTATAGGCTGTGGGTAATAAGACTATTAAGAAGTATAGTTACTATACTTAGTAATAGGGTATATAGGTAGAGTATATACTAGTACTACTATACTTATAGTATATTATATAAGGTATTTATACTAACTACTACTATAATTTTTAAAGTAGTAAATGCTTTTATTATAAGTATAGTAATTACTAGCTTTAATTTAGAACTAATAGTATTTTAGGGAACCTAGTTCTAGCTCTTTATAAATCCCCTCCTTTATTATCTTTTTTTCTATTAATACTTTTTTTTTGATTCTTCTTTATTTATTTCTAGTACTACTAGGGTCTACTAGTTTAGACTTTAAGTAGTATATTTAAAAGTATACTATAATAAGTTAGTTTTAGTAGGTTAGTACTAAGGTTAAAGTTAATATATAAAAAAAGTATTAGTAGCTTTATGTGTCTATAAGTAGTAGTAGTAAGAGTAATAGTAATAGTAGTAGTAGTAGCTTACTAACGAGGCTAACGATATTATTAACTAGGCTGTTAATATACTTAGTTCCTTTTCCTCTATTTAAAAAGTGTTTTTTTATTTTATTTTTATTTTTTTTATTTTATTAAAATAATATACCTTATACATACCTATCTACCTTTTACTTCCTATAATTACTATTATAGATTTATTAATAACTTCTACTCTAGACATAATTAGACCCTATAGTACTAAAACTATAGTTTTTATAAGTATTATATAATATTTAGTTTTATATATAAAAAGCTTTATATTACTATAGTTATTAATAATATTTAAAATAAAGAGTTATTAGTAATATTAATAAGTAATATTTTTTATATAAATTTTATATAAAAAATTCTATTAGTTAGTATCCCTAGTATAAAAAACTATCCTAAAGTATATAAGTTATTTCTACTTATTATAATTAAAATTATATATTTACTAATAACTACTACTATAAATACAATTTATACTAACTAAATAAAACATTCTATACTAAGTATAGCTTTTTATTAGTCTATTAAAAAGAACTAAAAATAAAAGTAAAAAGAGATAAAAGGCAGAATTAAACTTACAGCCTCTAGCTCTAATAAGCTAGACTCTAAACTACTAGGTCAACTACTAATAGTAGAATAAACTACTTTAAATATCTCTTATTAACCCCTCTAGGGTACTCGTAGCTAACCACAACCCTTATAGCTAACTATAGTACCTATAGCCAACTACAGTAAATACAGCTAACTACACACAAGGCCTAGAGCTACTTAACTAAACTATATATAATATACTAAACTCTAAAAGAACTAGTACCTTAAAAGCTAGACTTAAAAAGTAAAGTACTAGGCCTATAAAAAGCAGGGCTCCCCCTAGCCTATAAGGGTCTAAACTTCTACTTTCTTAATAAATAAGTAATATAGTAAAATACTAATATAACACTATTACTACTACAATAATACTTTTATCTCTTTTATTTATATATTATATACTAAACTTATTCCTTTACTAACTCTATTAAGCCTAATATTACTATAAAAGTATTTAGTAATCTTAATACTAACTTTAATACCTTTATACCTATACTTATAAGTTATAAGCCCAGCTTATTAACTAACCTAACCTTCCTAACTAATTACAAAAGTCTATTCAAACCCACTTATTTAATAACTAACTTTATTTTAACTATAAAAAACTAAAAACTACAACTAATACTTATAAATTACCTATAATTTAAATCCCTAAGTAACCAAAAAACCTAGTTTTTAAAAAATCCTTAAATTATCTAACCTTTCTTAATAAATCCTTAATAAATCCTTATATATACCTACTATAATAAATAAATTTTTAAATAATATTTAATTAATATAACTTATATAAAAATTAAAATTATAGTAGCTTTTACTATTTAATTTAACTAATAAAAACTACTATAAATTAATATTAATAACCCTAAAGTTATAAACTTTAAGTTTATTAACTATAATAAACTAATTAAAATAGTTAAAAAAAATATAGTAAAACTTTATAGTTTTAACTATTTATTTAAACTACCTAATTAACTATATAATAAGTAGTTTACTTTTATTATCTTAAAAAAATAACCCTTAGGTTTTTAAAAGTCTACTTAGTTTTAGTTATTTAAATAAAAAAAACTTTAAATTTATAAAATAGAAATAAAATTACTATTCTAAAACTAAAAAAATAATTAAATTATTAAGTATAGTTTTTAAAATTCTATATAGTACTAGCTAGTAAAGATCTAGTAATAAATTTTACTAAACTACTAAATAATAAAAATAAAGATCTAAATAATAAAATATTAGGTTATATAAAACTTTTTTATAAAAATAGCTTTTTAAGAGTTATAAAAGACTTTAAAATAACTCTAAAAGCTTAGAAAAACTTAAAAGAACTATATTAACTAAAAGAATTTATAAATAAGTTTTTTACTTATAAAGAGTTTTTTAATACTACTCTTAAAGACTTTAATACTTTTAAAGAATACTTTAATAAAGTTAAAGAACTTATAAATAATCTAGCTTTAAATAACTTAACTTTACTTAAATAGGTAATTATAGCTTAGGTTTTAAATAGTTTAAACGACTCTTATAAAGGGTTTATAACTAATATAACTTAATTTTTAAAAAAAGACTTAAAAGCCTATACTATTAAGTCTTTATTTATTAATTTATTAGATAAATTTAAAAAAAAGAGTAATAATAACTCTATATAATTCTTTAAATCTTAAATTAAGTTTAAAAAGACTACTAAACCCTAGAAATAAACTAAGGGTTAATACTATAACTACTATAAAAAGACTAGCTATATAGAAAATATTTATAAATTTTTATATCCTAATAAAGCTTTTAATTAGTTTAAAAGAATATTAAAAAATAACCCTTTTATAAATAATAAAAAAAAAGAAGAATTAAAAAATAAAATAAAAAAAAACAATAAGTTAATATAGTTATTAATAACAATTCTAACTCTTTTAATTTATTAAAAAAAGTTATAATTACTTTAAACTTAATAAATATTAACTTAGTAACTAAAAAGAACTTAGATTTTAATATAAAATTTAAAAATATAAAAATTACCTCTAAAACCCCTATTAATATAGATTTTAAAACTAATAACCTATTACTAAGTAACTTAATAAAATAATTAAATAAAAAACTTTTAAACTCTTTTACTTATAAAGAAAAATAACTATGTTATTTAAACTTAGCTATAATAATTTATATAACTAATAACTTATCTTTACTTAATAATATTAAAACTATTAAAATAAAAATTAATTAAGGTAAAATAAACTGTTTTTTTACTTATAAAAAGAGTAATTTAACTACTATAATAAATAATACTCTTTATATTATAAAAAATATTTATTATATACTTAAATTAAGTATTAATTTTTTAAATTAAACTAAACTTATTAAAATAAGTATAGCCTTAATCTACTATAATAAACTTATACTATATAATATAATTAAAAATAAAGTCCTTTTAATAGAAATAAAAAGAAACAACCTCTACTTCTTTAACCTTAATATAAATAAAGAAGTAATTAATATAATAAAAAATACTATAAAAGAGTCCTAAAGTTAGAATCAAACCCTAGACTCTAATATTAATATAATAAAACTATAGTATAACTAATTAAGCTATATAAACTAGTAATCTTTATTTACTATTTTAAATTAAATTAAAATTATATATAAAAGAACTACTACAAAGGCATTTTATAAACTACCCTATAAAGCCTATTTAAAAAAAAATTCACTAATACTATAAATAAAAAGTCTAGTAATTATACAAAGAACTACCCTTACTTATATAAAATTACATTAAACTTATATAGGCCAATTATACCTAAAACATATAATAATTATAAATAGTTTATACTATTTATAAATAAAAAAACCCGTTTTATATAGGGTAAATTATTAAAAACAAAGGAATCTAAAAAAGTTTCTACTACTTTTAAGGAATTTAAATCCTTAGCTAAAAATAATAAAAATAATTATAAAATTAATCAATTTAATACAAACAGTAGTAAAGAGTTTAATAATAAAAGAATAAAAACTATATATATAAAAAATAGTATAACTTATAATATAAAACCACCTTATATACATAAGCTTAATAGTATTATTAAAAGAATAATACGTAATATAATAAATAAAGTAAGGGCTATACTAATAAACACTAATATTAACTTTAAACTATAAAAAAAAGCTTTTTTAATAACTATATATTTATATAATAAAACTCCACATAAGTCAATAGCTTATAAAACACCATATAAAACTAAGAATAATACAAAACCCTCTTTAAATCATATAAGGGTCTAGAGGAGTATTTATTACTATAAAAATAAAGACCCTAATATTAAAAAGCTTAATAATAAAGCTAAAAAGGGTATAATTCTTAACTATAGTAATAATACCTATAGAATATAGAATTTAAAAGAAAATAAAGCTCTTTAGTTTAGAAACGTTAAAGTATTTAAGAATATTTTTATAAAAAATACTAATAATAATAATTAAAAACTATCTATACTAAATAAAATAAATTATCCACAATTTAATATAACTAAAAACAGAAAAGAATCTCAAAGTAATAGTTTCTTTAAAATAAACTTAAATTATAATAATATTAATAAAACTAATAATAATAATAATAATAATAACTCTAAATTAACTATAAAAATCCCCTATATAAATAAAAAGATCCAGAAAAGCTATAAATAAGTTAAAAATCAAGAATATACACTATTTATAATAAAAAACTACCCATCTCTAAATATAATATCCACTATTAATAGCTCAAAAGATAAAATCTCTTATATACTAAGTATTAATAACTTAAATAAACCTACTACATATAAATAAGTTTTAGAATCTAACAATTTATAAAACTAAATCCAAGCTATATACAAGGAATTAAATATATTAACTAAATTAAATACTTAAAGTATTATTAAAAAACCACAATTTATTAAACCTCTTAAAAGTAAATAGGTTTATAAAAAAAAGGCTAATAATAATATTAATACTAAAGCTAAAAAACCTAATAAATATAAGGCTTATTAGGTAGTACAGGGTTATAATCAACATATAGGTATTAATTACTTAGAAACCTTTAGTACTACCTATAAACCTAAATCCTATAAGTTATTATTCTTAATAGTTATATAAAATAATTAAAATATTAAATAATATAACATTACTAGTACATTTATATACACTAATATCAATAAAGAAATATACATCCAATTACCTACTAGTTTTTTTAATAATAATAATAATAATAAATTAGTCTTTAATAAAAATTATAAAGATTCTAATAAAGGATTAGTTTATAAACTAAATAAAGCCTTATATAGTTTAAAACAAAGTCCTAAACTATAGTATAAACATTTAAAAGATATACTTAAAAAGGAAGGCTTTAATATAACACCTTATAATAAGGCTATTTTTATACTTAATAAAAAAGGAGTTAAAGCTATTATGGCTTATTATATAGATAACTTTTTAGTTATTACTCCTAACCCTAAAATTACTAATAGTATAATTAATAATATCTCTAAAAAGATTAATATAAAACTACTAAAGGTACCTAAAACCTTTTTAAGTATTAAAGTAAATATAAATAGAGAAAATAAAACCCTATTTCTACATTAAACTAAATATACTAAAAAACTACTAGTTAAATATAATAAAACCCACTTATATAGGTATTTAACACCTATAAATAATAATATAAAATTAATAAAAAATACAGGTCAAGCTACTAAAGAAGAAATAAAACAATTCTAATAAGAGATAGACTCTTTAATATATTCTCCCTTAAAAACCAGGCTAAATATAGCCTTTATAGTTATATTATTAGCTTATTATATAAGTAATCCTTTTAAAAAGTATTTTATTACTCTAAATTAGTTATAGGGATATTTAAATAAATTCCCTAACCTAAGGATTTTATACAACTACTCTATTAAATTTAAAATAATAGAATTTTTAGACTTTAATTAGACTAGAAATCTTAATAATAGAAAATCTACTACTAGCTATTTATTTTACCTAGGATTTTATAATATAATTAGTTAGAATACTATAAAACAAAAAATAGTAGCTTTATTTACTTATAAAGCTAAATATATAGCTCTTACTAAAGCTATTAAAAAAGCTATATATTTATATAACTCTTATAATTATATATTTAAATTTTTAGACCTTAAAAGTCTAAATAAACCTAAGATTCTTATAAATAATAAAGTAGCTTAAAAACTAGCTAAAAATCCTGAATTTCATAAAAAGGTTAAGCATATTAATATTAAATATCACTTTATAAGAAATATAATAATTAATAATAAAGCTTCACTATTCCATATATTTACTAAAAATAATTTAATTAATATTTTAACTAAATCTATAAGTAAAATAATATTTAATAATTATATAACTACTTTAAGTATAGTAGACTATAAAGGTTTTTTATCTTCTTTTAAAAATAAAACTAAAATAAAAAAGAATATAAATTTATTAATGAATAAGTTAAAAATAAATAATTTATTATATTAAAAAGAAAAGGTTTTCTTTATTAATATATATTTTCTTTTATTTTTACTTTAAATATTTTTATTTAAAAAGAAAGGTTTTTATAGAGTTTTTATATAGAAGTTTTTAATACTAAAAAAGTCTTTTAATACACCTTAAAAACACTAAAATTTATAATAAAATTAAATTAATATATATTTTAAGGAGGAATATTAGTCTATTAAAAAGAACTAAAAATAAAAGTAAAAAAAAATAAAAAGTAGAATTAAACCTATAGCCTTTAGCTTTAATAAACTAAACTCTAAACTACTAAATTAATTACTAATAGTAAAATAAACTACTTTAAATATCTCTTATTAACCCTTTTAGGGTACTTATAGCTAACTATAACCCTTATAGTTAACCACAGCGCCCGTAACTAACTATAGTAAATATAGCTAACTATACACAGAGCTTAGAGCTACTTAACTAAACTATATATAATATACTAAACCCTAAAAAGACTAGTACCTTAGAAGCTAGGCCTAAAGGGTAAAGCACTAGGCCTATAAAAGACAGGGCTCCCCCTAGTCTATAGGGGTCTAGACTTCTACTTTCTTAGTAAGTAAGTAATACAGTAAAACACTAATATAACACTATTACTACTATAATAATACTTCTATCTCTTTTATTTATATATTATACACCAAACCTATTCCTTTACTAACTCTATTAAGCCTAATATTACTATAGAAGTATTTAGCAATCTTAATACTAACCTTAATACCCTCATACCTATACTTACACTTTTAATACCTTTTAAAGTAAATAATTTAAATTAATATCTTTAGTATAGTTATCTTTTAAGCTAGTTATATAAACTAACTATTTAATTAAATTCTAATATATATAGTATATAAAAAGGTTATTTTAAATACTATAGGAATAAGCCTAGAGTACTAAATAATAGAAATAAAAAACAATAATTCTAAAAATAAAGTTAATAGTATTAAAAAGTAAACTCTAAAGTATTAGACTTAAAAACCTCTTAATATAATAACCCCTATAAGTAAAATACTTTTTTCTATACTTACCCCCTAATATTTATATAAAATACTTTAACTCTATATTAATTTAATACTATATAAAGATATTATTACCAAAAACCTATTAATTAACTAAAAATATAAAGTAATTATATACTTACTATATAATTCCTACTAAGTTAAAGTATTATAAGTAACGTTTATATAGTACTTAAAGTAATATAGTATCTCTTATAAGATCTAGATATAGTTTTTAAATAACTTACTTAAATAAATTTATAAACTATTCTTCCTCTATTAACTATTTAATACTAATATTTTTACCTAGTTATAATTTAAAGGCTTTACTATTATATAAAATAGTTTTAAAAACCTTAGGCATAGTAATAGATTATAGTAGTACTAAACACCCCTATAACTTACTATAACCTACTTTAAAACTATTTAGTACTTTTAACTAAGTAATAATAATACTTATATAGTTTAGAACTATAGTAAAAAGTTCTTTTATATATTTATATACTAATAAAGCTATATTATTTTATATAATATACTCTTTAAGGTATATTATAAAGTCTTTTTTAAGTAAATTAAGGAACGGTTAAAGGATATTTAATACTAGTAGGGAGACTAAATAACACTTAAGTTAAATTATATCTAATTAATTAATATATATAATAAGTTACTCTCCTAGGGTTTTTACATTTATACTAGTATTAATATATACTCCTAGTTTATTTTATAGTTTTATATTAATATTTTAATTTATAGTAGTTAATTAGTTTTAATTTAGTTTTATAATATTATATAGTAGTATAAAATTATTTTAAAAAGTATTTAGTTAAATTAAAGAGTTAAAATTATTTTAGTTATAGGTATGTAGTTTTATTTTACCTAGAATTATATAAAACCTTTAGTATTTAACTTAAATATTTAAGTCTTAGTTATATTTTAAAATATTTAATTCTTTAGAAAGAGTATTTATAATGTTAAAGTAGAATTATAGTAGAATTAGCTCTATTAAGTATAGTTAGCTAAATAGTAAGTAAGTATACTACTTATTTAACTTAAAAGATATTACTAATATATTTAAATATACTTTATCTACCTCTAAGCCTAGGAATACTTTAACTTAAATAGTTTAATAAATTAAATTACTATACTATTTATATTTATACTTTTAATTTAATAAGAGTTTATAAACTTTATATAAATCTAGAATAACTATTAGATTTAGTTATAACCTAACTGCTTCTATATTATACTTAGTTAATTATATAAGTTATATTATTATCTTAACCCTAATATAATATATAACTATATAATACTAGTTAATTCACTAAAGTTATAAAAGATTTTAAGTATTCTTAATAATACTATAGTTAATCTTAATAGCTTTTTATTAACTATAACTATAAAGGTTTATAATAGGTTTTTATAAAAATAAATATTTATTTCTATAATAATACTTAAAGGGACGTTATAACTGCGGTTTAAAGAGTATATGTTTTTATAGGAGTAGTTAAAGCGTTATATTAACCTTAGTTTTAGCCTAAAGGTTAGGCTTATTTTAGGTATATAAAGGAGTATTAATTAAGTATAGAATGAGTTAAATAGATAAAGGGTAAATATATATAAAATTAAAGTAAAAGTAGCTTATTGTTTTATATATTAAGGTTTAATATATATTATTATTTTAGTAGTAATTACTACTCTACTAATAATAGTATTTACTCTTTAGTATTATTATATAATTTTAATATAATTAATTATTATAAAGCTAATTATACTATAAAAAATAACTATAATATATATCTATATATTTATTTTTAAACTCTATAAGTTTTAAGTATAGTATAAATAAAACTATTATTTAAGTAGTAATTACTACTTAAATAATAATTTTATTAATAATTACTCTATTAAAAGGAACTAAGTTACCTTCTTCCTTACTTATAAAGGGGGGGGGGGGGTATTTAAGGCTTCTTATACTACAACTTATTATACCCTTTTTTTTCTCTAAACTAATATAGTAGTAAGAATATTATTATAACTAGTTAACTATAAGGGATAATACTACTTATTAATTAGTATATATTAATTAGTATATATCTATATCTTTATTACTAATTAATACTTTTACTTTATTACTTATTATTCCTATTCTTTATTATCTCTATTTATTATATATTAATAATAAAAATATATATAATATAAATATAATTATTATTTAAGTAGTAATTATTACTTAAATAGTAATTATATTAGTACTTTAAGTATTCTTATTAATATTTTTAACTTTTAGTAAATTCCCGTCTTTAGTATTACTTTTTAAATAAATTTATAACTTTAGTAGTAACTACTACTAATATTAATATAGGTATTAGGATTTAAATAAAAATATACTATAGTATTTAAGTATTTTAGAAATACCCCCTCTAGGGTGACTAACGGCCCACGGGCTACGTGCTCTAGAAAATAGCTATCCAGCTACCCACTTTATTAATCTTTTTTATTACAGCACTTAAATTTACCTACTATAACACAGCTTCTATAGATTTAAAGTAATAGGTATTTTTAATTAATTTTATAGACTACTAATTACACTATTAATACTACTAAAACTACTAACGCCTTCCTAGACCGTCCCTTTAAATCCATTAAATCTAATTTAAACCGTTCTATTACTTCCCTCACAGGCCACACAGCTACGGCTAGTCCAGCCACTTAGTTCTACTATCGTTAGTATCCCCCTCAATATTTATACAGGCCTTGCCAAATATACCAATATTAGTAGCTACTTAGAGTACTATAGATCTAGTAGCTATATCCTTTAGCTAGTTAAAGTATTTATAGTTAGCCTTAGACTATAGAATACCTAAAAGGGTTCCGTTCTATAATCTAAGAATTATTATATTTATATTAAGCCTATTACTAGTAGTCTAACGGTAGTAAATTATAGTAATAATAAACTTCTTCTTTTTTTTATTAAAAAATACATACTAGTTATAGGTTAAGTTAATTTTATTAACCCCCTTAGCTATAAAGTACTTATTACTACTTTTATAGTTAGTTAATAACTATAAGGTTATATAATAGTTGTTGTTTTAGTTGTAAGGGCTTGGGGTAGGTAACCTTCTATTGGATATTATAGTGTGTGGAAGATAGGAGGAATTGATAAAGGCCTTACTTGTAGTGCCTTTTTGTTTAATTATAAACGCCACTAGGGCTCGTTAGGCCCTACACATAGTGTGATCTAGCTAAAGGTTTATATAAGTAAAAGTTTATTCTAATATATTTAGTGCCACCTATTAGTAATAGTATTATTGTTATTACTGGTATATCTACATCTACGTCTATGTCTACTACTATAAAAAGAGTAGGTAAGTGGAAGTATTAAAGTATATACGCCCTATTAAGTTCTGCTTAAGACTACTTAAGCTAGAGGGGGTTAAACCTACTAAATACACCCTATTAAATACTTCTATTTAATTATACTACTTAAAAATATATAGCTATAATATATTCTTTTTAGAATAACTTACTAAAATATCTATATAAAATACTACTTAAAAAAACACAAAGTATTTTAGAAATTTAATATATTAATATAAGTAAAATATAAATACTTAAAACTAATATATCTTTTATTAATTATACTAATAGCTAGTTACTTTTAAATATAAAAATAACTAGAATTATATTTTTAGTACTTATATAATAAAGTTAACTTTTAATATATAAAATATAATACTAAAACCTATAATATCTATAATCCTTAAACTTTACTACTATTCTATTAAGTACTTTATTAATAGCTTTTAAGTACTATACCTAAACGCCTATAAAAAGCTATATAAAGTTATACTTTATATACTATAGTTTTATTTATTTAACTTAATAGTCTTTACTTATTAATATATTACTCTTTAATATATACTTTTTAGTTATAAATAAAGCTAAAGAGTAACTTAATACTTAGGAGTTATATATATAAATAGTATATAATAGCTAACCTAGTAATATAATATAAATTATATATATTTCCTTTTTAGTTATATAAGTTTTATAGTAAGTATCCCCTTACCTTTTATTACTATATACTTAGTAAAGTATTAAATTAAGGTTCTATATATAGAAAAGTTAAATCTTATAAAGTATAATTTAGTTATTATTGTTTATTATTAAGTAAATATATAAAAGGTACTAGGGTAAAAGGTAGTTATTAAAAATTAGGGTACTAATAAGCTTTTAGGAAGTACTTTTAATAGTAACTAAGGGAGGTATTATTAACTATATTACTTAAAGAAATTTCTAGTAATATACTGTTTAAATAAAACGTAGTAATAAAAGGAGTTTTAGTATTAAACTTAAGTTGTATTAGGATATTTATTAAAAGCTCTTTATTTTTAAGCTTTTTAAGAATAAAAATATCTATTATTATATGTATTTATATGTAGTATAGATTATAGTATTTATTAAAAGTAATATATTTAAAAAGAAGTTTAATATTAAATAAAATATAGTTAATTATATTATTTATAGATTACTTAGTTAACTTAGTTTTAGTTAGGTAAATTTATAGAGATCCTAGATATATTATTCTAAGCTGGATTTTATATAATTATTATATAGTATAAACCAGTAAATCTAATTATATCTGTAGCTTAATTAAATAAATCCACTACTTAACTCAGAGGGTAGTGTGGCTGTAGATGACCCATGGGTTTTGAGACAGTAGGCCTTGCGGGCTGCTGTATCTACCGCCAGGTACCTACCTTTCACCCAACCGTCCGGATGCACCGGAAATTGCCTTTGGGCGTACAGCTCTCGCGCGCGTCCCCAATGGGATGGGAGGGGGGAAAGGCGCTTCGGGAAAGCCCGTCTTCGAGAGTTGGACGAAAAGGTGTCCGCCCCGTTCCTTCTCCCGAAGGGCCCTGCGTTACCCGGCGCTAGTAGTAGGTGCAAGAGGCTCATTCATGCATGGCGGCGGGTACGAGATTCGCGGCCGCCAGGAGTGATGGAAAACGCCCATCGGAGAGTGAGACGGGGCTCCCGGGTGTCGCTTCTGTTATCGCGGTACCGCCGCCGGAAGCCACAGGCCGTGCGCTGGGAGATGTACCCTGTCATCTGCCGCCACCCCCCCATTCGGCTGAGGGTCCCACCACCCCAACCTGCCCCTAGCAACAACCCCCACACACAACGGAAAGTACCTGCCAGTGGACAAACACACCCCCCCTGAGATCAACATCAACACCACAAGCAGCCTCACGTCACATCACCAAATTCCATCACGAGTATTCGCTTGAACCCGTGCCCCCTCCCAACTGCGCCGGGGCGGGAAGTCGCACCAATTGAACGTATTCTATACTTCCGACCCCGCTCACGCCAACCCCGAATGCGAAACGTGAAACAATGTCGTCCTCGCTGAGCCGCGCCCGCTCCTTGCGGAAGCCGACGCAAGGCTCCACGACCGACCTCCCGGCGACCTCGACATCATCCTCCTCCTCCTCTTCGAACCCTGCCTCTGCCGGCTCGCCCAGCCGCCTCCCGGCGCCCCGTAACGCGGCACTCGCGCGCCCGGCGACGCGCACCGTCTCCGGCGGCAGCCTCAACGACGCGGCCGCGAAGAAGAAGAAGCCGAACCCGATATCAAGCCTACTCTCCCGCACGTCGCGCCAGACACCAGCGCCGTCGTCATCATCATCCTCCGCGACGTCCAGCTCCTCGGTGCGACAGCGCGACGTATCGTCATCATCCTCGAGGCCCGCGACCGGAGGGCCCCTGACGAGGTCGGTCGCCGCGTCGTCGTCCTCGGGCCTGTCCAGGACGTCCTCGACTAGGGATCTGGGAGCGGCCAGGACGCGACAACCGGCCGCGGGGCCGGCACCGTCCAGGCCGACCACGTCCGGCGGCGTCCCCGCGCAGAGGCGCACGGCGACGGCGGCGAGCTCCTCGGGCCCCGGCCACGCGCGCGCAAGGAGCGTCGCGACGCTGAACAACAACACCGTCCTCAGGCCCCCGAGCCAGTCCTCGACGACATCCAGCGGCGCGGCGGCTCCGAGGTCCCGCCCGACGTCCATGTACGGAGCGCCCCCAGGCGCGGCAACATCAGCAGCAACGGCGGCATCGTCCAGGACGCGTCCGACGTCCTCCTCAGACCGCCTCTCGAAGCCACCGACCCCGTCCTCGCCGACAGCACGCGCGCGCACCTCGAGCACGGCATCGAAACACCAGCCAGCCCCCGGGAAACCCCACCCTCCCACCACCCGCCAACAAGCAGCAGCAGCAGCAGCGGCGGCCGCACCCCCTCCGGCCTCCCCGCCCCGGAACAAGCCCGTCCTCCGCCCGGCCTTCTCGACCCTGCAGCAGCACTACTCCCCCGCCAAGTCCCTCGCCCCCAAGCCCCTGACCGCCACCTACCTCGCCCCGCCCTCCCCGTCCAAGCTCCCCACCAACGTCGCCCTCTCCGCCGAGACCGCCCGCCTCCAGACCGAGCTCCTCCAGCTGCACCTCCTCCACCGCGACCTGCCCTCGGTGACGTCCTCCTGGCACGCCTCGGCCCGCTCCCGCCTCGCCGCGCGCCACGCCGACCTCGCCCGCTCCGCCAGGGACCTCTCGGCCCTCGAGGCCGACGCCGCGGAGCGCGTCAACGTCGCCGCCCTGCGCGGGTGGGCGCGCGCGGAGAGCAGCACCACCACCACCACCAGGCTCTCCCTCGAAGAAAAGATCCAGCGGCTGGACGCACTGCTGGCGGGCCTCTGGTCCCTCGACGCCCCCGGCGGGAAGCACAACCGCCTCGTCCGCGCCTTCGAGCGCTGGGCCGCGACGCTGTCCGAGCTCGAGGCCGCGCGCGCCAGGGCCGACGACGACGACCCCTCGGCCCTGCTGGACGGCAACCTCGAGGTGCGCTTCGGCGGGGGGCTGGATTCGCGGTGGAAGGACGAGGCGTCCGCGCTGGTCCGCCGGCTGGAGGGGTGGGAGGCGCAGCTGCGGGAGATGCAGTTCCCCGACAGCAGCAGCAGCAGGGAACACGACGGCGACGGCGACGAGGCGCAGGCCTCGAGCCTGAGGCGCATGCTGGACGGGTGCGCGAGCCTCGTGCGGGACATGCTCGCCGAGCTGGCCGTCATGGAGGAGATCGAGGCCGCGGCCGTCGAGCGGGAGACGGAGTGGATCAGGAGGATCAACAGGCAGGGCGACGACGGTCGCGGAAGTGATGATACCCCGAGGGCCGGTGCCATCTGGAGGGTGGTGTGAGCCCGGCACGGCTTCTTGCAGTTTTCGGAACAGATAAGCGTCAAGATTCGAAAAGCATTGTCACCAGCGCCACCAAAAGAAGTACGAGGTCCAGTACGTGTGTTTGTTCAATGCTGTTCTCGTCACGCCATCAGGTCCCTCCACGTCCCTGGGCTATCTCCGTGCCCACCGACAATAACCATGCTCTCTCATTTAACTGTACATAATCATGTTTCTGCGTGTGCGACATGCCAATCTGCAGTCTCTCTCTCTCTGCCTCCACCATCAAAGCCATGCCTCGAGCCAGGTCAAGTCGCCGTCCAAGGCAAACTTCCACCAGGCAACCCCAACAACGATGGCGGCCGTGCTCGTTGTCAGCATCCTGCGGACAAAAGTCAACCTGTCAGATTTCGTGAGGAATAGTCATGTTGAAAAAAAGAAAAAGGAAAATAAAAACAGGCCCGATTGCACTTCAAAACCGGAAGAGAGTGAGAAAACCTTACGCCTTTCTCTTGCTGCCGAACAACCGGCTGAAAACACCGCCGATCCAGTCAACGAAGACCACGCGGAAGAAGGCCTGGAGCCAGCCGCCCTTGCTACCTGCGACGCTGTGGATGGACGAAGGCGTCCCGGGCCGTTCGACCGATGACGCTCCTCCGCGCTTCTTCAGCTGGCCCTTGTGGCCGTCGTCTCGGCCCGAGGCGGCCGCACCTTGCGAGTTGCTGGACTCGGCTGCTTCCTCGGGGGGCTGGATTTGGATGGTTGGGCTGTCGAGCTTCGCAGGCTTCGACATGGGTGAGAGATCCCTGGAGTGCGAGCCGTTCGTGTTGCCGTTGACTTCGGGCGTTTCTGACCTGGCAGACTCGGCCTTCTCCTTGGAATTCGACTTGGAGCCCTTCATTACAACTCCCTCGTCCTCGTCGCTCGCAGGAGACGTGGAGACGTTTGGCGTCGGGCGTATCGCGGGACTGGGAACCCGGACGGGCTGGAAAACCTCACGAGTTGCCTCGTCCACGCCCGCAGAGTCCTTGCCCTCTTCCTCAGCAATAGAGCCCAGAGACGCGAGTGACCTTTCTGACGTCATGGAGCCCTGCGACCTTCGAGGCAGTTCGAGTTTCTTGTGGTATCCTGGGCTGGAGGGACCAGGAGAGACCACTGCCTCCTCATATGGATCTAAGCTTGCCTTTCTTGATCCCACCAGAGGGGACATCGGAGTGCCGTGGAAATGGGTCTGGTCTTCGTTACGTCCAGTCTCAACCTTGCGGACAGCGTCCATGATGCCGTCCCTGTTGGACGGCAATCTTTCCAGCGATGGGTCATTTAGGTCGTACTTGGAGACATCGTAAACAACTGTGCCGTGGTCCTCGTTCTTGTGGTCATCCTCGTCATCGCTTCCTGCAGGCTCGTACGGTCCGAGAGCTTCGTGGGAGAAGAGCGGCGCAGGTCCATCGTCTGTGGCGTCGTTATCGTCAAAGTCCTAGAGCGTGTTAGTGGGCAGCCAGGCATTGACTTGATGATGCGTGACTAAAGCGCACCTGGTCCGCGTCCAGCTGCTGAGCAGTGTCGGCAACTTCTGCAGCGGTACTAGCTACCTGCTCAATCGGCGTGGAGGAGAGTCGCTTGCGTTCTCCGTCCTTGAGGTGATCCAATGGCGCAAGACGAGCGACGTTATCCTCCGCGTCAAGCTTCTGGGCGGTGTCGGCCACTTCTGCTGCGGTATCCGCCACCTGCTCGATCGGTGTCGACGACAGCCTTTTTCTCTCCTCGTCCTTGATACTCTCTAGCACCTTGGGCTTTAGCTCGGGCTGGGCAGCAGTCGAGGCGTCCATGTCGGCGGTAGAGGATGATGTATCCTTGGTAGACTGTTCAGTGGAAGATTGATCGTCTGATTTTACGCCGTTGGTCTGTGTAGGCTCTTGAGAAACTGGGGCAGTCAAGAGGTTGTTTCGATTGCCCGCGTCGTCGGTCACTGGGGGATCACGTCATGTCAGGCAAAGGGTAACATAAAACAGAGCACCAGAGACATACCGGTGGCGGCGTCTTCGTTAAGAACCCACCAGTCGCCTGGGCCGACGCGGAACTTGTACTGGATCTGCGAGCCTGGAGGTACCTCGACATCCTTGAAGAAGGTGTGCTCCCCGGCGTCATCGGTGGTGAACTGCATCTCTAGAGGCTGCCATTGTGGATCCGAAAACGATCCGGCAACGAATATGGGCGGCTGCGTGCCGGGCTGGCGGCAGGTGATGGTGACAGAGACCATTGTAGCTGCTGGCCTCCGCGGCGAGGTATGCAAAGGTTCGAGAGCTCAATCGATACGAGCGTCGTCACTCAGCCAACTCGATCGTGCGAGCAGTGTCCGGCAGGTGAGCTTGGAAGGCTTCTGCTTCTGCCACACCTCAACGTCAGCTCAGCGAAGATAAATCGGGAAGGGAAACTCGACAGGAGTGACAGAAGAAGAAGCCGTTCCCTCGGAACCCACGGCGAGTGTGGCGGATTGGAAAACGCTGACGAATGCGGCGTGTCTCTGGGTGGTACCTTACGATGCTAGCCGTGAGGAGAAAGAAGGCGTTGGATCACCTTGTAGGGCGAGAGACACGGGACAAGAAAAAATGAAAAAGTAAGGTAAAACCAATTCTTTGCGAGGAATCCAGGGTGGAGTCCCCGCGTCTGAGTGTTTCACGCAGCGAGGAAGGATCGGGGTTACGTAGGTATTGGTGCGAGTGAAACAGAAACAGCTACAGCTTTGAGGTGAGGGGAGGTGCTGTCTAGGTACGATGAGGGAAAAGGGCAAAATGGGTGATGAACTCACAACGGAAGGAGAAATGATACGTTCGGTCAATTCCGGGAGGAGGGAGACGCCCAGATGCTACCATGACCCGAGCAGATTCAAGCAAGATGAGGGGAGCTCAGATAGCAGAAAGCAAGCGGCCGAAGGTCTGGCGCTTGGTGTGGGATGCGCAGCAGCTCGGAGCAGGGAAGCTGTGGCACAGGAGGCATGGGTGCTAACGTCCAAGGTTGGGGATACGCGAGAGGCGAGACGGGCGACGGGGAGCAAGCTGTTGGGAAGGTGTGGCAGAGCAGAGCACCACCATGAAATGAACAAGGTGACAAGGTAACTCGGTGAGGTGAAGTGAGATGAAGCATGTACACGCCCATCCATGCCAGCTGGAGATTAGATGTTCAGGGATGAAGATGCTCTCCGGCTGTTTGTTTGATAGAAGACTCCCCAAGATAGCTCAGGGATCTGTGGCTTGTCTACTCCAGAACTGACTTCCAATGCAGACCGAATACCTCAGGCATGAGACGGGATTACGCCTACTCGCCGTCATCCCGATCCGTCCGGATGGCTGCAATTCCAGCTCCAGCTCTAGTACGTACAAAGTACCCAGCACTACCTAGGTACTCGCATGCCACCCAAGGTGCCAAGATACACGGAACCTAGAGCTTGCAATCAGCGAGCGGCTAGCAGCAGTCACATACATTAGGCACTAGCACTACTATATAGGTAGTGCTTCGTAGGTAGATGTAGGTGCTAGCGACCTGCCATCAGCACCACCAGGTAAATGCTACCCGTTCAGTATCCGTCGGCATGCCTGTTGCGTCACCATCCCTGATATGTCCCGAGCTCGGGAGTTGCGGGAACATGCCCATTGGCCGTGGCGGCCCATGTTTCCAAGGTACTGGAGACTTACCCGCGATGCACGAGCCAGGCATGCCCCACAGCCGCCGGCCCTTCGTGGATCCCAATCGTTACGACCAAGGCCCAGACCGGGACAGATCCCCCCGCTCCAGCCGACACCGAGACCTCGGGGTCAGCTATCAGCCACCTCCATCATGTCACGGCAGGTGCTGTGTGAAAGGAGCAACCGTGAGTGGTAGGTGGCACGATAGCTTCAAATCTCGTCAACGGAGCTATCGTATGTAGACATTGACGCAAATGACATGTCGAGTTGCATCAAGTCAAACATCATTGTCGTTGGCTTCTTTTCTAGTGTTGCTTTCACTACCTACACTACAAGAGCTAATGCCCGGATATTCTCACCTTATGCTTACACTGCAGCGAGCGTATCGCAGTTGACTGCTACGCATCCCTGCATGTCCATCCCTACGAGGTACTAGAAGTCTGACAGCTTTGCTGCCCTTTTTTCTTCCTGTTTTTTGACGTCTTTTTTCACTCAAAGAGAGGCTTCTGTTTGCTACCAAGACAAACAAAAGTCCAAGAAAAAAAAACGTCTGTGTAGTTTCAGATGCCGTCAAGCTCTCTGCAAAGCCACCTTCGCCAGCCTTGAGGTCTCAGACAGACCCCGGTTCCCTGTACCTATCTGACCGCCTTACATCCAGATATCCCCAGCTGACACCAGATGGGAGACTGCGGGGCACCTGGATGGCCGCCTCTTCTGGGGTGACCCCCGAGAGGCGCCCTATGGATCCCTAGCAGGGTGGACATCAAGGTCCATTTTTTGCCAAAGGCGGTCAATTTCTTTTCCAACCGATAAGCACTCTTATCGCAACTGGGTCTTGACATTGCGCCTACAGCAACAGCCCAGCCGGCAGGCTTCCAGGAAAAATCCATACTCGCAAACGTCCTCCCAAAATTTCGACATCGCCATTCCGCCCGCGGATTATACGTGTAGCTCATCATGTCTGCCCCTCCTCAACTTATCCACATCAAGCGCAAGCGAGGCGACGAAGATGCGCCGGTCACCTACCTCCGTACGGCGCCCCTCCCCCTTTCCCCTGTGTTTTGTTGGTTCGACAGACCAAAAAGAAAAAAACATAAAACAGACGTAAGGCTGACAAACAACAGAACTCGAGCCAGGCTCCAAGAGGCACCAGACCAGCAGCAGCTGGGTATACCGCCGCCGACTGGCAGCCGTCAAGACCACCTCCAGGTCCGGCGCGGGCTCGCTGAACACCCACGCGACGGTCAAGCCGGTCATCCAGACCTCGAAACCCGGCGACGAGCTCCCGGCCCGTTCCCCCCGCAAGACGCCCTCGCAGCCCGCGCCTCCCCCCAGCGATGCCGCACCCGCGGCCCCCGAGAGGCGGTCGGCCTCGCCTCCCTCCGCCCGCCCGCAGCGCGCAGGCAACCCGGCCGTCGAGCCTAGACGATTCCACATGTCGCGCTCCGCCATGAGCTCGCCCGGCGGGAGCACGATCCTCAAGACCAGCGGCGTCTCGAAGAGGGCCCGCTACGGGACGGCCGTCTTCGTCGAGAGGGGCAGGAAGAAGGCGGCAAAGAGCCTCTCCGGCGCGCTGGAGTCGGCCAGGAACAGCCCGGAAGCACCAGACGCTGCCACTGCGGACGTCGACGGCATGGCGGTCGACAGGCAGCAGCAGCAGCCGGCGCCCAAGAAACCCCTGGCCAAGCGCCCTCCCCGAGCAGCGGCTGCCTCCGCGGCAGACGTCGACTCCCAGCGCAAGCCGCTGCCGACCATGGCCCCCACGGACGACATGAGCAAGATCGCCGCCGACATGGACCAGTGGGTCCTCCACGAGATCGGGCTGAACCTCAAGTCGATGGAGCAGCAGCAGCAGCAGCAGCAGCAGCAGGCCCGGCCGCCGCCCGCCGCCGCATCGTCGCCCTCCCGCTTCAAGCCCAAGGCTCCCGCCAAGCGCTTCGCCGAGCGGCATCCGGACGTCGCGAGGGAGCTCGACGGCGGCAGCCGCGACGAGGCCATGGCCGACGCGGGCGAGGCCGAGGACGAGGACGACGATGACGACTACGTCATCGAGGTGTACGAGCTGGCGCCCTCGAAGCCCCTGCTGGCCGACATCCCGCCCGAGGAGATTGGCGTCCTGCAGTTCGACTCGCAGGAGGACCTGGAGCTGTTCTACGGGAACGAGGACGACGACTCGGACTACGACGATGAGGAGGACGAGAACGGTGAGTGCTCCTCCCGCCCCCTCCAAACCAAAAAAAAAGAAAAAAAAAAAAAACCCCGGATCGTGAGTTGGACGTTGGCAGAAAACTAACCTCTTGGATTCTTAAAAAAAAAAAACAGCCGAGAACCACTACACGGCCGACTACCCCGAAGACGAGGTAGACTCCGAGGACGAGTACGACCGCCACGCTTACCTGTTCCGCAACGCTAATGCCTCGGACGAGGAGGAGTTTGACGCCCGCGACGAGGACGACGACGAGGACATGTACGCCATGGAGGGCGACGAGCGGCGCGACGAGGAGGAGGTGTTCCAGGAGAGGATCCGGCGGTACATCCGCCAGTACGGCTCCAACTAACGGCCCATCGGCACGTCTACCGCAGTGCTTGCGCCATATAATAGCAAACAGGAACAGAAATATACAAGTCGCCGTCCCTGGCGGCTCACGTTGCATCCCGCCCGTCACCGTCGTCCGTCACCGTCATCTGTTACTAAACTGTAGGAAGTCAGAGGAGCTCTACTCCGTGGAAGGGGAATAAAAAAAACCCGATGCCATGCTTTAGTCTCTTCACTCACTAAGCTCTAGCGACTGGCACCACTGGCGAGCTTAGTTTACGCAGCACACTGTCATGCCAACGAGCAAACAAGGGTGAGCATATGTTCTGTTCAATTGAGAAATATCCAGTGTCTTTCGATTCGTAGATACATTGGCCAAGTTGCCGTTCATGTGTCGTGTGTGACATCACGCAGTCTTGTCTCGACCGTTGGAGGACCCTTCATTCAAACTTTCACCATCCCAAGCCCAGCGCAAAATGCCGTTTGCGCGTGCCCAGCCCAAGAGCCCCAGCCCGAGAAACACCTGAAAGTGGGGTGAAAATGTGTGTCTTGTCAGGAACAACAAGTACACAGAGGAGGAAATAAAAACAAGAGGGTCGGCAGGAGAACACGCAAAAAAAATGGACGCCTTTCCTGATGCGAGACGCCTAGCCGCCCCGGTCACGCATGCCTCACGGGACAGCCGTGGCATGTTAGTCGACCTGGGACGGAGAGGATGCATCCCAATTTCTAGCTGTAAAGCATGTCTCGCCCAGACTCCAGGGGATGAGATGTATATATACCAACATGACGGGCGGAGAAAAGCAAAGTGATACGAAATAGAAGACGCTTATGGGAGGGAGTGCTTGCCACCCTTCAAAATATTGGAAATTTGAGAAAATAGCCGACCCTCTCGAACGTTGGTCCTCACATGACGGTGCAGGCACCGACGGTCCGGCCGCGGCGACGCCCGCCGCCGTTGCCGCCGTCCTCTTCGTCGGCGTGGAGAATCTGCGCCTCCCTTGCCCGGCGTCTGCGCCGACGGTGTCCGGCCCCGCCCGTGCTCGCCTCCTCCGTGGCCTGCATGTAGTCGGCCCAGCGGCGCTCAAGGCGGTTGGCGGCGGCGAGGTCGCCGCGCAGGACGCGCTTCATGTGCTCATCGACGGTCATCTGGAACTTGTAGAAACACTTCAGGCTGATTGCCTCGGCCGCGAAGGAGAACGTGTCGGCATCGGATGCGGACGGCTTGGTCTGGGCGTTACGGAACAGCACCTCGCGAATGCCGGCCCAGGTGACGTTCTGGCAGTCATAGACGACCATGTGCAGGCCGACCTGGGGCCTGGGCTTCGTTGAAGTGGTCTGCGAGCGGTTGCTCACCATGTCAGTCGCCTCGGCCAGCACGAGGTCGCTGATGCGAGTGTTGTCTAGATCTAGGTTCCTCAGGCTGACGCAGCTCTTGATTATCGGGAGCACGCCACTGTCGCCAAGGTTTTCGCAGTAGCTAACTGACAAATGCTCCAGGTACGGCACGCACGGAGACTTGGCCAGATGGTCAGATAGGAGGCTGTTGGTGATTTCCGAAAGGTCTTCGAGCTCGAGATGCGTCAGGCGTGGTGTAGACGCGACAATGGGCTCCAAGGCGGCGTCCGTCAATGCTGTGCAACCGGACAGTCGCAGACCTTGTAAGTCCGGGACATTGTATCCCAACGCCTTCACCCCCTGGGTCGTCAGACGGGAGCACCGACTGAGGTCCAAATAACGCCATTTTCTCGGTGGAACGACCGGCCGGTCTGTCAATATATCGATTTCGGGGTCTTCTCCGTGCACCATGATCTTGAACGCGCGGTCGTTGAGTTCTGCGCAGCCGCTCAGGACCAGTCGTTCCAGGGAGTTGGTCGTGAAGAGCGTCTCGGCGACCTCCAGGTTGTCGAAGCCCCTAACTTCGCCGGCCCTCAGGTCCTTCAACTTTGGGCACCCCTCAAGCACGGTCTTGATTCCTCGTGCGTCCATGTGCACGCACCACGAAACGTTAAACATCTCCAACTGCGGACATGACTCGGCGATGATTTTGCAGGACATGTTGGTCACAGCAGTCAACCCGGTCAGATTGAGGTGTGCCAGCTTGTCATTGCTCCTCAGCAGGCTGTGCAGGGTGTTTCGTTGGAAGTTGCGGCATCCCTCAAGTGTGGCATTAACCAGGTTCTTGCAAGCCTTGACGACCACCTCGGCCCGTTTGTAGTGCTCAACCTGGACGCATCCTCTCAGGTTGAGGTCTTTGATGAAAGGCCCTGCTGCCATGATGATCCTCGCCAGTGATTCGGCGGGAATTACTTGATAGAACTCGGTTGCGTCAAAGCACGTCCACAATTGCCCGTCGAAGCAGATCTTGTGGAATGCCTTGCTAACACGCGAAGTCCGCACAAGCTCCCTCGGCGCGAGGTATGAGAAAATGTGAACCCGAATCTCGTGGGGCATATTCTCCCAAAAGTTGAAGTTGCGTTTGGGGACTGCGGGGTTCGCGACCTGTGGCTTGCTCGTCGTTCGCAAGTCACCGGGAAGGCCTATCGACTGGGGCCCTGGTGATTGTGAGCCGGGGAGAGCATTGTCGACTCGTCGGACGGCCAAACGGCCGTCGATGCCCTCGAACTGGACGACCTCGCTCGAAGGCGTCGGCGGAACGGAGCTCGAGGCACTGGCATAGCCAGATGCGGTTGCTCCTGCGGGGAAATAAGAGTCGCTGCCAAAGGAGCTTCCAGCGGTCGAGGGCCCCGCTAAGCTTACACAGGAGATGCTTCCGCGACCTCGCTGTGGGTTGCTTTGTGATCTGGTACGTCCGTTTCGAGGAAGGGAAGGCGAAGACGACATCCTCTGAATGCCGCAGAGCACTCGGTGCCGGCCTTTGGACTTGCTGTTCGACTCGGGAAGCACAGTGCCTTGTTCCTCCAAAATCTCCATGGGAGTTGACCCTACGGAGAACCCGCTGGTGTCGGCCATTGTTGGGAGTCGTAGAAAGGTCGTCGGGCGGGAATACATGCAAGAAATTCGGACGACAGCTCCAAAGAACTGTCGGGTTCAAACAAATAAACAACAACTAAGCTTTGGAATAAACCTGGAGCTCGCATTCAACACTGCGCAGTCTCACTCGTATTCTCTGTGTGGGTAGGGCGGCCGAGGCGCGGGGCAGTGAGGACCGGAATTGGAGTTGGAGATCCACTTCGACCCTTGCGAAGGCAGAGCACTCGTAGTTTTCGATCGGACAAAGCTCTATTTCATAGTCGGTTGGTCGCAAAAGAGAGGGCGCGCGCGTTTTGGATGGGAGCAGCTCGAGAGACGTGCCTGGTCTTTAGGAGAACAGGTGAGACATGGAAACGAGAAACCGGAAAGAGGAGAAAAAAAGAAGAAGTCGCTGCTGAGAATGCCGCCGGAGGGAAGATCAGCACCCGAGCGGAGGGGTGGTGTCAAGGGACCTGGACGAGGATCGCTATCAGAACGGGTGGGAGCCGGCTATCGATATGGAGGTCAGCAGATAGCGCGGGGTGGAGCCTCGAAAGGCTGGAGGAAGCAGACCTACGGGATAGGTCGGAGCACATGGCACACCGAAGCTCGAGATATCAGGCAGGGTCTTGGAGTTGACGGTGGTCACACGAGCAGCGTTGGCGGGAGGAGGAGTAGAAGTAGTCGGATGGGTGGATGGTGAGGCGAGGTGAGGCGAGGTGAGGTAGGTAGGGAAGAAGTCAGGAATAAAACGTCAAGAGGATGAGAAGGGCAAAAAGAAGCCGAGTGGAAGCACCGCAAACCCACGACGGCCACACCACACCGCAGGGTAAGGGAAGCTGAAGCTTAAAACCCACTCAGAACGGACGCGCCAAACGGCCTTCTTCCACCCCAACCAGTCGACGAAACAGGGTCCCTCCTTATCGACGGCCACTGATGGATCCTGGTCTGCGATGCACCCACCAGTAACGTCCACGAGTACACTGAATACCTAGTACGGATATGCGGTACCAGAACCCCTCGGCAACCCTACCTACCTACCTGCCTTGGTACCTGGGTAGCTGCCCTGCGGCGGTCGGGTGGTGTCTGTAGACTGTACGGATACCATGTAGTGTATTAGGTGCCTTCTCCGAGGTATTCGAATACATCTCATCCTGCCAGGAAGGAAAATACACGAGTACCTACACTACATGCTACTGCACCTACCTACCTACCGATAGTCCCTAGTTCCTGCCACTGAATCCGAGGTGGCCACCGGCCGCAAGTGAAGAGGCCCTGCCTGCCGGCTGCCCGGCTGCTTTGGGCCAAGTCGGGTCGAACAAAAAATCCCGCCCAAGCCAGACCTGCCTCTTTTGATACCTTGGCTGCGCTGGTCGTGGATGCTGGCCAGGGGCACAGCGGCAGAGACAAGAAGGTCTGGAAGCAGAAAACCCTTGATCAAGGGACTGGGACCAGAGGCACCAGAGGCAAGAGGCGCCCGAGGTAGAGACAAGACATGAGTGACATTCAAGGTCGACACCGGCGGTAGTGGCCAAGAGTGGGGCCCCCAAAGAGAAATACCTTAGGTAGGTATCCACTCACTGCGGGGCCGGTGGTCCGGCGAAAAAGAGCGGGCAGGTGGGGGGGAAGAGGTTCTGTGGAGAGACGGCACAATGCACCCACACTGGTGTACTCACTGCAGTTCCAGTGGTGGGTGAGGGGCAACTTCACTTGCAAGACGAAGAGAGGGGAAAGGCGCTGTCGCCGCCGCCGCCGCCGCCTCCGCCAATCGTCGAAGACGGCCACACGGAATAAGTGGAACGAGGATGATCCCTGATCCACTAAATGCAGCCAGTCAGATCTCTGCTGACCGACCCGACACCACGACCATGACACACCTCATGGCGAGCCAGAACATGACATGAGCAGGTGCTCCTGCGCTCCTGCTGGGACCCCAAAGTCACCGCATAGTACCGACTTCTTTCCGTGGCACCATCAACAGCCTTCATCCCGTCATCTGAAGGGTCATCTGACGCGAGCCAACACCGAGAAATGCAGGACAACGCAAGGAACAGAGTCAGAGACAAACAATATCAAGCATTCTTCGTTGTCGACACCGTCAGATGCAACATGGGTTCCTTGGGGGATCGGTTGACGGCCTGACAACCAACCAACCGAAGCTACCCTCCATGAACCTCGCAGCAGCAAGCACGCCACCTCGGTACAGCACCCAAGGAAGATGTGAGAGGTATCCGTACTGCTATGTATGTACAGGTGCCTCAACTAACTCACCGCAGGATGCCATGTACATACTGGATCTGCACACCTGCCAACTACCTACGCAGCAAGCAGGGACCTCAGCATTCGAGCGCGCAGGACCGACGAATCCCACCTTCTTCTCAACACATGTCCGTCTCCTCAGCTCACTAGCGCCATGGCCGGACCCTGAACTTCTGCTGCTTCGTGCTTGGATTCGCCAGCCCGCCAGCCCGGAATCCCGTTCGTCTGTGTTGCTCTCGGGGCCTTTTCCTCTGCCCTTCCTTTCTGTGGAAGGCCTCGACCCCGACAATTCTCCAGCCTCTCCATCCGCCGGTGCGCCTTTCCGCCCGCTCCATGCACGGCCGCGGCGTTGTCTACACTACCTACACCAAGTACGAGGAGCTGGTGCCACACGCAAGGTATCCATCCATCTGAATCAGAGGGCCCAACGCTCGCCCGGTTGTCCGGCTCGACAAAATCCCACCCGAAACTGACGGGAAACGAACTGACTCGTTTGCGATTCACTTGGCAGGACGATTGTTTCTGTTTTTCCAAGGTCTGCGCTGATAAATCACAGGAGAACGACTCAAGAGGCGCTTCAACAGGGCTTCTTTGGGCCCGGTTTCCACGTTTGAATGCTGACTTGGTAGACTTCAAGATGGTGTTCCAACCACCGACCGGGCACAGGGCAGAGCGCCGGAGAAAGAACTCTGGGGACCCGACAATTTACCCGCCGCTCCTGACCCTTGCCGCATTCGAAAGACCCTGGACAGGAGAATAATTCCCCTCAAATGGAAGCCCATTTCGAACATTTTTGCGGGGCAGAAGATCTCGCCTCCACGTTCCACGGCCTATTGGCATTGGCATCGGGCCTGAACCGGCCTTCTCGCCTTTCAATTTCTCGAGCATCCTACCCTCGCCACGAACCTCTTTGATGAACCGCGAAACAGGCACAGGTGCAAGCGCTGCAGATCTTCAGCCGCCGCCACTCGGGTCCCCTACCCGTGGACGGGACCCAAGAGCTCTGTTCATCTGAAGCCTGACCGAAGCTGGCAGTGAAGTGTTTTGGGCCCGCGCACAAGACAGTGTCGCGGATGACCAATATCTGTGGAAAGAAATGCAACTCTGTCTGAACTGATTTCTGGCGTTGCACTTCAGCAAGATGCGGACCTTTTCGCTTTCTACAAACCTTGGCCTGACTTAGCGCCCGCAAGCGACACCACTCACGCATTCGCTTGGTCGGCTGATGCTCCTCACGCCGACCATCGGGGATCTGGTACTACAGCAACAGCATCAACGAAGACGCATCAGCCGACTCAGGTACAGGAGATAAGATAAGAACACGGCCAGCGGTGAAAGGAGCCACGCGACACTCCTGCGTTGCGACGGACATGATTTCCCCCAAACATGGCCGGCCGCTGTCGCTGCCGTGTTTCGACATCGCGGTTGCAAGTGGGCATTATTGATGTTTCGGGAGGCAAACAACACCATTTCCATGACCTTGTGGCTATTTTGTCTCAACTTGAGTCATCAGAGACCACCTTGCCCAGCGGCTACGCCCAATATTTCTTGTTTTCAGCTTCGCCGGCCTGCCACTAGAGGCCTTCCTGGCAAATCAACTCCAAGCAGTTGACTTTCTATCGGATTCTTGGCTTGGATACGCCTAGGGTCTGCTGCTGACAAGGCGATATAGCTGCTCATCTTGGGGATCTCTCGTCGATTGGACCAATGCTGGTCGTGGACCTGTCAGTTGGGACGTCGGCCAGCTTTCTCTTCCACGTGCCACCCAGAGCTCTGGAACGAATTTGCCTCGATAAGATAAGCGGCTGCGAAAGCGGTCCAGACCGGGCCGCTGTGTTCACAGAGCAGCAGCGTGCGTCGACGAGAGTCACTGTCAACCCCAGACAATATGTTGGCCGATTAAGACCAACTCGTTGGTTCGGGGTGACACTCTTCCGGCCGCTCCCTCCAGCCAGACGGCCAGATGACCGTCCACACACCAGGTATTTCGTGAGAGGAGCTGGCACAACGACCGACTCCGCAAACTGAAAGTGACAAATGCGGGGTTAACTAGGCTCATCAAGCGTCGACAAGCGCCTGCGCCGCGGGCTCTTTTCTCAGAAAGCACGCCACTTGATACTTGGTCGTTGTGTCCCTACCAGTTGTAGGCGAGACGGTTATGGTCCGGGAATGATTGCCAGACGAGTCAGATCTATAAGAAGTCTGTCGAGGTTAAGAACAACCCCAAGACTTGGTGGCTCTCGCCCGCAACGAAGACTCGTAACTCGCTCCACAACTATGAACCGCTAATATTGCAATTGCAACGTTTTGAACAGGGTGATGGACCATGGTTACTGACAGCAACCGCAGGCGAGGAAACGGGAGCGGATGCCCACGCAGAGCGCAACTCTGATATGACAAGTTCGGATCAACGGGCTTGGCAAACCCTCTCGTCCGTCCACCGATGGAAGGCCCAAAGAACTTGTTGGGTTGCAGAGAGTTGCGTTGTCATTCCGCGGGGGGCCGTGTACAGGGATCTGCCTGGTCCGGTGGCTGGCGGTGCGAATGAGGGAATGTTTGTTTTCTCTGGCTCTTCCCGTGCGGTTGACGCCGTGCAGCGGCAACGATAAACTTCGTTTCGGATGGTTGAAAGAAGCAGGAAGAGTCGGCCAAAGTCGCACCCGCACCCGCAGAACAGAGTCTGCAGGGCTGCGTGGGTTGGACAGCCATTGTCCAATGGCCTCGGAAAGTCAGTCCGACTGTGTGAGATGGGGGACCGACGATCGGTGCCATTGTCAATTATGCGGCTTCATCAGACAGCATCTCGGCGGGCTTGGCTGCGGCACTGTGACGTATCCCGGAGCCGAAGGGCATCTCATTCCCTATTATTCTCCCTCCCTCTTCGTCTTGTTCTGCTGAGGGCGGCTTCCCCGGACAAGAGCGGCATTTAGCAATGGAGGCTGGTCGGTCTTGGGCGAGTCGGATCCACCGTCCAGCTGGCGATGGCTATGGCTGCTTCACGTGCACACGTGGGTGCTGCTGCTGCGCGAGGTGATGAGGCGAGGCATCTTGGTTGGGGTCAGCGGATGATTCCCAGTGGACTCTCTCCCTGGTGGTGCCCCCCACCTCGCACCCCTCTCAGGGAGAATCTGGTGTTGCTGGAAGGCGACGCCCCCCAATCAGTGTTGCATTCTACGTCTCGGCCCTGTGAGTCCAGCCCGGAGCAAATTGGATAGCTGCTGTGCACCCACCAGACAGACGGCCGGAGCAGCTTGTTGGATTCGAGATGAAGAAGGCCTTGTTATTGGAAGGGAGAAGAGGGCTTGGGGATCCAGCCGAACACACGGAACGCGGCAGCACAAGTCAGTACACGGCAGTCAGTGAAGTGGTGAGGAGTTAAGGAAGAGGAAGAGCCTTAAAAGATAGTGAGGGCAAGAGGGGGAGCATTAGACGGATGCATCTCAAAATTTTCGATCAACATAGCAACAGAGTGGATTACGACCTTTTTTTTCTTCTCCCTCCTGCCACCCGTTCCCTCCACGCCCTCGTCTGCCTCCTCTTTTTTTTTCTCTTCCCACTCACCTGACCTCTCTTTTTTAAATCCCCTTCTACGCAGAAAAAAAAAACAAGTCAGTCCACACACAAGTGACATCGTCTCCGTCCTCATACCCCTCTCTCCTGCCGTCGTCGACGCCGCCGTTCGTGAGTGACCTGACGCCCACTGCTGCTTCAAGCTCCAGATTCGCTTGTTTTTGGCTTGTCATTAACAAGGGGAGAGAAAAGGCAATCCCGCTCCAGCGATTCGAGGCGCCCCTCTCTTTCAGACAAGCATCTGCGGCAACACACGGTGGCGCTGACCTGACCTGCCCACACCCCCGGCTCGGGCATCCTGACCTCGTCTCATCTCTGCCTTTGCCTCGGCGTCTTAGGTCATCTGCTGGAGAGAAGGCTGCTATTCACGGTGATAGAACAGTCCTTCCCCAGAAAGGCCTGAGAGGGTGCACGTGGGTATAGAAACCAGCACGCCAGCCACCTGTCGTCGCTCACTTGGGGGTTTTAAAAAAGAAAAAGAACTAACAGCCTCGCTCACCTCGACCCCGCGCGCCGCATTCGACAGCAGCAGCACAGACGGCGAGCTTCAGCACGCTGTGAGGAAACGTCGAGCGAGAGAGATCCTAGTCAGAGCAGAGAGCGGAGAAATAGCAGAGCAACACAGCAAAGCAAAGCCAGAGCTCCCTCTCCCTCTCGTCAGCGGGAAAAAGCGCAGCTCCTACGGATACTTACCGTAGACAGGCTGGTTTCGGTACTAGCTAGCATCGGCACTCGCTGGCATTGGCACTTCGCACTGCCTCCAGCATTGGCCATTGGCATTGGCATTGGCATTGGCATTGGCATTGGCATTGGCACTGGCACTGGCGAAGAGCAACGAGCAAAAAGCTGGCACTGGATGTGGCACTAGCACGCACGGCAACGACTCACGTTCCCTTTTTCCAACATCCCCCCTCCTCCTGGCCTTTCGGTGAACTGAACTCGGGGCTCGATTCCAGACCGCCGTCTGCTGCTATTGCTGCCGCTACTAGCTGTTTGCCGTTACTACTGCTGCTGCTGCTGCTGCTGCTGCTGCTACTGCTACTGCCACTGCTACTGCCACTGCTTCTATCTGCTTCTCTGCACAAGCGAAAAGGCTCACCTCCAAAAAAAAAATCTTGGCTCCTTGTCGTCGGATCACCCACGCACATCGATCCTTCTTTCCTTTTTGGCCCTTTCCCCCACCCCTCTACCGCTACCCGCTCCTGCCTTCTGCTGCACCGTTCAGGTTCAGGTTCAGGTCGGACCACCAGCAGCAGCAAGGAAGGAGGGCAGGCACGCAGGCCATCAACAAATCTGCCTGCCTACCTACCTACACCTACCTGGAGAAAACAAGAAAACGTTCTCTACCACTCAACAGCCAAATTCTCTCTTGCTCATCCAACCCTCCTGTGGCAAACAAACTTTGCTTAAAAAAGGAAAGGGAAAGGAAAAGAAAAGAAAAACAATAAGCCAACCGAACCCGCGGACGACATACCTCGCATTGTCAAATTCACCTTAGCCTTCCCTCTTACGCTTTTGGACTCGTACCTGGGGTGTCTTGGGGCAGTCCCAATTGTACCTTCCCTGCTACCTTACCTTGTTTACCCTTCAAGCCTACCAACCTTACTTAGCTGCGACAGCCACCGTCGTACCGCCACCTACCTACTACCTACATCACATACCTTACACTACCACCGACACCCCCCCAACAGCTCCTCCATTCACCGCGCTCTACCTCGTCCTTGGAGCAGACCGACGAACCGATCGATACTTGCTAGACCGACCGACTTCTGCTGTCTCTCGACCCCGCCGACTCCGAACCTGCATCGTCAACTCCGCCTCCTGCCCGCATTTTATCCCTCCATCTTACCCGACGTGACAGCCGTTTCCTTTTTCAATTATGCTACAGACGCATGGGGGCCCTCACGACAATGGTACGTGTCTCCGGCCCAACGAGTCCGCCCGCTGCAAGAGTCCCGTGGACCTAACCTAGACCTTTAAAATCCTTGCAGGCACCGACACGTATCATGAAGAGCCGCGCGGAAGGAGCAGAGTACCGACGACACAGCTGCAGCTGCCCAAGAATCGAAGCACCGGGAACCTCGCTGTCGTGAACGACCCCCCGGGCCGCGGCCGGATGCGCTTCTCCTTCGATTCCGGCTCCGTTACCGACGGCGATGGCATTGCAAGGTGGGTTTGTTCACTTCTGGATACTCGTGCATTCTTGCCTCCTCGACGCCCTGCCGAATCGATCGTCAATAGAAGAACCGTGGACATGTTATGTGTTGGGTGCCAAGACTCGCATGGCGAGTGCACCCTGCCCTTGACGCGCAAAGCCTCGGGCGGGCGCATCTCGCCATGCGAGTGGCAGAAGTGCCATTTCAAGTGAACTCGTATTCACCGCGACACCGAACAATTCATGCGCGGCCTGAAAGAGACGGCAACAAACGAGCTCGAGGCAGTCGAGTGGCGCCCAGGCCTGATAGACGTCACGGGTGCAAGTGTACCACTCGACCTGTCACCGGGTGGCGGTTCCACCATCACATGGTTACCTACAACCAGGCAAGGCATCGACCGAGTAGCTAACAAGCCTTCAATAGCCACAGGTCCTCCATCGTAACCGACCATGATCATGGCCTTGGCCTGTCCGGATTGCGTCGAATTCGACAACAACCGTCCTCGCGAGCTCCGACGTTACCCTCATCATCGAACCCTGCCTCTCGAAGTTCTTCCATCGGCCTCTCGAGATCGACCTCCATGACTACTCTGATGGCCAACCCGTCTGGCATGCCCTTCAGCTCGCATCCGTCGTCACCCAACTTCTCCGAGGACCTCTCCCGATTTCCCTCCGAATCGTTACACTCGTTCTCGTTTGCCCACCAGTCGGAGGAATACATACACAACCGCCAAAATGTCCTGAAGCGATCTATTGAATTTATGAAGGACAGGATGGGATGGTCCGCATCCTCTTCGAATATCGCACTCGCCAGTGCCCAGGCCCGAGCCTCGGGAGACGTCGAAACCCAGAACATGCTGGACTTGCTAGCTAGGGCACAGCTCGTCGGCGCTGGAAACCTCCCTTCAACAGACCATGCCATCAATGGTCCCCTCACTGGACCTGCGCAGGTTTCTGGCGAGAACCTTTTCGATGCGACCTTTATTCCACGAACGTCGAGCCCCGAACCGTTTCACTCGCCGAGCGAGTCGCCCACCGCCACACATGCAAGGCCTTCGTTATCCTTGCGGGAAGAATCGCCCGAGAAAGAGAAGAAGGAGCCACCGAAACAGTTGAAGCAACCGACGGGCGACACCGAGTCTGAAAACTCGAGTAGGACGCCCACAAACGAGAGTGGGACGACAAACAAGACATCTCCGCCGCCATCCCGCAGGCTGAGCTTGAAGCGTACCCTGACGGACACGCTCCCGGTTTCGGTTCACCAACAATTGATCGACACCATGGCGCAGCCTTACTTGGCGGCCCACGAGCTCCTCGCATCCCCCACGACTGCCCACCCCCTGTCCGCAGGCAACATGCCGAGCGCACTAGGTTCGGCCGTACACGGGCATTCGACAAGATGGGTCCCCGCAGCGCAGGCAATTTTCACTACAGAATCAAAGCCTCCGTGGACAATCATCGCAGCCAACGACCTCGCATGTTTGGTGTTTGGCGTCACAAAGGCAGAGGTACGAAAGATGGGCATCCTGGAGGTGGTTCAAGAGGAACGGAGAGCATGGTTGGAGAAGAAGCTTCTGCAGATGGACCCCGAAGACAGCATCAACGAGGTCGAAGACATTCCGCCGGTAGTCGCACCGACCGTCGCTGCAACGACGTCACTTTTGGGTGGCCGCGGTGGCATAACGGCCCAGCTCCTGAGCAAACCCAACTCCAGATCGCAGCCGCCGAAACAAGTTGCACGCAAGGCACAAACTGTTCACAGTGGAGACCCCACCCCGCCGAAGCTTAGAGGCGGCTCGCGGCATCAGAGCAGCAGATCCAGAGGCGTCTTATTGTGCGGCGACGTGGTTCCAATCCAGAAGCGAAACGGCGCAACCGGCTCCGCAAGTTTGTGGGTAAAGGAGAAGCGGGTTGGCTTGATCTGGGTCCTGGAGGAGATTCACGAGGACGTGGCCATGGTCACTCTTGACGACGAGGGTGTCATTCAGAAGATTTCGGGTGCAACGGCGCCGATATGGGGCTTTGACTCGCTGCGCCCTGGGGTCGACGTCGGCAAGCTGATACCGCGCATTCCCCGGCAAGGTATCGACCCTCGGACTGGCGAAGTTGACTTTGCCCAGATTGCGAGGCGCAAGTTTTTCACATGTCCAAACCCAGCCAAAGTCAACATTCCATGCACGGTCGAACAGGTGCAGGGAAAGACAGAGCTGCGCGTCTCGAGCTTTCCGCATATTGCAGGGATCATCGTCGTTGACCCAGAGAACCTCAAAATCCAAAGCTCAAACTCGGTGTTCTGCGGAGCTCTGTTTGGCTTCGAAAAGCCGGACGGCATGCCCATTGACTCGCTGATCCCGGGTTTTGAGAAGATTCTTCATATTCTGACAGAGGAGGACGGCGTTGACCTGCAAGACGGAATCGTTGTGCCGGAACACAGTTTTCGGCGGGCGTCGGCCATCCTGGGCCTCCGCGAAAACCGTCCCGATGCCGCGGCAACGTTCCTGAGACCTGACGGATTGCCTGGAAAGCACCGAGACGGATCGGAACTCAAAATCGACGTTCAGATGCGAGTGGTCAGGAGTGCCAAGCAGTCCACAGTCATCCAGGAGACGGTCATCGAGGACGAAGATGAAGATAAGGGCGGGCCGCCTCAAGACGACTCGTTCTCCGTCACCCACTCGGAAATGGTTTTCGCCCTCTGGATTACCTACTCCAGGCACATGCACGCCAGCAGATCGACTCTCGGCGTGACGTCGGCATCCGCGTCTGGAACGACGACTCCCTTGCATCAGCCCTCGCCCGGACAGACGCCCGCACATACGCCACTGGAGATTAGTTCGGATTCCGACGAGCCCAAATCTAAGGAATCGGCGTCGTCGACCGCATCTGCCATCACCAAGCAGCTCAAGGAAGTCGCCATGACGGCTGCCGCAAAGCTGACCGGCGCACAGCGACACCCCGAAAAGAAGCCGGAGAAGCCGCCCGTGCCACGGGTCGTCGAACCGGCTCACAAGAAGACGATCGATGACTTCCAAATCGTCGAGGAGATGGGCCAAGGTGCCTACGGCCAGGTCAAGCTGGCTAAGTACAAGACGACGGGCAAGAAGGTGGTCTTGAAGTACGTGACGAAGCGTCGGATTCTCGTCGACACGTGGACGAGGGATCGCAAGCTGGGAACGGTACCTCTGGAAATCCACGTCCTCGACTACCTTCGACGGCCTGATCTCAAGCACCCAAACATCGTCGATATGGAATCCTTCTTTGAAGACGACGTGAACTACTACATCGAAATGGCACCCCACGGCCTGCCAGGCATGGACCTCTTCGACTACATCGAGCTCCGGAGCAACATGGAAGAGGCCGAGTGCCGCAGCATCTTCGTCCAAGTTGCCAAGGCCATTGGTCACCTCCATACTAAGGCGTTGGTGGTGCACCGGGACATCAAGGACGAGAACGTAATCCTCGACGGCGAGGGTAACATCAAGTTGATTGATTTCGGAAGTGCGGCGTACATCAAGAGCGGGCCCTTTGATGTTTTCGTGGGCACGATCGGTAAGTCCATGCGGTAGCCACCGGCAGTGACGCAACCTGAGCTAACAATCACCAGATTATGCCGCACCCGAAGTGCTCGCGGGCAAGCCGTACGGCGGCAAAGAGCAAGACGTTTGGGCACTCGGCATCCTGCTGTATACAATCATCTACAAGGAGAACCCGTTCTACAGCATCGACGAGATCATGGATCGCGATCTTAGGGTGCCGTGGACCATCAGCGACGAGAGCATAGACCTGATTCGATGCATGCTCGACCGGGACGTGGCGAAGAGATACGACATCACGCAGGTGCTCGCGCACCCCTGGTGCCAGGAGACGGACGACGACGAGTAAACGGGACGGTGGATTTACGGTTGACGATGGAACGATGGAAGAGGCCTTGCCTGTAGGGCCAGGAAAACAAACAATTTGGTCAAGATACCCGAAGAGCAATCTTGAACAGCACGGCTCAGCCAGAGCAAGGCGAGCCGGATGTGCTTTTAGAGAGAGCCATTTGACGCGCAAAGAAAGAGACTTCTTTTTTTATTCTTTCCTCCTTCTTTTCTTTTTCCCCCTTTGATGTAACGGTTTTGGGACGCGAGTGTGTGGGGTCACGGCACTTGGCGGAGGGGGGGAGAAAGGGGCTCAGACACCGGGACGATGCTCAGGGTTGCACGGAGCTCGGTTGGCAGTTCAGCGAAGACACGGGATTCGGATAGAAAGAGCCCAAGCTAGGTCCCGCGGTTCTTTTTAAGGGGGTTGGGGAGGACGGGACCGGCGTAGCCGCCAGGGAAATATAAAAATATGAACAGTATCAATCAATTCGAGCGCTCTTTGCTGGTCCTCGTGGCGTTTTTTTGATGGTAACTGCGGTCTGGCGAGTCTTTTGGTCGTCTTTCTCTGAGATTTTGGCAGGGAGGCTTTGAGTGGAGTTGAACCTGGGAGTCTTCCGTCTCCCTGCCGCCTGGCCTCGCGGCATCAACCCAACTCCCGATGCTATGCATTCACGGTTGGGGCTTTCGTGCCCATTGTTCTTCGGCTCTCAATGTCGAGGTGTCATGGAACCTCGACGGTAGTAATAGTGTGAATGGGCCAGGACGTGTCGAGGATGTTGTCCCTGCGGGCGTCTTCGTCGCTGCGCTTTGTCGTCGTCGTCCTTCTGTGTGACGTGTCTCGTCTGCTCGAGAGTATATTTATGTATACATATATATACGTCGTGGTTCGTTTCGGGTCTCCTTCCCCTTCGCCAGACGATCCATCCTACCAGCAACAACACCATCGAAGCCAGATATCTCCAGAACAGTCCCGCACAAATCTTCGATTCCATCTCAAGACGCAACAACATCCCCCCCCCCCCCCCCCCAAGCTCACCATGGCCCTCCTCCCAACCCGCCTCGCCCTCCTCCTCCTCGCCCTATCCTTCTTCGCAAACCACGCCGACGCCCAGGCAACGTGCACGATCAAGAAGACGCCCAACAACGTCGTGCCCTACCAGCAGGACCTCCGCCGCTTCGAGGTCGAGGCCGCCGGCGTCGACGCGTCGCAGGTCCCGCGCGTGTGCGGCGCGCTGTGGAAGGAGGTCCGGCGGCTCGGCGACGCGTGCAAGGCCCCTTCTGGCGGCGGGGACGGGGCCGTGCCGGGGCCGACGTGCATGCTGACCGAGGGGGGCGAGTTCCGGTGGGGGTTCACCGCGGGCGGCGCGTGCGACGGGGCGGTTGTCGAGGGGGCTTGGGGGAAGGGGACGGAGGGGCGGTTTGGGGAGGTCAAGTGCGAGGGGAACTGAGCGTGGTTGCGGAAGGTGGGGGATGGGGTTTCTTGATCTTGAGGGCGAGATGCTTCGCGTGAGATGAAGAGGCTGGTTGTGGTTGAGGGATCTTCTCTTCGAGATTGTGTGTTCTCTTTCGACATTTGCTAGAAACGCGAGAGGAGACTGCTCTCCTTTTTTCCGTGTGCTCAACTTGCTCGATTTCGTCGCATCCAATCCACGAGATGCCAGTCTTGAGGACACAGGGCACATGGAACTGTCACTTGATTTTTTTGATATACCTAACCAGAAAACACTTTTTGGCGGGAGAGATACTCTTCCCTTTTCTCCAGACTTCCCAGTCTAGCCAATGTCATGAGACTTTAACCCCTGAAACCACGGTCACCCCGATGCCGTGACCTACCCAAAGCAAGAACCCCGGGTCCATGACCCCGCCGGCACAGCCTGCGCTCTAGACGTTGAGCTGGGCGACGCCGGACTTGTTGATGTACTCGGCGTACGGGGCGACGGCCTTCTCGATGGGGCCGCCCTTGCCGCAGTAGCGCTCGACGATCTCGGCGGACCGGCCGGTGAAGAGCTTGGGGTCGAGCAGGCTGTCGAGCTCGTCGTGGACGGGCTTGAAGTACTCGGTGGCGCGGATGCGCTCGATCAGGTCGTTCTTGCCGCCCTCCTTCTTGACGACGTCGCTGGCCTGGTGGGAGAGCACGCGGATCTCCTCGTGGGCCTCCTGGCGGGAGCCGCCCTTGGCGACGATCTTCATGATGATGTTCTCACTGCATATAATCAGCATTGCGTCGAGTTTGGCAAGACTTTAAGTGGGCGAGGGAGCAAGTCTTGCCAGGCGATAGGCAATGATAACTTACGTGGCCATGAAGGGCAGTTCGGACATAACGTGGGCGTGGATACGCTTGGGGTAAGTGACCTTGGATTTGTCAGTACCGGCCGGCAGACGGTGGGGCTGGCCAGGTGGCCATGAGAACTTACCATGCCGGAGGTGACGTTGTCGAGACCGAGGAGAATGGCGTCGGCAAGAAGGAACATCTCCTGTTGTAGGTGTTAGCGCCGCCCTCAAGAACTCCAGCACCAGCTTCATCACGAGACACCTGGTTCACTTACAGGGATATCAATGCGGCGCACAGCCGAGTCATCGAGCGTTCTCTCGAACCATTGGTCAGAGTAAGTGTCCGCGAAGTTGATGGGCAGCGAGCGCAGCTTGCGGCCGAGGGAGCAGATTCTCTGCGATTCTTATCAGCAGACTTCCAGGGGTTGAATCGGGTGCCAAAGCAAAGGACAACAGTTGCTGTGCGCCCTTTAAACAACGCAGATGAGAATACGAACCTCTGATCTCATGGGGTTGCGCTTGTACTGTCCTGACAGTTAGTTCCAGGCTCAGAGCATCGCCGAGGCCAAAATAGGGCCAGGGGGTGGGAACTCACGGCCATGGCACTGGATCCGATCTGGGTCTTCTCGAAAGGCTCCTCCAGCTCCTTCATGGTAGCCAGGTGACGGATGTCGGTTGTGATGTGCATGGCGGTCGCTCCCAGGCCGCAGATGGCGTTGGCAATGTCCAGGTCGACCTTGCGGGAGTAGGTCTGGACGGAAATGTCGTAGCACGACGGGAAGCCAGCCTTCTCGACGAGCAGCTCGTTGAGCTTGTCGATCTTGGATCCGTCACCTTGGAAAATCTCCAAGAACGAGGCCTGGGTGCCGGTAGTGCCCATGGCACCGCGGAAGCGGAGGTCCTTGCGCTGGGTCTCAATGTTCTTCAGGTCCGTTGCCTACGAAGCGATCAGTTGCTATCCTTAGGATCATGGGCCGGCCGCCATACGTACCAGATCCTGAATCCACTGCGCAGCACGGCGTCCAACGGTGATCAGCTGGGCGGGCTGGTAGTGGGTGTAGCCGAGGGTAGGAAGGTCCTTGTGCTCAAGGGCGAACTGAGAGAGGTTGTTGATGACCTTGGCGAGCTTGGGCAGCAGCAGGTCCATAGCATCCCTCATCAGAATCAGCTCGGCGTTGTCAGTGACGTAGCAGCTGGTAGCCTACGGGTCAATTGTCAACATAATCTGAGAACACATCGAGGTTTCTTGGATGGTCACAACTAACACCGTAGTGGATGATGCCAGCCGCCGCGGGAGCGACCTGTCCGTAGGCGTGGACGTGGGCCATGACGTCGTGACGGCGGATCTTCTCCTCCTCGGCAGCGACGGCGAAGTCCTCGTCCGTCACAGTCAGGTGAGCGGCCATCTGGGCCAGGGCCTCGTCGGTGATGCTCTCAACGCCGACCTCCTTCTCGGACTGGGCAAGCCAGTACCAGAGCTGGCGCCAAGTGGAATGGCGGGACCTGGCTCCGAAGAGCTTCTTCATCTCCGAGGACGCATAGCGGGAGTCCAGCGGAGTCTTTTACAAGTTAGCAACCATTTTTCTTATTCCAACCCAGTCTATCCGTTGGCTTAAACGTCGGTGCACCATGGAGGCTTAAGTCTACTGCGACCTTCTTTTTGGGGATTCGCGATAGAGGCGGTTTGGAGGGGTAATAGCGTGGAGGGGCAGGATGGAGGGGTAAGGGGGGAAAAGTACCTTGTAAGTCTCAAAGCCCGACATGATGGCAAATGTGTGAGATTGAATATGCAATTTGCTTTCAGTATGAATAAAGATGCAGAAACGCAGAGATCAGAAAGTCCCGGAAGTTTTCAAAGGCCTCAAAGTACAGGACGAAAATTCGCCGGCAGTGAGTGACATGACTTGAAAATGTTTACCTGTGTGGCCGATCGCGGGGTAACATCATTGGGCAGGCGGTCGCAGAGTCGAGACTGCCCCGCTGCCCCACCACCCCTCCCTCCCCTCCTCGGTCAGTCGGTCACTGAGCCTTGAGGTACGTACTCCCTACGCCTATAGAGAGATGAGGAGGTACTCCGTACTCCGTGCAGTAGTCCAGTCTCCGGCTTGGCCCAAGCTTTCGACCACTCCTGATTGCTGCATGGCACTTCCAGCCACCTTCAACTACAACTACATCTCCTGCCCGGGCTTACCTCTTGCGGCTCTTTGAGTGCTGGAGCTTGACCTGGGATGTGAGTCCCGTTGCTTCCGTGCCACTTTAGTCAACCAAACCTCTTGCTTGAGAGGCCTATCTTTGCACGATGAGAGCCCTCGGTGAAGCCCAGTATGTGCCAGTTGCATGGCCGCAAGAACCCTGACATCATCATCACCGACTGACCCGACTCTCAGGGCGAGATGGGCCGCGACCCTGGACTGCGCTGGAACGCTTCCTGATCTGCAGCGAGCAGTCAAGTATAACGGCTCGTCAAGTCCGTGTGTCTCGGGCTGCAGGTCTGTATGCTGGAAGGTCGGTGTGGACGCAGTGCGGCTGGCCTCAAATAAACTCCAGACTGACATATGTGTACATCCCAGACCTTCCTGCTCTTTCAGACCACGGAAATCTCAGAATGGTCTCGCTACCTTGCTGAATCGCGGTCTTTCTACTCGGAGCAGCGCGACCATTTTCTAAAGTTCATCAAGCACCCAGAGGAACTGGCCAAAGTAGCAATTGACCCTTTGACTGACGACCCCAAGGTGAGTGTCGCCGAGTTCACAGACACCATCACCAGGAGGCTCACGCAGCTCATAGTCACCATGGAACACCGTTCGTCAGGACGAGACCATCCGGGCCGAAATCGCGCAAGACGTTCGCCGTCTGCCGGATGAGCCATTTTACCATGAAGAACGGACGCAAGCGATGATCATCGATTCGCTCTTTCTGTACTGCAAGTTGCACCCGAATAGTGGCGGCTACCGTCAGGGAATGCACGAGCTGTTGGCACCGATAGCCTTCGTGGTCCATCAGGATGCCGTAGACCGCGAGGCCGCCGCTTCGGGCTTCGACACCGTCGATGAAACCATGCTCGACGTGCTCGACTCGGCTTATGTTGAGCACGATGCCTTTGCGCTGTTTTCGAAGATCATGGAGAAAGCGAAGGCGTTCTACGAGGTTAAGGACTCGATTTCAAAGGCGGCGCTGGCGTCTGCTTCTAGAGATCGCGCGGAGTCCTCTGCCATTGTTGAGAAGAGCAAGTACATCCACGAGGTCTGCTTGGCCAAAGTCGACCCTGAGTTGGCGAACCACCTTAAAGACATTGAAATTCTGCCTCAAATCTTCTTAATGTAAGTGCCACCAACTCCACGCCATGGGATGCGAGCCCTAACAGGAACCTCATAGACGCTGGATCCGTCTTTTGTACGGCCGCGAATTTCCCTTCGACCAGCTTCTAGTGCTATGGGATACGATGTTTGCAGTAGACCCGTCCCTGAGCCTCATAGACCTTATTTGCGTAGCCATGCTCATCAGAATCCGTTGGAGCCGTGAGTATCACCAATACGCTATCTGGCGGCCACCCTTCCTGACAAATCGTAGTTCTCGAGGCGGACTATTCCGTTTGCTTGCAGCTGCTTTTGAAATACCCCGCACCCGAAGCCCATCATGGACCGCACACATTTGTAGACGATGCTGTCTATCTAAGGACCCACATGAACGTATCAGGCGGTGCATCACTCATCCTGAAATACACGGGCAAACTGCCTGGGACCGCATCGGGAAGCAACTCGCGCCCTTCGACGCCGATGGGACAGGCCTTTTCGTCCTTCAGGAATCGAACCAAGGGAACCCACTCTCCACTCCCGTCTCCAGCAAGGTTCATACAACAGCAAGGTGGCGTGGAGGCTCTGTTCCAGGGCGCAGCCAAGAACATGATCGAGAGAGGCGAGAAGCTCGGCATTAACCAGGCCGTGCGAGACGCCATGGGCGAGATCAAGAAAAACATGCAGGGCCTCAATGAAGTGCGCTATTCGCCCCGAACAGCAAGGCAACTGCTCGGCGACGACTCCGCAGCACAAGCGGTTGTTGCCATGGAGAAGAGGAACCGACTACTGGCGAGCATGCTGGACGAGACTGTTTCTGGCCTCCGGTCCCTGGCTACATCTGATCTCAACGACAAGGTCAAGACCCTAGAGATCGTTGAGGTCGCCGCTGCAAAGATCCAGTTTATGAAAGTATATCTGGAGGATGCGACCATTGAGGTTCCGGACTTGGAGGCCGTTTCAAGCCCACCGTTTGAGGCAGCGAAGGCAGACGTTGCGATGGACACAGGCCCGGATGGCACGAATGGAGTCGGAGGAGCGGCTGCGTCAGAGAGCGTTGCGGAAGTCATTTCCGCCTTGTCGTTGGAGCAGGGGAAGCCCAAGTCGCCTGACCCGCAGCCGATCCTCCCCGATGCTATGGATATCACTCAAGAACCCCTCGGAGGGCAAACATCAGAGCAGCCATCGGTAACGGTCTCGAGCCCCGCATCGGGTACTGACTCGCCCAAGGTGAAAGAACGACCAGAACGGCCGCAACCGCCGATCCCAACACGGTCGACGCTTGCGCAGTCCTCCTTCTCCTGGATGCTCGAGCCAGACCAGTCAGCGCACTCGGCATCGCCGCCGCAGTTGCCGAAGGCGACTTCAGGAGGGCATCACCGTAAGCGGCCTTCGGCAAATATCAGCAGGGAGCGCACCGCCTTTCTCTTTGGCGAGGTTGTGGCCGAGGCGGAAGATGACCAGACCAAGGCGGTGAAGTCGGATGACATCTTTGGGTTGCAGCCGATGGGCAAATCGAAGTCTCCATTTTCATGACAGACATGATTCAGTACTAGATTTGTGAACAACGCTTACGAAGTCAAGAGCCGGGAGTTGGTGCGGCATGGTCACGAGTATCACGAGCTGGGAGGATTGCACTTTGTTTCCTAGACAGAAGACTCAAAGTCGTAGCACGACGTAATGCAATGGTAATTGCCCGACTGTGCCTCTTCTTCACACCACCTGCTCTTGCTCCTAGAGGCAACACCAACCGCCGTGCAGAACTCTGACGGCTGCAAGCAGGCAAGAGTGACAGGCCGGTCAGTACGGAAGGTCGCCTGCTCTTCCGGGAAATTGGACATCAACTGATTTGCGGAGGAAGGAAACCGGCAGCCTCACTCCATGCTACTACTGCGGGCCCTTGGCTTACTCCCGCCCGGTCTTGCGGTCGTCAAGATTTCCACAAGGTAGGTACCTAGGTCGGCAAGTTTCCTGCTAACATCGCACCAACAGCAGAGGAGGCTCAGATCATGCAAGACGTTTTTCTTCAAACCGTAATCGTTCCCCGTCAGCTGAATTTTCTAGACTCACTCCCGGAGGGACGTCTCTCCTATGGCCATTCGGGACTGGACCCCAGCGAGCCAAGCTCTTTACTGGGAAACAGTTCATAATTGCGACGTAACTACTCCGTGTGTAAGCCATCATCAGGTTCCACCAAGAGAGACCAGATGATCAGCGATCTCCCAACGGTTCCGCATCCTCGGGCTCGAGTCGGTGCCACGTCGTCTAGCAGACAGACACAGTTCACTTCTAGAGTCTTTGGGGTCTCACCGAATCCTTCGAGAACGCTTCGATGCTGCAGCCTTCAACACTCACCGACGTCTACAATCATCCACGCCACTATGCGAGCCTCCAAAACATCTTTTTCATTGAGCAACCACACACAATATGGAAGCGATTCTTAGCCCCCGGCCTCGAACCAACAGCAATCCTGAGCAGCCCTGTTTGGGGTGGGGACCACCAGCTGGGAAATTCGCCCTCGCCCGTACCCCTGTCGTCGAAAGCAAACACAAGCCATGCCATCTTCAGACTTCATCACCAACAGGGTCCCCACCTTTTTCCCTTTCTTCACGAGCGCGTCCAACCGCGTGATGTGTGGCAGTTTGGCTCCCGTTCGTCGGCAGGGGCGGTGTCAGACAATGGGCTTGAGCCGGAAAACACCTGCCAGGGTGGTGTGCCGTGCCAGATGCGGACGCTCGAGGTTGACAAACTTGGCATCTCCGTGCCCCAAGCCACATCTGTACCAACAATTACATGGTACTCGGCACAACTGTCACAATCTACACTACTCCGTATGGATACTAATATAGTAGTACCATACGCCACACACTGTGAAGAAATCGCCCGTTCCAACGGCGCGTTATCCGTCTGTGCAACCGCACCACGAGCCCCGGTACCCCAGAAGTGGGATTCGTCACATGGCTTTTCTGGATAATCGACGCCAATCTCCCTTGATGTACGCAGTACGAACAGGACAGGCAAACGAGCAAACGAATTCAACAGCCTTGGCTTCTCTCCAACGGCCAGACACGCACACCCCCCAATTCTTGACCGGAATTCTCGAGCGTTGCACTCCCAACAGCCTGTCACCTCTCACCCGCATACGCTGCCAACGACTTATGGTCCCGACAGTCCGGTCCGAAGCCCTCCGGTCGATGTAATAGGCCCAGAGACGAGTCCCACGTTCGTATCCCCACTCGTTGTCATCGTCACGATTCCTCATTTCTTCAACACCCCCTCACACCAATTCTCTTCACATCCTTCATTACCGACCCCTGTCCCGTCAGCCCCCTCGGAGGCTCGACAACAATGGCCAGCCTGCGAATTCACCGTTCCTGCGTCGAGAAAACAAGCAGCCCCGGATTCGGTTTCTTGTCGTCTCGTCGAGTCCGCCTGTTTGCTGCCACACAACCCTGGTGTACCGGTCGAAGAATGTCCGCCACGTCACTACCCTCCCTCCTCCCCCCATACACCATCTCCAACACTAACCCAGCCACGCAGCACCACGGCACCGCCCCCCCTTCTCAGCCTCGACTTCATACTGTTGCTCACTGTGACAAGCTCGGTTTCCCCCAGAGCAATCATCGACTAACAAGCATTGGAGTCCGACCCTGTCCATACACAGCCAGAGACTCGGGCAAGCCCAGCCGCCCAACCGTCCCCCCAAACGTTTGCTAACGGCAGATTCGGCGACACCTATGAATAACTACCTGCATGTCTCCTCACGAGGCTGTGACAGGGCAGTCCTGCGAGCTGCCACAGATGGGGGAAATCTGCCCAGTATGCAGGGGCTACACGACAGATGTCAAAGACGCGGGCGTAGTTTGCGTCGTCTTCCAACACGTTTCCCAAGATTCACGACGCTCTTCAGCGTGGCCCCGGACCAGACCCCTCGCTCTCCCTGGGTCTCGGTTCCTGGTTTCAGCAGCCGGGACGCCGAGGAGGGGGACAATGGGACAAGAACAAAGTTCCAGTCTGGCGGGTCGCCCTTGGTTTCCTCTTGTCTCCCCCCCCTCATTGTCCGAGTGTTCTCGATGGGTCGATTTCGCGTATGACAAAAAGCGCCACGTCGTCTCGATTCGGTTCTGGCATTCCGGGATTGGGACGAGACTGCATACTCTGCGATGATGGCGAGTTTGATTGTTCTAAGATCTACTATTACTCGACTCCTCGTGTCCGCTTTGTCCGGACCGATGGGAGATGGAAACAAGACGAGAGAGAGAACAAGGAAACACCTCTATGCCTCGTGACCGGCGAATGACATGGTCGAGCAGCCGAGACCGTCCCCCCCCCCCTTGAACCCCGTCTCCCCGCAAGCGTCGCCTCCCTTCGCCGATTCGTTGCCCCCATCGTAAATGCATGTAGAAAGAGAATACAAGTTCGTATATCATAAGATCCTGCTGGAACGACCCTTTTTCGGAGGTACTGTATATCAAACGTAAGAAAATCAAAACAAGAGAGAGAGTTTGGAAATAAGAGATTTTGCCCATGTTCGGGCTTCAATCGATTCTCCTCCCACCATCCCTCCCAAGCGACGATCGTGTTATCTCCCTTTTGTCACTCGCCATAGCCGTAGAGGCCAACTCCGTGTGGTTTGCTCAACCCCATGGTCCCCGCCACCGTGTCCCATTCCGTTGACCGTTTCTCGACTCCCATAAACACCAAAGACCCAAAGAAACAAAAGGCGTTGACCGGGTGATGGCAACTCAAGTACCGTACCCTGCGCTCGGATATAGAAGTAAGAAGTTGAAAAAGGAAAAAAGAAAAAGGCACTGTGATGTTTGAATAAACCCCCGACGTGAACAAGCAAACACACCTGTGCTGCTTGGCCTCTCTGCTCACCGACACCAGCCACCACACCACACCGCTGTCCCAGGAAACGACAAACTCGTATCGTCTCGGGGCATTGTACATGATGTTTTGTTTTATGCTTTTCGTGATGGAAGAAAGAGGTGGATAGGAAACGCAGAGAGAGAGAGAGAGAGATAGGATCGGTTTTGACATTTTAAAGATTACACACTAATAACCAGATTTTTGTGTATTCCTCTTTTTGTAGCCTTTTTGCCCCCCGCGTCTCGAGAAAAAGGGGACACTGATTCGTCCCGCAGAAGAAAAGTCCCAGCTTGAAAAAAAGTTGTCTTGGCTCTACCTATAACAGGGGCCTCGTGTTGATGAAGAAGACGAAGAAATGAAATACGAATAGAAATGTTTGGATATCAAAAAGTCGTTAGAAAAACAAAAGAGAAAACCTGCATGGCGTTTCTAGGAACGCTTTCTTTCGTAAAAAGGGGAGAAAAATGGCACTGAGAGCAAGATTCGAATCAGAGGCGGCTGTTTTGGATGGCTCGCCTGCGCTTCTTGCGCTGCTCTGCGGCCTCAAGCTGGGCTTGTCTTGCGAGGCCTGTTGATATAATTAGTTATGCACAGACTCGTATAGTGGATGGATCGACTCACCAATCTTCTCGTACTGCCGCTTGTGCTCTTCAGAGACCCACGAGTAGGTGATGGCCCGCTCGGGGTGCATGGCCAACAACCCAATCGAGTTGTTCATCTTCTTGCCCTGCTCCCTGACGTCGCACTGGAACGTCCGCGGGTTGTCGTCCTCGTCAAAGATGAACAGGTTGTTCTGATCCGTGGCGGGGATCTGCTTGTTCTTGCGGTAGTACACGCCCTGCAGACCCTGGGGCCCGCGCTTGTGGCCCTTGGCCGCGTCCTCGGGGAAGATGGAGGCGTACTTGGCCTCGACCTCCTTCCAGGACAGGTGGTGGTCGACGCGGAAGTAGTCGATGAAGTCGACTTGCTGGATCGTGTACTTGACGTTGCACCGAGATCCGGTGGGCGATCGGCGCGGCCGCCGGCTTGGGCTGGAACCGGTGCGCATGGTGACGGGCAGGCGTTGCAGGCGGCGTCCCGGAGGGGATAGGGGGTTGCGGTGGCTGAGTGTTGGTGAGGGGAGGGCGTCTGGGTAGGCCATGGGGGGGAGAGGCATGCGGTAGGCGGTGGGCGAGGAGATACAGTCGAGGCGGGTATCCGGGTAGGAGGTGAGGGACTCGATGGAGGTCCTCCGGGGGCCGGAGAAGGAGCCCAGGAAGCCGGCACTCGGGGGTGGTGGCGGGAATTCGGCTTCAGGTAGTCTGAGATCCAGCTCACGGAGGCGAGGGAGGGTGATTTGCGAGGACGAGCTCGAGTCTTTGCCGAAGGAGAGCTGGGTGTTTACCGAAGGGAGGTCAGGAGAGCGGGGCTCGGGCGAGGAGTACTGAGAGTTGGTTGACCTCGTCATTCCTGGATCTGGCGTGAGCTTCAGCCAACGAACGGGTGAAAGCCGAATTTGATACCGTACCTTCTGACTTGACCGAGGAGAAGCTCTGAGTGGGCGAGGGGAGGGTGGGTGATTTGATGTTGAAGGAGGCCATGGAGGCCAGGGTGTTGGCAACCTCTACCTCGTGGCGCTGGCCCGAGGGCTTCGCTTCGTAGCGTGAGTCCACGTCCATCCTGTCGTCGAAGCCGAACGAGGAGAGGCTGGGGAGGACGCGAGGGACGTCGTCGGTGCGAGCCTGGGCGAAACTGCCGGGTGGCGGCAGGCGGTTGTCGTGCCGTTGTTCTTGTAAGCTGACGAACATGGTGACCGGTATCGTTGTTGGTGTTGGTGACGGACGTCGAGGTTGAGGAGATCAGATCAGATCAGATAGGACGACGATGAGCTGGGCAGATGGAGCTTATCGATGAATAATGGTAAAGGATAGGGAGGCGAGAGCAGGTGTTGTGCTGTGAAGGTATGTTGATGACCTGGAGCTGAAGACGGGAGAGAGCGAGAGACGAGACGAGTCATCGACAACAGGTCAGACCCTGATTATCAAGTTCTCGTCCGACGATGGATCTGTGTCTCTGTTATAGCTTTTTCCTCTTCTGTGTCTATCCTGCCGGGCAAAGGAAGGAAAAGAATAAGAAAAAGAAACGCCAGGACCCTGGTTGTTGGACGGGGTGGTTGAGTTGAAGACCAAGTTTAGATAGAATGGGCTTACATAGGTAGTATAGCTCCAAGCAAGGGCCCCAGAGGTAAGGTAGATCCGGGTCTCCGCTTGGGGAACGAGGGGGGTGTGTGAGAAGAGGGCGTCTCTCTTGACAGGCGAAAAGCCGTTTCTTATTTTTGATCGGTACCACCTACTCCATAGTATGGATAGCAGTAGAGTCCAAAATGCGCACAGCGCAGTGTTTAAAAAAGGGTAGATCCATGGCATGCGCTCCATGCACGTCGCTCAATCTGTCGATTCTGGCACCTGGGCTGGCGGCCGAAAAGAAAATGTCTGTCTGTCTTGCCCCCGTTCCCCTCTGTCTTCTTGAGGAGGGTGGAGAGGAGGAGGGGGGGGACACTGAGACCCGAACCCCGGTCACCGTCTGGGGAGAGGATGGGCCACCGCTTGAATTTGTGCAAACCGACACCAGGTACATTGAATGCATGGTACGGGCGTTATGAATGGGGGTGGTGGGAATCATCATATGTGTGTGGTGTGGTGGTGTGTGTATGTGCATGTAGACGGGCAGGCAAGGCAAGGCAGGCAGACAGGCGGGTTCATAGGCAGACAGACAGACAGCCAGACGACGGGCAGACAGGAATATGGATTATGAGGTAGCAAACAAGGCTACGGGCCCTGTTTGGGAATGACGAGGACGTGGTCCTCGCGTTCGCGCTCGCTCTGTGAGACCGACGGGGAGGCGTGGGAATGGGAAAGGAGCGCCCGCAGGTGGGGGTTACAGGTTCGCAAGGGAGGATAATTGCCATCATAGTGTTCGTAGCCTGTACCCGTAGGCCGTGGTACTATTCCATGAGAGAGCAACGGATCCGTGAGGGAGGTATTAGTTGACGAAGGCAGTTGATATGACGGGCGGCGGGTGTGTACGGCGGCGCATGGTAGGCGGGGGGGACGGGGGACGGGGACGGACGGGATGTGATGAAGAGGTGTGGTGGTGATGAAGATGGGTGGTGAAGATGGTGATGGGTAGGTAATGGGTGATGGGTGACGATAGATTGATCGTGTCCAGTATCCGTACCTTGAGGCGGGTACGTACCGAACACCCTCCGCCCCAGTTCAGTCAAGTGCAGTCCAGTTCGCCCTCAGCGAGGTTAGGTAGGCACCTACTGTATCCATACATAGGTATCAGTCCCTTCCCCCAGGGGAAATGGCTACGCGAGTGTTGTCCGCCTCCGCCTGCCTGCCTGCCTGCCTGTTTCCTACATAGTATCCGCAGGTGCCCGCCCGCCTGCCTGCCCGGAACGCAGAGTCGACAGCGGCGCGGATAGTGTAGCAGTGAACGGATACATGGTGGTATTCGGGTCCCGTCCTGCACGGCCGATATTCTCCTAGGTACGGGATGCGCTACGCCTACGGGGAGGTATCCGTACATCAAAAGGGAAGGGGACCCGCTAGCGTGCCCCGAGGTAGCGTAGTCTTAGATCGAAGCTGCGCGTCACAGCTCGACGTCGCAGTGGTTGTTCGGTGGTGGTGGTGGTGGTGGTGGTGGTAATAGGTAGCCCGTACCTAGCCGCCAAGCTGCAAGTTCCGCTGTCTTCCGGACGTAGCAGGGGACGAACAACAGACGATTTTTCTTGCTGACGGTGGATTAGAAAGTGGTAGTAGCAGTAGGTAAACACCAAGGGGTGGGCTGGGCTGTGTGGATACTCCGTACTTAAACGATGAGCAGCAACGTGTGGAGATGTGTTGTAAGTAGTAGTATCCGTACACTAGTATCCGTAGTGTACGTACACTCCGGACCCTTGCCTCCTTTCCAAGGTATGTGAACTGACCCAGAATGCTAGCGATCTATTGCCATGTGCGTTGTTTTGCGTGATGAAGAGCAAACTCTTCTCTTTCTCTGATCGTTCGCTTCGTAGGTACTGCTGTCTTCGTATTTGCCATCGGGGATAGACCAGAAGAAGATGACGAGAGGCAAGAAGCATGACACGGCAAATCGGACAAAGCAAGCCGAGTTTTTGGAATTGGAATGTGTGCCCTGCGAAATCCGAAATGCGAAATGCCATTCAAGTGGCAAGTCGGTGTGAGTGAATGAATGAATGAATGAATGAATGAAGAGGAGCACAATTGTGTTTTTGCTTTTCCTTTTTTTTCCCTTCCTTCCTTCCTGTGCGACTTTGGTTTTTTGATCAGTGAGTGGCCTCTCCTCTCTGCCTGCCTCATTTGCCGTTGGACCAACACGATCTTGTCATTGGACAGCCTCGAGCTTAGGGGGCCCCTCCCGGGTCCGAGTTGGTCCAGTGTTGGCCCTGGCAAGAAAAAAAAAGTTGCAACGGGAGGTTAGGTACTTTGGGCAATCCGTCTCCTCGTAGTCGAACAAGGCCCCCCGTGTAGTGTATGAAAATAGAGGGTCAAAGGATTTCGGTTGGACCATTGTCGTCCCGAGATCCTGGGAGCGAAGCGGGGGACCTAGCAATGAGCAATCCAGTAACACCTGGCAAGGTGTTACGGATACTAGGTATGGAAATAACAACTTCCAAAAGATCCAGCGTTTACGGAGTACGGATACCGAGGATACGGATAGGATACTGCTTGTTGCTTGCTGCTGCTCCTCCTCCTTCAAGCATACTCACAGACACGACACCGACAAATAGTCCTCTGTAACAACTCAGCTTCCCATGTCTGAGATGCATCTCTGATCGGGGGGACAGAGACACACACACACACGCACATACCATAGCAGGTAGTACGTCGGGTCCCGCTGGTGGGAAGCGATCGATAGGACGGATAGATAGATGGGATAGATGGCTGCCGATTGACGGCCACGCGGTAGTCGTCGTCTGCAGCCGCCTTACCGCCGCCGCTCAAGGATCTGGGAACACGGTTTGTGGGGCCGTCTGTCCTTGCCCAGGTCGAGACTGTCCCGTTCGATTCCTTGCGGGGACCGCCCGGTCACCGTGCCAAAGCCGATCGATACCCTGTGCGAAACTGAGGCTGGATGCGCTCATCTTGACGCTGGTCCAGGGTGATGGGGGTGTGTGTGAAGGGGGTGCAGGCAACCTGTCTGTCTCTGTCCGTCGTTGGTGTGCTGGGCATGTACGTATGTATGGTACGGATACATATTCCGTACGCACACTAGCAGTATCCGTACCTGGTGCAATTTGCCCAAGGCCGCACTATGAGCGCATCTGGATCTTCACCATGATTCGACTCCTCAGGAATAAGAAAGCGCTCGCCGCCGCAGATTTCCATGGCCAAGTCGACGGATGGCGGAACGCTGTCTTTGTCTCACTCGAGACCCAGGCTCCGACACTCCACAGTCCGACCACACCATACAACGCGCGCGCCCAACACAACGCAACGAACGTCCCTACATATACCATGTGTGGGCTAATATGGACCTCGTAACGGCCGGCCCTTCGACGACTCCGTCCGGGCGACTGTCACCGTCTGCACCCGCTGCCTGCGCCTGCGTCTGCGAACCCTCGGCGGGCGGCTCGCTGTGTGGCCACCGCCGCCGTGGACCCTCTTCACCTTTCTTCTTCTTCCCGTCCCTTCCCCAAAGGTTCCCTGTCTCGTCTGGACTCTTCACCTATCTCGAGCGCCCTCCGTCGTCAAGATTCAGGGATCATCCTCCCTTGCCCGAAGCCATGCGACGATGGCTGGGCCGGTGTGAGTTGCATCGCCATTCGCCACGACGCACCTTGCTTTCTTCTTCGCGCTGCGCACTCTCCTTTTCTTTACCGCTCTGTAGGCCTAGCCAGACGACCGCTCATGCGTAATATCTCTTCGACTTCAACCATCGGCCGCCGACCCTTGTCATCGCTTGGTTCTGGTTGGGCCACCTCCAGACTATTCAGCGTGTCGTGCGTGGTTCTGCAAAACACACTCGCTTTCTTCAGTCTCGACGTGCTCATCTCGCAGCCTTCTCATCGCAGCGAATCGTCCGGCGCGAAAAAAGCCCACGCGCATTCGCAGGACTTCTCCTCCCTTGCCGTGACCTCTTCGACGACACCTGAAACTCAGGTCGTGGTTGGGCGACCTTTGTGCCACCCCACGTCGAAATACCTTGACGCAAATCACCTGCTGGAAGCGGACAGAGGCGCCTTGTTGACGGAACGCAAGCCACGAGGTGTCTGTCAGTTCAAGTCACGCCTGTCAATGCCGTTGCCTGCGTCTTGCTTCGGCGCGCTCTTCTCAGACGGGGGGAGGGGAGGCCGTTGAGAGCCGCTTCCGGCCCCCATCGCGGCCGCCGCAATATCTTGGGACTGACTTCCCAACTCTGACAACTGCAGATGCTCGCGCCGGACCGGCGTCGTCTGCGTTGTCAATATTACCACCCAAAAGGCTTCGCCCTGCGTTGGGTGGCTATTCATCATTCTTTTTTCGCGTTTCCTTTTGGAACCGGTCTGCGAATCTAGCCAGGCCAATGCCCGTCGTCAGATTCCGAAACAGACAAGCTTCCGGCTGGGTCGTGGGCGTGATCGACAGAGGCATGCCGCCCAATGAAGCATTCGTCTCTGGCCGCCCAGTCCAATCTTCCGCCATCGGGATGTGCCCTGAGGCTGGAACGAGGTTGGCAGAGGCCACCCACACCCCTCCTCTTGCTCTCTTGGGTTCTTTGCAGTAGGCCCAAGGCTGTACTTTCCTTTCCGTGCGAGATGCACATGCGTGTTAATCGAGCCTACCATCCCCCGTCGTACACATGTCAAGACGTGTACTCGGGGCCTGGTCCATGGCGATGCCCTTCATGAGAAGGACGGTGAGCGCGTACTATGTATTCGCCCCCTCCTCTCGCAGGCCTATGGCTGCCTCCTACGGCCACCGCTCTTTCGACGTATGTGAGATGATCATGAGCTCCTCGCCGGCTGCAGCTTGGCGGAATGATGGTGTTGCGTGGTTTTGAAGCCCAGGCGACCACCTGTGGCCCGCCCCGTGGAGATCTGCCATCTCAACAGGAACGCTCCTCGTTGAGAAGCTGAGTCAAATAGCGGAAATCTACACCGCCAGGGAGACGATAGACGAGACAGATCCGAAGATGATGACTAGGCTCTCGGCGAAGACACCTGACCAACTAGCCGGAAGGCGCACCCGGCACCGATCGGACCCCAACTCGCCGCTCCGCTCCATCGAGTAGCAGCACCCATGAGGACGGCAATCCAGAGCTGCAGGGGTTGACAGTTGGACCTAGGCCCGTGCAATCGTGTAAGCGTGCTGTTGTTGTTGTTGTTGTTGCTGCTTCTGTTCCGGCCGGCCCCTCGTTGACGACATTTTCAATTCCTGGTGCCACTCTGGGCAAAGCTAGGCGGAGCAATAAATCGAACCGCGGCACGGCTTTGCCAAGTAGGGCTTTCTTCAGCACAGCGTCACACAGATCTGACCCTCTTACGTTGTGGGTTCGTTCCTCCTGAATGGGGACCTTCCAGGGCTCCACGAGGGCTCCAGTGGTGAGAAAGACCGAAGATGAGGCGGCGGCGGATACCTCAGCGGAAGCACTTGCCACTCTGTAGTGTAATGGTGTATAATACGCAAGAGCTGCATGGTGATAGGGAGTCAGCCGATACCGAGAATTCGCCAGCGAGCCCCGCGAAGGCCACACGGGAGCCAAGCTGTCAAGGGATCGAGCGAGCGAGCCACCCAGGCAGCGGGAGCGGCGAGACGCAAGATGCAAGCACGTCAGTCGTCTTGCATGTGCTCATGACACAGGATAGACATTGGGCGCCAATGGCTGATTTCTGGTACGAGATGGTTTCTTCAGCTGAAGCCGCCAATCTCCAATCCAAGACGATCGGAGAGCGAGTCGTCGTTCGGCGCGAGAGCTTCACGGAGGGGGGCAATTCGTGGACTGGAGCGCAATCAAAGGCGAAGTGCGACGGGCGAGCGTTGAAGTTGGACGATGGAGCCATGAAATGGTGTGGCAGCTGTAAGATGAAAACGACAGGGGTCTTTCTGTCATGGATTCGGGGCTAGCCGCTGCGTTGACTGGCTCGCAGATTTGATCCAACCCAGTCCGTGCCAGAGACATGCAGATGATGCATCCCGCAGCAGCTAGGAAGTCTATCCGGCATTAGCTGCCATCGTGTATCGGCCGCAACGCGGGTGGTGCGGATCGGTCTCTGCTCAGGTCGCAGAACTAGAACCTGTCGCAGCCTCGACCCCTCTGGACGCTGGAGCCAGATGCGAGGAATTGGCCGCTGGAAAAGAAGAAGACAAAAAAGCAATGCTAATGACGAAGCGCGCCGCCAATAAACCTGTTCCTAAAGGCGATGATGACCCGCAGCTCTGCGCGGAGACTCCTTGTCAGGTCTCACTCTTCCTTCCACCACCACGCCGAGGGCAACGCCGGCGTCGACTTGCGACGATTTGTCGTCCGCGGAAAACGACTCATCGCCTGAGAATCTCCTGAAGAGAAAATCGGGGTGTCAGCTTTGTCTCGAGCACAAATCGACGGACAGTCAGTCCTGGGGGAGGGAGGAACCGGGGTGTGGTGTGTGTGTTGCTGAGGAATGAGATGGGAGGGAGGGACCCCCAGTGTAGTGCCAGTGGGCGGCGGCATGGGTTGTCGAGTCTCGGGCCCTCCCCTCATTGGCAGAATAGACGGGAAACGGGGAATCCATCTTACCATCCCCTCTCTTCTCCTCCGCTCAGAAAGCTGCAATCGCTGTCGAGTTCGCATACCCACCCACCTCCGACTCCCCGACCGTTTCTCCACGAGCTGGTGTCTGTTCCTGTTGGCTGTCAGTTGAAGAACTTTGAAGCCTGTTGCCCGAGGATGACGTAGGGGTGCGAATCCTACCGTGGTTTCCTGACGTTCGTTCCGTTGCAGACGGCGATTTTCTCCGGTACTTGCTCAGGCCACAAGTGAAGGCTCGGAAGTCTTCCGCGTCGATGTTCTCGGGCATGACCCCGGTAAGCACCCGGCCGAGAGCGATGATGGACGCTGCGTGCGAACACAGGACAACTGCGCGCTTGCCCTCGGCATCGCACTGGTCAATGATGGCTCCGACGGCGGCAGCCAGGCGATCGTGCAATTGAGCGATCGTTTCTCCCTTGCGGGCGGGAAACACTGCGCTCTGATACGTCTCGTCCATGTGACGGAACATGGGCTTCAGCACATCCGGCGAGGCCGGCGTCGGGTGGTCGAACGGGGCGGCCCCAAACCACTCGCAGAGACCATGCTCGGGACGAATAACGGCGGCATCGCTCTTAGCGCCAACGTGGTTTTCGCTGCGCGCGAGCTCGTCCTCCTTGAGGGAGACGAAAGGCGTGATGGTCTGCAAACAGCGGTAGAAGGGGCTTGAATAGACGGCGTCGATTGGAGGGTCGACCGTCAACAGGTGGGCGCCCAGTTCCTTGGCCTGGTCGACGCCGTGTGCCGTCAGGGCCGGGTCCGCGGGAATTCCTGTCGGAGAAGGGATTGACGCCGTGTAGCTTCCCGTTGAAGGGTCGACAAGCCAGTTGGACCGGAACTGGTGAACGCCAAGGCGATTGTCAACACAACAGGTTCCTTCAACTATCAGCAGCAACAGCATCCAGACACGCACCCGCACACGGCGGCCAGCCTGATTTGGCAGTGAGTGCAGTGCGTGTCACGGTACGATGCCCACACCTGCCGCACAGTTGCGATGGGCAGGACTAGGGCTAGGGTATCGTGGTGGTGAAGTGAAGATGCCGGCAGGCTGACTGTTGGTGTTGTCACCCCCAAGGAGAAAACATGACCTGGGTAGGTAGCACAGCATGCTGCTGATGCTGATACCGATACTGATGCACACAGCCTGGGCTTATCCTCGTCCTCGTCTACTCTTCACGCCCGTTGGGAACTTCTGGGCCCAGAGCGGAGTCGGGGACCGGGGACGGAGGCGGAGACAGAGCCGGATACGACGGGGGGCGAAGTGAAGGGGGAAAAAAAAATACAAAAGAACTTACTCCATGGCGGGTGATGTAAATTACTTCGAGAGACATGACGACGCGCGCGTTGCGAGTAGCAACCACCCCCGGCTTCCTACGTAGGATGGACCGGGCTGGACTTGTTGGAATTGGGCTGCGTGACTGACAGAAAGGCACGAAGATGGAGCTCGCCTAGGCGTGTCTCCGTATCACTATCCGTACTCGGTATGCGTAGCGGGTTGGCGGTTGCTGAATCGGTGTCACTGCCCGTGTTGGTTCCGGGATCAGTCGCAATCAAAGAGTCAGGATGGATTGGACGGGACGAGATCAAAGACGAAGACCGGACCGGACTGGACAGGTTGACTGGATGGAATTGGGGGGGGATGTGATGGAAGTGGGAGGGGAGAAGTTGGTAAGCGGAAGTGGAGGGTGGAGGTGGTGGAGGGGGGGAGGAGGAGAGACGGGACCCCTGTGACGATGTCGTCCAACTAAGGTGGGTGTCTTGAAGAATCAAGAAGCCCGGGCCAGTTCCCCGTGTCCAGTAATAGCGAGTGTGTGTGTGTGTGTGTGTGTGTGCAGAGCCTGTCGCCAACCAACTGCAGTCGCCCTGCCCTGCCGAGGCAAACAACGGTCGACCGACGGGCACAGGCACAGTTAAGAGGATAGTACGGAGTAGTACGAAGTACCTCGGTACCTTGACCTTGGGCAGCACCTGCCGCGGAAGGACATCCAGCGCACCGTGTAATGCGCCAAGTGGGGCTCCATCCTTCAGCGCCTCATGGCAGATGGACAGGGGGGGAAGGGGAAGGGGAAGGGGAAGGCAGGCACCCTCGGAGGGGGCTGGCAGGCGCAACTCGTCAAACAGTCAATACACCTGGACACCTCCCGCGACGAGACTGGACACTCGCATCGTCGTGGTGTGGTAAGATGGTAAGCAGGACACTGACCGGGACACTGTAAAGGGTTATGAGGGTGGTATTCCAGCCAGACCGGTCAGAGGTCCCCGCAACCTGGAAGAGTGCAGGTGACAGATCTATCTGCACGTCGGAGCCACAAATGTGACAGCCAACCCTCCCCCGGGATGCCATCCATCCCATCCCATCCCATCCCCCTACAGAGTATCCGTAGTCGCCTCATATTATTATGCTCGCATCCGTCCCGTCACTGGATGGACGTGGCTTGCGACTCGTCCGACGTCCACGCCCACGCCCTCCCGCTTGCTCGCCCTTCGCTACAGACTACACTTGGCGTGTACCGAGTACACCAAGGGACGGAGACTTGACGCACCATGCCAGGGTTTGCAAATCTCCGCGACACCCTTCTGCACCGGGGAACCGTGATTCTGCAGCCCGTGTACATAATCATGTCATGAAGCCCTGCCTGCCATCGAACCAAAGCACGACACCTCGTCCAGGGAAGAACGCGTGCAGATAAGCCGCCCAAGGAGCGTCATGTCCGCCTCGACCCGACAAGGCAGATGTAAAAGAAGACAACCCAACACGACACCGACACGACACAATACGACACGCCACGACACATCAAACCGAGCCGAACCCCCTCCATCTACCCATGTGCCCAGAGCCACCGTCATCCTCTTCCCGTGCGTGCCTAGTGGTAGCTGAGCTCCGGATTCGCCCTGAAGTTGCATCGACATCGGCACTCGGGCACGGGACACTCGACGTGTCTCGCGAACCACTTTCTGGCGTGGTCCAGGTGCAGCACGTGCTCGCACTTGAGGCAGAATGTTGGGAAGTTGGCTGCCATCCATACGTCCGGCTCGCCGTTGAGCTCCGGCCGGTCAGATCGCGGGACCCCTACCACCTCCAGGCACACCACGCACCGCGGAAGGTGTCGTCCGCAGTTCGGACAGCTGATTCCCGCGTTGATGCTCGTCGCCATGAGGGGGTTCCGCGAGTCGGGCGCTCCCGGCGGCGGTCCAGACCCAGCGAGCGTCGTCTCGGCGTCGCAGTACACGCACCGCAGCGCGATCTGTCTCGATGGCGGCTTGATCGTGGGCCGCCCTCCTCGCTTGCTCTTCTTGGTGCTTTCCACCTCGAACTTGGTCCGCTGGAGGAATGCCTTGTGCCGTTGGAGGTATGCTCTGTACGCGTTCCTCCAAGCCAGGCATCGGTAGTCGTCAATGTACCGCGGCGCGCAGATCGACATGACCAGCGTTGCCGTCTGGTAGTCGTTGAACTTCTCCACGTACTTGGCGAAAATGTCCACCAACTTGTCCGTGATTCCCGTGAGGACAATCCCCTCAATGTCTCCCGTTTCGACTGCCATGGATACCTGCTCGTGAAGCCATTTCGTAAGCTGTTCGTCGTCAAAGTTTCTCACGGCCACGTAGGCACGGTCTGAGAGTGGCAGTGACTTTTGGTTCGCGATGGCAAACCAGTCTCCCGTGGCAATCAGCGACGAGATTGCTCTGAGATACGGGTCGGTCTTTGACGCAACGGCTTCGTCAAAGTCTAGCTGTTCCTTGCTGAGCTTGTCGTCGCTCTTGCCCATGAGCTGCAATGCCAGCGAGACGAACAAGAGCTCCGGGTGTGTCACGCTTGCCGTCTTCAGAATCCGGATTGCCTCCTTGGTGTCACCCTTGAACAAGGCCCGCGCCGCCGCCATAGTATGCGTCGTCGTAGGGTAGTCCTGGCCTGGGTCGTGTGTTGCTCCCCTGGCTTCGTGCGCCGCCGTGTCCCCCCATCCACAAATGTCCAGGCACAGCTGTCTGTGAAAAGGCTTCTTGGTTTGGATTCCCTCGTATTTTGGCAGGCGACGCTTCTTGCAGATGCTGCCGACGCACTTCTCCCATAGCTTTATCTCGGGCACGGGAACTGCCTCGGGAAGTCTGGACGAGGGCTTCTGGCCTGAGTTGAGTTAGTATGCGGTCAAGATTCCACGTTGCTTCCGTACATACCCAGATCATTACACCAAAGTGTGCAGACGCCCATGTAACTCAAGTCCAGGGGTTCCAATTTCATGCCACCGTCGTGAGCAGCGTCCTCCGCGTCTGGCTCACATTAGCGATGAATCGTGAAGGGATGATCGACACTTACCTGCAATCCAGTCCCATACAAATCGCAACCATGGGTCGTCGGAGACGACTGCTCGATTTACGTTACAGTCGAACAAGTACTTCTCCTTTGCTCGCAGAAGCATGACATGGTCGAGAAGACACTGTGACTCGGTCGACAAGCCTCGAGCTTTCAGGGGCAGCGAAACAAGAGATTCGTGCATGTGGCGACAGGAGACTGGTCCGTCAGTTGACAGAGATAGCTGGGCGAGCGAGCTGGTAGACTCTTCCAAGCCCGCGCTCTCGGTACCAATGGCTTCGGAAATCTTGGCTTTCTCCTTGAGATTGGACCTCAAAGCCCGCATCCTCTCTGCGACCGTTTTCGATTTGTCGAGCGATGGCGGAGACCGGTCCACGGTGCCTACCAGCTTACTGTTGAGATCCGCCGCGGAAAACTTGGACTGTAGCGTTTTGTCGACAATGGACTGGACGTCGGCCTTTTCGGGACCAAATATGGCTATGTCGGAGAGCGCCTGCTCAACGAACAACGGCCCGAGCATATCGGAGCATTGTGATTGCTCAAACTCCATGACGCCGTGATACGGCCCGCCCTCTGCGTCTTGTCAGAGATCGGTCTCGTGGGTGACACACTCAACATACCTTCGAGTCCTCGATGGGGCGGTTGCCACGGTGTCAGTTTGTACAAGTAATCAGACGTGAAAGACGGTTGTTCGAGAATCTCAAACGTTCCGTTGGCACGCAAGACCACGAGTCGTGGCTGCAAGACGTTCGAGTCAAGCGTGACCCAGTCGAAGGAGACGATTCTGTCGTTCTTCCTTGCGCTGTCGCCGTATTGAATGTCCATATCATGGGATTTGTGCACCTCGAGGAGCTCAGGGCTGCCTTCGAGAGCCATTTCGCGGTGCGTGAGCTCCTTGTTCATTTTCAGTACTTTCAGTTGGCCGCTGCGCGACAGCACAGCGAGGAGACCACGCTGGTCTCGGCAGTACCGCAGCGAGCGGACGATCGAGTGCTTGCTTTCGCTCAAGCTCAGATCATCGTCTGAGTCGACAACTCGGTCCAGCCTCAGGGCGCCGCCCCACGGAAGATCATCTTCGTCAACAGCGCCGAGATAGGATGGCGAGGCAACAGGGCGGGACGTTGCCCGACGATCCCAAATCATAATACCCGGCTGGTCCAGGGCCGAGGATGCGAAGTAGTTCTGGTCTGCGTAGTCTATCGCCAGGTTGTTGTTGCACTTGGTCTGGAAGGTGACAACACTGCCGGGATCTGTGACATAAGGTTAGCATTCAAGTCGTGACGCAGCGCAAGACAATGCCTACCTCGCAGGTCATGGATGCGGAGCCCCTGGGCCTTGATACCAACGACCAAAGTCTTTGGGTTATCCTCAAAGAACTTGACACTGGATACCGAAACACTGGGCTCCAGGCGATATGAGGGCTCCGTAAAGGCGGACAGATCCTGGGGGAAGCCTTTGGCGGTCTTGTTCATCGACGACAGCCGGTTGACGTCCCAGATGTGAAGGCACTGGTCCATGCGCACTCGATCCAAGCCGACGGCAAGGAGGCCTTCTGTGTTGAAAGCCACCGCCTGGCAGGTTCTGGTCATTTTGAGGTTCAGCTCGATGTACGCATTGGAGTTGTCGTCCATCCTCAGGAGATTGACAACACCAGTCTGCGTGCCCACGGCCAGGAGACCCGGCACGGTGGGCGACCAGTCGTAGGTGGTCAGCGTCGGGAAGTCATCGTGCTTGGAAAGCCTGGTGTAGTCGAACCTGCTTCTCTGGGCGAGGCCGTCGGGTCTGTACAGCTGTACCACGCGATGCTGCAGGTTGATGTGGATGAAGCTGTCGAACCCCGGGATCTGGGACCACTTAATGAGCCCAGGCTCCGGGCGGTCCATGGCGGCCGCACGCACCTGAACTGCAGCGCGCTGATTTGAAGCGTTTTATCGGAGGCCGTCCTCGCCTTTCAGAACCGTGTCGAAAGTCGGACTCGGATCCTATACGCGCCCTCTCGGCAAGGTTGGCGGAGGTTGGTATGTAACCCGTGGTATGACGCGATATGGGTCAGATGAAATTAGAAACTGTCCCTGGCAATTCGATCTGATGAGGTTTCAGCTGCCTTTAACCTATAGGCGAGTATTTCGGAAGCTAGAGGTTCCAACGAGGTCGGCACAATATCGAGACTGACAAATCTCAACTCACTGAGGCGCGAGCTACGGCATGGCATATGGGGAGCTTCGCTTCAGCTCAGTGAGCCGTTGGTGTAATTGGGGGCTGCCATTGGCTTGGGCGGCTCTGCATTTACGCTAGTCCCAGAATGGACTGATAAGCCTCAGGTGGGGTCTGCAGCCTCCAGACGACCGATAACGAACTAAATTTTTGGCCATCGTCGGCGGATCGGCAAACAGCATCTCGCAAACTCCCAACCGCCAACCTGTGATACACGGCTGCCACTCGATCATCATGGGCACGAAACGATCGCACTCCGAGGTCGACTCGGACGTCGCCATGCAGGACGTCCCCGAGCAGGACCAGCGCCACGACTCACCCGAGGCCGACGACGGCGAGCAGCCCGCGTCGAAACGGTCCAAGACCGGCCCCGATGCGGCCAAGAAGAAGCACAAGGCGAAGCAGGGCACGGCAAACTGGAACAAGACGCGCGCGCGCACCATCCGGAGACTGCTGCAGAGCGGCAAGGAGCTGCCGGCCACGGTCCGCAACGACCTGGAGCAGGAGCTGGGCGCGTTGGAGGAGAGGGTGGAGGACCACTCGTTCAAGAAGAAGAGGAGCCAGATGATTTCAAAGTATCACATGGTCCGGTTCTTTGGTATGTTTCTTTTGAAGGCCACGGCATGCGACTCCGACTGACGAGCGGCTTTTAGAGCGGAAAAAGGCGGAGCGCCTGCTTAAACAACTCCGCAAAAAGATCCAGCAGTCCGAAGACCCGGAGGAGAAGAAGCGCCTCGAGAACGAGGCGCACGTAGCCGAGGTCGATGTCGCCTATGCTCGCTTCTTCCCGCTAATGGAGCGCTACGAGAGTCTGTACCCGAACAAGGACAAGAAGGGCGATGGAGAGAGCGAGGGCGAGGAGAAGCCCGCCGACGAGACGGACGAGAAGAAGCCGTTCAAGCAGCCCAAGGCACTGCAAGCCCTCCACGCCGAGCGGCCCAGAATGTGGGCGACGATCGAGAAGACGCTGCCCGAGGGCGAGGCGGCGCTGTACAGGCTACGTGACCGCAAATCCCCGACCGACGCAGACGCCAGCGCGTCCAAGAAGCGGCCGGAGCGGCCGGTGAGGAAGCAGGCGGACACGAAGGGCAAGCCGGCATCAGGACCGGGATCCGGACCCGGCAGGGTCAAGAACCTGCGCCCGCAGGAGCAGCAGTTCCAGAAGGACAGGACGCGGGGCCGCAAGCACGAGGACAAGGGACGCAAGTACGAGGAGAAGGGGTTCAAGTGGAAGACCCCCGTGCAGCAGGACGACGACGAGGACGACGGCACGGGCTTCTTCAACTGAGGCGGGCTCGAGGGAGAAGAAGAGCAAAAAGTTGTGGTGTTTAGCGTTTACGGTTTTTATGTATACCCGTTAGAGGCTCATGGGATATCTGTAAATTCAAGCGGAAAAGTCGTCCTCTTCAGAAGCCCACGGTGTGTGTATGTGTGCACATTAGGTACCTAGTGAAAGACGCAGATGGCTATACAAGGCACCTGCAGCCAGTCGGCCAATCGGCGCAGACTCCCTGCAGAACCGTGTACATGGTGGATTCTGTCCAAAGTTCAGCCAAGTCGACAAACACGTCGAGTTAAAACAAAACAATGGAACCCCCTTGATTGGGGAAACTCTTTCAGCGCAAGGGACGAATGATTTCCTAGCGGTTGTAATTTTACCTCCTGGTTTCCGAGTCGTAAAGGTTGATTGCAAGACGAGTCACGAGGTAGACCGGCCTCCTGCATGGAACTCGAGCTCGGCCACACAAAAAAAAGGGTATCGGACCAAAAGGGTAGGTAGGCAGGCGCGCATGATAAAAATGCAGCCCCCACCTGCCGCGGACAGGCACTGTGAGAAGGGATGTCGTTGACTTAGACTCCCCAGACGCACATAACTTCCACGTCGTCCTCCGAGCATAAAGAAGCACGCCAACCTCAGACGACGGCCTGAAAACACCGGCCTTTCTTAACGAGCTATCGATACCGGCGATCTAATCAATCATCCATAGAGGCATCGATTCACCCGCCCAACCCCATAGTTATCCTCATCGGCCCGTCATCCCTACTGAGACAAATATCTCTCACACCTCCCCGTTCCCGCCATGTCGAATCCGTCGACCAGCGGCTCGCCCCCACGGGAGAGGGTAGACTGGAACGCCCTTAAATCGTACATAGCGGCCAAGGAGGCCTATGAGACGAGAACGGGCGATCCCGCGCCCCTGACCGAAGATGAGTTCGCCGCCATCGCCGTCCTCCTCCGGCCCGCCCCGCGCCCAGACGCAGACCTTGGCACCAGCAACTGGATAAGTTTTATCAACCGTAAAGCGCCCTTTTTCTTTCCTCTTTCCGTGGCATCTGTCGCTTGAAAACATCGGAGAAAATCCCATCCGCGCGAGACCAGTGTGCCCCCTCCACCTCATAGATCCCCTCCTCGTTCTTCTCGAAGGCACAACATGACTAACACGTCGCCCCCAGACTTCCTCCAAGTCCGTCGCCAGACGGTGACCTTCAGGGATGAAGCACGCCAGGAACCTCGTCTGGGCAAGTCCCCGGAGCTGCGCTGGGCCTGCTTCCTCACGTTCGACGCGACCCAGGACACGTTCCCCCGGCATGGCTACGGCACCCACTCAGACTCGCCGAAGAGCCCGGACTTCACCCGTAAGCAGGACGCGAAGCAGTACGCAGCCAAGTCTGCCTGCCAGTGGCTTATCGACAACGGCCACATGCTCCCTTCGGGAGAGCTTCCAAAGCAACATAAGCCGTTCGCGTCACCCGCTTCCGCTCCCGCTTCCGCTCCCGCTCCCGCCGCGTCTAATGCAGCCTCCGTCTCCGTCTCCGTGCCAGCCAAGAGGTCTCCCCCGAGGTCTCCCCCAACAGAGCCGTCCGGCACCGCCGCCGCGCAAAAGCAGCAGACCCTGCCCACCAGAGCCTCTCCGTCAGGAGATCCGGCGCCGGCGCCGCCGCCGCGGCAGAAACCTGCTAAGAACCCGCGAATGACGTCCCCTCCCAAGCCGTCGGGCTCTTCGCCGCCCGCACCCGCGTCCCCCTCTAGGGTATCGTCCTCTCCCCCCTCGTCCACTAGCACGCCCACGGCCGGCGCGGCTCTCGGCGGCGACGTCTCGGAGCTCCCTGCCACGAAGCGGGTCGTCGACCTCGCGGGCCGACTCAACCTGCCCACGCCGCGCTACATCCTCACCGAGAACCCCGACGTGCCCGGCGGCGACTTCTGGAACGGCCGCGCCGACTTTGACTTACACCCGCTCATCCCGGACGGTCTAGGCACCGTCACCAAGGCCTTCACTAAGAAGGGCGCCAAGGAGAAGATGGCCGAGGGCGTGCTGGACTGGATGCTGGCGGAGCTCGAGAGGAGGGAGGCCAAGAGGAAGGCTTTGCTCGGGCCGTAGTCCGGCACGGCTTTGCTCGGGCCATAGTCCGACACGGTGGCGGTTCAAAAGTTGGACAAGGCAGAGTGACGTGACTTGTTTTCGAAGCGTTGAGACGGGCTTCAGGAGGACTTTTGTTGTTTTTCTTGAATTACCTGCGCGAGGGCTGTCTTAACCACTGAGGGAGTTGAGGATCATGCACACACGCTACGAAAAGCACTGATGGAGTAATCTTGTCATTTCCGATCGTGTCATTGGAAGTCTTTTTCCTCGTTTCGGGTAGGCCTTTAGGTATATATCTGCTGCCTTTTTTCAGCAATACAGCTGTAACCGTGTCATTCATCGTCCAGCCTTTACACGTCACCCCATGTGCTGCCCTCTCAAGACCGGCCGCCCCGTTGACCACCCCGTCCGCCCCTGCCCCCTGAAGGCCCCTTACCCGGCGGCCGCCTCATCTTCAGCCCCTCCGGCAGGTCCGCGACCTTCTCGCCATCCCTCCAGAGCACGCCCACGGGCCCCCTCTCGTCCCGCGCCCTCGCCTCCTTGAACAGCCGGCACGGCACCGCGCCCTCGGCGTCCCCCTCCGTGAGCACCACCCCGTTCTCGCTGACCCACCACTTCATCCCGGGCTCCTCCCTCAGCGCGCGCTCCACGTCGACGTACACCAGCACCTCGGCGTCCCGCCTCATCCCGCTCACCACGCCCCTCTCGTCGCCCGGCAGCCCCGTCGCGAAGTGCACGTGGTTCCGGCCCATGCGCCTCAACCCCCCGGACTCTTCGATCTGCCTCCAGAAGGCAAAGTACGTCCCGTGCACGACCATCTCGGGCACGTTGCCCGCCTCCGCCGTGATGGGGGTGAGCAGGGCCGCCGAGTCGACCTTGATGCTGTGCCCCTGGTTCGCGCGGATCAGCCAGCGCGAGGGGTCGGTGGAGGCCGTCGTCGCCTCGTCGTCCTGCGACCCCGCGGGGCGCAGGGCGAAGCGCTGCTTGTCCGACGTCGTGACCGCGGCCTGGATGTCTTCGAAGGTGACCTTCAGGGACTTTATGGGGCCGTAGGCGAGCTTTTTTTTTTTTTTGTCGTTGTCAGTTTTGCGTTCCACAGTCCGCGTGAGAAACGGCGTCGCGATGGAGAAGAAGAAAGACTCACCACCTTGTCCAGGGGAGCGTACCCGCCCTCGTCGAGGGTGATGCCCGCGTTCTCGGCCTGGTGGCGTAGCAGCTTCGACAGGGCCTTCGAGACGAGGACCTCTCTGTTCTGACCTCCCCCTCCGCCTCCTCCGCGGCCGCCCCTGCGACCGCCGCCGCCTGATCTCCTGCCCTGCTGGGCCTTGTCCTCGACCGCCGCGGCCGTCTCGTCGAAGCCGTCGGCCATTTTCGCTCTTGCTGTCGAGCTTGACGGGATCTGTGTAAGACGGGTGGTAGTAGTAGCAGTTCCGGGCTTGCGTTGCTGCTGCAGCGTTCGTCGAGCAGTGGAGAAGTTTGCCAACGGAAATATGGGGTTTGCTGCCGTTCGCAGTAGCCTTGTGGGTATTCTCGTGAGAGGGGAGATGGTGGTGGGATTTATAAAAAGACGTAGACCGCCAGCCGTCATGGGGGAAGTGATGCGGCAGAAGGCCTGTCGAATATGTGAGATGAAATGTGAGTGGTGAGGTCCGGGTAAAGCCTGGTACATACATAGGTCCCATGCAATGCCCCGCGCGCCTGAAAGAAGAAAAAAAAACCACAGGGTGTCACAGTGTGGCTTGCTGCGCAGGTCCCCCGCTTCAATCAACAACCCTCTCACTCACTCGCTCACCGTCGCCGGATGAGTCAAACGTCAGGCTCAGTCCGGCAGCATTGTCTTCCCATCCCGAACATTATTCTCCCAAATTTTTCAAAAGAAGTTCGAACGTGGCTCAGTGCCTATGTTTATCCCAAGAACCACCCCAAAAGTGGATGAGCTGCCTGACGATAGTAGCCCTCAAGCTTCGCGTGACTCCCGTCATCACTCTCAAAGTCGAGGCATGTCACCAGAGTTGTATTGTGCTCTCGCACGGATCCGAGTCTAGATCTCGGGACAAAGCGCGGTACACTATCAACGGTCATCGATCCTGAAAGCGGCCCGCCACGTGTGACAAAAGTCAATTGACGGGTCAAATCAAACACCTCAGTGGCCCGTCATCTCTCGATACTCGACGGATGCAGTTCATACATTAACTTTTCGCTGTTCTACCATGTCCTAAAACAATGACCAAAACACCTCGATCGATGGCATTCGCCTCGGGATGAAGACCCTTCCTGTCCCTGACAAGGACCCAAAGTACGGGTATTCGACCATACGCGCCGCAGCCTGTCTGCGCCGGCCCTGTCCCCAACGTTTTGTCTCCGTGTATGGATCGCTCAATATACAAATGCTCCAGCTTCCCCCAAAGGAGCCGGTTCAACAGTCAGCCGGCCGTCCGTCGTTGTCATACAAATACAAAGTGACAAGTGCCCAGCCCATGCATGCGGTGTTAATGCCAAACAAGAACGACGCCAGCGTGAAAAAGAGATCTAATGGTACATTCATCCATGTGGGTGTCATTCGTCAAGGCGTCATCGATAGCTGCCTGCCTGAGCAGCGGTCGACGTGTTCGTTATCGTGCTGTCGCGGTTTGGCCTGCGGGTGATGCTGCTGGCCCGGTTCAGCAACGATGTATGGCTGAGTGAAAAGTGTCGCGGTTGCGACACGGTGGGCTGCGTGCGTTCTTCAGTCGCCTTTTCAGTTGATGAGGGCACGTCGCGTTCTGGGGTTCGTTCCAGATACCGGCGTGTCGTGAGAGAGGGTGTCGAGGGCGCAACCAAGCGGGAGGTAAGGGCGGAAGCGCCGAATCGCCTGCGGGGTAGGGCAGAAGAGGCCGGCGACGCCACTTCGTTCGCCGCAGTGTGAGGGTGGTAAGTGTGAGAGACGGCGCGTGCCGGTGTTTGCAGTTCCGTCGCGGCCCGAGAAGGGGCGCGGAACCGAGGCGCGTCGTCGTCGTCGTCGCCAATGGTTCCTCGGCGGGTGCGGAGCAGAGAGGTCTGGCGACCACTCTCCTGACGGGGCGGTTCTTGGCGAGCATTGTCGCGGGAGTCCTCGGGCTCCTCCGTGCCTGCCCGTCGCGTTCTAAGGAGCATCGAAGATCTCCGGCCGTCCTCGGGCTCTTCCGTAACAGCCCGGCGGGTGCGGCCAATGAAGAGCGACGATTTACGGTGGGCGGTCTTGGTACCTTCGCCTGGGGTAGAGGGGATCGTGCCCGGCGGCAGCGCGAACCTAGGGCTGGGCAGAGCGCTCGAGCTGAGCATCGTGCTGCGTCTCTCCTCGTACTTGGACAACGCCCGGGGGCTGGTAACGACGTTGACGGTAGGCCGCGGGAGCGTCTGCTGCTGCGGCTGCGGCTGCTGCTGCTGAAGCTGAAGCTGCGGGTGTTCTGAACCGAAACTAGGTCGTCGATGACTTGAAGGTGCAGAGACCGCCGTGCTTGATGTGCCTGCAGTAAAGGTCTTGACCATCGTGGGTGTGGAGGGAGCCGTTTCCTTGGGGGTGGGTACGTTGACCTGGATGGTCTTTTCTCGCGCAGACTCCTCGCTCAGTGCCAGTACCAGCTCGGTCAGACTGCGGCAGATGCTGTCCGCCTTGCGCCTCAGCTGACGATCAGTCAGATTAGTTCCCATGCCGATGGTGCTGGCTCCGCTTGATATCGGGCCGGGCTGGCCTGCGGTGCCCATCATGTTGGCAAGCGCCAAGGCCTCAGTTGCCGCCGTCTCGAGAGCTCTCGCTACCTCATCGCTCAGGAACGGCTTGGACTTGTTGACGGCCGAGAGGAGAATGGGCTGCTGCGTCTCCCTCTGCGACGACGTCGTGCTGATGGCGTCGCCGTTCGGGTGGCTGCTTCCGGACGTTCTCTTGGGCGAGGTCGACATGGTGGTATTGGTTGCCGTAGGCGGTCGCTCGTCGGACGCCCGAGACATCGCGGCACCTGATGTGGCCGGCAGCTTGCCAGTCAACTCTAGTCGGTGGATGCGCGACTTCAGGTCGTCGAGCTCGTCCCAGACCGTCGATGGTGCTGTCGTCGATGCCGTTGCGGTGGACTCTGTGCCTTCTGCCGCGTTCCCTGCGTCCTGGTTCGTCTCGTTTCGCGGGGTTTCGATCGTCTTGGGCACCAAGGGTGACGAGTTGTAGGTGCGCGTCTGGCCGTAAGAAAGGTTGGACTGCCTGTATGCCGAGCTCCGGGCAGAGTAAGGGGTGTTGCCGTCGGTCAGTGAAGGCCTTCTTCGGCCGTAGGGCGAGCTGTCCAACGGATCCTGGAAGGTAAATGAACGGGGCGTGTTTGCTGAGGAGCGGGTGGCAACGTTGAAGGTTTTGGAGCGACCCAGGTCCTCGCCGGGATGTACTGAGGCAGGGCGGTCTCGACTCAGACCGGAGCGGTAGGCAAGAGCGCGTGCCATTGGGTCCGCGACACTCTCGTCCTCCGACTGGCGTGCGCGTTTCTTAGAAGTCTCCTGCTGGTCGGAGAGACGACGACTGATCTGGGGCGGGGAGGTAGGGTGATAGGACAGGGGGACAGCTGCCGAGAGGGGTCGACGGTGGGAGAATCTGGTAACTCGGGCCTGTTGGTTGATGTCAGTCAGGTGTCGGTTGTCCGGGGCAAACTTTGTGCTCGCATCAAAAGCGCCACGGCGCGGCTAGCGTCGCCGGAACCTGAATGAAATGATGTCGCGCGCTAAGGGCGCTGGACTGGGTGGCATGTTGGAGAAGGGGGTTGGGGGTTGAGGGGGTGTGGAATGCATGGGCGCGCGGAGGGAAGAGCGGGATGATGACCCAAAAATATGGAGATACAACAGCGAACAGACAGCAGAGCACGGTCGTCTGAAGGGCGCTAGGAGACATGCCGAAACAACAGGGCAAAGCTGGGAAATGGGCTAAGAACTTACTATGGCACTCGATTCTTCCGGCGGCGCAACGTCTCCGGAGCCGCGGCGCGTGGGTTCCTGCCTCGCGATTTTCATGAATACGTCACCGGTGGTGTTGTCGTCGTCGACGATATTGGCGGGGTTTGCCGAGTGCGGCGGTGTCACACGCGAGAGATCATCGTCAATCCTGCCCTCGAGGGCGCGCAAAGTACGGTCGCGCTGATTCGAGTCGGCGTAGTCGTCGCCGAAGTCGAAAGATCGCATGATGGAGGTACTGCTGTCGAGTCCGAGACTGCGACGAGACCCTGATGACCGAAAGGATCGGATGGGAGCGACGCGGACCGAGGTGGTCGAGGCGGCGTTGGATGGGGCTCTGAAGGAGATGGGAGGTCGCGACGTCACTGATTTTCGCTTCTCATCGGTCGGGCTCGAGTTTTGCAGCGTCTTTGGCAGTATCAACTCGCGCTGGCCCTGGGCCCAATCCTTGGTGGTCCTTGTGCCGGGAGAAAGGTCGTCGCTGGCGTCGGAGGGGTGGTGATGATGGATTTCTAGAGGCGGGGGCGGCGACTCGACGTCTGTCGCATCTGGCTCGCGGGTTCGAGATGCGGCGCTTCTGCGCGTCTGTAACCTAGAGGCAGGGGCAGATGTCTTGGACTCGGCGATTGATTGCTGTACGATGACGGGTGATCTATCCGGGTAAGAAGCGGGCCGCCTGGGTGAGATGGCTGGAGTCGCAGGGGTAGACTGCGACGCGGTCTGGTAAGTCGAGGCTCGCGATCGCGGACTGAGCTTCGGAGTCGGTTCGGGCAGCTCGTGGATGGGGCTGGATATCCTAGGCGAGAGCTGGCGATGGGAAGGGCGACGATCGTGGTGAAGACGAAGTGAAGTCGGGCGGGCGGATTGGGTGTGTTGGGTGGTGGCGGCGGCGGTGGTGGTATCGGACGAGTTGGGGTGCTGGTGTGGCTGTTGCGACAATCCGACGTCTGACGTGGGTGTTATGCTTGTTATTGTTGTTGGTGTGGAGGAGGAGGTGGTGCCAGCAAGAGCGGGAGTGGCAGCGGCAGCGGCAGCGGCAGCGGTAGCAGTGTCAACGGCAGCGTTGGCAGTGGCTGCGTGATTGGTCGCAGGAGTGGCAGTATCGGTACTGAGACCAATTCCGATTGCAGTGACTGCGGCAGCGGGAGAGTCGGCGTCGTTTTCGTTGGCAACCGAAGTTGGCGACACGGGAGACGGCGGGATGTGCTGCTGCTGCAATAACAAGGGGAGAGCCAGACGTGGGGATTGGTGTTTGTAGTCGGCGAATCGAAAGGCCGGTAACTTAGACGAGTTGTGGCTTTGGCGGTGCGCGTGGTGAGATGGGGAATTGTTGGCGGTTGAGTCTGCCAAACTTGTGGTTGTAGCGGGAGTGTGGAAAACAGGGTGCGAGTGTGAGGATAGCGAGGAAGGAGATGCAGACGCGGACGCGGATGCGGAAGTTGACGCGGATGCTGAAGCAGAGGCAGAAGCAGAAGCAGAAGCAGAAGCAGAGGACGACAATGTGGGATTCAGCGTCGGGGCATGGCCCGCAGCTTCGAAACCGGCCGTTGCCATGTTCGCGTCTCTGGAATCCGCTTTCGTTCGCTTCGATGCGCAGCACGCAGCGCGTCGGGGGCCAGGGCTTGGAGCGTTGTATTTTTTTTTTCTTTTGCCCTCGTCTTTTTTTCGTGTTTTCTGCGCTCCCCTACCACCTGTATACCCTTACTTTAATTTTGGTCGCGAGTGCGGGTGCTTGCTTGGGGGTACTGGGTAGGTGCTGGGTGCTGGGCCTGCTAGTGTAGGGTGCTGCTGGGTGCTGAATGCCAGGGAAGGGGGGGTCGCTGGGGGATCCCGTTTCGCCCTCTGTCTCTGACTGACCCCGGTCCACACACACACACACACACGCGCGCGCGCGCGCAGTGCGCACAAACACACACCACTAAAGGTCGAGGCCTGTTCTGTTAGTGGAAAGTGGAATCCACCCACAGCAGGTCGATTCCTGGCTCGGCTGCGTCCCAGGGGAGGGGGGGTCGCCGTGTGGTTCGTGCGTCTGCGGCTTCGTTTCCGTGGTAGGGTTGTCGATAGCTGTTATCGTTGATTTTTCCGCCAGAATGATGGAAATGAGGTGCCTGTCCGTCTGCTTGTTTGCTTGCTTTTTCTTGTTAATTTTCTTTTCCTCTTCCAACTTGCACTGGAGCAGATGAGATGCTGCAGATTTGTGACTCGGAGTGGTGGTCGTCGGCGTTTCTTTTGGTGCAACGATTCGATGTCTCCTGATTTCGCAACGTCTCCGTGGTGTTTCCTTCTTCCAATCTCTGTTGTTCCGTTCCGTTCTGTTCTTCGGCGGCGTTGTATTACCGTCGGTGACCGTTTGAGCGGATGGGATGGGTCGTTGCTCTTTTTCGTTAATTAGGAATTAGCAGTGTGTGAGACACGAGGTAGCTGTCCGGGTTGTCCATCAGAGATGTGCCTGGAATGTTGCTGTCGCCGTCGGTCTCGTATGCGGGTATGCGGTCGCTCTTCGAATCCGTGGAAGACGATTCGCCGGCCGTCGTGTTGTTCGGGTGAGGCGTGCGTATTAGTCGCACAAGCTTATTGGGGTAATCGTGGCTGCAGATGCGTAGGGAGCGGAGGTGGTGAAGAATCGGCAGGCTGGTCGAATCGAAGTATTATACCGAACGTACGGAAGTAGGTGAGGTGGGTGGTCCGAGGAGAGGACGAGGACGCCGGCACTCAGGCTGGGCAACACGGGATAAGTCGTTATAGAAGAGGGTACGGAGGGTGTGAGAGAGTTTGTGAGAAGAGAGAGAGAGAGAGAGAGAGAGAGGTGAGGAGACGTAATAGGAGGAAGGGGGGGGGGAAGAGAGGGTAAGGAGTGCGGAGGATGCGAATTAGTTTAGTATTAGAACGGTAGCAGAAAGGAGAGTCGTGAACAAATGCGGGTGACTGCGAGGGGAAGGTCGTTGGGTGTGTCTAATCCGGCTCAAAAGACAAAGTCTGGCCCCAAAAGAGAGAGTGATGGGCAGGAAAGGGAAGGGAAAGGGGGGGTTCGCAGTCGCAGTCGCAATCGACGGGAAAGGACAAGATGTGACAGGTTTTTAGACACAAAGTAAAAAGATCAGAAGAAGGCGAAAAAGCGATGGGAGGAAAAAAAGGAAAGGGTTGAGAGCAGAATCTGCACTCTCGTCACCTCATTGCGTATTGCGGGTTCTGTTCTGCTGGTGGTGGTGCTGCTGCTGCTCTACACACTATTATTACTGGAGCTACTACTGGAGCTGCTGGAGCTGCTGGAGCTCTCTCTTTCCTCGCTGTCCTGTCACACTACGCAAGAAGAGGCTAAAATGCAGCTTGGACCCTTTCTCCAGAATCCAGTCTGTGATTCTGTCACTCTACAAGAAACTGCAAGTTAGTCGGTGGCTTTGTGGTGTCAGTAAGCATGGCATCCACGATGGCGGTGTGTACAAGTACTTACCTGCCCATTTCTACCCAATGACAATGTACCTTCGTTGCCTTCCACCTGGTTCCCTGGGCTTGTATCTTCGTACCTGCCATATTACCTACCTGGCTACCAAAATACCTATCAAAAACACCAACACGACCACAACCACCGCCTCTTCACCCTCTCCTTACCAGCTCACAACACCAATGGAGGTGTCGACTTGTTTTACTTGCCACTTGCATTTGCATCCGACGTGCATAACGCACGTTTCGCTCCATCTACATGCCTTCTCGATCCAACACACAGCACACTTCCAGGTCGATCTAACGTCGCCTCGAGACGCTTGATGCTCTCTCTGCCCGTGCGTTCTTCCTCTCTCTCCCTCTTTCTCAAATCCTTCAGGACTCCGGCACCGACTGCCCTCCGGCACCAAGTTGGGCTTGTCTCTCCCGGTCAGCCCCTGGCCTGGTCGCCGCTGCCCATGTGGTTCAGCGGTGGCTCCCGCCGGTCCACCCCGGCCACCACCAGCTGCAGACATATCATCGACATCCACACGCGCACCACTTGAGCACCGCAGAGGCGCCATTCACCACCACCCGACAGCCGCCAGCGAATGTATCGTGGATACCGACCACGCCGAGCCCCCCAACGCCGTGCGGATACTCCGTTCAATAGGCCTGTCCGCCTGCGGAGCGGGCCCCAATCACTATCAACAGCACACCGCTCTCTGGTCTGCTTCGCTTTGCTTTGCTCTGCCTGGCAACGGCCCGCGAGAAGGGGATGGATGCTGCCCGCCCAACCGCCCTCCGCATCCCAGGCGATATCACCCAGCCCTCTATCGCTCGTCGATTCCTTCCTCCTTCAGATCACCACTACCAGTGTCTCTACGGATAGTCACGACCAACCACATTGGCTCCCACCGGTTATTGCAGGGCCCCTAGCCTGTTTGGACGGCTCTCATTCCCCTCGACAGCTCGTCCGGCCAGAGGAAACGGCCGGCTTTGGCTCTCTCCCTCTCTTTTCGCTGCCAACTCGCAGTCTCCAGAACCACAATCGGGTCTCCACCCTTCAGAAAACAAAAAGGCCAAGCCCGGTTTGGTGGAGAGGCCGCAGGGAAGTCCAGCACCTTAATCTGGACAAATGAGCTGCGAGGCCAGGGATGCACGGCTCTCGGGCAATACGCCTTCAGGGGTCTTGTGAACCACTTGCAGCTAGACAACTCGACGAGGCTGGTTGGTCCGGCAGGAAAAGGGGATGGCTTGCCGACGACTTCAGAGCCAGACGGCACCTTCGGCCAAACCACCGCCTTTAGTCGCCCTTAGTCCCGCCCCGGATCCAGCTCTTAGGGAAGCCCAGCGAGGTCACAGGCCAAGAGGCACTCGTGTCTGTCTCAGACATGGAACACGCAGCTGACCCAAGAAACACCTCGCAGAATCGAATTCGAGATACCTACGGATACACACCACCGCTGTGTTTCGCGGTGGGAAGTGAGAGAACAGAGGCGCAATGAAACCGAGAGTAGGGCTGTTTCCACACCAAAGATGCGCAACAAACTTTCCCTTTCCACCCGCGCAAAATAGGGGGCTGGCTGGGTCGGGATCAAAACAATGCGGTAGTTCTCGACTCGCAGTTACCCCGGCTCCGAGCCCACACGCAGAGGAAGGCGAGATGTGATCATCCTCTGCGGATGATTGGGTCCATATGACATCGGGCTCGTAGCTCCCACTTCGCGGGCAGCTGTCCCAAACACCAAAGTGTTGCGTTGGAATGAGACTAATACCAGCGCCGAATCGACTGACACCTGCCTGCGGCCTGTCAAACCATCTCTCCTTTGTCAGCTTGCGCTCAGTTCTCGTCGGCCAATTTCTGTTGCTCCCAAGATGTCCCTAGGTACTTCGATGCAACCACCTACGTTGGACAGGACGAGGCTCGAGCTCTTCTCCTCAGAATCCACCTTATAATACGGATACATGGTGCGCGGTCATCGTCGCCCTGCCGGTTCCATCGACCTGAGGTTAGCAGTGGGCCGCCTGGCAGAGCTCGATGGAGTAGCATTACATTACAGAATGCAGGCCCCCAGGAATGCAATTGCAAGGGGTCTGCAAGTCATCACCAGCAGTGACAACTGTTCCAACGTGCAGCAGAACACCCGCCACCGTGATATCTACGACATCCTCTACAGACGGGCCTCGTTGTTGCTCGAGCGTACGCTTTCACCTGCCTCATCATCTCTCTTGACTGACGAGATACGACGCAGTGTCAACTGGGATCTGTTTGCACTCATTACGGCATGGAGCCGCTAGTTGCGCCGATCACCCTCGAGGCAGGGGATACGAGACAGGGTCTCGATCAAGACAATGCGCGCCCTGGGCATACGCTGCGGAAATTCTTTTCGAGAGGGCCGGCGATGTCAGAGGCCACGGTTCGCTCAACAGAATGACTACCAAGGTTAATGCTGGAGATGCCCTTGAGAATAGCAACAGGACGCAAGTAATGGACAGGCTGCCGGGTGCCCCTCCTGGCCCCAGTCAGGTGCGGCGCGGGCGGGAACATCAGTCTCGTCACTCTCACGGACGGGTGAATCAAATCCCATTCGCCAAGGGGCCCCGGAAGCCTTGGGAATGCAGCATCAAGAAGGGCGGAATACCGTTGGAAGCTCTCGGCCGCCCACGTTACGGATCGCGACACCATCGACGTCCAAGCCGCCCCAACCCGTCTACCACACCAAACAATAGATGCGGTGCATTTTCCCACTCGTGCGACGCTCAGCGAAAGTTTGCTCGTCCGGCCTTGATACACTACGGCCGCCCTCCGAGCTCCTGCCGCCCCGATGGACGATGGAGGACTCCTTCTTTTCATCCAGCAACGACAGCCGTCTCCCCGGGCTCATAGCGCCAGGGATGACAGCGGCATGCACGGCCAGTCATGTTCTCTGCGCCTGCCATTCATCCCAGTCCCGCAGGATTCCGTAATAACGCCAGACAAGGATCTCGGAGGCACGACACGTCCGAGTGTGCTGGCATCCTACGCCGTCAAATCCGATCAGGTTGTTTAGGAAAAAGCAAACTCGACCTCCACGCCGAGATCTTCATCTGCGACAGTGATCAGATGGCGTTGACAGCGTTGTCTGCTGCTGCCAGTGCAATTTTTGCTCCCGACACAGCAGCCCAGCCTGTCCGTCTACCCCTTTTTCTTGCCTGATATCTCGCATCCTCATCTGAAGCCGTTGCTGCGCACGGATGAGCCGAGTCTCCGCGTATGAACGACTCATTCGCATCCCCCGCCGCTCCATTCGCTGACAGTGAGCTCTCCTCTCTGCCCAGAAATCAAGGAGATTGATAACCATGTGGAGTAGTAGTTCGCCCATAGTAGAAATCCTTTCGCGTCAACAGGGGCTCCTGCAGCCGCACGGCCTACGAGTCCAGACAATCGCGCGCCTCAGCCATGATCAGTCAGCGTTTTGTCTTAGCAATTTGACCGGGGTTGGACATTCCTGGGAACACGGCTCCGACCTCAGCTGTTCTCGGTCGAGGCTGCCGGGGCAATGTCGCAACGATCTGGGTCGGCTGTCAGGTCAGACGGAGACGGGGACTTCAACTAGCACGCAATGGCCCAGTTCTCCTCCCCCAAGACTGTCGGCTGCGGTTCCGTGAAACAAAACGCCCCATTCATATTCCGGCTGATATGTACCAGGACAGCACTTTGGCCGAGCCGCACACGATCTTCGTTTGGTCGACATTGGGACACTATCGACTTTCGAAACGAAACGTTTCTCGGGGTCTGGGCTCGCCAAACTCAACCTCTCCATTATCCGAGAGAATCAGACGAACACGAGGGCGCAAGTGGCCAACTCGGTCCATCTTGACTCGGCCCAGGCGGATAACGTTCTGCTTCCGTCAGGCAGATCCCCGTATCAAATCTGCCCTACCGGACGGCGAGGTGGGCAGTGCGGCTCTGCCCCATTACCCACGCTGGCTGTTCATGGGTCTGGGCCGCTGCTTGAGATCTCTCTTGCAGTACCGCGCATTGGGGTCGTTCCCGGGCTCCAGCTTCGTCGGGTCATTGTTGCAGCGATGAGTGGGTTCTAAATGCGCAAGGGAACAGTCAGAGCATCACGTGCCTTTTGGCTACTCCCCGTGTGGGTTTGGCCAGAGGCCACCTTCTGTGACTTATCCGGATATCACCCCGAATTGTTTCGGGTCCAAACCTCCAGCAACCCCTCGTGGGCGACGCTGCTTGGAACATCCAATCTCGTTACCGGGACGGGTTCAGGTTCGGTAAACGGAGACTTATCTTGGTCGATATCACTCATATTGGCGGTTCATGTTGCTTTTGAAACAGACTTGCACGACCACCACCCGCCTCTTGGCAGTGTGGACACTCGGCCTTCCAAGTAATCGGACGGAATGTAACTGATTAAGAGTAGATGGATATGGTTGAACGTTGGAAGAGTTCTCGGTCCGGCCCCTTCGTGCCTTGGCTCGGCAACCGGCACACGGGCGTCGATCAACTTTATCGCAAGTAGCCGGCTTGGGGTTGTTTCACAGTCGAGTGCGGTCGCTGATCTATATAAGCCACGACAAGTTCTGCAGAGAGTCGCGTGCCAAGGCCGTGGTTACTAAGTATATACAGACTCTGCGACACAACGAGCTTGGCTAGTTGCGGGGTTGTCGACGACGATTGCGAGTGCGGGGATGGTGGATCTGAGACATTCTAATGGTATCGTTCTCGCCTTGGCTGATGATGAAGAGTTCGAGGTCAGATGCGTGAGGCTGTGCTGTTTCCAAGTCTATCAGAGGATGGATGGCGGCCTCGGACTCCTTTCTTGGGCTTAGGAAGCCTGAGACGATGACTTGGCAATTTTCTTACGAGAGTTTAGAGTGTAGACTATTGCAACTGGTTGGTATTCATCTTTGGCGGCAGACGTCGAGAACCAGATCCTCCGGGTTATGATTCTAGTCCCTTGAGAGAGTTGATCACAGCTGTATGAATCCCTTCTGTGTTTTTTCTCTCTTCATAGACATCCGGAAGAGACTTCAGAGGGTCCAGTGTCACCCTTTGAAAGACCGGTAGGTTCGGCCTTCACGTCTGGAGGTGGTATGTGCCTGGTCAAATTCATGTTGTAGTCAAGACAAGAAAGACCTCATGAATGCTTGACTATCTCCACATACTTTATGGGATCCCACTCTTCAAAGGGCCTTTCACGAAGAAATGTGACGTCTGACAGCACATATCATACTAAGAACAAACATGAAGTGACACCTCGCCCAAGGACTTGATATTCAAGGGGGCCCCGTCTCTCATTCTGACACCGGTCACCCTCCAGGCCGCGAGTGCTGGTCACTCGTCTAGAACCCGTCTCTGTAGTCTGAATAACGTGGTCAGGGTGAGGGATCGTTCCGTCGGGATGAGCGAGAAGTCAACGCGGGATTCATGGAGTATCTGAATTTCAAGTACAGGCTTTCCAGAAACCGAAGCAATGCTTGTGTAAATTAGCCCCCCCCCCCCCCTGAGGAACTGGTGCGGCGCATCAGGAGATCTTCTCCGTGTTGCTGTCACCAGTTTTTGAGTCTCTAGTTCACTTTGTCTGCTGTTCACGCAAACATTGTTCTTTCGGCTGGTGCTCTAAGACCCGGTAACTCCAGGAGGTCGCCGACCTCGTCGAGACTCGGACGCCCATTGAAGGGGGGCCTTGAATGGGGGTGGTTCTTGCTTTCCTTCTTCGAACCCCCTTCTTCAGACTCGGGGATTGCACGGGTATCAATCCCAGAGAGACCGTTATCGCGCACGCGACTGTACTCACGCATCAAAACGGAAACCCTCTATGCACCGCCTCCCACGGGGGGCCACAAGAGATGCCAACGGCTGGGTTATCATCTATGGTTCTCTGCGTTCTAGAATTCAAAACGGGCCTTTCGTCGGCAAGGGGGCCGGCAACTTGTATCACCAACCTAACCCCCCGTCGCCGAGGTGTTTTTTTTTTTTTGGCACCGCGAGCTCGAGATGGCACTTGTCAACTCCAGTGAACTCGAGTCTCAAAAGTTCCCTGGGAGGGAGACGCGATCATCACAAGATAGGCCTCGCAACTCTCTACATTCGAGGGTATGGCCATGGCGAGCGATGGCAGAAGAGGAGCCAAGAACGCAGGTTGAACGAAGACATTGCTGCGGTTTCTCGGGTTGTTCTTTGATCACATGAGCCTGCCAGGGAGTAGCTGTCCCTGGCAGTTCCTGTAGAGAATTTCTCCGCAAGGCCCGTCCCGCTGAGCTTTTTCCCCTCTGGACTGTTGCTCCGTTTTGGCGCCAGCGTGAACAAGGTCAAATCAAAGCGCGGTAAGGCTCGAGACGACGTCCTCATGTCGGGCAGCCGCTTTGTTCCTGTGCGAAAAGACATGATGAAAAAGCCCGGCGCGGCGTGGGTTGTGATAGCAGCTGTCTACCTACCTATGGCAGGAAGCTCTTTTCGTCCCTGGTTTGTGGGAATACCCATCTCTCTTGTGCACTCCCTCTCGGCCCGGCAGGGTGAGGAAAGGTAGCGAGTTACACACGCCTACAAGAGCCTCTGAAACTGCCTCTGGTGCCTTTCTTACTTGACACGCCGCCAGTCAAGTGTTGCCGATGTATCGCATGGCTCTTTCCCTCTCAAGAGAACGTAATGCCCTCGACTCGAGGCTTGTCCACCAGCTCATGACCGGCCTACCAATCGTCTTCCGCCTGTGTTCGATCCCCCGGATGGTATTCGCATCAGTGATACACCGGAAGAGATGACGGGAGGCGAGGGGGGGGCATGGGGGCCAGCGATACGTTTGGCGCGGCTTCCATGCGCTCCTGGAGAGATCTCGTTGTCCTCCTCTAAGGAAGATCAGCTTTCTAGAGATGGCAGGCAGTCCTCTATACTCGCACTGCGGTGCTGTGTCTACCAAACCTGACAGCGTGCCTTCTTTTCCGCGTTTATATAGGTACCTCACATGGGTCCACGTCACGGCAGCGCAGTTCCTTCCTACCTGGAGTTCTTACCCGCAGAGAGCCCGTTTGGTCGATCCCTGTTTATTCGGGGCAGGTTGTCTAGCTTCGTACCTTCTCGCAGCCTGCTGACGATGTGCTCTTATCCCAGGGCACTCCGGGGTCAAGAGGCCGAGGCCGGCGGGAGTGAGTCGAAACGTCGCCGTCTTTGCTTTGCCTGCACTATGACCGGGACTCGAGGTGCGCGACATGGGAGGACGTTCTATCCGTCTTCTTCGTCCGTCTCCCACGGCTTATTCAGCACATTGAATACACAGCAGAAAGATAACCGTAAATCACTCGAAGATAATAGTAGATAGGTAGCCCAGCTCGCGTTCTTTTTCATCACAACAGAGGTCATGTTAGCCGCAGAATAGACACCACTGGCTAGGTATGACGATGAACCAGGACGGAACACGCGTAGAGCGGAAATCAACTTGACCTATCTGCATTAGAAGGCCTCCTTTTTTAGACGGATCAAAAAGAGATCTGGCAAGTGTTCTGCAGACCTGGATAAGCTCTCCCACGACAAGGCGGCAGTATCTCTCTGGGGGAATCATCTCGGGGTTGCTTCTAATTTTTCGTTTCGCGTCCTACAATGGGGTCTCGTCTGTTCTGCTTCTGTTTTCTTGAGACTTGTTTCCTGACATGATGCCCATCCATAGAAATGATCAAGACTTTGAATCGATCTCATGGCTGGCGAAGTTCAAGCCCGTCATCTTAGACAGTGTCTGAACTATTCACTCCTCGATACTCACATGTCAAGGGACGATCGACTGAGTGCTGTTGTTGTCTGTCGTCTCCAGGGAGAAAGGAGATTCTCCCAGGCGCCCGTGAGTATGACCCGAGAGACAACGGAGGCTAGACGCAATGCTGTCTTTCCAGGATAGGTTCTTCACGAGACAATTCATCGTGCTGCGATTCTCGGACATGCAGTCCCAAGCGTCAGGTAACCAAGGAACTCGGCACGAAGTCCCCACTAAGAAGTCTGGATAAGGTTTGCTACTCGAACGAGGCAGTGTAATTGCTTATAGCACGCATAACGCAGCGCTCTCGTGTCCCCTCTGACATCCAGAAATGAACAACCAGCTCACGTGTCCCCAAGGAAGCAATCCGGAAATGAAGGCAGGAAGTAACGAATAAACTAAGGGGAAACCCGTCCCAAGACCGTTCGAAGAGCAAGTGACGTCGAGTCTAGAAGCCCCTCACCTCTACACGAAACACCCGCAACCCCCCCCAAAGCGGAAGATCTCCAAGAAAGATTTACCTTCTCTCGTCTCGAGTTGCCGGCACACGAAACCTCTTCGTCTCCTACGCGGCGCGGGGTTGCGAGACTCGCGCAAGCAACGGGAGGAAAAACTTTAAACATATCGTCCTGACGCTTTCCCCCTCTGCTTCCATGCATAAGAGGGGTAGGGGATTAGTTCTCAACTTGACACGGGAGTTCGAAGAAAGGGAAGGTTTGATAATGTAAGCGGGCACGCGGCAAAACTGAATAGGACGAAGGAAGTGGCCGCCTGGTGAGGATGGGACGGCTGGCTTTCCTCCGATGCATGAGGTCGATTCGGACTTTCAGATGGGGAAGTTCGTCACGGCAGGCAGACCCCCGGCTCAAGGATAAGACACGATGACTGCCGTTCAGCCGGGAAATGCAACCCGCCTGCGGCGGCTGTCGAGCATGGAACCTGTCATTCTCGGATAGTTTCGAAGACGAACACCAGAGACGAAGCTGGAGGCTCTACACGGACGGTGGTCCTGATATCTACAAAGACGGAAGGTCTCGGCATCTCTACAGGCCAAGTCTTCCGCAAGGTCTGCAGGATAGAGCAAGCCTCGCCCGAGCTTAAAACCATGGCTCCATGTGGCATGTCCCCTTTCTCTCACCGTAGAGCACCTTGCGCAGTTGCGCTTGCAACTTCCGATGGAAGGAGAACATCACTTCATCCACCTGGATATCGTTAAAGCCTCCTTGCGCGCACCGAACGAACAACTACCGCAACGTGTCTGATGCATCATGAATACGATAGAGATGACCAGCGAAGACGCCAACTCCTTTTATTGATATATACGTAGAAACCAGTTCCTCAGACCAGGACTTACTCAGAGCAAGCACACATGCCCGAAGAGTATGTCGCGCTCGTGGGCACAAGTAGTGCCTTGCGTCCCTCGAATAGAGCTAGCAGAGACGGTTATGAAGAGTAAAATACCTCGAATCGTCGTATTTGTACTATCCTCAGACACAGAATACACAGAATACTCTTGCATTACTCGTCCCCGATATTCGAGAGAGGCCGCAGGGTCCGCCACAATGTGACCTCTCTAACGGATGCCACAACAGACCAACTCTCTCAGACGGCGCCGAGTCCTAACCAGACCCGAGCTTGCCAAGTCCCCTTCAGCCTCTTTGGATTTTACTCAGTGTGTACTGTAAACTCAGACAACCTGTCCAAGAAAGAGACACAAGAGACATCGTCCCGTTACGAAAGACTCGGACACCGCGACGTGGGACAAAACCTCACGCACCTCTCCGGCGGGTCATGACGGGCAAACCACAACCACCGTCGGCGACGTCGACTTCTCGAAACGCCGCCCCTCCGAGTCGGCGTGGGCATGACCTCTAGCTGTAGGTAGCTTGCTTGCCAAACGTACTTCTGCTTGAACACGTGTGTCGAAACCCCCCAGCTGGAACAACCAAAAAAGAAAGACATCTCTTTGTCGTCAAGTCCACGTGGGTGACACACACACAGCCCCCGGCCGCAGCAAGCATGGAGCAAACCAACAAGCAAACCCAGCAATCGAAAAGCAACCCACCTCGATCGGATCGAAGGCACCCTTCGAGAGAGGTCTGAAGAGCAAGTGGCCATACTGTGAAAACCAAACATCCAAACCACCTGTGTAGATCGCCCGGTCGGATACATCCGGCCGAGCCACCTGAGAAAAAAGAGAAGTGGGGCCGATCTTCACCTCTCTCCCTTCAACGGCATCCCGGCCGTCGCGATCGGCGTCGGGATTCCCGGCTTCCTCTAAGAAAACAACAGCTCGCAGGCAGCGCAAACACCACCGCACACCCGAACAGTTCGCGACAAGCAACTAACCCATCGGGCTGTGCGGGCGCATGGGCGTGGCAGAGACCCAGACGCAAAAAACTGAATCGGTGATGCAGCGAGCACAAGCCACCACGATGGCCTCAGGCTCTAGACATAGAGGGAGAGAGGTTCTAGGCCTCGACGGCCGCACCCTAAACACAGCCGTTGGCGTCGCGGGGGGTTTGACAGGCAAGACCGACTAGTCCGACGACAACGCCCGCCGAAGATGAAAAATCTCCGTCGGCCGTGGGCTTTCCGCTTCCGGTTGGGACATCGCGCGATCTGGCTCAGGAAGGTGTACAGCCCTCTTTCAAGCTGACGCCTCAGGAGGCTCGGACCATGCCGCCCTGCCGAGAGTAGATTGAGGGAGAAAGCATAGCACATTGCAGTCTTCAGTTGACAATCGACGAGAACTTCAATAGAGAAGCACTGACTCGGAGGCACGACATCAAAAGAAAGCCGCGCGGGCGCCTGGAGAGACTTGCCGGAAGATCGCTGGGTCTCCCCCAGGACGCTCACACGCAAACATCGTGGAAGCCAACCCGAACCTCGCGGGAGATTTCCCTAAGCGCCAGAGACATTGTGTGGCCCGTCGTGATCGGGTTACAGGTGTCAACCTAATCGTGTTCAGAGTTAGTTTCTGCCTGGGTGGCCGAGTTACCAGCACAGTGGTTGTGGTGTGCGGTAAGGTTTCTGCGGCACAAAGTCTCTGGGGCTTGCGGGACGCATCGCGTCTCATCAGAATGAGAGAAGAGAAAAAAGGAACGTGCCACCGATGCGGACAAATCAAAACCAGCTCAAAGTCCGCCTGCATCTGCTTGGCATCGCGTCGCTTCGCACCAGGAACTTCTCTTCGGCACAACTTGCACACATCGCACTCGTCTGCAGTTGTCGTTGCTTTTGCTGTTTTTGTTTCTTTGAGAGTCCTTTTGGGTTGAGCACTTCACGTGCACAGTCTCCAGGGCGACGCTGTTGCGGACCAAGTGGGATAGATGCTGAAACAACATGTCGCCGGTTTCGTGTCCGTGCCTGGGGGGGACCCCCCTTGACAGAGGGGCTGGGGTTTGGTTTGAGTGGTTGGGCCTGGGGGAAGAAGTCATGCCAGCATCGCCCGTTTGATCCGCAACCTCACGTTTGGCGAGAATGAGTGAGTGAATGGTAGCAGCCGCGCGATGGGATGGCAGAACGGGCCACGGGAAGCTGAGACGGTGAAGGATCAGATATCACATTCCGCCGCATCTTGAGTGCGCTGGGCTTTCGGGAAAGAGACGTAGTTTGACGATGTGATGCCGCGGTGGAATGATTGCGCTCTCGCTGTCAACCTCTGACGCGGCATATGTTCGAAACCGTCCAGGTGACGGGGCACCACACCGCCGCACCACTCGCGCTCCCAACGGCGGCCTAAGGCAAGAGAAGGTTTTCTCACGGACGCGGCAGAGGAGAAAGTCGAGACGAATCGGGAGAGGTGGGTTCGAATTCGCCGCCTAGAGCCGCAGACAGAGAGCAGACAAGCCGGGATGGCCCAACCGGACTGGACCGCACGTCGGTCCAAATCCGGCTACGGGGCCGACGAGGGCGCATGAAGCAGACGGTGGCCTTTCAGGGCTGAAGTGTGAAGACGCGTGCTCTTGCACGCGCGTGCCTGCGTGTGCGTGGTCGATGAGACGAGACGGATACGGAGGGGCCGCGACGGACGGGTCTCTGAGCGTCTTCAGCAACTCCTGTTGCTATGCGCACAGCCATCGTCGTCGCCGCAGAAGGAATAAGAAAAGAGCGAAAAAGAGCGCCAGACGCGAATGGCCCCGTCGTCTCCATGCCCATCTTCGGCAATCCGCATTGCTCGGGTCACATGGCGGGATTTAGAAGGAGCAATAAGAGCAGCGCTCCCCTTTCCCAGACGGTCGTGCCCAAAACGGAAACACGAACGTGCAAATGTGAGGCTCGGCTCGGCTGAGCAGGGCCCCTTTGGCAAATTAATACGGACTGGGGAGAGTGCCTTTCTTTGGTGGGCTCTCAGATTCTCGAGACATGGGTGCGTCGTCGTTGGTGTCTCAATGTGGGAGCGAGAGCAGCTCTGCGCGAGCCGCGGCCAGACGAGACGACGGTGGACATGAGATGCTCGAATGAAGGATTGGATCGGGCGGAGAAAATATCATGGGCTCGATATAGGTAGCCCATGCAGACGGAGCACCCGCCTGCTTCGCCCTTGTGAACAGACATGTTCGCCTGATGGTCCCAAGGACCCAAGGAACACCCTTCCCTCTGCCGTGTGCGTGCGACGGCCTCACCTTACGTGGAGCGCGATGTTGAACGCGGTGGATATTCATGTCGCAATCCGAGACCTCGAGCGAGTGATGATGTGCATCGTGCTATCCACGTCAAGGTTGGGGGGTCGACGATTTAACTTCTGTCAGGCACGCAAGTGGGATACGAGCCTGATGGGCTCTTCGTATGCTGAGATTTGGATTCGCGCGCCAAATTTTGGCTGGCGCAGTGATCTTCCGAACCCTAATTGATGAGGCTCACACCCATCCATCGTGTTGGAATGGCCCGAGTGAGCCGCCCAGCCGGTCTTGCGTCAGTTAACAGTTTTTTTTTTCTTTCTTCCCAAGATGAAGGCGGGCAGCTAAAACGCCCCCGGATTACTGGGCAGCGGGATGCAGCCAGGGGGCCCGGGTAGGACGACGGGGACGTGGTCGACATTCGACATTTGAGGGTTCTTGGACCCGTTTTGCCTCGTTCAGGTGAAGATTTCGGGATTGCAAAAGAGGTGCGTCTGTCTGGGGGACGGCAGAGTCAGCCAGACCGAAAAGGGTCACCTGCAGAGTCGCAATTTGCGGAATAGACGCCCAAAATAGACGCGAGCACGAGAGAGCGGAAATGGGCGACAAGCAAAAGGGAAGCAGAGGGTCAAAGGGAACGGGAAAAGAGAGGCTCGCGGAGAGGGATGTTCCCTGTGCGTGGGAAGGGCAGACGTGTTTGTCGGTGGTTGTGGGACAGACCGACTTTTCGATGGTCGCTGACCCCTTTATTTTGGCTGTAGTATAATCAATAATTTTTTCTTTTTGTTCCTGCTTCTTATTTAGATGTGCCGTTGGTGGCTCCTACCCTGAACTAATGCAGCAACACATCACTTGCTGTAGAAGGAAGGCATCGTCAAGCTTCGCCTGCCGCTCCTTCTAGGTACGGATAGTCTTGAGAGCCTTCGGGTTTGTTCCATAGGAAGTAGCGATGGGCAGGCCCCCACACCCCTGCCCTGCTGGTCAACCCCTGCTCTTTGGAGGTTTCTCTGCGCCTGCCAATCGTGACTTGCCGCTGCCACTTTTTCGGATTTTTCGGTGGAACCACAACACCCCCTGGACCGTTCAGGGGCCCCCGTTGTTTCAGATTTCGCCAAGACGTCGAGGAAAATAGAGGTTCAAATTTCTCTCTCTCTCCAAAGGGCTTTGGGGCTCCCCAATCCCAATCCACCAACAAAGCTCCACGGTCCCCAATCTCCAGAACGAGCAAACGAACCGCTCGCAGCCACTGGTTTCAACTTTTCGACACCTTCTCGGGAGCTCGCCGAATCACCACGCGGGCTTGCCACCTTTTGCTTGAGTTGGGCGTTCTCGCTCCTGTCTCAAGACCACGCCAGCAGCAGCAGCACCACCACCACCACCACCACCAGCAAGCAGTAGCAGCACGCAAACGTTGTACCCTGTCGGACGATCGTCCGTTGCACTTCCTTCAGCGGGGAGTTCTGAGGTGATACGGATACATGTACCGCATGCCTTCTTGCCTGCCACACCCCCTCAACGCGCCACACAAGACATCTACACTGCCTAGGTAGGCACAGAAGATGCGTTTTGGTTGGATGTTTGATGATAGGCGGCGATCCTCCTCCTTTCCCTCCCCCATCTTGTCGCAGAACCTGGGCTTGTCTACGTGCGTGCGCTGCATGAGTGCGTGCGTGAGTGCCTGTATTTTTTTGCCCATCTCATCCGCGCTAAGAGATACGGAGCTTTTGGATCTTCGATCGCGAAATTGCGATAAGCCTGTTGGTGAGTCTGAGAATGTTTTAGGACTGGGGTGGTGGTGTGCGACTGCGAGCCTGCCGCCTTCCGCCTTCCGCCTGGTCCGTTGACGCCCTGGAGAGAGAGAGGAGACGGCGAGAAACAAAAAACGGGCAGGTTGGGGCTGATCGCGCCAATCAATCTACCTGGAGGAGGAGGAGACGTAAACGGCAAAAAAGGAGGCTCTGTTCTTTGGTGTTCATCTCGTATCATTCATATCATCTGTTGTATTATTGTCGCACCCTCGATCAGCTGTATCAGTTTCTAAGCCCCCTCCATGCTGATGATGTCGACGATGACGACGGTTGTCCCCTCCCCCAAACTTCACTTCTAAAAAAGGGGACGGACGGTGGGGAGGCAGAAAGAGGGCGGTGGGCGGCCGGGCTGGAGATGGAGAACATGGGACGAAACGTGGTCACTTACCCAAGATTGACGAACGGTGAGAGATTGAATGACGGCCGTTGCACCTAATTTCGTGAGCAGTTAATATCGACTGTTATGGCCCTTTTCGCGCACCGTCAGGTGAAGGTATCACCCATGGAGCACGAAGAAGGGAGAAGAAAAAGAGAAACAGGCACCGCCCAGAACGGTGAACCGCGATTCCTGCCCTTGCCTCGGCATCTCCCATACGAGACCGACGGACGACGGGGACCGGGGCTGGTCGTTGGTGTCGTTGTTCGACGTGGGACGAGGATGAGCCTGGTTATCAGTTCCCACCCTACAATTAACGCCAAGAAAAGCCGGCCTGGTAACGTAAACTGTTGAAAGCCTGTCCCGTCACGAGAAATCTGTTTGCTGCTGCTGACCTTTCAGGCGTGGCTGGCTCGACGACCCGGCCTGACTCTTGCCGCTCCAAGGCCTGCCACGAGGTCTGCCGCCGCGCCTGTCGTTACCGAAACTTTGGAGCTTGTGACGAAAATCTCCTTTAAAATTAAACCACCACGGCTTGATGGGACACCTCTCAAAGCGGGTGGTAGCGTGACGTCGCCGTCCCGACCGCGTGTCTCGTTCCCAGCAAATATTACCAAGAAGCAGCCGTATCCCGGGCGCAAGCAGAACTGTGGGAATTATAATAATTTTCCTTCTTGCGATGTCGTGTGCCCTGACGGTGGGATAGGGATTCCCCATCTTCGGTCAGCCGCCGGCAGATGAAGCCCGCGTCTGCGTATGGATATACCATGTATGTCTTTAGGGTAGGGGGCCAACTGGTTGGTTGATTTATCTGAGAAACCAGTTAGAAAGGAGAGAGACAGAGGGAGAGAGAGAAAGAGAGCCGCAGTCCGAGTCCGTCTGATTGATCAAGGCTCCCTTCTTCCTCAGGGAGCAAGGGGGCAAGGGAAAAATCTAGATTGGGCTCAACTCCCATGCTGTGCTGCCAGATCGGGACGAGGCATTGGTTTCCGACAGATTGCACTGCAGCTCCATCCCCATCCGGAGATCCATCACCACCGCCGCAGCTGCTGCCAGATTTGGCACTGTTGGAGAACAGACGATGGCGGCGAGCCCGAACGGCTGGTTAAGAGTGTGGCTTTGTGCCGGGGGGCGCACCAAAGTGTGGCCACTGCGTTTGCCGCCGACGGGGCGCGCGCGCAAAAGAGGGAGAGAGAGAGAATAGCAACGAGAGGCTGAGCTCTTCAGGCTTCAGGTTCAGCAAAAGAGTCATTCGGGCGGCTAACGCCGAAGCGCGGAGACGAGTGGGCAGGCTCAAGGGGGTTTAGAGTGAGGGAATGGGGCTGGACCTGAACCCGCGCCTCGGGCGTGTTCAACATATGGCGGTAGCCGGTAGGGCAGTCTTGTTTTCCTTCTGGTTCTGATTCAAACTGAAACCGACGTGGTTGGCTGGAGACGGCCAACCGGTCGAGAGAATGCCGCCCGCTCTATCCCAAGGGCTGAGGGAGCGGGAAGGAGCCGTAAACATTCATGTTCTAGACTGGCGACCTGGCCGCTGAAGGCGCCGCTCGGCACGCAGGAGTCGCGGAGGCGGGCGGAAGAATGCGCATGTTTGATCGCAACTGCGGAACGGATTGATCGGCTGGGGCCATCTCTTCGACCGCAACAGCCCACCGAGATCTACACTAAGGGCGTTCTCTCTGATTCCCTCGACCAGGGAGCGAACCACCCGGCCGAGAGATTTCGTTCGGCTTTCCCGTCAGGCTTTCCCCGATGGGCTAAAAAATAAGACGACGAGAGAGAAGAATGAACTGGGCTTCGGTGGGTTCGAGGGCTGGGAATGGCGCCGCTATTTCGTCAGTTCGAACCGATGCTGGGAACGCTGAACCCAGCAACCCAGGTTCTGTCGTGTAGGCCCAGCCTTGAGATCCCACTGGCCAGTCTCTGCAGGAAGCACTGAGCAAGAGGCACCAGAGAGTCGGTATTGGGCAAGGATGCGAGATGAAGCACAGGACGCCAGGAGGCTCTCGCCGCACCATCAACCAGAGTCAGACTGCTGGAAACACTGGGGCCAAGACCGATCTGACAACCGAGACGAGGAACCGAAAGAGTCGATCACGTTTAGAAGGGGGGCCGCTGTCGCAACACTGAGCCAGAGCCAGGCAAGGGCACAATGGAGATGGGTAGTTCAACCGTCTAGGGGGCGCTCTGTAGTACTCTGTAGAGATGGGATCATCAGTCCACACGAACTAGTTCGTCAGGCTGACACTCGGGTAAAGAACAACCTTGGAAAACCTGCTTCCGGGGGGTTGTACCGTTGTAGTATACCTGACTTGTTGACAGGGCCTGTCAAGATGTATTTGTTTGGGAGGGTCGGACAAGACTGTCTGAGAGTTTTTGACTTTGAAGGTCTATAGGACCGTAGGTAATAGTAGCAACTGGGAGAGCGTATGATCGCTGTGACTCTGTGCCTACGCCGCACCGGGTCAGCAACATCAGCCGAGAGTACGTGCGTGCGTGCGCGCTTGCTTGGATGCATGCTTGCTGAGTGAGTAGTTGTAGTATCAGTAAACATGGCACACTGCATGAGTTTTGTCCCGTTTCCAAAACACGGCTGTTGTTGGACCGACCGTCGCACTCTCTCTCGTCACGCTGCTCTTCTGGCTATGACCGGAAATGAAGTAAAACGGTGCGAGATCCCCAAGGACCGCGGCCGAGGTGCGAAGAAGCCCGAAACCGCAATGGCCGTTCCTGGACCGATCCTCCTGCAGAGACGGGGAGGGGGGGAGGGGCGCTGCCGGGGGTGAGGGACGGGGGCTCCTGAGATCCATTTCCAGGAGGCTCTCTTGTCGCAGTTGTCGTTGTGAACAGCACACGCCGTGCAGTAGGCGTGGTGGCTGGCGAAACGGCGATGGTGGCGGACGGGCCTCTGAGTTGTCTTTATGTTTATTGACGCGGTGTTTCCGGGTGATGATGGTTCTGTGTGAATAGGTGTATCCGTAAGGTAGGTGTGTGTGTGTGGCTTTGCTGCGTCTCTTTCCTCCCGGCGACTCTCTGTGTTGAGAGCTCAGTCAAAAGACGACGACCAAAAAAAAAAGAAAAATTAAAATTAACACCCTGCACGTACCAAATTGGAAGGCCCGGGGCTCCCATTGGCCGAGAGTAGGCGCCGACGATGGGCTGCGCGACTGCAGGAGCATGGGCTATTAATAGCCCCTGCCCGGCCATGTTTCGCAAAACACGGTCCAGTCACGATGAAGCCTGTGGCGGCCATCCGTTCTCCACTTTCTTTTGGACTCTCCAGTCAGCGGCCGTCGCCCAGCAGCTGCGAGAGAGCGCCTGCCCCACTCTTCGAAGCCTCCCAGTGACGCCTCACACGCTACGGCTGGCGGGACTCCACCTCTTTTCGGCGGCGGCCAGTCGCTGTCAACCTTTTTGCACTACACTTGGTACCTGGCACATCTCGCAGCGGCACGTCTGCACTGTGGGTAATAGGTACCGTGCCGTAGTGTAGTCCATGTTCGCTCCTCCCCTCTTCACCAGTAACGAACCATGGCTGGGCTGCTTATATGCATCGCATGTTGGATCGGCCTCGGCCTGGACGACGTTTGGAGGGGCGTGATGGACATCTGCGGACGCCCTGTGAGAAAACGCCGCCCATCCCGATAACATGACTTCATCTACTTTGCGTCTGTTGTGGTGCGCCATACCTCGAAAAAAAAAAAAACATCAGTCGGTCCCAGGACCGGTGCTTTCCTTCACTGCCGCTTCGACGGCGGCGGCCTAGTGCAGGTCATCTCTGGACGAAGGGCCGCGCTACCTACACTAATCCGATCCGACATCCCCCTCCCCCCCGTCAGTCACTCTCTCAGTGGGTGGTGTCAGTGCCTTCCTTGCCTTGCCTTACCTTGCCGTGCCGCTGTAACGTGCCTTGCTTGCTTCCACTGCTTGCTCGCCTTTCCAGGACCTGTCCGTCCAGTCTTGGGGGCTACCTAACTAGTACACCACTGCGTATCTAGGCCAGATCTTTACCTTTCCAAGGCAAGAACCACCTCAGTGAATGCTGCGGCTGCAAATGTGCCCTCTCACTCGCGTCGTCCGCTCCAGCGACGCCAGCCCTTCTGTAATTACTTCTGACGCACCGCAACGGGGATGTGGGCTCTTCGGAGGCAGCGTCTGGGACCCATCTGCGATACGTACCTGCGGCGCTTTCCCTTCCTGGGAACACCTGGGGGCCCAGTCTTCAGAAGGTCCCATAAACTGGAGACAAAGGTACGTACCTCGCGTAAAGTACATGGGAGAAACGGTACGTACCGGACCTGCCTCTCTCGCGCGTTCTTGCTCTTGGTCTTGGTCTTTGCAAGTTGCTCCTGGTGCGGTGGCCACTAGCAGTCCAGGAAAGAACCCCTGCCCTGGTCAACCTCAGCCAGCAACTAGCCCTGGGCCCTGGGAGGGGAGGACCCTCTCCCACCACCCGTCGACTTTGACCAGCATCTCCAGGCCAGACCCAGCCCCAAGCCCAGTCCCAGTTGCCCTCGTCGACTGCTCCTGCTGCTTGCTACTGCTCCAGTTCACTCCAGTCGCCTGCAGTCTGCGCCTGCGTCTCCATCTCCTGTGCTCCTGCCTGGCCCTGCTGTTGCTTCCTTCCCTCCCCTCCTCCTCCTCCTCCTCCTCCCAGGTCTCCCCCCAAGCCCCAAGCCCAGACCAATACAATCCCTCCCACACCCCCCGGTCCACTACCCAGGTACCCTACCTACCCACGCTATTACCACCAGCGACCAGCGTCCTTTCCTGCCGCTGCCGCTGCCGCTGCCGCTGCGAACCCTTCCATCCCATTCGACTTCTCAACTATACTTCCACCCTCCTCCCCTCCATCAACCCGCATTCTTGACTTCTCACCTACCCTCAATTCTGCTCCGGCGCTTCACGCATCTTGCTGCACCCAACCAATTTTTCCCCTTCCTACCCGCCCGACCAATGTTTCCGTTCTGACGGTGCCACCCTTACTCTTCTCCCACCAGCATGTGCTAACCCCCAAGCCGCCGTTTTCGTCGTGTCCCGTAGCCATTGTTTTCTCTCTCTCTCCCACCCATTCTACCAACCACCTTCACCTTGAACTTTACCACTTCCTTTCTACCACCACCACTCCTCCCGCCTTCCGATCGCCTTTTCTTCGATCATCACGACGAACCTTTCTCGGAAATAGCTTCTGAGAGCTCCGCCGCACACGAGAAGCGCCTTTCCTCACCACCGCCCGTCGACCTCGTTTTTTCTGTCGCGCGAGCTTGGTCACCTGTTCTGCGGCACTGCCACCGAGTACGAGGAGGAAGAGAGAAACAGCACTACCGGTCCTGCCGAAACCGAGGACCATCATCATCATAACTGCTGTCAATTCAAATAACAAACAAATTTTCCGCGGAGGAAAAAAAGCCAGTGAAGGGATTCAGCAGCGCTGTCCTCCGATCTAGCATCGCCCACGACTTTAACTTCACCAACCCGCGATTACGCTCCTTCCCACCCCCAAACGCAACCATTTCCTTAACCATTTCGCCAACGGTGCCCCTCTCGGCCCTCTCAGTCTCGTCTCCCGAGACTGCCGCCACAACGTTTCCGTCGCGCAAGAGGAGAGAAAGAGAGAAGGGATACGGGCAGCCCATTCCAAAGGTACACAAAACCATGCCGTCCGCAGCAGCACGACGGATCTACGAAGATCAAATCCCGTCCTTCATGTCGGTCTTCGACCTCGACGCCGAGACAATCGCAGCCCAGGAAACCGTCACTCTCGTTGACCGAAAGTTGATCGAGATGGAGGCCGCTGGAAAGCCCTTGACCAACCCGGTCCAGCACCTCCGATCCTCAATACCCTCGGATCCTACGCACAAGCACCACGACAGCACTTCCACCCAGGCATCCGAGTCCGCAGAGTCTTCTCCCACGACGACACTGTCAACAAGCGACTCGTCCCCCTTGTCGGACCCCTCGCCTTCTTCTTCCCCAGACTCCCCCATCAACCTGATCCCTCTGTCCTCCTTCCCGGCCACTTCTTTCGGCGCTCTTTCCCCCATGTCTTCCATGAACACTCTTACCGTGTCGGAGAATTCGAGTTTCCGCCGACCGATGACTTCTCCTTCGCCGCGCCGGCCCAAGAACATGAAGGGTCTGTCCATTCAGCCGCCTTTCATGGGCAACTCCGCCGCCACCCTCGTCTCCGAGCCCGCCTCGCCCTCTTTCATCAAGCCCACGATCCCGGCCATGAAGCGCAAGCCTAGTCAGCTCAGCCTCAACACCAAGACGTCGGATCTTGTTATGCGGAATACGCTGGAAGTCCCGGGCACGCCTGGAATGGCCCCGATCATGCAGCGACGCGCCCTGAAGCACTCGACGTCTTCCCCCCACATGCTGCCTTCCTTGAAGTCGGCGACTTTCGGTCCTCCGGGCGGTATGTCGTTCCCCAAGGTTTTGGAGAGGAACGAGTCGGGCCTGTCGGAATTCTTGAGGCCAACAAAGACTGGTGTAGGTGCTTCTTTCGATACCACGATCGTTGAGGAGGACTCGCCCATCAAGACGCAGCTCGCTAGCCGCGCTGCCCTCGACTTCGAGCCGTACCACGAGCACGAGAACAACGAGGACCAGAAGACTCCTGGCTACCCCGATGGGCCGATTGCCATTTACGAAGACAACGTCTACCTGTACTTGGAGCCCACGGCGGAAGAAGCGTCGAGATTTGACACCGTCATCAACGTCGCACGGGAAGTCAAGAACCCCTTCAGCTTCTTGCCCAAAGGAGATGTGCAGATGGCCGACTCCCCTGCCGTGCTGAGCCCCATCCCCGATACCGCAGTATCGAACGCCAGCTTCTCAACCGCCTATGAATTCCCTACTGAGGGAAGGGTCGAGACCCCGACAACCCCGAAGGCCATGTCATTCTCTACCCACCGCCCAGAGTACATTCACATGCCCTGGGATCACAACACCGATATCGCGCAGGATCTCATGCATCTCTGCGAGACGATCGAGGCACGGACGAAAGAGGGCAAGAAGGTTCTGGTTCACTGCCAGCAAGGCGCGAGCCGATCTGCCAGTCTGATTATCGCCTACGGTCTCTACAGGAACCCGGATCTCAGCGTCAACGACGCCTACTACGCGGCACAGGGAAAGAGCAGATGGATCAGCCCCAACATGAAGCTCATGTACTGCTTGCAAGATTTCCAGAAGCAGGTCTCGAAGAAGAAAGCACCCCTCGGCTCAGCCTTCCGTCCGCGCACTGGACGCAGCCCCACGAAGCACCGCCTGACTCTCTCTGCCGATGCCGCGATCGACGCTGGCCCGAAGGAGCCCATGACCGCTCCCCTGCCCGGAGACCAAGAAGGCAGCCCCGGCAGGCTGAGTCCGAACAAAGGGAGTCCTACCCGTGCCAGAGGTCTATCAACACCCGGCAGTCAGCCAATCTCACCTGGCCCCTCGTCCGCTCCATCGAGCTTCTCATGCTCAGAGAGTGAGAGCAATTCTGCAAAGTTTGGGAGATTCGATGTCGATCGCTTGCTTCCGACGCTTAAGCCTGCGCCGTCCGACACTGGCTTTGCATCATCTTCGTCATTTTTTGCCAAGCCGCCGCCGTCGCCCGGCCCGCCTCCTTCGCCAGGCTTCGGAGCACACCGATTTGGCCCGGCAGCAGGCTTTGGGTTCTCCAGCCTGAATCTCGGTCCCTCGAACGACTGTGAGATGACGGAGCCGCCGGCTTCCAAGGAACGACACGTCGCGGTCTCACTACCCGACGATGCAGCCCTCATGTCACCCAGGGCTGAGACGATGACGAGTAACCCGCTGCACGACACTTGCAACGAGTACGCGGGAATGCGATTTGTCGAGGTGCCGCCTACTCCAAGCGAAGGTCTGTTCTCGCCCCGAGAAACAATGTTCCCCAGGGATCCTTTCTTCCCCTTCGGACGCCCCACCCAAGTTGCCGACCCACGAAGCCCGCCAACCAAAGGTGAAACGCCAATTGTGAGGTCTATTGACGAGCTGCTATGACCGCGGCCAGGGCGGACGGGACACACCGCCACTAGCGACTAGCACCAAGCCCCTCGGGACCGGACTAATTCGGCGATACTCGGTCGAACTAAGGCTACTTGTTGCTATTTCTGCAACGCTGACTAGCCGTCACGCGACCTAGCAGCGAAGTCGACGGTGGCCCCCTTAACACACTATCCGAGGTTGGACACCGGATCCGTGACCAACACTCGAAACACGCGCACGCCAAGCGATCAATGTTTTAATTGTCATTTGCGCTGAGCGTCAATCCGGCATTTACAGGCGTTGTATCCAACTGGAAAACGAACAGAACACGGGTGGTAACACTGCCACGAGTCGACCACCAATACGGATTCCTATCGGAACTCACCTTGCCGAAATCCATACAACTCTAGAAGTCCAGTCACATTTCGCTGGCAATTTCATATGTCTTTTCGAGCCTTCTTTGCAGAGCGCGGCGAGTGGCGAACTGGCGGTCGGTTTCGTCACAAAGCACCAAGCAGGAAAACGTACTTTACTACCAACCATAAACCGAAATGTGTAATCTAGAATCGAACCCCCCGGGCACGATATTGGAACGAAAACATGGGAAATTAAATATCCCAGTTGGACACGGAACGGCAAGGAAAGGGGTTCGGCCACCACTACTTCTCTTTTTTTTCCTTTCTCATTTTCTTTCTGGTCTTTTTGTGTTTTGCACACGCACTCACAAACACATCTTTTTGGGAGTTGGGGGTGGGTACACAATATCTCATGAAGGCCACGTTTTTCTCCTACGGGGGAACTGGCTGCTTTGGAGAGGACGGTCGTCAAGCATTACCCACAAAAGAGACGCCGTTTAGTTTTGTTCATTTCCGGGCTCATTCAGGTTTTCTTTACGCGCGCTGCATCCACGGATGTTGCCATCGCATACGCATTGGAGTCAAAGGCACAGGGCAAAGGGGGTCGAGAGGAATGAGACGAGGATTCCATGACTGCATGGCCCGGGGCGAGAGGTAGATGACTTGCAAAAAAAATGAGAAACCACACCTTGAGTGTGTCAATTAATTATCTGGTCTTCCAATGTGATGTGACTGTAATTTGTGAGAGCTGTTGAGTAAGTCTTGATTATTAGTGTCTTTAAGCGCTTGTTGATCTTCGAGTTCTAGAGCCCATCTGCATGGTCGTGGGGAAGTCTTCAGATACAAAAGGGAGACCTTCTTCATCACCTCCTCTTATTTTCAACACCCCCTCTACTACAACTATATTAAGGCTCTATAGGCTTATGGTTGTTGTAGTTGTTGTCGTCCGTGATTGCCGTTATCATTGTTGTCGTTCATCATCGTCGTCGTTGTCGTCAGTCATTATCGTTGTCTTCCGTCATCGTCGTCGTCGTTGTTCTTATTACCTATGACAAGCTACTTGGCGGTGTTGTATAGTAGAGGAGGGGGGGGGGGGGGGGGGCGGATAAGATATCCCATACAAAAAGACATAGAAGCAGAGATGGAGGTCTATCGGCATCTTTTCTTCACTGAATTGCGGACGAACCTTTGTCATTCTCGCGTTCTTATTTCTGATGTCTATGAACTCCGCCAACGCCCAAGGATGTTGAGAGAGACACGAGGGCGAGCTGGGCTCTCTCTCTGTATGTGTGAGATCTCTCTGTGTGTGCTGTGTTTGAAGATATATGTATAAAATGGCGGCACTTGGAAGCAACCGATGGGTGGAAACAAGTCTGGATATCTCAAGAAGGAAAAGAAAACATGGGAGGGATGAAGTAATGAACCCCCACGAAGGAAAAAAAGCGAACTTGTCTAATCAAATGGAAAACCAAAAGAACCCAAGACAGCAAAGTAAACGACTTGTCCTCCTCTTTCTATGTACTGGTGGTTGGACCTCGGCATCGTCATCTACGTTCTGATGCGTGATTCTACAGGTTGGGGGAAAGACAAGACAGATGCTGAAAGCCGCCGACGGGAGACGACAGCTGACAACCTTACTGGGTCTTGCCCGCCGCGGCTGCGCGCTTCGCGGCCTCCTTGGCCTGCTTCTCCTTGGTCGCGATGCGGGCCTCGGCGCCGATGGCGCCGAAGACGAGCGAGACGCCGAGCCACTGCATGTTGGACAGGCTGTGGCCGAAGGCGAAGACGGAGAGCGCCATGGTGACCATCTTGCGGGTGACGGTGACGGTGACGAGGAGGACGGAGGAGAAGGTTGCGAGGGTGTAGACTGTAGGAGGCATGGTTTGTTAGTTATTGCCCAGGATGAGACGATCGGACGGTGCGCTCCGAACTTACAGATGAAAACCTGGCCCACGGCGCCGCACGCCGCGAAGCCCAGCACGTCGCCCCAGACGGCGGGGTACCGCGCCATGAACGCGAGCGCGGCCTTGAGCTCCCCGGCGCTGCCGGCGACGTCCATGCCGAGGTACTCGCCCAGCCCGGTGTGGACGAGCCAGGGGCTGAGGACGAGGTAGCCCAGCGTGACGGCGGTGCTCATCAGGTTGTTGGCGCACATCATCTGCGGGCCGGTGTAGCCCTTGAACGTGCTGAAGATGTAGTCCTGCGTGCTGTTCGTCAGGCCGTCGAACAACAGGTTGATGGATAGGAGCAGCATGCCCCACGGCATGTTGGCGTCCGGGTTGACGACCGACTTCTTCTTCTTGCTGCCCGAGTGCAGCGTGAAGACGGCGACGCCCGCCGTCACGCCGGCAACGACCAGGTACTTGTACAGCGGGTATCGCTTGCCGAACAGGGTGGTGTGGAGGAGCATGACGGGCACGAGCTTGCAGGACTTCGCGAGGAGGAAGGTGATGTAGTCGATGTGCGACAGGGAGGCGTAGCCGAAGGGCGAGGCGAGGGAGGAGGTGACGGCGACGAGGGCGAGGGGCGCGACGATCTTGCGCGAAGGGAAGACGGGCGGGAGGGAGGCGGCCTTGCGGGAGCTGAAGTAGAGGTAAAGGAACCCGGTCGTGGCGGCGAAGAGAGACTGGATCGTGTTGAGGAAGACGGGATACTTGAAGACCTCGGGCTTGGACGCGGGGCCGTAGGGCGTCGTCGTGAGCTTCTCTTGGAGGTAGGCCCAGGTGAGGCTGTTCGAGAGCAAGTCAGCGGCAGTCGGTGATACCACGCGGCGAAGGAGACGTACAAAGAGGCATAGATGCCGCCCACGGCGATCAGAATCTGCAATGCGCCGGCCTCCTTCGTCTCAATGGGCACGGGCGCGGCCTTCGCCTTGCCGTTCGCCTGCGTCGCGGCGCCGTTGCTCGGCGTGCGCGCGAGGGCCTGCTTGCTGAAGTACTCCGACGAAGCCTGCCGGCGGACCGGCGTAGCTTGCTTCGAGCGCGCCATTGTGTGAGGGGGAATGATATCCGTCGACGGTGCTCTGGTTACGTCGGATTATGAACACTCGGCCGGACAAGGAGCGAGACACGTAGTTGAAGAGAACGTGTCGTTGATAACGGAAGTGAAGGAGAAAAAAGAAAGCTACAGCTGGGAACAGTAGACACCGGCTAAATGAGTACAATATTGGAGGGACCGAACGAAAAGAAAAGAAAAGAAAGAGAGGAGCGCTCTGCTTCGAAGACGGGCAAGCCTGAGGAAGGCTGATGACAGGTTGGCTTCATCCCAAAATTAAAAATAAGGTGGAGAGCTTCAGCTTACCCGCCGGAACACCCCTGGCCTCACCCCTTCCACCCACGCGCTTCAGGGTCCCCTCCACTGTCTGTTTGCGAACCGCCCCTAACCTTATCAGGAACGTGCCCAGCCCGGTGCCTCCTCTCCGGATCGGCATCGCCAGAAGGTGCCCAGAGCCCCCGCGCGGCATTGGCCAATCACGAGAGGAGCGCAACTTGATCCCGGACCAGTGCTTCTTGCCATATCTTTAAGGAGATCTTATTCGACACTCCCTTCTCTAGTATCCAACACCCCCAAATAGCTCTCCCTCGATAATAATAGCGACAACAACGGACGACGGACGACAATGACGACGACAACGACAGACGACGACCATAAGCGCCTTCGACCTAGTATCAATACCAGGGAAAGCACTTCGAGATGCCTAGCTACGCAGTTGAGGGGGTGTTGAATACTAGGGGAGGGGGTGATGAATAATATCTCCCTTTATAGGTATTCTATGCGGAACAATCTGCTGTGCGAATTTCAACTTATTTTAGTAGCGAAAATAGTTGCAACATGAAAACACATCTCTTCAGGAGCGCTGCTGTTGACCCGTGCCGCCAGACGGATCTCCCGCGCGTGTCGCGTATCTGACATCAGGGTATCCTCGTCGCGCCAATGATCACTCGCATTGCGTCAAGAGGGACATTTGCGTGAAGAAACAAGACAACCCTACTGCTTCTGGCCCCTTGTACAGGTATGCGTCAAGACGGACGTTTGGCCCGCCAAACAACACTTGATGGGGCGATCACGTACCATGTAGAAGCCATGCGCACACAAGACAGGAATCCAGCTGGCGGAGACTACCTACACGGCCCAGACTAGACAGCTTGTTAGCAGAACTGACGTTTCTTCGCAAACTCTACGCAACGTGCCTCTGTGCGACGGTCGAATGAGCAAGGACGACACTGCTATAGTAGGACTAGCGAAAGGCCACTTCGGCGCAGACGCAGCCTCCCGAGGGGCCGGCCGAAGGGGTTTCCTCGTGGAGCCGGCACGCTTCTACCCCGCCGCCAGGGTCTCCTTGAGTCCCTAGTGGCCAATCCAAACTGCTGAGGATGCAGCCCAAACGTCACCGATGGCGGGAGACTATGACGAAGAGCAGCACCGGCGGCAGCAATGGGCATTCTGTGGTGGCCGGGCAGGTAATACCTGACTGCGGGGCTGGGGGGCTGGGAAAGAGGAGGTAGGTCGTCCAATGTTGCTGTGATCAACCGCGTGGTCCGGATGTCGATGATAACTGCAGCATCGAGTTACACAGCATGGTGGAGCTCTGGTCTGGCTCCTCCTGCCGGGCAGGTTATGTCCACTTATGCCCCCAGGCGGCTGCCAGAGCCATTCCGGCGGGCGAGCATAAGCTGGTAGGTGACATGGGATTTCTGATATTGGCACTTTGAAAGCCGTTTGAAGCCGGAAGTGGCGGGGGAGGAGGCTAGACCATGTGGTAGGTTATTGGAGAGCTGCTCGGCGTATTAGTAAGGCGATGGACGGAGGTGGAAGGGGGGAAAAAGTCTTGGGCGGGAGCCAAGCAATTGCCAATCAGTGGTCGTTTGTACCCGCACCGCTAGATCAGCCACCCAAATGTGAACGGGCTGTGACGGAGCAGCAACAGCAGCAGTGCGGGGCCCTTGGCTGATCATGGCGTCCTATGTCCTCGCCGGGTTGGAGGTGTGAGGAGGGTATCACCCACTGGAGCTTGGGACGCTCCATGTCGCCGCCCTGCGTCCTGCGCATGCGTGTCTGCGACGGGCCGGAGGGAGCATCTGTCAATGTCAATTGGGGTACAGCTGCGAGTGCGAGCCGGGCAGGCGAGAGGGGAGGGACCAGACATCGGCTCCATCTCCGTCGCGTGTCGCGTGTCGCAAGTCGCAAGTCGAGAGGTCATGACATGTTCGATTGGACGTGCCGACAAGTTGTAAACGGTTGATCGAGATGCGTGGACACAGAATTACTCCGATGCGGCCAGGCCAGGCACCACAGATACCACAGATCCCGGTGAGACTAGCAATGCGCATTGTGTTGAGAGATTCAACCCTGGAATGGATGTCGATTCGAGACGGCGTGGAATGCTTCTTCCCTGTCGACTTCCCTGGCGGGGATCAGCCCGAAGAGATGCAGTGCGTGTGTCGGCCCCGAGAGGCCACCTACACGTACCTACTATGTAGGTGACTTGGGGAGACACCTTCTCTTAGGTTTGCACCCCGCCCGGCACGAGGTGTAAGTGGTGTGAGGGAGAGCCGGAGCACTTTTCTTCGGAGGGAAGAAGGGTATAACGGTGATGGGTGGTGTGGGTGGCGTCTGGTATCATCGGTTATGGAGAGATTGTACACACAACACCGTCGCCATTGCCATTGCCATCGCCATTGCCGTCTTCTGAGATGGCGAGGCCGTGCTCTGAAAAGTCCGGGCGCAGCTGTCGACGTCTCGTCTCGCCCTTGTCTCGCTGTTTCTCGGTCACGACCGCGAGTGTCTTTTTCACATTATGCCTCGGAGTGCGGAGAGGGGCCTTTTATTGGTACTCATGGTACATACCTCCCTGCTGGTGAGGAAAGGATGACAGGTATGGGACGCGGTTGCTCAAGATAGATAGATACGTACGGGTACTACGAGGTATTGATAAGTATTAAGGTAGGGAGATATCATTCGTCACCCCCTCCTCTAGTATCCAACACACCTCCAGCCACAACTACGTGGCTAGGCGTCCCTACCTAAGTCAAGGGCTTAATAGGCTTATAATCGTCTCCCGTCATTGTCGTCCTCGTTGTCATCCATCGTCGTCGTCTTCGTCCGTCATCGTCGTCCGTCATCGTCGTCCGTCATTGTTGTCTAGTAGAGGGGGTAGCTCTCAGTGGAGGGTTGAGTTGGGGGAGCTTCGTGCTGGAGCATGGGCAACTCACACTACAGGGCTTGAAATGGGAAAGAGGACAGGAGGGGTACGTGATTCAGTGGCGGGTCGCACCTCAAGAATCCAACGGTGGATACTTTGCGCCCCACCCTGCTGCAGCGCATCACGTGTATCCTAGTCGCGACTTCCCGCAGTGCAAGTACTTGCGGAGGCGCTAAGGCCACGGCTTCAGCAAGTACGGTGCCCCTCCTGCACATGCTTCCCAGGCTGTACGCAGCTTGTACTGCACCTCACTCCCACCCACGCGGCATGGAGCTTAAGGTACCTACCTACCTACCTAACCACACAACAACCCACCATTAACCTAAGCAGTACAAGATTTCTCTCAAGCAACATACCCACCTGTAAGTACCTTCCTCTCACACACCAGCCAAGGAGAAGAGAGAAAAAAAAGCACCTGCATTGCACCTTCCTGCCATTGCTCCTCAATTATCTACCTGCTTTTTTCCCCCATTCTCTCTTCGCACTTCTCTCCATCCTTCACCTCACCCTCCACGACCAACCTCACCTCTCTCCCCGGCCCCCAACTCTCTTCTTCACCTCTTCCGCCTCACCCAAACTCTTCCCGAAACAACATCCTCTCTTCCGTCTCGAATCTCTCCCTCTCTCATCTCCCTGCTACTCTACTCTCCCTCTCCCTCTCCCCCGCTCCGGCTCACCTCGCCTCGACCCCTCCAAAACCCCGACCTCTCCGATCCACCACCACCCACTCTACCTACCCACAGCCTCCCCGTTTGCGTCTGTCGCATCGCGTCGCAACTTCAACCATCGACTCTGACAGATCCAGCAACGGTACCCTATTTACCGACATCTTCTGAAGTTGCCTACGCTATTACAACTTCTCTTCCCTCACCACTGACCCAGTACCTACTGCTTCAGTTGCCACATCTCACGCAACCCCGCCTTCCTGTGTGCCAGAGCTCAGGAAAAAAAATCAGACCAGGTAATTATTAGCACCTTGCAAATCACTTGATTCAAATGTTTTTTTTCCCGTTGCGCAAAGGGGTAGGATATTCTACCCCTTTGCGCAACGCAAACCGCACCTGCCTCTTTTTTAGAGACATCAGCGGATATCCACAAACCCCTTCTGATCTGCCCCTCGGCACATCATAAATCCTCTTCTGGGATGAGTGCCAAAGCCTGTCTGTCCAGAAGGAGAAAAAATTGGAGTGTTCCAAATGCCCATTTTGGGGGTTTGGGGTTTTCCTGGACATATCCGTTTACACCGTTTTACCGTTTCCCCCATTTTCTGAAGATTTGACAAACCCAAACGAGGATTTTGGATCGCAGGGCTTCTCAGAGCACTTCAGAATTTCCTGTTTTCCTAACTTCCGTTATTTTCTGTTTCCTGTTTTCCAATTCCTTTTTTTCTTAGCACTCTTTTCCACGATTTTCACATTGACAACATCCCGTTGCACCTTACTGCGCAGCCCTTCAAATGGAGCGCCTTGCTAATGTCCAGTTTCAGGTACTTCCAGCAGCGAAACCGACAGCTGAGCCACCCTCCTCAGTCCCATCCAAATCGTTCGATACCCATTATCAGTTCCACCATGTCTGCTATCCAGGAGTCCATTTCTTCCAACGGAAACGACATTGTCGGATCCCTTGAGCACCTCAAAGTCGACGACAACGAGCCGAGACTTGGACCCGATGGCGAGCCTGCCCCTCGCACTGAGGAGGAGTATGCCACCTCGCAACTCACCCTGCGTGCCATTGTCTCGTCCAAGGAGGCCGGTGTGATCATTGGCAAGGCCGGAAAGAACGTTGCGGACCTGCGCGATGAGACCGGAGTCAAGGCTGGTGTCAGCAAGGTTGTCCAGGGCGTCCACGACCGGGTCCTGACCATCACTGGCGAGATCCAAGCCATTTCAAAGGCTTACGCGATTGTCGCTCAATCCCTCCTTGAGGGCGCTCCCTCCGTCGGCATGGGAGGTGTTGTCCAGAACAACGGCACCCACCGTATGCATCCTCTATTCTTTGCACCTGCGAACAATCACACTGATGTTTTTTTCTCAGCCATCAAGCTTCTGATCTCCCACAACCAGATGGGTACTATCATCGGTCGTCAGGGACTGAAGATCAAGCACATTCAGGATGTTTCTGGTGTCCGCATGGTCGCCCAGAAGGAAATGCTTCCCCAGTCTACCGAACGAATTGTTGAGGTGCAGGGAACCCCCGACGGCATCAAGGCTGCCATCTGGGAGATCTGCAAGTGTCTCGTCGATGACTGGCAGCGCGGAACCGGCACTGTCCTCTACAACCCCGTCGTCCGCACTCAGCCTGGCGGTACCGGCACTCTGGGTGGAAGCGGCAGCTTCTCCTCCACAGGTGGCGGCAACGGCGGTCGCTCGTCTGAGTACAGCAGCCCCCGCGTGATGAGGACTGGCAATGGTGCCGACTTCAGCAACGGTGCCACCCGTCCCTACGGCCGCCGTTCTGACTCTGACGCTGCCTCGCGTGGCCCCCCTACCCACGACGAGAATGGAGAGGAGATTCAGACTCAAAACATCAGCATCCCCTCTGACATGGTGGGCTGCATCATCGGTCGCGCCGGCAGCAAGATCAGCGAGATTCGCAAGACCTCTGGAGCCCGCATCTCGATTGCTAAGGTATGAAAGCTCCCGCACGCGCTTGCAATTTTCGTTCCCGCTGACAATGATCCAGGCTCCCCATGACGAGACTGGCGAGCGAATGTTCACCATCATGGGCACTGCCAAGGCTAACGAGTCTGCCCTCTTCTTGCTGTACGAGAACCTCGAGGCGGAGAAGATGCGCCGCGCGAACCCTCCCTCCGAGTAAAAAGGCTGGCATGCCTGAATCATTTGAGCTTGGTGTATTCGTTCTAACAGGCAGACTTTGGCCGCAAGGCCTGATCTCTGGGATGGCTGAGGCTTGAACCTTCAGCATTGTCTCGGTCTGAGACTTCAAAATTGCTTTTGACTTTGCTTGCTTCTCTCAGAATTGTCTGGGTCGGCGATGAGCCCGCACGGTCAAGTTCAAACCTTTCGGTCGCCAGCAGGTGCGGCCGGCACTTTCACTTTTCTATTTTTTGGCAGTCGTGTGCCGCACGACACAGTTGCTCAGTTTGGAGGATGGGTCTTCCGGTCAACGTTTGGGCAGAAGACATTCTGATCTATTGATCAGAATTCTTGTATGAAGCCATCATGGACATACGGCGGTTTGCCTTTATCACCAGGAAGGCAGTAACGATTGACGACATGGGATACCTTTTCGAAGCATGGCTTCGGACACATTAATCATCAAATTCGGCCACTTCAACCATCAACATCAACGTCCCCCCTACACCTCAACCACCTTCACCTTCTCTCTCCGTCTCATTGATGAAGATCTCAGTGGCCTGAGTATTTTCTGCTGGGTCTTGGGCTATGGGAGTCTCTTGGACGCTTCTGGTATTGGTTTTCTTCCAAAAAAGAAGTTCCAATGCCAGGAGGATTCTAGATAGTGATACCCATCCAGAGATAGGCAGCTGCAAATACCCTTGAACTGATTCGATGCGCCTGGGCATACTGTGAAAACTGTCGAAATCGCCAGACAATGGTGATGTCCAACTCCAAACAGGTGATGTTGTAAAGCAGTTCTTCACTCTGGTTCCTTTCCAGCCTTGTTACAGTGTTCGTGTGCCTATTGCTATCTAGGGCAAAATTTCACCCCCTCAACAAGAACAGGCGAGCTGGCGTAAGTAAAGAAAGGGAGATCTTATTTATTACCCCCCCCCCCCCTAAGCTATACTAAGTGCTTTCCCTAGCATTAATACTGGGTCAAAGGCGCTTATGGTTGTTGTCGTCCGTCGTCGTCGTCGTCCGTCGTCGTCGTCGTTGTCGTCTTCGTCGTCCGTTGTTGTAGCTGTCATTGTTGTGAGAGATAAGCTATTTGGGGGTGTTGGATACTAGAGAAGGGGGTGACGAAAAAGGTCTCCCAAAATGAACCACAGGAGTCATAACCGATATCAACCACAGCAGAGCCAAAGAGTATAGTAGTCTGTATTTTGCTCGCCTGCTCAAACTAGGTAACTTTGTATGTAAATGCGCCGCCCGGCCTGTTGCAAAGCGAGGCGCTCGAGGTATCATGTTCTGCTCAGTATTTACGCTTGGAAAGTAATCTCCGCCGCCGGCGATGACGACAACCGCCTCTCCCTGCCCATCACCGCTGCCGGAGCTGCTTCTCGTGCTCGACCCAGAAGTTCTTGCACGCCCTGTGGCCCCAGTGCTCGACCCACCACTCCCCGAAGCTGTCCTCGACGTCCACGTCGACCTTGCTCACCCGCTCGTCCCGCTTGAGGCCGCAGATGATGCAGGCCTTCGCCGCCGTGGGGACGACCTTGGCCGTGGAGACGGGCATCGCCTCGTTGAGCTCCGGGACGCGGAGCTGCTCGTGCTTCAGCGCCGAGTTGGCCGTCACGACGGTCGAGCGCAGCCGGCCGACGTTCTCCTTCCACACGCCCACGACGTCGGCCGCCTCGCGATCCTCCCGCGCCGCCTGGGCCTTGTCCACGCCCGCGAGCTTCATGCCCTTCGCACCCGCTACCGAGATGGCCATGCCCTGGGAAAGGAACTTGTCGCGGTGCCAGCGGAGCTTGCGGCCGGCGATGACACGGGCTGCGACGGTGGCGAGGGCGAGGTAGCCCTTGAGGAAGGTCACGGTGGCGGGGTCGGAGAGAATCTTCTTCTTGACCGGAGGCATTTGGCCTGTCAGGGGCTTGAAGAGGGCCGTGTTCGCCGTCTCCAGTAGCTGAGGGAAGATGGAGAGGAGGACAGAGGGAGGAGGGATGTTGATGGGCGGCGGAGCGTCGTCGCGAGCCTCCGGGGCCAGCTCTGTTGCCGGGGTCGGTTGCGCCATTGCCTCGATGGTAGTTGCGGTCTCCTCTGGTGACTTGACGCCATCCACGGCGTCCCAGTCCCAGCTTTCGGGGGGTTTAGAAGAATCGATAGCCGAGGGTTCTTCGTCCGCAAAGGCCTCGAAGTCGCCCCAGTCATCCTCAAACTTTGTCGTCTTGGCGGCCGCTGTCGTAGACGGGCCCTTCTTTGCGTTCGTAGACGGCTTTTGAGGCGAAGTCTGTCCAAAGGACGGCCACGCAGTAACCGGCGAAGGAGACTTGGGCTTCTCGTCCTTCTTGAAATCTGCAGATGTCGGAGTGGTAAGTCCCAGTCCTGGAAAGGGGTTGCGTTCCTGGAAAGACGGACTCTTTGGGGCCTGGGGGTACGGTGAGGTGGGAGCAACAAGACTTAGCGTTGAAAGCTGCGGTTTCTTCTGCTGAGGCTGAAGCTGAGGTTGAGGCTGAGAAATCGAGAGAGGATCGTCGTCCAGAGACAACAGGTCCATGGATGGAGGCGGTTGAGCCTTCTGACGTTGCTGCTGGACCTGCTGCCTGGGTTTCGAATCCAGCGTCGGGCTCATGTTGCCGCCCGGAAAAGGGGTCTGCACAGTCTCAAAATCACCAAAATCGTCATCGTCGTCATCGTTTCCACCTTGAAGCTCGAACTCTTCCGCGTCGAACAGGATGTTGGAGTCAATTTTCTTCGCCGGCTTAGGAGAAGAAGCTGGTTTCTTCGATACTTCGGGCATCTGACCACGGAGCCTGGGGCTTGGCTGTGGCTTCGGCACTGGGCCCGTCTGAGATGTGAGACCCGGGCTAGGCGGTGGCTTGAGGGCCCCGTTGCCCGTTTGCCACGAGAGACCCGGGCTGGGTCCGCGGTTAGGCTGCTGTTGCTGCTGCCAGCCCGGGCTAGGCAGCCCAGGGCTGGGAATTGGCGACAAGCCCGCTCCGGGAGGCATGTCGATGACGTCGACCAGATTGTTCGACATGAGATCAAACGTAGAGGCTCGCGCAACACGAGTCCTTGGGGGTGGTGATGACCTCGCCTTGTTCGTCTGCGGCGGCAAAACGAAGGACCTCTGCGTGGGCGTGGGTTCGGCAACCTCAAAGTCACCCCATCCATCGTCGTCGTCATCCTGCTTCTGCTGCGGCTTCTGCTGCTGAAGCTGCTGCTGAGGCTGCTTCTGTGTTGGCGTCGACGATGTGAATGCAGACTCGAAAGCACTGAAATCTCCCCATCCTCCAGCGTTGCTATTACTTTGCGCCTGAAAATCCGGCCATGGCTGAGTCTGCTGAGCCGGAGCCGAAGGTGCCGCTGGTGCCGCCGCTGCCGGTCTGCTGGTGACGGTGGTGTTGGAAGTGAAGGAAGTGAAGTCAAACAGATCCGTCGACGAAGTCGTGCTCTGCTGCGGCCGTTGCGGTTGCGCTTGCGGTTGCGCTTGCTGTCCGAACTGAACCCCCTGCTGCTTCTGCTGCTGTTGCGGCTGCTGAGGAGCTGGGGGGCTCGAGTAGAAGCTATCGAGGTCCAAGAGGTCGGCGCTCATTGCTTCGGACTCTTCAACTTCCCATGCACATACTACTCCGACTGTATCTGTGGTTGAGCGAGTGATCCTGCAGACACGTGGAGCAGGAGCGTTGGATAGAAGGAGAAGAGGAAGACGAAGCAACGGTGAGAACCGAGAAAAAAAAGAGGGATGTCGTCGGTCGGGCGACGATGGGGACAAAGGAGGTTAGATGGCCGACGTTACTGAATAAGGGGACCCTCTCCTCGGGTAAAGTGGTCAAATGGGGCTGAATGATGAAGGGAGGTCCCACGGGGCCGGGTAGCAGCGCCGCAGCGCTGATAGCACAGCTAAAACGAGATAGCTGCAGCGCCACAGCCACTGCGCTACGATGGAGACCCCTGACCAAAGATAGACGGCGATTCCGCGCAATTGGGGCCGACACAATTGGACGGCGGGAACAGCTAGCCAGCCCTACAGAATTGCTGGAGTGAAATGTCACGCGATTCGAGGATTGCCTAAAATATCTCAAGGGGGGAGGGATGCTGTTGGTGTAATCCTGCTGGACATGAATAGAGTCGGAAGCATATCAACAATAGATGAACCAATCCATTGGGCGAGGACAACTGAAAGATCAAGGTGTACAAGACCATTTATTCCCAGAGATTCGAGTAATACAAACGTCTTTCGAGATTGATATCTATGATTTAACTTCTACGCGTCTGCTAAAACAGGAATCGTAACTCGAGAAGGTCGATATGGCGTGGTATTCGTCATCAAAGAGGTACCTAAGGCATGTCGTGTCAACAGCGCAAATAGATAGATCCCTGACGCGGGTGGCGCTAAGAGCGGTCGGCAACGGAGCTTAGGCCACGCCGACGTGGGGGTTTAGCGCGGAAATCTCTGGAACGGTGCTCTAAAATTTCAGCAACGGCCAGGGGGGTAATCGTTACTTTTCCATCTACCGCGCCAGCTCCATCGCGAACACGCCCACCATGCCACCACGAACACTGGCATCGCTGTGCCCCCAGTGCCAGCTGACATTCCGGCCGCAACCTTTTCCCCGACTGGCGACGACACCATGGGTCCTCCAGAGCGCAGGCTACCGCTCTGCGACGAGAGACAAGCCTTCGCGCATGGTCCTGTCCGACAATGTCGGGCGATCGCGAGACCGAGACGGCAGAACGCCTCGTCGTCTTGTTGAGGGTCCCTTTGGCGGCATGAACCAGACGACCGCGAACTTTCGTCATCCTCAGCGAGCGGCGTACCCTCCCAGATCGACCACGAACCCGAATAGGTCTCGCAGAGGCGACTCTCAGTCCCAGTCTTCTGGCGCCGACTCGAGAAAGGCGCTGAAGATGCAGCGGGCTCTGGCTGGCGTACCCTACGGAAGAAGAAATCAGCTGAAGGACAGGATGCAAGAATACGAGTCCTTTGACCAGTTCAAACTCTTGCCTTCCGTCAAGGCGGGCGTTCTCGAGGATGTCCTCAAGGGTATGGTAGACGTCAAGCCGACGCCAGTTCAGAGGCTCGCTATCCCCGCTATGCTGGGCCAGTCCAGTGCGTTCAGGGTCAGAGGCGAGAGGAGACAAGATTTCCTTCTGGCTGCAGAGACAGGTTCCGGGAAAACCCTGGCGTATCTGTTGCCGGCCATCAATGCCATGAAGATTGCCGAGGAGCAGAACCCCGATATCCAGGCTTACAAGAAGCGTCTCGAGGAGGAGAAGGCCAGGGAGCAGGCATCCAAGTCGAAGAAGATGGCGCCTTTTGACGAGCCCCATCCGACTATGGCCAGGCCCCGCATCATTGTCCTCGTCCCCTCTGCTGAGCTGGTCGACCAGGTCGGCCGTGTGGCCAAGACGCTCTCGCACGCCGTCAAGTTCAAGTCGGAGAAGCTCTCTTCAAACCTCAGTGCCCAGCAAATCCAACGCAATCTCTACTCGCCTCGCGGCGTCGACATGGTCATCGCAACACCTCATCTGCTTGCCTCGATTGCGGAATCCGATCCCAATGTCCTTTCCCACGTCACCCATCTGATTGTCGACGAGGCAGACTCCCTCTTCGACCGCAGCTTCGAGCCGGTTACCACAGCCATCATCGATAGGGCCATGCCGTCGCTGAAGCAGTTTGTGCTCTGTTCCGCGACCATTCCCAGGAGGCTGGACAACTACCTGGCGAGCAACCACCCGGATATGACTCGAATCACGACGCCCAACCTCCATGCTATTCCCCGTCGCGTGCAGCTTGGTGTCATCGACGTGGTCAAGGACCCCTACCGCAACAACAAGAACCTTGCGTGCGCTGACGCCATCTACACCATCGGCCGCGAGGCTGCAAAGCATGAGGGTCCGATCGAGGGAGAGGTCGATATTCGCCGCATCATGGTGTTTGTCAACGAGCGCGAGAAGACGACGGAAGTAGCAGAGTATCTCCAGTCCAAAGGCATTGATGCAGTCGCTCTCAACAGAGACGCGGCGGAGCAGCGCCATTCGGAAACTCTGGCTGCCTTCACTTCGCCCGATCCGCTTCGCGCGGTCACGTCTCCGGCCGCTGTTGCAGGCAAGCGATCGCTTCCTAACACCAAGGTCATCGTCGCAACCGACTTGGCTTCTAGAGGCATCGACACCCTTGCGGTTCGTCATGTCATCCTCTACGACGTCCCACACACCACCATCGACTTCATCCACCGACTAGGACGTGCCGGCCGCATGGGCCGACGTGGCAGAGGTATCGTGCTTGTGGGCAAGGATGACAAGAGGGACGTGGTTTCAGAGGTTAAGGAGAGCATGTTCATGGGACAGGCTCTCATCTAGTAGCGTTTCGGCGTTTGAAAACACATTGTACAACACATGTATCAACACCATATATACCAGGAGCAAAACAAACCGGTGGCAGGGTACGAAGATGTTGGCGATTATATACCAAAGATAGACTTGATTGGGTCACAAGATGAAGTTAGAGTTCTCATCTCCAAAAAGCCAACCATCTCGCACCGTCAACATCGCGATTCCCATCCATTCACATGAGTTCAGTTTGTTTTTGTTGATGTCGAGGCGCAAGCATAGTGGTGTGTGGCTGGTGTGTGGCGCCAGCTCTCGTTCCGATTTCTGGGGTGGGGGTGCGGCGCTTGGGCATCTGATCCTGGAAAGTTCGAGTTCGCGACGCGTCCCATCACCTGCAGGTGTTTCCCTCCCACACCACATCATAATATCACAGAGTCTCGGCCCTCCCATCCCAGCCAAGAGGCCCCGTTTTCGCGCTTGGATTTCGCCACCCGGGATTATCGTCTCACAATTAGAACATCCTTTGCCGGTTGAATATTATCCACCAAACATCAACAACTTCAGTACGAGTTATGCCGCGTCCCAAGAGAGCGCGTGGCGCACCTGCCGCCCCGGCGGTTCCCGCTGTGGCTGCGCCGGAGGACAAATCGAGCCCCGCGCCCGGATCAGGCAGCGATATTTACAGCCATAGCGATCGCGAACACTCGGTTATCAGAAAGGAACTTGAGCAGGCCGGGACCAATACGCGCACACGGAGGAGCACCGGTTTGCGCCAGAAGCAGGCGCCCGAGGACGCAGGGCACGCTGAGGAGGAGTCAAGTGAGGAGGCAGAGGACCAGAAGGCATTGTCCAAGGAAATGCTGTCTGGGGAGCAGCAAAAATCCGATTCTTCGGTTGAGGCGGGACGGGAGACGCGCGCAACGCCAGTGCGACAGCGAAGGGATACGTCAGGGCTGGATATCGACGACGACCTGTTCAATCTTGACACGACCATCGACGATGACGACGACGATCAAGCTGTCCCCCCAAGCGCGGCGCGGTCCGACACCTCGACGTTCAGCGTGAGCCACTTCAGGCGCCGCGGCCGCGCCCCGAGCATCAGCATCAACAAGGACGACGCCCCCATTCGACCCAGCAGCCGTGGGATCACTACGCCAGGAATCAGCTCTACCTTCAACATTGGACACTTCAAGCGTCGGAATCGAGAACCTAGTATTTTAGGAACGGCGCAGAAGGAGCGTGCTCAGCGTCCATTGGAGCCATCATCCGAGTCAGAAGCTGGGGATGATGATGATGACGTGGAGGATTTCGTGCCCGAGGCCGAGTCGACTCCCCTGAACAACAGGCGCAGGACTCAACCTGCGCCTGCGGCTGAGCCTGATTCCGAGACCGAGGCCGTGACCGAGTCTCAACAAGTATTGGCACCGGACTCGCAACCAGAGATGGAGGCCGAGCGAACTGCCAGCGCCAAATCCCGGAAACGAAAGAGTGTCGAGAGCCACGATGACACAGACCGACCCGGCAAGACCTCGCGACCGGATCCTGAGCTGGTCAACGATGACAGCGACGATAGTGACTCGTCGTCACTCTCTGACTTACGAACACCTGTGCTCACTCCTACTCGAGTAACAGAGCGACCAGTCACCCCGGACCAGGATGAGATCATGGCACCGCCCGAGAGCAGTGGTTCGGAAGATGGTCAAGCCTGGCCCGACATTCGCACCCTCGCTAGACAGCGTCATCGTCGCCAGTCTCCAACGACACCGACACGCGACGGCAACGAATCCAATGTCTCATCTCCACCATCCCTTACGCACTCCCCCAACTTTCCCGCCACTCGCAACAAACCGAAGCCAAAGAAGCAGCAAAAGCAAAAGAAAATCACGACAGCTGAGCTCACCAGTATGCTTCCCCAGAGACGTCACAAGAAATCCCGGGAACAACGCGGCGAGGAGGAGTCGGAAGAAGAGGTCGAGGAATCCGATGCTTCCGAGAACGACGACGAGCTCTCGTACGTCGGAACCCGTAGCCGGCCACGGAAGCCAAAGACGACGCCCCTGAACCGCAGCTCGGCGAATCGCCCTCCTTCCCGCGGTGGCAAAGCAGCGGCACCAGCCGCAAAATCCAAGGAGACGTCGAAGAGTAAACGCCTGTCAACTCGCACTTACAGCCGTCGTCTGTCTGATAAGGAGAACCAGGATGGCGAAGATGAAGCTGGGGCGGAGGACAGCCACCTCGTCCCCGATGAGGACGAGACGGCTGAGGGCCCAGAGAGCAGCGACCCGATTCGGAGCGCCGATGAGCTGAAAAAGGCCGTGCGCAAGTTTAATGAAGTTGACCGCTGGGAGCTGGAGTTTGAGGAGGTGACGGAGGGCTCGTCACCGAACCGAGACGGTCGGTGAACCAGTAATTGAGGGCAGGCAGTTTCAAGACGAGCATGACTCTAATGCTATTTTGGGAGGTACGAAGGGCGGAGGGCGTTTGGCACTGGCAAAAAGAAAACGGAGTTTATGTCGAGATCACGGATACGAAGTCGGGGAGGGTTTTTCGCGTGCGCGGGGTTTTCTTTTTCTTTGCACACACCCTGCATCCTTATACCTCGATTGGGCACGGCGTTGCGAACATGGCAGGAGGAATTCGCAGTTGACACATGAAAAACAGAGCTTGTTGTTTGCACACCTCCCGAGGCGCAATCTGCGGTCTCCGTATTGACTGCTATGGTATCATCGTACCTGCTCTTTTCTTTTTGCAATACCCGTAACGCCTAGCCATCCCATTCCGTACCCCGTACGCCGTTTCGTGAGATAAGAGAAAAGATGTCCATAAAGGCAAACCCGAGAAGAAGGACCGCATCGTTTCATTGCTTGAGTATGACGCTCTGGACCTGCCGCTCGACGGTGGGCAGCAGGTTCATGAGCAGGTTCGGGTCCCGCAGCGCAATGGTGATGTCGTCCGGCATCCGGCCCTCCATGAAAAGTGACTACACATCCTCGTTAGCGCATGATGCTCCTCGAAAATACCAACAACCGTCGTCGAGACTCACCCTCTTGACGCTATCGAAGCCGTCCTCCTTGGCGGTGTACTCCCGGATGACCTCGTCCGTCTCGAAGTCGACGTAGACGCGCGTGTCGCGGATGCGCACGACGACGTTGTCGAGGCGCATGAAGAGGCGGCAGAGCAGCAGCATCCTCTTCTCGTGGACGCGGACCTTGACGCTGACGACGGAGATGCCGTTATCATCCAGCTCGCTCTCGTACAGCATAACGTCGTCGAAGAAGAGGATCGGGTCGCGGCGCTTGAGCAGCTCGAGCGGGATCTCCCTCTTGGTGTCGCGCAGCGCCAGGCCCTCTCCACCTTCCCCGTCCCCCTTCTTGGCCAGCGTGCCGCGGTACTCGGTCGAGTAGGACCAGTCGTACGGCTTGACGACCTCCTTGATGCCGGCGCTCGTCTTCTCGCGGGACGAGGACCAGTCCTTGGCGTAGGCGACCTTGAGCATCTTCTTGTCCGTCTTGTCGACGCCGTCGAGGGCGTCGTAGGCGTTGAAGGAGACGGACCAGCCCGTGGGGACGTGCTCGATGCGCACGAGGTTGTCGCCGAAGATCATCTCGGGGACGGGGATGCCGAGCGAGGCCGTCATCTCGTCGATGGGGCCGGCCTTGGAGATGGGGAGCTTGCGGGTCGAGACGCGGAAGCGAGACTGCGTGTGCGACGTCGTCGCGGCGTCGAGGGCCGCGGGGGTCGGGAAGGGCTCGTTGGGGGAGGTTATGTGGTTCATCTTGTCGGTTGCTTGCTTTTCTGCTTCGGGACGAGCTAGGTTTTCTGGGTGGGAAAAAATCAAGGAGGTGGGTGAGACGCGCGTCGGAGGTGGCAGTCGGACGTCGTGGTTTGGCGGTTACAGCGGGAACGGGAGGTGCAAGGACTCGGGTCGGAGGTAGCTGGAGCTCTGGTAAGTAAAGAGGTGGTGATTGATGGTGGGGTTTGGCGGGGAACGCAACGGCGTCTCAGTGCCTACAGTCATTTGCATCGGCGGCGTCCAAAACCCAAAGTGGGGCAACGCTTACCTATGCCAAAAAGTCAAATTTTGCCCTTAAATCCAATATTCTGCACATTATAGCTTTTAATAAATACCACCGTTAAAAGGCCTTCTACTACCGCCAAAAACAAATATAAAGCTATTTAGAGACTATATTTTAGTTAATTTACTACTATAGCACTAAATATTTTAACGTACTAGTTTATTAAAATTAACTTAATACTCCTATCCCTTAACTTTAATAATAGCTTTATTACTATAACTACCAACTACTACTTATAAACAGTTTAAAAGTACTACTACTAATATAACTTTACTAGTAAGGTTAAATAATATAAAAGATTTTATAAGAGTAGTTAAAAGATAGAGATTTAGTACTATACTGAGCTGCTTAAGTTGTTAAAGTATTATAATAACTTAATACTAAATAAAATATAGGCTTTTTTACTTAAGTAATTTAATTTTAGTATTAGTTTATTAATAATTAGTTAGTATTTTAAAAAAGCGGGTTAGACTAATAAAAAAATATATATTATAGTTACTTAATAAGACCTAAAAAAAAGGCTTAAGTGGCTTTATTATATATAGTAGTATAAACTAGAATAATTAATTTTTATTAATAAGTTAAGAGTAGATAAAAATACTAGAAAGAGGTAAATGGGATAGGTACTAAAAGGCTTTATACTATAGAAATTAGTAGAGCTAAAATATAGTTAGTGAATATAGCTCCTACTAGTGCTAATTCTTAAGAGTATTTTAGATTTTTTTATATACTTAAAGATAATAAATAGTAATAGTTTTATAAAGTAGATTACTTAGTATTTACTATTTAAGTATAGAAGGTTTTTTACTCTTTATTTAGTAATTGTTATAAATAATACCTCTTTTCACTACTAAAAGGATATCTAGATTACTTATAAAAAAGCCGGTATACACTTTAAATATCTTTTACTATACTTACTTAACTTTAACTTTATTAAAGAGTACTTTAGAAATTTAAAGAAGTATATTAAAAAGAACTTTTATATATATAATACTAGTAATAAGGATGTTTATAATTAAGTAGAGTTTTTGTATAACTATACTCTAAAGGTAGGGTAGAGATTACTATAGATTACTAGTTACTTTTACTATACGTTTATTAATTTTAATAGTAGTAAGGGTATATTTAATAAGTTTGTAGCGGGGGTTATAAGTAGTAAAAAGAGTGGAAATATATTAAGTAAAGTAAGTAATAGGTTAAAGTTATTATTAAGCTGCGAGGTTATTATAGTTAAGTAGGTAAAAAAAAAAAGAAATAAATACTAGTAATAGGTTAAAGTTATTATTAAATAAGCTATAAAGTTACTATAGTTAAGTAGGTAAGAAATAAATAAAATAAATACTATAGGTAGTACTTATTATAACCCTTTATTACTTAACTTTAATTATATACTAATATTCTTTTTATTAATTTTTTTACTACTTAACTCTATATTATTTTTAGAGTATAGTAAATTAGTAAAGTAGTTTAAAGACTGCCTATTATTTAATATATTAATTGGTTTTGATTGTGATTTACTGGGTTATAGTTAGAGTTTATTAATAATTATTTAAAGTAATATTTAACTTTTGTTAAGTAGATTAGTATTAAATTAATTTAGATTAGGTTATAGTAGTTAGAAAGGAGAGGAGATTTTGGATAGGAAGTTTAGGGGGGGAGAGGAAGATATTGTGGGAGACTACTAGAGTACTAACTTAATTAGTAATTAATTAAGTAATATAGTGTTTTATTTATTTATATAGCTCCTTTTAGTCTTAACTAATACTTCTTATAACCTATAATCCTTTTTAGCCTTTTTTTTAGTAAAAAACTCTATAAGGGCTATAGCTATAGCTTAGGATACTTGTAGTTAGGGGCCTATAGGGGTTAGTGTAGTAGAAAACTCTTTATTTAAAAGGCCTGAGTTGTTAGCACTAGTATTATAGAGTTGATAATAAAACGTATCCTAAGCTACTTAATTAAAAGGCTTAATAATTCCTATAGGCTTTATAAATATAGTTAGCTTTTTGTTATATGAGTAGAAGACTTTATTATTAATAAAAACTTTAATATTTAATTTAACGATGTTAGTAATGTTTAGGGTAATACTCTGTTTATTAAACTAGTAATTAGGAAGTTTTTTAATAGAGTAAAGATTACTATAGTAGCTATAGAGTGGCTTAAGTAATGTTTAGAGATAGTTATTAATATTATAATACTTGCCCGGTATAGTGGTGAATTAAATAATAAAGTTATTAACTTAATTATATTATTTAGTTAGTAAATTCAGTACTATTAGAGATAATAATTAAATAGGTATTTATTACTATAGAGTAGGAGTACGAAGAGGCTTGTTTAGGGCTATAAATATATATAGAGTATAGTAAGGTTAACCTTAATATACTAGTAGTAATACTTATGTTAGATAAGGTAAGGTTAGTGGTGCGCTATAAAAGTTTATAATAGTATTACTTAAGGTTTGATTTGGCTAACTAGGTGTTACTATAGGGGTAAGAGGAGCTAAAAAATCAGTCTAAGTAGTTATTTAAATGCTCTTACTTTACTGTGTTTATTTATTTTAAACCTTCTTAACTATAGTACTCTTGCGTCTTTCTATTACTAGTGCGAGGTCTATAAGTAGAGTACTAAGTAAGATACTAGCTTTACTTTTAAAAAGGGCCTACTTCTATTACTTAAGATTAAAGATTTTTAATTTATAGTGTATTTTATTAAAAGTAATTTAACACTAAGTATATAAATAATTTTTACTCTTAGTAGTGTTTTTATATATTATCGGCTTAGGGTACTACTAATAGCGTAGTAGTTATAAAAACTTATTTTTAGTAAGCTTTTTTACTTTTTTAATAGTAGTAGTTATTTTATTAATATACTCCTTTTGTTTAGTTTAGTGAAAAGGTTAACTACTACGGGCTTTAGTAGGTAAGGTAATTAATATAGTATTATAAGTAGCTTGTGTTTCTATAGTAGTAGGAATATAAAGTTGAAAAACGAGCGTTACTTTAATTATAGCCTTACTATACTTATTAGTTTTAAGGATTTATTTAGTTAGTAAATACTATAGTAGGTATAGCTAGGTATTACTAACTATAGTATTATACTCCTTTTAGTATACTAAATAAATAGGTTTAGTACTTTTTTTTTACTATCCAATTTAAAAAGTAATATATAACTTAGTAGCTTTAAGTATAGTTTTAAGTTAAGTATAAATTCGTTTTTTAATATTAATAATAGTATCCCTTTACTTCCTAGGTATAAAGAATTTAATAGTATTATACTATATTTTTTATAATTTAATTATATAAGGGAGCTTAAGTAGAAAGGGTACGTTATTAAAGGTTAGTTTATATAAAATATAAATAGGGATCTCTATAAGTATAAATAGACTTTAATTCTTAGTAAAGATGTTATTATTAAAAGGTACTTTAATTTTTAAGTAATATAGAGTATAAGTATAGTTTTATTTAAAGAGAGGCTTTTATTATTATTAAAAGAGTAGATTTTACTTATTATTAAAAAAGGAATCCCGTTATTACTAGGAGAAAGGGGGGTCTTATTAGCTTTAAGAGGGAGTAGTTAAAGTATTTAACTATTTCTAGAGTAGGGTTTTGTTTTTAGTACTATTATTATTACCTAAATTAATTTTAGTATTATCTTTAGTAGAATCTAACAGCTTTTTTAGCGGTATAACTATAGCTACTTACTTCTTTATAGCTAGTTACTTCTTTAGTTTAACTACTAATACTTAACGTTTACTAGGTTTTACTTATAACGGCCCGGGATTAGTTAGGGCCTTTTTTAACTTAGCTACTTACTACTTTACTACTAGTATTTAAACGATTATAATCCACTTATTTATTAGTTCTTAAAACACAACTTAAAGCTTTTTACTAAGAGTATCCTTATGTTACTTACGGGTACGGGTATAAGTGGCTAGAGGAGCTAGTAATAGGTTATTAACTAGATTAATTAATACTTAGTGCTTCTAGGGAGGTATTATAAAATAAATTAACTGTGATAGATAATAGGAATAATAGATAGTGGGTAAGGATATTTAGTATATTAAAGTATTAATTTTAAGGTAAAGTTAGACTTTACTATACTACTAAAATTATTATTAAAACGAGTAATAGGGCGGGCCCCTATAGTTAACTAATAGAAGCATAAGTTCTATACTTGCTAAAGAAAAGAAACGTATAATCTAACAGCCTTAAGGCCTTTATATAGGGCTAATTACCCCGTTAGTGATGAAATTCGTGGTGTTCTATATGGTGTTGTGCAAAAAGCGCGAATTTTCTATGTAGTAAGTAGTGCCCTACTATGGGTTTTGGACGCCGCCGATGCAAATGACTGTACCCGACCCCTGCTTGTCTCGGTGAGCTGAGGGGTAGATGCCAGTACATCGAACTCAATCGCACAGTCTTAAGTCTCGAGTTGCTGAATTAACTTTCCACTGTCAGTCTTTTTGCGTCTATAGAAATACCCACGCTCTCTCTAGCTTCAAAACGATTCAAAAAAAAGGAGCAGCTACGTGGCTTATTTTGGAGTGAAGTTTCTCATTGAAATTCATCTTATGGGAAGCTCAAGACTCAAGAACTGGGGGGTTGTGTTTCAGCTCGCAGTAGTATCATGGTTGACAACTAGGTAGAGGAAGTCCAAGACATTTTCAACAGTTCCAAGTCTTCTTTGCAACAAGACTTCTACTACTTATCGGTTTTTCTTGGCATCTAGCTCAAGTAACCACATTGTGAAGAGGCAAGCTTGTGGTCTTTGTACACTCTCCATGTAAAGATCTCTCCAAAAGAGAATAAAACTAACTGGGAATAGTCCCCCGGAGTCAGAGTTGCAATCGAAATCATATAGACTGTTATCTGACCACTCTGTTCCTTTCTATGCTGCTGCCACAAAGGCGAAGGCCAAAGCTGAAGGCGCCAGTTCCTGTTATGCCCAGCCGCTCCTACCTGTTCCTCTTCCTGCCCGCACCTGTTCCTGTCCGCTCCTGCCTCTTGTGCACTTCATAACGAACCTGTTGCTGCTGCCTGTCAACCGCACTATCGAATCTTCCTCGTGCTCAATCGGCTCAGTTGGTTATACTCTCAAATAACCATCGGTGTCCACGACCATAGTGGACTCAAGGTTCGGAGCCCGGTCTTTTCGTTTTTGCTCTTTTTTTAATCCAGCCGTTGTTTCGTCCTACGCTACGATTTGAGGCTCTATCTATGTCACCACGGCTGGGGAAGTAGAAAACCTACAGCCAGATATTACTTGGAGAACAGATAAGAAACCGATATCTATGTTCTCACAACGGAGGCAGTAAGGTGTGGAATGATAGTAAGTCCTTGGAATTCTGACCTGACAAGGGGTTTTGCCTGGTAAAACTGCCCATATCAAGGAAATATCGATCAAGTCTAGGCCGTCACGTCATAGACGCTCGGTAGATGGTTATCGCGATTAGGGATGAGATGCCAAGGGGCTGGGGGGGTTGGCTGGCCGAGGAGCACCGGCCACCGTGGATATGGCACTTCCTTGCATAGGAGGTCCATTGACAGCAAAGCAATCGTATAAAAACGATAGTATTGATGGCTGGGAGGAAACCAATTGTGGGTTACTGAGAGAATGGCCCAATCAGATGTTGACAATCAGAATCTTGGCTCCTTGAATCGACTACTGCGAGCACCTTTCGCTTCGCAACTCGTACTTGGTGAAACAACCACGGCAAAGGCTGACAGCCGAAAGAACCGGTTCCAGCCAGCCTAAGCTGAAAGAGTGTTCTTGTCAGGGCGAGTTGACAGCGCAAGCGCCTGTGTCCGAGCAAGGCGTGGAAAGTGGGGGGGCTGGAGGAGCGGGGCGGGTCGCTGCCCTGGTGCGGTCACCCCGGCAACCAAGCTCACCCCCGTTGTTTAGCTTCCACTGAGGCTGCATCGTTACCCGAGTCTTTTCTTAATAACCCAGGCGACCGCTCCAGATTCTCACCTCACCCAAAACCCCCCCAGCGCAATTTTTCTAACCAACAGGGAACATTCGACTTTGAGCATCGCCTCAATACACAGCAGCACAATGACCTCTCGGACACTGGAGGCGCGTTTTGAGCGCATGTCTGTGAATGACGAGAACGACCCCGGCGATGGCTCCAAGCTCTACTCCAAGACTCAGGTTCGTCTTGCCTCGACGATGCGGTCCCATCCGTTCTCGCCATCGGCCCGCTGACATTGCCTTCCAGTCCTTGGTCAAGACGTCACAGCTGGCGCACAGCTCCAGCCGGCCGAACCTGATCAAGGTCGCCCTGCAGTCCCAGAGCACCAACGCCGTCGCATCGGTCAAGCTGCCCTCGCAATCCGCACACCGCGAAGCCAAGAACCCTTCATCGCCGGCGAGGAAGGCTCTGCCTTCCAGCTCCTCGAGGTCGTCCGAGGAGCTCATCGAGATCGAGCGCAAGTCTGCCTCCATCGTCATCGAGCCCGCGCCCCCCAAGATCTTCCACCTGGGCATGTTCGAGATCGGCCGCCCCCTCGGCAAGGGAAAGTTCGGACGCGTGTACCTCGCCCGCGAGCGCACGAGCGGCTTCATCTGCGCCCTCAAGGTGCTGCACAAGAACGAGCTGCAGCAGGGCCGCGTCGAGAAGCAGGTCCGTCGCGAGATCGAGATCCAGAGCAACCTGCGCCACCCCAACATCCTGCAGCTCTACGGCCACTTCCACGACAGCAAGCGCGTGTTCCTGATCCTGGAGTTCGCCGGCAAGGGCGAGCTGTACAAGCACCTCCGCAAGGAGAACCGCTTCCCCGAGTGGAAGTCGGCGCAGTACATCGCCCAGATGGCCTCGGCCCTGCGCTACCTGCACCGCAAGCACGTCATCCACCGTGACATCAAGCCCGAGAACATCCTCATGGGCATCCACGGCGAGATCAAGATCTCGGATTTCGGCTGGAGCGTCCACGCCCCCAACAACCGCCGCAACACCATGTGCGGCACCCTCGACTACCTGCCGCCCGAAATGATCAAGCCCGGCAGCTCGGACAACTACTACAACGAGAAGGTCGACCTCTGGAGTTTAGGCGTCCTGACGTACGAGTTCCTCGTCGGCGAGGCACCGTTCGAGGACACGCCCGTCATGACGCAGAGGAGGATTGCTCGGGCCGACATGACGGTGCCGTCGTTTGTCAGTCCCGAGGCAAAGGACCTGATCAAGAAGGTGAGAAGAGAAGAACCATGTATCTGTACTTGATCCTGTTGCTAACTCGACCCCAGCTGCTCGTCCTCGACCCCGAGAAGAGAATACCCCTGGAGCAAGTCCAAACCCACCCGTGGATCGTCAAGCACTGCGTAAAGGGCGAGAGAGCCGCCAACCGTGAGAAGAGTTCGTGATTAATGACGTTTTATGATTCATGCATACCGGCCAAGGCATAACGGTCCTTGTAGGATTAAGCGGCGTTGCTTTCCCTTTTTTTCTCTCTTCCGTAATTCTCTTTTTTCAAGTCAAAGGCGATGCAGGATTAGGCGGGCTCTGATCTACGGCCTGTTGGGGTTTGGGGTTTGTATTCCATTGCATGTATGGGAGTTGGGTTTCTTCATGTGGTCCTTTTGAGTAGCAGTCGACGAAAAACCAAAGTAGTAGTCATCATCCGAAGAGAGCATCCAAATACCGCTGTCTGCATCATTTTTCTCTTTGCTTTGAACTCGTGAGTTGGAAATTACATTGATAATGGGTTGTTTGGGTATTGTACAATTCGCTCTGCCCCGAGCATGTCCAGCTCGCTCCGTCACCTGTAGACCTCGTCAAAGGGCCGCGTGTCGTTGAAGCACGACTCCCACACCTGGTTCACCACCTTGGTTGCCTGCACGTCGTCCTTGCACCTCGGCCGGTTCATGACGGATGCTATGGCGCGCTTCCGTACGCAGTCCTGGAACTGCTGCGACAGGCCCCAGTTGCCTCTTGTGAATGCCTCTCTCGTCCACCTGCACTCTCCGCTCAGCGCCGACGCGCGAATCTGCAATCAATCAGTATCGAACCCAAGAGTGTACGTTCGTCACGCTGGTGCTGACCTCTGTGCACGCCGCGTGCTTCAGGTCCAGGTCGCCCATCCAGTCCACCTTCCACCTCAGGTGGTCCCACGCGTGCACCATCTCGTGTGACAGGGTGTCCTCGAGATGCTTCTTGTCGCGGACCTCGTTGGCGCAGATCAGGATGCCGTGGGCGGGGCTGAAGCCGCCGGACTGGCGGTGGACCTCGCCGTCCTCGGTCAGGCGGGCCGGGCAGCGCCGGCACAGGATGTTGGAGCTGTCGAGCTGGCCGTTGAGGGCGGCGATCTTGTCGTTGAGGAAGCGCACGGTCGGGGAGAAGGCGAGCAGCCAGTCGCGGTGCTCCTCGCAGCGCTTGCAGTCGCGCTCCTCGTGGACGCGGTAGCGGTGCTCGCGGTAGTGGAACTGGCCCTCGGGGGTCATGCGGCCGCTGAGGATGTTGAAGTAGTTCATCCACCACTTGGTCTGGGGGTCGAAGCCGGTGCGGGCGGGATCGTTGTGTAGTTCGCGAGGGGCCCGAGGCTGTTGCTCCTGCGCAGGGGCGGGAGGGGGCGGCGGCGTCGTCGTCGTCGTCTGGGCGGGGGCCTCGGAAGCCATGATGTGTATTGGAACGTCCGGTTGTCTGGCGGGTGGGATTGAATGATCGAGATGGAGTCGTTGGATGTTGCCAAGGGAGTCGAGGTTCGTCAACGTCAATGGTGCTGGCTGCGGGTGCTGATGGAGGTTGTTGATTGGAAGTCGGGTCGGAAATTTTGGCTGTTATCGATAACGACCAGGACGCTGGATGGTCATCGCGCCTCGACCAGCGCCTGTTTTAGTGGATCATTCCATTGTCAACTGTCGGGATATGTCACGCCTGTCGAGTACCTAGATCGGTACCTTGGACGATGTTATCAGGTATCTCTCGTGAGCGACTCACATACGAATTAAGTACCTTATACTTCTCATGCCGACTAGGTAGTCGGTCGGTTGGTTAGTAGATATATCACGGGCCTTTGTGAGTCTATCTCTGGCGTATAACTTGCGGTTCCATAGAACCCATCGCCAATAACCAATACCCCTGGAAGCGTCGCAGATCAAGCATGCAAAGGCGCGCCCTTCCCAATAATACAATGTCACTGAGCCGTGTGAATTCCGGCGGTCAAGACAGCTTGCTTACAGTCCCATTCTGCAAGAAACCAGGGACGGAACCTGGCAGATGCCAGGTCTCGGGGCAACCTACGCTGAAGATGCCGCGTTGCCCGCTAACCACAGGCCTGCCCCGGATTTTAGGGGCCTGGTAAGCCCCAATCACAGGCTTCGACGCCACCAACCTACCGAACCACTCCCGTCCTCACACCGGACGATCCCGACATCGGGCCAGGGTTTTTTTCCATATCCCACCGTACGGATACCCAGTCATCCAACGAGAACGACAAAGGGCGCAAAACCACGCCGACCAGGGGCCTTGGAAATCATGTTCCCCTCGTCCCACATTAACTCGACAATGGCTGGTCTGGCAATGGCGGAAGAGAGTGGCCCAACATGTAAGAGGATCCAGTATTTTTTAAATACGTAATGCCCAGCGTCTGGCTCGTCGTCGTCTTGGGCATCTTTATCCTTTGTTTCATTTTTTGCGTTGCATTTTATGCTCTGCTGGGTGCTCGAGTCAACTGGATTTGAATAGAGAGCGAGAGAGCGTGTGTGACTGACTCTGAATCCCCTCATTTGCAGATATGAAGCACCGCGAGGGCCGGAAACCCCTGACGGTGGTTCTCAAGCTGGGTGAGGCCCCGCTTCCTAGTAGTCACTTTCATGATCTAGTCTAATTTACCCTCAAGGTACCAGCTCGATTGTCGATGAAAAGACTCACCAGCCCCTTCTCTCTATCCTCTCGCTTATCGTCGAAACGGCGGTTAAGTTGAGAAAGGATGGGCATAGGGTAGTCATCGTGTCATCCGGCGCCATTGGCGTCGGTCTCCTCCGTATGGAGATGGACAGGCGGCCGAAGCATCTGTCAACGCTGCAGGTCCGCTCCAACCCACCCCCGGCACTTTGAGAGCTAGTCTGACGGCATTCGCAGGCCTTGGCAGCCATTGGACAGTGCAGGCTCATCAGTCTGTGGGACGACCTTTTCAGCCACTTCAGACAACCCGTCGCCCAGATCCTGCTTACTCGCAACGACATCGCAGATGTAAGTCACCTGCCACCGTTGGCGAACATGTCTTCTGACTCAGCCTAGCGGACACGATATCTCAACGCTCAAAACACCTTCAACGAGCTGCTGGATTTGGGTGTTATCCCCATCGTCAACGAGAACGACACCCTGGCGGTGTCAGAAATCAAGTTCGGCGACAACGACACCTTGTCCGCCATCGCCGCTGGCATGGTCCACGCAGATATGCTGTTCCTCATGACCGACGTCGACTGCCTCTACGATAGCAACCCCAGAACCAACCCCAACGCCCAAGCGATCGAGGTCGTCGAGGACATTTCCAGCATCCAGGCAGATGGTAAGCACGAACCCTCTCGCTCTGCCGCACCCCTATCTCATACATACTGACCCGGCCTAGTCTCGCAAGCAGGCTCTGCCCTCGGCACCGGCGGCATGATGACCAAGATCGTCGCCGCGCGCCTGGCAACCTCGGCGGGCGTCACCACCATCATCACCCGCTCCTCAAACCCAGGCAACATCGTCAAGATCGTCCGCTACATCCAGGCCCAGAGCAAGCACTCCCCGCATCACTCCGACGGCGAGAACGACTACGACCACGACGAGGATCCCCTGTCCCAGTCCACCGCCTCCCTCCGCCTCGACCAGGCCGCCGAGAAGCCCCCGCTGCACACCCGCTTCCTCCCGTCTCCGGACCCCATCCGCGACCGCCACTTCTGGCTCATCCATGGCCTCAAGCCCCACGGCACGCTGTACATCGACGCCGGCGCGCACAGCGCCCTCCTCAGGAAGGCCGGCCTGCTGCCTGCGGGCGTGCTCGACGTCGAGGGCAACTTCGCGCAGCAGGAGGCCGTGCGGCTGGTCGTTGTCGAAAGGCTGCAAGCGCCGAACCCGGTCACCGGCAAGATGTGGGGCGGAACGCCGTTCGAGGTCGGCCGCGCGCTGGTCAACTACGCCGCGCCGGAGGTGATGCGCATCCGGGGCGTGCAGAGCTCCGAGATTGGTGGGCTGCTGGGCTACGCTGACAGCGAGTACGTCGCCGAGAGGCAGCACATCCGCATCTTCAGCCGGGAGAGCCGGCCGGTGACGCCAAGTCTGGAGAAGGTCAAAGAGCAGATCGTGGAAGAGGTGGTCTCAGGCATCACGGGGTACGAGCAGAAGACATGATGACGGGGTAGTGGTCATTATTGTTCTTGGGGTTTTGAGGGCCAGGCAGACGGACACCAAATGGGGCATGCATGATGAAGGAAAGCAAGAACGATATCCTTCCTATGATCTGAGGGAGCAATCCGCCATATTCCAGCACTATGGGGTGTCGATATTAGACTTGCCGCTACGACGAAAGACAAAATAAAGAGTATTTGATGACCAACAATGAAAACGCCGTCAAGATGCCCCTCCGGTCTTTTATACTCTCTCTTTTATGAACCAGAAAACGCCATCCCATTTAACAATACTACCCCCGGGGAACGACCAGGAACGTATCCCCTTCCCAACTTCCACTCGCCACCGCGCCTCCAATCCTCGGCCAAGGGGAAAGCTTAACCGGTCGCAAAGAGGGTGTCTTCGTCACGCAGGTACTCGCCGCAGTCGGATTGCCTGAAGCACACGACACCGGTGGGGTCGAGGCGGCGGGCCTCAGCCGTCGAGCGGGCGGTGACGCCGAAGCCGAGGGGCTTGTCGTCCATGGAGTAGACGATGACTCCCTGGTGCTCGGGGCAGTCGTCGGACCAACGGCCAACGTGGGCCTTGACGATGTTGCCGCCGTAGAGGAAGGGCATCTCTCCGTTAGGCTGTTGGCGCAAAGGGTCAGCTGGGTCTCGATCATCTGAGAATATGCAAAGCCTACCTTGACCCAGATCTTGTATCTCGCGTGCTCGCTAAGGATGGGGAGCGCGGTGACGTGCAGGCGGAACTTGCCCGTCTTGGTGAACTTGCCTGGAGTCGGACATGTTAGACCTTCACTCTCTCACTGGGTATCAAGGGGGCGGGCGCAACGCACCAAGGCAGATGCCGATGCTGAGGAGCTTGTCGCGAGCGATGCTAGTCGCGATGTTGGCGACGGACAGGCGCACGTAGTACACGCGGTCCTTGATCATGCGGAAGACATAACGGTCTCCGTCGGGGGAGTTGTCGAGCGGGGCGATCAGGTTCTTGAGCGAGCTGCCCATGTAGCTGGCCAGCTTCTTGAAGAGAGTCTGGGTCTCTGGTTCCGTGAGAGGGCGCATCTTGGCGGCTTTTGTCTTTTCCGGTGTTTTGACTTTCGTGAGAGACAAGACAACGGGAGAGTCGAGTTGCGAAAAGATCCGTGCCGAGCGGCGGGTGGGATGCTCTGCGATGCAAAGATTGGAGTAGCGGCAGAAACCCAAAAAAATTCGGGCGGTCAGAGCGGCATCCAGGGTCGTGGTTGGCTCAATTGCGGGAACCCCACTAAAAAGTTCTTGACGGCCTTTCTGCCACCCCATCCAGGGTCCCGCCCAATCCACTCCAGCCAGCATCGAGAAATCTTTCCCCGTCTGGTGAGAAGGCGAGCGAACGACACCACACCCGCGAGAAAACGACAAGCCCGTTTCCCAGACTCCTCGCCAAACAACCGCAAACATGTCGTCCAGAGCCAGCAAACGCCGCAGGCTCACGCCGCCCCAATCCGAAGACGAGGACAACCACCCCAAGAGCCGGTCCTCCAAGAAGATCCAGAAGGCCTTCTTCAAGAGCGCCTCCGGCTGGGACCTCGAGCAAGACTACGAGAACCGTAAGCGCAAGGGCAGCAAGAACAAGAAGGAGAGCACCAGACTGCCGACCAAGACGGCCGACGGTCGCATCGAGCAGCTCCGAGCTCTGGAGGACGAGAACGCCGACGACGACGCCGCCTCGATCGAAAGTGATGGCGACTGGCTCGAGGGCAAGGAGGATGAGGACGCCATCGCCGAGGCCGAGGCTGATCGGCTGCGCCAGGACCGGAGGAAAGAGGAGCAGGAGTCGGACCTCCCGGAGCACGTCCAGATCCTCCAGGCCAAGGAGGAGCTGGCCAAGATCGCCACGGCGGTCAACGAGGACCCGGAGGAGAACGTCGGCGCCTTCAAGGCCCTCGCCAAGGTCGGCCAGTCGCGCATCCCCACCATCCAGAAGATCACCCTCGCCACCCAGCTCGCTGTCTACAAGGACGTGATCCCGGGCTACCGCATCCGCCCCGTCGCCGAGGACGCCCCCGTCGAGAAGCTGTCCAAGGAGGTACGCAAACTGCGCGCCTTCGAGCAGGCGCTCGTCTCGGGTTACCAGGCGTACATCAGGGAGCTGTCGAAGTGGGCCAAGGCCGACATCCCGGCCACGCGCAAGACGGGCCAGAGCATATCCAGCGTCGCCATCGCCTGCGCCTGCACGCTCATCAACGCTGTGCCGCACTTCAATTTCCGCAGCGACCTGCTCAAGATCCTCGTCGGCAAGCTGTCGAAGCGCAAGGTGGACGCCGACTTCGTCAAGTGCCGCCGCGCCCTCGAGACGCTGTTCCAAGAGGACGAGGAGGGCCGCCCCTCCATGGAGGCCGTCTCGCTGTTGTCCAAGATGATGAAGGCACGCGTCTTCGCCGTCGACGAGAGCGTGCCCAACCTGTTCCTGCACCTGCGTCTGCTGTCCGAGTTCGCCGGAAAGGCGTCGCACGACCGCGTCGACCGGGAGGATGACGCCGCGGCGCCGCCCCCGAGGAAGGCTTTCAAGAAGGAGTTCCGCACCAAGAAGGAGCGCAAGATGCTCAAGGAGCAGAAGGCGATCCAGAAGGACATGGAGCAGGCCGACGCTCTCGTCGGCCACGAGGAGCGCGACCGCATGCAGTCCGAGACGCTGAAGCTCGTCTTCGTCAACTACTTCCGCATCCTCAAGATGCGCGTGCCGCACCTCATGGGCGCCGTCCTCGAGGGTCTGGCCAAGTACGCCCACCTCATCAACCAGGACTTCTTCGGAGATCTCCTGGAGGCCCTGAAGGACCTCATCCGCCACGCACAGGAGGACGCCGAGGGCGATGCGGAGCCCTCCTCCGAAGAAGCCGCCGCCGCTGAGGCAGTGGACGATGATGACGACGACGAGATCACCCGCAACACCACCCGCGAGGCCCTCCTCTGCACGGTGACGGCCTTCGCCCTCCTCGCAGGCCAGGACGCTCACAACTCTCGCGCAACGCTGCACCTCGACCTCTCCCACTTCGTAACCCACCTCTTCACCTCCCTGCCGGCGCTCTCCATCAACCCAGACCTGGAGCTGACGTCCAAGTCCCTGCACATTCGCCCCGGCGCCACGCGGGACAACCGGGTCAACTTGCAGACCACCACCGTGCTCCTCCTCCGCTGCCTGACGGCCGTGCTCCTCCCGACCTACCAGATCCGCTCCGTCCCGCCGCTGCGCCTAGCCGCCTTCTCCAAGCAGCTCATGTCCACGGCGCTGCACACCCCGGACAAGTCGACGCAGGCGGTGCTGGCGCTGCTGCAGGACGTGGCGCACACGCACGGCAAGAAGATCAGCGCGCTGTGGCGCACCGAGGAGAGGAAGGGCGACGGCGTGTACAACGCCCTGAGCGACAGTGTCGAGGGGAGCAACCCCTTCGCGACGACGGTGTGGGAGGGCGAGCTGCTGCGGAAACACTTTTCGCCCAAGGTCAGAGAGGGGGTCAAGTTATTAGAAAAGAGCATTGGGAACGCGTAATTATAGAACATGAGGGGATTGTCAAAAATATATCACGGAGGTTTCGTCCATCGTTGAACAGTAGCATCAGTCCGAGTATGGGTGATATCAGATCGACAAGCACAGATAGGGGTTTCGCTCATCATTTGGATTGGGATATAGTCTGCTCAACTGCCTTCCAAACACAAGTAAAAACAGACAGCTGTGGGCATCAGGGACAGCAGCCTGAGATGGCATGCTTGAAGGGTTCTGCTATTTGGACCTTCCCTCACTTATTAGGCCTGCTGGGCTCTGCTGTTGTTGCTGGGCTATATCATTGAAGCACGAACAGCAGCAATATTATACATGGGCGACATGCATACATGCAACTACTCAATGCAGGCTGCCTCTTCAATGATACTTAGGTAGGCGGGTGACTGCACAGTCTCTCAATGGTATAAGTGTCAGCAGTCTTTGACGGTAGTCCCAATTCTCAGCTTTGTGTACCGGACACATGCAGGCATACAGCTCCTTGGATCACTGGTCCGCCATCTGCCTACCTACCTAGGCACCATGATGTAGACTGTTAATAGTTGAACGTGTCTGGACCGCCCTTCTGAGCCCACTGTATTTCCATTTTCTCCAGGAAGGAGCTCTTCAGCACTTCAATGTCGTCACCTGATCAATAGCGCCTGCCTAAGCACCTTCCATGGCAATAGAGAGGCAAGTCTGGGCCCACCCTTCTTCACCTTCCCATTGTTGGTCCCCCTTCTAGTACAAGTCCCAAAGTCTCTGGGGAGAAGGCAGCCAGATAACGGCTCTGTGCCCCTCCCAACCTTTCTGGCAGGCCGGGAAGGGTTTGTTTATTTTCTGACCTCCTCCCAGGCAACCAAGACTCTTCCTTCTTTTTCTCTTTTTCCCTTCTCTACCCTACGAGACCTAACTTGTCTCTCCCTCAGGGCAGGCTTCTCTTCTTTCTACCCTTCCTCAATCCCATCATCATCAAGGAAGGCATTCCAAAGCAGAAGGATCCTTCCTTGCTTCAGGATACTTGAAGCAACCCTTTCCAGGTAATTATTCTCTCCATTTACCCTTCTGGCATGACTCTGTTTTGGTCATGATCCTGTTTGCTATTTTGTTTTTCTTCGAAGGGAAGGTCGCCAAGGCCTCGCCTGGTCTTCCACGACTTCATCCATTTCTGCATCTTCCACATTTTTCACCTTTTGCCCTGCTCGGCTTCAACTTATCTCAAATGTCTACGGGATCAAGTTCGCAGCTGACATTTTTAGAGAACGCCAAAGATTTCCTAGGCTGATTAGGCTTAGCAACCTGTATCCTCCACTTCGACTTCTGTCTGCTGTTGCCAACAGGACAAGATGAAGCCCACCGAGGATCAGCTGCAGTTTGCAAAGCTGCTCCAGCAGGAGTTCAGAAATGGAGATAACTCCAGACGACCCAGTGCCCGAGGAGGCAGAGGCGGTTTTCAAGGTGGAGGACGCATCAATACTGGTGCTGCCCCTAGAATGCAGTTTCAGTCAGGCCCAGTGTCTCGCCCTCCTATGAGTAAGTCATAAAACAAAAAGCACTGCAAGAATCGTCACTAATTCTCTTGGTAGCCGGTTTTTCACCCCAGAGCAATGGACACTCCAACTCCACTGTCAAACCAGGCGCTTGCAAGCCTACCGACCCGAAATTGGAAGCTTGGCTCAACAATGACAAAGCGCCCGTAGCCAACATCGCGACTCGCCAGACCTCTCTTGAAACCTCTTCCATTCAAGTCACCTCTGTCCCTGCTGTGGTCAAGACCCAGACCTCGGCCCCGCCCCCGCCCCGTCAGGAGACTCGCCCGAACCCCTCTTTGGAGGGTTGGCTCAACAATGAGAAGGCGTCTCGACCCAGCGTTGCGACTCGTGAGGCTCACACCTCTGCTGGAACTTCTTCCAGTCAGGTCACCTCTGTCACTGTCGTGGAGAAGGTCCAGGCTTCGGCCCCTGTCCCTACCCCTGCCCCTCATGAGGCTCGCAAGTCTCCTGCAACCTCGTCCGGCCAAGCCGCATCTGCTGCTGCTGAAAGCCATGAGAATACCACGGCTACCGTCGAGAAGGAGGCGGTCACCAAGGTTGAGCAGCACCGGACTGGAGCTTCTATGATCCCTGTCGAGAACAGAGACTCTGGGATGCTCATCGACCTGTCGGAGTCGGCAACCCCTCAGCAAGCTCCCGGAAACACCGCTATGCAGAGCAAGCCTTCCCTCTTTGACCTTCTTCTCGAGCATCTTAACGAGCGAAACGATTTACCCAGTCAGAAAGAGCTTGCTGCCATGATTCAAAACAGTGGTGTGAAACCTCAGCCCCAGAGTTCACTTAAGCAAGTCGAGTACGTTCTACCCGTCGAGGACCTGGAGTTGATCGATGAGAACGAGGGACCGAAGACAGGTTGTCGTTGCCCGCCGAGATCTTATCCGATTCGTGGTCTGGCTGCTTCTCGGCATAATGTCGACAGTGACGGCGACTTCGAGCTGGTCACGTTCAGCGTGGCGAACACCACTAGGTTTGCAATCAACGTTATCATTCAGGACCACCCTCAAAAGGACTGCCCAATTCTCCAGAAGGCTATGAAGGATTTTCCACTCGAGTTTGGCGCCGTTCCTGCCACGACTAATACCGGTGATGACTCTTACGAGGTTATCCCGTGGGCATCCAGACATATTGCCAACCCCAAACGAGACGCCTACGCCCGCGGAGGCCTTGCGGCCTCGTTTTGGGCGGATTAAGCCGCTTCTTCGGGAGGACCAGACCCATTTGCTGTGGCAGAGCTTTGTTCAGTCAGCAAAGGGGTTGGTTCAGACGACGGCCGGTCGAGTTTTCTTTTCTCTCATGTTCTCTGCACTGCTTCCGCCAACGTTGATCCCATAGACAGCTCCTGTCGAGGTGTCAGGACCACAACGTGCCAATACGACGACGACATGGCTCTCCGCTCTTGACTAATAAACCCGTTCGTCGACGGATCACAAAGATGACGGAAACCGAGCCCTGCTGCCATAGAGGCATCGGACATACAGGATGAAGGATGGGAAGAAAAGAGGTGACCAGAAATCACAGGGAATGATACTAGCGAACGAGCGGAACATTGAGGATACGTGAACCGATAATTTTGGGACGTGCTTCGGCATCAACGCCTCGTCCAAAGAAGGAAGGAAATCTCGGTTTGTTCGCTTTTTTCTCAGACATGGCAGATAAGCGCCATCGAGGTAGATAGGTAGACAGTCAACCGATGGATTGATAGCTTTACTAGTTCCGACATTGACGAACCAGATGACTACCTAGTGCTCTACCTACATCCTTATATATGCACTCGGCTGATCTTCGGAATCTCGACCTCATACCTTGCCCGACTTCTTCCCCGGGACCATCTTTTCCTCAATCTTGAGTTGGGTTGGACGGTAAGTGGCACTCTGAGCCTCGTCAAGCCAGGCTACCCGGACAGGTGAGACGTGACCTTGGGCGAACTCGGTCAACGCCTTGGACATGGGCGCACCCACACGAATCCCAACAGCTGATACCCTTGGAATACCAAGGGAAGCACTGAGCCTGTCAGCGCACGACTTGGAATACCCCACAAGCCTTGTCGCAGGCGCAGTTGGCGTGTTGTTGGAGGCTACGGCGACCATCTGCGGTAGCTGGGAATTGAACGCAGACGACTGCCCGGAGCGAGCCACAAAGATGACGGCGTACGGGGTCGTCGGGTCGGCCAGGGGCTTGCTCCCGCCGGGCAGCTGTTCGGAGTCCTTCTGCGCTGCGAGCTTCTCAAGGTTGCGAGTGATGCTGGCGAGACCGACATCGACGAAGGAGGCGAGCTCCGGCGTGGAGGGGCGACTGTCGTGCTCTGCTGTCTTTGACGCGGCTCCCTCTTCCTTTCTCTTTCTCTTGGCTGCCCGTTTGCCTTCAGATGGCGTCACATGTCTCTGGCGGTGTTGACCCAGTGGCGTCAGGAGACTGTCCGTTTGTTAATAGGAGATTCAAGCTATGGGCAAGATGTCAAGGGGGGCGATTTCTGGTAGACGCGAGATGGGAAGGAAAATCCGGTTCGCTTGTGCGCGTGGGGCGGCATACCTGCAAAGAAGTTCCAGAATTGTGTCTTGGTCTTCGAATGAGATGTCAGGCCTGCAAGTTGACTCAGTTTAGCAATCGGAAAAGAATGCAAGGCTCGGGCAAAAGTTGGTACCATTGCGCTGCGGAGTAAGGTGTGTCCACCGCGTGGACCAGCTTCTTCTTCAATGACGCAGCCATTCTGTAAGTTTCCTCAAAGAAATAGAGCGGCTGTTTTTTTCGTGGTTCTCTGGTGCCAGCAGTGTTCTGGAAAATGTACTTGTCGGGCAGTTGAGGTTGTTGTCCCCGTAGATCTCCGCAGGAGGATGGATAATCGCCCAGGGTATCCAGTTGTACAGATTCCGGAATAGCGTGACAGGGTATGACTTGGAGAGACGCGACCTCGTACTTACAGCAGACGAAGAATGCGAACTCTCAAGCAAAATCCAAGCGTGGCCGACGATTCGATGCTGCTGCTTCGCCAGGCGTAGCTGGAACGTTAACTTTTACAGCAAACACTTCAAAACCAAGAGACCAAGCAAGTTTTAGTCTTGGTCTGAATCACAACTCAAAGGGTTGGTCAAGTCGTGACTTTCGGTACGAGGGTAGGTGGTAAGTGGCGGCACGTGGAGTTTTACATTAGGTAGGTAGTTGGACCCAAAATAAGGACAAAAAGGAAAAGTCAGTCAGAAACGACGGGAAGAGGCTAATTTGCCTTAGCGGCCGATACGCCGATAAGCGAAATGGTTAGCGTGGGGCGGGCTGGTCAGGCCAGCCGAAGGGGAAAACGCGACGAACAGGAGCTCAGCTCTCAAGAAGCCACACAGCCAGCATCTGCACCGCAGGTGGCATTCCCGAGTTCGTGCCGAGCGAACGAGAGTTGCCAACGTTGTTCGATAGGATGTGGAGGGCGACGTCGATCTCGTGCACGTTCCGGCACCCGGGCTCTCGTTCGACGTCAGCTCCCGCAGACATTTGACAGTCAGTGACAGATGAGGAGGATTGAGACGTTGGCAGGGAACAAGGGCCACTCGACTCCGGGCCCCGCATGAGCTCCAAGCAGGCCCGGTTCGGTCGACGGTAGGAGAGGGGGGCACGGACGATCCGCGGGAGGAAGAGCCGGGTCGAGCAAGGGGCGCCGACAGGCCGGATGCTACGCTGTGTGTGTGTGCTGCCACAGTCTGTCTCCTCCGTGGATGCTGCTGGTGGGCACATCGGCCGATGGCAGAGTTGGGATCGCCTTGGGGTCCCGGGGCATCGGGTTCGTGTCTTTACGTGACGACTCGAGCCCGGTGCCGGCGAGTCGCTCCATCCTTCCGAATAGCCGGCGGGATGTTACACTCGGCAGTAAAGTCTCCATCGCGGCCCAGAGAGGCCCGAGGATCACGCAGTCTGGCCAGGCTGGAGGATCGTCAGCTCTTTGGCTGCATACGGCCAAGCCAGATTTACCTCGAGGCGATCGAGACCCTCGGTCAGGACAAGGCAAGCAGCGCGCCTGATGCCGTAGTGTATCGAGAGAGCGAGGATGCCGGGCGGACAGATGTGTGGCTGACAGTTCGCTTAGCCCTTGCAGCAAGTAACACCTTGAAATCAGACATAATTGGCGAAGAAATGTTGATATTCAAGATACGTACATACTTGGGTTCGCATGGATGACATTAACCTTCGCGTCTGCCTCCAAACCTTTTCGTACTGCCCCAGGACGTAAACGGGCATTATCTCTCCAACTTCGTGGCATCCCTTCCTCTAATTGACAAAGGCGAAAAGAAAGACAATCGTTCCACTGGTACCAAAGCGTTGCGTTTCCAACTCCCTTCCCTATTGAGAAACCTAGGCAGCTCTTTGTGCTGTTCCCAAGATCAACAACCACTTCGGGGGTGCCGCCGATTCCCAGCTATCCGGCGGTCTCACGGTTGGTCAGATGTCTGTCTACCTAAGCCACAATTTTTTTTTATGTTTTTTTTAAAGTGCATTGCAAGTCCTCTCTCGGAGAAAACTGCGTAATTGATGGCTAAGTATCCGTAGGTAATACGGATTTCTCATCTGATACTGATTTCTTGAATAGGTACCTAGAAAGCAGATACATCGTATCCGTACCCAGCTTTGCTACCTCGCATTCCCTGTCCATTGCTTAACTACCTACCTACCTGCTAGGTACCTACATACGTAGGTGGCCTACCAGATTTTTAGGCAGGTGCCTGCCTGCCCGGCAACACTGCACTGTCACCCCGCACCTCGGGCCGCCCGTCAACAATCCTTCCAGTTTCTCTCTTCTCCCCAACACGACTGGACGTGACGGAGAAGACATACCCTCCATATATACCTAGTCTTCCTCTCCCTCTCTCTCTCTCTGTCTGCATTGCTGTCGGCCTTGCTGTTGAAACACGCGACGACCGGTGAGCAGCTGCAAAAGCCACCAGCAAATCGTTCTTTTCTTTGATTGGAAGGTCATTCGCAGACGCGCCCGGACCTCATCTCACTCAGGTCTCGATACGCTGGCAAAGTACAGTAAACTAGGTAGTACAGCCAGTACTGTACTTAGGTACCTCAGGTACCTACCTACCCAGGTAAGCCAGAGCTCGGAGCTCCCCCTTCCCTCTCCCCCACATCACCTTAATGCTTTCCCGTTCATTCCGTCCTGTCTGCCTGCCTTACCTTACCGTCGTGTCGTCGTCCCTGCCTCAATTACCGCTCCTCTGCGAACACACGTACAGATACCTCCACTGGGTAGGTAATTCCTCCAGGTACCGGTCCAGGCACCTTACCTCACCAGTACCTCACACACCTGCCTACCTACCTACTTCCATGGTAGCCTCGCTCATCTCGCCGTCTCTTATTACCTCATCTTCCCCATCAGTCTCCAAACGGAACGAGGAACCTCCCCCTCCCCCTCCAAAGCTCTCAGCTCTAGTGGATTCTCGCGCTGCCACCGCGTCTGGCCGAAAAAAAAGGACGACGTGCAACCCCTGCACATACCCCCCAAAAAGCCCACCTTCAACACAACTTGCTTGGTTCGTTGCACCTCTACCTGCACGCCTGGTATCGTCACCTCGACATCCTAGCGTCTTGTCATAATCGTTATTTTCCACCCCCGGTGCTCGACCTTTCACTACCTATCCAAGGCACCAAGCTGCACTGAACATACAGCCTCGTCGGAGCTGCTATTTCTCTCTCTCTCTCTCCGCCTTGTACACTTTCCCATTTACCATCAACTCACAGCGTGCACCCCTCCTCCAGATCTCGTCCCGACCAAAGATAAAAAAAACCCACATGCTAATTCTGGGCAGCTGCCGCCGAGTCGTCCCTCGCGCTAGAGTGACGTCTCTGGAGCTCCAGGACCCGCGCTGCAACTCTTCATTGCACCAGCCAGATGGACCAGCCTACAGGATCATCGGAAGCACCAGAACGAGCCGTCTCCTCTGAGCCGAGCTCAACGAGACCCAACCCCTTCACCGAGGGCGACGACGCCTCTCGAAAACGACGCCGCACCTCCATCTCTGGGGGCTCCCGAAGCCGCTCCGTCGAAAGCACCAGGACAGGGCTTGATACTTTGAGCTCTCCGGTGGCAGACCTCCTCGCCAACGATCAAAATACCCAAGACTCCGCCATGAAGATAGACACCGGCCCCTCCACTCCGCAAACACCAGAGTTGCACTCATCAGCTCGAGAGCCGCCGACGGAACCCCCTTCGAGCCGCGTTACCATAAACCTACGCCATGCAGTCCAGCCAGACCCCTCGCCGTCTCCGGTCTCCCCGACACCCCAAACCCTCTCGAGCCGGCCGAGCGATTCACTAGATGCTGTGAAGAAGAGCGTGGAGGATTCAGACGAGGTTGACATGGTGCAAGCTCCCATAGAGATCACCGACAGCCCGCCCTCAACTTCATCGAGCATTCAGAGCACGGAGGTCGAGGTGGTCGCTATCCCCGACGACGACGAGGATGCTCCGTTCGACGACGACGTTGGCATCGTCCGAGAAGATGCTGCTTCTCTCGACCCGACTCTGGATTTTCCATTCCAAGAGAGTCATGAGTCCATGCCAGCAACAGTATCGAAGCTGGTTAGCTATTTCTCGTCTCGTAAGTCTGCGTTGAGGTTTGTGTTTGCTCGTGGTACTGACTGAGATCAGAAACACCACCTGATGAGCATGTTATCACATCTCTGCGCGACTGGATGGTGTCATATGTCAGACATGTCACTCGTGTCGGCACGAGAACCGCATACGCATCCCATGTTGCCTACCATGACTTTTGGCACATGTTTCCGGAAGTCGCCTGGGTGCTGTCAAATAGAAAGTAAGTATCGCCGCTCTCGATTCTACAGATCTCCTGCTCACAGTTCATGAGCAGACTGTCAAATTCTCGAGATGGTCGGCGACAAGTCGCTGCATTTTTCAACGTATTTGCTGTGCTGGCATCTTTCATCGTCGAATTCGACTATTTGACCGCCCAGACGTTCCAGACATCGCCAGATGATGAGCGTCGTCAGCCGGATTTCCTGCTAGGTCGCTACACGCAGCCTTTGATCTTCTTCGCCCGGAGAGACGATTCGCGACCGCCCAACGGATTTTCTGGCGACGATATTGCCTGGCCCCGCACAGACGTAACCGAGGTGCTGTCCACGTTCCAAGCAAACGCTGGCAATGTGAAGAGGCTCTGCAGCCTTGTCCAAAAGCATATTGAGAATGCCTCGAGATACCACAATCTGATGGATGTGTTGCTACCCGTTGCCAACATCACATCGCTCATACTTCAAAAGGCGGTCCTGGCCGCTCGCCAAATGCCGACACCGGCGAGGATTCAAGTAGCGAAAGCTCGGTTGGCGGAGGGTCATATCATGTACAACATGATTGCAGAAGCCTTGTCCACAGCTGTCGAGAAAAACGTCACTCAGTTGTCAAACGACACAGCTCAACAAGTCGTCTCGCACCTGTCCGACATCCTCAAGCTCTGCTTGAGCGGCGACCACAAGTTGGCAACAGAGCGGCTGAAACAACACCGGCAAGCCCACCCGGAAGTCCCACCAAAGTTCTCGTCTGAGGCGATTTCTCTGGAGTGGCGTCTCAGTGTTCTTAGCAAACTCGTCACTTCTAGTCAAATGCAGTTGCGCGTCTTGGCAGCCTCTACAATGTGCCACGAATTGGTCACTTGCTGGAAGAAGTACAGCGACAGCGAGGACGAGAACGCCAAGCTACTGGAATATGTCGCCCAATACCTGCTTGGTACTAAGCTAGTTGATTACATCCTCGGGCCGACTTGCCATCCTGAAATCACCCTAGAGAGCGGCAACATCGTTGGCTTCTTGGTGGTGACGCGGCTGTATCGCGAAGAACAAACCGATCTCCTCTGGCAAACGATTACGACGACCCAGGACCCGCGAATATCAGAAGCCCTCATGCGCATGACCCAGGGCATTGCAAATCTCTTCCACACGGAGCAGCTGTTGTACCTGTGCGAAAAGCTCCAAAGCCTACCGATCGACAACTTCACAGCGCCCGTGCGCAACCTCTGCGACGCCGTCTTGCGGAATCTCCACAACAAATCTCAACTGAATGGCGAAGCTCCCAGCATCCTTCCATTGAGTCTCTGCATCCGACTTCTTCGGGAGGCTTCGGTCTATAACTCAGACTCAAACGTATCTTACCCCGAAGTGCATCAATTCGCAATCATCAAGTTCAGGGAATTAGCTAAGGACGGACTTGATCCCGAGATTCGGAAAGAGTTCTACGTCGACTGCATCGGGGATATTACCAACAAATCCTCCACAACATTAGGAACACTGTGGTGTCTGTCGGCAGCTTTGCGGCCCGCCATCGCGTCAGAGTTGCGGGTATTGACCACGGAGTACCAACTGACAGCGCTGCTTGTTGACGAGCTTGAGTATGCGATCGAGCGAGGAAAAGGAGCCGGATCACCAATGGTGCTTTGTGGTCCCATCAACGCTCCCCGCAGAGAGTTCATAACTCATATTCTCAGCCACGAGCCTGCAACCGTGACCGCAGACCTCGGCTCGCGTCTTTGGGATATGCTTGTTGGCCACGGTGCGGCCTGTCAGGAGGACCGAAACGCTGGTTGGATAATCCTCAATGGCTTTCCCAGACTGGCACAAAACAATCCGTTCCTCGAGGCATGCTCTGCCGAGTACCTGCCAAATCTTCCGCGCGATTGCTTCTGCGAAGGCACGCTGCAGTTCACCAGGAACGTTGTGCTACCCCGCGTTAACGACGTGGAAAATGGCACAATCCTGGATGACGACGAGAGCCTTGCCCAGAGCGGAGTTGAGCAACTTTGGCGCATGATCCTCGGGGCAGACAATCCGTTACTCGTGGACGCTGCAATCCAGACGCTGGTGGGGGACGTGTACATTGACAGCAAGTCTATCTTGGCTTGCCCGCACTACAGGGCTTGCCAGGTTCATCTTGGGCTGGTGAATCGTTGCCTGAAGCAAATGGAAGAGGCTGCAAACCGTTTGGATGCTTTCGGTGACGAGACTCGGGGCGGGGACGCTGAGCCTATGGAGGTTGTCGACACCGAGGAACAGTCGGAGGAGCATGTACGCATCTTCACGCGCTCACTCTCGGTTCTTCGGCATTTTCTGAGAGCGCACCGTGCCAAAGCCCAGTTCTCGGTACCCGATCTTCGTGCTTTGACACCTGGCTCTCCGAGCGTGGCCGAGGGCGAGTCGGCTGAGCTCAAATATCAGTCGTTTGACGGAAGCAAGCAGACAGATATCATGCCTCTTGAAGTTGGACGCCGAAACACTGCTGCTTCTTTGCTGGCAAGCATCCGGCAGGCTACCGGCTTTGACAACTACCGAATCTACTACCGTGGGCAACCCTTCGCGCCAAACGAACGCGATGTTTGTCGGTCTTTGGAGGATCTCAAAATACACGACGGCCTTATCTTGGTCAAGAAAGAAGAAAACGGCACAGCCACCGCGACGAAGATCAAGCCGGGCGCGTCTCTCCTGGAGATCGAGATTCTTGGGCATTTCAACCAGTTGTGGAGTTATTTGAGCATGCGAGAAGTTCTTGCCAAAGAGGTCTGTTTTGCGCGCGATTAATATATCTCTACCCCAGCTGACATTGCCACAGATTCACGCGTTCTTAGTCAAGCTGCCTGCGGATGCGCACATGCTGTCAGAATTCGATTCGCCCGATGCGTCGTACCAGCAGGTATTTTCGCCGGGACAGCCCTTCAAGTCACTCTACGCCATGCACGCTATGAAGGAATACTTGGACGGCGCTGCTCGTCGGCTGAAAGACGCCGTGTCTGGTCTCTCCGACGGCTCAGACGACGAGCGTGGAGCTGTTGAGGCATACCTCGATGCTCTTGTGCGAGTGCGGAAGTTGGCTGTTGCAGCGATTTCCGACCCCATGATTCTCGACAGCTGCATATCGGAGACGTTGAAAAGCCGCCTGATATTCACCTTGATGAATATTTATATGCTGACGTTTCGAGGTGAGCATTGCAGTCTCTCAGAGTCGACGCCATCTAACGTTGCCTTAGAGCCTGAAGTCGCGGGCGTCGCTATCAAGCCAAAGGCCGTGGCCATTGCACCCGCAGAGAGACTGGTTGGAATCCTAAGGTCCGCCGTGATGGCCGGGCCTACCGATGCATTTGTCTCTCTAATTGCATCTGCCTTTACGGCCATTCTTCGAAGCATTGCAGTAGACCCAGCTTTCTGGGCTTCTTTCGAGGCCCTGCCAGATCTCGACGAGCTCTTCTCGACCCTCCTTCTCTTCGAGCCATCCGACACAGTCCGCACTAACATCGCCAAGCTGATTGAAGAGAGAGTCATCTCTACTGAGGAGTAGGGTTCTTCCAGCTAGCCTGGCCCCGCAACACGCTAACAGTGCCACAGTTCGAATCCCAGCATCCGCTCGTTTCGCAATTTTCTCTGGCCAATCCTCCACGGGCTGATCCCAAGAGCTGTAAATGTCCCCAAACAGTGTCAACAAGTCTTCGTGTTGTCTCGTACTCTTGCCGAGAGGCTGGCCATCGATAGCCCCGACGACGTGCACCTACCAGGGCTTGCAAGGTTATGCGGCGAGCTTCTACTCGCACATAGTTCGACCGAAGTAAGTTTTGGGGCAGAATCTGCCACTCACCACTAAGGACTTTGGGCTGACAGTGAAAGCAACTCGGACACCTCGGAACTGAGGATGCCGTGGCGAGTGGACTAGCCAATCTTCTCCGCAGTTGCCTCACTGATGAGGTGGATCTGGAAGGAAAGTTAGAACGGTATGTCGGAGGCACGATCCGAGACCGCTACGCTCAGCTGACAATGGCCTCAGGGACCTTGCCAAAAAGCTCTTCTGGAAACACCTTTTCCCGGCCCCTCGAAACCCGGGCGTGTCGCAGTCTTGTATCCTATCGACTCGAACGAGAGCCGTCCTCAGCGATGCCATCTTCTACCTGGTTTGCAAAGACGATTCGGCATTCGATGATTTGCTGACAGACTTGGGAAAGTTGGTGCCTTTCCACCTGTGGGACAACGGTTGGTCTACCAAACCAGGGACCCTGCTACATGACAGCTCACATTCAGATTCAGATCCGTACACGTACGACCTGCAGCCGCAGTTTGATCGCATGTCTGCGGTGAGAGCCCCATGTGGCTATACCGGGCTGAGGAATCTGTCCAACACTTGTTACCTCAATTCACTCCTGACCCAGCTTTTCATGAACACCGGATTTCGCCGATTCATGATGAATGCGCGGATTACAGACCAGTCCTCCCACGTGTTACTTAAGGAGACTCGAAAGCTGTTTGCGTTCATGCAAGAGAGCTACCGCAAGTACATCGACCCCAGCTTCCTCGTCAATTCGATCAAGACATACGAGGAAACGGTCATCGACGTCCACAACCAGATGGACGTTGATGAGTTCTATAATCTGCTGTTCGATCGGTGGGAGGGACAGCTTTCGACGGTGGATGAGAGGAAGGCTTTGCGGTCCTTTTACGGGGGACAATTGGTACAGCAAGTTTCCTCCAAGGAATGCGAGCACATATCGGAGCGGCTGGAGCCTTTTTCGGCTATCCAGTGCGACATCAAGGGCAAATCTACCCTACAGGACAGTCTTCAGGCTTACGTTGACGGTGAAATCATGGAAGGAGGTGCGTGAGTCCTACCAAGGCGATAAGACAGAACTAACCGCTTTCAGACAACAAGTACAAGTGCTCAAAGTGCGATAGGCACGTTGACGCAGTGAAGAGGTTTGTTGGGTTTCGCATACTGGAATCGACAGGATAGTCACTAACAGCTCCGTAGGGCTTGCTTAAAGGACATTCCCGACAACCTCATCTTTCATCTGAAGCGGTTCGACTTCAACCTTCGCACGCTGATGCGTAGCAAGATCAACGACTACTTCTCTTTTCCCACCAAGATCGACATGCGGCCGTACACGATCGACCACCTGGGATCGCCCTCAGACTCTGGAGAAGAGGACATTTTCGAATTGGTCGGCGTGCTTGTGCACGCAGGTACGGCGGAATCTGGACATTACTATTCCTACATCCGAGAGCGGCCATCTTCTGCTCCCTCTGAGAACTGGTACGAGTTCAACGACGATGTGGTTTCTCCGTGGGATCCTGCAGATATGGAAAAGTCGACATTTGGCGGCCCTGACGTTCCTTTCGACAACGGAATCTCATACGACAAGACCTACAGCGCATACATGCTTTTCTACCAGAGGTCTACAATCTTGAAAGCGGAGCAGGAAAGGCTGCAGATTCGCGCGCTCCCAACGCCTCTCAAGGTGGAAGTGCCCCATTTGGTCTCCGATTTCATCGAGAATGAGAACACAATCCTGCTCAGGCGCCATTGTCTCTACGACCCGAGTCACGCGCAGTTCGTTCTCAAGATGTTCCAGCATACCAGAAAGCGGGCGGCGACAGGGTACCACGACAAGCCCTCTCAGAGGTCCATGCACATGTTGCTCGGCCACTTTGATCAGGTTGTCTCCCGCACAAAGGATCTCCCCGATCTAGAAAGGTTCCGAGAACAGATCGAATTCGCCTGCAGGGACTCCGCCAAGTGTGCTTTTGACTTCTTCGAGTACTTCCAGGAACGGCACGAGTCATTCCGGCAACTTCTCCAGAGGAACCCGGACGGCAACGTTCGATATGCGACCGGGAGCATGTTCCTTACCGCCCTGCACGCCATCAAGGGCTCGTATCCTGAACGCTGGAACATAACGTCGACCGAATTAGAAGATAACGATGCAAGCATTGTGGAACGCGTCACGACGCAGACGATGAGGATTTTCCAAACACTTTGGAACGGCTTCTCTGTTAACATCAGGTCCTGGCCAGAAGTCTTCCAGACGATCCTCGAATTCGCGCAAATGGGACAATTCGAGACGGTGTTGCTCTTATCGCAGGATTGGTTCGCAAATGTCCTGAAGATTGTGTTTCTCGACTCCAACATGGAACTGACCGGCCACTTCTTTCGGATGGCGGCGAATATCGCCCGGCGCATCAGCAACACACGCCCAGTCCAGTACGAGATGATCATACAGCTGATACATCACTTTATGTGCAACATGGACGACGATATGGACGTCCACACTATTGAGGATTCGCCTGAAGTGCGGTTGGAAAACTTCTTGGAGCAACAGACCTCAAAGCAGTGCTGGACAGCTGAGGAAGTTAGTATCCTGACGCATCAATGGGGCGACGGGGCCGGCAGCACCTTCATCAAGAAGCTGGTCGAGCTGAACCAGAACGACGCACATACAACTGCGATCGTCCAGCGGGCAATGGCCCTTGGCTCTGACATGGAGCTGAAAGTCTTCTACACCATCAAAACCATGATCACCGGGCAGGTCGCCCAGCACTCGGTGGCGCCATACCTCCTGATGGCAGTAGTTTTCTGCGAGACAACGAGAAACCCGAAGTTGGTTACTGAGCTCTTCCGACACATCGTCACGCAATGTAGGATGCTGCAAAACGCGGAGGGCGGAGCGTTTTTGTCCTTTTTCAGACAGGCTCTCGAAAGTATCCGAGGCCACAACGAGACTGGCAGCGTCGATATGTACTCGGTGTTCATCGATCTCATCCCTGCATGGGGACCTTGCTTGCTGGGGTATTTCGATGCGGAGGTCCGACTGGACACGGAAGAATTCCTGTTAATGTGGCTCTCTCGCTACGAGCCGGTTGGCAACGAGGTCGACGACGTGGACATTGATGTCAACATGGCCGCGCGGAAGCTCGCCTGCAACTGCCTTGTCTATATCAGAGATCACGTTCTACACAGACGTGGTCAACTCGGCAAGCAGGCAACGGAAAACCTGCAAAACATGATCGGCGCGTGCGAGGTGTTCTTTTCGGTCGACGTGGAAGCCGAGGGGTCACAGGCCTTCTCGAGAGCAGTATTTCAAGAGTTGTATCGCAGTAAGTCATGCAATCAGTCTTCCTTGACGTTGCCCAGAGAGCTGACCAGAGGTTACCACAGCTGTCATTGAGCCACTGCGGCGCATGCCGGTGGAGGAGGTGGAGGATGAAGGCTCCGGTATGTCCCAGGGACCCTACAGTGACTCGGAAACGATAGGCTCGGAACCATGAGGATTGACTGAATGTGGTCAGACTGGGAGAACTCTTGCGCGTCCTCGGATGCGGCAGAGAGCTTGGCAGACATCAGCATGCACATGACGGACGACTTGCCAGATTCGGATCTCCATTGAAACTAGGTGTATGAACCCATGACGACATTGACGACACAAAACGAAGTTACTGGTGCGCTTTTCTGTTGCGCGACATGTTGGGAAACAGACCAAGTAGGGAAGGAGTCGAGGACACGAGTATTGTCACAGAGAGTATTGTCATAGAGAACAAGTGTTGGGCTTGGCAGCACAAAACGTTGTGCACCATGGCGGAGGTTTCCTGCATTTCGGCGGCATGGCGGCGTTCAAGGGCCCAGGAAGGGCGCGAAGGCTTCGACCTCGTGTGGCGAGACGATGGGGATAGTACAGGGCTAAGCGACTCTAAATGTATTGATCGACTCGGCTAGAGTGAATCGTCCGGGCCGGCTGGCGGTCGCCCAGCTTCGCCAGACGAAATGCGAAAGTTGTTTCTGGCAAAGCAGGCACGGCAGGACTGGCCGACTGCTGACAGTGATAGCGTGCGTATGGAGAAGCTGATGAGTTCCAATATTAGATGTCGAGTAGACCTGCGATGACAGCGACGGTACGGAATGGCAATGGGGACATGGTCATATCGGTGGTGCGTAGCCGCCCGGCGTGAAGAGGGCCGGCGCTCATGATTGGAGTCGGTCGAGAAGGGCCCATGGAGCGGAGGCAGTTCGATTGGCCCACGAGGACCGGGCGGCGTGCGGAGTGGTATTTTGGAGATGGACTCACGGGGGATATGAGAAGCTGGCCCGGCACAGCACGTGGGCGGGAGGATCCCTCGTTTGGTTTTGATGCCCGGCACGCCGTGTTTAGAAACGGACACGCGAGTACTTTTCTGTAGATCACGCGCGCAGATCCGGGCAAGGGGAAGATTCCCGGCCGATTGGTCTGTCTCTGTTTATTGATTCCCCTTCAAATCTTTTTTCTTATTTTATTTTAGATGCTGCCTTCCTGAACGGGCATGCCAGGTGGGCGATGGTTATTTGGGGTGTTTACTATGTGTGGTGACATTTTTAGGAGCGGGTATGCAGGGTCGCGCGGGATGGTGGCACGTGTGGTAGATACGTGCATCTCAGGGTGGGCGAGATGTTCTTGACCCGGCCGAGGAACCTCCCCGAGAAGGATGAGGTCAGATCCTGCGAGGTCCCCTCTTCGTCCGTCTTGGGCCCGGCCTGTAATTACCGGTGGCCAATGACGAGGTGTTTGCGTGGGATTATTTCCAGGTCGAGACGGGTATACGAACGAGCGAATAGGCCAGCTGCAGATTTCACAGGAGATGGAATCATCGGGGGGAGTCACGGAATCGGATGCCGGTGGGAGAGGGAGGGGGTTGGCAAACGGCGTTTTCGCGGCGAGTAGTTGTCCGTGTTTTCCGAGGGGGGTGTGGGCGAGGATCTCGCGATGATGGTGATGCGGCAGTTATTATTGCTGGAACTACCGCGTTTGGTCTTGGTCTTGGCCCCGTTTGGCTGGGCGGGAATTGAGTTGGCGATAACGGGTGTTGGTGTTGCGGGGTGGCGAGGATGATGACGGGCATGACAGAGTCGAGGGGGAGACATCAGAAGAAAGCATCATCTACGACAACGAGACGGGGGAGGTCAATCGGACTTGAGAACGAACCGGAAGAGCTGGGCCGGAGGAAAACAGGTTTCTTTCTCGTAAGTTCTGTCGTTCGTTGTTTTTGACGGTTTCGTCTGGTAGCTCCTTCGGTAAAGCTGCCATTGAAGCTCGTGGGCTATAGAGCTCATAGCTCTTGTTAGCTCATAGCTCATAGCTTTTGCAAAGGGAGTTTTTTATTTTTTTTTCTGCTCTTTTGGAGGGAGGGAGGGGAAGAGGGGAGGTGACGTGCATGTTGGTTTCGAAAGATTGGGCGAAAGGACGTTGGTGGTGTGCACCGGGCACTTGGTAATCAACTGATTCAGAAGTGCTCTCTCCTTCGGACGAAAAAACTTCAGAGGAAATGAGGGGTTGGGAGGGAGGCGCATCGGTCGAGATCGCATTCTCGATGTAATCAGTGGTGTGACTTTGGGGTTCTTGGCATCGATCGGGGGGGAAGGACGGTTGACACGAGGACGACAGCGAGGACGATGGCGACGACGATAGTTGGTGTTGGTGTTTGTGGTGGCGGTTGTAATCATCAGACGGCCAAGGAGAGGAGTTGTGGCTGCTCTTACACCTTGGGAAAGCTTGCTGGCAGGTAGTCACGCGGGAAGTTTGCTTTCTCTCTCGTGTTGTCTGCTTCACTAACATCGTCGAGAAGCGTTGCCAAGTCTTGGCTTGGTTTCCGTAGCATCTTATCAAGTCTCGGTGCTGGCATTGCACCTCTGGTAGTCCATCATCACGATCGCAGCGCATCGGGAGTATCGTCCAATGCTTCCCCTCTCTCATCATGATAGCGTGACACCCTGAGGTGGGGTCTGTCTCTCTGTCTCTCGCATCAAAGGTATCGGATGGCGGACCAACAAGTGGCAATTTATCTCGAGGGCATCTCGAGACGGGCGAGAAGCTTGGGGGGTAAAGATGAAAAGCGGGAAGTTTCGTTAGGTAATTGACGCCTGTCTCGTGAACTTCCATGTAAGCCTGTTCCCGACAGGCCCAACCGGATAGATTGGGTCAGCGAAGAGATAGCTCTTAGCGAAGACTCGCTTGGGGGGGGGTCCCACCTTCTCTCTCACTCTCACCAAGAGTTCGGCCGAGGTTCCCGACAAGACGTGACAGGTAAACAAATTTTAGGGCTTAGCTGTGTCTAGGCTTTGTGGGAAAAATTTTCCAGAGCATAGTCGGGCTTTCTTGAGGTGGTCTTGCGCAGGTGCTCTGCTCTCCACCACCTGAATCCACTTTCGAAAGTCGAGAAATCCGTCTGCCCGCCCTGCGAATTTCGAATCAGCGAAACAGGCGATGCTGCTGCGGGCTGCTGCGGGCTGCGGGCTTTGCTTGCTGTTTTGCCGGCTGGGATTGCCGTCGTCTCTCCCGTCCTTTCTGTATCCGTAGGTGCCTATCCGTATCTCCCCCCGTTTGACACCTGCCAGCTGCCACCTGCCGCGCACATCGCCTAATCTATTTTTGACACACCGGCGAGGAACGGCGGGGGTCCGGTCATGCGCGAATCCCTGCCTTCCACGGCACGCACGCGCAGGTCGTCGATCTGATTCTGGGTTGGTGGGACCCGGGGCACCCAGCCAATGACGTCTTGCTCCGGGGTATCTACCACGGCGCGGGCCCAATCATGAGAGCCTGTGAGGCCGAGGTTCAGAGGCCCCAGGCGCTGGTGGTGCCAGGGCCAGTGAAGCGCACGTCGCCGAGGAGGACGACGCTACTGCAAAGACTGGCAGCTTTCCCGGGCCTTCGAAATTCTACGATTGGACGGCCTGGGTTTTTGGGAGCGTCTTCACCACTCACGGCCCTGTAAAATTGATTCCGGGGAAAAGTGGTGGTTCGTTTTTATCGCTCATTTTTTTGCAGATGCAGATAAGTATCCCAAGATAGAGCGTCAGGGTCGGTCCCCATTCCTGATGCCATTTTTGACATCACCTCCTCTTCGATGCAATGTGGCTGAGAGGCAGTATTTCTGCCTATTGTCTTCAAATTAGGACGAGAACAGCTTATCCGCAAGCTTTCAGGTTTCCGGACCCCCGAGTCCTGAATTTACGAGGATTATCGCCGTACCCGCGCAAGACAAGGCTGCGCACGCCGTCAGCTTCATGCGTTTGAGATTTCCGGGCTGAGATAGACTAAGGTGGTAACCGCCAACCACAAATAAGCGCATCACATCGCATCACACCGTCCCCTTTTGCGAATCGGCTCCTCTTTCCCCATTGCCCCCTCTCCCACATTCCTTGCTCACACATTGCTTGACTGCGTATCCTTCCCCCTCCCACCTTGCCCCCTTGTGGCTGCCTCGTCAACAGTTACCCACATGGTCAGAGGGAAACGGCAGAGAGCCCGTCAGAAGACGATCATGAAACAAAAAAAGAGAAGAGGCTCTCCCACGCGGCGCCAACGTGTGTGTGTGTGCGTACCGAAGTCCTTGTCTTCCCACTTCTGCACTAGCGTACGGCACCTCTACACACGCCTCCCCGGTCCATCATCTAGAAGAGACGGGTTTCATCTTTTTTGGCGCCCAGCCTCAACGGCGATGAACAAGCCCACGACCACGACCGCGACGTCTTGTTCGGATATGCCACGCCACGCCACAACCTGTTAAACCTTTTTTTATCCCGCTTTTTTTTTCTTTCACTCTCATCTCCCCCATGTGAACAACGGCCCCCCTGTCCCTTTGTAAATCCCGGCTTTCTTTCAAAGTGGGCATCCTAGTCCCCGAAGTCGTCGTACTAGCTCCTCGTTGTCGTCGTCGGCGGCGTCGTCGTCGGTGTATCTCTCTCCACACCCCCTCGGCTTCGCCACAAGTACACTCGTACATACACATACACACATACACACGCACACGCTGCCTCCCAAAGAAGGAGACCCCGTAAGGCTGTTTTGAGTTGCATCGCAGCAAAGGAAGTTGGATACGCCCCAGGGGTTCTGCATACCAAGGCAGCTTGTTTCAGATTCTCCCGGGTCTCCCAAAGCAAGTCGACTCATCTCTCTTTCGGATTTTGATGATATATCTTGCTTCGCCCTCCCGCCCATTGTCAACCTCTCGAATCCAGGACGAAGATCATACTCGAAGAAAAAAAAAACAAAAAACAAAGGCGTCGACGCCGGGTAAAACACAAAAAACATCGTCAACCTATTCTCTTCAGCTCGAGCCTGGTGCTAAGAGTTATTGCCACACTATAATAACTTGTCTGCCCCCCTTTTCCCCAACCTAAACGTATTCGATATCGTACCTCCCGATCCTTCAGCTCCCTGCTCGAACATTCGCTATGGCTCTCAAGAGTCGCATCTCTTCGCCCCTGGAGGCCGGCACCTCCATCCTCGACGTCCAGCACCTGCCGCCTCATCTTAATGAAGCACTCGAGTACGCCTCCAAGAGGCTCGCCCGGAAAGCTCTCCACGTAACCCTCGTCGTCGCCAGGCGCGAGTACCAGCTGCCCACCCTGATCCCTTCTTCCTCTTCCGGTCTCTCGTCGCCCGCCATGTCGCCCCCGGCCTCGCCGCCAATGTCCTCATCATCGCGCTTCAACTTCGCCACCTCGCCCGTCAGCTCCTTCAAGAAGCTCGTTCGCACCAACACCGGCGGTAGCATCTCGTCCATCTCCACCGTCTCCTCCGCCGGCAGCGAGCGCAGCCCTGAGACGTTGACCTTCACCCCGTCCTTCCTCATGGACACCAACGGCCCCAGGCTGAGGTGGCCCCTGTCCCCCGGCATCCCCCTGTCGCCTCCCCCGATGACGCCCTCCGTCGCCTCCTCGACCATCACCGACGCCTCTGGCCCCATGTCGCCCAACATCTTCGGCATCCGTCTCATCCACGCCGACCTTCTCACGGACAAGCAAGAGAGGACGCTGCGCCAGACCATCGAGCGTGCCGAGAGGAAATTCCGCATCGGGTAGGTCCCTCCCACTTCCGTCTCCATGCCCTCGAACCTCCTGCTAACAACCCCAGAACCGAGTGGCTTCCCCCAGTAGTCGACGGCTCGGCCTGCGGCCTGACGAGCAGCCTCATCCGCCGCTCCATCGTCCAGAACGAAGTCCTCTTCGCCTCCGAAGGCCTCACGCTCGTCTCCCTCGACCGCCTGTACACCTTCAAGGCCGCCCTCTCCAGCTACTCCCGCACGTCGGCCCCGCTGCGGCTCGAGGACGCCGTCGACGAGCTGCGCCGCCTGGTCCTCTCCCGCGCCGGCAGCAAGGTGTCCAAGTCCGACCTGCTCAGGTCCTACGACTGGCTCAGCGTCAGCGACGCCGCGCTCGCCGACGTCGACAAGATGTACCGCAGGGCCTACGGCGGCCCGGACCGCGTCGGCGCCATCGAGGGCGTCGGCTCCGCCGCCCAGGTCGAGCAGACCATGAAGGAGCTGGGGCGCGACGTCGACGAGACCATGGCCGCCGCCGTGGCCACCGTCAAGATCGGCAAGCCGCCCACGCCCAAGGGCCCCGTCCTCAAGCTCCAGACCAACTTCGAGACCGCAGCGGCGCCCTCGCCCCCCGTGGAGGAGGTCTCCCCCGAGGACGAGGACCTGACCGCCCGCCCGGAGCGCCAGCCCGTCTCCCTGTGGAGCCCCGTCTCCATCGCCGAGGTCCTGCACGACGACAGGCAGAGGCTCGGCCCCATGACGCCCAAGGGGTACGACGACATCTCGCCCATCACCCGGGGCGAGTGGGGGTTCCTCATGGGCCCTGGTGGCGTTGGCGGCGGCCGCACGGCGCCGGTGGTGACCTTCTGAGAGCGAGTTGTTCTCTGTGTTGCATTTTAGATGTTAGACAGGTTCGGACCTTTTTCTGTATCATAGCTTCTTCTTCTCTTCTTCTTTCTCTTCTTTTCTTATTCTTTTTTTTGTTTCCCTTTGGTCACGACTTGATGAGCAAAGCTGTTTTTCTTTGTCCTGGGATACCATGGTCGCGATGCCAGTCATCGTTGTACAATAGCCTGCATTAAAAAAGGGGGTGGAGGAGGTGAAAAATTCGAATGGAATGAAATCTCAATTTTTGGGTATCATAAACCAAGCAGCACCAGCAGCTCCCCGTGCTTCCCCCCTCTCTTCTACCAACCGTACCGGTTCGACGCCTCCTTCCTGTTGCTCTTGCCCTTGGCGAAGCTGTCCTCGAGCGCCTCGCGCTGGTTCTGCACCGCGTTGACGAGCTGCTGCAGGCTGTGCTTGCCGGGGGCGATGGACCGCACCGGGTTGTGGATCTGCTGCTGGCCCGCCGCGCGCAGCTCCTCGTTGTGCTTGTACTCCTCGTCCGTGTTGAAGTTGATGACCCTCGACGCCGTCTGCGGGCCGCCGGCTCCCCCCGACGCCCCCTGGCGGCCGAAGAGCTCGCGCCGCGCCGCCGCCGAGAGGTTCAGGTCGTCGGCGATGGTGTCGAGGTCGTTGGACGACGTGGGCGCCGTCGTCGGGGCGGGGTAGTGCGCTTGCGCGGCGTAGTCTGCGTACGCGTTTGCTTCGTCGGCCGGTGTTTCGAAGAGCGGCTCGTACGCGCCGCTGGCGGGCGTCGGGTCTGATGAATACGTCTCCTCTGGTTCGATCGAGAAGAGGGACACCTTTTTGGGCGCCGGTGCCGGTGCGGGAGCCTCGTTCGCCACCGGCTCCGCGGGCTTTGCTGCTTGTGGTGCCGTCGCCGCGGCAGCTGGCTTCGTCTTCTTCTTCTTCGTATTCCGGGCGACGGACAGAGGTCTGAACATCATCGGCTTCCCGACCAGCTTCACCTCCTCAGCCGGCTTCATGCCTTCCGGTATCGACGGCTGCGGCGCGGCCTTGGGCGCCGGCAGGTTCAGGCCCCCATCGCCCCCCGAGGACGCGCCGCCGTCTCCCCTGTCGCGGCTGAAGCCCGGCTCGGCTCCGGTCTTTAGCTGGAACGTCGGTCTCGACGATCCGCCCGTGCTGGTGCTGGTGCCGCTGGTGCTCGGGGCCGAGGCCTTTGCGGCGTTCTTGGGCGGCGGGAGGAACGAGTTGAAGCCGCTGAAGATGCCGCTCTTCCCTCCGGTGCGCGCGCGCTTCGCGGGCGGCTCGTCGCTCGCGGGCTTCGGCTCTTCGGGTTGTGTCGAGGGCAGGCTGACGACGATCTTGCCTGGATTCGACCTGTCGACGACTTTTTGGAAAGGTTTCTTCGTGGTGGTGGAGGACACGGCGGGCTTCGCGACGGCGGGCTTCGGGGGCGCCTCGTCCTCGGAGCCCGATGATTCGGAGTAGTCTACCAGGCCCATGGTTCAATATCTGTCAGAGACCTTTGTTTTCTGTTGTTGATGAGATGGAGGTGTGACGATCATACAATGATTGCCTCCTTGAAATGGATGGCACCAGTTCACAATGCAGGTCCCACCGCCACAAACTGCCTGCAAGGCTGGGTGTGGGTATCCAATGCCAGTGTGGGGAAGAACGGTGCACGGTCCACATATCCCACCTTCCATGCTGTCTCACAAGGCTGTGGAAGGTCACCCGCGTGCCGCTCCTTCCCCTCGAACACATCCAAGCTGTTGACTTCCTTCCATCGCGACTTTTTTCTGGGGTTTTGTGAGCTGCGCTCGCAATCATGTTCTTTGTCGGATCGTTGGATTGTTTCCATTGATCGCATCTCTTTTGGCATGGTCCCTTCTTGACTCTTCCTTTCATCCTTCGGTGACCGGTCGCACCCCTGCCCACGATGTCGGTCATCCAGAACGAAGAGTAGGCACACCCTGACTACCAGCCTGAAGGTGCTTCTGCTAACGTGATTACTTCTCAGGCTGGTCGCATACCAGCTGCGATGCGGCTACCTCACAGAAATCGCCGATGGAGTCGGCGAACGGCTGATTACCTTGAATGAGGGGTTCATGAACTCGTCAGCTTTCAAGGCCGTCGCATGGCAGGCCAACCCAGATCTGGTCAAGCGATGCTACTCCCCTCCGATCCCGACCGCGATAGCCTCCGAATATTTCCAGGCCCCTCGACAGGCCGGGGTGACCCTCGAAGACGAACCCGACGAGATGGGAATGTTGACTGGCGGGGGCACAGATACGCTGGGCCCGGGTCTGGCTACTAGGCGAAGGAGACGTCGGGAGACACTCGAAGATGACGATAGCAGCGATCTCAGTGACGAAAGCGACGATGACGACCCAAGCCAGCGCGCCGCCCAGCAGATCAAGTTCGCGAAGATGCCCGTCAGATCGCGGGCCGGCTCCAGCCCGATCCAGTCGTCGCAGATTAAGCAGTCACCGGCCCTGTCTCCCCGAGCGGCCCCTGGCGCGCGGCGGGGCTCCCAGTCGGCCTTGGAGATGGTCAAGGAGAGGGCGCGGAGAGACACGGTCACGAGCAGCGAGGTTTCGTCCGAGAACGAGTTCGACGCATCGGGATTCCACAGGCAGAGGGAAGCTGCGAGAGCCGCCGCCAAATCTGTTAGGCTCCAGGCTAAGATCATGGAAGAGCCGAGCCTTGGAATCAAGCGGGCGGGCACCGATTTGCTCCCGGAAGAGGAAGACGACTCGGATGGATCAGACATGTCTGGTGCATACGTCGAAAGTATCGACTCGGCATCTATCCTCGACGCGGTTGAGAACCCGGACCCTCCGCCTCAGAGGCACGTTGTCGGTACGCCTCCGCGGGAGTTTACGAGAACATCTACGATTCGCAAGTCACAAGCGCCACCTAGAGTCCTCCAGGCCTTGCCACCGCCTCGCCCGATGAGTACCATCCGGCCCATAAGCATGATTCAGCCAAAGAGTCTGCTGTCTGCAGCGTTGAGGGCGAGAAAGACGAAGCCCAAGGTGCCTTTCGAGAACTTCGCAGCGCTGTCCGGCCAGGGAGAGAACAATCCCATCGCTGTTCGCATCTATCCCGCATTCTCGGACAATCCCGAGAAGCCGTTCGAGGTGCTCATCCGACGCATCGTTCACCACGGCGAAGGTGGCGACAGGACGGTGACCGTGTCCGATCTCATTGGTCTTGCGTTGTGGAGATACAACGAGGAGAAGCGGCAGCCGCCTGTGCCTGCTGACAAGACCAACATCAACTGGTGGACCCTTAGAATGGTGGAGGAGGACGGAGAAGTTGACGACGACTTCCCGCCGTTTGAGCGTACCAAGGCGTTGACGTCTTTCACAACGGCTAATAACCGAGCGGCCGGCAGAATGCGCGCCAACTCCAAGACACACGACAACTTCGGCCTGGTCATGGCATCCCAGTCCGAGTTCAACGAGAACCAGAGCATCACGCCGCAGCCCGAAGAGGAAGCGGCGGCGGAGGAAGAGGTCGACGAGGACCTCACGCCCCGCAACACGCCCCAGCCGAACCTGCATCAATTCCAGCCGGCAGTCTTGGAGCCCCGCCTGAACCCCGTCACGAATACTGCCTATCGTCAACAGCATAGTATGTTCGCCGACGTACCTCAGGCGCCAGCTGCGGCGCCAAACACGAGCCGAGGTCAACAGAAGCTTTTGCGCGTCCACCTGCACTCGACAGACGTGGCGCCCGGCCAGCTGGTCACAATAGACACCACAACAGAGACGTACATGGCCGAGGTCTTGGACTTGGTGTGTCGTAAGAGACAACTGGATAAGGCCAATCACGTCCTCAAAATGCCCGGTGGAGGCCCTGTGATCCTGCTTGACACCAAGGTCCAGGCCATTGGTAGCTTGTCGGATCTGGAGCTGCATAGGCGACGCTTCGCCACGGACGGCCCGCTCGCCATGACGGGCTCGCCTAGCAGCGCCTCGCCAAAGCTTCTCCCGTTCGTGGATGGGCCGCCAGGACGCAAGGCGAAGAAGACGCACATCATGGGCAGCCACCCGCTGGCTCAAGAGGCCATCAAGCAGGCGGAGCTCACGAGCGCGTACCACAAGTCGTGGGTCGTCTGGCGCCTGCGCACGGTCCGGATGATTACGCAGTCGGAGAAGCGGTTCGAAATCGACGGCGAGTACGTGCACATCAAGCCGACGACGAGGGATTCGAAGACGACGACGGCGCACATTTCCCAGGTCATCGGATGCAAGGTGTCGAGCAAGCATCCAAACCAGTTCAAGGTGAGTCTAGATTTTTTTTTTGGCAAAAAAGATTGCCGAGCAGGAATCCCGCATCGGGCATGATGAGCTGACGAACCCGCGCGCACCGCCACACAGCTCTTCATCTATCGAGACACGGAGAGCAAGCGCTACGACTTCGAGGCCAAATCGGTCGAGGAGGCGCACGAAATCGTCAGCGAGCTGCGGAAGGGGGTATCTCAAGTTATGGGCTAGTAACCCCCCGGCTTGCAAGAGCCACACACGCATGATTCCTTTTGGGGACGCGTTTGATGGACCGCACGACGGATGCGCCGTCTCCCCCCGCCACACACACCCATAGGTTACGTGCGAGGATCCTGCGCCACGTATTCACCGCCACAGCCGAGCTCCAGTGACGTCTCCATCCCAGCGGGATTCGCGGTCAAGCTGACGGCGGGGCGGCCCCACTGCCGTGCTGACATGGCCGGGGATTCGGTTGGTCAGCCGCTGGGCCGGCCAGGGAGGGTGGAGGATTACGCGTCACCGAAGCTGCTGGCTGCATATTTTGGGAAGTGGGCAGCGGGCAGCGGGCGGGCTACAACCTGCAGGCTACAGCTACGCCTTCATGACGGAAGGATTGAGAATTATGTAATTATACCAAGTCGGAGTAAATGGGGCCGGCCAGGACCCCCGGACGCCGTGTGCACACCCACGCGCGGAGAGGCGGACAATTGGCAAACAGGGGAAGCGGGCACGCTCAAGCAGGTTACACTAGGTACTATGGGTAGGTACACCAGCAAACAAACTGCTACAACTGCTACGGCGCAGCACCACAGGCTATGTGCACAGCACACCAACTTTCGGGGAAAGGAGTGAGCGAGAGATTGCGTTGTGGGGTACATGTCCAATTAAGGTTCGCATCCTGGCTCCTGCGTCATGCAGATCAATGCGATTGGAGCCGCGGGCCGGGGTGCTTGGCGCCGCGGTGAGCTCCCTGGTCGAGTCGGGCTCGGCAAGGCTAGGCACTCTCGGTTGGACGGGGGTTTTGGCGGCAATGGATGGCACGATGGGAGAGCGAGATGAGGCAATGTGAAAAGGGAGAGAGAAGAAATGGGGATTGTCGGTCTGGATGAGCTGACCTTCTCCTACCTCCTGTATCGCTAACCGTTTGCCCCCCTGTTTAGCCTGCAGTCTAGACTCTCAGAACAGTTCGCATGCTCCTGCAGAGAAAGAAAGACAATGCCATTCGAAACCTGCGGATTGAGACGGGCCCGTGAAACACTAGTTCCGAGCTGCGAATTGCTGACAACGTGCCCGCTTCGTCATCGCCAGCAGGAAGAGAAGATCGGCCCTGCATCCAAGAAGACGAGGAGATTGTGTACTCTGTAGGCATGCCGTCCAAACATCCGAAATCGCTGCGGTGCATCTGCCGCGACGGAAAAAATCAGAAGAGCTCCAACTTCGGTCAGCGATCGTCCCGACCCAGAATTCGTCCGAGGTATTCAGTCCAGAGCGCCCAATAAGACGGTGAGCGAACACCACTCTGTTCGGTGGGACGGACATGGACATGGGCTGTAGCGTAGCAGAGAAACTTCCTGACATCTGGGGCGACTGCTGCGTCTACCCGTCCGCCCTTCTCATCTCTACGGGTTACGCAGCATGTGTTTTGTTTGTCCAAATGGTGGATATGCGCTTTGTTTTGTTGATAAGTTTCTTCAAGTTGTAATGCCGGTGGAGTGAGATGCGTGTTCGTTTCCCTAAGGGGTTATTCACTGTGCATTTCAGCTGAGGAATTGCCGGCGATTATGTCTCTCCTCACCGAAGACTGCGCGTCTGAGGCAGGACGGAACATTGAGACTGTTGGCCCGCGGTCTGATTGAATCCGTGATAATCAAGGCTGCATAGACCTCAAATTAATCCAAAGTCCAAGTAGATGGGGGTTTGGCCTTGGTTTGAGCGATTCAATCCTGTTGCTGTTCCTAGTTCGTTCGACCGGATCATTGCTACTCTTCTGCCGGCACGCATGGAAATTTTGAAACGAACCCGTGGCTTAGGAGTCGTCGTTGACAAAATTTCTTATTTTGACACTCTGACCGGCAGTGACGCAATCGACGCCGGCAAGGAGAAAGACCGGCGAAGGAATCAATCCACCAGCGTTTCTGCCGAGCAGCTGGGCCTGCAGGTTGACTGCGCCCGCGGTAGTTGGTTTCGGAGCTGGCTGAATTGGGCGGAAGAAGATGGTCAAAAGGAAGGCCAAGCGTCCGTTAACTCCGCGACGTTTTGCTGACGGGATGCAAGACGCATGGCGCGAACCGTGAGGAACGGCGACGGCGAGTAGGAACGGAGGAAAACGCCACTGCGTGCGCGTTCGTCTAACCGTCTGGTCTGATCTTACCGTCCCAGTGGTCTTTTGCCCCATGCTTTCTCTCAGTTGTTGCGGCCGACTGCAAAAGTGTGATACATGTAGGCCAAGCAGCAATACCAAGCGCTTTCAAGAAGCTCCAGACCACCCCCAATCACGCCAAAGTGCAAGAGAGATGCAGCGGATTGGGGCAAAGGGTGATCCCTCTGTCCCAATTCCCCGCTGCCGTTCGATTCAGCGTTCCAACGGCGATTTGCAATGGCCTATTTGCGACCCTGCTCCACCACCCTGGACCGAGAGCAGTAAGTGGTAGTATGACCGAGACCAAGGTTGGGAGAGGCACAGAGAAATTGATCAGTGCCGCAAATAGAAGGAAGAGGTTTGTTGTGCATGTGTTTGAGAGTGATAAAAAAGGTAGCAGGCTGCATTGGTCGTCACTTGAGAGGCCCAACGGTTGGTCCTCGTTTGTCTCCAGAGAAGTCTGGGGTCGTACATCGACCAGGGGTGAGAGGCTGTCACCGATACGTCATTTGCATAATCCTCACGTCCCGGACGTTCACGCAGTGATCATGTCATTCGCAGTTCGTCCCGAGAAAGCGCTGTTCAGCTCACTTCGGGCAATCTCAGAGGTTTTCCGGTTCCGCGCCATGAAAATTCAGGAGCAGAGGCAAATGACGATGTCGTTGATGCTTTGGCGCTTCGGACGGACAGGGTCGTCAGTGCTCTCGCAGTAGGGACGGGCTAGAGTTTGCCGTTCCTTCTCGTCCACGGCACCGTGTCTCGAACTGCCTGTTTGACAGACGGGCTCAGCAATTCAGCCATTGATCGACTTTCGTCTCCTTCTTTTTGCCTTTTCGCTTGCATGGAGAAGGCCCGTTGTGTTGGGTCGATCCGGTAGACACCGACAGCACGGCCGTCGGCGGGAGTGTATCCGAATCCCGCCCCGGCTTCGCCCCTGCTGAGAGGCAGACGGACGGATGGCGTAACCTTCGCCCAGCCGCTATCGTCTCAATCAGCCCTCATTGAACGCCTGCGTTGATTTCGTGCGTGCATGCGGAACAGAGTGATCGAATCAAGCAACATGTTGCGTGGAAAACGGACGGCGTTGCCTCGCCCGCTAGGTAGGCCTTCCCGCCTTGGTACCGTTTCTTCGTTTCTTCTTCTTTCTCTTGGGACAGACGGTAATCTTCTGCGAGCTATCCCTCTCGTCGCTTGTTTCACGGGTCGACAGGCACAGCCGCAAGGGGGCGAGCCAGCCGACGCGACTTGGAGGCTCGCAATTGGTGTTGGGTAAGACGAAAAGCCGCACTGGGTTCCCGAATCATGAAAATGGCAAGAAAAAGACGACAGCAGGCAGAGACAGACGGCACGAGAGACATTGCAGGGCGCCCCTTGTTTCTACAACGCCTCCCCTGCCTCCACTGAAAGACCCACAGTGAGAGCTTCTGACCAACCAGAAGCTTCAACCATCTCCACCTCCTGTCGATCGGCCCTCGCTCCTCGCCTCCGCCGCGTCCGCCCCAACGCTTGGCTCTCCGTGGACACCATGGTGTCATTGGGGCCACCTCATGTTATTACCTATGCTCGAGTGCTGGGAGCACCTTCCGAGGTCGTTCCGTGGCATTACGGAGTACAGTGTAGGTATTTCGGTACTCCCCCAAGGTATTACTCTGGGCCTGGCCCTGTTTTTTTGGTTCCTTCCACGTTTGTCATCCGGGCATTACTCCGTAATGATGTAACGGCCAGACAAACGGAAATGGAAACAGCGAGTCTCACGGGCGTACGCGTGTGGGCTTCACTGCCCCAATTTCTCCATCCTATTGACTCTCGTCCTCCGATATTGATGCGCGAAATCGTCCCAACAAGTGGATGGTGTGGGATGGCAAGAGCTTGTCCGATTTCCCTTACCTAACGCAAAGCAAGAGCAAGCAATGGCCATGAGCCTGTCCCTTCAGGCACCGCGTGGCTGGCCTTCAGCCCTTCAATCCGAGCTTGTTGTTTGCCCGGCCTGCTGCTATTCTTAGGGGGGGAGAACATGAGAGTGCATGCCTAGAATGAACGTTTGGCCCACGCCACCGTTTGCTCGCCAACGATCGACCATCTGGGCACTCCCAAACGAGGATAGGCCTCTGGGCTTCCTAGGACTTAGGTAAGTAGCCAAGACGAGGTAGTCGGTCCCCTGGGCGTTTTCCGTTCCGATGAGGCCCCTCGGATTGTTTCTGTTACCTGCTCGGGAAAACTTTTGTGGACTCTTTTTTTCCTTCCTCGGCAGTAATTGAGCTCTCTAACTTCCAAAGGAATGACGAGCTTCATCACATACGGCAAATACTAGATCATCATCTTCACCCCCAGCCGCCTCGCGCGCACACCCCCCGTCCTCCGTCTCAGACATGCACAAGGCAAGGCAGGACCGCATCCCAGCCGCACAGCCTGGTCTCCCGTGCTCCCGTCCTTCTCTCCTCCTACCTATCAAAGTCCAAAAGATCCTCCTCCGTAGGTACCTAGCTAGCTCTGTAGGACTTCTGCATATGTTGCCGCGGGGATGACGTGAGGTGTGGGTCTTCCTCCCTTTCGTCCTTTCCGCCTCCTTCTGCTGTCCTCCTCCACCAAGGATGTACATGCATGATGGGGAGACATGGGGGTGGGTACCTGACCTCCCGGTAGTACCAAGGCTGAGCGGTCCCCGGGTACGTAGCGTCGCCTGTCTCGGAGTGCCACCCGCGGTGCGCTAATCCGAGCTCCTGTTGCTGTTGTTCACCAGAGCACACCCTCGCCTCCCCCCGGGCGGAGAGGACGGGACACTGTATACACACATACCCGCCAAGGATGTGCCCAGCATTGTGGAGGATTCGGGCGGTGGTGCCTGGCTTCTCTGGGCAGCGAACTGGAAGATGAGGAAGAGGCAAGGGAGGTGGGGGGGAAGGGTGAGCAGAGGAGGGAGAGGACGCCTTCTTCTTCCTCGTCCTTGGCGTCCAACGGCCCATCGAAAGATATATAAGACTCTTTCTCCATTTCCTCTTGCCGTTCTCGCTCCCTTCCCTCCACATCATCAAACAACCCAGCTGTCTTCCGTCCATCCCAACATTCGGATCCCATCAACCTCTAATCACCAAACCTTTCCAACAAAACACACAAATCAGCCAAAATGCGTTTCACCGCCGCTTCCGTCCTTGCCTTCGCCGCCCTGGCTGCTGTAAGCTAACCCGACCCTCTTCGATCAACCTGAGCAAGGAGACTAACAATCACCATCAGGCCCAGGACCCCATCCCCACCGTCACTGTCACCAGCCCCACGCTTCCCGCTGTCCCCGGCGCCACTGATGCCAGCTCCATCGCTGGTGAGCTCTCTTCCGTCGCCTCCTCCGTCCTCGGCGAGGCCTCCTCTCTCGTCACCTCCGCCGCCGGCGCTGCCTCCTCGGCGGCCGGCTCTGCCTCTTCCGCCATCGCGTCCCTGAGCGAGGCCCTCAGCACCGCCACCGGTGCCGAGGCGTCCAGCTTCTCCGAGGCCCTCAGCTCTGCTACCGAGGCCGCCTCCTCCGCCGCCTCTGGCACCGGCGCTGAGGCCAGCGGCACTACTGGCACTGACACCGGTGCTGCGCCCGCCCAGACCGCTGCGGTCGCCCTCGGTGCCCTCTTCGGTGGTGCTGCCGTCATCGCCAACCTGTAAATTGCGGGTTCTTTTCACGGCCAATGTTGAATTTTTTGCACGCGCCCACGGTGATTTAGCGGACACGATCGGCAATCCGGTGTGGTAATGGATTATTACACAGCATTGTTTTTGGAGGGGGGAAACAGAACTTCTTTTCGGAAATCGGATCACAAAGATATCATGATGTAATACCAGTACGACTTGTACATCCAAATGGGACACCACCGTAAATTCTAAATCGCTTTTCCCCCACTTGAAGGATGTGATTCTTTGCTCATCTGTTGGGCGTTGGAGCCATATTTTGCCTGAACTCTGAGCTCCTTGGCTGTCATCGAGATCTGCGGAAATAGTAACCCACAGTTCCGTTATACGCGCCTTGGCCGCTGGCCCCGACAGCTTGGCACTGTACGACTTTGACAAGAGGGAAACGGTCGACATTGTTCACATCCTTACCCTGCAATGGACCAATGGCTCCGAAGGGGCATCGGGATAGGTCACACGCTTGTGTCCCTTCGTATCCTGAGCCATGCACTCGTCCTTGTCCCATGGAGGCGCCCAGGCCACGTCCCAGGGCAGGCGATGCAGCTCCAGCTCCAGCTCCAGCCACCTCGGCTGCACGCATCCCCCCGGCGACTGCTTCACTCGAGTGTTTCACAGTACGAAAAGCAAAGAGGGAAAACATACGATCGTGTTTGAATATGGTAATTCCTTCCCCGCAGGTTGCCAGGACAGCACAACCCATCTAGTCGCCTTTTTCGATTGCGCCTGTTAAGAAAAATCAAGTAATAGTGGCCGAAAGGGATGCTGTTATGCCTTTGACCGGGTATCTGCCCATAATTTGTCGATGATCTGGAAAATCGCAGTAATGTCCTTCATGACCGCGTCGTCCACCTGTCCGCCAAGCCTTTGCTGCATCTTGTCCGGGTGCCAGCGCACGCGCTCCTCGCGCAGCTTCGCGGCAAACTCCTTCTCGCCAATATCCTCCACCGCCAGACCGTTCACGATGAAGCGCCGGACCTCCTTCTCGGTGATGTCGCCGCGCCGTCCGCTCTCGACGGGCCACGGGACGGCGTCGACGTCGCCGGACCAGCCGGACCATGCCTGCGAGTAGTCCTCCCACAGCGACGCCCACCGTCTCCTCATACGCCGCTCCTCGCCGCGGCGGAGGCTGCGCTCCATGTCCTCCTGCAGCTTCCTGTTCTTCCTTTCTTCTTCGGACTTTCGCTTGCGCGCCTCGTCTCTGCGGGCGCGTTCTTCGAGCAGGCCCTGGTGCGTCTTCTCCCACATCTTCTGTCTTACGTGCGTAGCGTACTCCTCGTCCGTCATGCGTTCCAGCTCGCCCTGCGGCCCGGGTCGTTCGTTGGAGTACACGTGTATTGGCTGCCCGTACACGCCCTCCCAGTACGCTGCGCCCTCATCATCTGCCATGGCGTCGAAAAGCGATTCTCTAAAGGCGGCGTCCGGATCGAGCGCCCCGGGCTCGTAAGGGTTCGGGGGTGTCGGCGATCGTGACCGCCTGCGGTGTCGCCGGTGATGACGGCGGTGGGAGCGGGAGTCGTCATCTTCGCGGTCGCGATCGCGGTCGCGGTGCGACCTCGATTTGGAGTGTTTGGTTTTCAGGCGTATACGCGACGACCTGGGCCGCAAGCCTTCTTCGTCATCGTCATCTTCCGCCTCCCGTTTAATCGGGTGCGCATTGTCGGCCTCTCCTTTTATCGAGGGCGCATCGTCAGGCGTGCTGAACTCCTTCTTCGTCGCTGGCGCGGGTCCGTAAGTCTCCTCCGGGTTTATCGAAGAGAGAATATGCCGCCGTCGCGGCGACGTCTGCGGGCTCATCATGGCGCGTATCGCATTGAGCTGCGGCGGGCGATGCCTCGTCAAAATTTCGCGGGTTCAAGATGGTTCGAATAAGGTTTGGTAGGAAGGGAAGTTGGAGGGGTCGTCCTGGAATGAGTTGACGTTGGCTTATCTTATCTTGCGGCGTCATTTATTCTGGATGGCGGGGCTTGGCATTTTGCAGTTGCCTGGAACAATCCTGTGTCGCTCCTGCGAGATAAGGTTAAACCCACCAGCAACACCTCCGGGTGCCAAACCAACTAGGCAGGTACGTTCTCAATGTACCTACCTTGAGGCTCAACGAACTGCAACGTCGTCTGAAATGGTGCAGTATCAACCGAGACACTGCTACTTGCCTCAGAGCGTTGCACCGAGGTTACACTCGTCTGGCCGCTCACGATGTTATCTATAGGAGGCTTGGCAGGGGTCTCTACGTCATCTTGGACGATAGCAACTCTGGACTGTCCTTGACTCCTGATATGTAGGTTCATGCATGCGACAGTTGTCTACTCATTTCTAGTTGCAGGTTATCGCTTTTCTATCTCTGCCATGGCAAACTGGATCCGGATACCAGTATTCTGGGTGCCTACCTACCCCGGTCAAATGTCTCGCGAGCCTTCCACAACCGGCACTGTAGAGATGATCTGATTGCTAACCACAGCTCCTCTACCTTCCATTCCACCGTGTCTGCGGAGATCTTTTCTATCCCTAGTAGTTTGCCAAAGCGTCCAGCCATGATGTGTATCGCTAAACGACCGTGTGGTCTCGACCAACGTGTTTCCCGTCTATTTCAGAGACACATCACTCCCATGTCCGTCAGCAAGATTGGCAACCCCCATGCAATAGCCATGCCACTCTCCTGTCCCAACTGACCGAGAAAGCCATGTGTCTTAGCAGCCGTGAAACTGGACTTCTCGCTCGTTCCACCGCCAACTAGATACATCTTTGCTAGAGAGCACTAGCTACTCAGGTCCGCGGGCAGCGAACGCATCGCGCGATGTTCAAAACCGAATCATGCGTCTGGAGTCGAGAATGCGGCCGACCTTTTGCTGAACATCAGAAAACCGCATGAAACCGCAGCTTTCGCTCTCCAGGTGGTTCATGGTCGCCGCCAGGGTCGTGAACTCCCGTCCACATCGGCGGTTGGGGCAGTGGTAGAGATTCTGCTGATGAACCGGCGAGCTCAGGTGCTGGTTGAGAGAGCTAAGCTGGTTGTACAAGTTGTTGCACAGATAGCACTCGTAGGCGCCCAGGCGGTAGTTGTAGGAGAATTCACCGGCGGAGTAGCTGGGCGAACCGTGGAACTCGAGCAGCTTCTTTGAGATGATGCCGTTCGGGTCACGTCGGCGAACGGCGAGGTAGAGGGCGTCGCGGTCCACGGGTGCGTTGGGACAGGCTCCCCTCTCGAGGTGGTGGACCAGGCCGGTTGCGGTGCCCCGTTCAACCCCGCAAAACGGGCAGGAGATGCCTGTTTTGCGATGGATGCTAGACTTCAAGTGCTGTTTGTTTCGCGTGTTAGTTGCGGTTGACATGTTACAGCTCAAAGCCACAAGTGATGGGAGGGTGCAGACCTGCTGGACGCCGTTCCAAGTCGAAAAGTCCCGGTCACAGGCACTACAATGCAAGTGATCATCTGCTTCGTGCTCGACCTTGTCCGCATTGGAATTGAAGTACTCGTCGCACTCGTAGCATTCGTGTCTGGGTGGGGAGTGGCCCGTGGCTTCGCAGTGTTGGTCCCTCGCGCGCCAGCCAGCGTAGAACTCACGCCAGCAGGTTCCACAGGTGAAGACCATGATGATGATGGTTGGTGATAGAGGCTCCAGGCCGACGAGGAGACACAAACGCAACCGACACGGAGAGAAACGTTGCACGATGCGGGGGATTGTGGGATGATAAGGAGGGGTCCACAAACTCTAAGCCCGGGGACACTGTCAAGGCAAGAGTCAAGACGTAGGAATAAGCAACACTGTTGCTTTTAACCCAAGCTGGTGTCTCACCAGTCAAACGGATGAGGCAGCAGGGGTCGCAGTCGCAATAAAGCTTCTGTTGAGTTGCGATGGCATGCTCAAGCTTGAGCCCAAGCCAAAGGACTCCATCCTGGCCCAATCCGGCCAAGACTACCTGCAGAGACTCAGATCCAAGATCTAATATGCAGATGAATTAAGATAAGGCAGCGCATCGATTGGGCCACCTCCTCTGTAATTGCACATTTCGAAATCACAGCTCGTGAATGTGATGCTTAGTGTTTATCCGGGTATTGTATAATCTCCAAGGTAGGTAGGTACACTTACCTACTTCACCTATGAAATCCTCACGTACTCAAGGCAGGTAGTTTTGCAGTGTGAAGATGAGATCCGAGTTGCCGACATGCGCGAGTCGGTGCCGTTGCAGGGAACGAGGGGCATACTGGGGGAGCTCCGCAAGTTGTGCACGCATCGGAGGTACCGGATATGTATCTCAAAACGCCGGATGCGGGACAGGCTTCAATGCAGGTCGTCATAGCTCCCCACTTTTCCCCGAGCTAAACCGCGCTTTAGGCCCTGTGGTTGGTGCAAATGGCTGCCTAGCGCTCTGCTGCTATCTGCAGTGGTCCCTGCTACTCGTACCTACAGTGTAGTGGGACCCCGAACCCGAGGGAAGCTGACAAACCCATCGGACCGCTGCACCGCGACGGGTTCGCTTTTTAGAATCTCCTCTCCACACCTCTTTCGTCGATACTTGTCGCACGTCGCATTTCGTCTCGACTCGACTCGGTCGTCCATTTTAAAACTTTGCCCCCGAGACGACGTCGACTTGCTCCCCCGTCCTCGTCTTTTTCTTTCCTTGCATATACTAACAGCTGTAGCAAGTAAAACAACGCCAATTCGAGACCTCCGTGACCGACAATCCCCACCGTCCGTTCTGTCGAGCTTACATTAGCATGCGTTGACAGGCGGGCTTGGGGAACCGCAGAATATTCGCCATGGACTTTTCCGAATACCCGTCGCAGCGCGTTCTGCACACGGGATCCTTCACCGGATTCCACCGTCTGGGATCTCTCGGCAGTCATTATCTCTCCGCGACCGAGCATATCAAGCAACCGCTATGCGGTAACGAGGAAGGCTGGGGGCCTCTGAGCCCGATCCGATACGACTTTACACCTTGCTTCATCGATGTTTGGATAGCGTCTGTGGCAGTCTTTGGTGTCGTCTTTGGATCCCTCGCTATAATCTGGATGCTTCAGCGCAAGAAGCCGTCCGACGCCCCCAAAGACTGGCACTTCTGGGCAAAGCAGGTGAGTCTGCTGTCGCGTCGGTTCTCCCGTCTCGCAGTGCTGACATGTCGCTCTTCCAGTCGATACTCGGTCTCATTATCGCCAATGTTGTCGTACAAATGGTAATTCAAATAATCAACTACTCCGGCATCTGGTTGGGCGACTTTAGATTCTGGACGACCGTCGTCACCCTTCTGTCACTCGGCGTTGTCTTTGCGATCCAATGGCTCGAGCATGCGCGCCTTCGCAACGCCAACGGCGTCGTTTTATTCTACTGGCTTTTCCTCCTAATCGCCTACGCCGTCAAGCTCCGATCTCTAGTTTCGCAGCAGCTCTACGACACCCACCGGCTGTACTTCATCACTTACACCGTCGGATTTGGGCTGTCGATTGTGGAGTTCCTGCTCGAGTGGTTGTGGCCGAGGAAGGTCAGCGCATACGAGGCTTTGATTGACGAGGAAGAGTGTCCGATCGAATACGCTACCGTATTTTCGCTGCTGACCTTTTCGTGGATGACTCCTCTTATGCGCTACGGTTACAAGCAATATCTGACCGAAGATGATCTTTGGGGGCTCGCGAGACAGGATCAGACCAAGAACACTGGAAAAGCGTTCCAGAAGGCCTGGGAATACGAGTTGAAACACCACAAGAACCCTTCGCTTTGGCTTGCCATGTTCCGAGCTTATGGTGGTCCCTACGCGGTAGCGGCGCTTTTCAAGGTTGTCAACGATATAACTCAGTATCTTCAGCCCCAACTGCTAAAGTACCTGATCACCTTCGCGGACTCGTACGGCAAGGGTGGAACCCCGCAGCCTGTGATCAAGGGCGCAGCGATTGCATTGTCCATGTTCGGATGCGCTACGCTCCAGACCGCCATGATTGTGAGTTAACAGCCCGTAATGGCCTACGAGAGGCTTCTGCTGACACGCGGTGTAGCACCAATACTTCCAACTTGCATTCGTCACCGGCATGCGCATCAAGGGCGGCCTGGCATCGGCCATTTACAAGAAGTCAGTCAAGCTGTCTAACGAGGGCCGAGCCTCCAAGTCCACCGGCGATATCGTGAACTACATGGCCGTCGATGCCCAGCGATTGCAAGATTTGACCCAGTTCGCCCAGCAAGTTTGGTCTGCTCCGTTCCAGATCATCATCTGCATGGTCTCTCTGTACCAACTCGTCGGATGGTCGATGCTTGCTGGAATTGGTGTGATGATTATCATGATGCCCGCGCATGGTTTTATTGCCAGAATCATGAGAAACCTGCAGAAAGAGCAGATGAAGAACAAGGACAAGCGAAGCCGCTTGATCAACGAGATCATCAACAACATGAAGAGCATCAAGCTGTACGCTTGGGGAACAGCATTCATGAACAAGCTGAACTTTGTCCGCAACGACCTCGAGTTGAAGAACCTGCGCAAGATAGGAGCGACGCAGGCTTTTGCCAACTTTACGTGGAGCACTGCTCCGTTCTTCGTCTCTTGCTCTACTTTCACCGTGTTTGTCTTGACACAGGACAAGCCATTGACGAGTGACATCGTCTTCCCGGCCCTTGGTGAGTTCTGCCGGCTCTTGTTGCCTGGGCTTGTACTGACAATATCGCAGCTCTTTTCAACCTGCTCACCTTCCCCCTTGCTGTCCTTCCCATGGTCATTACCTCCATCGTCGAGGCCAGCGTTGCTGTTGGCCGCTTGACCTCTTTCCTCAACGCTGAGGAGATCCAGTCTGACGCCGTTGTCATCAAGCCCGCCCCCGAAGAAATGGGTGAAGAGACTGTGATCATTCGCGACGGCAACTTTTCCTGGAACCGCCACGAGAACAATGAGGTTCTCAGGGATATTGACTTCACCGCCTACAAGGGAGAGCTTTCCTGCATCGTCGGCAGAGTCGGCGCCGGCAAGTCATCGTTCCTGCAAAGCATTCTGGGCGATCTGTGGAAGGTCAAGGGCGAGGTGCAAGTCCACGGAACCGTGGCCTACGCCTCTCAGGGTGCTTGGATCTTGAACGCAACTGTGAAGGAGAACATCGTCTTCGGCTACCGTTACGACCCCGAGTTCTACGAAAAGACTGTCAAGGCCTGTGCTCTAATTGATGACTTTGCTCAGCTTCCCGACGGCGACGAGACGGTCGTAGGAGAAAGAGGCATCTCGCTGAGTGGTGGCCAGAAGGCACGTGTGGCCTTGGCCAGAGCGGTCTACGCCCGAGCGGACATCTACCTTTTGGACGACGTGCTGTCTGCCGTTGATTCCCATGTCGGACGACACATCATCGAGAACGTTCTTGGTCCCAGAGGTCTTTTGAACACCAAAACCCGAATTCTTGCAACAAACGCCATTGCTGTGCTCGCGGAGGCCAGCTACATCACGATGCTGAGGGAAGGCGAAATTACAGAGCGTGGTACCTACAAGCAGCTCATCGCCATGAAGGGTATGGTTGCCGACCTCATCAAGACCGCTGGCCAAGATTCGGGCTCCTCCTCGTCCGCCAGCTCAAGCGGGTCCAGCAGCGAAACTTCGACAGTCATCGAGGCCGAGGGCAGCAGCCAAGAGAAGGCCGAGATGGAGGAAGCTCAGGAGCAATTGCCTGAGATGGAGCCTATCAAGACCGGCGCGGCCGTGAAGGATAAAAAGCGGTCGTCAAGCATGGCAACCCTGCGCCGCGCCAGCACGGCTAGTTTCCGTGGACCTCGCGGCAAGCTCACCGACGAAGAGGTTGCTGGCAGCAAGACGAAGCAAGCCAAGGAACATGTCGAACAGGGCAAGGTCAAGTGGTCGGTCTACTTCGAATACGCCAAGAACAGCAACATCATTGCCGTGGGCATCTACCTGCTCACCCTTCTTGCAGCGCAAACGGCAAACATGGGTGGGTCATTCTGGCTCAAGCACTGGGCGGACCAGAACCAGAAAGCCGGTGGCAATCCAGATGTCGGCAAGAACATCGGTATCTACTTCGCTTTTGGCATCGGCTCGTCGCTCTTGACCGTGGTCCAGACGCTCATTCTGTGGATCTTCTGCTCCATTGAGGTTTGTTTCAACCCTTGCCCCTTAGCCCATCAATATTGACCGGAGATACAGGCATCACGAAAGTTGCACGAAATGATGGCGAACGCGATCTTCAGGTCCCCCATGTCGTTCTTCGATACCACACCCACCGGTCGCATTTTGAACAGGTTTTCGAGGTTCGCTTGTCCCCATCATCCGCCAGGAATGTCTGTCCAACTTGGAATGTGATTCTGACTTGGCTTTAGTGATATCTACAGGGTCGACGAAGTCCTTGCCAGGACTTTCAACATGCTATTCGTCAACGCTGCCCGATCTGGTTTCACGCTGGCAGTTATCACGGTGGCCCTTCCTCCCTTCGTCGCCTTCATCATCCCGATCGGTTTCACGTACTACTGGTACCAGCGTTACTACCTCCGCACCTCACGAGAACTCAAGAGGCTCGACAGCGTCACGAAGAGTCCTATCTACGCCCACTTCCAGGAAACCCTCGGGGGCATCTCGATCATTCGCGGCTACCGGCAGCAGCAAAGATTCGAGCTTGAGAATGAATGGCGTGTTGATGCGAACCTCAAGGCGTACTTCCCGTCAATCAGTGCCAACCGATGGCTCGCCGTCCGCCTCGAATTCATCGGCGCTCTGGTCATCCTCGCGGCTGCTGGTCTCGCCGTCGCCCTCCTTGCGAGCGAGTTCGAAGTTGACTCTGGCATTCTCGGCCTTGCCATGTCGTACGCCCTGCAAATCACCACGTCTCTCAACTGGATCGTGCGTCAAACTGTCGAGGTTGAGACAAACATTGTGTCCGTTGAGCGTGTTCTAGAGTATGCTCGTCTCCCGAGCGAGGCCCCCGAAATCGTGAAGAACAACCGGCCCCCGGTTGCTTGGCCGTCAAAGGGCGCCCTCGAGTTGAAGAACTACAGCACTCGCTACCGCGAGGGGCTGGACAACGTGCTCAAGAACATCAATCTGGACATCAAGTCCCACGAGAAGATCGGCGTCGTTGGCCGCACGGGAGCGGGCAAGTCGTCTCTGACTCTAGCACTCTTCCGAATTATTGAGCCTACTACCGGTCATGTCAGCATCGACCAGATTAACACGTCTTCGATTGGCTTGTTAGACCTGCGCAGAAGACTTGCCATCATCCCACAGGACGCTGCTCTTTTCGAGGGCACTATCCGGGACAACTTGGACCCGGGCAACGTACATGATGACACAGAGCTTTGGAGCGTACTGGGTAAGTACTACAGACAAGAAAAGAGCCGACCCCCTTGCCACACCGACCCAATAACCAATAACCCCCGGCCACACCCTCCAATCGAGGGTGTTTTTACCCCTTCCCCGTCATAGATTGGAGCTAATGCGCCGTGCTATCACAGAGCACGCCCGGTTGAAGGACCACGTATCCAGCATGGAAGGCGGCCTGGAGGCGAAGGTCAACGAAGGAGGTGAGTTCCCGTGCCGTCTGTTCCTTTTCACCGCTTTTCGTCGGCTTTGAGTCTTCGGCCATGCCCCGTCATCCCCCCTCCGGCTGTCTACAGACTTGTGTCCCCCACTGTCATCGCGAAAAAGCAGGGCGTCGCGTTGGACTTGAGGCGACAGCCCCCTTCCAGATGCGCCCATGACCCAATCCGGAGTCCCTTGCATGATCTCCCGCGCATGCAGTGAAAGTCTCGTGCTCGCTTATCTCATCCTGCCCCGTCGCCTTTCTCTGTTTTTTGCCTGAACCGCCAACTTGGATAAGCCGCATGGTGGATGGAAAGCTGACTCACCTCCCTCTGTAGGCTCCAACCTCTCACAGGGCCAGCGGCAATTGGTGTCGCTCGCCCGCGCCATGCTGACACCGTCCAACATCCTCGTTCTCGATGAAGCCACGGCTGCCGTCGACGTCGAGACGGATGCCATGCTGCAAACCACGCTGCGCTCGCCCCTCTTCGCCAACCGGACCATCATCACCGTCGCCCACCGCATCAACACCATTCTCGACAGCGACCGCGTCGTCGTCCTCGACAAGGGCGAGGTGGTTGAGTTCGACACGCCCCAGGAGCTCATCAAGAAGCAGGGCGTGTTTTACGGCCTGGTCAAGCAGGCCGGTCTTGACACCGAATAGGCATCGAATACGCAGCGGCGCCAACCAGGGCTGATTAGTCAATCGTGTCTACCATTTTGAGAAGCAAATTACAAGAATAAAAGGAGAAAAGGGAAAAGCGTGTAGTCTTTTTGTGTAACCACGTCAAGGTGTCTGTTTATGCGTGGGCTGCAGGTATTAGAGCGAAAGGGTGGGACGTCAGCGTATTGGGCGGCACTGTATATTTACTCGTCGAGACCTTGACCAGCGCTACATCTACCTTTTCAGTACTTCGGGCTTTGAACGTGAACGTGTGTATATCTCCGCGTTGTGTCCGACAATGGTTGGTGTGCCTGTCTGTCCAGTCGGGCTTTGTCGCGGCGGGTGCCCAAGACGACGCTTACTAGCGTCTTCGACCTCGTTCCTTCCGTGCAACCCATTCCGCGGCTAGAGATGCTGCTCGTATCCGGTAGCCGTCGTGGGGTTTTCTTCAGCAGCACACACACAAGCACACACACACCATTATCTATGACTTGTCGGTGATGGTGTTGTTGGCAGTTGTGGTGGCGGTCATGAAGAGTGAATTTCGTTGGGGTTGGTTGGTCCCTCCGTGTAACCCGAGGTGCTTTACGTGTATGTTTGTGTTGTGCGTGTAGTGGTGTGTGAGTGTGCATATGTGTGTGTGTGTGTGTGTGCGTGTGTAACGTCAGCATGGGCAGACGCGGTAATTCGTGGCTCAAAGGTAAAGCCGCGGGGCGGTAAGGAATTTTTCTTCTGCTTCTGGTGTAGGACGAAGCAAGCCGTGACGACGATGTCGGAGAACGTCGCGTGGATGCTGTGAGGCGTCTGGCGGACGGTTGGACGCGGGGAGGGGGTGTGTGGGCGAGGATCCGTCGTCTTTTCTTCTTGTTGTTGTTTCCTCGTCCCTCTTTCTGCTTTAGGAGTATGCATGTCTTGGGAGCAGCATGGAGCCGCGCGCGGGCTTCGGTGCATTCGGCTCGGTGAGGGTGCAGTTTCTTCGGGGGAGGGCCGAGAGGAAGCCCGATGGCGATGTCATTTTTGTGCGAGACCGAGGTGCGATGTGGATGGCCGGACGTCGCCCACCATTGACGACTTTTTTTTTAGCGTTTTGTACATCCCATCTGATATTAATTCCTTGCCCCCGAGACCTCTCGAATTGCTTTAGGGGTCTAGTTGTCGGCTTGTGGACGTGGAGTTAGGCGACTAGTCGTCGAGCCGCATCTGAAGAAGAAGTCTTGACTGGCATCGTGACTTGCTTGTGACGGGGTCTGCGTTGATGTCACACTCTCGGCCTCCGCCGTTCCCCGAATTCGACCTAGGGAGGTGCAACTTAGCTTTGAGAAGGGCACACCATCACGCCCATCTGTCATATGATCTAGCTGATCTCATGGAACTCGGCTGCGCTAGATTTCTTCCTCCAACGGCCGGTAGGCTGCTAAGCAGGCATGAACTACGAAGAGGTGTGGCATAACCCCCAAGCCTCCCAAGATTCAGTTGCCAATGTTGGCATCGTCCTTCACCTCTGGTGCTGGAGTATTCCGCGAGGCAATAGTGGCCAAGCGGGGCTCTAGAGGCATGGCACCCTTCTTGGAGCATGCCTTCTCGGAGTTCGGGCGTCACCTGGAGAGGAGCACTTCTCATCATCGAGCCATCAAGTACCAATTTGGAGACCTGAGTCTGATTGACCACTTCATTTTGAAATCACACCCATCAACCTTGACTCTCAGCCTTTTATATACAGGTAGCAAGGTGGGTACTAGGTTGAAGGCAGGTACCAGGACGTCGCTCTGGGTTCAAAGGAAGTTATCGTCAGGAAAACCATCTATTCAGGGCTATTTAAGCTGCCATCGATCATCTTCTAAACCTCAGCATCATGGCCCAGAACTTGCGTCTCTTGCAGTCTACAGCAAATGCTTCCTCAGGAATGCGGTCTGTAAAGTCTACGATGGCTGCGACTCTATCTAATTTTTCTGTTGAAGCTGGGTTCCAAAACAAACACGCCGGTTGGAAAGTGTCTTCCGGTGTCATTGTCTCTGGATTATTCTTCACCGCAATACAAAGCTGACGAACGATGATATGGGACATTCTCACGGTGATATCACCCCAGGAGAGGCCCGGCATGCCGGCGGCAACCCATGGTCTTTGTCAAGTGAGCTCTCTCTCCTGCCTCCGCAACACGATCTTCGTCCGTAGTGATATCCCGTGGGTTTCGAAAAAGGCTAGATTCGTCATGAACACGGGATTTATAACAAAGGCTCACAGGAGGCCATGGCTGCCAGTTGAGGAGACTTTGCTGGTGCAAAGGTCATGTCGTCCATGGATCAAGAAACGCGAGCGGGAGTACTCGTGGATTCCTCGATTCTCTCCTTGGATTCGACGAAGATGTCCCCGCGGATGACCCACGGGGGCCGGCCTCGGCGGTGTTTTACACGTGTTGAGTTATTGGCCCTGTGACTGGTCTCTCATTCGTGCCACGATAGCCAGACAGACGATAGACGACGTTCTAGCGGTACTCTGGGTGTTGTCGATATTTGGATCGTATCCTTCTGGACGAAGACGCTTGCTTCTATAGCGAGAACATGTGCAAGCATATATGAACAGTACCCAATAAATCCCGAGCGAGGAAAACGACGAACATCGGAAAGAAATGTCAGGGGTTTCAGATAAGAAGGAGCGGTAGCACATGCTCCCTGCAGTCAAAATGCTATTCCCATCGTTGCCGATTGCGGAACGAAAATTTCAGCCGCAATTCGCGTCTCGTGATGTCGCTTGGCCCACGTGGCCATCCACTGCGGACGACGTGTCGTCCCGGAAAGAGCTTCAGTTCCCATGAGTCCAGGAGGAGCTTGGCCCATCGTCGACGATGGTTATTAAGTCGATTCCGGCTTGTCATGAGGTGTATTTCGCGTGGCTATCGGGTCCTGGGTATCTTGGGATGGTAGAAAACGACGAGGGTACACAGAGCCTTTTGCGTAAGTCTCCAATGGGGCCAACGACCCCTTGAGCAGTTTCTTCATCTCGGAGACGAAGCCGAGATAGCTCGCAGGCCGGCAATGTCGGCCCGATAACAAAGACGTAGAAAGAAGAGAACAGAGAGGGGCGTCGGCACATATCCAAGGAAGCGCGAAGCGGGCGGAGCCAAGGGGATGGGTGTGTCAATATTCGAAGAACAAGATTGCCAAAGTCGGCGCCCATGATCAGGAAAGGCTCTCGAAAGGCATCACGTACATGGGTAGTGCTCGAGTCAGGAGCCTCAACAGCTCGCCAGGTGGAAGGATGCTCCAGCAAGCCCGGGTGATTCGGGGCAAGCCTCTCTTTTGGCGTAGGGAGATACGACGGGCTTGCGTCCGACGCGACGACGAGGCACCGCCGCACTCCACCAGGGGGAGGACCACCCGAAGCCCGAGAGCAAAAGTGACGGGGCCAGGGCCTTCGTACGAACATCACTCTCTCGCCTGTGGATCGGTACCAGACCCAGGAAAGGGGCGGCACAAATAGAGCTAGGTAGTTAGGCAAGAGGAGAAGACTGAAAGGGCAAGAAGGGACTCGACGAAGAAAAGACCTGTTGGTATCGTGGCCAAGATCACCTCTTCGCAACTAGTCGAGAGTCGAGCAGTAGGCCTGCGACTCGCGCGACGGACCTTGAAACTGTCCAGAGGTTGGCGCTGCGTGGATGGTTCTATCGTTGTACCGTCACCAGTGAACCCTGGAGTCGAAGATCTCGACCCCAAGAGGCGAAAGATTCCAATAGCGATAAATAGGGGGAAGGAGAAAGCTACCACGGAGAAGGCTTGACGCGTGAAAAGTTAACTCGACGTGGCTTCGACAGACGGCAGGCGTCGTGGCAAGGTTCGAAGCACTTCCAAATAGGGTGAGGGCCGTTCTACAAGTATCACAAAGATAGAAATGCGCTGTATTTCTTGGGGAATTTGTTTCCCGCCGTCGTCTTCGTTAGTTTCTGTGGCCGGATGGATGGCAATGCTACGGGTGCCTCGAGGCGCGGTTATCGTCAAGTACGAGCTTCAACGCCACCAGAAGCCGCAGGAGGGAACGAAGAACATCCAAAATACGTTGGAGCGTTGTATTGAATGCCCGTATCTGTCTTTAGCCAAGTGAGAAGGGCTATCCGGTCGGGAGAGCAATGGAATCAAGCATTTCCGTTGTCAAATAGCAAGTCGGTGATGTACGCATCATCCTCATCTCGACAACAGGAGTCGACGCGCAGGGCTTAGCCCAGTCGTACGTCGACGAGGACCTCAAGAGCAATTCATCGTCATGGCACGCTATTAAGGACAGTCAGGCTCGAGTGTTGCCGCCCCTGAGCTTCATCGCTCCACGACAACCTGGCTACCCAGGGCAGACGACGGCGCGATGGGACAACTACCAGACCGCCGGACTGCAACATATTGTCACGGCCATCAGTCTCAAATATAACCAAGTGCCCCGGTATTGTGTTTCCATCTATGTATCCGCACGCTCGGTATCACAAGAGACAGGCAGAACATGTCGGTATCGACGAAGTCCTGCCATGTCCGGTGCCAGCTGGAGTGCGCCATTTTTACTCGGGACTGTTGGACGGATTGGAATCGATCGAACATGAAAATGTACGGCGGAATCTGTCGAGGTAGAACGGTGGGATGATAGGGCTCTTCGAACGCGTAGACGTTGGGTGGTTGTTGGCATCGGGGGCTCGGTCGAACAATGGCCTTCGTGATGTCTAGTTTGGCAGTCAACAACCTCTCAGCGTACAACACCCAGCGCTGACGAGTTCGCAAAAGTCGAGGTACATGCCGTCGGCCAGGGCGCTCTAGCTCTAGCAAGCAAAGGTCACCAGTCAGTGTAGATAGGGGCAGAAAGCACTTCATGGTCGAGTCAGAAGTTGGAAGGAAGGATCAGCAAGTCAGCGAAGCTCTCCGGTAAGATGAACGCGGGCGCATCTTGGTAGGCACCAGAGCCGAATAAACGTCCAGACCTCAAGTAAAAGAAGAAAACCAGTCCTCTAGTCAATCCGCCGTCAAAGTAAGAGTCGCCTGGGGGCTTCTTGACTATGCAATATCGAGGCCTGGGGATGCGGAGTACGACACCAATCCGACCGAAACCAGCGAGGCCACCTCTGCCCCGTGAGCTATCATATTTCCACCAGCGCAATGATAGCGGCTTAATTCAAACAGCCAAGATAAAGCCGGGGATGCTCACAATTGTCGTCTAGCAGATTGATTCGTGGTGCGGAGCATGCACCACGCCGAGCGCTGGTGCTACGAGCGCGTTGAACTAGTGATTGGGGCAGCTTTGAGTTCTTCCTCTGCCCCTCTTGAGAACTAGCCAGAGCGCATGTACAGTAGCTGAATCGACGATTGACAGCTTGCCCGTTGCCACGAGAGGCCGCCCCAGGTCTCACTGTTTGGCAGACCCAGTCCATAGACCAGATTACCGCTGGGAGAGGCCCCAGTAAGGAAAGCACGACAAGTCCTGAAATCAACTGCCCTGATGGCATGCCGCCTCCGTCAAGACATCAGCCATGGCTTCACCCCGAGAACCATCCAGCTTTCTCCATTTTGGTTCTCGTTGACCAGGATATACGAAGCCCCTGGAGTGAGGCATCTCCGGTGGTCCATCCAAGGTCGGCGCCCCGCCGTTCGGGTTCTTTTGATGGCATGGTAGCCTCCGACGTCTTACAGTATGATATAGTAATGATGGTGCCTGGAGAAGATTGGGCAAACTCGGTATAGCTTCTTGGCCGTCTTGTCTACGTCGTCCACATCGGGTCGCGTCACCAATCGCGTTTGACAGCCCTCCCCTGGAGACGCGCAGTCCGAGAAATAATGGGCAGTACCGAAAACGGTCATCGCTCGAGAGGTTCCCAACCCGTTTCGACATCACCAGAGTCGGTTGATCCATCATGACGAGTCTTGCAAATTTTCGTCGCAGCCCCCTTACGGTGCGCGGTGGAGACGTGCTGGTGTGGTCATTAATGACAGACTTCTGGAAGGGGTCGGTCGGGCTACCAGCTTCATAGTAAATATGCATAGTACGTATCGCCGATCGGAAGCCACGAGCTGCTGCGTCTTTTCGTGATACTCCGGAGATTTTTGGAGCACGGAGCACGATAAAAAGCAACTATGTCTTGTAGCATGGTGACTAAACGTCGCGAGGTTGTTTCTCGTCGAGTTCGAGGCCGACGGAAAAGGAACACCAACTCGTGCTAGTGAACGCCCTCGATAACGACAGACAGCTGCGGCGCTCCGCTGCACCACCTTTGCAGCCGGCTTGACCTTAACGCGAGGTTTTATGAACAAGGGGGCAGACTTGTTAAAAAAAAAGGAGAGGCATGGTCTAAAGTCGGACAGCGTTTGGCGGAACCAAACTTTGCCCTTGTATCCGCACCCATCGGCAAAGTCTTCCTGGGTGACTACGGGTGTGCAGCAAAGCTTGTGGGAAGTAATGGCCATTACTGGCTGCACTTGCTGTCGAATGAGGATAGGCGCGGCGCCGTCGCCCAACCTGCTGTGTCACCGCCCATGCTGTGTAACCCCTTTGAGCAGGTGCACCTTCCTTTGGGGCCCCCGTCAGAGGAAGAGGAAGAGACTGGAGATGGTATTGATACGGCGGCCATGGAAGAGAACCATGGAATCCCCTCCTTCTCCCAGGACGGACCGCATCTTGTTGCCGGTACGGTGCCTTGACGTCTTTCTCCACGGCTCCGACCCGACGACACATCGCTTTCGTATCCCGAGAGAGTACATGAGACCCGAAGCCACGGTGATGAGATGGCATGATGGTTGCGGGCGCGAAATTGACGCCTTCCCAGGCCCGCGGAACACAGAACCCGCAGCTAGTATCTATAATGACGAGGAAAGGATAGCCGGGCTGTGGACCTCATCGTCGCCGGATACGGGATTGATAGTATCCGTACTAAACATCGCGTCGTCTCTTTAGAAGGTGTCCTGACAGCCATGATCGATGAAGGTGCTCGTTTGCCTTTCCGGAAGCTCACAGGCTCTTTCTTTGCGGTTTCCAAGCAGGTGAGCCGGTATGCAAGAATCACCTGCCTCTTCTTACTTCACGGGCGTCTTCTTAGGGTCCTTCGGCCGGCGACAAAGTTTGCAGCATGTCGGTGCCGTGCAAGTGCCATGGCGACGATCAGCACCGGGCGTGAGCTGATTGGGCCGGCTGGTTGCGATGTGTCGGCCTTCACGCTGTATTTTTCTGTATGCCCGTGCTTGGGTCTCCTCGGTTCCAAATTCTCGAAGATATGCATGACAGGGATCGGCCCCAAGAGATAGATAGTGAGGTTCTTGCAGGTTCAGTGTGTGACGAAAACATTTGCAAAATTGAACACCATGGATGTAGCCTCGCATTCAATCGTCGACGTAGACTTGACTGTTGAGGAGAGACGAGTTCCTGGAACGGGGAGCTTGCAAGAACATGGACGAGTTTTTCGTGAACCCAGCCGGGAATGGCTCGCCAACGCCAGCCCTGGTCTTCTGGAACCACCGACTTCTCCGAGACATGGTGACTAGGATGGAAATGACAGGAGCAGGTCGAAACGTAGAAGGCCCGTGATGGATCACGGCAACTTGGTTGTTGTCCCCTTTCTCATGGTCTGTGAGGTTGGGGCAGCGGTCCTGGTTGGCCCCCATGGAATTGGTATTCCGGAGCTCACAGGTGGCTCGACCATATCAGGACTCGTTACCATTCCAGCGGTAAATGAATGGCGCAGGGCACCAACAGCCCCGCGCGCAACGTAATCACATGGCCCAACGGCTTCTGGGCGGTGTGAAGTTGTTTGCGGAACAGACAATCTCTTTCTTGACAGGAGTCCGACTTGACCCGACCGCCTTCCTAGATACCTATCCGTGAAGCAGCTTCAGGTGATGTTGAAATAGAGTTGAAAGTCAAAAGTCAACAAGTGAGCGAAAGCTGAACTAACACATGTACGCCTTGGGAAGTCGTTCGCAGCTAACTTGCTATGCCACGCCGCGCCACGTAGGTGCCGTGGCAAGCGAGCGAGCATCCGGAAACACGGACGTTGTTGGGAACAGGCTAGCTGGATTTTCGGCCCCAAGCGACGCTATGCCAAGCCAAGAGACGGGGATGAGGTGCGGTGGACGAGCTGCCCGGCAGGCAGAGAGAGGCCTCGACGCGTCGGGTGTGGCCGCCATCATCAACCATGAGATGGCCCGCTTGCCCCGGAGTGACGAAAGAGAGGAGAAAAAAGGCAGTGGAGATAGGTCCAACGGTGAGGAGAGGTGAGCTGTCAGACGGTAGGTAAGCCAGGCGGCATGGGCTGCAGTGGCAGGTAAGGTACGGTTATAAGTGGAGAGGCCCGCCGGGAGTGCTCCAGTGCAATGTCAACGCCTCCCGCAGCTTCGTGGACTGTGGTGCTCCCTGGGGCCAACCCCCGGTCGTCAGCTACTAACAGGGAGCTATTGGCCGTGCTGCGAATCACAGCATACCCCATTCATGAGGTTAAGGGGCCCGATGGAGAATCAACGGCGAGAGCGAGCATATTCCGAAAGAACCGTGTGTGTGAGAGAGCCTGGGAGATTCAGTTGGGCGAGCCTCGTGAGGATCCGCTTCGACGAACCCCCCCCCCCCTGTTCAATATCCGAGAGAACACTGACGAGAGTCGAAGGAATCTCGGCCGCTCTCGCCGTCGCCCCTACACTACCCGCCAGGATCTTCAACAAGCGCAAAGCTGACTCGGTATGCGGGTCAATCCCCGGTTTGTATCCGTTGGTATCGTCAGCGACCGTTTCCTTGGACTCCAGAACAAGTTGCAACTGAGGCGTTTCTCGTGTAGTAGTGATGTATCCGTTGTAAAGCGGACGCTGCGGGTCGGACATCCACGGGATACTCCGCTGAACAGGATGCCAAGAAGAACCGAAGATGGAGTGATGGGCGCGTGTGGTGGGAAGTCGCTAGCTGATGTAACCCCCTCCATCTTCTTCTTGACAGCGTTCCCTGCCTCGCTGACACTGACATGCTACCTGTCCCAGAAGGTTGGTAGAGCATCTTCTCCTCGCCTGTCGCTCCTTGCAGACGGAACGGCGGAAGTCGACTAGAGAGGCCCAAAGGTGCAGCATCTTCCCCACGAGGCGTTCTCAGTAGTTCAACAGTGCGGACCGATGGCCTGCAGCCGGCAAATCCGCGTCGGGCCCAGGGCATCCGTACTGTGCAGTGATTTGTCCTTTTCTCGGGGTCAAACGCCGCTCGTTCTTCACGGGTGTCGAGGCCATGCATCTTCGGTGATTGCACTGCATGTTGGCCGCTCTCGATCGAGAATGTCGGTCCAATAATTGTCGAGACGTTCTAGTCGAATCAGCGAGTTGCCTTCTTCCCACACTCCTGTACGAAAGAGAACCCGAGTCGGGTTCCATGCCTCCTTCGATGTACCAGGGACAGCTCGCAGTCAGTCGCTGTGTAATAGTGTAATATAGTGTCGGGACAACGCATACATTGACCTGCCTCAACGAGTTGATCTCACATGGCCTTTGTGGAGCACTGGAGAAGCAGCAATCGGGGCCTAAAGCGAGCGTTCGCAGTGACGCAGTTAGTATCACGGTCACTGTGCTCGTCGGTTGAGCAAGTGCCGCCGCGGATCGCGTCCGGAAAGAAAAAAGAAAAGAACAGAAAAAGCCAAGGGGAAACAGAAACAGGTGGTCTTCGAAATGCTTGCTTTTTCCATCTCGATGGTCGCAGCCGGCGGGGCCTCCGTGTTTTGCACTGAGACGTCGAGTTTTCCCACTAACCACATTGCCACAGACATGCTTCTGGCTCAGCCCAGGAGGGCCGAGAAGGGATTGGCTCTCTGGGGGTGATGTAAACGCCGGCTGCTCGAAGGCACTGGTGTCTTGGAACATGCATAGATGGACTGCAAGGTCGTCTTTAGCGTGGTGGGGTCCAAGGTTTTTCCAGGCCGGCAGTTTTGGATCGATAGGATGTGACGATATCTCGCTTTTGCGCTATTGCTCGAGACGAGCCGGTGCAATATGTGACAGAGTCGCACGCGGACTCTGAGGTGGACCGCACCACGAACGAAAGTGTCTGTGGTCGAGGGCCATTGACCAGTGGCTGGGTTGGGGCGGCTCTCGTCGACACCCTCCCCTCCACGGGCGGGCTCTTTCTCCCCAGCCAGGTCAGACGGGAAAGCGTCGGTTTCTGTGCGTCAGCGTGGGCAGTCTGCCGTGTAACTTCCACGGCCATAATCGGGCGAGTCAAAGAATGGCCATCATCAAGGCGGAACTTCCGAAGGGCAGTTGGGAGCCGGGCAATAGCGTTCCGAATAGAAATACGCCCAGGAGCGAAGAGCTGAAAGCGAGGCGAAGCGAGGCGAGGGGAATGCAAGGTCGAAATGAACGGAAACTGTCCGAAAAAGCCTGCTGTTCTCGTGGCCTTTTGGGCTCTTGGAGCAAAGGTAAATAGGGTATCAGAGGTTGGGGGTGGTGCAAGTGTCATGTCTGGCGATGCCGCTGAAAGGCAGGCCAGGCCAGGCCAGGCCAGGAACGCAATTGCCAGTCGGCTGGGGGGTAGGGGGACATGGCATCTCGTCAGGTGAGCCAATCATGTCTTGGGATTTTCGAATTCTTCAGACAGGTGGAAGGAACCTACGGATACTTTACTCCAGTGCCGTACCAGGGATGTACCTTCCATGGAATGGGAACAAACGGCGAGATGCCCGCCCTAGGGCAGGAGCTTGGTCCCCGCCTAACCGCGCCTGTGGCATCACGGCTACCTGCCCGGGTTGCTGGGCTTGCCTCGAGATATTACGGATACTAGGTATGGTATACTAGGTAATCTGCTTGGACGGTGAAGTACCTCAAGCTCCATCCAATAGTCTATACTATATATTAGGTACGGAGGAGATACCTTACCTACAGGCCACAGTTGGGTATCATGGAGTGTACCTACGGTACTTCGTAGGTAGGCGTGGATTAGGGTGCCCCGCTGCACCTGACAATTTACCTCCTCACAGTCCACTACCTGTGAAGGCAACAACACCATGACCCAACGGCATGCAGGTATCCGTAGGTCAGGCCATGTTCCTCAGGCTGTGTTGTGTAAGCGGGTAGCCGAACCACCTTACTCGGGGACTTTCAGGCCGCCGCCCCAAAATCGTCGTCGACTCGACGCTTTTTCGTCGTCACACACCAGGGCAGAATTTTCGTTGCGGCGCACCGACCGGTGTGTTCCGAGTCCCGACTAAGCATACCTAGCATATCTAGGTAGGTACCTAGGGAGGTATGTGCCACTACGAGGAAGGCGGGAGCCACCCACACACCGAGATGGTCCGCGGCGTCATCCGGCCGGGTGCGCCGGCGCAACGCCCGGGCCGTTCCTGAGCATTGGCCGCCTCCATGGTTCGGAAGCCGTCGATCCGGCCAAGATAACTTCACCGCGGAGAACCCTCTTAGAAATGAGCTCGCCGAACCCAGCTCTTGGAGTTGTAACCGTAACTGGGTATCCGTTTTTCTTTACTCCGTACATAGTGTACCTAGATAGGCGTTTCTGCAGGCGCCGAGTCGGCCGCATGCGGCCAAGTCACGTTTAACCGTTGGAAAGACTTGGAGACGAGACATGCACGTAGAAGCCTGCGAGCCAACGAGACCGAGTAGAAATTCCCTCGCCATTCGTACTGATATCTTGCAATAGATCCTTCTTGTGTACTCCGTATACAGCATGCAACAAGAATGCCGTTTCTTGCCCAAGATTATTAAACAAGACAGGCCGTAATCTTGGTCGGGAGTGAGAGGGGCTTTACCATGCAACCCCCACAGGCAGCTTCGTCTAAATATTACCAAGGAATGTAATACGGAGTGTGGGAGTATAGGTAGAGTGAAGGTCCATGTTGGATCCCAGTTTGGGTTTTTTGGCGTTTTGCCAGGCCCTGAAGCCAAGGTGCGTAGCTTATCCCAGCAGACGGACAGGGTCGGTACGACGTTGTCAGTCGCATTGTCCTTTTTCAGCCAGTGGGGAACTGGGCGGCCGCATCCATTCCCCACCAAGAACGTGTCCGTCGGTACGTACCGCACGCCTCCCCCCAATCCCCCAATCCCCGCCATTTTATCCGTGTTCATGATCGTCCTCTAGCACTTCCCTCCTCGGCACCTTGCGCAGCGCAGCCCGTCGTCTGTCGAGTGTCGTCGTATCTTTCAATCATCCATCCATCTATCCAATTGTCAATCCAGCCATCAGTCAATCCATATCCTCCCATCCATGAGGGAGCCATGCTCGACGGCACCCCCATCCGCTACGCCTCTATCGACGCCCACATACGATCCTGACCACAACCACAGCGTGACGGCCCACCGACTCTCTTTTCGGGCCTGCTGCCACGAATTCCGGAGACCCTGTAGGCCAGCGGGTTGGGGTCCGGCCGGCATCACGCACGCGCCCATCCAGTTCCAGCACCAGGCGCCGTACGGTACGGTTGCGGTACGGTACGGTACAACCTGCGGGCGGCAGGAGCTGCGTGTGCGGTGGAGGCAGAAATAGCACCTCAGCACAAGATTCCCTTCCCATGCACCACCAACACAACACCAACGACACCACTGCTACCACCACTCCGAGAGCGCAGCCGCCATTCACCCCAGGAGCAAGCAAACATGCTTTTCTTGGCCCAAGACGACTCGCGCATTCCTGCGCCTACTATGTACATACACCACGGATACGTCTAAGCTACCAACAAGCCGTTGAGCTCTCCATTCCTCCCCACAGCGACATGCATTTGTCCCTTTTCTTCTTGTCTCGTCAGACTCCACGCCGACATGGTCTAGACAGGCCCGTGGTGCACCTTTACTTGCAGTCAATCCCTCGGTGCATTGCAGTTTTCTCTGCACCCCTCACCACTGGTTCGCATGACATCGACGTATGAAGCTGCTTGCCGTTTGTCAGTTTTCCATGTCGTTTTCACACACTATGACTATGTAGCTGACAGAAGAATGCTACAGGTACAAGTATATCGACTATTGGATGCCCCCCAAGATGCGAGGAGATGCCAGGGGAAGAAAGTCAAAGGGTCAATCCCCGTTCGGAACCCATCCCCGACCATGTCATGCCGGGCTGGTCCTGATCCGCTTCCTACCGCAGGCTTCATCCCATCTTGTGGCCCCAGCTCGGCCATTTGACTTGCCCTGAGCATCAGCGAACGACAAGTTGACAACGTCCTTCCGTCCACCGTGGCCAACTGCCAGCCTTCGACTCTGTGCTTCTAGTTGGTTGTAGCTGCGTGTCTGTCCCGTCTGGCTCTCCGGCCACTGCGTATATGGCAAGCACCGGCACGGGAGATAATACGGTGGGGTCGACGCCTGCCCTGCAACCATTTCACGGCGAAAAGGACGAATTGGACGCATGTTATGCATGTACCGATGGGGCGCTGGGTCCCGTCAAAAATTTGTTTGCTTGCCAGTCAACCTACTAACTTCCGTGCCGTACCGCTTCCCGCCGGAGGCCCTGAACTGTCAGAAAAAAGAAAGAAGAAGAAGGGCAGTCTACCCGACCGACGCTCACGGACTAAGGCGGCCCTGTTTCCCTTGGCCCCCGCCCGACTCCGTTCAGAAGCAAGGGGCAACATATCCGCTAATAACGGAGACGATGCTCGAGAAATTCAGAGCTGCCAACACGAAGTTCCCGCCCGCCCGAGCATTTCATTTTCTGGATTTGTTGGATGGCACGTCCGGAGGCCATTGCCTTCGTCTTCGTTGGTAGCAATCCGGCGACGTTGCGTTCAGAGGACGGGGCCTAGGGGCTTTATGGAGAAGCCAACCGTATATCTGGGAAACGGATGAACTCTTGCGCAAAAGCCACCATGCAGCTTTCTTATGGCGCCCGGACTTCACAGTGGACGGCCGCCCGATACTTTGAGTCATTGATCTATGTTGCGGCCGCGCGGCGTTGCTAATTGCCACCGTTTCCAAGACCGGCTGGCCCGAAAACCTATACACATTGAAACGTCTCCCACTTCAACCGCGAGAAACTAGCTCTACCTCAAGGTCTCAGGCCAGGTCTCATTCAACATCGGTTCCTCGTCGCCCGACCATCAAAGATCACAATGCCTTGCTCCCCTTTTCGACCGGCGTACACCACATTTACAGGGCGGAGCTAATCTGTGCAGCAGGTGTATGGCTTTCACGATGTAAAAAATGAGCAGAGCTTCGAAACCCGTACGCGATCTTGGATTCGGCCAGCCGCTATTCGCAACCAGCACTGGCCGCGTGCGATCCGCAGTGCTGGCTTAGGGTGGATAAGCAGCCGTTGCTACGTGCCGGTGGGGTTTAAAAGGTTTTTAGAGTGCTAGGTAAGGTATGGCGCTCAAGAGAACCACGATACGGATATCCTGGAAAGCTTCCAGCACGAAACAGATTGCCAGGCTTACTTTCAGGTACTCTTATTAGTGTGCAGCACGCACGATGTACACTAAGAAAAAAGAAAGCCTGGGGAACAACAGCACGGCCTTGAAAATGATGCAATCAGCGTCCCTGATGCAGCCAATATCATGTAATTACGGGCCCGTATCACTGGCGAGGCTCTTGCCGACCGATGCGCCGTTCAGCCCGGCCCACCGTTGTCTCACTCCAACCCCTGCTCGACGACATGGGGTGTCTCCCACACCTTCATGCATTCACACAAATTATCTGTTTTATTTTATTTTCTCACCCTTCTTTGCAGGCCATGCGACGCAGCACCACTGGAAATCGAAGCTGCGGTTCGACATACCCGTCCAGACGGCTGCGCAAAACGCTGTCAGATGTGGTCCCGTTCAAGAGGAACAGTGTAGGAACCACGCGGGTGACATACCTGCCTGTGTGCGAGACCGTTCCACGCCCGACAACATCCGGTCTTTCCACGGCGGAAGGCGATTGCAAGAAACATTGTCCTCCGAGAGTCCAACGGGCAACGCATGGTTGAAGTCTCAAGACAGGTGGGAAGGACAGGGCATTGAAGAAGGAGGGCGACTAGACGCAGCGCTGTTACCAGATGTTCCGACCTATGTCCGATCCAGAGCTTCCAACTCGTTGCGACTTGCGGCATTCCTCGGTTCGTTGGCGGCGGGGAGAGGAGCCTGGGGGAGAGCAACCAGGGCCAAGATGATCGCCTTGTGGCAGCAGTCAGGACTCAGGACACACTCTCAGTATCCGTACTCACGCCCACTGATGGCGCAGACCGACCTGGTACCATCCATGTATGCGCACAGTACCGTTTGGTACTGTACATATTGGACCTTGTCCGCAGTAGCGCAAACACCACAGAACAGAGAGCTCGGGGGTGTGTGTGTGGTGTGGTGTGGTGTGGTGTGGGTGTCCTCAACTGCAGGTCACATATTGGGACGCCGAGGTGCGGCATTGGGTGGTGGTGTATGGAACTACCTACACCATTGAACACCCTACGATGTACTCCCTCCCTCCCTCTTTCTTTCTCTCTCTCTCTCACTCTCTCTGGCTGGCACCTGCAACCTGCCACACCTTATCAGGATGGCGGACCAGGGAGGGGGAGGGGAGGAGAGAGGGGCCCAATGTACATGTAGTATGTAGTCTCTCCCCCCTGGCACTGCTTCATAAGTACCTTGACCACAATCGGCTGCACCTACTAGAGGCTTACCTGAGAAGCTCTTTTTTTTTTTTTCTTCCTCCCTCCCTTCTCCACTGTCGTCAGTCTCGCGTCGAAAGACCTGTGTCCTGCTTCAGGCGTGTGTCCGTACGTTCTTTTTTGGACCGACTGCCTAGACAGCCTAGCTGACTGGCTGGTACCCACGAAACGGAATTCACGCTCGCAATCTACTACTACAATCTACTACTACACTATCCTTCCTAGGTATTAAGCAAGAGCTGAAGGAGGGTAGGAAGCTCACCTTGGATAGACCGGGGTGTGAGTCCTGGTCCCTACTTCCTGCCGCTCTGCTTGTCCTTGCTTCTACAACTACGGATGCCGGTCTCGCTGCCCCTCGACCTCAAGTATCCGTAATCCACGCTTTCTCTCACCTGGTCCTGCGGCCTCGTTATCCACCACCACGCCCACCATCCACATCCACGTCCACATCCACCCCTCTCGCTTGCGGGAACTGCTCGTCGCCCGCCCTCCCCCAGTCCAATCCAGTCCACGTCGTCGTCTGCTGTCACATACCGCGCAGCAACAATCGAGATACACTAAGAAGCCCTAACTCAGATCATTTCGAAAGTACTGGACCCGTCGACAAGCTCAACTCGCCTCCGCCTGGCAGGCCCATTCTATCTCATCCCATCCCGTCCCAATCCATCCCACCGTGTTTATCCACGTCCACGCCTTCCCTCCAAGCTCCACATCAGCCCGAGAGAGCCTTGACCTCATCTAGGGCCCTCACCCTCCAGCCTTTGGTCATTGGCTCTTTTCTTTCCTCTGCTTCCAAGTTCCCCTACCCGAGAGGACCGTATTCGTTTTCTCCGTCTCGCTCTGCGTTGACACGAAGCAAACGCTGCTTGCTTGCACAACACTGCCGACCATTGGCATTGGTATCCTTCTCTTCTCACATATCAACACCTCTCTCTCATTGTCCCCGAGACACTGCGCGGAGAGTTGCTCTAAGACAGACCGCGAACCAGTGGAGAGGTCCTCCCCCCGATGTCTCAAGTCGTCTTGGAAACAAAGAGGACTTTGAGGTCCTTCCTGGCGTTCAGTGCCGCAAGCTGATAGATTTGTTTGAACCGCCCGAACTCGCCCATTCTCGCCAACTTCCTCCCCAAACACCAGCACCGTCCTTGACAAGTCACAACGAGTCTTCTTTGTGCGGAGTGTCAGTCGCCTACCCTACCGGTAGTCCGCCAATTTCGTCTCTTCAGCCACGGCACAGTATCTGCCATTTACTCTGCCGTCTTTGGATGCGCGTTTGGTGCCTATCCACCCGCTCACCCCGACGATCTCAGGCAGGATCCCGTTGCGTCTCCTGACACCCGGATCATCTCAATACACAAGCCGTTGGCCTGCCCTGCCCGAAATCAGCCTAGCATTCTGCGGCTCGACTCTGCAATATCTAAACACCGACCCGCCCGCCATACAAACATCGGAACGAGTCGCCTTCTCTGCTGCATCTACCCTCTCGCACACGGTCTGACACGCCACTCTCAAGTCACAGCGAGCTACATTGTGCATTAGGCCTGGCCTTCTCCGGACCACGTCTCTCCTCGTATACCGGGCTCGAGCACTGTTGAACCGCATTGATATCTTACTTTCGTGCGCTGCTCCCGCCCATTACCCCTCTGTCTCTGGCAGTCATCTCTCGGAAGTTCCGCCCTGCCCTGGACGAGGTCTACCCAAGGTATTTGAATACCGGTATCTGTACCTCAACCCGGTCTAACCATTGCAGAGTTACACATCGTATTCATTTTCCCACCTTCTGCATTTGGCAGCCTACGTTACACACCTTGTTCGCAACCGCTTCCGACGGCTTTTTAAGACTCTCTCTCATACGACACCTCGGGTTCCTCAACTCAATTTCTTGAATGCGAGGTAGCTGCCAGTCATACTGACGGCCGCACCACTCGTGCCCTCACGATGGTTCGTGACTTTTCACGGGAGACATTCCCCCGGCAATGGCATCAGGAGCGGTATCCGGTCGATCCCCCGCCGCCCGAAGAAGGCCGCTATCATGAAGCACACGATGCTCGCAGACCCCCTATCGTAAGTGTCACTCATTCCGCGACCGAGAGGGCTCCGAACGACGTTCTAACGCATTTTCAAGGACATTGGGAAGGCATTGAGGGATCACTGCAACATCCCCGCAAGACACTACTTTGTCGCAGCAATACTAGACGATGGCACCACGCAGATGTTCAGCAACACGCTCTCTGGTCCGGGAGGAAGGCACCAGCCCAACGCTTTCAACAAGTTCTTCAACACCAAGACCTTTGTGCGGCACGTCAGGGGTGCGGACGCCGGTACGAGATCCCGCACTTTGCAAGTAGGAGGAGGCTTTGGCTGATCAGCAGTGTAGTCCCGAGCCCTTTGCACGACGACTCGGAGTTCAGCTTTGATGGAGACAGCTATCACCAGTCACTAGGTAACTACGGGCACAGATCACAAGACCGCCGCCGCCAAGTGGGCGACATATTCGATGACGATGGCGGCTACAAGGCCCGAAAGAGACACCGAGGCGGCGTGGGAGGACCTTACAGAAGACAGGTCGACGACGACGACGACGTTATAGTATCAGTCGCGAATATCAAGAAGGGGCTTCGGATTGGCAACGACAAGGACGTTTGGGAATTTTACGAGCAGCGCTTCAAAAACTGCCAGCAAACAGCTTGCAAACTCATCGCCAAGGCCTGGGTCAAAGTTGTTGAGCCCAAGAAGCAGACCAACCACCCGTACACCGGCCAGGATGAGAAGGCTCCGGACTGGTGGCCGAAGCCCTGGGGTCCCACGAAGGAGGAGAAGGTGCGACACAAGGAGCCCGACCATCTCTACAAGAGGGGTAAGTATCTACACGAAACTCCCGAACCGTTTCCTTTTTTGTGGCCTTTGCTCATACGCGATACAGAGAGAGTTCATTTGCTGTGTCATATCCTCCGGATGATCGTCGAGCCGCCCGAGAAGCAACACCCGTCCATCTTGAAGATGAACCTGAACGTGCAGAAGCTCGAGGATGCCACCACAGAAGCAATGTCGGCTTTCTTCTCGGACAAGGAGAACAAAGCCAATGCCAAGAAGAAGCCCTACTTGGACGAGATCTTCAAAGTCGCCAAGGGCGAGGAGAGGTACAAGAGGGGCGAAATCGGCAAGTACCAGTGCTCTGCGAGCGGAAACCTACCTGCTAACGAATGCTAGATGGCGACGTGAGTATCTTGGTCATGTCTGAAGACAAGTTCCCCGAGAACTACCCATCCGACAACGAGGACAATGGCTTTGTAAAGGAAGAGGACGAGCATCACCCTTCCATCACGTCAAGCGCATCGCCATCGAAGGCCGGGCCGCCTCACGACCTCTTGCACACGTCGAGCAGCGATCACAGCCCAGCGGGGGCTCTGCAAAGCGGCGCGTACATGAACGAAATGCCGCTGCGTAACCAACAGTATTCGACTCAGATGCTGCCTTCGAACATTCATCCCGAGCATCACTTCGTAGAGGGCAACAACATCCATCCGCCAGGGGGAATGCCGTTGCAGGATCTGGTTCCGGCTTCCCACGACCCCCATCGACGGTCTTCAATGTACACATCTCCAACGGAGTATCCGAACGCTGCTTCGGCCGGCATGTACGCTCAGACGTGGCAGGGAGGATCGACTGCTCCTAATGGTGCTTCTGTTTATTCCTTCACTCAACAACAACAGCCAGGCTCTGCCCCAGGTCACTTTGGCAATCCAAGCGTGCCGCTCGCTCAGAATCAATACATGCCATCGCCATACGACGGCATGTCGCGGGCGGGCTTCGATCAGGGCACCATGTTCCGCCCTGTGGGTGCCACCCAAACACCTGTGCAGGGATCTCAGCCATTCTCGGGCTATCTGCCTACTGATACGCGAGGGCTGCCCAACTCTGGCGGCAAGCCTGATTCTCTTGCTCGAGGCCAGATCCACTGACAACAGTCGGCTTTGACTCGCCGCGAGACGACTTGAAAGCATTGGCGAGCTATTTGCAATGGCCACCTTTATTCGGGCTGGAACCAACAGAACGGCTCACTCACAGCGGTACGAACGTCAGGGTCTAAGTGTCAGTGACGTCTGACGAAGTTGGGATTCCCGCCCACCTCAGCTTCGATTTGCTGCATCTGGTCGACAATCCTCCCAGCACCCCTCTTCGACAGCAGCGACATCGAGCGATACATACAGCATGGCTGATCGGAAGGATGGCCAAAATCGAATACCAGATTGACAAAGGAAGATGCGGTGTGGCAGGTGTCTTTTTGGTTTCTTTATTCTCTCACGACCCGAAATCTCAACTACGAGTGGCATTTCTGTTATTTGTTTGTCTCATCCGCGGCTCTTGAAAAGTTATATCAGCATTCCCGAGCACACCACAGCTGGCGGCATCAAATCAATCTCAGTTCAAATAACCGGAGCAATTTGGAAGGTTGGTCGTTTGCTTTTTTGGTCAGCATCTCGGGACTTTTCCTTGTAAACGTCTTTTCCCTTGATGAGTCAGTTGTCATTGCCCCCACCGAGTAGGCATTTGTGTTTTTTTTTTTTTTTTTTCGTTTTTCTTCTCAACGTTTTGAAGCAGGATTTCTGCACGTCAAGTTGTGGGCGGCTTCTCTGTGCCCAGGCGCCGGCTCTTACGCTGTCACGACACGAGGCTTTTCTTTGTTTGGTTTCACATCTTCGAGCATCAGCAAATATGGATCAACCACTCGGAGCCGGCGAAAGTTGGATTATTTGCGAAACAGGTGGCTGCGGCCTCCCTTATCCAGTACTGGAATGTTCTCGCTACGTGAAGATGGAGTTTGCTTTGAAAGAAGGCGGAGTTGAAATGGAGGGGGATTACATGGCGATATCGCTGGGGGGCATCTTCATGCCTAGCGAGGAGGGAAGCAAGAAAAAAAAGAGAAATGGAGAATGAAAAGAAGAACATCAATCATCATTCGAATTAGGGAGGTGGAGGGGGCAGGAAACGGGGACTTGATATGATGTGACGACACAAAGTATGTTTTCATTTTTGTTTTGTTCTTGCGAGGAAAGAGTCGTCCAAGAGCCCTTTCAGGTTCCCATGGGCTACTCTGCTTGTAATTGAGGGGCAGTCATAGATAGGTGATAATGAGGGCAGTCTGCTCGCACTCGGCATGCTCCGTGTTGATTTTACTGTTGATGCTTTGTCTATCGTTCCACCGTGGCTCAGCCATCAGCAACAGCCTCATCGAGTTCCAACGTTGATGAGGCTCTTTGAGCCAAAAACACTAGCCAAGGGCCGGGCCTGGTTCCAAGATTATTAAGTCGCGACCAAACTACCTAGCGTGTGTGCGGCTCGAGCAGAGTCCGAGCTGCCAAAAATAAGGGACGGCATCCAGTCTTCCAATCGGCAGCTTTCCAACTTTTGTTTTAAACCTTTTCTCTCTTGTCATGTTTCTTGCGCACCCGCATGCGCTAGGGGGCGGGACAGGGACAAGTCTTAGCTCATACTGTATGTGTATGGTGTCAAGGGTCCTTGGGAAGGCAGCGAGAAGGGGGGGGAGGGGGTGGGTGGGAAAGCAGCAGGAACGAGAGAAGGAGGAGGGTAGGGTAAGGGAAAGGTAGTGTACACTAGGGGAGGGCAAGGGAAGGGGTGGGGCCTTGCATGGAGATCCCACGCCGGTGACAATCTGACAGGTAACGGACGGGAAGTTTGGCCCAGCGGACGGCGGCCGGACGCTACTGCGAACAACAACAAGCCATATGCCAGTTGGGGGAGAGATCCCGGTAGTTTGGGAATGAACCCTTTCATTAGGGGTGGACGCGGGATTTTGACTTGTCGGATGTCGTATGTTTTCTGGGTCCCTTTCGGAAGAATGCGCGTGTGTGTGTGGGAAGAAACGAAGGAGGGAGGGTGAGGTTTGGAAAACTTGCTGGCCCGTCTCTCTCTTTCTCTGTCTCCGGGGGCCCGGGGCTAGCAAAGGCGGGCACGAGAATCGAAGCGTGGTGGGAACACCCCCGGTCACCGGGGTGGGTCCCCGCAGACCGGTGAAGAAGTGGATACCGCCCGCCGGCCAGTCACCGGCCGCGGTTTGCTCGGATGGCTACCACACCTCGTTACCTCATCCGGTTTCTGTCGTTTTTTTTATTCTCTTAACGACGACGACAACGACGACGTTCGCTGCTCTCTCGCACGGCATCATCCACGCCCCCCCTTCTTCCATCCCGGTTTCCTCTGTTTGCTCCCGCCTTTTGCTTTCCTGACACTTGACAGTTGACCGTGACCACACCACCTGCACTTTTGCTGTCTTTTTTTTTTTTGCTTTTTTTTTTCGCTCATCGTTCGACGTGGGTAGGACAGGGAGCGGGCCGAGGGCGAAGGAAGTCGCTTTTTTGGCTCCCGCTGCAGATTCTCGTTGGCTCTTCGTCCCCCGGCCCTCGTCGTTTCTCTTGTTTCTTCCCACGTTGTTCCTTCGATTCCACACACACTCGTACTGCTACACACACTACATGCGGGCGAGAACACTTTAAAATCTTTGTCCTTTGACAGATGACAATGGATAGCTGACAGGTGGGAAAAGGGGGACAGGCCATGTCTATGTATAGGTACGAACCGTTACGGCCACCCACCCCCACACGTAGAAACGGAACGAGAGAAAGGGAAACGGTTCTGCTCTGTTATGAATTCCGTTTTATGCTTTCCCTTTTCCGAGAAGTTCATTCCAGACTTTGCTAGTTTTCGTGTTTGCTTTTCAAGGTGATGAGAAGCTCTTTGGTCTACTGACTTGAGAGCTATTCACGACGCTTTGTTATTCTTCTCTCACCTCCTTGAGTGAAACACCAAAGGAGCTTGTTACATTCTGTACCGCCAAAAACCTCTGACCTCGACGAGGCTCGGCGGTCGAGATGCGAGCGAGTGGTTCAAGTCGAGGTCCACGACAAGAGAGAAAAAACAAATGGAAGTTAGTCCCCACGAGATGGAGGGGGGAAAGGTCAATGTTTGCAGCGAGTCCTATTCATAGTCAGCGCGCCCGCTTACTCCAATCTCTCGACAACAACAGAAAACTGCAACAGGCTCAAACAGATTTGCAGGAGCCGGAATGAAACAGGACGGCCGCGTGCTTGCCATTCCGCTGGCGAACAATGTCTCTCAAGCTTCATTCCATGCCAACAACAGGAGAAGGGGCCCTTGTCCGCGTTGCTCTGCAGTGCATATGGCGACGAACACACGCCCTCCGCGCGCCCGCGTCCCGCTCCCCCTCTTACGACCGGATGGCCAGGTGCATGATGCAAGCCATCCCGTCCGCGGGCCCCTGGCTGGACCGGGGGTGCAACATGTAGGCAGTCCATCCGGAGAGGCCCCCTTACCTCGCCGCGGATGCGGGCTGACCTGGTTCCCCGGCCGGACGTGCATGCCGGGGCGGCAGCGGGCCTCAACTTGACTCCCAGGGCAAAATGCAGACAATGCACGAAGTAGTCTGCGGAAGCGCTGTCGACGATTCTGGGCATTGCCCGTAAACAGGACATCGTATCTTGGTCCAATGGTTTTCACCGAGATCATCCATCTGGCGCGTCGTGACGAGATCAGATCAGCCTGACGTATAAGCTGCAGTCGATCAACCGCCCGGGCGACATGCACGTCCGCAAACACCGCCAGTTGCGTGGTGCAGGATACGTCTGGAAAGCAGGGAGACGAAGTCCACTGCTGAGATGCGTCAAACGACGACGGGCTTTGACGGGCATCCATTCCGGAGAGAGATCGGGGATAGCTGGACTGCCTCCGCCCGTTTGCGTCGAGCTTCGAAAGCTGCATTGGCCGACGCCTAATCGATCATCTTTCCACCGTGGCAGGAAGAAGGAAGTAGAAGACGGGATGGTAGGCAGGATATGTATGGCATGGCACGGTGGTCTGGAAACTCCGCGATTGTGGCATTCCGGTGGACGCTCCGAAGGTCTCTGGTCAAAACGGGGATTCCCAGCCATATCGTCTGAGACCACGATCCGCCCGGCGCCTGTACGTCTTCCATTCAACGGCGAGCTCAGTGAACATGTCGAAACAGCAGGACCTCCTGCTCCGTCTCCAAGACTTCATGCATGTCGCCGACTACGCGGCCAGCGCATGCCGGCTGGCTGCATCCTGATTCGAACTTGGCATGCCGCTTTTGCGGTCTGATAATTCCACGTCCTCGCCATTCGGGCTTGTTCACCTACATAAGAGATGAGTGCCGAGCGGTAAAGGCTTTCTCTTCCCCGCTGCAGACACTGGCCTGCTACTTACTCGAGAATGTCAGTGGCATTCACAAACATCGTCAGGCGTGCCAGTGTCAGCCCCCTCTCCATCCCCTCTCATCGGCGACAACAAGGTCTCCCATGCACATGGGGTTGGAGGAGCAGGCCCGGTGGGAGTGCGTCTGGATCCCATGGCCATGGAGGATCGTAGCTCATGCGATCAGCACTTCCCCTTGATGGTAAGAAATTTGTCTACCATTTCGAATTCGCAATACGATCAGTCGGGCACTGTCCCGAGTCGTCAAGTAATCACACCACGATGTCACCAGATGCAGTTGGTCTCAGCGTACCATTGCTGCCCTACTCATGGACACAGGGTTTCGTAATCAAGCCTTCGCTATCCCACACTAAAACAGGCAGACGCATCGTCTGGCCGCACATGACTGTATGATGAAAACCCGAATCTTACCACCACACAAAGCCTTCCATGCTGAGACCAAAACATACATAGAAGAGACGAAACAGAATTAGGCCAGTGAGCAATGTTGATTAAGGACTATCATCCGTCCGGAAGCCACGGACACCGTGCTGTATATCGTAGTAGAATTTAGAAAACAGCCTAAGGCTGATGAGGGGTATAAGGTGAATTGAATGACGACAAAGGTCTCTGACGGAGTTCGGCCATAAGAAGGGTTGTGTAACCTGCAGTCGTCCGGTCCGCAATGGCCTCATCGCTGCTGATCATAGTTGAGGCGCTGGGGTTCGCTGGACCCCCACGGCGAGACTGGAGACTCTGAGCTGGTGCCTCCTAGGTCGCAGCAGCAGTCTCCTCCTTGTTTGCTTGAGGGTACGATAGGCCGGCATTCTGAGCAACTCGTTTCCAGGTCTCCAGTTCCTTGTAGAGACGCTCGCACTCCTGCTTCAGCTTGTCATTGGAGGCACTGAGCTCTGCAATAGCTTGCTCCGTAAGCAGCTTTTCCAGGGTCCACTTCTCAATGTTTGACGACTCGTTCTCCTTGAGCTGGTTGATGAATGTGACGGCACGCTGAAGAATTGATCCTTTGTTCTTTTCACAGTTGGGCACAATCTTGGCCAGCTCATTGATGCCCTCATTGATGGTCTCACGGCGACGGCGCTCAACTGATTACTTGTTAGTGTTGACTCATGCGCAGGTGCGAATGGTACTGACCCTCTTTGTGATTGTCTTTCCGCATCTTGTGCCACTCCTCGGAGCCAACATCAGGTTTCTTAGCCGGGGTGCTGGCAGATCCGGAGGAGTAGCGGTGCTGGGGTTGGGGCGGCTGTGGTTGGTGGGTTTGGTGAGGTTGCTGAGGCTGGACATCCTGGACGCCGTTGGGCGGCTGGGGAACCGTAGGCAGTTGGCTCAAGAGCTCAGGCGGGGTAACAGCGTGGCTGAAGGTGTGATCTTGGTGAGTCGGCTCGCTGTTCGTCTGGGCTGCGAACTGCTCTTCTGTGGTTTGCGGGACATGGAGACTGGGATACATAGATCCGAGGGCGGCTGCAGCAGTGCTGGACGCGTTGGCTGGGTCGGCGGCCTCTGAGTGCTCGGCGGCGGCAGCTTGCTGAAGAGCGCTGAAGTCGGCAACGTTGACGCCGTTAGCGGCAGCGGCAGCGACTTGGGCAGCCTCGACGGCATTCTCGATAAACGCAGCGGTGTCTGAATCGGACATGGGGACGCTGGCACGCTTAGCGCGGCCAGGACTTCCCGACTCCGAGATGTCGCTGTCGCGCTTGCGCTTCTGGCCCGGCGAAGGCGACTGCGCCAGCTCAGAGAGATCAGGGTGGTCACTGATGACGTCGGCCATGATCGAGATGGTGTGTGAGTAATGGGTTTGCTGGGAGAGTTGTTAAAAGTGCCGCTCACGGGCGGATGTTCGCGCAAGTACACCAAGCGATACTAAGATGTTGTCAGTTTCATGGTTTGTCAAGGGAGAATCTTGTGGCTGAAGTAGGCAAAAGCTTAACAATACAGAGATGGAGCAAGCCGAAGAGGTTTGGAGGCCGTGGGAGTAGGTTCAACATCGAATGCAGAATCCATCCCATCTGTCTCCGACACGAAGACATAAGAGCACTTGCTCTGCGGATGAAAAGCCCTTGCAGTCAGTGCAGCTGAGATCATGAGGCGAACGAGTGTTGTGATAGCAAGTAGGATTGATCGATGACCATCTCGGTTGAAGAGCCCCGAGATGAGGGGGCAGCTTCGATGCTGAATCAAGGAACAAAACAAATCCCTCACGCGAATGGATGAACATCGCAGGTGTTTGACACGGACAGAAGAGAGTAGATCAATTCGTGAATCACTTGATTTGGGTTAGGAGCAAAAAATCGGCATGCGCGTTGATACGCGTCAACAGAGGCAGACATGCAGTCCAAAGCAAATTTGGCGCAAAGCCAAGCGACGACGAGGTCGGAGGAAAAACCTCGTCCCACGGTCGCAATGCAGTTGCGACAGTGACAATGGATGCGGTAGGGCGGATTGAATGATCGTCGGGGGTAGAGAAAAATGGGACAGCTCGCATACCTCTAGATCATGTGCTTCGCGGCGTGTGGTCTGGGCGGTGAGACAGCTGGCTCTCAGATCACGGGTTTTGCTGGAGTTCACGTGTTGTCGGCGTGATCAAACTCGTGATATCGCGCCGCGGCGGGGGGTCCTCGTCCGGATGGAGCCCGTCGGCTGGTTGGTTGGTTGGTCGGTCTTGTAAGTGTCGAGTCGACGAGCGACCGGAATTTTTTTGCCTTCACAAATGACGAATCCAGAAAAGAAAAATCACAGTGGCTCTGTTGAGCAGACCGAAGGTCTGTGTTTCTCTTATTACTTTTTGACGAGTCGGGTTGGTTGAGTTGGGCTGGTCGATTTTGGGGGGGGAGCAGCAGCGACGGCGGGAAGCTCTGGTCACGCGGCGAGGGAAGAGGGTGAACACGTGCAAAGTGGGTGAGGCTGGAGATAAATACGCTCGAGAGTGATGGGAGATGCGGGCCTGAGGCAGGATATCGGTGCAGGCCAATCAAGGGCTGGGAAGCCACACACCCCCAGCGTTCGGCTGGCCTGTCCCCCGACTGCCCCGATCCAATCCCAGTTCTTCAGAGGGACACACGCTGCAGGAGCGCCCCAGGCTGGTGGCATGCGAGTGATTTGGCAATGTTGCTCCTTATCGGTGTTGCCGCCTGGAGGCTGGCCATAATCGTTAGCAGTGTACAAAATGTCCGGCCACAGCTATGTACACTACAGGCCTCACTCGCCCAAGCAGAAGCAGGGGTAGCTTCGACCGGTCTGCGGCGGGAAACAGCACCCATCCACCAGCTCTTGCGCGTCAGGAAATGCCGAGCCTCGCCAATCACCTGATGACCCCGTGGGCTGCCAGCATGAATCACTTGACTGATGGGCTGTGAGACATTCCACTTTGAAGACGAGCACTGCAGATACGCCGGCTCTGAGATGGCCTCGACCGTTGCTGTTGCTCGTCGCCTTCGCGTACGACCTCACTTCTGTGTTGGAGTGCCTCGATACGTATCGCGTCTTAGTGCACTGAGGTGGGGTCGCTGCTAGGTAGGCCGAGTTCGAGGTTACTATCGCTAGGGTCTTATGTAAGCTGATTGAGCCACAATTATGGTCCGTGCGCCGAGGGAATCCGTCATTGTGGGGGTTCTCGATGAAGCAACGAGCTGTAGTGACTGTGAGTCGTCGATACGATACTACAAGTTGACTGGGATGCACAGGGCTGGAAGACGTCGTTTGAATCAAATGTGACGAGGAGCATAGTCTCCGTACAAAGGGAAATATTCAATTCTAAAACACAGCTGCCCAATTCTCTGCAAATAGGTAATCGTCGGAGTTTACGGCCCGCCACATCAACCTGGATAGGTACCTGACATCACCGGCACCTGTTGGCCGTACGTATCGTGTCGTGTCAGTGCCGGCATCTGTGCTTCGTTCAACTTCACTGGCTCCAAGCCACACACCCACGCCCAACACCACTTAGCTGCCTCCTCAAGGAGGCTTGCCAGCGGAACCACGACTTACTCTGAGATCCCATTGAACCAGGAGAATCTCTCTCCTGAATAGCCGCCAGCATGGCAGACCACGAGCACTCGACAATCAAGCACCAAGACCACCTCCTCCTCGTACGTCCCGTCACTCGAAGAAGCGCCCAGCTGGACCCCCTCTCTCTAAATGCTGCTAACCATCATTGAACGCCAATAAATACAGGACCAACCGCTTCTCCGTCTCCCTTACGAGCTTCTCCGCAAGAACTTCCGCTCCGCCCACTTCACCGTCGAAAAGGAGTCGACCGCCGTCAAGTCCCTCCTCAAAGAGACCGCCACGGCCTCGGTTAACGGCCGCGCCTCCCCCGACGATGTCCTCCGCAACCTCGACACCATGATCGCCCGCATGCGCGGCGTGAAGCGGAAGCTCACCGCCCACGCGGACGAGGAGGCCCGCCTGACCCGCCAGTCCGCCGCCCGCATCTCCCACCTCGGCGACCTGTACGGCATGCACTCGGTCTACGACGTCAAGTACGAGGCCTGGAGCCGCGCCCGCCTGGACAGGCTGTTGGTGGACTACCTCCTGCGTCACGGCTACAACGACAGCGCCAAGGCGCTCACCGACGAGCGCGGGATGGACGACCTCGTCGACGTCGAGACGTTCGTGCAGATGAGCCGCATCCAAGAGTCGCTGCGGAAGGGCAGCGTCGTGGAGGCGCTGGCGTGGTGCCAGGATAACAAGAAGGAGCTGAGGAAGATGGATGTTGGTCTCCCCCCCTCTGAAGAGTTTCCAAAAGAAGCCAAAATCACTGACAGCAGCCGCGCCCCAGAGTAACCTCGAATTCATGCTCCGCTTCCAGCAGTACATCGAGCTCGTCCGCACCCAGCAGCAACCGAAACTCCTCGAGGCCATAGCCCACGCCAAGAAGTACCTGGTCCCCTTTAAAGGAACATATCCGGAAGAGCTCCGCAAGGCCTTCGGCCTCCTCGCCTACCCGCCCACCGCCGCCAATGCAGTCTACTCGGACCTCTACAGCTCGGTCAGGTGGGAGACCCTGGCGGACCTCTTCACGACGACGCACAACCGCCTCCTCGCCCTCCCTTCCTCCCCGCTGCTGCACATCGCCCTCTCCTCTGGTCTCTCCGCCCTCAAGACGCCCGCCTGCCACTCCGCGTCCTCCTCGCACGTCGCCCCCTCCGACGCGAACACGGCCACCAACGCCTCCGCCACGGCCGGCACCCAGTCCGTCTGCCCCATCTGCTCGACCGAGCTCAACGACCTCGCGCGCAACGTGCCGTACGCCCACCACACCAAGAGCTACGTCGAGCACGACCTCCTGCTGCTACCCAACGGCCGCGCCTACGGCAAGGAGCGCCTCGAGGACCACGCCAAGAAGTCGGGCCTGCCGCCGGATCAGGTCAAAGACCTGCGGACGAGCGAGGTGTATCCCATGGACAGGCTCAAGAAGGTGTTTATCACGTAAAAGGGGGGCCGGCAGCAGCCAGCGTGTGTCTCTTGTCGCACTCTCTCCTTCTCTCTTGGTTTTCTCGGCGTGACGGCATCATGACCTCTGTCGTAGCATTGCACTCCATACTTCTAGTGTTTCTTCATCTTTCGCTTTATCTATATGACAATCCAGCGGTAGTCTAGTCTACACGGGGTCCGGCGTTCGTAGGCGCAGCGTTTTTGTATTCCTTAGGAGTTTGAACAGTAAGGGGTACCACGTCCATCCCCCGTAAAACACAGTAGACACCCACAAAATCGAATAAAAGCGGTCTCGTCTCGTATCTTCGTCTGGCCGTTGTACGTGCCATGCGAGTAATCAAAGTTTTCGGGACAGAGAAAAAATAATCAGCTATAAACTTCGCGGTTTGAATTGCAGTCGGTTGAAAAAACCCCTAAAGAAGTCCCCCTCCCCAAACCAGCACCCGCAACCGGTTACCCCCCTACCTCCGGTTTGATCCAGGTATTCACAGTACAGTACATGATTTTGTTTAAAAAAAACAATAAAAGAAAAAAGAGAAGTTTTTGTTTCTCATGCGCTCATCTTTCTCACTCTTCGCTCTTACGCTTTCCTCCCACCGGCCCTCCTTTCCGCTCCCGCTCTTTTTGGTTACACGCCACCCTTCTTCAGGCCGATTCCCCCTTCCTCTGGACGTTGGTAATATGCATAGGTACGGATAAACAACAACCACTTTCCCACCAAGAACAGTCCCACGCTTTCGTCAGTTACTTTTCGTTTCTCACTCTCGTGTTGTGCGTTTGTGTGTGTTTTCTTTTTTCCACAGGTTAAAAAGAAGATATAAACAGTTTTCTCGTCCCCTTCCCTGTTTTTGTGCTCGTTCGTCCCTGCGTGATTCATGAAGACCAGGACCCTGTCCGAATCCCAACTCCATCCCGTTGGCGAAGACGGGCCAGAAAAGAAGATGAAAGACCCCAAGGCGAGAAGAGATAGGCGGCAACGAGTAATCGCTAGAAGCCCGGGTGCCATACGGCACGCACGGGAGGTTCTTCGCTTCGTGTCACCTGGTTCAGAAAGGAGGGCGTGTAGTGGTGGTGGTAAAGAGGAGGGAAAAGTCCCCCCCTCCGCTTCGTAGATGCTGATGAATAATGTATGCAATTCCAACTCCCAACGCATGCCAACTCCCTCGGAGATCAAGTCACCATGGCCTGTCCCGAGGTACCCAGCGACGCGTCGTTTGCCTCTCGGCCTCCAGCTGAGAAGCAGCCGCAAAGTTTGGGCGTGCAGGAAGTCTATCTGCTGCCAGTGAACGCAAAGTTTCCGAACACGCCACCGCCCCCGCCTGGCGTCATCGGGCCCATGGACAGGCCGTTGGTGTTATGCGCCTGGGCGGCCGGCGTGCTAACGAGACCGACACTGGCGGTGTTGGGCGTGCTCGGCCCGCCGTTCTGCTGCTGGCCGTTCGGACCCTGCTGCGCCTGCGAGTCCTGGTTGCCGGCGTTGTTACCGAACGGCATCCGCTCCACCACCAGGAGATCCGGGATTCCCAGACCCCAGACCTTGCCGACGTGTTCCTCCGGGATCTCTCCGTTAAAAATCTTGTCTCTCATCTGGAAGAACACCTTGCCCGTGAGCAGGGAGTCGGAACCAGCTTGGTGCGCGTTGCCCACGCGCTTGATCTTGAGCGAGTCGGCGATGTTCTCGAGGCCGGACTTGTGCTCGAACTTTTGGAGGATGTCGGCGCTGCTGGGGTCGCTGGGGGTAAGCAGTCCTGAGTTATGGAGCCGGATCGCATGCTTCATCAGGTGCTTTACGTCATATGCCGACGGGAAGTAGAGCTTCATCACCTGGTCGAAGTCTGCTTCGTCGTTCGGCAGGTCGTTGCATGTGAGGAGCTTGGTGAGGTAGCCGAAGTCGTAGCCGCCGTGGAAGGAAACCCATTTCACGTTTTCGAAGCATACGAGGCCGGAGGGGATAAGGAGGGCCGCAAACTCGTGCGGGTCGATGCCGTCCCTCTCGAGGGCGTTGAAGTCGATTCCGGCACTCGATAATGATTCAATCGACTTTTCGTTGTACATGTCGTCTTTGACGGAGAACTTGAAGTTGAACTGCCACGCATACGGAAAGGGGCCTTGTGACGCGGCCTTCTTTCCGGCGGCGCCGAGTTCGACGTCCTGTGTAGAGTTCGGCCGGGCGGGAGGGGTCTCTCCGTCTTCGTTGAAGAGCGTCAGGCCGATCTGGATGACTTTAAGCATATCGACGTTGGTGCGCAGGCACTGGTAGTGGTAATCGCTCTTTCCTCTGAAAGAGCCCATCGGCCGCGACACGACGCCCGGAAACTCGGTGTCCTGAAAATGGGGCCGTCAGTCAAACTTCCATCGGTCCGCGAGCTGCTGGACTGGGCAGGGCTGGGCAGGTCAGCTAACCATTGCGATGTAAGGGTACCTGTCGACGAGCTCCCTCAACACGGCCATCTCCTCCACGAGGTTGTGCTTCCAGACCTCCCGTATCCTTCCCTTGTTCTGCGTGGTCCGCGTCGGGGCGCCGCCGTGCTCGAGCGCGAAGTTGTGCTGCCCCTGGCCATGCTGCTGTTGCTGCAGGTTCGCCGCGTGGAAGCTCATGCGCGCGGCGTGGCTGCTGAGCCCGGTGTCGGCGCCGAGGGGGAAGCCGCCGTTTAGGCCGGGGGTGCCGCCGAGCACATTGCCGTTCGCGGTGAAGGGACTGATCTGGGCGTTGGCGTTGATGTAGGATGGGGTCGCACCCAGCGGAGGCCCATGGTTCGCGCCGTGAGCCTGACCGGCGTGCGAGGGGAACTGAGGGTGGTAGGGCGATATGGTGTTGGGTCCGCCAGGGAACCTAGGCAGCGGTGGCGGCATACCAAATTATGCCTTCCCGTCGAAGGGGCGGTGTCGTCGTTGGGGTGTTTTGTGTGTGCGTTGCTCGAATCTACCGTGACGTCGGGAGAGGTGCGGTCGGTTTCTGAGGGGTTGTGGACGATCCACGGCCCTGCATTTGCGTCTGGGGGATGAGAGAGGCACGGGGGCTGGCAGCAGAATAGCGCCTTTGTTCTACCGCCTCGGTCGCCGATGTCGAAAGGTCGCTCGAGAAGGTGCGCCCCGGTGGTAAAAATGTCGTGAGCGTGTCGATATTGCTGCGCCGATTGAATGCTCGTTCGTTTCGTCCTGGTCTGGGTTGTGCGAATCGCGCTGGCAAGAACGTCTTGACTGCTGTATCTCTCTGTTTTAGGACAGAATGTGTGAAGGCGGCCTGAAAGCTTGCTGAGTTGGACCGCACGATCAGGGACGAGAGTGGTCTGTGCACAGGCCTCAGAGAGGTACGTACCGCGCGCGGGACTTTCCGACGACAACATCTCAGAGATCTCCAATCAGCTTCCTCCCAACTCGACTGACCACCACCCCGAAGTGTCCATTGTTGTACGGCAAAACGACATTTACACAGCAATCATGCAGCCGACGAGGTATTCTCCCTCAGGACGTTCAATTGGCTCGACGTAGCTGGGAGCAGACCGCTGACAACGACACTCTGACGCCAGGTTAAGGATGGCGTCCCACGGCCCCAAGGCCAACATCACGGGCTTCGACATGCGAGCCTTCAAGGAGGCCGCTGGCCAGCCCAGATACGACCCCTGGGAGAGAGCGTAAGCGAAACCCGACCTCTTGATCGCTCTCGGCGAATCCGCGGAATCCCGCTGACGATTGAGACTGCAGAGAGGCCTGGAGATACAAGGGCCCCTTCACGAGATTCAACCGCTTCAAGGGATCCTTCCCCGGCCTGGGCATCGCCACCGTCGCTTTCGCCGGCTACTGCGCCTTCGAGTACTTCTTCCTGAACGACGACCACCACCACGGCGACAGCCACGGCAAGGACCACCACTAGAGGGGCCCTTTGGAGGGGAAGGAAGACGGAGAGGCGTTGGCTCCGCTGTACAATTTACCTCTCGGGCCGGCAGACCGGCTCGCTGGATGGGCTAGACGAAGACGAAAATTGAATTTCCGCGATCAAGAAAACCTGGGCCTTGTGGCGAGTCCCGAGGACGCCGTCGACGTGATGACGTTCTGAAGTGGTGACATATCAGATGGTGACAGACCAAAGGTGGGATGTAGGTTCGCCCACAGACGCTGCACTGCTGGACAAGCACGTTCAAGTGTTTCCATATTGTCTAAAAGGGAGTTCGTAGGTGATCACGAGTGACAGACAGTTTCCAGTGAGATATCAACCCCGTAGCCTCGGCTATCCAGCCGGGTCCTGCTCAGAGCTCTCCACCTGACCATTGGCCGTGGCGAGAAAGGCGCGATAGATACGGCTATTTCTGAGCTGCTTTTACGCCGACTCTACTTGCTGGTATCATAGCCAAGGTGACAACGTGGTGGCCTTGGAATGACGGCGGGCAGCCGCAGGATCCGGAGCGACCTGCACTGCCCCAACGGGCATCATCCAACCACCACCGCTCCTCCCGTCAGCCGGTTCCTGCATACGTGACAAACCCAACCCGGCGGGAGATATAGTTCCCCCTTTCCGCCCAATGCTTCTCTTGACGTCCCGTCAGCTGGGCACTCTGTCCTCTTCGTACTTACCTCTTCCCCATTCCCCAAACATCACAAGCGCCTGCCGTGGAGCATCGTACAGTTGGTTCCATGCCTTTCAGTACCTGCCTACCAACAACGGGGAGTGCATTTTGGGAAAACGTGTCGTTGCACGGACGCACGTTCCAAAACGGTCATCCCATCACGGCTCCTGTCATCGCCCCTTTCCTGCCCAGTCCAAGCTTCCTCGAACCAAGGGAAAAGCAACGTCTCTACTACGTTTTGCGAGGCACTCTCAAGAGCGAACGGCTTTGACAGGGAGAACTCGACGAGGTCCAAGTAAAATACGGTATGCGGAGCAACAAGTAAGTGCCCGACAGATGCTTCATTCTCAACTAGGCTGCTCATACATGGAAATGGTATATGCAACATGTCGCCAAACTGTAATGCCAGCTCATTGGTATCGCGTTGTCCGTAGTATTCCAAAACCCGAACCAAAAAAAAAAAAAAAAAAAAAAACCCAACGCCATCATGCCCCAAGCATCTCACAGAAATATGTCATAGATCTTTTTCTTCTCAGTCGAGCCCGAGGCCGTTCACCGCGTCTAGCGCGTGGTCCACACATGTCTCCAGTTCGGCGACGCGATGCTTCAAGCCGCGGTTCTCGTCTCTGAGTAGGCTGACGGTATCCCACGCAGCCCGTCCGTCCTGGCCGCGGCAGTTGGCGCAAGACGACGAGCCAGCTTGTTCCTTCGACGGGTCTCCCGTTACGCCTCTCATGAGCTTCTGGAACACGCTGGTCTGCTGTTGCGGCGTCTTCGGGGCAGCGGACCGCGTCACTCGGGGCGGTCCAAGGGTATTTGTCCTGGTGACAGGCGTCGGCTGCACCTCAGCTATGCTACCCTCGAAAACGCTCGGGGCAGCCGTGGTAGGGCTGCGTGATCTCGAAAAGACGCTGGCATCTTCGATGCTCTCCTCGTCCGTGTCAAAGCCGGCACTTTTTCTCCACTTTCTTCTGGCCTGATCATCCTCTACGCCAAGGTCTTCGGATATTGAGGATCCTTCGGAAATAGGGCGGCCCCGTTCCCTCATCAAACGCTCCTCTTGCCTGGCCTTCTTTTCGGCCGCCAGCTCCGCCACGAGCTCCTGCATCGATTGTTCCTGCTCGGCGACCTTGCTGGCCATGTTTTCGAGCTGAACCTTGAGGTGCTGAATGCGTGTCTCGGCCTCGTCGCTCTCGTCCGTCTGCGCTTCCCGTTCCTCTCGCAGTTCCACCAGAGCTGCGTTTTGTCTCTGGTAGGCAGATTGAAACTTTGTCAACAGGCCGACGGCCGTGGCCTCAAGGTTCTTGAATGCAGCGGGAGAGAAGGCATCGCGGTGGGTAGGTGACGATGGAGGGAACAGGGCCTCTTGGATGTTGAGGCTTAAGAGTTCCTGGTCCTGCTTCGGGTCGATGGGTCCCGGACTGCTCTTCGAAAACGGCGAGCTGAAGAAGGCAAACCGTGAAGTGTTCGGGGACGTCCCTTTGGGTGTCTGGTCGGCGGTCGACTTCCTCTGTGATCTCGATGGCGCGTCGTCTTCGTTTGCCCCAGGGACGTTGTCCATACCGTTGGGCGGACCGGAGCCTCCCAGCCAGCCGCTCAGGATGCCTCCGCGGGCGGGTTCTGTCGACTTCCGACGTCTGTTGTCTCCGGTGAGAGGCATGTTCACCGACAAGGGACGGCCGCTCCCTCGCTCGGTGGAAGGTGAAATCGTAACTTGCGGGATGGGGTAGTTCGAGGAGGAAGAGGGGAAGTTCGGGACTGATTGCTGCCTCTGATGACCAGTCTGCAATCGAGGGAAGTTTCGGCGGGCGGCGGAGGGGGAAATGCGACACGGCTCCGGCTGGGTAGGCGGGATTGTGTTTATGGCAGCACCGGGGGTGGTAGCTCTCGGGGAAGCTGGATCGTCTTCTGGATCAAGGCTCACAAGCCCATGTGCACGGCGAACAGTTTGAGTCTCGTTCATTCCAGAGTTGATCGTTGGGCGCGGGACGGTCGACGGGTAGTCGGAGTCTGGGGTGGAGGCGGCGTGCCGACTTAGCATAATGGGTTAATGTTTCGTGTGGGACGGGCAATATCTTTCTCTCCCGGACAAGTTAGCTGGGATGGGCTTGAGCCAGGGTTGGCGGACTTGTTGGTACCAGGAATGCGAACAGATCAAGACCAGTCTGGGCGGCCCAAAACAACGAGCTAGGGGAGGGGTCCCTTCCGTCTAACTAGGAACACCCCGAGTCCAGCCAGGCCGCGAGGGCAGACGAAGAATGGGCAGATGGGGGGAGATGAGAGACGTCGGTGGGGGACGCTGGAGTCGGGCGGTCGACAAAGAGGAGTGATAGACAGACTTCAGGCAAGAAGCCGGGTCCCCCTGCAAGCGAGAATAGCGAGCGACGGTCGATTGCGCAGCAGGCCGAGGTGACAGGCGGACGGACTGCACAACTCGCATGAACCTCCTGGATAGAATGGTTGAAGCCGGACGGACCCAGTCCTTGCAGATGTGCGCGAGCTGCCGGATCGAGGTCAGGAAGAGCGGTGGTCAGAGGGATGGCGTGGAGGCGTCGTCGTCGGCGGCTTGAGCTTGGTCGTAGGCGGGATGTGGTTGATGGATGAAGACGTGCCGTCGAGCTGTCAGAGTCGCAGGTGAGTACGCAAGTACGCTTGTGGCTGGGAGCTAAGGTAGAATGCGTTTCTTCCCGAGTCGACGTCTTGTTTATATTGATCGTGGAATCTCCTATTACGGCGGGAGGAGAAAAAAAAGCGGGGGATCCGTTGCGGGTGCTCCAGTGTCTTGCGGTCTGTCCTGGCCGAGCCGAGTGATGAGTCGGTCAGTACGGAGTAGTGTAGGTACTACGGCCGTCTAACAGGAAGCAGCAACAAAGACGTCAGATCAGGTTGCTGAAGAAAGCTCGCAGTCGCAACTTGCAAAAGCGCCGAAGAAGAAAGTTTGACAACTGGGAACCCTGGGTTTTGGTACAGGATTTTGTGTTTGCTACCACGAGGTCGGGCTGCAGAGGAGGCCGTTAAGATGCCTTGATAAGTTGTTATGACGCTTTAAACCTTGGACAGGACACTGGACACATCATCCGGGCAGACGAGATACCTAGGTACCTACGGATACCTGGAGTTCGCAGCACCGAGTGGGCGACATCAAGGTCACGAACGATTGGAAGAGGCTGGGATACGTGCTGCCAACCCCATGTCCGACTGCTGGGAGCCCCATTGAAAAGGACGTCTCCCACTCGAACCAGTGGCCATGAGCATCCCGTCCCTCCCATCTTAGAGGCTAATACTGCACCTAAGAAAGGTAAAAGGGCCGCCATCAAGTGACCGGCTTTGGTGCCTAGAAACAGCCACCCAGTCCGCCAGATCCACGCTGGAACGCAACGCAACGCGGTGCATCCACCGTAGACGTCTCGTCGGAGGCACAGCACTCAACATGGTGCACGTACCACATAGCACCCCTCAACTTCAATGCAGTGCACAGGGACTTGATGGACCCTGGAAGTTGCACTGCGTCCGTCCCGTGCGCGTTTGGAGGAACTCGGCATCTCGCTCTCATTCCTCACCAAGAATCCTTCCGCATCTTGGCTGATTTGTGTGTGTGTGCAGCGGTTACGAGGTACGAGTGAATGATGCATAGGAGAATCTCGCCCTCCGCGGACGATCACATCGCTGAAAGCCGTTCTCTAGCTGAACTCTGACGACCCGGATGGCGTCATGGGCCAGACCCGATGCTGCTATGTACGTACTGTGTACGTCCAGGAACCTTATTCTTCGAAAAGATGTTGCCCCTCAGGCATCCCCAAAAGATACGAATAAGTAAAATCAAAATATTACTGGCATTCGTACCGATTGCACAACCCAAGACTCTCGGCGCCACGCTCAGGCACGCAAACCCCCGTTCCTCGCGGGAACGCCAACCGCCCGTCCTAGAGGCTAGATCAGATGGGCTCCCAAGAAGCCCAGTGCACCAGCCGCCCGGAGGCCCTCCCTCACACCCCCTAGTCCGATTGAAGAAAGACGATCGAAGAAACCATATTCCATCGCGTTTCTTCCTCCCCGTGACGCACGGTCGATCAAACCTCCAACGCTACCATTATTAGCGAAGAAACGCTTCGGCGACTAGCCATCTTCTCTGGCGATCCATTCTTCCAGGTGGTTGGGAACCAAGTACCTACACTAGAAGCCCGGAAGCCTAGGATAGCAGCCGTGTGATCCGGGATACAGCACCCCGTTGATCATCGACTGTTGCTGCTGGGCTCCCTCCTGTCTCAGGTGAGGTAGAACACGAGGCGGGAGGACGACGTTTCTTCGACATCTCACATTGAGCCACGCACGTGGTGGATCGGCCAGATCGCTGCTGCTTCGACTCCGGCCTCGACCTAGGTAGGTACGTCGGTTCAGTGTGCGAGCTGAACATGGCTCAACCGGTCGAGCAAACGGACAACGCTAGCACGCAGAATCCCCTCGGCCACATCCGTCGGCGTCATCGCGTCTTTCAGCGATCCAAGAACGTCTGCCAACATCGACTGTTTTGGGTTCAATAAACCATGATCGCGTTCTACTGAACGGCTCTGGGCTGATGCAAAAGTGATAGTCGGGCCGCCAATAGGATTGCCTTAGTCGCAGCCACAGCCGTCAAGCCACGCAGCACCGAAACCATCACGCAGCTAAAAACAGAGGCATCTTCCCCTCGTAACCGACTGTCTTAGGCCCTCCCGGTCTACTTCCACTCGGTCCTCCTACTGCTGCTCGCGCCGTTTCTCCCCTTATGCTGACCCGAACTCTGATTCAAGATCCTTTCGGTCACGTCTCGAGGAGCTCGTGCGACGATCCAAAAAGGTGAGAAACGCAAGGGGAATGGTGCTCCGAGCACCGGGTTGCAGATTTGACAACGGCATTGCTTCACATACGGCTGCATGCCCACAATTTATTCCCAAAACATCATTCTTTGACGCGTTTGCCGTTCAACGCTGGTAGTATAAGACGACCTGGGTACGATGTGACCCCTTGTGTGAACCTTTGCCTGCTGGGTGAATCTCAGCTATGCTTTCGACAGTTGGCTTAACTATTACTACTGAAGCAAATAAGACGACCTGGTGGGTCGAGTTTCGACGTCAAATCATCAGACACTTTCGGCTGGTTGCTACGCCGGTCACAATCTCGCATGTTGTGATGAGAGGATGGATTCCTAGCAAATTGGATGAAATGAGTTATTTCTTGTATCGAGATATCGTTCCGGCTGGCCAATTTTCATCATACCCCATAGCTTAGTCTAAAAGTCAGCACTGGTAAAAAAAAGTTCCAATAACAATATCACGTCCTCATCAGCTCAACGTGAACGGACAAAAGGCATCGACGAGTCTCAGACCTCCGCCCGCCTCAGCATGCACCACCACGTGAACGGCGTCAGCTGCCCGACGACCTCCCGCCGGAGCTCCGCGTCCCCCGCCTGCGGCAGCCGGCCCTCGTCGACGTCGAAGCGCCGCTCCTCGACGGCCTCGAGCCCGTACTTCTCGTACAGCGGCCTCCCGAGCCTCGTCGCCTCGATGTACACGTCCAGCCCCCGCCGGTCGGCCCTCTCGACGCCCCAGTCCATGATCATGGACGCAGCGCCCCGGCGGCGGTGCCTCGGGACCGTGAAGAGTATGTTCAAGACTGCATGATCCGCCATGCGCTCACATCAGCAATTGCTTCCGTCCGGCAACGGACTTCAAAAAAAAAAAAACTCACACACGTGCGGCCGGTTCACGTTCTCCGCCGCCGACGCCAGGAAGTCGTTCATGAGCATCGTGGCTACCTCCCTCGGCTCGCCCTCGGGGAACCACGTCGCCGTGACCGCCTCGTGCCCGTCGTAAGGGTTCGCTGCCCCCCTCTCGTGGGTGCACCACCTGCCCCCCGCGGCGACCTCCCCCGTCACCTCGTCGACGACCTTGAGCCACGTGCTCGTCGGGTCCGCGCGGTGCCACGACCACAGCCGCGCCGTCGACTCGCGCAGCGCGGCCTCGCGCGCCGCCGGGTCGTGCGGCCGCCAGTCGCCCATGAAGAGCCGGCGGAGCGGGCTGTCCGGGTCCGAGAAGCCCTCGCAGAAGGCGACCATCACCGGGCCGAACTCGTCTTCGTCCTTGACTTCTTGTAGCTTGTAGCCCATGGTTGAAGAAACGCGTCTGGTGGCGATCGGTCTCAGGGGAAGAAAGCTTCGAAAGGAAAGGCAAACGTCGGGGCAGGCTCATATATGTTGTGCTTTCTCGTCCGAATTTTGCGTCTGTCGACCAGTAAGCGTCTATCTATCCGAGCAGAGCTTTCATACAAGACAAGAACGTGAGGTTCCGAGGTGCTGTTCGGTCTCCCGTGCGAACAGACCCCTCATACGAGACGGTCACATTGCTCACGCAACACAGCAATTCCAACGAACCAGTCGTGGGGTTTCAGACAGCCCATGGGCTAAATATATTCACGGCAAACACGGACACGGGTTCCTTATGCCTGCCATGTCACTGAACCCTAAAATCCGGCTCTCGGGATTCGAGCCTACCAAACCGATGCTCAAAATCCCATTAATGGTATCCCAAACCGACCAAAAAGACAATGCCTTGACCCCGAGCAGCACTTCGTCCCGCCGCGCGCGCACACCCGGAATATCTCTTTCGCTCGTCCACCCTTTTTTCTTCTCCACCCGTCTCGCGCGTGAACTTAGTAGAAAGACTCGACCATAGTGTCCTTGAGGTTGGTGTTGACGTTGCTGGGGCCCAGGCCCTCGCCGAGTCTGAAGACGCTCTCGATGACGCTGAGCTCCGTCGCGGTGGTGTCGAGGCCGGTGACGGCCATCCAGTCGTTGACGACCATGCCGGCGCCGACAACGTTACTGCCGCGGTTGACACTGCCGGCGACGAGGGGGACCTGCAGCAGACTGGACAGCTCGTCCTGGTCCTGTATCGAGGTCTTGGGGTGGACGAGGCCGCCCTGGTTCGAGAGCGACATGTAGGAGCCGACGAGGACGTTGTCGGCGATGGTCTGGCGGAAGACCTCGACGCCGAGCACGTCGGCAATGATCTCCTCCGTCTCACGCTCCAGATCCGGGTGGATCAGGGCGATGTGGTCATTGCAAACAATGACGTTGCCGAGGGCCGAGAGGCGCTCCTCTATCCTCTGAATGCGGACCTCGTCGGGCAAACTATTGCGAAGATGTTGCAGCTCCTGGTCTGATGTGCTCGTGGGGACCAAGAGGCCCTTGCGGTTACTGCAGAGGCGACGGTCAGCTCGGCTTATCCATTCCTCTCCAATGGAACCCCGGCGATGGCCTGCGGCTGGCCATCTTGAGGTTGAATCGCGCAGAACTTACCCAGCTGTCAGACGGCCGATAATTCTGGTGCCGGCAATGGTTGTCCGGCAGATGGGGATGACATCTTGCAGCTCCGCCTCGAAGACACTGTAGAAGTTCTCGCTCGCGCCGAGGGCGACCAGAGCGTAGGAGTTGGTGAGAGTCGAGAAAACGCCGACCCTAAGGGCATCTCAAGTCAGCATGACTGGTTCTCACTCGACAATCGTGTGTCGGTATGCCGGCGTGATCCGGCCGCGACGGCGACGGCAACACGACGCAAAAAACTGCAGGATGGCGGGGTTGCGGGGTCCGGGTTTTTTGCTTACTCGTTGGAGTTCTCAAACTGCGCGCGCACAGCCATGATTGTGTTTGTTCCGGTTTGCTCGGTGCTTACTGTTGGAATGGTTGAAGGGGTGGTTGAGAAGACTGCCGGTGAGGGCTTTCGTAAAATGTATTCGCTAAAGGACCCTGGATTGGGGGAGGAAGTTGTTATCGGTCAAGGGCTCTGTCGTCAGGGAGTTGGGTGCTGATGGAATTTTTGCAGAGGCGGAAAAGTCCCCATTAATAAGAAGCGTCAATTGAGAACCAGCAAAGGTGGGGCAGCTCTCTGCACCGCGGTGCTGACGCTCGGCTTGCGGTTCTGGGCTCGGGCGGGGCACGCCGGGCTGTGTGGACCCCTCTCTTTTCTTTGGTCCGCCTGCCCGCCACTGGCCAGTGGGCGCCACTTGCAGGAAGAAAAAAAGAGTCAAACGACGCACTATCACTGATGAGTCACTCTGGCTACAGACACCCGAAACTCAGCTAATTCACTGGTTTCTATTACCAACCTGCCCTCTTCGGCTTCCGCCCTGCTGCGGATGCATCGCCACCGTGACTCTTCTACCCATTCCCGCGCCTGATGCATTAAACTATCCCCCGTCGAGCTCCATGTCAAACAGTCATCCCGGCGCCTCTATTGTGGACCCCAGCACCGAACCTGGAAGTTGGGCGTTCCTTTCACCGGTTGAATCAGTTGGATCGTTCGTCATCATGATTGGTATTATTAGATAGTTTACACATTTAGCGAGGAGTTGTCTCGGCGGTCTTTTGCGCCCTTGAGACCACTTCACTTGCGGTCTGATCTGCCTTTCTTATGTTTCGCAACAAACTCGTCCAAGTCTACGTGCATCCGCAAGCCCTTGGACGCCATCGTGTTGAAGACAGACGTGAGTTCGAACTCGTCCATCACGTTGACGAGCGTCGTGAAGGCCTCCAGAGCCAACTCCTTCGACCAAGGGCAGTATCGCAGTCCTCGGAAGAAAACGTCCTTGGCCTTGGGCCGGAATTGCTTTCTGGCGTAGCTGAACTTGATGTAGCATCGCCAGAGCTCGGGGTTGGCCCGGCATGCTGGTGTCTCGAGTGCTCGCTCAAATGCAGCCTGGGTAGAGTGCACGTTGCCCCTTTGAACTTCGTAACGTATCGCAAACAAGCGGCTGCTGATGCAATCGTTGGCAATCGTGAGGGTAATGTTGCGGAGCAAATCGCGGACAGGATCGCCGACGCCGAACGTAGTCGACGCCCAGGAGAAGAGGGTTAGGAATATTGTGTTTCGCGGGAATATTTCGATGCATTGTGAGAGTTGCTCTCTCAAGTATACGCGGCGGAACGGCCTATCATCTGTTAGCCGTGAGAACCAAACCAAAGGCGTGCCGTGCCAACTTACCCTCGACTGGCGTGGTGGTAAAGAAGTCTCGCTCCGAATTGCAATAGTCTTTCGTGACTTTGTGACTTTGCCAGACCTCGCGAGCACAAGTCCGAAGAAACGGTCCATAACCTCTCCATCGCTGCGGATATGCTGCCTTGGGCTTCGGACGTGGGCTCGTAAATGTCTTGTGTGGTCAGGTATACCAGCAGTGTAAGACACTCTGCAGTCGCGACAGCATCGTCGAGCTTTCTTGTTGTCATTTGTTGCTCCAGACTGTCCAGCAATATTTCACAAGCTCTCACGACCTGCGTTGGCGTTGCGCCTGCTGATTCCGGGCTGTTTCTCAGGGTTTCATCAACAGCCGCGCATAAACGGACAACAGCTTTCGCGTTATCCCCAGCTTCGAGCTCCATCCACGCCCACGTTGTCCACAGGACCAACCCTTGACCGAGGTCAGGAAACTAGAATCATCAAGTCAGTGTCATGGCAACAAGCGTCTAAGACTGATAGTCACTCACAGTGGCAAGTCCAGTAGCGGATGAGACTACTTGGCGTGCGACATCAGCGTTGCCTTGGGCAGCCTCGGCTAATGCGTATGCGTTGTAAAGGCGCAGGTTAGCAGGGTCCCGTTTGATGAGAGCTTTGGCACGCTTCTTCGTGGTTGTCGAATCATTGACCATGTCCACAGCCAAACAGTATTCCGCCAGTTCGTGCCGATCGCCTGAGCTGACCAGCTGCCGCAGGGCGTTCGTAACCCACGTCAGATCTACTGGGCCATCGTGCATCTTGGATGTTCGAGCCCAGCCATTGAGCAAAGAAAACCAGTTAGAATTGGCAAAAAGGAGGTCCTGCGAAGTTGAGCAGCGCATTCCATCCTGCTTGAAGATTGGGATCTTTTTCGACTCGTCCATGATGTCAGGCTCATTCGGCTTTTCCAGCACGTCGCCCTCAAAAAGACTCAAGCCACCCACGACAAGGGCGTCATCCTCTGCAGCCTCGGTCCATTTGCTTGTTCGGAATGTGGGAGGTAGACAGCAGAAAAGGAGAAGGCCGTCGACAAGCTCTCTCCATATTGTAGAAATAGCTCCAGTTGGGATGACGAACAGCAAGTCCTCAATGTCCGAAAACATGACGATGCGGTATGGGTCGTCCTCTGGCACGTCGTCCGTAGCTCGAGCCGGAGCTCTCGAGATTGACGCCCGGAGTCTTTCCGTCGCACCCCAAGATTTGTAGACGTCTCGTGATTGCTGAACTGCGTCATCATCCCGATGCATGCCAGGAGGGTTAACTGCACCATTTACTTGGACGTAATGATTCCAACCAAGAGCGCCGTTTTCTCCTATTCTGAGAGTCTCGTCTTCCCAAAAGTCTCTGAACGTCTCGAGAATCTGCGCCTCCGGCATGTTTTCGCATGTTGGTGGTCGTTGAAGATTGAGTTCGAGCATTGCCTGCCAAGCTGCCACAGCCATCTCTCGGTAGCCGGCGTCGTAAATGAACCTCGTTGCTCTGAGAAACACGTAGGTCATCTGCTGATAGCGCGCGACCTCGGAGTCCTCCATGCGTTGGCCTGGCGTGGGAGACGTTGAGACGGGTGTTTGTTTGGCCACGGCTCGCAGTCGATCAACATGCAACGCTCTGATGTTTTTGTACTGGAACTTCGTCAGGTTGGCGAGCTGGCAGTCGGTGTTGGCCTTCCAGAGGCAGAAACTCGAGCCATGCTTTCTAATGACTTCTCCCCAGCGGGTTTCAAGCTTCGCAGGCGACCAAGCCGTGGCGCCCTCAAGCATCAAGCCAAGCAGGAGCCGTTCCTCGTCTTCTGGCTTCTTCGCCTTGGAAAGTGCCGATTCGTACATGGATATCTTGATCTCGGCAAAGCTGTGAACCTCCCCCTTCGTGACGTTTCGGTCCAGGCTTTCGCCGGCCTTTAGAAGCACGTCTTGATGGCTGATGAGCTCTAACCAACCAGCAATATCATCTGGCTGCTCTTTGACTCGGCGGGACAGCTGTATTGACCGCTGCTTCAGAGGATCGTCTTTGCCCGAGTTCAAATCGTCTTCTGGAGACTGGGAGTCGTAGTCTAGGTCGCTATCGGAGAACTCGTGAGCCTTCGCCTTGCCTTCGATGGACCTGTACGAAGGCTTCTCGTCTCCAGAAGATTCAGGCTCCTCGGTGCGGTGTCGCTTAGACGAGTTGCTAAGCGGCACGAAGTCCTCTTCTTCGTCGGCCCTCTCTTCGTGAACATTATCCCGAACGCGAATGCGCCTGGTCTTGACTCGGTGGGTTTTGACTTGAAATAGGGCCCTGTCTCGGACGGTGGAGCTGCCTTCACCAGGCATTCGAATGCTGAATTCCTCTCGAGGGCCGTCTCTGTGGATGTAAAGATAGCCGTCAGACCCTAGAACCCGCCCACGGCCACCACGTCGGTACAATGGCACGCGAGCGCGATCATTGCCGCCATATCTCCTGATTAAGGGGTCGCCCTTCTTGTCAATGATGAAAAGACCGTCTCCGACCTGTTCACTGACACTCTTGGCTGTCTCCTTGATTTCGGCAGCTTTAAGACGTTCCTGGCTCCGACTGCGTTCACGATCACGGTGACGTTCACGATGCTCTGATCGGCGTTCCGAGCGGTGTTCTGAATGGCGTTCTCGGTGGTGCTCGGAACGGTGCCGTTTGGAATGGTCGTCGCGGTGCCGCGACTCGTGCCGTGACCGTCTTTCCTTGGCCGGTCCATCCGCACCGCCCTCCCGGTCACGGGTAGACTCGGAATCGGAAGGCCGTGGTGACGGCTCAGACACCGGGGCTTTCGGCTTGAAAGACGAGAACTTCGGCACCGTCAACTTCTTCTCTCCACTGTCCGGCATCTTGACCGTCGGGCCAGTCAACGGCTCACCGGATCATCAGGTGATTAGGCACACCCGGACTCGACAATGTGCGCGACGCGTCGTTGCAATGGAGGCTGGCGCTAACGGGTGTCTGCCGGCAGTTGACGCATGAAAATCCGGAGAGATGCCCGGCCGCTACACACTCACCACGGTTGTATTGCGGAGCAATGGTATCCACAGTCTAGGTAGGTACCTGCCTCTAGGAACTTAACGGTCTCTAGAGTCCAAGCGCCCCTACCTAGCTGTCTGATTATGTAAGCGGACCTAGCTCGCCTCGCCTTATGTAACGCCGGGCACATGGATAATGGCACCGCGTGGGGGTGGCAGGCAACTACAATGCAAGGTTGAACTGAACTGGCAGGGTACACAACTGCTTCGACCGGGGCAGACAGGTCCAAAGGGATAGCGCAACACGGATGACGCTCTCGAAGGAAGCGGGCGTTTCTTGCGTGTCTCACACCAGGTTTTTGGTGAAGCCGTCACCAGCCTCGTGTATATCATTTCCCGAGGAGAAAATAGAAGACAAAAAAAAAAAAAAAAAGAGGCGGTCAACAACACCATCTCGAAAAAGGGGTCTTCTGATGGTGCAATCTCTACAGGGACCCTAAATCTGACCGTTTCGACGGCGCTAGCGGCGCCAACCAATCAAAAAGCCGCAAGCGCATCCACCAGCGAGTCAGCCGGTGCAATGACCTCACAGCCAAGAAAGCCGAAGGGTGACTCCCTAGGACGGCCTCAAATAAACAGCTTCCAAAGCTGGCGGAGGTGGATCATGCTCACCAACAACCCGAGACCTTTTTTACCGCGGGTGCCCGGGCCCCGTGGGACTGTGGGTGCACGCAGCACAGCCCGCCTGGGGTACAGGATTCTGTCGCGTGTCGGAACTCAGAATCCTTTCTCGTAGTCTTCCTCGCCGCGCTCGCTTGTCGTCTGCTTCTGCTTCTTTCGCATATTGGACCTACCTTCTCTTGAGGTACTTTTCCCCGCGACTCGCTCCTTCGACGTCTTCCTCATTGTTGTCTCTCGGCTCTCCGCTTCGTCCTTCATCTCTCGTCGCACATCGCTGCCCGCCGTAGGGCGACAACGCCAAGCATCCGCCATGTCTCGTCGACGATAGTCATCCGCACCCACACAACACATACATCTGTCTCTTCCATCTCATCTGACTTCGCGCTCCTCGTCCTGGCTCGACCTCCCAATTCCATCCAACAACTCTTGTGAAGCGTCTCGACTCTCCCCCCCTATCCAGGAGCTTCGAAAACCTTGGGGCCGGCCAATATCCCCGGCTCACGTGTCAAACTATAAGTTGCTAAAGCTACAATCCGAAGGAACCGGTGCGCTCTTCGCGAAGCCACTACGTTCACGCTTCGAAGCACCATCCATCTCTGCTGCCCCTGGCTGTCAGCCCATTTAGTCTCAAGCCTACCTTACCTCCGAGCTCACCCGGCTGGTCTGTGCTATCGCATCGCAATTCCGACCTGTAGAACAAGTTGCCGCCCGGTTCACACACACATACACACTCGGTCGCTGAACCTTCAACCGTCTGTTAACCTGCAGAAGACCGGGAGTCGGAACAGAACCGCAAACTCTACCGGCTTGAGCCGCATCCATAAGGCTCTGCCATGGAAAACCGACCAGACGACATGCTGCCCTCTGGGCCTCCGTCGCCGGTGAGTATCAGAAGGCCGCGATTCGACCGAGGGATCTCGGACCTAGAGCCGGACGAGCGTTCGCCGCTGTTGCTATCAGCTTCGAGATCTCGAATCAGGCGACATCCAAGCACCCCCGACAGTCCCAAACACCCTTCAGGGCTGTCCAGAAACCAGTCCAGAGCTCACAGCGCCGCGGGTACGTTGTTCAACCATCCCTGCCGCAGAGAAGCTTACTGACTCTTCTATGCAGGAAGCATCCGAAGCTTGCTGCACCACAGCCGCAATCCGTCGTTCGGCCAGCGACTCTCCCATGCCATCTCCGACTTCCCAGAGTCTATGAGTGAATCGAAACGATCCATCTTCCCCAACGAGCGCGTATGGTACGACCAGTTCACTTCCACCGACTGGGTCCACGACAACATCGTCGACGCGCATCGAGTGAAAGCTCTGAAGATGCGCAAAGACTTTTGGGGGAGAATATACGCCATATACGACGCCTCGCAAGGCTGGATTTTGAGTGCTGTATGCGGCTTTATCGTGGCCCTCCTGGCGTACGTCGTCAACTTGTCCGAGGCTACCGTCTTCGATTTCAAGTACGGCTACTGCGCACGGGGTTGGTACATCAGCGAGAGGGTACGTTCGCATGGTTTTCGGTCAATATGTGGCGGGGCTGACTTTGCCTAGAACTGCTGCCCCAAAGGCCATGACTGCCCAGACTGGTTGACGTGGTCGGAAGCCCTCAAGTTCCATCCATTTGGCAAGACTGGGACCCCGTTCGCCATCTACCTCGTCGGTGTCATCGTGTTGGCATGCTTTTCTTGCGCATTGACCCTCACCACCAGGACCGTGGTGCCCTCGGCTTACCGCATGACGACTTTTGATGAGAACCTCGCGGCAGAGCTGGCTCCCTACGCGGACGACCCTTCCAGTGATGACAGCCCTACCCGTCCAGAGATCAGGGAACCTGTCGACGCAGTCGAGGCAGACGTCCCGCCACCGATGATTTACTACTCGGCCGCAGGAAGTGGTGTCGCCGAAGTGAGAGTCATCCTGAGTGGATTCGTCTTGCACGGTTTCTTGGGTCTGAAAACGCTGGCAATCAAGTCTGTCGCGTTGATCCTTAGTGTTGCGTCGGGCCTTAGTCTCGGTAAGGAGGGTCCGTACGTCCACATCGCGACCTGCGTCGGAAACATCGCTTGCCGTCTGTTCTTGAAGTACGACCAGAACGACGCCAAAAGACGTGAGGTTCTCTCTGCCGCCGCCGCCGCCGGTGTCGCTGTAGCCTTTGGCGCTCCGTTGGGTGGTGTCCTGTTTGGTCTGGAAGAGGTTTCGTACTTCTTCCCAGCCAAGACGCTCTTCCGCACGTTTTTCTGCTGCATCGTCGCTGCCTTGTCCCTCAAATTCCTTAACCCGTACGGCACTCACAAGATTGTCATGTTCCAAGTCAAGTACGTTGACGACTGGCATTATTTCGAGATTTTCTTCTTCATTGCCATTGGTGTTTTGGGAGGCGCAGCTGGTGCGCTTTTCATCAAGGCCTCCAAGCACTGGGCCAAGAGTTTCCGCCGGATCACGATCATCAAGACGTACCCAATGTTGGAGGTGCTCTTGGTCGCCATCGTCACTGGCATCATGAGCTACTGGAACGTCCACACCAAGCAGCCGGTAGCCAAGCTCATGCTAAACCTTGCAGCTCCCTGCCGCGACAATTCTGAGCGCGAGGACTTTGGACTTTGCCCGACGAAGCTGGAGAACATTCCTCCCGTTCTCCTCACCCTCTTCTCGGCGTTTCTCATCAAGGGTTTCTTGACCATCATCACGTTTGGCATCGTAAGTAGCCTCCCTCCAGACAGGGAATACGGATTAACCGCCACCGCAGAAAGTCCCCGCCGGTATCTACGTCCCGTCCATGGTAGTGGGTGGTTTGATGGGCAGATTGGTAGGCCACGTCGTGCAATACCTGGTGTTACAGTTCCCGAACTTTGGTTTGTGGGGTGCTTGTGCCGCAAAGGCCGAGGGATCATGCATCCAGCCGGGCGTTTACGGCCTGATTGCCGCCGGCTCGACAATGTGCGGTGTTACTCGACTTTCGGTCACACTGGCCGTCATCCTCTTCGAGCTTACCGGCAGTCTGGACTACGTGTTGCCATTCTCTTTGGCAATTCTCGTTGCCAAGTGGACGGCGGATGCGGTTGAGCCCAATAGCATCTACGTGAGTACGGACAACACCTCGACAGGGACACCAGTCTAACGTGGCGCAGGATCTGCTTACCAACATGAACTCTTATCCGTTCCTCGACAACAAGCACAAGCCGATTTTCACGTCGGATCTTGCCGACATCGTCCCCCGCGTCCGACGAGAGCGAATCATCGACATCAGCGCCTCCCCGCTAGTTCCCGCTGTCAGTCTCCGCACGAAGCTTCAAACTCTTCACAGGGCCGGGGAAATCGACGGCGGACTGCCAATCATCAGAGACGGTATCCTGGTCGGTTTGATCCCTGCGCCCGATTTGGAGTTCGCCCTGGACAACCTGGATGACGAAGAGTCGAGCGCGTGTTTGATGGCCCATGTCCCGAGCATCGAGGATTCGGACGACGAGGGAGAGCAAGACAAGACCGACTTCACCCCGTACATCGACCCGGTCAGTGCCACCAAATGCGCCTCTGCGAATGAGACAGCTAACTCAAGTGTAGGCACCCGTGGCTTTGGATATCCGGTCGCCTATGGATCTCGTATACGAATGCTTCGTAAAGCTGGGTCTGCGGTGCATCTGCGTCCTCAAAAACGGACGCTACGCCGGACTTGTAGGTCGATTGCATCCCCGCAGAGCCTATTCACGCTGACACTCGGCAGGTACACAAGAAGAGCTTCGTCAAGTACATGAGGGAGCTGGAGGAGAAGCAGGGACAGTAATCGGCTACGCACACGCAAAGACAGCCACGGGAGCAAGCTCACTGCATCTAATCATGGCATTGTATTTTCGCACAGCAGTTCGACCTCGGCCGAGTTTTGCATATGGAGCAGAGAAAGAACTGCCCTGTCTCATAGAGTTGCATTGGTCTGTCGGGCATTTATCGGGACGGCGTTGGCGGGTTTATTTTGAACGACTCTGGACGTGGTGCGCACTACTGATCAGAGTCGACAGCATCGGTTTTCGTGGGGCGAGACAAGAGAGGTCTCGTGCATGGCATGTAGGATGGCTAGATTGTCGCATCTCCTCAGTTGACATCTATCGTTCGTTACTCGTCCCTCGTAGGCTGGAGTTATCGTGTCGTAGCACCTCCTGCAGTGAAGACTTCCGCCGACGACGACGGCGGGGAACTCGCCTTTGAAGTATTCATATCGCCCTGGCTAGGTGAAGCCCGAGAGCATTCAGTCGGGCCAGCCGGCTTCGGCCTCCGGCAGGACGCCGAAGTGGGTCCTGCGACCGACGGAAACGCATGACGAATCTATTCTCTCCCAGCCGATGTAGAAACGCGGAAGGGGTTTCTATTATCTCATTATGTATCACAAGTTGCCTCTTCGAAACCGGCGACAATCTGTCACTCCAACGACCGGCAGCTTCTTCCCGGTCCCGGTTTCCGGTCCCGGCATCGGCTGGCTGGCTATCAGGGGGATTTCCTTGTGGATCGCGGAGGCACTAATCTACTTAGTGTCCAGGCGGTCCCCCCTGGTCCGGGGTGGGTAAAGTGCCCACTGAATGCTTATCTCTGGAATCAAGAAATACACACACCACACACACAGGCGGCGTAAACGGCGTGTAGTACTACCAGTTCATCGCCCAATACGCCCGGGCACGGCGTAAACGGCGTCTGAGATGGTTAGGTACGGGGTGATGCCGAGGCGGACGTCGACGAGATTACGTTGCGGTGAGGGTGGCAGTTCGTGATGCATGTCGCGATATGCATGCTGCGAGATTGTTCTGCAGGACGGCAAAGAGGGGGGAAGGGGATGGTAACCACGTGCCTTCGATGGTTACTACGAACAAGTGTGAGTATCTGTAACTGTCACTATGATTTGCACCGAGAGTCAAGCCGCTCTAAAGCTCGAAGACCGAGACAAAGAAAAAGGCGATGCTATTACACGACATTTACGTCCGAGCTTCCCAACAACAGACGTTCTGTTGTGTCACGTATTATCGGGAACGAGTGAGATAGGGCAGTGTGGAGAGAGAGCGCGCGGACAAGCCTTCCTGCAGGCTGGAAGCTGCAAGATGCACCTGCGAGCCTGAGACATGGAGGTACCTCCGCCGGCGCGCCGGCAAGCGACGGGCGGTGGCGGCGGCGGCGTCTGTCACCGCCAGCGTAAACGGCGTGTTCTTTTTTACCCCTCCAAACTCCGGGCAGGAAGGAAGCAGCAGCCAGCAGTGAGGTCACCCCTCCCTCCTCCCCTCACACCCCTCGGTGCCCCAGCTTTTGCTGCCCCGCATTTTCCCATTGGGTACCTACCTTGGCGTCCTGCCCTCCCTTGCAATCGCCCCCCGGGAAGCTAACGCACATTGTGTCCGTACATTACCAGCGGCAAGCACAAGCCGCGTCGTCGCCGTGCGTTGCGCCGAACACGCCTCGAGTCAACACCAGACCAGGGGGAGCGGGCGAGACCAAAGCTCCCCTCCCAGGTACGCACGAAGAACGTGACAATGTGATACTTCACGCCGTACCTCCACCACGGAGCTGATAAGCCGTAGCCACCCGCTATCAAGCTATAAACAGCCCCTCCCCCGCCCACGGCTTCGTGTGTCTGGCTTGTCCCTCTCCTTCTCTTCATTACTCTGCAATCTCGACCCAATTGGCCAATTGGACCCTTCCCGTGTCTCTCTGGACGGTCCTTATCTCCTCCGATATCGCACGAGCTTTCCCAGACACACACCCACGATAACAAGAGCAGAGACGAGATAACTGCGCGAGAGACAGCTCCAGGAAAGAGAACCCAGACGACCTCTGAAAGGGAGGCCGTTTCACACACAAACACACGCACAGCCTAGACAGCTTCACTCAAAAAGGACTCACAATGGTCTTCACCCGAGCTGTGCGTCCCGCCTTCCGCGCGGCGGCGAGGACCCCCCTCTCGCGCCGGACGCTCTGCGCCTCCGCCCCGCGCCTGGCCGCCTCCCTCTTCTCCGGCGAGCCCTCCGGCCCGTCCATCAAGACGGAGATCCCGGGCCCCGCGTCCAAGAAGCACATCGAGAACCTGCACGAGGTGTTCGACACCAGGAGCATGAACATGCTCACCGACTACAAGAAGAGCTTGGGCAACTACATCGTCGACCCCGACGGAAACGTCCTGCTGGATGTGTAAGTTCCTCCCCTCTTTCAAACTAGGACATGACACTGACTGAGGTCCTCTCTCTTCCAGCTACGCCCAAATCGCCTCCATTCCCCTCGGCTACAACAACCCCGCCCTCGCCAAGGTGGCCCAGACCCCCGAGATGGTCAACGCCATCATCAACCGTCCCGCCCTCGGCAACTTCCCCCCGGAGGACTGGGCCGAGATCCTCCGCACCGGAATCCTCAAGGTCGCCCCCAAGGGCCTCGACCAGGTCTTCACCGCCATGGCCGGCTCCGACGCCAACGAGACGGCCTACAAGGCCGCCTTCATGTGGCGCCGCCAGCAGGAGCGCGGCGGCTACGACGTCGACTTCACCCCGGAGGAGACGGCCTCCGCCATGAACAACCAGGCCCCCGGCGCCTCCCAGCTCTCCATCCTCTCCTTCCGCACTGGATTCCACGGCCGCCTCTTCGGCTCCCTGTCCACCACCCGCTCCAAGCCCATCCACAAGCTCGACATCCCCGCCTTCGACTGGCCCCAGGCCACCTTCCCCCAGCTCAAGTACCCGCTCGAGGAGCACGCCGAGGAGAACGCCGCCGCCGAGCGGGCCGCCCTCGACGAGGTCGAGCACCTCATCAAGACCTACCACGTCCCTCCCGCCGCCGTCATCGTCGAGCCCATCCAGTCCGAGGGCGGCGACAACCACGCCTCGCCCGCCTTCTTCCGCGGCCTGCGCGAGGTCACCAAGCGCCACAACGTCCTCCTCATCGTCGACGAGGTCCAGACCGGCGTCGGCGCCACCGGCAGGTTCTGGGCCCACGAGCACTGGGACCTGCCCACCCCGCCCGACATGGTCACCTTCTCCAAGAAGGCCCAGACGGCCGGCTACTACTTCGGCAACCCCGAGCTGCGGCCCAACAAGCCCTACCGCCAGTTCAACACCTGGATGGGCGACCCGGCCCGCGCCATCCTCTTCCGCGCCATCGTCGACGAGGTCGAGCGCCTCGGCCTCGTCGAGAACACGGCCCGCGTCGGCGACTACCTCTTCGGCAAGCTCGAGGGGCTCGCGGCGAAGTACCCCGGCCAGTTCGCCAACCTGCGCGGCAAGGGCCAGGGCACCTTCATCGCCTTCGACAACCCGCGCCGCGATGAGTTCCTCAAGAAGGCCAAGACCCTCGGCATCAACATCGGTGGCTCCGGCGAGACCGCCGTCCGCCTGAGGCCCATGCTCATCTTCCAGGAGCACCACGCCGACATCCTCGTCGAGGCCCTCGAGAAGATTGCCAAGTCGTGGTAAAAGATGAATAACCGGGTTGATAAAAGGGGGAGGAGGGTTTCTGGTTGCTTCAAAGAATCTTCATGACATGATAGGAGCTATTAGGTGTCTTTTCTTTTGGGTTATTTTTTGTTCACATGAGCGTTTGCCTTGGATTCGGTCCCCCAAAAAGGAGGGACTTGAGTAGAATCTTCCATTGTTGGAAGCAATACCAAACATGATATTTCGATCCGCCTCTACCAACGTCTGCAGACAGATCTGGGTGCCCGGGGACAGTCGACGCACCACGCATTACTACGTATCTTCCCCCCACATCATATCGTACAAGTCGTTGGTTCGCGTACATGGTGCGTCTCCCTATCTTAGTTTCTCAACAAGCCGATGTCAAGCTCTAACCTTTCCCATTGGTCCTGTCGAACTAAACAGTAATATCATTGAGACCGACAACGCCGTTCCGTGTGGTATACATGCATCGTAAAAAGGTGCAATTCGTTGCATATCTAGGTGGGGTAATGCAGAATGCAGGCTGTTGCTGCAGCAAGCTTCGTGACGAGCTGCGTCAACAATGGCAAGCCGAGATTGGTTTCCGGTTGTCAGGATTCTTTCATCGGGGGTATGCGGCGGCAGTCCCGAGGATCTCATGATCTATCTCCTCCCGGCCGTTCTCACTTCTCGGTGCAGGATTGAGGATGAACGTGCCGTGCCGTTCTATCTCGCTAGTCCCTCCTGCGTCAAGTGGCTAATGTGCGGAATGGCCCTTTCCTTCTGCGTTTCTGGATGCTGCACATGTTCGGCGTACGAGTCTCGAGGGGTGTCGTCGGGCCGGCTACGGGGCACGTCATTTGGTGTCAATGACCCTGAATGCGTCGTACGTTGCTCCGTCTGATAAGGGCTCTGCCCAGGGTCAGGTTGTTGTACGGCCAGCGGTCGCGGGCCTCTTGCCGGCTGTGCCTTATCCACTGATCTTGGCCTCCCGCGCTTCCTCTTTGGTCCATCACTTGGTGTTTCCGAGGCTGGACCAGGCGACAGACTGTACACTGAGCTTTCGGCCGGCGTGCCAGGGCTCTCTCTACCCAGGGGACGCGGTGGCGGTGCCGGTGCGAGAGGTGTCAGGTGTTGCGGGAGTACCGGTCTGAGCTGCCTCGCCTTGTCCGCCCGAGAGGGTCTGCCCCTCTTGCGAGCTGGAGGCACTGCTGGCGGCGGCGGCGGCTGCGCCTGAATCGAACTCGGGAATCGTTTAGCCATCTTCCCGGCATCCATCCCAACACTCGCTGGTCTTGGCTGTATATTTGCAAGAGTTGTGTGGTGTAGCTGCGCGGGGGCCGGCAGGATCGAACTTATGGGCATCAGGTTCGAGTACGTAGCCGAGCCTTGAGAGGCAGGCGCGAGGGGCGAGGGCATGGGCAGCTGTGCTGGAGGTTCCATGGGTGATGCCATTGCCGGCCGTTTCGAAGGCTGCTCGAGGAGATCGTTCACGGCTTTGCGCTTCAGGTCTGGCATTCTCATGGGCCCTCGGAACATCTGCCCGGTAACTGAGATGCACTGTTCCATGGTGCGGCCTGGGTTCCAAAGTTAGTACGCCGAGGGAAGGGGATCGAAGGGATCCGGGACTCCAGACGTACCGCCTGGCAGTTGCATCTTGAGCCAATCTGGCTCAACATTGTATGGTCTCAAGAATTCGACAAGACGGCCCACGTCCAAGTTACTGGTCTTGATAACTTCTGCGAGGATGAACCTCTTGTGTTTGTACGTTAGCTTAGCGAGGGAGGACTAAGAAGAAGAAACAAGCCCACCTTTTCTACGTCCGTAAAGGAGTAGGCCATCGTGAAGAGGACTACCTATTATCAAGGCGACTGTCACGATAGCATGGATGATTGTGGCAGGGTGATCTTGAGCCCGGCATTTGCGTGGGGTTCAAACAAACGAGCGTCGGCGCCGTCAGCCGCGGGGGAAGGGCAACGAGGGGCAGCAAGCGCAAGTATCGAGGGGACGGGGTCGTCAAAGTGCAAGTAAAAGAGCGTGTGAATCCAACGGAGCCTGCACCGTTGATGAGAGAAGATGCGCCGAGCGTGCAGGCAGCTGGCCAAGTAGACAAGCGCGGCAGAAGCAGCAGCCGACCGTCGCAAAGTTCAGAAACAACCGCGGCGATGGGTTGGGTTTCGCCTTGCCGGGGTTTGACTGCAGTCGAAGATGGGATTCGCGTGAACGGACGACGGCCAGGTAACACGCGCCGCCGCAGCTAAAAGCTAATGATAGTGATCAGGCATGCGCAAGCGCGCGTCTTTGGCCTGGAGGTTGCGGAGAAAAGACCCCGTCCCACGACGACGTCGAGGAGAAGTCGGACGAGGCGCGCGATGGAGGGGGCGACACAGCCTGGACAGGCAGGGGAGGTGGGAGTGGAGGCTTCGAATGTTTCGTTTGCTCCTGGGAACCGCGGACGACTTGGCGAGAGGCCCTGCACGGCGCGCGGCCGGGGACTTGCTGGCGCGACTGGGGTCCAGGTTGCAAGAGCAAGGCGTGTTTTTGGATATGAAAGACTGGGTAGCAAGCGAGACAGGTTTGCCGAGTGGTTAATTACGCGTTATGCCTGTTCAGGAGAGACTCCAGGGTGTTGTCTCGTCGATGCTGGGGCGTTGCTGCCGTCCTCTCTCTCTCTGTACGTTGTGGCGGCTGTTCGCATCAAGGACAGAATCTCCAAGGGTCGAGATGGATATCTTCTAGGACGGCTCGAGAGCGGACGTGGGTACTGGCCGTTTTAAGCACTGCGGCTGGGGGGTGAATTTGGGTCGTCGCGATTACCAGCAGGCCTCCCTTGGCATCATTTCTGATCGTGCTGAGTGAGATTCGTCAAGAGCCGGCACAAAAAGGCAAACGGGTCACAACTCGAAAGACAGACAGACAGACAGGCACCCTGCCCTTGTTGGAGTAGTGCAACCAAGAGCGAATGTGGCTGGGGAATGCCCGCAGATCTGATGTGTCGATGGATGGCGATGACGGACAGACACGGCGCAGCGCACCGGAGCCTGGTGTTGGACGACGACGACAACGACCACGAGGCCGCCGAAAGAGTGGTTGCTATTCTGGCGTGACTGACGTCGGGGATGCGAGAAGGTAGGATTGCCGAAAATCAAGCGGAAAAACCGTGGCGGGCCAGGGAAGGCTTCCGGTAGGGCGCACCTTTTCGTCTGGTTGTGTGTCTCTCTCTGGTCTTAATCTGTATCTGGAAGAGCCGACGGATGGGCGCACTGCCAAACTGGGCACAAGTTCAATGTAATGCAGCCGGGAGGTTGTTGGTGGGTGGGCGGGCGTAGGGATGGGGATGGATGCAGTGTGTGGAGGGAGGGATGTTGGCACTGCACAATTTGGTGTGCATGTGTGTGTAGGTATGTAAAGGAAGGAGTAATATGGCGTTGTGTGTGTGAGTGTGTGAGAGAGAGTGTGTGTGCCGTAGTCATCTCGAGGTGGTTTAGCCCGACTTTTGTGCGTGGCTCTGCTCTGTCGGACTAGGCAATTGCTGTGATATCAGTCAGTGCCGGGTTGATCCAGTCGAGCAGCCTGGAGTGTATGGAGGAAGGTCCATCATTCATGTCATGATGCCGCCCGTCCTCTCTCCTTCCTTCCTGCATTTCTTCCGTTCTTGCCTCCCTTTGTCGCCAAGAAGCCCATGCGGCAAGCTCCTGATCTGACTCGGCAGTGGCTTTGTCTCACGCGCCTGGCGCGCCTCTCTTTCCGTCGTCGGTTTCTTGCTTTTTCTCGGCAGCCGGAGCTCCTTCCTTCCCTTGACTCTTATTTTTTTTTTTCCTTTTCGTTTTTGTTGCGCATGTCTCACCTGTGGCGCCCAAAGGGGAAGGGGCCAATTGGTTGGTCGACGGGGTTGTCGAGGTGGTGCCTCTTTCGTTCGCATTCGAGTTCGAGAATGGGGCTCGGGGGCTTGTTGACCTCGATTCCCGCACTGCTGTTGCTGCTGCTGCCGCCGGTGCAGCGACACATGAATGTGACTCGAGTTCCTTATTGGGCTGTCTTTCTGTCGTCCATCCGTCTGTCTGTCTGGCATTTGCCATCCTCGCTGCAGAGATGACATTGCGAGGCAAGGTATCACAAATGACTGCACAACTGTCTGTCTACCTGCAATCGACGGCGCATCCAGCATCCCTGCCTCCCTCCCGTCCACGCAGGCTGCTGCGAGCTGCAGGTATTGCAAGCAGAGAGTGCCTTATTTCACGTAGATTGCCCTGTATTAGTGGCCGAAACTGGGCTGGGGAGTAATTACCAGACGGTAATCGCAATGGGAGAGCGGCGTGCAGGTGCAGTACACCACCACCACCACCACCATCTCGTCTGGTGTGTTCCCGTCCAGGAGGCTGCGTCGACGGGCCAATCCCGTCGGTGCACCCTTCCCGCCTGACTTGACTATTGCTGCCACTCGCAGGACGTCATTGCCATAGTGTTTGCCGGAAGCATGACCTTTTCCCCAGGACGACGTGGGTATATGAGACGGGAGGGTATAGCCAAGGTGAGGTAAGGTAAGCCGAACGAACGAACGGTGAGAAAGGAGAGGAAACATCAGCACTAGGCTGAAGGGCCGTAGTATATGGTCATTGATCACTGGATCGTTAACAACTCAACAACTACTAATGAGTTCTCAGCAGGATACTTATCCTGTTGGTGTTGTTTGCCTCACTGAGGGCAGTACCTACCAGCGGGCAGCTAAAGGTGTGCCTCAGGTATGATCCCCCCGCCACCATCTGCTGTAGGTGCTGTGTTGTAGGTATTGCAGTCTGTGCTGCCGTTGGGAGAGGAGGTGGTGTGTGCTGTGCTCGTTCGTATCGGGGAAGAACGTTGGGCCCTTCCTTCCCTTGCAGCAGCCAGCTTGCAAGTTTCCAGGTCATGCAACGCCCGCCATCGCTGCGATGGGTGTTCCATTGTGTTCCGTCAGCATTGCCCCTCCTTTTCTTCTCCTCGCACCCTCACCTCCTCCCATCCTCATCCCGGACTCGACTCGATCTGTCATCCCATCGTTCTTCTGAGGGGAAAACCAAAAAGCACATCCCGTTTTCTGCACGTCCAGGCGCTCACTTGATGACCGAACAGGAAAGGAAAGAAAAACAAGTAAAAATAAGAACCGAATGATCGACGGACGACTGAATAAGGAAACAAGGGCCTTTTTAGTGCCCGCGCAATGCAAACGGCCGGAAGCGCGCTCGACGACCTCATTGGCCGCTATGCAGCCAAACCCATCTCGCTGGACTGACGGAGGAAACCACTCGACTTGCCCCCGTCACCAATCATCAACCAACAACGGCACAAGAACCACCATGAGCACCAGCACGGGGCACGGGTTCGTCGCATTTCCCGCTCCTGTCGGAGGGAGCCGGTGCCGCAGTCAGAAGCCGGCCTGCGTCTGAGTGGACGGTGGACTGCATCTCCCGCTCGTTGCTGCTGGGGGCCGCGGCCCAAAACGTGGCCCGACGGCGGCACTGATGAGATGAGAGTCGAAGCAATGAGGCTGAAGAAGGATCAGAAAGCCGTGTCTCGATGGCCATCTCGCGACCGACAGCATTCGAGACAACCGGGACGGTAAAAATTGGCTCGTTCCTAGAGCGCCGCGTTCGTCCACCGCCTCTTTATACCATCGGTGCCTCCCCAGGCCACTTCATCCGGCTTCAGCGACGTCTTTGCTGCACAATGAGTTGGCATCCTCCCACTGGGAGGACCCACCCATGGACGACCCGTCCATGTCAATGGCTCCCGCCTCTCCAGCGTCCAAAAGACACCAAACGGCAACGTCAGGCCCTTTACTTTTGCCAGCAGGACTTCGTTGCCCAAAGTCGGGCACGGCTACATACCTCCAATTTCCATCTTGTTCTTTTATTTCCAACAGCGGCCGCCACCACTTCTGCCCAACGTTCTCGTCTGCATCCGCGTCGCTGGCGGCGTGCGTCATGGTGCCTCCAAACTCCCCTTACCCTGAGGATTGCTGGGAGGCGCCACCTGGTCCTGTTTACATGCACGCAGCAGCAGCAGCTAAACCTCACGATTCGCCGGCACTGCTGGGGTTGCACTTGAATTTCTGCTGATCGGACGAACACGCGCGTGGCAATCCTCTAGTGGAGCGGCAGTGGGCACCATAAGTCGCAGTACGCTCACTGCCAGTCGATAGCATCAACGGCGCTACGGACGCACCACCTAAGCTGTACCCCGGGATGAGTGATTCTCCCAGGTTCAGTATGAGGAGGCCGAGATTGATTGTGTCCAGGGGTACTTTCTTGGAATATCATGCAGGCTAGGTGGGTGCAAAGTGTCGGTGAGACGAACCGAAAACTGTCTTCTCAGTACGAACCTCTGCAGACGGTCTGCAGGGACCAGATGAACCGCGCTACCTGAACGTTCTCTCCAAACATCCTTTCAGTACGGTGGCAGGTTCCGGGCTCGATTTTCCTTGGGAATCAGACTTTGGCTCTAGGGGCCGATGTTACACAGAACCTCGCTGACCAGTGCGGACCTCCCAGACATTCGGTTCACTCGAACAACAATAGGCTTCCAAAATAGGTACTCATGAATGTGTATTGCCTGGAGAAGGGCAACTTGGCCTCATGTCTCGGGCAAACACGCACACACAGGTAAATCGGCGCAGTTGGGCGACGCGAGCTGGCTTACAATTCAAGGGCCGACATTGGGCAATTGCTCACCGTGCAGTGGAGGCGTCAGTGACGTGGGATCTCCATCTCCAAATCGGACTTCAGCATGAATTTGAGAGACCTCACCTCAAAGTGAGGGTACTTATGTACCTACCTGTAGGTACCCTAGCATTCGGAAGGTGGGGTACATAAGGGATCAATCATTGGTCAGATCTCGCGGATGCTACTTTGTCTGGGGAAGCTACGATCGGGTTTTTGGAGCCCGGGATGGACCTCACCTATGGAGCCCGGGCCCGTCTAGGCCTCGGAATCCGGCCTCATCAATATTCCGAACTTCCCTGCCCACAGCGGGCCCACCGGGGAAGAATTCCATCGCTGTTGGTAAGCCCGGCGCACACCCGCCCAAGGCGCTAACCTAGGCTCCGGGTAGGCACCTGGCCTTGTAGGTACGCCTGGTCCAAGCGCGACAGGCCGAGCAATTGCTGCTTGCTCAGTGGAAAAGAATCGCTGTGAGATTATTCTCGCCTGTCGCCGCCCTGCCCATCCTTTGCGACTTCACCCTGTGGACTGTAGTATATTTTTCACCCTTCTGGCTGACCACCTTGTAGTCTCCTGCTTTGACATCCATTGCATCGGGTTCAGGAACGCCTTTATTGCTCAATTGCTGCTTGGCTCGCCGTCAATCTTTGTGCGGACAAGCGCTTGCGATGCGGGAAACCTTTTGGCTCGGACTACTAACCGCTCTCTCCTAACGCGCCGCGGCCGCCGCCTCTCAACTCCCCCATTTCCTCCCGCCTCCTGCACTGAGCTGGCCACCATACCTCATTATTTTCTTTCTCCTACTCCACCCAACACAACTTGCAGCTACCTACCGTACATGCGCCCCGACCTGCGAGCTACCAACTTCTCTCGTCCCTCGCGCTCTGCGTCCCTAGAACCTATTCCACAATTCGACCCACGGCACGACACGAACCGCGACGCTGCACCGCCTTCCCCGTGTTGCGCTCCTGCCCTGCCGAGGGCTTTTCCGACTGCTTGATGGAGGATGAAGCGCTGGCGACGGTGAAGATGGAGGAGGTAAAAATCGAAGACGGCCTTGCTACGTCGAATGGCGCCAAGATGGAGCGGGACGCGAGCAGGACGTCGTCTCAGCACAAGAGCAACCACGGCTCTCGCGTCGCGAGCCTGTCGCCCGGCGACGAGAATACCAACGACGAAGCCGTTTCGACACCAGGTACGACCAGCCGGCCGAAGCTCTCCCGCAAAGCATCGCAAAAACCCGTAAAGCGCGAGGCGCCGCTCTTCGCCGACCTGCCAGACGTAACGGGGGAGTCTTGCAGTACTTTTCAGGTCATTCCGGACTGTCTATACGGATCCAAGCACATGGGATCGACGGATAACGATGCGTTGGACTGCGATTGCCGTGCTGAGTGGCGTAAGTTCATCCCACGCCCTCCCTCGGTGCCCGTCGCGAGGCAAGCGCGAGCGGCCCCCTGACTAACCAAATTTCGTATTGCAGAAGATGGAAAAAATCACTCCTGTGGCGAGGACTCGGATTGCATCAACAGAGCGACCAAGATGGAGTGCGTTATGGGCGTCGGAAACTGTGGCGATGGGTGCGAGAATCAGAGATTTCAGCGCAAGCAGTACGCCAACGTTTCAGTCATCAAGACGGAAAAGAAGGGCTTCGGCCTCCGCGCCAATGTCGAACTTCAAGCTAACGACTTCATCTTCGAGTACATCGGCGAGGTCATTAACGAGCCGACTTTCCGACGACGCATGATGCAGTACGACGAGGAGGGCATCAAGCATTTTTACTTCATGTCGCTCACCAAGCACGAATTCGTCGATGCGACCAAGAAGGGCAACCTCGGCCGTTTCTGCAACCACTCTTGCAACCCCAATTGCTACGTCGACAAATGGGTCGTGGGCGAAAAGCTCCGCATGGGCATTTTTACCTCGCGCAAAATCAAGGCTGGCGAGGAGCTGGTCTTCAACTACAACGTCGACCGCTACGGGGCCGACCCCCAACCTTGTTACTGTGGCGAGCCCAACTGTACTGGTTTCATCGGTGGCAAGACCCAGACGGAGCGGGCTACCAAACTGCCCCTGGCGACAGTGGAGGCGCTCGGCATCGACGATGGCGATAGCTGGGACACTGCCGTGGCCAAGAAACCTCGCAAGAAGAAGCCAGAAGAGGATGATGAAGAGTACGTCAACAGCGTGCAGGCTAGAAGCCTTACCGAAGACGGCGCACGCAAAGTCATGGCCACCTTGATGCAGTGCAAGGAGAAGTGGATCGCAGTCAAGCTGCTGGAGCGCATACAACAATGCGATGATGAGCGGGTCATCCATTGTGTCATGCGCATGCATGCCTACCAGATCTTCAAGACCACGCTCAACACCTTCATTGACGACCACAATGTTGTCCTGCAGGTCTTGGACATCCTTGACAAGTTTCCACGATTGACCCGAAACAAGATTGAAGCCTCAAAGATTGAAGCAACAATCGACGGGCTCACCCACTCAGAGCATGAGGATGTCAGTGCAAGGTCAAAGAAGTTGTTGGAAGAATGGGCAAAGCTGGAGCTTGGTTACCGCATCGGAAAGCGGAAGTTTGACCCCAACGCCCCCGCAACAAATTCCTTTCAAGACCGTCGCAATGCAGACCGTGAGGAAGACACCACCGCAAAGTCAACCCCGGACCCCCTGCAAAATGTCGAGATTCCCAAGGGCCCTCGAAGCAACATGCCACAACGGAACCCTCACTACTTCAATGGGCCCCCTCGCCATCGGAGACCCAACTTCCATAACAACGGCCCCCTGCCTCCCGGATGGTTTGCGGCAACGGACCCGCGCGGGAACACCTACTTTTATAGCAAGAATGGTGTTACGACGTGGCAGCGTCCTACGAAACCAGCCGACGCTCAGAAGTCAACGCCCAAGGCACTGCAGGAGCAACAGCTTCTCAAGAGCATCATCGACCAAGTCACCAAGGAGCAAACTCCCAGACCGTCGGCCACCCAGACCCCGCAGCGGGCGGAAACGCCTGTGCAGGAGCCCAAGCAGGACAAGTGGCGCTCTACCCCTGTCGAGAAGCAGATGAAGATATACGAGAACACGGTATGCATGCCTATTCGAGCCGAGATGGATCACTGCTAACCCCGCCTCCCCAACAGCTGTTCCCGCATGTTAAGTACGTGATCGACAAGTACAGGCACAAACTGCCCAAGGATGATCTTAAGAGACTTGGCAAGGACGTGAACAAGAAGCTGGTCTCTTCCGACTTTAAGCGAAATCGTGTTCAGGACCCAACAGCTCCCTTGGATCAGAAGCAGTCCAGAAAGGTCAAGTCCTACGTAAAAGACTTTTTGGACAAGGCTGTGGTGAAGCTCAGGAACTATGAGAAGGCGAAGGCAGCTCGCCAGACGGATACGGGCAAGAGCGCCGAGCCTGGCTCTGCGGCCCAGCCCGCGGATAGCGACACTGTTGTGGCCGATGTTGCCGACGAAGTTATGCTCTCCGATGATGATGAAGCGGAGTCGGCGACCAGCCCTGAAAAGAAGCGCAAGCGTGGCGAGGAGACTCGCGAGTCGCCTAGTATGGATCTGTTAGACGGCCCATTGGCGAAGCGCTTGCGAGAGAACGACGCGGAGGACGGCGCACCACCTCCTCCGCCGCCGCCTCCGCCTGCCGAGCCCGCCCCCGTCGATTCCCCGTTGTCCTTGTCTGAAGAGCAGCAAGCGCTTAGAGAGCAGGAAGAAGCTCTCATGAGGGAGAACGAGGAGTCCGAGCGGCTCGAGGAAGAGGCCACAAAAGCACACGTACCTGACAACAAGTTCGAGGGCAGCGCTGATGGCCAAATCCGCATCAACGGCGGCGTGATAGTGGCTGGCGACGGGGAGCCCGCCGGAGGTTCCGATCACAAGTAAGGCACCGTGATGCAGCAGCAAGAGGTGCCCGTTCACTAGCGAGGAGGAAATACCAAAATAGGCACGGTGGTGGTCGTGCCGGCCGAGAACAAGTGGGACTTGGCGTTGTACGTATAAGCAGGCATATTGCATTTTTGCTCGGAAGGGGCATCAGCAGACCCCCAAACACACAGCTGTTTGCCATCTTTGTTGTGCGGCTTTTTTCATGTGGATATTCAAAATCAGGCGAAGGTCACAGCTCAGTCAGCGAGGGGACGAGAGAGAGAGAGAGAGAGGCTGAGAAGGGCATTTGCGAATCATCATTTTCCCCCTCCAACCTAGCGTGTAATCGTTATGGAGTCATGAGGGGTGGCAACGAAAAGGCGGCATTCCCAGCGTTTGGCTTTATTTTTTTTTCTCGGTTAAGGCAAGGGAGATAGGGAGGGCCCGAGGCGTTGCTTATTTCATTCCTGTCCGGAGGTCCCAAGGGACCCCGAAAAAAAAAAGCATAGTTCGTTCATCTCCACCCGCTGCCAGATGGCGGCGGCATAGGTAATGACAATGAAGCGGTTTTTGTGCAGAGGCTGCTGTATGGATGATTCTGACGAGGCTGTGAAAGGGGCGGAAGGCACAGGGCATACATACCACAATACAACGATCCTTGGATCTGCCTACTATATCTTTGAATAGCTGCGAAGCCCCGACTTTTGTGGTTTCTCCTTTTGGCCTTTGCCCTTTCTTTTGTCTAAATGGTTTCCCTCCCGTTCCCTTTCTTTTGTGTGTGTGAACGCCATGCTGCTACCCTTGCCAGAATTTCCACGGTAAGCTTCAGAGCCCCAGAAACGGGCCATTTGTCAAAATACCAATAGACTTTTCCCTCCCTGAAACAGTTTTCTCACCCAATTACAGAAGCAATCGACCGAAAATGCTCCCCCGTGGTAAGATAGAGACGAAAGAAACGAGTCATACCGTGATAAAAAGAAGGACACCATCACCGTGCCCGTCTCAGTCGTCGTCCAACTCGACCTCGGACTCCTCCTCCTCCTCGTCGCTGCTGCTCTCCTCCCCGCCCCTCCTCTTCTTCTTCTTCTTGATCGACAGCGGCTCGGGGGCCTCGCCCTTGCGCATGAAGAGGTACGTCCTCGCGGGCCTCTCCTCGCCCTTCCACGCGGCGCCGCTGGCCTCGCCGCTGCGCTTGTCCCTCACGACGCCGAGCGTGCGCGCGTGGCGGTAGCCCGGGTACGCCCTGGCGTGGAAGCGGAAGCTCTCGAGGGCCTGCAAGCCCGCGTGGCGGCCGAGGTCTTTCACGTTCCACAGGGTGTAGGGGTCGCCCTCGAAGAGGGTGACGATGACGGTGCCCCCCGGCGCGAGGGAGGGGAGCGCGGAGTTGAAGAAGGCGACGAGGAGCTCCTGGTTGTAGCGGACCTGGCGGTTGCGGTCGGTGGACTTGCCGCCGACGTGGGGGAAGTTGAAGATGACGCGCTTGAAGACGCCGGTTTTGGTCGTCGTGGAGGTGCCGTGGTGGTTCGTGGCGGTGGTGCGCTTGGTGAAGGGCTTCATCGTGCGGGCGTCGACGTTGTACAGGATCTTGTTGTTGTTGGGGAGCGCGGGCTTGTGTTTCTCGTCTTCGTCTTCGTCGTCGTCGGCGGGTTCGGATGCTTCGTCCTCGGGTCCGCTGGCGTCTTCCCCATCTTCCTCCTCGTCGTTGTCGTCCTTCGCGGACGGCTTCGTCTTCGGTTTCGACGGCGCGCCGGTGATGGCGGCGATGTTCTCCCGGGCGTGCGGGTACTTCTCGAGCAGCTCCCTCTCGTTCCTCTCGAGCACGGTGGCGGTGATGTTGCGGCAGCCGTGGTGGGCGGCGAGGCTGGCGGCGAAGCTGAGGTCGCCCTCGCCGATGAGCAGGATGGCGTCCTCGGGCTTGAAGGGGATGACGGGCTCCTGGTTCTGGTGGTACTGCTTCTGCTCCTTCTTCTTCGCGCCGTCGGCCGCGGCACCGGCACCGGCGCCCTTGCCCTTCGCCCTGGACGGTCCGCCCGGCGCGCCCCCGGGGCCCGGGTTCGGCCTCGACTTCTTCTTGGCGGAGTCGACGAAGTGGTTTTGGTGCTTGCGCTTTTTGCCCATCGTGGTGGCGGATGTGTGGCGGTGGTGTCGCAAGGCTCGAAAAGGATACGAGAGATGTAGAGGGTGTACGGCGTGCGTTCCGGAGGTGGTGAGGAAGCACGGCGTTGTCGACGACTCGGGACGGCGGCGGGATGTAGTGGTGTTGCTACCCGCGTCCCGCGCCGGACCCCACGGTCGTCGTAGTACCTTGACCGAAGTTTTTTTTTTTTTCCTGCAGCGGTCCTTGACCGAAGGTGAGTAGCGCGCCCCGGCGGCTCGGGAATAGACGAGGTTAAGCCGTCGGTGGCCCGTGGCCCCTTGGTGCTATGTAAGTAAGGTACCTGGGTTAATGCGCCTAAGCAAGCAGACAAGCAGGTACCTGTTAGTGCACTCCAAGCCTGCACACGACAACCACCTACCCCCTCCCCTGAACGGGGCGACACCGGATTATGGAGAACCGCAGGGGGTGGAGGCTCGCGATTGGGAACTGGAGACGCCAGTTGGCCAGGTGCTGTCGTGACGCGTTGTAACGGTACCTCACCACGTTGACAGAGTTGTAAGGTCCTGTTCAGGGACTTTTTGGTGGAGCGTGAGCGGTGCGGTGTCCACCCCGGGCGTGGGAGGTCCGGTCGTGCGGTGTGAGCGGCGGGAAAAGAAGGGTTTTATTTTGTCTTTATTTTTTCATATCCGTTCCTGCTCGTGTGATGGGTTGGAGCAGGGAAGGGGAGTATTTTGGCATGTAAGGCGAAAATGTCACGGGTTTGAGGGATAGGCAGACGCATCAAATCACGTTGCTCGTCGACGTTGTGGGCGGTTCCGTTGCTCCCAAAGGCGGTGGCGCTGCCTTTGACTTTGTAAATGTTGGTGCGTACACCGTAAACTTTCCCTCTTGGGTGGACCAGATCTCAAATGAGGTTCATGGAAACCTTGATTGTTTGGCACCTTAGCGGACGCAAGGGAGAGGACCAATATGCCAAATTTTCTCGTCATTGTTGCGTTGGGGCTGGTGGGCAGACTCATTCAGACGACGTATCAGACAGAGAGCTCGACGATTGGTTTCTTGGATCTCAAAAGGAAGGAACGAGAAAAAAAAGATCGAGGGACCGGGCTACGTAATCTGATGCCACTTCTCGGTGCATCATGGGATCTCGTTAGCCACAACCAGCGCCAGTGTGCAGATGACCTGGGCATTAAGAGGCTGGACGGCAAGAGCTCGGGATCTGGGACGAATGAGACCCACTTTCTTGTCGGACGGGACCAGGTCCTGTAAACGCGCCCCCCGTCCGACTCGTCCGAACTTTGTACATGTACATGCCCAGGTAGGTTCTTCGCTGGGCGAGGAAAGAACCTTAACAAAATGTCTGCCTTTCAGTGTACCAACCCATGGCAAGCACTGGTTCGCATTGCTTGAAATGTTTATTTGATATTTGGCCTCCGTCCTAGAGCTCTCACTTCGAATGAGAATGAGTGAGCCTGCTGCATGCGGAGGTTGTTATGCGGCGATGAGACGACGCGGTACAAGTTGGCTTAGCTTAGAATACCTAGGTAGCCGTCATCATACAAACCATCCAACACACAGTGAACACCTAGCAGACACTACGCTTGTGCGGCAGACAAGAGAATTGGTTCATGTAAGGAGGACACCTGGACAAGAAAGGTGCCGAGTGAGCCAGAACAAGATTGGTAGATATTTGTAGGTGAGGAGCATCCCTACGCAAGGAGACCAAAACACACGGTATCCAGAGGTGCGAGGTGCATGCATCTTAGGCATTCTTCGCCGGTTGGCCTGCCAAGTCGCAAATCCCCGTTGCGAGGTCCTGAGCGGCCTGGACAGCAGCGCAGAGAGAGGCTTACACTGGGCTGAGATGGGCCCTGGCTCTCAGTTGACCTCCCCCGCTGGAAAGGCAACCTACAGCGCCCAAGTACGCCAAAGCGGTATCTGTACGCCGCGGAACGCCACGGGAGGGCAGCGCGTTAATGTATCGAATACTTCCTCCCTGTGACAGGGGCCATACACTATTTTCGGCTACCGGATTATCAGCGCGACCGGACCAATCAAGTTTTGAGGAATCCTGCCGTCTCCTACCAGATTGGTCTAAGTGTGTGCAGGACGGTGCTGGGCTGGGCCTTGCCTTTCCGCCTTGCCTCGGAAGGGTGGTCACGTCTCTGTTGCTGGTGCTGGTGCTTGCTGCTGGTGCTGCTACTGCGCTCCGCCTGGTCCCCCCGTCTCATTCTGGCAGCGTATTATTTGCAAAAGGCAGGAAGGGGAAAAAACATCAAGAACAGCACAATCTTTCGACCTCGTCCGCGCCACAACCAACCATTCGCGCCCCTTCAAAACGCACAGCGGCGTCTGCGGAAGCCTCTCGTCTTTCTCCAGATTATATTTTTACTCCTTCCACGCTTCTCCCCCATCGCGAATTTCAAGTCTGTTGCGCTGGCACAGGTGGGCAACACTCACCATTGAGAGACAGACACCCAGAGAGAGAGAGGCCAGGCGGCTGCTTTTTCTTAGCCCACACCCATTGCCGTGCGCCCATCCAATCCACACCCTCGTCTTCTTCTCTTCGGAGCTGCCAACAACGAACTTCTTCAAAACCGAAAAGCTCTCTACGCCTGCCTCACCTCAGCTTGCAGGCACAATCGCGCTGGCTTACGCATCTCGAGAGCGACTGATTCACCCTCGGGCGGCTATTCTCTCGATTTTCTACCCTCTCCAGGTCACCCGCTTTCTGCCCTGGTTACTCTCTCACACGCATACTCTTACCTCTCTCATCTCCTTCCTGCCCGTCTCATTACACCATACCCGCTCTTACTTTTGCCTCCACTTGACCCCCATTTCCCTTCCTTCCTCCACACAGCCCAGGTCCGTCACGTATCTTGATGACTGGCCATCACCGGCATCATGTCAGACACAGAGACTCCGGAGCAGTCTGCCTCGACTCCGACTCCTCAGCCCACGCCCAAGGCCAAGGGCAGAGGTAGAGGACGGGGCAGAAAACCCGCCGCTCCCAAGAAGGAGGTCACCAAGCCTGCGCCCACCATCGGCACTGGTCGACGCGGCCGCTTCAAGCAATTTGAGAACGATGAGGCTCAAGCCAAGTACGAGCGCCAGCGCGAGCTCAAGGCTCAGTACAACGCTCTCTCCAACGCTATGAAGCCTGCCCTGCAAGACCTCGCCACGCGTTCCGTGAAGCGCCTCACTAAGGATAGCGATCACTACATGCAAGTCCCCGAGTTCGAGGTCGTCAAGCAGGAATTGCAGGAGCGACTCGAGCACAGAATCGCCACCGTCGAGAAGAAGCTCGCTCACGACACAAAAATGACAATGGCGGCCTATGAGCACCAGAAAGCAGCCGTGCTCGAGATCTACCAGGTACGTGTGAATCCCGGCATTGACATGTCATGTGTTTTTTTTTTTTTTTTCTCCCCTTCACCCCCGGTCGTCCGCTAACTGGCGGTGATCCGCGGCATTAGAACTCAGTCGAAGATCTTGAGGAGAAATTTTTGGACGCGCAAATCCATCGCCTCGACCTCTTGGAGTACCTCTACAGTCACGGACTGCCTGTCGACGTGAGTATTACCCGATTTCCGCTTCGCTGTGTGTTGCGTGTTTGCTCACGCCCCCACCTCAGCTTGTCGATGGCGGCTGGAACTACAAGCCCATCTCAGACAAGGAAGCCTCAGAGTTTGGCATCTACGAAGTCTATCACAATGGCCATCTGGTGCCTTACCCTCAGCTCGTCGAGGGAACCGAAGCCTACGCCCTTCGCCAGGCTGCCTGGGCGGAGCCTCAGCACAAAGAGGCGGCGGCACCCACTACCACCACCACCACCGCACCTCGGGCTAAGCGCAAGGCTAGGGACCAACCCGACGGCCAGCCATCCTCCAAGAGAACCGCCGGTGATGTCGCGCCTGCTAACCACATTGCGGGCATCATGTCGGCCCAACACGCTCACGTCGAGGACGAGTCTAATGAGAGCACCCCCGTGCCCGAGGGCCCGCTCACTGCTGACCAGCGAGAACCCGCCCTGCCTGCCAAGGCTTCGGAGCCGGATGAGTACGGTTGCAGACAGGTCAACCGCCCACCCGCAAAGAACGGCGCTATGATTGCGAACCGCATCATCGTGCCCCCAGCCTTCCAATTTGACGACGACGAGATTGGATATCGCGATTCTACCAACTCCGCCAAACATGGCGCTACCGTCGCCAAGCGCGGCAAGTATTTCGGCAAGCCCAACTCCAACACCTGGCACTACGACCCTCTTCTGGCTCGCTGGGATGCCCGTCTTGTCGAGGAAGACGACATGGATAAGGACCTTGTCGAGAAGCATGGCGTTCATCCCCGCTACGGCTACTTTCTTCCCACTAGCAAGAACGAGGCCGAGCCCCCAAAGCCAGAAGCCACCCCCCTGCATCCCACCGTCTATCTCACGCCGTCCGGCCAGACTATTCACACTTCTCGCATCATTCCCGCGGCAAAGGTCGAGGCTGCCGTCGAGGACAGGCCCTTCCAAGACCGCATGTCGGCAATCCTTTCTACTGTCTGCGACGCTCACGATATTTCGGAAGAGGACATTGAAGCAGAGGAACTCCGACTTCTTAAGGATATTGCAGCCAACTACGCTGAGCAGAGAGCTGTGGCCGAATCCATCAAGGAGAGAGAATCCGAAAGTGTCGAGGACTCCCCTGCTGGTTCTCCTCTTCCATGCAACGATTCTGCCCTCAACATTGCTGGTCTTCAGGACCTCGTTAGTGCCGCGGAAGCGATCCAGGCAAAGGTTGAGGAGACCAAGCCGGTTGAGGAGAAACCCGTCGTCATTCAGCCGCCCACCCCCGCCAGACCGGCTACACGCGCGTACGATGCTATTCGTGACGTATTCGGCGATGCCGAGCCTGCCCCAACGGAGCCTGCGACGCCTGTTATTGCGACGCCTGTTATTGCGCCGCAACCGCTGGATACCAGCGGTCTCATGGTCCTTGCCGGCGCCATCGTCGGTGAATACCAACCCCAGAACGTTGACGCTCCAATGACGGACGTGCCTTCCGTCCATGCGGTTTCCGTCGACGGCCCCCCTAACCACCACATGGAGCCCAGCTATAACATGCCACCCATGCCTGCCGAGACTCAGATGCCCGTGGTTTCTAACAACTCTACAACCTGGGTCGAGCCTCGCATCGTCTCGCCTGGACCGGATAGTCGTGTCCTTCCCACCATGGAGCAGCACCAAAACCAGCTGCCCCCCGTACGCACTGTCGAGATGTCACACATCAGGCCCTCGATTGAGACCTCCAGCGACTCGCGGCGTCAGTCCATGTATCCCGAGCACAATGCTCCCATTTCCTACAATGATCAGCACATGCCGCCTACCAACCCACCGCAGCACCAGTACGGATCAGTGGATCCGATGATCGATCCACGACTCTACTCTGCGCCCATGGATGCGCAAGTTACACACCATGACTACCATAACACGGCCTACAACCAACCGCAGCAGCCTTACCACTTGCCTGGCATGTCGATGCAGAGCGGCGGCCCGATGACACCTGCACCTTCATCGATGCAACAATCCAGCTCTGCATCCCGGATGCCTTTCACGAACCCAGCACACGACAGAAGCTCCCCGCTGCCCCCGCTGCGTCCTTCTAGAGGTCGAAAGAGTGCCCCGGCCGCGGCAGAGAGCATGCCTGCCGAACACCAGCAATCCTCCCAGCCGCAGCAGCAGCTCCAACAGCAACCGCCGCCGTCGTTCATGAACACAAACAGCGGCTCGTTTTATCCTCCTGGTCCCCCGAGACCTTATCACAACGGCTACACCAGCGAACAACCTGGTATGCCGATGATGTCATCGTACCCTCCATATGGCGGATCCCAAGCCCCCCCTCCGCAACAGGCTTCCTACGGCCCTTCGGGCATGTCCCCAACCTACTCCTCCATTCCTCCTGCTCAGAGCCCTCCTGCCCTTCAATTCGTTTCGCAGCAGCCGAACGAACCGCATGGTAGGAGCCGAGCCGGAAGTGGATCTTCAACGCCAAGCTCTGCGAACAACAGATACGTCAAGCTGGCGCCCGCCCCTCTGCCCGCTCATCGAGTTGGCTGGCCTCAGGGACCGGAGTTGCGGACCGTACAGTACGACTACAAAGAAAATATCAAGGACTATGCCCCTACCGAGCCTCCACCGCATCGTGGCCCTGTCCAGATCCGCGGCTGGAACATTAACAACAACAAAATTCAGCGCCAGAGACCTGACGAGAACGGGGATGAGCGCCGAGGCTCGCGCTAGAAGCCACCCTCGAACGAGTCCCCGAACGAGTTCCCATACAAGGTCTCGAAGAGCAAGAGGCCCCGCGCAATTTTCGGGAAAGGGAGACGTTCCAGAAGGACCGAGTCAAACCCGGAGATCGACCCGGACTCGGATGCGCAACAGGCCTCCAACAAGCCAATGAATAGATTTCTTGATGGGGATGAAAGTACCAAAACCGACCCGCGCGTGGAAGCTAAAAGGGCCTACGACAAGGCGATGGGAAAATTCTATGACGGCGAGGGAAGTACCGAGACAGACCCGAAGTCCGACTCGCGCTCAGAAGCGTAAAAGGCCTACTACGAGGCCATGGAAAGAATTCTTGATGGTTCAGAAGGAACCGAGACAGATCCGAACACCGACTCGGATTCGGAAGCGCAAAAGGCCTTCGACAGGGCCATGGAAAGATTTATCTGAGAGGAGAAGAAGAACTAAGCATGATTTCCTTTCATACACACAGAGGACTAGGAAAAGCGAACGCATTCTGTATTATTATTCTTGATTACCGTTGGCTTATACCAAGGAGCGTGTGCTCCCCCGGACGACAGAGAGGGAGCTAGGGCTGAAAAGCCGGTGGAAGAGCTCCCCGAGAAGGGCGTGAGAGCGAGGGCCGAGAGGCCGATGGTCACAAGGACCTATAAAATTAGCATGATAATGACTACAACGATCGAGTCTTGAAATAAAAGCACTTGGGGATAAGAACATAATTCGAGTGGCATTGGAACGTGATATTTCTGAAGAGCGTAGCTAACCACTGGGGAAGACTTAGGCAAGGAGTCGAGTCTAACAGCCCGAGTCAACGGGCTACGTGGGTTGAAACTAAATAGTTGGGCTACGATTCGATTCGTCTTCACGTTGAGCACTATGAACCTACAGCCTCGGCCACCGTGAGAAGATAAGACGAGAGAGGCGGAAATCTCAACTGCAAAGCGAGTCCACAGACCCGAGTCTTCTGCCGCGCGAAAGGGTTTTGGTCATTCACATGGACCTTGCGTCTGATTACCCGGCCGAAATGACCAAGACAGATGTAGACAGACCCTCATGGCGCCAGCAACTTGGATTTGATTTTCCCCTTCAACCCTTCAGGAGTTTTGTAATTCCCTTCTCCTCTTTGAAGCAAAGCCGTCGGAAGAAATTGGACCTCGCTGATGTGTATGATGCTATTAGTCTCTGTGGAAAGAAGGTGCGAAAGGAGAGGAGAGGAGGGGGGTGGAGGGGGATGCCTGCCACGTGGACAGCATGCGCGCAAAATGGCTGTCCCGTGATATTAGAGGGCGATGCCCAACGGGGACGCGACATTCGTGACTCTCTGTAGGTGCCTTCTGTTAAAGTGCGATGGCCGAGTGGCAACAAGGTTCACTGCCTACCGCCACGAGAGCAGCTATGTTGATTTCCTTTTTTAGTCTCTGTTGTAGCAGTCTCTGAAATCTCGAGTTCAATTACGCAACATGCGATGAGAAAACACGGAAATATTTCACGCATGATCGCATCACATCCGGCTGATAGTCAAAGTCAAATCGGCCTTTTTTTTCTCGATTACAGAGTAGCTAATATTACATTGTATCCAGGCCGTTTCTCTTTTGATATCCTTCCCCGCTCGCCTTCTGCCAGCGGGGGACGGAGGTCCTGTAACTCAACTCCTCGCAAGCATATTGTTGTACACACTAGATGCGAAAGCAGAATTTGTGTCTTCTGCTGCCACGTCACGTCGTAAAGATCCGGAGGCGCACGTTTCTTGCGCTACTGAGTCATGATGGGGTTGGCAAAGTCCACCGAGCCGTCCATGTTCATCATCATGCCCGGGTCCGGGGCGACCATGCCGGCGCCGTTGGGGATGAGACCGCCCGGCGCGGCGAGGGAGAGCAGGCCGCGGCCCAGCTCGCCGACGGGGTGCAGCGGGTACACGGGAGCTTCCATGCTGTTGCCGTCGAAGACCACCATGTTCTGGATCGGCTGCTGCGTCTGGCCCAGAACATTGATGACGTCCTGGGCGAGCTGTCCGCCGAGGATGGCGGTCACAGGCGCCATCTCGCTGCCGATGTTCTGCAGGAAGCTGCGAAGAATCTCGGATCGCAGCGTCTCGGAGGGGAGGCCGAGCTGGGCGTGCTTGGCGGTTGCAAGCTTGGTGAAAAGGCCCAGGTCTTCCTTGGTGTGGCTGGGCAGGCGGCCGCCGTTGAGCACCTGGAAATCCCACAGCGCTCGCAGGCAGGACAGGGCGGGGCTGACGGCCTTCCGGCGGCGCACACTCTTCGCGTACTCCTCTGGCAACGTGGCACCGTCACTAGCAAGGTACCACGTCGAGTAGAGCTCGCGCTTGGTGACCATCTCAATGGTCTTGCCGCCCTCCTTCTTGGTGTTCACAGCTACGACGCTGCGGGTCCTGGTCTCGGGCTGCAGCTTCGTGGCGACGTTGCCGAGCTCCCTCTCGATGACGTAGTCGTGCTCGATCAGGTCGGAGAAAATGAAGCCGTACATGCCGTGGGTACCGGCGGCGTAGAACGACTTCTGGTGCAGACGGGTGGCGGTGTTGATGATGTTGAGAGAGTCCGGGTCGAGGTCCGTGGCGATGACGATGTCGAAGCCGGAGAAGTAGCTCGTGCCCTTAGACTTGATGCCTTCGGCGTCGACGTGAACCTTGACGCGCGGGTTGAGCTTCTGGATCGCGACGGCGGCGGCCTGCGCGCGGTTCTGACCGACGTGGTTCGCCTCTTCGGAGAGGAAGAATTGTGAGCCTAGGTCTGACTCGGAGACGGTGGCGCCGTCGAGGATGGTCAGCGAGCCGATGCCGGCGAGGACGAGGTTCTTGGCGATCTCGTTTGCGAGGGCCTTCATGGTGATGAGGAGGATGTTGGCGTTGCGGATCTTTTCTTGGGCCTTCATGCCCCAAAGGCGGATCTGACGGTCGTAGAGCGCAATCTCATCTGGAAGGTGTTAGTCGGCTTGCACATCAACAAACAGAGGACGGTCCATACCTGCGCTCATTGCTTCTGCTGGGATACCAGGCAATGCGCCTGCGTTGGCCAGCAGTTGCTGAGCATCTGATGGCAGCAGCTGGGGCATGAACATCTCGCCGGTGGGCAACATGCCGGGCAGGATCTCAGGCATCCCTCCGGGGATGACCTCCTGTAGCGCATCTGGAAGAACCTGATCCATCGGACCGGCCTGGAGCGTCATGTCGAAGCCGTTGGCAGGGGTCGGCATGGGATGGCTCGGGATGGTGATGGCTTGAGCCGGGGCATTGCTGTTGGGTGCAGCGGCCTCCTGAGCCGGCTTGTTTTCTTGGGGATTTTGCGATTGGTCCTCCATGGTGGGTGAGTTGGTTGGTAGTGAGATGATTGAGGCCGTTGGGCAGAGGGCAGGTGCAATGCGAAAGCCGCGCCGTTCGGATGGAATGGGCCGAAGGTCAACCCGCCGAGGTACTTGTTAGGATGAATCTGCGCGCAGGCGGCTTATGAAGTAATAAGGCGCACTCGAGCACAGGTTCGGCAGATGACAAGGTGAAACCGCGTCGAGTGAGCTGAGCTAACGGGAGTGCCCAGTGAGTCGCGCTGCGGTTATCGCAAGACTCGTCTGAGCGGCAGTCGTAGTCGCAGGTAACCGGATGAATTTGCGGGAATAAATTCGCCACGTCTGCTGGCGAAGAGTGAGAGAGAGGGCTAATGTTGATGATATAAGACCACTGCCTCAGTTCGTAAAGCAAGGCTGGTTGGCGGCTGAAGGTTCACTGAAATGGAAGCTACAGCAAACGAAGGGGAGAGAAATTGTTAACGCGAGGACCAGGCAGGTCCGACACAGGCCTTCTGGAGTGGCACGGACAGCGCGCTAGAGCCACGCTTAAGTGGTACCTGCCAGTTATACTGACACACGTATAGATCGCAAGTACCTGCTAGCAATTCCCAGTGCTGTCCCTTCCTCGCATCACGGGCTGGTTCTTACAACACGGGACCCCGCGATGGACAGGGCCAGGGGCTTTGTACTTTAGTGGGTGCATCAGGGCGATCCCACCACTGCTACTGGTCGCCTGTCCGTTTGCTCGCCTCCTGCTGGATTGGATTCAGAACACTAAAGCACCTCAGACGTCTGCCCAACTTCCATCAGCGACCAACCGAGTTCCGCCTTCCACCGGCCTGCTGACGACACACAATTGTCCTGCTGTGACCGTTCCCCTCTCGCGCCAGTATCTCCTCGGGTTTCTCGAACTCCTCCATTGCTTCTGCTCTTTTCCATCGAGCCTTACGAACTAAAGCCAGCCATTCGAGCCGACCGACGACGGATCCTTCTGGTTGTCGGCCGACCGCCCCTCGTCCGCAAATACTTCCCATGTGAGTGCGCCCCGATGAACAAGATCCCACCCTCTACGACGCCTTCCTTCGCAACGGTGCAGCCTCAAAGTCTTGCACTCTCTTCAACGCACCTGCTGTCGTGTTTTCCCGGTCCACTAACCGATTTCGCTAGGTAGCTTTCACTTACCGAGCCTGTAGTACGCCCTACTGTCGACCTGTTTGCCAGCCTGTACAGTCACCGAAGACGCCGTCTACCGAACCCACAGCTATTACTCAGATTCGCCGCTGCATGACCTCGTAACTCTTACTGCCCTACCACGTGCGGCGAAGGTTCGAAAAGAGTCATCGGAATTCGTCCCCCTCCCTGGCGTCTGCGTCGCTGGGTCTTTGCAGTGTCCCTGCCGAAGCATGTCGTCACAGCGGCCAAGCCCGAGTCAGGATTCTCAAAGACAAGACGAAGACGAAGACGACTTCCTGCGTCTCGCGATATATCGCAGACTACCCCCGCTACCGCCCTTGCCCTCGACCCGTGGTCTTCAACCCCCACTTCCACCACGACGCCAGCCCGAATCCTTCGCCTCCCGGGAAGACTCCGAAAGCTTTCTTCACATTGCTCGACAAATGGCAGATCGAAATTTCCAGGCAGAATACGACGAGCTTCTAGGAAACCTTGTGGGAAATACGCTGAATGGTCTTACGGCTTTCATGTCTGCGGCTCAGGACGATATCGATCGCAACAACTCGCGGAATCGAGCTCAAGGGTTGAATCTGTTAGACACTTCGAACGTACTGGAAACACTGCAAAACGATCAAAGAGAGGAGGACGATTCCCGACGTCAGGCCCTACAACTACCACCAGTCGGTGATTACCGGTCTGCCCGATCGCTGTCTGGACGCCAGCGGCTAGACGGTACGCAGGACAGTTTAGAGGCGGTCAGAGCCTTGTGGAATCGTAGGACACGATACAGCTCTTCGCCATTTTCGCCTCCCCGAATGCCTCCCAACGTATCGCCTCCCAACTTATCGCCCATGCCTAACGACGACCACCCCGAGGACAATCGGCGGGTGAAGAGGAGGAAACTCGATTCTGAGCGAGCTGCGCAGAGTTTCAGGGGCTTTCGATACGGACGGTACGGACAGGTCGAGCCTGGCCAGCTCAAGATGGAAATTCTCAGCTGTGACGGGGGTTTGTTCGATAACAAGCACTCCTATGCCTACGACAACATCCTGAGAGACGACAAGACTGTCTATTGCACGCAGTCTAGCCGTTGCAACATCATCCTCAGACACCAGGGTGCGACGGCCTTCAGTTTGAAGGAGCTCGTGATCAAGGCGCCGGCCTCAAACTATTCATCGCCGTAAGTGGGCCTGTCTTAGAGTACGAGTTCTTACCTGACGTTTTACAGGGTTCGGGAGGGAATGGTATTTGTCTCCATGAACCAGGACGAGGTTTTGTCGAGGACGGCAGCATATGAGATAAAGTACGCGCCGCCAAGGTCCAGTCGAGGCCCTTCCACAAGAGCTCTGGCCCCTATCATATCCATTCGCCATCATGAGGATGGGACAACGGTGACAAGAACACACGCTCGGGAGAGACGGCTCTACAATTTAGGTGGTGACGACGACGAGAACGAGCAACGGACAGCGCAAATACCCCCAGAGTTCAGCACACAGCTGCCGCCGTTCAACATTACAACCGAATGCAGCTACGAGGAGCCAGATGATGAAGACACACCCAGAATCTCCATCAATCGTCGAGCACCCGATAGAATCGGTTCTCTCCCGTTTGAAAGCGAAAGCAGCGATGAAGCAAACCCGTTTGCAACGGACGAATACGGCTTTGACGATTATTCTTTCACCAGCAGGCATCGTGACACGTCAGAAATGTCTCTTGCGGAGGCTGTCGAGGCGACACAGATGGCGACACAGGCGGCCGTTCGTGCCGTGGGCGGCGACCTGATGGCACCCCATGCAAAATTCTTTATCGAGAAGGACAAGAGCAAATGTACGATCCGGTTCGATCCTCCAGTGTCTGGGAGATTTATCCTCCTGAAGATGTGGAGCAGCAGTCGGGCGTCCGGCAGCAACATCGACATCCAGGCAGTTCTCGCCAAGGGCTTCGCGGGACCGCGTTACTTTCCTTCAGTGGAGTTGCGATGAGCGAGGAAAGGAATGTGGCGAAACAGCGCATCAACACACGTAATGCTAGCGAATACGGCATTGGCTTTCATGGCGGAACATCAATTGGGGTTATGGTTCCTGGGTTGGCCCAGGGACAGGCGTACTATGGGTGGCATCGCTGGTCACTTTTATATACCACCTTCGAACACACTTGCAGTCTCAATTGATTCATCACTACTACTTGATCCGATACACCCTTTCAATGCAGTCGGTTGACAAGGTCTTGACATTGCCGACGGGGCCGTAAAACGAAGGAAAGGCGCAATGAGCAAGGAGGATATATAACACGGGTTTGGTCTCAAAAGTAAACACTGGTACACAATTGACGATAAAGTCATCTCTTCGATGCCAAACGCTATTGCTGTGTGTTGCGAGTTGTCTCTAGGCATGAAGCCTGATTCGATGGGGGTGCGTCGGGGGAATCGACCAATCGCTCGCACGACGCAAGCCATTTCGGTCCTCATCGCGTCCCGCAAAACTCAGAATGAACCACACCCCACGTTTACACGGCCTTCATACGTCTTGAGTAGAACACGCCACCTGCAGCCCGAGCCAAACAACCGGCTTTGAATTAGTCTGTGTTTCGCAGTGCATTTTCTGCTCGAACGAAATTTCGGGGGAAAAAAGAAAGAAAAAAAAAAGGAACACGAGAACCGCCTCGCAATCATGAGCCACGAACTGACACTCATCGTCGCGGCCACGCGCAACATGGGCATCGGTGCCAAGGGCGGCCTCCCCTGGACCGGGCTGAAGAAGGAGATGGCCTATTTCGCGCGCGTGACCAAGAGGCTTCCCTCTCAGGTAAGCAACGAACCCCAAACCCGGAACCAGAAAAACTACACATCCGGCTAACGATCAACTCCCACCCACCCACCACAGGCCCCCTCCAACGCCAAGAACGCGGTCATCATGGGCCGCAAGACGTGGGAGAGCATCCCCCCGCGCTTCCGCCCGCTCAAGGGCCGCGTCAACATCGTCATCAGCCGCTCCCACCCGGCCTGGGACCCCTCCTCTTCGGCGGCGGCGGTCGACCCGGACGCGGAGCCCGTCAAGGTCGGCTCGCTGGAGCAGGCGCTCGCGTTCCTGCGCAGCCGCGAGGGCGCCGCCGCGGGCGTGGTGGGCAAGGTGTTCGTCATCGGCGGCGCGCAGATCTACGCCGCGGCGCTGGAGCTGGCGGAGGCGAGGCGCGTGCTGCTGACGAGGGTGCTCGGGGACTTTGAGTGCGACGCCTTCTTCCCGCTCGAGCTCGGCGCGGCGTCGGCGGCGGCGCGGGGCTGGGAGCGGAATGGGAAGGGGGAGCTGGACGCTTGGGTGGGCGAGGAGGTCGAGGCGGGCGAGATCGAGGAGAATGGGACGAGGTACGAGTTCCAGATGTGGGAGAAGAAGCAAGCTTGAGTGATGGGTTTCTTTGGTCTAGACGAAGCAGAAAAAAATGAGACTACATTTACAGAGCTTTCCTTTTTTTGGTTCCCCTCCCCTCCCTCCTTCATGAATTGACTGCCCATCCGGTGTCTCTACTTGATGTCTCAATGGTTGTACAAATTTACAAAGCGTATCGTATCCTCGATCAAGAAGCGTACAATGCCAGCCAATGCAATCCCCCCCTTTTTCCCTTTTCTACAAATGAAGACACGTTTTTTACGACGAGGGAGCCGTGAGGACCTCCTCGGCATCGGGACCATCCTGGCTCTCAGCCACCGGCTCCGGCGGCGGCAGCTTCTGCGCCTTGGCGCCGAGGCCCTCGAACTCGGTCTCGAGCTGGGGCGCGAAGGCGTCGACGAGCTTGAACATGCCGGCCAGGTCGCGCCGGAAGACGGCCTGGGGGTCGACGAGCAGGTCCTCGACGGCGCCGGCCTCGAGGTCGCGCAGGGTGGCGCGGATCCAGGCGGTCACGGCGGCGACCTCGCGCATGTCGGCCTCCTCGCGGGACTTGAACAGGTTGCGCCAGACGGCGGCGCCGAGGACGCGGTCGTCCTTGACGACGCCCTCGTCGTAGGCGGCGATGAGGCCGCGCCACTGGACGAAGATCTCCTTGAGGTAGCGCTGGCGCAGCGCCGAGGACGTCATGCCGTGGTTCAGGTGCATCATGCGCTCACAGTCGAAGAAGAACTGGTCGATGAACTGGTGCTGCAGGGCCTGCGCCGCGTCGCGCTCCAGGCATCGCAGCCGCGCGAGGACGATGTACATGTGCAGCATGGTGGCCTGGGACCAGGAGCTGAACGAGGGGGGGAGGTCGAGGACTGCGGGGGGAGAAAGAGACGAAGTGTTAGTCTTAGAACGGGCCTTGCGAGCAATAAGCAGCGGGCGAGGGAGGGCAACTCACGTCCAAGCCAGGGCCCCAGGGGCTCGCCGACCTCCTCGCCGTCCGTCGTCAGCCGGACCGTCTCGTTGTGTCGGTCCTGGTCCGCGATCTTGTAGAGCGCGGGCTTGGCGCAGACGCCGTACAAGGTCTCGAGTCGGGATGTCGTCAGGGACGCGGCCATGGTCTTGGGCGCCGCGGCGAGCATGCCGGCCCTCACGGCCTGCTTGAAGCTCGCCGAGCTGTTGCGCGGGGCGGCCGACTGGCTGAAGTATCTCCTCCCGGCCGGGGCCGTCGGGGTGGTCGTCGCATGCGGCGAAGCGACGGCCGCTCGGCGTGCTGCCGTCGCGGCGACCGGGCTCCAGGAGGCTGCGGCACTGCTGGAAAGGTCTGCGGTAGCCCGCAGGCTCCGGGCCAGGAGCCGGGCTTGATAGCGGCAGGTTTGGCAGGCCATTGTTTGCTGAGTTGTGGGTTACCCTCTCAATGCGAAGCAGTGCATGGGTTGAGCCGACGGGAATGAGTCGTCGTGATGGTGGCCGTGGTCGTCGCCGGGATTGTGGTGGAACTTTTCTTCCAGCTCGGGCCCGAAATCCGGAGACTCGAGTCTGAACGTCATCCAAAAAAGTTCATGAACACATCGAATTGGAAATTTGGAGCTTGCGGCGCATGCCTAGCTCGGGGGAACTTCGGGCTATCTTGCCGCGTAGGTCCGTGCGGCGTCTACGTACCGTGCCACGGTTTACAAGTGTCGCACGGTGGACAAGCCCATCATCGTCGATTCTAAGCTGGAGCAAGCGATTAGTCTTTAACACCGTAACTTTTTAGCCGACAATGGGGACAGAGTTCTGACGAGCTCAAAAATATACAAGCTTCCGTACCGAGAAGCGATGGTTCAATCCAGAGAATTGACAGAGTTTGGTCTCAATAGCTCGTTACCGTGCGGGCAAGGCTTACGAGCCACTAAGAGTTCACGTAGCAATACAGTTGGGTCCATTCGAGACGTTGATGCGCTTGTCTCTGCGCTTATCGGCAATTATGTAGTTTACATGCATTACAAGTTCCGTATGACCCAATAATACATCGAGCATGACGACGAAGACTTCGGCTCATCTCCTAGACGCGCTTTAGACGCAGAGGCTAATCAAGTCGGGCGCAGCCGTCTCTCAGCATGGTTGTTCTCTGGGACCCATGGCCGGCAATCCCATTGCATCAACGAACTTTAGAAACGACCAACGAAGCATTCGTCCCTCCGAACCCAAAGCTGTTGGACATGGCAACGTTGACCTGTTTCGCCTGTGCCTTAAGGGGTACCAGATTCATGGATCCCCCGACGTCTGGGTTTTCAAGATTCAGGGTGGGTGGCACAATATCCTTTGGCAGAGTCAGCGACGCGTTCGTTGGACCAAAGTCTGGGAAAGATAAGGTTTCGGACTTGAAGGCCAGTAGCCGCGAAACCAGAACTCACCTCCGCCACAGATAGAACGGCGAACAGGGCCTCGATTGCGCCAGCCGCCCCCAGCAAATGACCGACGGCACCTTTCGTGCTACTAACGGTTACTTTCGACTCTGCCGCGTGTCCCTCCTCACCCGTCATGACGCTTCGAATAGCGGAAGCTTCGGCCACATCGCCCACCTGCGTCCCTGTTGCGTGAGCGTTGATGTAGTCCACGTCAGCGGGGCGGATTCTCGCGTTCTTCAACGCAAGCTTCATGGCGCGGAAAGCGCCGCGTCCGTCTTCTCGCGGTGCCGTCATGTGATTGGCGTCGCCGGTGCAGCCGTAACCCCTCACTTCAGCGTAGATGCGGGCACCCCGGGCCTTGGCGTGCTCGAGTTCCTCCAGCACCAGGACTGCCGCGCCCTCCGAGACGACGAAACCATTGCGGTCGCGGTCGAACGGACGACAGCTCGCGTGGGGGTTGTCGTTGTACGCCGTGGACAAGGACCTTGCCCTCCCGAAACCAGCAAAGGTCAAGGGATGGATGCACGATTCTGTACCGCCAGCGACCATGACGTCTGCGTCACCATGGGCAATGAATCGCATCGCGTCACCTATGGAGTGCGCACCAGTGGTACAGGCGGTTGTGGCGGCATGGTTGGGACCTTGCAGGCCATACTTCATCGAGACGTGGCCAGCGGCCAGGTTAATGAGAATTTTGGGGACGAACAGCGGCGAAACCTTCTTGTAGCCCTACCAGAAACAGACTTTAGCTTGGCTCCTTGCTCGTCGATCACCTGAGGCTCAAGATCTCACTTGCTGGTTGAACGCCAAGCTCGTCTCGTAAATCTCTTCGAGGTTGCCGATGCCGCTGCCAATGCAGACACCCGTGGCCTCCAAGTCCTCTTGGCTCTGGGGCTTCCAGCCGGCATCGCTCATTGCCATGTCCGCACAGGCCACGGCGTACTGGGCAAATCTCGACATGCGACGTTGTTCCGTGGCGTCGAGCCAGTCAGCCGGGCGCCACTGATCCGGGCCATGACTGGGAACTATCCCGGCAACGGTGCTCGTCAGATCTTTCCAATGGCGCTGCGGCTCGTATGCAGCCACGCTGGTGATGCCTGACTCTCCAGCCAGCAAACGACTCCATGTGGTGCGCACGCCAACACCGAAGGGCGAGATGGCGCCGAGCCCTGTCACGACAACTCGTCGCATTATTGGGCCATGTCCAGTGTGCTGGTGATCTGTGTGGCTAGCTGAGACGCACCGACATGTAGAAACGGCCGGAAGATGAGTAACGGAGGATCAAAAAGAAAATGTGGGGGAATATGGGGCGAGGTCCTCGAGGGGAAAACAAATGCAAGTGGCCAAGCCGGCAGCAAGAGGATTGAAGTCGGAACAATGTTAGAGACTGCTGCGACGGCGCGGTCGGGTCGCTCCTGCTGCGCCGCACAGATGCAGTGGATGGTTTTAGCGCCAATTGATAACGACTAGATAAGGTACGCAGGTACCTACCTATCTTGCTCAGGGGCTGTGCAGACACTGTGCTGTCAGGGGCTGTCAGCCTGTCATGGTGGGCCTTGGGGCGCTTTAATCTGTCGCCTTCACAGTGTCGAAATGCTGCAAGCCACCAAAGACCCTGACGGGCGTCTGCAGCGGGAAGCGGGGGATATGTGGTACCTGACGTTACGCCACCGCAGTTGGATCCCTGGGTCTGGGGGGCGTGGGCGTGGGCCTGGAGCTAGCCAACGGGGTCTTGGACCGCAACCGGGGAACTGGCCTCTGCGCCGCAGAGGCAACGCAACGCTACGCATGCAACGACACACGTTGCTCACTCACTTTCTTTCTCACTTCTCTCCCTCTCTCAACTTACCCCCACGATACGGCGAACCTTTTTTCGCCGGCTTACAACCTTCTCACGTGCTGCATTATCGTCCTCGCCGTGAGACTGCAGGGCGACCTCCGCATCCAATCTGTCGGATCTTTCAGGGGCAGCTGTATTTCCCACATGCCCACGTACTTTCCCTACATCAAGATACCGTCCAGAGAGTAACGAACTCCCGGCAAACGACATCTCAAGTTGCCATCGAGCCACGTTTCAAGACATCGACGGGTTCCTGGCCATTCCAAATCGGTATCATCGCCAGCTAAGGAGCCAAGAGAAACAGTCCGCCAGGCTCAGGAACAAAAGGCAACACCCCAGACTTGGCTCTTGCAGCCTTGCAGGGTCTCCCATCGCACCTCGGCCATCGCGGCACGTAGACGAAGGCTCATTCATCCCCGCAATCTGCGGCTCTCTCTCTTTACACCACACTAGTGTTCGGCTTTCACCTTGCCACACCCACACACATCTGTGCTGAGTTGTGCCGCAGCTTGGTTTCAGCGTCGCATTCGTTTCCCTTCTTATCGGGCATCTCTTTCGTCCTATGAGAGTGCAACAGCCATCACATCCTGCCCAACCTTTGCCGCTCGAGCATTGACGCAACATCGGGACAGACACCCTTCTTGAGACTGGCCTCTTTCATGCCTTCGCCCATCATCGCTGTACTAGATTCTCGATATCATCGACCGTCCGATCATCGCACATCCCACACCAATTGACCACCCCTCGACGTTGCCTTGGTCCAGTCGCCATCTTCGCCTTCCGCCCAGTCTGATCCCGGTTGGCTGGTCGCCCGTCCTTCTCTGTCGAGCATCACCCTGTCTCTGCTCAGCACGGTGCTCGTGTGACTTCTCAGCGCCTGCAGCTTGATACAGTCAAGTGCTCCAGGCCCAATCACGCCACTGTTTCCTTCCAGAGAACTTCTTTGCCCAGCAGAGGCTCTGCTCGGTACATCCACAAGGTCAATTTAGCGTTTGCTTCATGTTGGTCTGAGATCGGCGCTCGTAGCGGGTTCCTCAATACCCGTCTCTCATCCACATCCGCCTAGACACTTTAGACTCTCCCCTATATAGAAACCCACTGTCTTCCTCCTTCTTTTTCGGACGTTTGGACCTCGCGTTAATGATTGTACCCCCTCGCTGCCAAATCAGTCTGGGAATACCTTCACCATGGCCTACCCATCTAGCGGCAAGTCGTCTGGTACGACTTCAGGACCGATGATGGTGGACGCCGATCGCGGGTTCGACTCCAAAGAAGCAGAGGTTGAAGTCAGTGGGCGCGAGATCAACCCTGCCTCCGACTCGATTACGTCGAGATATCAAGACCCGGCTGATCCAGTCGAGGACTTGAAGGAGCGCCTCTCGCAATGGGGTGAGTCTAGTGTCTATCACGGTTATGATGATGATGATCAAGGGTCCGAACATGAACTTCTTTTAGATCCCAACCTGCCCGAAGAGTACGAGACGAGAACACGGAACACCGCTTCGACTCCGACCGGGGAAGTGGACGACGAGTTGGCTATGAAGAGGGAGGAGGAGGAGGACTCCCCGTATCCCGAAGTTCGAGCAGCCGTTCGCAATTACGACGAGGATCTGCCTTGCAACACCATCAGAGCTTGGACGATCGGCCTGGTTCTTGTCACTGTTGGTGCCTCGATGAACACGTTGTTCTCCCTCCGACAGCCGTCCATTGGCCTTGGCCCTCTTATTGCGCAAATCATTGCCTGGCCCATCGGCCATGGTTGGGCCAAGGTGATGCCTACGAAGCAGTACAACACATTTGGCATCAAGTGGAGCTTGAATCCAGGACCTTTCAACATCAAGGAACACTCCATCATTGTTGTTATGGCCGGCGTATCATTCTCTGTTGCCTACGCAACGGATGTCATTCTGGCCCAGCTTGTCTTCTACAAGCAAGATTTCGGCCTCGTTTTCCAACTCCTCCTGACGATATCCACTCAGTCGCTTGGATACGGAATCGCCGGCATCATGAGGAAGTTCCTGGGTGTGTAGTGTCATACAAAAGTGCTGATGAAGCCTGCTAACATGCTTTTCCAGTCTATCCGGCTGCCATGATCTGGCCCGGAAACTTGGTCTCCGTCACTCTGATGAACGCCATGTACGAGAAGAACGATCGTCCGGACCCCAGCTTCATTGGAGGCTCCATGCCGCGATACAAATGGTTCTCCATCATTGTGCTGGCCTCGTTCTGCTACTACTGGATCCCAGGATTTCTCGCCCAGTTCCTTAGCATCTTCGCCTTTGCGACATGGATTGCCCCCAACAACGTCATCATCAACCAGCTGTTCGGTGGTTCCAGCGGTCTCTCTCTGCTGCCTCTGACCCTGGACTGGACTCAGATTTCGGGTTTCGTTGGCTCTCCGCTCATTCCGCCCTGGCACGCCATCGCCAACACCCTCATTGGTGTTGTCACTTTTTTCCTCATCGGGTGTTCCATTTTCCACTACAGCGGGGTCTGGTACGCCCAGTTCCTGCCCATGAGCGACTCGGGCACTTACGACAACACGGGAAAGCCGTATAACACCACTCGTATCCTTACCCCTCAGCTGACACTGAACGAGGAAGCGTACAAGAGTTACTCGCCACTCTTCATCAGCACCACGTTCGCCATGTCGTACGGGTTGTCGTTCGCTGCCATCGCGTCGCTCATTGTGTACACCTACCTCCACAACGGAAAGCAGATTTGGGCCCAGTACCGCAACAGCAGCAAGGAGAAGCCTGACATTCACATGAAGCTGATGAAGAAGTACAAGGAGGCGCCAACTTGGTGGTACATGGGATTGTTCGCGATAGTGAGTTTCGCTTGTGCTCATACTCCAAATCCTCGCTGACAAAAACAGATGCTCAGTCTCGGCTTTGTGACTGTCCTCGCGTACCCGACCAACTTGACATGGTGGGCGTTTTTGATTGCCGTCGCCATTTCGTTCGGCTTCTCGCTTCCCATTGGCATCATTCAAGCCGTCACCAACAATCAGATTGGTCTGAATGTGCTTACGGAGTTCGTGTACGGATATATCCAACCCGGACGGCCTCTTGCGTTAATGATGTAAGCAATTCTCCTTCCAAAGTAGTCTCCTCGATGCTGACCTCCCCAAAGCTTCAAGACGTTCGGCTACATCACCATGTCGCAATCTCTCAGCTTCGTTTCTGACCTGAAGTTCGGGCACTACATGAAGATCCCGCCCCGCACCATGTTCATGTGCCAGGTTGTCGCGACGACGTTTTCCTGCTTCATCCAGATCGCGGTCCTCAATGCCGCGCTGAAGAACATCCCCGACGTGTGCACGCCGCACCAGGAGAACAAGTTCAGCTGTCCCGGTGGCCGAGTCTTCTTCGCTGCCTCCGTCATCTGGGGTCTCATTGGTCCCGCCCGCATGTTCTCCCCGGGCCAGGTGTACTCGGGTCTCTTCATCTTCTTCGGCCTCGGCGCTGTCGTCCCGGTCATCTTCTACTTCGCCGCCCTCAAGTGGCCCAAGTCACCCGTCAAGTACTTGATGGCTCCCGTCATCTTCGGTGGTGCCGGTGCCATCCCGCCGGCGACGCCGCTCAACTACCTCAGCTGGGGTATCGTGGGATACATCTTCCAGCACCACATCCGCAAGAAGCACTTCGGCTGGTGGTCGCGCCTCAACTACCTCACCTCGTCCGGTCTCGACCTGGGTCTGGCGCTCGCCACGTTGGTCATCTTCCTGGCCTTCACGCTCAACAGGATCGACCCGCCCAAGTGGTGGGGCAACGACATTGTCACCTCGACGATGGACGCTCAAGGAACAGCCATCCAGGCCGTTCCTCCTCCGGGAGAGAAGTTTGGGCCAAAGTCATGGTAAAAGGGAAGTCGGGGGCGTGGGGGCGGTTGGTCTCGGCGCAACGGTGTCGGTTTTCAACACTTTTTATTTACATAGGGACAACAACAAAGATTCATGGTGGGAACCCGGAAGTTGGAATATCGAGATGCGATAGATGGCTGGTCACCATGATCTTAGGCTGATTCGATTATTATGTATATTTTGTACCTAGCCGCGTTATGTCGACGTTTTAGTCTAATTATTGATTGTTTCTGTGTATTCTCAACAAGTCTTCCATTATTGTGAACAAGGCGTTGCTCCATTTAGTTGAGCTTTAGCAGGAGAGGGCGGCTCTCTATACAACCAAAACCACTAATATTCAGCCCCCACGAACAACCAAGTTTCTCTCTTCCACAAGGTGCAGCGAGGCAGAAAAGGAAGTCCTCCGCGTCCCCCACATCGCGAAGGATTAGCCGCGCCGCACGCCCAGCCCGCGCCCCTGGTACAGAATCGTACCACTCCCAGAGAAGCATCGCAGTGAAGGCGACTTCCCAATATTTGTCAGGACTTACAAGCAAGCCCGGCCACGTCGTTGTCAACGGTGTTTACTGATCATCGCGGGGGTGTGTATGAAGTGATACCCAGGAAGCTAGTGGTAGTGTTCGCGATCTCGGTACATCAACCTCGGCAATGTAGTCTCGGCACCTCAACACCGAGAGAAGACGACGAAAAAGAAGAGGAGAAAAACTCCGACGAGGGGGTTGGAGATCTGGCACGGCGTTCTGGAAGTCTCTCCCCCCACGCAAACAGTTCGGTAAAACTAGCAGCGTTGTAGTGGCACCCGAAACTAAGAACGTCACACCGGGAAGAGGTGGGACAGACTGGTGGGTGTTTATGTGGGTCGGCGATTGCAGGCAGCAGTATTTAGGGACATTGAGGGCAAAAGCTTTTGATAGGTTTACTACTCAAATGGCAATGCCATTGCCGGCACATTAGCTTTCAGGTGGCTGAGTGTCTCCAGTCGGTTGACAAGCCACCGACGGGCGAGTCTCGGCGCAGATGCGGACGTCTCCGCCGCGCCATGTAACGGTTCGGGGGACAGGAAGCGGCCGGGGCCTCCGGGGTGTGGGGTGGGAGGCGTCGGGAGTGGGGCCTTTTGTGGTCGGCCACGGGATCTCAGTCCTGGCACCTTGTCAGCAAGAAACTCCAAACAACGCGCTTAAAATCCTGTTGGGGGCGGGGAGGGGAGAAAAAAAAAAGGATGAATAAAGATGGATCTCGTAATGCACACTAGAACGAAACTGTTTCCGTCGTTGGCGTGAGCAGGCTAAAACCAAAGTCCTCCACCTCACTTACAGCACGGCCCGAATGCCGGAGGCGACACACACACGCACATACACTAGTGTACACGATATAGTCAGGGCGAATGCTGCCAACTATCTGTGCACTTGTATGATGCGTGTGTCGCCGACTGCCAAGTCCGGCTCGATGAGGTTAGACGCCCACGAGACGAGTCAGTGTTCTGATAATGGAAGAGGCTGACAATGACATTGCCATCTGAACGAAGCGAAGCCCGCCTGCACCCCTTGAACTGTGTTGTCGATGAAATCCACAGTGGCAATCAGTAATCAGGGAGTTGAACGTTAGCGCCTATCAACCCGGGTGGCATCGTGTGTGGTGAAATGCCGGCCGGGCGAGTGGAACGCTGCATGTTGGAGGCGATGGATTTTTGGTCTTTGAATCCACAGGCTGAGAGGGGCGTAAGAGGAGCCACCCCTCGGGGCCATTTGCTTGATTGCGAGAGTAGGAGCAATTGGCTCCTGTACATAACAGTCTCCATTGTTCAGGTAGAGACGGGACCGGTAGATGGGGCCGTAATCTACCGGTTTGCTGAATATCCATTCTGTGTTTCTTGAGTTGTTCGAATGGGAGTCGACGAGTTTCGTACATAGAAAGTACTAAGTACGTGTAAATTCCGAGTGTGAGTCTGTAGCATTGTCGATTGAATTCGTATCGGGTACGACAACCAACTCTAGGTAGCAAGCAACTCAAAGGTTGCACCGGTGTCCATGTCCTTTAGGTTCAACCCACTGGAGCCACAAGCGATGTAACCGCAACCCGAGTCGGGGTTCGTGGCGAGATGGAATTTTCAGTGATTTCTCATTCCCATTGCCCGAAGGCATCGGCCATTTTGGCGAGATGAATGCATGTAGGTTGTTGGACAGATGGTTGGTTCTTGGATGCACTATGCATATTACCTGTGTAATAAGTACATAGATACAGGCAGTTGGGGGCTAGAAGCCAGAACCGGCAGGCAAGCACGCACTCAAGCAAGGAACGCGCAACTTCGACTTTGCTCCGACGTGCGACATGCCTTGCAGGATCGTCGCTGCTCGTTTCTTCTTTCTTTGCGCCACCAACAACAATCTACCACCTCGCTTGCCAACTGCTTCCTTGATCCCTTACCCCCTTCTAGAATATTTTTCGTTTACATAAACGCGGTCAAGAGTTGCTTCTTCTTGACCCCACGCCGGTATGCACAAATCGTACGAAGGCAGATCGGCCCAGGCCCAATCTGGATCACGGATTCACCGCCGTTGGATGACTTTACCGCCCTGCCACCTGCGCAACTGCGGTCTCGAGACAATTTAAAATCCCGGTGTCTCGGACAACCTATCGGAATTTGGCATCGGCCGCAGGGTGGCTTTGTGAACCCCGACTCCAGGCCCTGGGACCTGCTATACTACACCACACCACCACACTGCCTCATGTTGTGTTGTCAATGGCAAAGGAATGATAGGATGGGACCATTGCCCAGCCCATGTCAAGCATGTCTGATCTCCTGTACCTCTTCCAAAGGCGACGCCGCAGGAGATCGGAGGCCAACAGGCTAACGGCAAGCATCCAAGACAGATGACAACCCGCTCACGAAATACTGGTTGGAAACGGCCAGGACGTCTCGTCTTTGCTTTTTCCTACATACTCCGCAGCGCCCTTGTCCTGACACCTAGATCGCTCCGACGTCGAAGGCGTCGCACTGCATTTGCAACCGGCGCCGCCCCCAAAGCCCAGCAGCCGCGCCGGAGACGACACAACAACGTGCCGCTCGCGTGCCCACTCAGCCCGAGGGTTTATGTCATCGCAATTTGAGGCAGCTGGACGGAAATGAGCAGGCTGCCTTTGTTGTGTGTCTCGCCGATTTGTTCGCTCTACAAGGCACGCCGCACAATGCTACTTACCCACCAAAGTTCCCCCTCGACATGACTCTCCCCACTGCGGAGTGGCCGTAGCAAGTTGTGCTTGGCGGTCCATGAATCTTTTTCCATTGCAGAGACAATGGGCTCGCCGGGCAATGACTGCTGCAAGCTAATGCACCGGACAGGCATTGCTGCCATCAAGACCCTGCCCTAGTTTCTCCCTCGTCGACCCCTTCCCAAGCGGTCCAGATTCGAGCCACTTTTGGACGGCCCAGAGCCAGACAAGGACCTGTCTGTCTGTTGCTGACTCTGGCCCCAGCGGGACTGGCTAACAAACTTTCCTCGGTGCCTTTCTACACTAGCTCCAACGCCGTTATGCAACCGTACGAGGCATTGTTGTCTTGGGCGGCCTAACGCACACGTCTAATGGCAATGGCAAAGCTGTCGTGATATTGCCCTTTTGCTCTGCTAAGGGCAACGCGTGGCCTTCGGACTTCTTACCAGAGTGTTGCGCTGCAGAGTCACCAGCACACACACTCTTTCTACAGCCACGAGGTACGCTTGGACGGCTCGGACTCGGGAAGCAATCACGAGTGCCAGCTGTTTCTTTCTCGCGCGGACTTTTGGTCAGGAGCCAGTTGGAAAGATCGCCCCTCTACCGTTGACAATAGCAAGAACGCCGAGGAAGCCGCTCCCGGCCTATCAACGGCCTGCAACCCCAGTGCTGCTCTTCTTGGCCAAGCTCCTCCTCCTGGTGAACTTTGATCTCAAAGGCTGGCTCGGCTGGTGTTTTCCTCCTTCGACCAACGTTGCGTCCCATCCCGTCTTACGAGATACTGCTATTTTCTCATCTTACCCACCAGGGACAACGCAGAGCTTGACTTTTTGGCCTAGCAGGTTTCCTCTCCAACCTACGCACTTCTAAATCACATTATACTTCATCCTTTCTCGTGTCAATGCGAAGTCGTCAATTGTGTATTTAAGGTTTCGACTCATCCGACGAACCATCTCCACTCTCGGGCTCCAGTAAACCGTTCGAACACATCGAAAATCCTAGCTACTCCTGAACCCAATTGCGTACCTATACAAGCCACGATGGCAGAGCAGAACGGCTTCAAGACGAATGGGTCGGCGCCGGCCGGCAAAGCCCTATACGACCCAGACTTCACGGCCAAGGTCATCGCCGCCACCGGGCCAAACGCCAACCCGCGTCTGGCCCAGATCATGCCCAGCTTGCTGAGGCATCTCCATGACTTCGCGAGAGAGGTTGACCTGACCGTCGCCGAGTGGATGGCTGGCGTGCAGATAGTCCGTCTCCCTAGCCTCTGTCTCCTTTCATGCGTGGTGTCGAGCCACGACGACTGACTGACGGTTTTCACCAGATCAACGAAGCCGGCCAAATGTCCAACGATGCCCGTAACGAAACCCAACTTGTCTGCGACATCCTCGGCCTCGAGTCCCTTGTCGACGAAATCACTTGCAAGCAGCTTCAGCTGAACACCACCTCCTCCCTCGAGCACAACCCGACCTCGTCCGCGATCCTTGGCCCCTTCTACCGCCACAACGCCCCCGTCCTTCCCAACGGCTGCTCCATTGTCTCGTCCATCGAATCCCCAGAGTACAAGAAGGCTTCGACCCACCTCTCCGGCCGCGTGCTCGACCCGAACGGCCAACCCGTCCCCGGCGCTATCGTCGACCTCTGGCACACCGCTCCGAACGGCATGTACGAGCAACAAGACGCTGACCAGCCGGACATGGACCTCCGCGGCCGCTTCCGAACCGACGACGAGGGGAGGTACTCGCTGTACTGCCTCAAGCCCGTCGCCTACCCCGTGCCCGACGACGGGCCCGGCGGCAAGATTCTCAAGCTCCTCGACAGACACCCGTACCGCCCCGCGCACACGCACTTCATCGTCTCGGCCGACGGCTACAGGCCACTGACAACGCAGCTGTTTGACAGCACGGACAAGTACCTCGAGAACGACTCCGTTTTTGCGGTGAAGAAGGACTTGATTGTCGAATACAAGCCGTCCGACTCCGACCCGAAGGCGGCGTGGGTCTTGGAATACGACTTTGTCCTATCCCCTGCCTAGAATATCCAACATGGTAGGCCTTTACAGGTGAAATGTTTCCCCGAGAGGAATAAGAGTAGGTGTTGTGATGGGACGGTTGGATAATCGTAGCAGTGCCCGTGTTCTCCCTTTTTGCCCGACCACGAATAACGAAGTCACGGAATACATACCTACACCCAGATACATTTTTGTATCAATCCAATGCCAACGCACGCCACACACCTGTGTCATGGTCATGCTGTGATTGAATTTCTTTCGTATTGTGGGTTTGGGCTTCTTTGACCGCCGCCCTATCCAATCCGATCCGGTCCCCGACTTTTTGTTGCTTGGCATAATGGTCTCCCGGTTTTGTCTCTAGTACAGATACAAGTGTGCCAACGAGACACGTACGATCTTGCTCTTCCCCCCTCCCCTCTTGCCTGCTTCTCGTACAATGGGCGTGGTTTCTTCCCCTGACCTACCTACCTTCCTACTGGGTATCTTTCTCCCGCCAACGTAGGGTTACCTCGGCCTCGGGCCTCGGCTGAAACAAAATACATTTCGTAATTTCCGTTCTAAGCGTTGTTTGTTGAAAATCCAACTGAAAAACCTTCCGTCGTTAAGATAAAACAGAACAAAAGCCACTCTGCCCTATGAGTACTCCGCCGGAACGTACATGGGCACGTTCGGAGCGGCCACGTAGCCCCCGGCACCGGGCGGGGGACCTGGAGCCCCGTTGGGGCCTTGCGGCACCACGAAGTTCGGGTACCCTTGGAACCGCGGCCCCTGGCCCTGGACCGGGAACCCGTGGGCCGGGGCGACCGGGCCCGGCGCCGCCGCTGGGGGTGGCGGGGCCGCCGCATTGGCGCCTCCTGAAATGGTCCCGCCAAACGCCCACATCTGATCGAACTCCAGCTCCCCGTCGCCCATGTCGGAGTCGCCGCCCAGCCTCGCGCTCAGGTCTCCTCCGGAGTGGGACATGCCCGGCGTGCTTCCGGCCGGGGAAACGCCCGCCGAGGAGAAGCTGTGCTCCGTCTTCATCGACAGCGGCGGCGGGGCCATCACCTTGGCTGCAGGGGTGTTGGTGGCAAAAGAGTTCTTCCGTGATATGGCGGATGGCTTGAAGAGGTTGCTGATGGGGTCTTGGATCGACGTGGGGGACATCTGCTGGGGCGCGGGCATGGCGTGCTGCTCGGGCTTCTTCTGCCGCAGTTCATAGACGACGTTGCGGAACGAGTTGAGGATGAAGAGTAGCCTGTTAGCTTGCGGGTCGCTCGTGGCGCAGTAGTTCATGATGGAGATGGTGTTGGATATCGAGGTTGCGTAGGTCGGATTGGGATACAGGGCCGCGAACTCGTTGCTCAGGACGATGAGGGAGGCGGCGAAGAGGAAGTAACTATGGTCAGTCAGTGATTTTCAACTTCGGGGGTAGCACCAGGGGCGACGTACAGGACGAAAGGATTGCGCTGCGGCAAATAGTTGCTCTCGAATGCCCTCTGCACGAGAATAATGGTCTGGTTGGCCGCACTCAGGCATGCCTCGCAGTACTTCGACATGCGATTGATCCAGCGGGGGACTGGCAACGAGAAATTGTTCCTCTCGTTGTGGACCTTGCTCAGGAAGCAGATGAAGAATGGCCGCGTCAGCAAGATGATGGAGTGGCAGTAGAGAAGATTGACATGGAGAGCAGCAATGCCTTGAGCGGGACTGCTCGGATCGGCAGCTACTCGCCTCGAGTTGAGTTCGGCACTGAGTGACGAGTGCCACGCACTACACTGCTCCCAAATTTCCGATGTCAGGCGTACCGAAATGCGGCGGCGGGCGTAGATCTTTTTCAAGATTTGGCCGATGATGCGACAAGAGCGAACGGCCGCATCGAGACCGTCGTGCGGGTTCTTGACCTGGCGCAATTCGCCCTCCGGCGTCTTATCAAACACCAAGAGGGCATCGCTGGAGCATTCTTCTTCGTCGATCGCAACGGGGCGACCGAGGGAAGCGGCAAGGAAGCGGTCCAGCACGAATAAACTCCTCCAGAGGTTTCGACGCAGCTTGATCTCGTCGCTCTTGAAGATGAAGTGATTTTCGTGGACCCGGTGCAAGCCAAGTGCGAAGCCAGACCGGACGGCCATCCCTGTAGCTCAAAACGTTAGACGCCACAGACCTCGCGGCAGTTGACAGGTTCAAGCCTCACCGAAATAGGCATAAGCCGCATTGCGCTTGGACACGGCAAGCATGTAAACCGCCATCAGTGACAGTGCCTGCACGGACCAAAAGTCGGCATCTTCGAATCCCGATATAGGATCACCAAGAGCCTTTGCGCTCCTGAAAAAGAGCTCCGCCCGATCGAATTCATTTGACCTGAGCTTCTTGAAGATGGCGTCGACTTTGCTGTTAGGAAGCGGCGTGGCCAGTGCCATACCAATCGCAAAAGTCAGGTTCAAGAGGCAGAGGAAGGACGACTGGGCTGCGAGAGGATCCGAGTAGCAAGCGTCCAGGGACTTTTCGAAGCCGGGTCGGTTGAAAATCTCGATCAAGCCGTGCGTCTGCGGATGTTAGCTGCGGCTGTCTTCACAATGAAATAAGTCCGTACATTTGTGAAGAACGAATCCACTAGAGCATCGGCTGTCTCCCTGTCGGGCAAGATGTGCGGGGGCCGTATGTTCGCTGGCATGGCTATTGTGGCTTCCATGATTTTGTGGCGGCTCGGGTCCAAGGTGAAGTCGCTGGGACCAGTGCTGGCTTCAACAATCATGCGGATGAGTTGAAGATAGGCCAGCGAGGCCGAGTCTCCAACGTAAACTGTTACTCGTTGTCAGCGTGCTGAATGGGGAAAAGGCCGAGAGGGTTGCATACGAAGCCTGCCCGTAGGATCTTGCAACATTCTTGTGGACTGAATGAGTGACGTCTCTTCGTCTGGACCTGAAGCTGTGCTGTGCCTAGAGCGAATGTCAAACTCCCGCTGTCCTGCCGCGGGCTCGTGGTCCTCCTCGATGGAGGGTTTTATATCAAAGCCAACGGCGGGCTTCTCTTCATTGCTGAGCTGCTGGGGTGTCGACTCCCATGGTGTGGCAGCCGCCGCGGGGCTCTCGGACGCATGAGAGGCATCTGGTACAGCTGGCTTGACAGCGGGCAGTTCTTCAATATTACGACGCTTGGAAGGAGAAGCTAATTGGTCCGGGGTCGTCTGGTCAGAACCGTGATTCGACGTGTATGTACACGTCAGGCTCCTCTTTGTACAGGTGAGACATGGTTTGGAACCGTTGCACTTTTGAAATATTGGTCAGTATTGAAGTAGGCTGTGAACAGAGTGCGCCATCGAGACATGATCAGGATCAGGATGGAGAAGAATGTAACGGCCCAGCACTTGCCGACCCCTGAAGCGATTTGGACCCTGCGGCACAGTGGGCACGAGACCGGCAAGATAGTAACCCGCCGTCGATCGAGACTGGGGACATCTCATGGGATGAACCAATGACCCTGGTGAAGTCTCTGACCAGATCGTCGGGTTGGCGCCCGCGGTCCGGTCGAGAGCCGGGGGACATCCCGGACAATTCACCAAGAGATGCCCCATTTAGGGCCCAGCGATATTGCGAATTATGCCGCGAGGGAAACACCTTAAATACACATCCTGAGAGGGGTACGTCCATGCCCACCACCCACTTGAGGTGGTCCAACCTAGTTGGCAACGTAACTTTGAGAGGAAAGGGGGAATACAGGGACAAGCACCGTGAAACCGGATTTCGATCGAACTGTAAGACCTCCAAGAATCTTGACCGGAGGGTTTTGACACATTGCTGAGTCGCAGGGTGGCCAAGCCTGTTCAGATGATATCCGCTACCAAGGCAAGTAGGTGGTGGGTGAAGGGAGGGTAGATTCCCATCAACGGGAGTTGATATGTGAGCTATTTGTTGGAGTTGTTTGTTTCTTCCCCTCGGACGACTAGCCGGGGCCGGGGCGAGAGACGGTGGGTGTCGGACGAGACGATATGCAACATCATCTATATCCCACTAGCAGGAGAGGGACTGAGAGAATGGGAAGGAGGGGGCAGGTAGGGGTTGGAAAGGGCGGTAAAGCGACGGTACAACTAGAGCAAGGAAAGAAAGAAAGTGGACTGTTGGAGATGGGATCATTTGGGTTCCGGCTCGAGATCCGGTTGATGGTGGGAGGGGAGACATGGGACGTGGAAACTAAAAGGGTCACTCACCTTTTGCTTCCGGCGCTTGCAAGTGTCACAGGCCTGGGCGGTCCGTTGACGTTTGTCTTCGGGTACCTTGGGTCGGGTCATTGTCGACGATGATGCACCAGCCGATGGTCCATGGACCCTGAACAACACCCGTTACCCGATGGAGGTCCCAATGAATGTGGGATGGATGGGGTGAGGTGGAGTTGACCCGGAGCAGCAGCGGCCGCAGCAAGACGAGGTGCTAACAGCCGATGTGTCGAAATCGGTGCGGAAGCCGCGCCGAGTATTGAGTTACTGCAAGAGGCGCGTCGGAGAGCAGTAGACTGCAAAGAATCGGATAATAACAGGCACCAGGTAAGGTTGACGTGGTGGGCAGACAGGCATGCTATCCTGTCGAAAGCAGGCGACGGAGCGCGGGTCTCGGTCGGGTATGAGACGATGAACCGGAAGCCGCAAAAGGGATCCAATTCCCGTTCTCCAAGTAAGGAAACTAGTAAGGATCGGTCCCTCGAGCAAGCTTTCTTGACATGTTCTGATGACGGACAAGCAAACAAGAGAGCCTGGCTTGGTTTGGTCTGGTTTGGTCTGGTGTTGGGCGAGACGAGGATAGGTAGGTAGCTGCAAGTGGAGACCTTGAGCGTCGGGTATGGGGTTGGTTACTTTAAAGAGCAACAACACCTCACACGAAAGAGATGAGATGTGACGTGGGGAGTAGTAGATCTAAGCTTGTGCTTTTTTTCCTTTACCCTCTCTCTCTCGCCCCCTCGTCGCTGCGCGGTGCGGCGGGCGGCGGTGCGCTGGTGCTGCGGATGACTGTGTCTGGCGAAAAGGGGAGGGGGGCCGGCGTTGCGGCAGCGGGTGTCGGCGAGGGCGGGGAACGGAAGTGAGGGAGAGAGACAAGTAGAGACAGACAGACGGACGGCGAGGATGAGAGAGAATAGAGAACGAGCCTGGCCGGGAGAGGGAGGGAACGGCGAGACTTTGATCGGATATGGGACAAGCGGCCAGGCCGAGCCAGGCAGACTTCGAATTGGGCAGAATAACAACGCCCACGCCTAGCAGGAGTCAGGTCAGGTACTATGTAGTGTCAGCACCAGGTCAGGTCCAGGGGTGGACAGGAGTTCCTCAGCGAAAGCAGGGCCGCCCGAGTCGGGGCGAGTTGCGGACTTGTCGCGCGACAAAGACACAGAGCGGGGGCCAAGAGGGTCAAGGATCCAGACGTTGACAAGGGGGCGTGAACGTCCAGAGACCAGAGGTGTGTGTTGGTGTGCACTCGCACTGCTCCTTTACAAAGGAACTTAGTGTTATTAATTAGTATTTATTAATACAGGATCCCTGCAGTTATTACCCCCTACCCCCTCCTCCACCCTCCTATCCCCCCCTTTTTTCTCTTTAGTACTCCCTTATTCCCTTCTTAAATACCTTTTTAACTTTATTAAAGTAGTTATAATATCTTTTAACTTACTCTATTATTACTTTATTCTTTAGGTAAATATCTCTTTTTTAAAACTACTAATTAATCTTTTTAAACTACTTAATAAGCTTCTATAGGGTAGTAATATTATTACTACTACCCCTTAGTTTACTATAAAAGTAAAGGAGTAGTAAAAAGGTTACTATTTAGTATAAAAGTATATAATAAACTATAGACTTTTTAGTTTTTAAGTTTTAGTAATATTATTTTAGCTTTAGTTAATTAATATACTAGTTAATAATAGTAATGTTTTTATTAATTATTTTAGTTAATTAATAGCCTATAGTATATATATCTACTATATTAATATACTTAATATAGTTAAGTATAGTAGTTTTGAGGATTTAAGTAATATAGTAATAAAAAGAGGAAATCTAGTAAGTTTAGCCCTACTAGCTTATCTTTTATCCTTATTCTGTGAGTTATTAGTAAGGTTTTTAACCTACTAGTTAGCTTTAAGGGTATTTATATACTTTCCTTAGTTTTTATAAATATATAGTAGTATATAATAGATACTAATAATATAGCTAGAATTAAGTTAAAATGTGCGTTTTTACCTCTACTAATAATAGTGTTAAGAAGGGGGAAAAAAAATTAAAAATTGGTAACAGGTGCACTCGCACTGCACTGCGACTGCGGGATTCTAGTGTCTAGTGGCACTTAGTGTGCTCGTGTATCCGTAGGGGTCTCGAGATTGATGGGCGCCCCCCCCCCCCCCCCCCCCCCCCCCCCCCCCGGTTGTCTGGATCTGGGATGGATCAAGGTTGTGAGGGGCTCAAGTCAAGGGGCGTGTCCGCACTAGCAGCACGACCAAGACCACGACCAAGACCAGAGGCTCGATTGACTCGCATTTGATCTGGAGAAAAGAGTGCTGCTGGTAGGCTTGGGAGGAGGCGAGGCCGTTCAGTCCGTTCCAGTACATCGAATCGCCAGGTCCAGCCAGATCTGGGTTCCTGTTTTTTTTTTTCTTGGAGAAAAAATTCATCATCATCGGAGGGTTTCGAGGTGACCAAACGAAACACACCGAGGGCCCAAAGATACGCCCGTACCGTACGCGACAGGGTAGCTGTGATGCGGCTACGACGGTGCCGCCGCGCTCATGCAATTTGTACATTTGTTGGGCATGAGGACCGTCGATCAGCAGCGGTCGTGTGTGGAGCTATGTCCAGCGACGGGGGAGCTCCCCGGAGGAGGCTATTCCAGACCAACCTCTGGGGACATTGCAGGGCTGGTTTGCTCTGCCCTGCTGACGGTGATGACGGTGGGCTCCATTTGTGGTGCGGTTTTGACTTGGGCAATGCTTCTCCGATGATGAGAAATCTGGCTTGGCCAAACAAGTCCTTCTCATGCTGTGCTTGAAACCGTCTCGCGCAGATTCATTGGAGGAACACGGAACGAAGAAAGAGGTTAACAAGGCCGTGCAGACGAGACCCAGGGAGCTGTCAGAGCTGCAGGCCGCAACCTGCTGCAGATTGCATGTTGAGCGACGGGCTGTTTTGCTTCTGCTTCTGGTTCTGCTGCTGCTGTCGCAACGGGCGTGCGTTCGTGCGCCTGCCATGTCGCCATGATGCCGAGGGCTATGCTATGGTGAGGAGTTGGAGCCACGCTCGCTTGATGATGGTGCAAGGGTATCTCGAGCTCTCGTCACCCAAGCTCTGTTCGTACCACGGACTCTCAAGCCGACGCATCCTGCAGCGCATTAGCCATGGATGATGATGATGGCCCGGCCCATGGGACTGGCCAGTGGCCAGTTTTCGCACTGACGCCGCTGCTAGCGTCGAGTGAGAAAAGCAATGAGCCGCGAGACAACAACACATGGGGTTGGGCTCGCTTGGTGCCAGCCAGGATGTATAGGGCAAGGTGTGGTTGTGCAGGAATTGGTCGCCCAGTGGTGTGCTGCGACAGCTTGTATGTGGGCGAAGATTCGTTGTGGCTGGACCTCGGCGACACCATGGCCAGACTCTGTCGCGGGCGGCTCGCCAGACTTGGGGTGAGCACGTAGGGCAGGGCGGGCGAGGCGTCCTGGCGTCCCGGCGTCAGGAGCAGGTGGCAGCCAACGCCCAGATTCTATTCCCGCTCCCTTGGGTCCTTGGCCTGCGATCGAAAAGTGCTTTATTTTCGGAGGTCTCAATCGAGTTTCCCATCATCGATTGGGGGAACGTCGCGAACCAGACGGCACGCAACATGTGCTTCTCGAACGGGCCCTAGAAACATGAATGGCTGCTATTACTCATTCCTTGCGGAGGAACACCTACGCGTCGGAATCCGAAGTATCCTCGCTGGGCCGCCCCTCACCGGAATGGCTGACTGTGCAGCTTGTGAGAAGGGACACGTCTTTTTGTTTGGATAAGGCGAAGTCGGTTGTAGATCCACGGATACGAGTGATAGATAGTTACAGCAAAGAATTCGTCCAATTCAACGGTTGAAGGAATTTAGTGAGAGGAGTGAAAATATTGCGTGGCTACCTAGCTGCCTAGGTGCCTACCTACCTAAGAAAGTGCCTACCTACTCCGTAATCCGTATACTATGTATACATGATTTTCGTTTCTTCATCTTGTCGGAAGGAACTGCCCGCCTCTGCTCTCCACCGCACCTGCCCTTCACAACCCTCTCGCTTAGTCTGACCTAAAAGCAACCACAACCACGACCAACGTGTGTGTGCCTACCTCCGCGATTCCCTTACCCTGCACTAAAGACTTTATCTTGTCCCTCCCTCTGGCACCTTTTTACCTGAAATGGAACGGAGGCCATATCTGCCTCTGCGACGTTTCCATCCATGGATTCTCAAAATCAATTCCCTCTCCCGGCTGCGGTATTAGCAGGACACACGATGACCCGGACGTGGAAGACCTGATGCCCACTCTGCATCGGATCGCTGACTGGGCCGGACCAGTCCCAGTCGCCCTAGTTCCGATGCAGCCGCAATTGGCTCCGTCGGGATCTCCCAATCTCTCCTCCATTGAGATTATCAGAGAGAGTCGCGACCGACGATGGGGATTCCTCTCGGCGATCGAGCCCACATCTCTCTCCCGTCGTGTCGCCAGCATCGTCGGATAGCGCACCCAAACCCACGAAGCCAAACATGAATCGCTACGCTGCCGACAGGGGCCCTGTGTGCGGGAAGCGGGACACGGGGGGGACGGCAGACGTCCGGACCGCCTTGGACCTTCTCGCCCTGCAAGTTGCGACCCGACAGGTCTAATGCGTTGCGTCTCCAGCATGCATTGCACTCGATGACCTTTTGTCTTGACGATCCTCGCTTTTCACCACCTCGCAGCAAACATGGGTCATATGCGATGGCGGTACGGATACATATTGGCTCTACTCTGTCACATCACTCGTGGCACGCATACCTAGTGCCCGTACCTACTTACATGGATTCGCTGTCTGCTTTCCCGTTCAAGAAGCTCTATGTTACGAACAGCCTACCGCAAGCAGTTTACGTCGGATGCTGCACCGAAAACATGGCAACGAGTGCCCGATCCGGGTCTCTTTGTCCTCCCTCGGCGCTCATTGTCTTCTATCTCAACTCCCTCTCTAGGTTTATGAGCCGGTTTCTCCGCATTCCTCGGCAGCCAAAAACTGTTGCCCCATTCGACTTCAGTACTACAGGCTTCACTCAGCGACTGAGACAATGACGAGAAGCTGCCTCGTCGCCTAACGGCAAGCTCGCGTACAAAGCCAGGACAGACGACGTGCCTTGCCTGTCGGTCCGCTTGCTGAGTTGGCGAGATCCTTTGGCCTGGTCCTAGCCTCTAGTTTAGGCCTGTAGGGCCATCCCTCAACCCCCAGGACCCCCTCCTCCAACATTTCTCCACACAGGTTCCGCGTCCTCGGTCCTACCACACAAACATGGGAAATAGAGACAAGACCCCTCTTTCTTCAATACGTGCCGCCCACGTACGCCGCCATGTTTCGTCAACCACGGGCTCGCGCGGATCCGGTCCAGTTTCGCACACCGTCCCCCTCTTCTTTCATTCCCCGGTGCCACTCTGCACATGATTCAACTGGTCGGCCGGATATTTCTTATCTTGGCAAGTCGGCTGGCTCACTTGGAGCGCTTCCACCTCCGGAATGCGGTAGTGGCAGCCACCCTTTGCGGCGGCAGGTTGTTCTCTTCAGATCTCAGCCGTCATCCTTTCCGTCCCAAGTGGCACTAATAGGTAGTTAGTAGACCAGAGATGCCCCCCGTCATGCCGCGGTCCGCTTCCTACCATGCTGCTCGCCAGGTGGTCGTGCCGATATCCTAGTCTCTGACCATTGATGGTTCCGAGATCCCATCAAACCCTGGACTCTAAGATGCGAGGCCATCCTTGCACGGATACCGTCAAATGGGAGGCTCATTGGATGCACATCCCAGCCCACCGGCTCCTGTCCGACGAGGCGCTGTATACGGCATCCCCCGGTTTCGTCCTCAGCGGCCCTCTAACCCTTTCTAGAGTAGGCGACCCACGCCAGATAGAGCCATAACACCTTAGCCCTATCAGCCACCAAAATTACACAACGGATCTACTTAATAAGTAATATAATAAATATATTAATATAACTAATTACTACAGCCCCAGCTAACTATAGTAATACTTATACTATTAACTATACTAACCCTATTAACTCTACTAAGTATAATATTACTACTAATTAAAAAGAAATAGCTTTAACTATAAAGATAAAAATTAAGGCTATATTAATAGTAAAAAGTACAGCTACTATTACTATAGTAGAGGCTAAGTAAAAGTAAAACGTTAAGGAACTACTAAAAGTAGTATTTAAGTAGTAGTAAAGTTCTATAATATTCTAGTAAGCCCTTACGTTATAGTTAAAAACTATATATTAAACTACTTTATTATTATAACTCTAAAGGCCTTTATCTCTACCCTTAACTTTACTTCTAACGCCTTTATAGCACACTCTATAACAGTCTTTCTTTTTTTCTATGCCTATAAAGCCAGTAGTAGCGGTAGTAGTAGTACTAAGGGTTAAGGGTTAATAAATACCTTAGTATTCACAGCCTTAAAGCTAAAAGGGGACCGCTACGTTAATATATTACATAGGTTAGGGTTAGGGAAGAGCAATAGTACTATAAATTAAAACTATAGCTCCTTAGGCAAAAGGGTATTATCGTTATTTATAATAAAGCGGGTTTAAGTATAGTTATAGTATAGTATAATAACTTTAGGGTTAAGGTTTTAAGTTGCGGTACACAGTTTAATAATTTAAAGCTAAAAATATATTCAAATATATTTACTTAAGTTAATAAAGTAAAATATATACTAAAGTCTTATTAAGCTACTAATAAGTATTAATATCTTTTTTTTAAATAGCTACTCTAAGTTACTTAACTCCTACTAATTAATAATATTATAGTAATAAAGTAAACCCTACTATATTATAAAAAACCTACTATAAAGTAAAAAATCCTTATAGAAATCCTTATAGCTTATAAACTTCTTTATAGCTTTATATTAATTAAAAATAAAGTTAAAAGCTTTATAAAAAATAGCTTAAACTAGTAAGGATATTATAGGGGTCTTTTTATAGTATTTTTTAAAGTACTATCTTTTATCACTAACTTACTATATAAACTAAGTACTTTTATTAGTTACTATCTTAATAATAGTATTATAGAAGCTATATAGATTAAAGAGGCAGTTATAAAGGTAGGTTTTAAGCTTTATATAGGCTAACTCTATGTAAAATATTACTTAAAAGCTATAATTATAAGTCTACTATATAGTAAACTTAGTAAATTAAAAGTAAAGAAGTATATACGTTTACTTTAAGTAGGCGATAATATATAGCTATATAACCTAAAAGGCCTTAAAAAGAGCCTTTTATTACTTATTAAAAAGCTATTTAGTAGCTATATAAATACAGTTTTTCTACACCTATAAGATACTATTAGGGGATTAATTAATATTATTATTAGTAGTACTTAAAGTTATAAAAAGTAGTAAATTTAATAGGCGGTTAGTGTTTAAGGGAGGAAAGTCAGTTAGGAGTATAAAGGCAGTAGTATTAATACCTACTTACTCGTCAATGGCATTAAGAATAATATTAGCCTTCAAATCGGTACTTTATACCCTAGAAAAGTTTTCTTAATTCACCCTACTTAAAATAAAATTAAGCGAATTAAAGCTATTAATTATAACTAAAGTAGGAGATTTTCTATTTTAATTAAAAAGCTATCTTTTAGCCTTAATATTCTTATTATCTTTTACTAACCTAACCTACTTACTTTTTATATTTAACACTACGTTTTTTAGTATATACTAGCAGTAAAGCTACTACTGCGTACCTAGTAATACAACTCTTATAGCTTTTTTTAGTACTTTATTAAAATCTATTAGTATTACTTTTAGTAGTAGGATTTCTTTTATAATAAGTACAGCCTTTAGCTACTTAAGAACCTACTTATACGTAACTACGCTTTTACTAAAGACTAAGTAGAATACTACGTTAAACGTAGTATATACTAAGGTAATACTATTAATTTTAAATAATAGTATATTAAACTAATTTACTTATTAATTACTATATAAGTACATTTTTTAGGTATTTTTTTAAAGACTAACTTTATACGTAGTATTTATTAAGAAAAGCTCTAGATTTCGCCTCTACTACTTAAAACACGTATTAAGTATTTAAAATACTATATCGATCCTTTTTATTACTTAATTATAGTATATATATAGATACTTAATATTAGGGTTTAACCTTAGCTTCTATAGGAATATTTGAGTACTTAATTAAGACCTATACTTATTTCTCTATAGCTACTTTTACTTATTATATACGTCTAAAGTGCGTATCTATACACCCGTGTTGGCTTAGATCTGCGTGGCGATATTGCAGGCCGTTAATTTACCTATTTTGGAAAGCTCTTTAACCTTAGTATAAATAACAAGGTTACTACTAGCCTCTTACTAACTTAAATCTTAAATTAATTAACTAGCTATAATAAACTTAAGTAGTAAAGGAGGGTAGTTATATTTAGTATAAACTATAGTACTAATCTATTTATTTCTATAAAGTTAAAGCTATACTAACTATCTATAACCCGTTTTTATAGTTTTTATATTTTTTTCCTTTTAACTAAGGGCTTTAGTTAGCTACTATAGTTATAATTAAGCTTTTAATAATAAATCTTTTTACTTATAATAGCCTTTTTTACTATTTCTTAAATTATACTATACTTAAGGGCCTTTTAGTAGTACTAGACTTTAGTAATAAGGCCCTTACGGCTTAAGTCTTAGAGATCTATAATAGGGGCTTAATAGTAGTAAAAAAAGGGATAGATTAGTATTACTCGTAGTTAAGCACCATAAAATCGAATTTTTTTCTTCTGTTTATATAACCATTTTGTACAATCCAGGATTTAGTGTGGCCACGGGCGCAACCAGGATCCCCAGCTGTGTGGCCCCTTAAATTACTCGATATCGTTAGAGGGCCGCCAAGGACGAAACCGGGGGATGCCGTATACAGCGCCTCCTGTCCGACGAGTCCCAATCCCAGTCCCCTTTCTACACTTCCGCAACCTGCTCCCGACGCCACTCGGGTTGACGAGAGGCTGCTTGTTTCTCTAGCTCCACATCGCGATGTTCGTTCCATCTTAGTGGATTGATCACCATGCCCCCGGGTGGCCACCTGCTCTGCTAGACCCGACCTGATTGTGCACCCTCGATACATATAACGCTTTGGGCTTGTACAAGAATGTGGCTTTTGGGAGCTCCCCAAGTTTGTGGCCCCTTCTCCTGTATCACAACTTTCTGATCCCGCACACCACACCTATGTGTCGTGTGCCCCATCTTCAACATGGTGCCCAAAAGACCTGGTGTTCAACAAAGAACGGCGCCAAGCTATTCTGTCAAGGAGGGTTCTGAGAGCGCTCTGGGTGCTCTCGTCGCTGCCTGCCAGGGACAGCTGCCTCCCGAGTTCGTCGAGCACCTGCGCAACGTTGCTTTCAGCACGCCACTGGGTGACACCACGTTCTTTCCATGCCCTCTTAAAGAACAGGAGGCTACTGCCTCCATCAAAGCCCTCGAGGGCATGGCCGCCGCCGCCATCGCCGAGCTCAGATATGGCCCGCGATCTGCCAGAGATATCGACGTGGATGGGGCCCGTGTCGCCTGCTTCCTAATCTCGGCATATCTGACCACCATCGATGGCATGGACAAGGCCCATCCCGATGTCAAGCTCAAAATACCAGGTATGTCGTCAGCGCTGCGCTGTGACTGGCATGTGCTGTTGGACTAATCGACATGCAGATACCGATCTGAACCAGGCGCAGTCTATACTCTATCGGCGCCTCTCCGCAAACTTGTACGAGACCAAGGACCCTGGAGAATACTATCATCTCCATGGCTCACTGGAAGCCTCCAAGGCCTTGAACATGATCGGTCTGCCTGCCTTCAATACCGATCTCCGGGGATATGGCGAGTGTATCAAGACCATCGAGACGGCCATGAAGCGCTTCACCGTCAGAGAACTGGAGGAGATGAACCGCAAAGAAGGCCAGGCCGGCGTTCCTGTTCTCAAGAAGGAGCAATTCAAAGCTACGCCGCACGGAACTGCCCTCGAGTCCGTCCCCCCCTTTACCGTCAAGCAGAGTGAGGCTGGCACTCCACCTGTCCCCTTCGAGACGCAGACCAGTAACTCTGTCCCCGAGCATTGTCTCCGCGGAATCCGCGTTCTGGAACTCTGCCGCGTGATCGCCGGCCCCACCATCGGCCGGTCCCTCGCGGCTCACGGCGCTCAAGTCCTCAAGGTGACCTCCCCGCAGCTCCCTGACGTCCCGTTCTTCCAGGTAGACGTCAACACCGGCAAGCACACCACCTCCTTGCATCTCAAGGACCCGGAAGACCGCGCCAAGTTCGAACTGCTGCTCGCCAGCGCGGACGTGATACTCGACGGGTACCGTCCCGGAGTCGTCGAGCGCCTCGGCTACGGACCGGACAAACTCGCCGCCATCGCCGCGAAGCGCGGAAAGGGCTTCGTGTACGTCGCGGAGGACTGCTTCGGGGGCTCCGACCTGGCCGATCCCAGGGCGGAATGGGCCGGACGCCCCGGGTGGCAGCAGATCGCGGACTGCGTGACGGGCGTGGCGTGGGAGCAAGGCCACTTCATGGGCCTCGACGCCCCCGTCGTCCCGCCGTTCCCCATGTCCGACTACGGCACCGGCGGGCTGGGCGCAGTCGCCGCGATGGCCGGCCTCTTCCGCCGAGCCACCGAGGGCGGGTCGTGGGTCTGCCGGACGAGCCTGTGCCAGTACGACATGTTCCTCCTCTCGCTCGGCGCGTACCCGCCGGAGGTCCAGGCGCGGCTGCGCAAGACGCACGACCCTGCCTTCTTCGACCTGCGGCACCACGACTCCGTAGACGAGGTCAGCAAGCGCGCGCTGAGGAGCGTGAAGAAGCTCCACCCGGGGCTGTTCGCGGAGGACCTGATGCACAGCGCGTGGAGCGACGGGTTCGACGCCGAGGTGAGGTGGCCGAGGGAGGTGGTCAGCGTCGAGGGGGTCAGGGTCGGACACGAGCGGGCGGCGAGGCCCAACGGGGCCGACGCTCCCTCCTGGGAGGACTGGGAGGTGCAGGAGGACATAATCAGGGGTTCATGATCTCTTGTGTCCCTTTGGAAAATGACGATTTCATGACTTTGATTTCCCGGGTTTGGAGGGGAAAAGTAGCGTTAATGAAACCACCCCGACGTACATGGATCCGGTCAGTATTAGACGCACTATACTTACAGTCACAGGGCTGCAGGTGGCCAACGAAAGGCCAGCTGCTTTAGCCTTTGCCTAGAGACATAACCGAGTTTGACACAATCTTAGGACGGATACAATCACGGTGCGATCCCAGATGTGAGCCACGACATGTGTGTGCGTGTGTGTCTGTGTCACTGGTTGGACGACCAGCAACTTGTCTATTCGTCGAGAGGCCCAAAGCTAACGATACATCATCCCAGGCATCATCATGCTCGCAGAATGATGGTGGGCATGCCCGGCGGCCAGTGACACGTACCACCACAGCCTCTCGGGGTTCCTCGCCCGCTGCACGACATCGGTGCTTCGATCTGGACTGGTCAGGATCACCTTCAGCCTCCCCGACTGGCCCGAGGCGCTCGACTCGGCCAGGTGCTCGAACATGGTGGCGACGCGATGGAGATCCGCCCGCCACGGGTGCTGCTCGTACCAAGATATGCCGTCGACGACGCAGAAGACGGTCATGTGCGGCGGCACCTGCTCGACGACGTCGACGAACACGTCGCAGAGGGTGCGCAGGTCCCCGTAGCGGCAGGCCTCCAGCATGTCCGGAGACAGGAAGCTCAGGTCGGGCGGGGGTATCCTCCTGCTCAGCAGAAGCTGGGTGATGAGGCTCCGCATCATGGCCGTCGGCCCGCCTTCCAGGTGGGACGTCCTGTCGACGTGAAGGCCGGCGAAGAAGAAGGCCACCTCCGAGTGGTCGTCCGCGAAGAGGGTCTTGGCGAGACTGGCGCAGAACCCGGACAGGGGAGACGTGCGATGGGGAGCCCCGCAGCCGTCGACGAGAAGGAGGGACGAGGACTGCTCCCAGAGCCACCCGCTGAAGTCAGGGGCCTGGGGCAGCCACTGGGCCCTGCCCATATCGCTGTCGCTGAAGTGCACCGACTGCCGCGTGACGAACTCCAGATCGCCCCAGTGCTCGTCTCCAAGCACGCCGAGGATTCCGACGAGCTGGATCGGGTCGATGCTGCTTCGGTGCCTCCTGCTCTCGATGCTGTTCTCCGATACCTCCCTTCTCAGCGCCTCGATATGCCCGACGAGGGTGGACTTTTCTGTTGCCAATGGTTATCATCGGATTACCCGGGTCATTGCGTGGTCAGTTGCAGCCTACCTCTCTCCGATAATTCTCTTTCTCGCCGGAACGTTTCCAAATCACTTTCCCGGCGTAGTCTCTCCTGCTCGGCATCTCGCCTCTGGCATACCATGAACTCACGTAACATGGTCAGCATGTCGGCGAAATTAGCGTCCTGATGAGAAAAGCCGGACTTGATCAACTCATTCTGCTCCCTCACGGCATTCGAAATGGCTTGCACGATGCCAAGATTTTTTGATAGCAGGGTGCGGATGTCCATGCTTGAGGACTCAATCTGAGTGCCGATGTCGTTGAGCTTGCCATGGAACTTCCTCAGGATTTGCAGCTTCATCCGCTCCACGTGGCCCTTGAGCTGTGTTATCTTCTGATCCCACCTAGACAGGATGTCATCAATTTTGGCGGTTGCGGGTATTTCTAAGGTGAGAAAACCCAATATACGTCGATACCCTGAATAGATTTGCCGCCATCAGTTGGGGGGTGTCCTCGGACCGCTTGGCCGTGCAAAAACCTGTCGGTTCCGGTTACTTACAAGGCTCATTTCCGAGGAGAATATTCACCAAGACCGGCATGTCTCTGAATAGCATGCTGCGGACCTCCTCCTCGACTTTCTCCTCGGCGGGGCCGGGTTCCAATAGTGCGCATGCCGTGTTGATGGTAAGAATGCTGTCAGGCAGGGTCTCGAAGGTGTCGAGAATCTTACCACGGTTTTCGTCGAGTTTTATCACAGCCTGTGATTCCGGTGTCAGCAGCCGTTGGTCCCAGATCTCCAGGGGAATGCCTCAATATTCTCGTACGCCGAATATGAGGGATAAGCCCCCTTTCAGAATACCCAGCCCAAACTCGTCGGGGATGAGGTTGATGTAGCCGGACAACATATCAGCCCCGATGGCCATCTTTGAGGTGACGCCGCTCTTGTTCTCGTGTTCTTCCTTTGCAGCGGCCATCTGCTTGAACAGCAGATCCCAAGTAACATGCTCGACCTTGACCTCGGTGGTCTCGTCATTGTCGTGGGCCTCGATGATCCGCTCGAGATCCCTGCCTAGGTGAGCGACTTTCTCGATCCCAATGCCCGGGGAGTCTTTTCCAAACGTACTCCGCCCCAACCTCGTCCTTGGGCCTGAATCTCCGTTCGTCGCTGTCGTACTGCGTCGGACCCGGAGGCGCCGCGCGGAAACTGGGCATGTCCCGGGCGAAGCTATCGACGTCTTCGGGACGTGGCGACACATCTTTCGAATTCCAACGCCAGTGCGGCCGATGCAGCTGCATGAACCGGCGGGGTTTTTGTAGACCCCTCATCGTCGCAACCGATTCGGGTTGAACCTCGCGAGTGTTGGTCAAAAGCGCAAGTTCAGAACAATTCGAGACATGCACTGCAGAAACGGTCTGTACATATCGCACGAAGCTAGAACACCTACATTGTAAGTAATAGCGAAACCCCTGGTTTTTGGTGCTATGAAAGGCCTGTCAGAATTTCCAATCAGGGAAGCAGCCAACCTCACCCCTTCGTTCTCTTTCCTCCGTTGCAGCTCGCCAGTTCAGCCCATGCAGTCAGCAGGCAAGCAGTGGTGGCAGCCAATGAGCCGTTCGGTTCTCATCACACGGAACTTGATAGAGAACGCCACAGGACAGCTCGAAGCCTGAAGTCTCAGATGCGCCTGCCGGTTCGGCCAGACAGTATATCTCATCCAATAGTGACAGGAGCCAAGCCTAGAGCCTGCCGCGATAATGCATAACCGCCGAAAGGGCCAGTCTCGCATGTAACACTATGCAACGTGAATCAGGCTGCGGAGGGAGTCAGGCTGTCTTTCAAAATCGCGCAGTTTTTTTTCTCACCCGCGATACCTAAAGATCAAAAGCCATCGCTGCGATGTTTCGGAGGGCTACGCTACGGCTTTGAATTTGACTTCACTTTCTGTCGATCGTAACCTTTGTTGCATGACAAAAGGACCTTCCTTCTCGATCGTTTCCCATTCAGATTCATCCCTCGCGTCATGCCCATAGACGTGGAGAATGTCAGAAACACTACCTCCGACTATTGAGGCCATTGCGCCAGCCACTGCACCAGTCTCAGTCGACGCCCCCGTGAAGGACGTCGTGGACGATCAGACCACGGACCACGAAGCCCGACCAGGGCTAGTAGAAGACGGCGCCGAGGAACGAGATGCCGAGGAAGACCGGCAATCCGCAGATGGTGGGGAGCAAGGAGATGGTCCATCCGAATCCCACGCACCCAGCACGACTTCCTCGACAAAAAATCGTGATCTGCCATATAAACCGCGCAGGGTGACACCAGGAGTTCGATACTACGATTACGAAGGATTCATGAATCGAATGGACGATGATGAAGGGGACTTTGCCATTGAAGTACTTGTCGCTAAGCCCAACTGGCACGAAGATGTCGAGACCGAACAGGGCAGGAGGTCGAATAACGGAAACTTGAAACAACGCCACGAGAAAAGATGCTACGCGTGGGCTACGCAGCTCCAGCTCTCTCAGGGCTCCAAAGATCCCCCGGAAGGCCGCATCCTCCGCATCAGAATACGTTCCAGGCATGTCCTGCAGAAGCTGAGACACTGCACTGGATGCACCTCCATGAATGCAAATGATCGATTCGAGTTCCACCGTCCATTCCGGATCTTCGAGGATTCTTACGAGGACATGAAGTCCGAGTTAGATGCGATGGAGGGTGCAAACCGGGCCAGATTCAGGAAGCCGCTCCCGTTGGAGTCTTCCAAAAGTTCAGATGAAGCTAAGCCTGGCGTTGAGACATCGACTCTCCAAGCGAATGCAGCACAGGATGTGGAGTCTGATGAGCAACTTGAAGCCTCCTCGGTGTCGAGCACGCATGACTTGGATTGCATGCAGTTTTATGTAGACTTCGTGGAGGACATGGTGCTACCCATCCGCCAGAACTATCAAAACACGGACAAAAAGACTCGCCCCCGGGTCACGTATGAAGATATACCGTATCTCTTCCGACCTGGTTCATTGGTATTCCTCCCGTGGTCTGCCAAGTCTCGCCGAACCCTCCACCGATCAGCTGCACAGCAGGTGTGGAGGATGGCTTCATGCAAGCCTGCGGCAGTCCCCTCAGCTGATACTAGCGAAAGGGAATTCGTCCCTACGGCCTGGAGCGTATACTGCATCGACTACGACGGAGACGAGCTGGTGCCGGTCTGGACGACCGTGTCATTCGAACGTTTCACGGGAGAAAGGGACATCACGTCGTTGGAATGCTACCCGCTTGCTTTTCATCCCAACCACGCAACCATAATGGAAGAGCAAGAGAAATCGGGCCAGCGGTTTCTTTCGTGCATCTCCAGTGGGGTTAAACACTTCTACTACTCTGGATGGACCTTCGTCACTGGGCTCCTTGCCGAACCTCTGGGCGACGAAAAAGGAGGGATAGTGCAGTATCCGGAATACATCGACAGTGAGGTCGTTATTGATTTCAAGGAAACACTTCAGAGTTACCCTACATGGGAAACGGAACTCTGTGGTAATCAATCTATCGTCGAGAGATGGGATTATGAGCTTTGCACAGAAATGGAACCACTGGTCTGGGGGGCCAACTGCGACAGCTTTGACGGCCGCAGACTATTCAGAGACTTCTCTGTCTGCGTATTGACCGAGGAAGGTGTGCTATACCGCAGAGAGGCGGATGATTGGGTCGGACGAGATGTACTCTTGAACAGTGTTGTCGACGTCCAGAGCAAATCGTGGTCGAAAGAAAATCTGGCTTTACTGCCTCGGAGGATATTCGGTTACGTCTTCAGAGAAAGAAGATTTGCCCGCCTCGACGTCGGATCCATCGACCTTCACGAGCGGCAAAGCGACGTCTCGCTAAAGGATGTTCAGATGGACGGACAGCGGCGGATGATGATTCGATCGGCTGTCGCGGCCCATTTTAGAGGGAAAAAAGGCCCATCGACTAACAACCTCGACATGATTCAGGGAAAAGGCAGAGGCTTGGTCATCCTTCTACACGGGGCCCCTGGCGTGGGAAAGACAGCGACGGCCGAGGCAGTCGCTGCTGAGAATAAACGGCCGCTGTTTCCCATCACGTGCGGCGATCTGGGCTTCACCCCTGCGGTGGTAGACAAGTCCCTCCGCGACATCTTCCGCTACGCGCACCTTTGGAACTGCATCCTGCTGCTCGACGAAGCCGACGTTTTTCTCACGCAGAGAGAGCGCGGGGGCGGAAACATTGAGCGCAATGCCCTTGTCGGAGGTGAGTTTGGCTCTTCGAATGCTTCTCAGCTGGCTATGTCGTATTGTTTGAGACTAACATCTGCATGTCAGTGTTTCTTCGGGTTCTCGAGTACTACAGCGGTATTCTCTTTCTCACGACAAACAGGGTGGGTGCCATCGACGAGGCCTTCCAGTCACGCGTCCACCTTAGCCTCAGCTACCCCCATCTGAGCTTGGAAGACACCGTCGCAATCCTCAAGTCCAATCTAAGTCGCTTGCCCCGACATGAACATGCCAAGGACAAGTCCTCTTTGGACGGCTATCTTTTTGTTTACGATGATGCCATCATAAACTTTGTCACATCCGAGTACGAGAGATACTCCAAGGAGACCGGCAAAATGAGAGGGCCGTGGAACGGGCGTCAAATCCGGAACGCCGTGCAGATAGCAGCCGGTCTTGCTCTGTACGAGCATGAGGACGTGAAAAAGAAAAATGAGACAGCCGCAGCAGTCCCAGCTACTCTTAATGCCCAGCAGTTTCAAGCCGTGGCGGTCACGACATCCGAGTTCGAGAAGTACCTGAAGCTCACCAAGTCGGCTGATGAAGACTATCTCGCCCATCACCGCTCGGAACGCGCGGCACAATACGACGGGCCTCAAGGGGTATACCAAGGTTACGAACGTCGTCCCGATGCGGGCAGGCATCACTCCGCTCCTCGGGACGTGTACAGGGGACCTGCGACGGGCCCTGCGCAGCATTGGGGCGATGGGCAGAGGGGAGGTCCCGGAACTCCCGGGTTTCCCGAGAGAGCCCACTCCCCGATGCCACCGCACCCGGACGGAGCTGGTGGAATGTACTCCGCCGCGCCGATGTCGTCTCCCAGCCCTGCTGGCCGAGGACACCAGCCGCCTCGCGGGGAGTACACCTACGGCCGAGGCAACGAGGCCCCCCCGTACGGGGGTAGCTACGGCGTTGGACCTAGAGACGCGCAGGACTACCGCCGGGAGGGCGAGCCCGCCCAGAGATGGGGCTCGGAGCCGCCTCGCCAGCCCGCGTTCTCTGAAGGAGCGTCTTCTGGCTCTCCGATGGGGAGGGAAGGACAGTACCCCCGGTAGTAGCGTCGGTCTAATGTCTTGTCTCTTTTATCTGTCTCCTTTCTGCAAGATCTCCTTTGTTCTGTCAGTCGTTTCATTTTCCTATTTATCTCCTGAGCTCATCCCAAGAAAGTCAAGCTTAAACCGCGGTTGATGGGACGAGATCCATGTGAAAGTTTGTAGAAAGAATCCAGTAATCTCCGTGATTGTCCCCAAGATAGCAACCCAAGCACCACACTCTGTCTCGGTTCGCGGGGACGTCCGCCACAAAAGCGAACCGGATGGGTCGTATTCAAGAGACATACGGCGATGGCATTCCAGGAACTGATGGGATTGAGACCGATACCCTCAGTGGATGAAGCTGGCGAGTATGAAACGGGCATGCTGGCCAAGGGATGACATGGCCAAGTACCGCAGTCCGAGAATCAGTCGAACATGTGCGACATCTTTCAACTACAGAGACCATGGCCAGACCAGGGAAATCAATACCTTTCGGAGCGCGTTCGGAGAGTAGGTAGGTAGTTATGGTAGACCAAGGATGACAAAGAAATAAAAAAGTACTTGGAATTCGGTTGTATATGTCATCTATTGTATCCGTCCATCCACGGCAACGCTACTAGTACATCTCTCCCCTCTCCAGCTCTTTTGCCAAGAGAAATGCCAAAAAAATTGTCTACTCTTTCTTCAACCGCTCTACTACACTTTCACTGTCCTCAACTTCCCTCCTGCTCAAACGACTAGTCTCGCGGGCTCCTCCTCGAGGATGATCTTGACCCTCTCGAGGAACACCTTGGCGCGCTTCTCGTCGCCCTTGGGCACGGTCAGGGTGAACAGGTTGCTGCCGGCGGAGATGCTGGCAGCGGGGGCGGGGGCGGGACGCGGCGCCGGGGCGGCCTTGCGGGCGGGGGCGGCGAGGATGTCGATGATGTCGGCGGCGCGCCTGGGGGAGGCGGCGGCGCGGGGGGCGGCGGTGAAGGACGGCTCGGGGATGGCGGCGATCTGGGGCAGGTAGGAGCCGCGGGTGCCGCGGGGCGCCAGCTTGTCGAGGCCGAGGACCTGGTTGAACAGCTCGTCGGCGGTGGGCTTGCGGGCGGAGGGGGGAAGGTCGTCGTTGGCGACCTCGGCGGCGCGCGCGACGAAGGTGGAGACGGGGAGGAAGACGCCCAGGGTGGACTGGATGCGCTTCTGGGCGTCGAGGACCTTGGACAGGGAGACGGGGACGACGACCTCGGAGGGCACCTCGGGGGCGGGGGCGGCCGGGGCGGCGGCCTTCTTGGGGGCGGAGGGCTCCTTCTTGGGGGCGACCTTGATGTTGCTCAGGTCGAGGTGGGACAGCTTGGTGGCGTGGGCCATGATCCTGCCGGGGGTCTCGGCGTTGATGGAGCCCAGGTAGGCGAGGACGTCGCCCTTGAGCAGGCGGCCGTTGGGGCCGGTGGGCTCGATCCTGCTGACGGCGTCCTTGTCGAGGCCGTGGGCGTTGACGAGGGACTGGACGGAGGGGAGGAGGGGGTAGCGCTGCTCGCGGGCCTTGCCGCCCGAGGTCTTGGGCGCGCCGCCCTTCTGGTGGGCTCCGGCCTGGGCCTGGGGGGCGTCTCGGCGCTCGGTGGTGTCGCTCTTGGGGGCCTCCTTGGCCTCTGCGGGCTTCGACGAAGAGGCGGAGGACTTCTCGGCGGGGATCTCGAGGGAGGAGAGGTCGTCGCCGGGCTCGGCGATGACGGCGATGCGGGTGCCGACCTGGACGCCCTTGGCGCCGTCGCCGGTGGTGATCTTGAACATGACGCCGTCGTCCTGGGCCTCGACGTCCATGGTGGCCTTATCGGTCTCGATCTCGAGGAGCACGTCGCCGGCGGAGAAGGAGTCGCCCTCCTTGACCTTCCAGCTGGCGATGTTGCCCTCCGTCATGGTCGGGGACAGGGCGGGCATGGAGAAGTTCTGGGCGGCGAGGCATCGTGCTGAGGTTCGGAATCCTGTTGGGGGGGTTTACAAGGCATCAGCTTCGAAGTGTCCTTTATCAGATTGGCTGCGCAGAAACGTGCTGCAGAGAGCTGCAGCAAGCAGTTCTCCGATGGGGGGGAGGTTATTGGCATGCTATGTACGGACCTCGAGCTGTCGACTCGACGGGTACTCTCCGACCAACCACCCTCGCCGAGAGGCGGCACGCCGTGGCAAGGGAAGCCATCTCGCTGTTGTTTTCGGAGAGACAAGAGGAGTTTCGGGGGAGAGGATTGGTCGGTGGGCGGGCGGGAAAACTCCTCTCAATTGACCGGTGGAAAGCGTTCGTGATGTTTTGCGCGAGGGTTCGGAGAAAGAAGGGAGGGAAATAGTGGGCTAGTTGTGGTTCGAGGTGTGAGCCTCACCAGTTGTCGTCCGGCGTCGCGCGCAAGCCCCCCGGTCGGGATTTTTTTTTTTTCGTTTCGCTGTTCGCTGTTAGGTCGCTCAATGAAAAATGTAGAGGGAGCTGGGCACCAAATTAGGTGCTAGTGCTACTGCTGGGGAGCTTTGGCGTGCAGAGCTCGCCTGTCCGCCTGGGAATAATCCCACCTTGTTGGGATTTCCCGCCAGGTCTCTGGTGCACGGACCAGAACACCAGCTATTTCCGCAGTGTTGTCCGTCATCTGGGCGCTAGACGCCGCCAACTTTGTTGGCTGTTGGCGGCCGTTGGAGATCGGACAGGGCGGTACGTACCTGCGCGCTTTTGCAATCCCGACACGGAGTCCACTCTTAACTTCATTACCCCGCCGGCGCCGTATCGTTGCGCCGGCCTCCGATAAGGATGGGCCTTATATGGCGGTACTCGATCCGCTCTTCGGCGTCAGCCAAACACTTTCGTGTGGCCCGGGCGTGTTATTAGCCATGTGTGCATATCAAAATCAAGAGAGACGACACATCTTTGGGGCACTCACGAACACGGTTCCTCATGTTATGTATCTTCCATTCACCAAACCGTCACATTGGAATCCAGGACGCCCGTAAGAGTTCTATTAACCCTCCTTAGCTTTGACGAACTTTCTCAAACTCCTCCACTCGAGCCCCAACAAACGTCAGACTACAGTGACACTCTCCTTCTAATAGCACTTCCTTCTCCTACACCACCACGCTGTCTCTTCCTGCTGTCCCTAGCTTAACAGATAGGAATAGTAGGGCCGGTAAGGACACCAGAGACAGTTGAGTGCCTGGGAGGAAAGGTGCCACTAAATAGATTTACAGTACCTAGGAGGATCTGAGGAAGAAGCTGGAACACTCGGCTTCAGCAGAGACTCTCCCAGTAGAGACTGGCTTGGGGGAAATCAAAGACGGTCGGCATGTCGTCGCTGGCTTAAATAGGCTTGACTGACACTGAATACAGGACAGGGAGACGCCGGATATACGCACCAATACGGTACGTACCTTGGCCAGTGCCTATCCAGATAAGATAAGCCCTCTTCCAAAAATGAATGAAAAAAAAACCCCCTGCTAGGTATTCTTTGGCGCAGCCGCCCCGAAAGCTCGGCGCTGGGGTCCCCACTGAATTTTTCTGGATAGCTTCATCTCGAGCCGTCGTCGCAGCTTCTGTGGTGGTCTGACGCACGTCGAGAGCCAATCGAGCTCCGCGAACCGCACACGGCGCGCGTACCCGACAACTCATTCTATTCCATCAGGACATTTCATCTTGTCCTCTTCTTCTCTGTCAACAAAAACCGCAGCCATGGCCACCGTCGCAAGGGGCCTCGGCCTCCGCCTATCCCTCCCCGCCGGCCCCCGATCTCCTCCCCTCCGCCTCTTCACGACCTCCTCCGTCCTCAGCTACGCGAAGCCCAAGAAATCCTCCTCCAATACGACAACCACCGCAAAGCCCCCTCCCTCCACGATCCCGAAAGACGTCGCCGCAAAGATCAGGACAATCGCCCAGTCCCAGGCCCACCGCTCCCACCCGGGCGCGACGGCCCGCGACGACCTCGTCCGCAGGCTCGCGTCCAAGGGCACGCCCACGCTGCTCTACGAGTCGGCCTCGCACTTCTGGATGAAGGCGTCCGCCTGGGCCGCCTGCCTCATGTTCTACGGCTACGCCGGCATCAACTACTACTTCACCATCCTCCACCCGCCCCCGGACCTCGCGGGCTGGGTCGGCCCCGCCTGGGCCGTCATCTGCGCCGCGACCGCGGGCTTCGGGTCGTACTTCCTCGCCGCCGTCTTCGGCATCGTCCGCTCCGTCCGCGCCGTGCCCACGGCCTCGCTGCTGGCCAAGAAGAGCCCGCTCCTCCCGTCGACCGCCCGCGCAGAGACGACGCCGATCCACCTCGAGTTCACCGTCAAGCGGCTGCTTCCGGGAAAGGCGAAGAAGATCCTCGTGGCGCCGGGCGAGGTCGGCCTGCCGTACAGCCTCTTCGCCGCGGCGCGGGCGCCCGCCGTGGCGAGGCCGAGCGCCAAGTCCGTGGCCGAGGCGCAGGAGCTGAAGAAGGCGCAGCTCGAGTACGACAGGAACCACCTCATGACGGTGCCGTTCCGGCACGCGGGGCAGGGGATGCGGGCGGCGTGGTACGGCGTGCAGCGCGCGCTGACGAGGTCCGGGTTCATGAAGGTCGCGGCCGGCAAGCAGAAGCTCAAGCTCGACGTGCACTCGGGCTGGGCCCTCGAGGACGGCCGCGTGCTGGACCAGCTGTGCAAGATCACCGGTCCTGGTGCTGCGAAGAAGTGAAGGTCTGCTCTCCCGTGAGAGAGAGAGAGAGAGAGAGAGAGAGACATACGCATAGGAAGAGAGGAGAGAGGACGGGTTCGGGGCTGGCTACGCGACTCACACATGTAAAACACTGTATCACTGTATCAAAATGTTTAGATTACAATGTAGACGAGCTACCGAGAAAGACTAGCGAGAGACACTCGTAGGCGAGAGTTCTGACACCAAGACCCGTTACCGTGTGTCGGAAAGGGGTCACTACCGCACACAGGTCCAAGTCTCGAGAGTCGACGATAGACTCGGGAGAGTCAAGAAGCAGGACATCAAGGCCGGCTAAACCAACAAGTCCCTCGGCTGCCACATCCAGAACGAGTACCGATGGCTTACTGCCGAGAAACTCGAAAGAATTCACAAACTTTACTTCACATGCATCCAAACGCGCGGGGGAGCTCGGCAAACTCCCGACACAAACGTAGCATCTCGTCGGCACAGACGTGAGCCCATCGTCGATCTCCAGATGGCACGATCTGCCACCAACTGGGCCGGATTGGAAAGACCGTGTAGCCTCACGCAGAGAGCCCCTCATGCTGATGACACCGCCATAACGGGTGCATGTCAGCGGCAGCGGCGCATGTAGCTGCGCTCGACACAACTGCCTCGAGTATGCAGCCGCAGCGAATGTCCGTCATCACGTCTTGACCGCCCCTCGACCCCTCCATCTCGCCGCCGCTTCACTTGCAAGACGATGGTAGGCAACCACATGTTGTGTGGGAACAGGACGGGTTGGAGCGGCAGCACCAGCACCGACACCAGCACCAGGCACAGATCATCGTGATGCCCCTGATCACCTTTACGTCCCTGTCCATCACCCGCCAGACCATGTGCCATTTTTGGCATCGCGTCGCCCGCCTCGTCCATGACATGCGTCGGAGAGCGGCATGTACCAGTGACAAACGGAGTCGACTCCGTCCAGCTAACGGCCAGGGTTTGGGCAATATCCATGGGGCTGAACATGGCATTGTGGAATCGGGAAGCCAGAGCAGCAAGCGTGCGTGGTACGTGGACGAAGCAGCGGTGGACGATCACCGAGTCCAGAGTCTTCAACGGCGCAAATCGCAGAAACACTACGAGATCGATCGTGATCCGGTGTGATGTGTCCCGACGGTGGCTGTCGCTGGCGGCGGTGGTGGTTGGAAAAAGCTGGCTGCTAGCTGTCAGTCCCACTTGGTCGGTTGGATGGAACGGTTGTGGGCGATCTGTGGCGGTCAGTCAGCCTCAGAGTTCAACTTGCAAAACGAGGCTATCCCTGCCTGCCAAAGCCACGTCGAACGTCCAGCGGGCTGGTCAACAAACATTTTCACCCAGGCCCAGGGGCAGCTGAAGAAATGCAGGACCTCGGCGAAGCCCACCGAGCAACGACGCGGAGCGTCCGTCGTTGCCCAGCCGATGTCGATCGCCTCGCCTTGCGGAGGAGGGGTGCATGGCGGGGTCGATTTTTTCTTCCTCTCTTTTCTTCCCCTCGGGTGAGGCCATTCCCAGCTGCCCGTCAGAGGAGGCAAAGATCAAGGAAACAGACCGGCGCGTATGCTGAGCGGTGTGAGGTGAGCGGTTTCTCGTCACGCAGGATTGGTGCATCGAATGTTCATCTCCGCAATCAGACGAAGGAACAGGAACGGTGCCGTGGTCGGCTGCGGTCATGTTCGGAGTCGCCTTGCACCCCGCCATGGTCTGCCAACAATAATGCCGTCATCAGGGCAGTCCTCGACCGGGCTGTTCCACAGCAACAGGTGAGCGATAATATCTCTCGCCGATGGACCCACCGAATTAGGTGGAACACCACCGGTGCCATGTCATTTGCGAATGGTGCCGCAAAGGCGGTCCTCTGCCGGCCACCGACCTCCCCTCTCTAGACGAATATAGCACGAGGATGCGTAGGGAAAGCCTAGGTACCCAGGGTAGGTAGGGGACGTGCAGGCAGACTCGATCGCGTTCTCCACCTCCGAGATCGCGGCTCCGGGCAGCGGCATGAGACGAGGAGAACCGTTAAGTGCCTGAGTGAGTGACTGCATGCTCCCTCTTCCGACGTTGGACGGCAGCGAGAGGGCACGAGGGCCAGGCCGTACGGCGAGGGATTGTGTAGGTTGCACCGCCGCAAGTGACTCGCACAAACATGCGGTTTGCATTTGCGGTGTGGGAGATTGCGAACCGAGGAGGAGGGGTGGCGCCGCCTCGTCGCCTCCTCTCTGTGTCGGATGGGTTGCATGAGAGGAAGCCCGGAGCATGATGCGACAGATGGCTTCCCCGCGATCCCTCCTCACGGCATGACGCCCGTCATGCTTCGTGGTGTTGACCTCAGATCATCAGCTCCTGATAGTTGACACAGTTCATACGATGTCCGCAAAAGAAACAAAACACGGCAGAACTGGCCTGTTGAATGTGGGAAAGCGGAGATGTCGTGGCGCAAGACAAGGTCCGGGGTCTGACAGGTTGATATGTGGTGCAGACTCCCCGAGATGGGCAGTGTGGGGGGCCACCCGGTTAGAGGCTCGAGTGCGCTGCCGACGCGAATAAGAAACTTGAACTGTGCCTCACGACTCTCTGGCGAGATGGCGCTGTTGCATAGTGGGCAGAACAACGGTGTGGTGCCCGTCCAGTAGCGAACGGGAGGCGGATGGGACGGATGCTGCCTATCTCAGGCGACGAGAGCGGGCCTACTAGAGAGACAGAGAGGTCATCGCGTACTCGGTACTTCTTCCACCAAGAGAACCCCCTCGTCAGGTCGGCAAGTGAGGTAAAGTAGCTGCATGAGGTCTCCGCAAAGGTTACGCCAGTGTCGTGGGCTTCGGCTTCGCGAAGCTGGATGGAACCTGCCAAAAGAAACGAAGCGAAGCGGAAGCCGTCTGTTCGGCTGGTCTCCAAGTCCAAAGGCGTGGTGTGTGGACGGGAATGGCGTTTGGTTGGCCGCAGCCAACGGCCATCGCCAATTCCCCACGAGATCGAGGGGTCCCAAGGGTCCAGATTGGCCCCTCCTTTTGGCTCGTCATGAGCCGATAGCAACACGGACCACCAGAGCGAGAATATCCCTGCTGATGGTGCTAGGACGGGTTGGGAATAGCGTCACTCGGTGCGAGTGGAACGAGGCCCGTAAACCCTGTTCACTTCCATTGTGGCCTGCGATATCCACTCTTCGCAGTCTTGCTTGCAGGGAAAAAATGTGCGAATCTGCAGGAAAAAGAATTTTTGCGACGGAGCGGTGAGCAAGCAATCGGCGTATCGCTTCCCACCCCTGCGAGCCCGCGAGCCTGTGAGACGACGAGCACGCTGGAAGTGTTCCGCATTCCTCATTTCTCGCCTTCCCAGAAGCGGCTGCGTCCTTCGAATCATGTGGACAAAACCCAGTTTCTCGGCCGGTTCGGTAGACGTTTCTTGAGGATCTTCAGGGTTCAGGCAGCCTTGTTTTCCTGTGTGAAATCGGGGACTTGCGCGAGTAGCGCCATGTCAAACCAAGATAGTACCGAGACGTCTTGTGGTGTCGGGAACGGGGGCACGGTACACCGGCAGGGGTTCGCAACTTCTTGTCTCTGTGCTGGGTGAGAGGTTATTCGGATGTTGGATATTCTTTGCGCCGACGTCCCGACCGACGACGTCCCTGCATCCGCCAGGCCAACCATCCACCACCATCCGTAAGCCAACCACCACCCACCCAGTCCCAGGCGGCGGGTTTGATGTCCAACGTCAGCTTTAACGGGAGCCGTGGCCCCCGTAGCGGCTATATCAGGCAATTAGCAAAAGGTGCAGTAGTCTGGCGGTGGCTCGAACGGCACGTAAGCGTCAGGTGTAGAGAACACCAGCCGGCTTCCGTGGAGTTCCCAGTCCTGGTATTACTAGTGTAGTGTAGTCGTTAGCCATGGGATGGTATGGCATGGCATGGCACGGTATGGCGTTCTGGTTGGCGCATCCCGAGTCGGCGGCGGGTGGGCTTTTTCGTCACTTGCCCATGGTCCCGTCCTCGCTAGCCGCCATGCCGAACGATGAATGGGATTTCGTCTTTCCCAATGCCGGCGACCTGTCGAATCGGACGCAGAGGAGCGAGTGCTCTCCTTCGGCCAGCTATGGCCCATATCCGGCGAGATCGACGGGTGTTCGGCAGTCGCCGCTGGACGGTGAAGCATGAAGAGACGACTCACGGTCAAACGTGAATCGCACAGTTGGCCGATCTCTCTTGGCCGGCGAGTCAGCGGTCCCCGGTCGCGAGCCCCCCCAGACCTCCAGCCTCGCATGGACGGCATCTGATTGGCGTGTGCGCGCGCGCCGTTACACGGATTAAAGCCATGGATGGCCACATGCGCCGCTCTTCCCTGGCGCAGCTTGGCACGTTGTGTTTGGCGTGCGCAGGCACGCAGGTCAGGTCGCGACCTTGAGGGCCGGATGGGCAGGCGGCCTGGTTGTTCGGTCTGGCCCTTGTTTCACTGATATGGACGACGATGGAGTTGAGAAGGTCGAATGAGGGAACGTTATCTGTCGAGCGCGCACCCTCCATCCCGTCTTTTTGGTCTTTTGGGCCCGAGATGGGCTGGCTGTATCCGTAGTAGTCCTGCACCACCTGCATCTCCACCGCCTCCTGGCGACACCACCTCCTCCCGGACCAGAGACATCCCTGAGACGAGCCTCAAGTGCCTGATGATCAGCTCCTCTCGTCTCTTCTCGTGCCTGGGTCCGCGCAAAGCGGCCGCGACACCTGAGATGGGCGGACTGACTCGCCACCAGCGCGATTGCGCCTTTCCGGCTTCCTGTCCGGGGCCGTCCAACGTCAAACCAGCCGAACCGTCGTTCAGTGGCGGGCGGGAATACTAGGAGGAGGTGACGAACCGACTCACCATGCGTCCGCCGGCCAGCCAGTGGTGTGTCGCAGAAGACCTGGAAAGAGAGAGGCCCCCCTTCCAGCCGCGCTCACATGATGAATGTTCCGGTGGTCTCTCAGCAGTTCCCGGACGGGGGCATGGCGCTGAGGCTGACCCTCCCCAAGACGGACGACGGCTGCTGTCATTGGAAGCTCGAACCCGTACGGGAGGAAGAACAGAGGTCAGCGTTGCAACCACCAGGCGAGACATGGGATTTTTCGGATGCCGTTTTGCCTCGGAAGGGGAAAGCATCTTTTGGATTCTAGGCCTTTGCGAGGGCAGCGGTGGTGATGGAGGAGGAGGAGGAGGCGGTGAAGAGCATGATCGTGGCGGCGTAGGTGCTATACGAAGGAAAATGAGAAGGGAAAAAAAAGTTGATGCTGCAGAGTGCAATGTTCGTCGCGCGCATAAGGTGGCATAGCCCCCAAAGCAGGTAGGTACCATCGGGAGGTACATGCCTCTGGGAGGGAAGGAACGAACGCACCTACGGAGGGGTTCAAGGTCACCGCGGCATCGATCATCCAGATGGCTTTTAGGGTAGGCGATACTGGCGGCTGGCGGTGTCGAACACCCATACGATTGCTGCGCAGGCACCACATACTTTTAGTTGATGGTGTTGAAAGGCAGTGTAGGTATGGTTGTATGGTTGTATGGTAGGATATCCTCGCATGCTATCCACGACGTTCTTGACATGTATCCTCTACTTGCGCGAGACTCACGCACGTACCTACCTACATCTACGCGCGGGCACACACACGCACTCACGCACTCACGCACGCACGTACGCACACGCATACATCTCTGCTGCAACCACCCGTGAGATGGGCCGGCCGTGCACTCCGCCGGCTGACCGACACTATTGCGACGGACCGGGTCAGGTCTCAAGCGCGGCCGTATGATCTGCCCTTCCGGGGTGTAGAGGTTGAATGTGTGATGGTGAGGGGTGGACAGATGGGGGGGGAAGGAGGAAAGAACGGCATGCACGAAGGAAGGGCAGGGCTGTCGGGAATCTGACATGCAACTATTCGCAGATTGAGGCGAGGAGGATGGGGACCCGAGTCCACAATGATGAATGCCGAGCCCCCGGGGCGGCAACGTCCACCTTCAAAACCCCCCCGGTCGTTGCTGCAACTGTCTCGTCGTTGTTCGTCGTCGTCGACGGAGACATGCCGCCGTGCGCAATGCTGCATGATGGGAGTAAAAAAGAGCGCGGGCGAGAGCCGCCTGCATGTATGTAGGTTATAGGTCGGTAGGTATGGAGCGTTGGACGTGGGATATCTCCACGCGCGGCAGCCACTGTATGGACTGTTGGTCTTTCCACGGGGTAATACTGCGGCGTGATTGTTACGTGCCCGCGTTGCGACGCATGGCCTCGGCCAATGATGGAGGGGGGCATGACGATGATCCTCTGCAGCAGCGGCAGCAACAGTGCTGGTTTGTGTGTGGTCTGTGGTGATGCTCCGTAGAAAAAGAAGAGAAACGGGGTCTTCTTGTTGGACAAGAACCCCCTCAAGGTTCCAAAGAATGTGAAAGTCCCGAATGGGAACACCACGACCTTCAGTGTGGCAGCGGCAGGGTGGGGTGGGGGGCCCATATCCTCGACACACCAACAAGGGGGGGACACTGGACTCCTGGAGGGAGGTTTATGGAGGGTCCAGCGTGTGTCGTCGGACAGGGATCATTGATGGTCGGAGGCAGGATGACATCCCATCGCAGCGACGAGAGGCCGCTGCGGTCCCAATCAAGAGGCATCGCGGCCTCGCGACAGTGGGGGTATGACATAATTGTGCCCATTCCGCGCCGCCCTCCCCCCGGGTGATTCCCACTCTGCGCCGCCCATGGACGGCCGTCCTCCGACCTGGCGGAACGGAACCTTTCACTTGTATGGTTTGTGTGTGCGAATATGGGACGGGGGGGTGGACCACCCGTACCTAAACCTCGAACAAGAGCGTCGCTCATGTGAGCGTTCCGCGACGACGGCAATTGCAGGATGCATGCAAGGGAGTGGGTAAGGGCGACGAGATGCTACAGGTTTGTGCGCAACGCTGGTTGCAGGATGATGATGGTGGTGACGACGATGATGCTGCTGCTGCGGCTCAGGTGGAAACAAAAGTATGTACCAAGCAATATGGGAATATCCAACGGCAAGAAGAGAGCGGCGCAGTTGTCGGGTATTTCGGTAGATACACTGTAGCGCCTTCTTTCTCCATTGTTCCTGTCGACGACTCACAATGCGATGCGCAAGCCACCGCGTCGCCATTGGACGGTTGGGCGGAGCACGTGCAAAAGGAGATCGCCGGGGACGGAAACCAGCGGGACAGAGTTGCTGGGAGTAGCAACGGGGGGGCAGCAACATGTGGCATAGAGACCTAGCACCCAAGGTAATATCGCCGTGAGTTTGCGGTAAGTTCGTTGCCCAGTCTCGGCGCCGCTCGGCGGAGGGAGCGAGGAGGCGATTCGGCGGCCCGGTGGGGTGGTGGTGGAAGAGGGTTGGGTCGTCGGTCGGTCAGATATCAAGTGTGACCGAGACAAAAGAGAGGGACGGGGATTGGTAAGATGTCAGCCACGGGGTGGGAATGTAATCAAGGTGAGAGAAACATAAGCAACGCCTTGAAACGGCACACGGCGGCGGCGGCGGACTCGTCACGTCGTTCGGGAGGCCGTTCTTGGAATAGTAGCGGCCTCGGGTCCGACGACGACGGGCTGCGGAGGGAAGGACCAGTAGGTTGCATGGCATGTCAGGTAGTAGAAACGTAAAGTAAAGTATGGGCTGTGGCTATTTTGGACCGGTCGAGTCTGAGGCAAATCTGAGATAGAGTGGCATGGCGCCTGCGGTTCCAAAAAAGCCTTATGGCGTTGTAGACGTAGTTTAGCGTTGTCGGGAACTCAATTGTCAAAACAAACTCCCGTCGCCAGGAAACACTGGAACGTGTTTCCCTTCCCTATCCCCGACGTTGGCCAAGACCAAGAGAAATATTAACTTTCCCCAGGTTTCTCGAGTCGCAGAGTTCAGCCTCGTTCTAAAAGCGTTGCGGTGGCAAACCCAAGATGCAATATAAAACGTTACATGGGAAACCGGAAACGGATCAGATGTGATCTAAAGTTCGCAACGGGGGCTGAGGCAACGTTTATTTCCATTTCTGGGTGCGTCGTCGTCGCCGCCGCAGCCCTACGTGTTTTGTTTGAATTGCGGCTGGACGGCCAAACACCATCTCATATATTCAAGATCACCTCCGATGGGGCGTCAACTGTCGCGGAGAAAAAGAACAATGGACGCAGACTGATTGCCGGCGTCGCACATCCACTCAAACTTCCACGTCAATAACGACCGGGTGCAATATCATTATTGCCTGCCTACCAACCTATAGGCGTGTTGGGTTATTGCCCGGGTAGGTACCTAGGCAGGTACTTGGGTACATCGAAACCGATAATGATAAGCACCAAAAAAACCAGAGGGCATTTTATCGCGATATTCCATGGGATCAGTTCAGTTGTCATGGCTGCCCTCGTCCAAAGACGCTAAAACTGACGAGCACGGCGCGCACGGACGTGAGCAGGCCAGCCAGCCAACCAGTAGCGCGGCCTCTCTCTGGGCTCCTGGAAGGGGGAGGTGGGGCTGCGGACTGCCAAGGTGGGGTTCGGTGTGGGTGGGGTCGTCGCCAGAGACAAGAGAAAGAGTACGTACCGAAGTAGAGGTGAGAAAAAGCCCCGGGTGTGTGTGTGTTCTTCTTAGCGTGCGAGGGACATGGGATGACTTGGGTGCCGGGGCCTCGAGTGGACCGACAGGCGAAACAGGCGACGAAATTGACTCTCTCCGCCTTGGGATCCAAACATGTCCAATGTCGACGTGCTGCACGCGCTTGCAATTTTACTCGCGCCGCGACGACCCTTTGCTTTTGCAGCTGCGCAGCTGCGCTATTGATGATCCGTCGCCGGCATTACGAACAATCAGTCGATTGCTTAACATATACCTTGTAACTGTATCCGTACGGAGCACCCAAGTAGGTAAGCTAAACACCTTAGACCTAGGCGCCTATCAGTGTGTATCCGCAGCTTCTCCGCACTCCGCATGGCTGATGTCCTCAGTACCTACCTACTCGAGTAAGGACGGAGAAGAAGGCACATAGTAGTACTACGTACATTAAGTGATAAACCAACGCTTCCTCACATCCGGTCAAGTTTGCTCCTTCAGCTGCGACCAGGGACGTGGTCCGTATTGGCGCGTCTATGGCCGGAGGACCCTGAACGCCTGGCATGGCCATGGGCCGAGGACTTACAGTAATTACACACCTTTTGCCCTGCCTTGACTTGCCTTGCCTATGTTGTGCATCCAACGCCAAACGTGTAGGCCCTGCGTTGCGCACCGCACCGCACCGCACGTCAAAAGGGTACAATAATGCCGCACGTATCCGTTCGTCCATCCATCGCGTCCTGCGCGTGTGTGTTGTCGCGCAGTCGGATGACGGAGTGGGAGGAGCAACAGGGCGAAAAAAAAAAAGAAGGGCCCCAGAGGAGGGGACCAACGACAGCCCGACCATACGGTCGGGATGGCATCATGCTGCATCGCATCGGTTCGCATTGCAAACGTGGAGCCCCAGATATCAGACAACATGGCGTAATCAGGCTATTCGCGACGGGCAACAGCATTACACGGCAATGTCCTGCGCATAATGGCTCGACGATGGCTGGCCGGAATGCCTCATCAACGGCCCGTGGACCTTACCAGCCTGCTGGCCTTGGCCTCCGTGGCTCCGTGGACCCTCCTTCTCCCCCTCTCCCCGCCTCCCACTTCATCCAGCACCTTCTTTTCCGAGGAGGCTTGAAGATGGCAGTTATCGGTTCCTGGTCGACAGCCTTCGGACGACCCGCGGGTTGCTGGAGGGGGAAGTGGGCAGAGGAGAAGGCATTACGCTGGTATCCGGGGTAGCAGCACAAGCGTCGAGCAACGGGCAACCCGTCAACAAAAACAACGAGTGCCATGTGTAAACAAAAGGAAAAAAAAGGCGGCTGTGGTGGTGGTGGTGGTGGTGGTTGGACTCGCTCGGGAAATCCTTGATGCTAGCTCGCATGAACAAAATGAGGTGGAAATGCACACCAGTGACCAAGAACAGCCCGGACCCGAGGCCGACCGAGTCGGGGCAGCGAATTGGCTTTTGCTCTCTCCTGCCTCCCAATGCGCTGGATCCGGACGGGGTCGCGATGATGTGATTGTCTCGTGTGTGCGAGAGAAATGGAATGCAGCAACCATCGCATCCGGATGTTGGGAGCTTGTTATGCTTCAGAGTCTCTCGATGTCTTCTCCTTGACGGATTCCAGCGAGCGGCATGGACGAGGCGAAATGAGACCCGGGTGGCTGTAAGTCGGCGATTTGATATTGTCGGGGGTGGAGAGACACATGGAGGCGCTGCGCTCTTTTTTCTTTTCTTTTTTTTTTTCTCTTCCCGCCTTCTATCGTCGCTCCTTCCTATCGCTCTCCATGCCTCCTGCCTCGCTGATGGTCGCTTGTCGCAGGGACCTTGGTACATCATGAAGCCAAGAGCAGGGATCGCTGGTCGGTGGTACCCCTCCTCCCACCCCCCTAAAGGAGCTCCGAAATCTCGGCGACAAACGGGCGAGAGAGGCTTGAATGTACTGGCGACTTTCCCACCTCCCGAACGGCCAACCACCACCACCAACCACACGCTTGACTGGCACCACCACGGCACTGCCAGACGAACAATCGTGTGTCTTCGCAACAGTTCCATTCCTCCTGATGGCGGCGCCCGTGTCATCTGACGACCGACCGCGCGCCCGCACCGCACTCCCGGGCTGTCGTCGCCCGGCCACCGCTCGCGAGACAAATAGCGGATCAGGGCGCAAACACGATGGTGGCTGTAGTATTGATGTGTTTCTCCAACTAGTGTAGATGCCGGGTGCCACCGCGCGCGCGGAAAGATGAGGGTCGCGACAAGACACGAGAGAAAAAAAAAAAAGGAGTACTACTACCACACGATAAAGCGGTAGGGGCTCGTCGACGATCCGGCCGTGCGCCGGAGGGTTCGACGGATTGGACGCTTATGTAGCTGTCTCTCTGGGGCTCTCAATATCGATTATCTGGAATAAGATACGGGCCAAACGTGCATCTCATCTCGCGGCTCAGGGTGTTTGCGGACATGTTAAGTGGGAATTGGGAATAGGGGGTTAGAACTTAGAGAGAGGAGCCCCCCGGCGGACGGGGGCGGCTTCGGGGCGTGGAGATCGCGCGGTATCATGACCGAGTCGAGACACTGGACGAGTCGAGTCTTCCTTTGAATGCAACGGAAGCGTCGCCGCCGTCGCCGCCGCATGCCGCGTGCCGCGCTTGCGATGCGATGCACGTACGTCTCAAGGTGCAAGTCAAACAGACGTGCAGGAAAGAATGCGATGAATGGACGCATGGTCGAATGGGCAGAGAGAGAAGCGGCTGCGAGAGAAGCAGCAGCAGCAGCAGCAGCAGCAGCAGCACATGCAGACCAGACCGCCTCTGTGGGCAATTATTGGCTGAGACTTGGGCGGCATGAGACTTTTTGGGGAATGGAGGAGGAGGAGGAGAAGCAGCAGAAACAGAGACATCGTGAGTTCTGTCCTTTACCTCTTCTTCTCCTCCTCCTCCTTCTCCCCTCCTCTTTCCTGCAAGCACCGCCACTGAGCGCATCGTAACTAGCGGCAGGAACAATGGTCAAGCATTCAACCAACCAACAGAAGTCGACGAGAATGGAAAGAGAGGAAAATGAGAGAAAAAAAGATGGCAGTCGCGGTCGAATTGGAAGGCCCCATCTCGCATCTTCGCCCAGGGCAGGTAGCGAAGGTAAGATACCTACCTCAGGTATCCGTAGGTAGGTACCAGATACTTTTGAACGCCTCCAGCTACAGTGTAGCCCCACTACAACTTCCTCATGGTGAGCGACCCGCCGCACGGAGCAGGGGTGTCCCTAGCTGCTAATCGCGGTGCATCTGCATCTGCCTGTCTGTCTGTGTCTGTCTGTCTCGCTTTCTCACAGCGTCTTTCGCCCTCGACCATCTTGCCCGCTTCTCGCCGTTGCCGCTGGCGAACACTCCTCGGCGCTCCTACTGGAAGCACACAGGATATGGTCGACAACGCTAAGCGTCGGTGCTGGGGACATGCCAGCCTACGACGACGGCTACGACGACGGCTACGACGACGACGACGACGACGACGACAGGCAGTAGTGTACTGGCAGGGTCAGGGGATGCTCCAGGGCCCTGCCTCCTCTTGCCCGCTGCTGAAAAGGCTGTGGATGCGCGCTGAGGTGCTCCAGGTGGTGTCTTTTTCGCCATATCCACTGCCGCCTGGGGCCTTGTCCCACTGCCAATGCCATGGCCATGCTCATTGCCCGTACCGTAGCGCTCACTCGACAGAGCAGGTGCCCAGCAGCAGACAATACCTTGTTCTCCTTCCTTGCCTTTCTACACTAGGTACCTTGCAATAGCACGACATGCCCATGTCCAATACCCGTACCCATATCCGTACCCCCATCCATATCCAAGATGCCCAGCGTTCAGGAGAACATGGGTGTCTGGCGCAGGGTCACCCGTCAGGGAAGGCTGGCTGCTCGTCTCTTTTTTGTGCTGCAGGGTGTGGATACCGCGCAAAAAAGATGTGGGTGGGTGGTGGTGATGGGATTCGGATGTGAATTTGGGCGGTGGGTGGTGGTGGCCTGGCCTGGCACTGGCACTGGCGCTGGTGCTGGCTGGCGTTGGCACCATCCACCACTACCAGACTGCATGGAAGGTAATGGGTACTGTCCATAGGTACAGTAGGTACTCCGGTACCTCGTCTCTCGTCCCAGTCCCCAGTCCTCGTCCCCCTCCATGTCCCCCCTACAGGCTACAGGCTACTAGGTTCCTTCCCCCCCAATCCATGGACGAGCTGTGCTTGGGACTGGGTGCGTGGGTAGAGCGGTACTGCGTACTGGGTAGGTACTACTGACTCCCTCCTTCCCACCCCCCGTACCGCACTTTACTGCGCACCTCCTCTCTCTTTTCGCTCAACGCTAGTCTGCTGGGACTGGGAGGCAGGTTGGCGACCATTTGTTATTATTAAACCCGGACCCCGTCCGACCACCCCCCTCGATCTAAGAAAGACCCTTTTCCTCACACTCCTTTCTCTGTGTCGTGCAGAGTCGTCGAGAGGAGTTGGAAATAGCCTCCTCGGCCCTCGAAATCCCTCCCTCACCACCGAACGAAAAAAACACCCTATCCTCTCTCCTCTTACCGAGCCTCGTATCGCAACCGCCTCGCCTTGTACGTCCTTCGCTGCGACGACACGAACTGTTCGATTCCCCCTTTTCCGGCACCGACCCAGGGGATCCAACACGCGCGAGATAAGAGGACCACTGTTCATCGGTGAAGCTTCTCTTTCTCTCTCTCTCCGCCAACGCCTCAGAAAATAGGTGAGTTCTCTTTCTTAGGCTGGTCTGTCTGTTTTTTGCCGCTGCTGCGTCGCTTGCTTTACGTTCGGGAAAAGGAGAACAGGAGACACAGAAACCAAGAACCAGGCTCTTATCACGACGCTCGTTGTCTTTCTTGCCTTTTTTGCCCAGCATTTTGCCTCGCTCCTCGTGACTCCTCACCACCACCCCCTCGCCCGGCCTCGCCTCATCGCCTCGTTTTTCGGGGAGGACGAGGGAAAAAGCTCGTCCTCAAAACTCGCTGCTCCTGTCTTGTCTGCAAATCCGCCTGTCGTGTTTGCCTGCTTGTATCGTCATCTATCACTCCTCCCCAGCATCGGCCGCCCCGTGTTTTCTCACCTCGACACACTTCACGCATTCCCCTCGCCGTTCTTCGGCTCCTTGTCCTCCCCCTCAGAATTCCTGCCCTCGTGAGACAAGACGGGCCCTGCATCATCTGCAACGGGATACATCACTCGTGGCCCTCTCACAAGTCTGTCCTGCCACCTCGACTGTGCTGCCCGGCGAAGTCGCGACGGCCAACGGCGCTCCCCTCGAGCAGCGCTCTCCTCGCCCTCGATTGCCCGACTGCCAACCCGCGTTTGACGCTCAGCCACGCAGCCTTGGCCGTACTAATCTTCGTTGCACTAGGCTGCGGTAGAACCGGTCACGACAGACGTCCGTCGTCCGACCCAGCACCCGAATCTGGTACCAGAGTCGAAAGACATCTGCCTCGAGCCACCACCATATTAGGCGCCGATATTCGCCGTTCCCTCCTTTCCCCGAACCCAGATACTCTATACCCTGTACTCCGTCTGCCCCCGATGCGTCCTTGATCATGGATTCCGAAGACGGGGAGTTGTTCATAAAGGTACGTCTTTACATGTGCTTTCTTCTGTCTGGCTGCGCTGCCCGGCCATCTATGCTCTTTTGCTCACCATCTCTGCAGCAACTGGCCAGCTTCGTGCGGACGCACGAGAAAGCTCTCGCCAACGCCTTGCAATTTCGACGACAGACGTCTCGCATTGGCGCCTCCCAGAGCGTTAGCTCGCTGCCCACGCCGCAGTCTCCGGTCGTTCCCGAGCGGCCTTCGACTTCGGCCTCTACCTCGAGCGGTCTCGCGTCGGCTCTATCTCTCGGCTCTCTGAGCTTCACTTCGCACAGCGTCAAGTCGGCGAAGCTGGCCCTGACTCCTCACCACCTTTTCTACCTCCTCTCGAGATTCGAAGAACTCGCCATTCCCGTTGGCCCCATGAAAATTCGCCTCGAGAACCTACACGATAGCTCCACCTCCGCCAACTATGTGTCTTTCCTTAGCAATACCCAGCGATCGAGAAGCCGAGGCTCCGACGTTGGTTCTATACACTCCGTATCTAGCGTCCGCAGCGTCATGTCGGGCATGTCGGCTCTCTGGGCGAGCTTCGGCATCGGGGCTAGCATTTCGGCCGCCAGGACCGAGCGACAGAAGGCTGCCATCCAGGCCGATCTGAAATACCTGTACTCGGCCTTCACCAAGATCCCGTGCTTGCGTCTCGCCCCGGACTGGCGTGCTCGTCTGATCCGCGGTTACGAGGAGTTTCCCTTCGACTCTGCCGTCCCCTTGTACGTCTTCAAGAACGTGCAGGCTTTGGAGGTCAACAGCATCGATTTCAGGCAGTTTTTCGGCTGGGACAAGCTGGCCGAGCAGCTGAGATCTCTTACTCTCAAGCGTGCCGGCGTCGAGGATCCCGCCGACATTCTCATTGATATCGTGCTTGACGACATGGACAAGCGGCGCAGGAGATCTGCGAAGCAGCAGTCGTCGCCCACAACACCTTGGCCCGCTAGCTCGAGCCCCCGTCGCAGCCCGCATCTTCCCCACGCCGAGCTTCATAAGGCGACCTCGGCACCTGGCTCTCCGGAACCGCGCAGCTCGATCGGTGACCTTGGAATCGGTTCACTGGGTTTGCACGACCACGCTATCGACGAGGCTCTTGGCGAAGGCAGAAGACCCTCCGTTGCTCGTGCCGACACTTTCGAGGCCATGTCGCCGCCGAAGGGCAGGCCACGCAGCAACTCGCCTACTCGCCCCGTCAGCTCTCGCAATCCTTCCCACATGAGAGGTGGTCACAAGGTCCGCCGCTCCGGCTCTGGCAGCTCGCATTCGAGTTTGTCGGACTCATGGCACCACAGCCGCACCGGCAGTTCTTCGAACTTGCTCAACATGGGCGCTCTGCCGTCGTCCAAGTGGCGCTTCCTCAAGCATCTCAGCCTCGCGGACAACTCCATGACCTCTATCCCTGCTGCCAGTCTGGCACCGCTCGCAAACACCCTGCACTCGCTGGACTTGTCGTCGAATCTGTTCACTCAGATCCCCGACAGTCTGGCCACCCTTACCGCCCTGCGTGCACTTAACCTCTCACACTGCATGATTGATGGGCTCCACTCCTTGACACGCAATCCTCTCCCCGCCATCACCGCCCTCAACCTCCGAGCCAACCGGCTGCAATCTATTGCCGGCGTCGAGAAGTTGTTCCCCCTGGAGCGCTTGGATCTCAGAGACAACCGCTTGTCGGACCCTCTGGAGCTTGCCAGACTGACTGGCATCCCCGACATTCGGGAGATCTGGGTCGAGGGCAACCCCTTCACCCGGACGCACAAGGACTACCGCATCACCATCTTCAACCTTTTCCGCAAGACCCCGGGCTACACGGAAGACATCATCATTGACAACTCCGGTCCTACCTACTCGGAAAGAAGATACCTGGTCGAGCGCACGCCGGTGCCCGCCGCTGTGCCGGTTGTCAAGCCCGCTCCCGCCGACATCCCCGCCGTCGACGTCAGCAAGCCCGCCATCATCTATGACCTCCCCAAGGAGCCGACCGTCCTGCGCAAGGAGCGGCCCGTCCCCAAGGCTGTCACGAGCGAAGTCAATACAAGCTCAACCCGTCGCCGCAAGACGCCGAAGAGGCGTATAGTGGATCTGTCCACCGCGGACTCCTCCGTGACCTTGACGCCTGGTGTCGCACCGCCGTCGACGGACGTCAAGGTGCTTGCTGCAGATGCCACTGCCACCGCGGCCGGCTCTGACAGCAACTACCGGATATCGCTGGCTCCCGAGGTCCCTCCGCTGCCTTCTGCGGTGCTCTCCGACGGCCGAAAAGCCACCTCGCAGCCGGAGATTCCTCGCATCGACACCGGCGTGGTTCCGGAGCTACCCCCCATCTACACGACCCGCGACTCTCCGTCCGACTCTCAGGACTGGGACGTCAGCGGAGAGATGTATCGCCGCAAGATCGAGGCATTGCGGGACAAGGTTGGAAACGGCTACCTCAGTGTGCTCAGTGAGGAGGGCTGGGATCCCTCTCGGCCGCCGACGTACAGTGTGCCCGATTTCAGCCCAGCCTCGACTGTTCGGCCCAGTCCCACGACACCCCGTACAACCACCGCTGTCAACCATCACCCTCCGGCCATTCACAGTGGCCGCACCCTTGGTTAAACCATACAAAAAAAGTGCCCCCTTTTACACATGATACCCTTCATGATACCCCACCCCCCTCTTGAGGTTCAATTCTACGTTGGGCTGCATTCTCGAATTCTCGTTCTACAGCATTGCATTCCGCATTGCCACGAGCATGGACATTCAGTTCACGTCCACCCGTTGTGTTATCCGTCATATTTCCGTCTCTTCAAGCATGTTAGAGCATAGCGTACAAGGCGTTCCGGATTCGTTTGCCTTTTTTGGCGGCTAGTCGTGCAGTTTTCCGCATATCTTCTTCTTACACAGATTGCACCGCCTGAGGTGGTAGAAGGCCACAGTAGATCTTGTCGCTTCCCGTCTGTTTGGTTTCTCGGCGCGATCTCCAAGAAGAGGTCTCTGTCCTGGGCTCATAGGGATGGGTGGATGAAAAAAGCGAGTGATATTGGCGTGCAGGCTTCCCTCTTAAGATTCTCGTACTTTACTTACTTCTTTGCGGACACGGATACGGCGTTGTCGGGTTCGTATCTGCGGGTTTGGTCATTTTCTCTCTTGGTATCATGGGGCACGAAAAATTTCCCGCATGAAAGAAGTTGCGTTGCATTGTGTGCTTTGGTATGGTAGATGAATACTTGTCGTGGAGACAAGCTGGCGGGCGGCTCCTTAATACATGAAGAAATGCTTCTCTCGTTTAAAATCGTTGTCTGATGCCACTGAGTGATGTCAATACGTCTATATCATGGGCTTGTATGCCCTCAGGCTGGAGGATGTCTCCCGTAGTCTATCTCGTGTGCCTATACTATACCCACTCCCGACTGGTCGTCTCGGGAGCGTAGATCGTACCGGACCGCATGGTGTAAGTCGACTTGTCTCACAAACCAGATGTTTACAGGACTTCGCGAGGCCATGTCACGCTCGCTGCATAGGTACGAGGTGGACGGGCTGAGTTGTCAGCACGTTTACGTAGAATAGCAGGCTGTGGTCCGGCCCCCTCGGGGGGGAGAAAAAAACGCAGTGAAGGGGGATTTGTGTTTGCTTTTTCTGTCAACCCACTGGGCACTGCGCCCTTGGCGTCTCTTGGTCGACCAACGGCGGCTGACGGTGGGCCGTGTCTGCTGCCCTATCTCGCACGTTTTCCACCCTCTCTCTGGAGGATCTTGCGCCGTGGGGGATCGACGCAGTGCGTTGGTTGTGGTGTGTGGGAGCAGGCTGGATGAAAGTGCAAAATGTATAGGTGCTTTTTCGTTGGTTGATTGTGTATGTATGTGTCGGTCCCCCGGGTGCATGGGCTTCGGAACGGCAAATGGGTAGAGGAGCGCCGAGGCTGGCTACTAGTTTCTCGACATGCTCGCGGGTAGGGGGGATCTTGTTGAACGTATGAGAGGTTAGTGAGTATGGACTTTCTTGTCTGCGACCGTGACGTCTCTGGTCGTGTGGGGTGGGCTGTGCAGGAGAGTTGGAGGGATGCTTCGGATCCGGCAATAGGTCGTGTGCAGAGTCATCTGGAGGTGTGCCGTCCTTGTGACGGCCACAAACTACTCAGTACGCGGCGGTGTTATCCGCGTCCATATTTGTTATGTCGAGTCTGTTGGTCGACCAGACGGTTAGGACAGAGATGGCAGCAACTCAACCACGTACATACACGAACCAGCTCTTGAGACTGCCTCACTTTGCCGTGTAGGTCACATTGACCGTGTTTCTTGGACCTGAATCTAGATGGGGGCTATACTCCAAGAGCCTGCTAAGGAGTGTGTAGTCGGTGAACATCAGGTTTTGGCGAATATGCTGGTCTTCAAAGGCACGAGTTCCGCCAGGGCTAGCGTGGTAAATGTGACCATGTCCCGCAGTCAAGATGTGATTTTATTTGAGATATGGCAGTGTAAAGTCCGGGGCGGCCATTATTCGCGAAATCGCCATGCTATCGGTGACGGAGCGAACGGTCGACGGTTCATTAGATACCGGTCGTGCTTTGGTGCCAGGAGTGACTGAGCCTTCACGTCCGCCTGGTACGGTTACTCTAGTGGTCAAGCATGGTTGGACGATGGCCCCTTATACCTGGACGTGGATATAACCTATGGTGACTGAGGCAGCTTAGACGCTTTGTGAAGTCTAGCGGATGATGCGGCCAAAACCTAGATTGTCTATGGTCACTCCAGGTCCCGGTGTGGTTTCATCCAGCTGCGTATGAGTTCTGGCGAGGATTTCAGTTTTTGCCTCTTCCATCTCGACATTCGCCTACGTAACAGTGGGAAGTGGATTTATGGAGGAGACTGTGTTGAAACGCTAAGGAGGACCGAGAAGGCCACCAGAACTTCATGTCCCGATAATCTCTTGACGTTTTCGCCAATGAAACCGCTTCGGTCATTTGAAATTGGAGCCTGGCGTCATTTTCATCCTACATGGGTAACTATGGTAATCGTAGAGTACCTACACGTCCCCTTCTTGTATTGCTCATCATCTACGCCCATTCGACATTGAGCCAGCTCGAGGCTTCCCCGAGACTGGGGCGTACAAGTCCGTGATGAGGCGGCGCTTTTTAATGTCTAATGGGACTGTACGTCTATCCATTTATTCGCCTGAACCTGTGTGAAGCCCCGTTTGGTTGGCTTCATCATCGGACCTATGAACGGCAAGCAATCATAGTTCTCGGGGTAGCTCCAGTCTCCATCAAAGTGTTGGCTTGAAAAAGACTGGCAACTGCAGACTGCAATCCATTCCATTGTGATGTCCCAGAAATTCCCGAAGGTGGCCCGCTGCGACTTGAGTCTTCCACCGACCAAAACTGGTCATGACTGATTGATACGGCCCTTGGGGTTCTCATCCCTAGAGTCCTCCAAGCCGAGTAGGCCGGGATTGACTTTACGAGCATACCCAGGCATCTGCCAACCAACACCCACGGCCCCATGAAAGCCACTTGGGGCAAATTGTTCCCCTTGTAAAACCGGCAACCGGTGCTGCACGGATTGCTTCGCACGGCTAGTATGAGGCCCTTGGAAAAGGAGAAAGGTCAAGCCAGGGCTCTGTCAACTGCGTTCCGTAGTCCCCCAGACCGGCTGTCTTCGAGGGAAGAAATATTCCTTCGGCACCGGGACGTTGTTATAACGCTCCAATGTACTGTATGCTAAGAACGAGGCGGATTTCAGACGGTTTCGGCGACGTATCCCCACCACAGTACGATCCGGAGAACTGTGGCAGAGTTTATCCGACGACGAACGAGGAGATGGAGCTCTGGCGCAGTGTGACCTCGCCCGGCCATAGGTTGGCCGAGCGGAGCTGGCTGGAGGGTAGAGGCCTCGGCGTGTCAAGTTGCTCGTTGGACCAGTCTGGCGCTGCTCAGAGGATAGAAATCTGACGATTGTGGCACGGCTCTGAGCGTGGCAAAGTGTATCGGCCCCCTTCAACAGAATCTCTATCCACTGCAATCGGCGGTCGACATGATGTGCAGTGATGGCAGTGTCGAAACCTGCTCACCGAGAACAGGGGCACCCGATCCTTGGAGAGACCGATGACGATGGTAGTACCGAATGTAGTTTCAACCCAATCAGAACACCATCAGCTTGTGAAGCGATAGATGGGCAGGTTTATTGCCGCGATGGCGGAAAGAGGGAGGGTTATGTTATTGCTATGGAGTGGTATAATCGTCACCAGGGAGCTGGACAGGCCCGGCGATAAAATCATGCCAATGGTCGTTATCTCTTTCGTCGGGTCATGTTCAGGGTCAAACATGCACGGGGATCCTCGAGGCACCTCGGCCTGGGGTGGGAGATTTGACCTGTCCTCAAACTGGGCCCCTGATTCTGCTCACTTCACTTCACTCGCCTAGAGCAGGCCAGCTCACTGCATAAAAACCTCATACTTTCCAATAGCACATCTTTAGCTGAGTACCTGCCCGCCCTGCCACGTAACAGTCCACAAGTTTACTAGCCTGACTTGACATACGACACTACTATTAGTCGCACAGAAGAATACTACAGACAAGCTCTTTGATGACTGATTATGTGCTGAAACTGAAAAAAAAGCGGCCTCGGGGTTCACAGTAATCCGCATGGAGGTTGAGCAGGTCTTGAAGCTTAATGACACAAGCGAGTCAGGGAAATGACAGATTCTTGGCACCCAATGTGACCAAGGAACCGGCGCCAGCGTGGAATTCGCTCTTGTCCCTGGCTCACACTTCGGTCCGTAGTCAATAACTCTTTCTCTGTTACCTTAATGAGCAGCCAGACCAACTGATCATTCGTTTTGATTTCGCACACGCGAGTTGGAGCAGAAGAATGATTGCCTATACTGATTGCATTAAATTCTGTTGGGTGCGAAAGAAAAAAACAGAGAATTGATACCAAGCCGCGTAAATGAGAAGTCGTCGGAGGTATGGACTGTATGGTGCGATCAAAGCAGCTTTTGGTGGCCCTCGAAAGACGCACAAAGTGCGTGGAAATGCTTAAAGGTTACTGCGACACAGCTTGTATCATAGAGGTTTTCGAAGGGGGCCTAGGACGACATTGAGTGTTCATGAAAAGACACTGGTTGGACGATCGAGGATTCTTATCGACGGGTTGATGTTGCTCTAGTTGGTAGAAAACTGTTGCGCTGGTGATTTTGAATTGAGAGGGTGAATTGGCGGATCTTTATGTGGTAATACCCGGTTGGCGAATTCAACGGCATCTGCCTGCCCTTTGGGTATGACACAACAGGAGCATCGGGCTCCCGGGTCGAATCGGTGCCTGGACTTCCCCTACGATTTGGCGACCGAAGGGGCACTTCCACAGAGACTGTTGGTTAGGTTCATCTGATGAGCTGAATGATCAAGATGATGGCGACTGACTCTTCAGTGCGTCGATTTGGACTGCGAAGAAGAAGAGGGCGAATCCCCGGTCTTCTTGACGAAAGAAGTTGTGTTTCGTCGCCGAGAGCCAAAGTGGAAGATGGAAGAGTCGAGAGAACCGAAAGCGGCCATCCGATGATGTATTGGGGGTCCACAGACACAAACACTGGCGGAGGATTTCCCCACCAGTACCCCGGCCGAATCAAGTCGCAGAATATCGTGTGATCTCGGTGAGAAGCTGGTTGCAGGACTGAGAAATATGTCCGACCTATCGATAGCCAGGAAGAGAGGTGTGTTGTCCAGAAGAATAAAACAAAGGCAACGGCGGTGCCGAGACTCCGACGGCGATGAAGTGGCTTTTAAATGTGATCATCTGGGTGGCCCCGAGAAGAGGGCGCGAAACTTTTTGGTGGAAAATTTTCGTCTTCAACTGGGTCGCTTGCGGTGGTAAATTAGGAGGAAAATGGGCTTCTCGGCTAGGGGGATGGAACTGCTTCGCTGGGGAACATCATGTTTCGAGGTTGAGTGAGGTGCGATGGTTAATTCGTGAGCCAGAATAAAAAGCGACTAACGAATAAGCTCACTAACGGCAAGGGAATACCCGGACCGTCAGTTTCATGCCAACGCCAGAGAATACCTCAGGTTGGGTAAGCCGGTGGTGCTGTTCGCGCTGTTGATTTGCGGATCGGGGTTCGCGGTGTGGTGGGCTTATCACCCGGGAGGAGGGGCACGATGATGGAAGCGGGTTCGGCCCACAATGCTGTCAAATGCTGTCAACGGCGAAAAGAAAGAGATGGACACCGTGTATTGAACGAATGGCAAAGTAGCGGTGTAGGTTGCGAAGCAGAATGTCGGGCGATGGCCGAGGTCAGTGTTGGCAGTCGGCTCAACGAAGACCGGGCAAGACATTGTAAAGGCAGGGCCGTCGAGAAGGCGTGTAAGTCCTAGTTTGGCAAAAGTCAATTCAGCCAGCAATTCGACCAGAAGGTCCCGATCTGACATTGGTCCCTGAATAACGGTTTGTGTCAAACAGGGTGGCCATGTGGTGGTGGGTTGGTGGTAACCAAGTTAGTAGCCGATCGAGGAGGGGCGGCAAGGCACATTGGCGGCCGCTTGGCCGCCTCGGGAAGAGACCCGGAATTGTGGAGATGGATCCGGGGTAAAGTTGCGGTGACATCAATCGCGGTCGCAAGTCTCGAAGACCGGAGAATGAAGGCGTCCGTCGTGGGGAGTGTGTTCTGCGCTGGCATGCGACAGACATCTGATTGGACCAGGCAGAAAGCGGCCGAGCAACGCGAAGGAAGCCTGGATCTCGACGTGATTGATATGCGACGGCCCAGTCTCAGCCACGACTGGCTTGAAAGAGCAATCGAATCTTTCTTTTTCCGGGGCATGTTTCGCGAAGTTCTGTCAACTTCAATCGATCGTGTAGGTAAATAAATTGTCGGCGAACTGACTCGCTTCGCTCGGAATGGGTGTCATGTCATGCAGAAAGGCATCGTGGAGTTCACGGCCGATTCTGATTGCATGCCATGGAAACGTCAAGGACCGGTAAACAAAACGTCCATCGAGCGTCGCACTGACAGTTGACAGTAGTATCTTGGCGGAGTCAAATGTAAGCCGAGAGATTCAAGGCGCGATTGATGGGATGGACCTTGGTGCCAATTGTCGAGAGACTTTCAGATTTTGGATCTGGAAGGACCAGTGTGGCTGCACTACATCTGGTGACCAGGGGTGGTAACTGCTGTGGCCCGCCTGTTCGATCTGATAAAAGAGGGCCACGGAGGCCAATCAGAACGGTCCAGTCTAGGAAGGCGCTAGTGTGGAGGTGGATGCGGGTGCGGCTTCCCCCCAAGTTTGAAGGGAACCGCCCACTCAGCTGCCCCTGTACTGATACCCGCGGATGACTAATAGCGCGTGCTCCCTTGCGGCTAACAATGGCAGTCGGGTCCGTGCGTTTCAACTTCACGCGTTCTCTGTTTTTCGCACGAGTAACTTCTGAGCCGCCAGTTCGACGTCACCCCCTCTCCTGATGATCTTTTCAACTCAGAACAAGCTCAGCATCGACGTCGAAAACGCACTGTAATCTTGTTGCGTGCCGGAGATTCGTGCGCGGAACCGTTTCGCCAATGCCCCGCTCCTTCCTCCTGCCGCACCATCACTCCGCGCGCCACCACCTCCTGACGCGGTGATTCACGACACTTTCCTTCCCGAGCCATCAAAAGACCGTCAGAACCTGGCAATATAATCGCAAAAGATGGCGCCAAAACCTTCTACACCGCGCCGCCCGCCTACCGGTCGGAAAAGAGGACGTCCTCCCGGCACGACCAACGCTGCCCGTTTCGCGCGCGAGCGAGGCGATTCCCCCGCAGCTGCTTCGTCAAGCCGATCCACGCGCGACCTCACCACACCAGTCCCCCATACTGAGCCACCGCCAAAGAGACGGAAATATATACCTGGGGGTGCTGGCGGTGGTGGCCGCTTTATCGATGATGATGGAACCGAGACCCCCATCGCAGCCGTGCGACGACCGCCAAGGGAGCCGCGCACCGTGTCGTCCCTGGTACCAAGACGGGAAAGAAGCGCGAGGATACGGACTGCTGCGGACCGTGATGACGTCGAATTCAGTTCGGCTGCTGCCGTTGCGGCAGCGGTCGCCGAGAACGAGGGATATAAGCCCAGAGAAGAGCGAGGCTGGGAGGAGTTCCACCCTAGACTCGACATCGACGCCACGTTTATGATATTTCGATCAGAAGAAGTCGACGGACTGCCTCTTCCAGCCTCAAAATCGCCTCCTGGAACACCGGCCGCGGCTCGACCCTCTACGCCGATGAATGGGTCCCACACGCCCCTGAAGGAGATGAATCCGGCTTCCACGGGCAACACCCCAGCTCCCCAGACAACCTCCTACTTTGCCCTTTCCAACGTGGGCGACACACCGCAGAAGCGAAGGATCACGAGGCCAACTCGCGAGTCCGTTTCGTTCCTCAGCCGGGACCTGGCTCTCGCGTCAACTCCAAAGGTGCCTCAAGTGCTGCCGATACGAAACCAGACCCCCAAAGAGCGACTTGACCTGAAGGCACCTTCGTACCGCAGGTCCGATCAGGTGGAACAGTTCGAGAGCAAGAGCTTCGGCCAAGCGCGATACGTCGACAAATCCATGATGAACGTAGGATATCAAGAGACGGACCGATTCATCAGACCTGACGAACGCCTGATCAAGGCGAGCGAGGCCAACTTGGAAGATGATCTGGAGCAGTCTTCCGTCAAGCCCGACGGTGACGTGGTTCCGAACTCTGGCAACAGCGTCGGCCGGGTTGAGTATGATATGGACGAGCAGGATGACCAGTGGCTCGAGGTGTACAACAGGGAGCATCGCAAGGCTCACGATCTGGAGATCGTAACACGCGAGGTGTTTGAGATTGCAATCACCAAGATTGAGAAGGAATGGCATGCTCTTGAGAAGCGGATACCAAAACCCAACCCCAAACCGCCGCAGACTCATCGTCCACGTTCAAGCTCAGCCGCGGCAGTTAACGGCGAGCCGCAGGTTGGCGAGGAGCAAGACAGCAAGTGCGCTATCTGCGACGACGGCGACTGCGAGAACACAAACGCTATTGTCTTCTGCGACGGCTGCGATTTGGCGGTTCACCAGGAATGTTACGGAGTCCCCTTTATCCCAGAAGGACAGTGGCTATGTCGAAAGTGCCAGCTTATCGGGCGAGGCATTCCGGTTAGTACCTTCGACCCCTCCTCGATCGTGACATTTACTCACATAGCGCAGACCTGTATTTTCTGTCCCAACACGGACGGGGCCTTCAAGCAAACCAACTCTTCCAAATGGGCACACTTACTGTGCGCCATGTGGATTCCCGAAGTGTCCCTGGGTAATGCCACCTTCATGGAGCCTGTCATGGATGTCGAGAAGGTGCCCAAGACACGCTGGAAGCTGAGTTGCTATATCTGCAACCAGAAGATGGGCGCCTGCATACAGTGCAGCAATAAGTCCTGCTACCAAGCTTTCCACGTCACGTGCGCGAGGCGGTCGCGGCTGTTTCTTAAGATGAAAAACAACCATGGAGCCCTTGCCGTTCTTGATAACAGCATGATACTCAAGGCCTTCTGCGACAAGCATTGCCCGCCAGACTATGCCAAGGACAACGGTGTTGCCCAGGCAGCGAGGGCGGCCAGAAAGTTCTACAAGCGAGCCATGAAGGGTCGCATATGGGCGGACAGCCAGGCAACAGCTCACACGTTGGCAGCTAATCACCGCCACGCGCTCACAGAGCACCCGCCAGACGAAAGCCAGATGACAGGGGCAAAGTTCGCGTCTTACGTCGGGGGTGGAGACAAGAAGAAGGGGCAACCTGCGAAGCAGGTCTGGAAACTGCCGTCGGGCGCTCCGATTATCCCTCAAGCTGTCTTCGATATCGTCGAGCAGGCACTATCTCGTTTTCCATTCCGTAAGCGCAAGGATTTCGTCAGCGAAGCGTGTCGCTACTGGACGTTGAAGCGCGAAGCACGTCGCGGCGCCGCTCTTCTGAAACGTCTCCAGCTGCAGATGGAGACGTTCTCATCCATGGAGCTCACGAGACGGAACTTTGCTCAGATGGGTCCGTCAGGCAAGACTCGTCTTACTCGCCGCATCGAGTTTGCCGAGATGCTGCTCAAGGACCTCTTGGAGCTCAAGCTCCTTTCCGAAAGTATCGTTGAGAGGGAGCAAGACAAGCTTGAATTGGCAGAGCTCGAGCAAGAGTTTGTGGATACATGCTACTTCCCGATCACCAAGCTGCTCGTGCCAGTGGTGGAGAAGGCCATATTGTCAGTCAGACCCAACAACGCTTCAGGGACATTGCTAACCAATGAATTCAGCCTTGACAAGAACATCTTTAATGAAGGTCTCTTGCAACTCCAGGAGAAGCTTGAGCGCCGCTTCTATACCAACACGCTGGTTTTCACCCACGACCTGTGCGAGGTAATCAACGTCGGCATTAACACCGAGCCGCAGCTCCTCGAGGACGCTGCGCCTCTGTCGCCTGTCAAACAAAATTTCCATGATCCGAGGCAAAGGAAAGCGCTTGGAAAACGAATACTCAAGTTCGTACAGCCGCAGCTTGAAAACGCGCTAAGGACGGAAGCCGAAATCACGCATAAGCCCATAGATACCCTCCTCAAAGAACTGGAGGGCATGCTCGAAGCCAGTATCGAGTATCGTCAGCCGTCGATCGTTGTGTCTCGCATAGAAGAGAGCACAGAACCCAGCCAGGACACGATCATGGTGGATGCGAATGAGCAGATCACAGTGGCAAACGACGAGCCAGAGCCACAGAACGAGAAGCTCAAGGAGGAGGAAGACGTGACAGCTCCTCCAGAAGATGATGAGATGGACGTTGATGCTGAAGGCGAAGACGATGACGAGGGCAACATTGAAGTCAACACTTCGACGCTGGAGAAGCCGAGCGACGTTCACTCATCAAGCTCTTCTATCGCAGGGCACGAGGGTAATGGCAAAGCAGCGGACAAGTCCGACTCTGGAGTACCGGCTTCTAAGCCACCCTCGGACACGCCGCCAGAAACCAACGGCTACGTTTCCGTCAACCGGCCCTCGCAGCCCGCGCCCCCGACACCCCCTCAATCTAATGGCAGTTTGGGCAACGAGTCGATTGACCCGCTGTCCGAAGGCGGTATTCCATGGTACTTTGAGGATTTCAAGCCCAAGGGCACCACCGTTGTTGAGGAGCAGTGGACCGGTCGCGAGGCTCTCCGCAGCCTCAGCGAAGACCTGACAGATATGGACGACCAAGAGCTCGAGGGCCTCGCCTTCGACGTTGAGGACAGTACCATAACGGCATCACCGACTGTCAGCGGCGAGATCACGGCCGACACGATAGTCAGCAAAGCCAAGTCCGGCAGCGGCAGCGGCAGCAAGGTGCGCAAGCGCACGAGTGCCAGGTCGTCGGCCAGAAGAAGATGAGCTCTGGCTGGCTTCAGATTCCACACCCTCTTCCCCCCGGCATGAACGGGAGCGACTGTATGCTTGTAACGAATTCTTGTTTGTTTTTCTCGTCTTACGACATTGTATTTTTATCATGGGGTCGAAACCTTACCTCGACTTCTTTTGCTCCTTCGGACCCTCCCGTCACGATCCGACCCTCCAGGGACTTAGCCCCCAAAGCCCCTGCCCCTGTTATTGTCTTCACCCGTATCCTTTAACTCCCGGCGCGCCCTATTATAGCGATTCCCCCACTACGTTTCAACCGCGCTTCTTCTTTTCTTCCTTGACACAGGGGTCACCGAGGCGTTTTAGAGAGATGGATGGGATGTGAGGAAACATCGCTGGTTCTCTTGCCTATTACTTCGTTTTGCAGAGAGTGTGCGTCTGGGGCAGAGACGGATCACACCTCGGAAAAAACCACGCACACAACCGACACCCCTCTCCCTCTCCACACTTATGGCGTTTGGCATGAGTGAGAGGACGGTTATTACTCCTTTTTATTATTAGTCCTCCTTCTCATTAGGCCTGAGAGCCCGAGACGGAAAGAAGTCGTCTGCTGTTGGGTTATGTGTTGCTGCTTTTCCTTTTCCCGATCTTGGTTTGCTGGTGGGAGGGGGAGGGGGATGACATATGGAGAGGGCAGGAACTTGGAGCCAGAAAGCAAAGAAAATAAAACCAAAAAAGGCCTACCCCCTCAACCTCCCCCGAACATGTTTTCTACGGACAGAAAGTGGTGGAGGTGGTCTTTTTTTTCGTATGAGATAATGCAAAGAAAGGATTGGTTCGGATTGGCGTACGCGCGACGAAAACACTATTAGCTGTGAATGTGAAAAAAGCGAAAGAAAGTTTCCCTCGACGCGCCACGATTCACGTCCCGGGTACAGTTCCTCTTTACACGGGTGTCACTCCACGGCACACGCTCGGTGGGCCGAGCGAGCAGTCTTCAGCGGCGGACCTGCAGCGAGCGGCTCAATCGCCACGGAGGCTTTGGAAGGACTCGACAAAATCCCGACGACGCAGGAACGACTTCGAAGAGTCGCAGGAATTAATACCCTCTGCCAGGTCATCCTCCCGCCGCTTGGCGGTGAGTTGACTCGTTCCGAGGCTACGGACGACAAGCAGGCGGCGAATCAGGGAAGCGGGTCGTTGTAAAGTCAATTGGGGCACTCACTCCATCAGCTGAGTGGGCATGGCACGCAATGAGACAAGGCTTTGTGGAGGGTACGTCTGCCTAGCCAAACGTCGATATGGAGGGGGGATGGAGAGGTAGAGGGGGGCAACACTAGGGATGCGTTGCCACGTCGCTCGAATGCTGTATGTGTCTGGACGTGGGGTGGAGGGGGGAGCAGAGGATTAATGAGAAGCAGACCGGTGACGTTGAAGCAAGCATGCCCTCAAGTGCCTGAGCCTACATACGCCTGTTAACCAGCTACCTTCTCTACCTAGTACATCAGCAATCAATGTGCAGCACAGGTTTGGACAGATGTCAAGTGTAGCATGGGACGTCGCGGGGCAGTCATGTGACGTGTTCCTTGAAAAAGACTGGACTGGCATTCGCTGGAGAATGGGCATTGAGAATGTGAATGCCTGCTTTGCCTGCCTGCTTGCCATGCTGACCGACCCTCATTGGGCAGGCCGGGAGCGACGCACACCGAAGGACGGCCGGGTCCTGTGGAGTCTGCCGGGGGAGGGGAGGCGGAGAATCAGACTCCACGACCGCCCGATCTCCAGGCCAGATTTGACGCCAATTGGACCGCTGGATGCCTGAGGAACGGGACTGGCCTTGCTTTGGCCCTGCCGAGTCCAGTTCCCCCTCCTTTGTCGGCTGGGAGCGGCCCTCCCCTCCACTGCCAGTGCCACGGCCCATGACAGCATTCGGATGGAGGGGGAGGGGTAATAGGCCCAGAACCCTTCGGTGCTTGCCGCGGGGCAGAGTCATTTGTGAGCACTGAGGCCATGGAAGTGAGGATACCTAGCGACCAAGCAAGCCAGCCGCGCTGCACGACATGGTTCTGACGCACTTTCTCCGTACTTGCTGTACGTCGTCCGTCGATGCAGGCTTACTGACAGGCAGACTTATGCGTGCTGCTTGTCGACTGACGTAGTGTAGTTGGCCTCACTTCTACGCATCGCTGTGGACGGCCGACGGCACCGCCGTTTCTCTTGATACCCTGCATGGGCTGTGGTCTTCTCCAGCGTTCTGAGTCGGTCACCCGTTCTCGCTGCGTCTGTTTTTCCCTGTATGTGGGAAAGGGATGGGTCGTCCCGTGCAATGTAGGATCAGGTGAAGTATTTGTAATGCACCAAACTCGTGTCCTCCGTCTGAGTGGTAGGTTCTTGGTTTTCGGGTGATGACTCTCCCCCAACCAATGCCCGTGCAAATCTTCGCCTTGACCGCTTCAGGTCTTGGGTCGCCCAAACCTTCAGTGCTGTGTGGCTGTAATAGCAGGAAGCCGCCGTCAGCATTTGGCTGGGCAAAAAGCACTAGAGCAAAGCTCCGGACGACACAGCAAATAGGCGTCGAGCCATGAAAGCGGTGATGGTGGGCAAGGCTTCCTCAGCAGGTAGATAGGGCCGCCCGATAACACTCGTCGGTTGCTTGCACATCTCGGTTGATAAACCGGCCTGGCGAGTCTGGATATCGATGAATTCGTCTCCATTGTCGTTTCACCAGTCTGGCTTAACCGAACTGGGGGCATGAACTGTAGCCGCTGTGTGACTGACATATTTTCCTCGTGTATTCAAATAGGGCTGTTTTGACCAAAGTTTTCTCCATGAAGTCATGACTTGGTTGGCCATGACTACTATTCGACGTTATCGTCGGCGTCGGCAGTGGAGCACGATCTGTACTCCGAGAGCGACGGTGAGAAGCTAAAGACCGGGTGCGTGAGTTATGAGAACGGGCGAAGAAATAGGAAAAGAGTGTCTCGCATCGAGATGGGCTGCGTCGGCGCAGCTGATCAGACAGAAAGCGATCCGAAAGATGACCGTGCCACGCGGGGGAGCTCTAGGAGAAAATATTTTCTTGGCGTCGGTTGGGTACCTAGCGGGCTGGTAAAGATGGAAGATGGAGGGACTTGGGTATTGGTGGTGGCTGCGAGCAGTGAACGTGCAGCGGGAGTTGCTCGTCGACTCAGACACCTACTAACCTGTAAATAGATATATGTGTTGTTGGCTCTGTGAGCTTCCAAGCAACAGACTGTACACTACACCCACCGTCATCCACACAAAAGGGACAGGCATGGTGGTACTCGACGATTCCTATCAAGAAATCCACCGTGACGAATAAGTCGGGCGGCATAGAAGCAGCGTGCGACTCGCTGTCGCCAGTGATAGAGTTCCGCCGGCGGCAGCAGTCGAGTCGACAGGAAAGGAGCTGCTCTTTTATTAAGCCGTCTTGTTAATGGGAGTGATTTCGGATGAATGCGGCAACGGGAATGGTTGCGAAGAAAGCTTTTCTCAGCGGGTAGCAGGCGGACCATCCGACAGAGCGTTCCTCTTAGAGGCCTATTCGGGGTCGGACCCTGATGATCGTGGTGTTAAGTTGAGGGATGACACTCGGGACGCGACCGGGGGGCATGAACGAGGGTGGGAGATGCCGAGGACAGCAAGACATTCGGCATGGGCATGGACGATGTCGGTCCCGAGGTGCTGACAAACGACGCGGTGCCAGAGTAGGGTCATCGCTGTTGTTCTTTGAGTCTCGCCCAGCAAGGTGCATCGGCGCAGTGTCGCAGAGTTCAGGCAGTTGCAACACGTGTAGTGGCGGGATGCTCTTGAAAACAGGACTGAAGTCGGCGGAAATGTAAACAATTCGTATGGATGCTGTTGATTGTTGACTTCTCTTTGCTTATTGTCGATTCGCGTGGTTGAAGCAGGGCGGTCGTATAAGTGTAGTAGGAGTAAAAAAAGAAAGCCCAACACAAGCGCATTCAGAGAGGCGTGCCAATGGCCCCAATGGTCGGGAGGAAGGCAAACGGGCTTTCAAGGCAAGATCCTACGCAGTCAGTGCCAAGCAGTATCGAGGCAAAGCTTAAGGGCCCCCAGCTGAGCGCCCGCGCAAGCCACTGCAATGCACGGCATCAAGCAGGGAAGATGTGACAGGCGAGTGAGGTGAGGTGAGGTGTACTGGGCATGTGTGGGCAGCCGTGACGGGATGCATAAGACGGATGCAAGTGAAGCAGGTCGGTGAAAGTAAGGAAGGTATTCATTTCTCGTTTTTGTTATGATTTTTGTTGTTGACTGCGAGGAAGTGTCAGCGGCAGTAGCAGCCCGACGTGGAGATGTGTGTAATTCGCAAGGGCTATCCATCCCCCGTACATTGCTTGATTGCTTCCTGCCCGATCAGCCACGGCGAGCGAGGCGGGAATTGGGAGAAACACGCGGCAATGAACAGAAAGTGGAACTCGGACTCAGACGTGACAGGAAAGGATAGCCAAGGGGCCCAGAGTCGTGGGAATTACCCAAGGGGGAGGCTGAGTTGGGGCCTTGCGGTCCGCTGGGTACGTGGGAGACAAGTTTAGCAACAGCTCCAGCGGGTCCATCCCGACCTTCAATGGGTAGGTAGGGTACCCAAGGTGCTGCGAGGTGTTGGGCAGGTATTCATGTACCGTACCTAGGTAATAGTCCGTAGTTCCAGCTTCCCTGGTACCTAAGCTTTCAGGCTGGCAAAGTCCCCTGTGGCGGACCCTTGCTACTGGGTCCCGTCGCGAGATGGGATGTCCAGGCCGTGTGTCCCACGACCAACGACGATCCCCAGATGAAAACCCGACCGGTGCTGGTAATTCAGGCCAGAATCCCATGCGATATGCCATTCTGCATTGCATTTTCCGGGAGACTCGACTTCGGGGTTGTCCTGCGTGTGCAACCAGCGGGAGTCTCCGTCCCAGTCAGTCTCCATTCACCCTTCGGTAGGTACCTAACTCCCCAGGTACCTATCTAAGGTGCCTCACTGCACCTAAGTACCTACTCAGGTGTCTCGTATGAGGGTATGGAAAGAACTTTCCAAAGGAGAGGAAGGTGCATCCTGCGGGTGTGCATGGAGGCCGCGATGCTCGTACCTACCCAAAGAATACTTCCATAGTTGCGGGTATATAGCAAGGTGAAAAACTCTAGGGCGAGGAAGGCGCGATCAGAGACGAGGAAGCAAAACAACCCGGTGCCCCTGCCGCGCAGGGCTGCCGCTGCTACGCACGTCCGGGTCGCGCTTTCCCATTCCTCCCATCGTCGAGAGAACGTGCCTGCCAAAACTTGCCGCCTGCTGACTGGCCGGTCGAGGTGCTGAGAAACGGGGAAACGGGAGGAGGCGCTTGCTGATGCATCACAGCACTGCGCATCGTATCGCCTCCCACCAACCAACCAAAGGTGGAGGTAGGTAGGTTTCCAGTGCCACCCGGGACTGTATCCCGCCAGCTAATAGGTACCGCGGGCATTCGCATTCAGTGACCTCGGGCGCCTGTGTTCAGGTACATACTCCCCCTAAACGACCTACCTATCCACCAAAAAATAGGTGACCTACCTAGCAGCTGCAGAGCTGCAGGCAGGTAGGTACACTGTCGTAGGTATCTGTCGACCGGGACGGTCTCGACCATTCACTGACTCCAATTTTTCCCCTTCCAGATCTCCCTTCTCATTTTTTTCGCCCTCTCTCTGCACCACCATCCCTGACATTTTCTCGGCCTCTTTTTTTCCATTCGGTCTCCAGAGAAACCTTCTCTGCCTACCTATCCCGTACCTACCTACCTACCTGCTATAGTACCTACCCGTCGTCCGTCTCGTGCGTGCTCGTGTTTGTTCAAGCAACAAGTAAGTGAGCGAGCGTGGCATTCACAGGGTTTTTCTTTCCCTCTCCGAGCCCAACCTTTTTTCTGTTTTCCCTCGCTATTTTTGCCCTCAATCACAAGAGCTGCTGGCCTGGCCTGCGTCCGCAACTGCTGCACAATCAGCACCCGGCGATCGCATAGTGCCCATAGCACTATACCTCTTTAGCAAAACACGCCCCCCCTTCTCCCCTGTAGTACGAAGCGGCCCCCTCACGCAGAGAAAAGAGCGATCCCTCCATCTCTCCTCTCCCGCCTGCCTGCCTGTCTCTGCCTTTGCCTGTCTTTTCGACCGAGCAGCCCGCGCAGCCCAACACAAAACACGAAAATCCTCCCCTCAAACCCACCTTCACCTTTCCTCCCCCCCCAAAAGCCTCTTTTTTCCCCCACGAGGCCACCTTTTGACCCAACGGCGACGATACGTCTAGAATAGACGACAGCGCGAACCAGAGATTTCCATCTCTCAAAAGCATCAAACATAACGACGATTCGTCTTTCAGACGACCACTTCGCTCCGCTAGCCCCGGCTTCCGCGGCACCTGCTGAAAGAAGCGAAGCTATCAACAAGTGACGGCCCTCCAGCGGATCTCTCCCCCCCCCAATACAGGCGAACTCGATCCCGCACCGGGACGACGAAAATTTTCTCTCATCGACGACGAGCGACGCTCACGCCCACACACGTCTGCGCAGATTTGTAAACAATCCGCCTGACCGTCGCCGCCTTCTCTCATCCAGAAATAACGGCCTCTCAAGTGCTGAGATCACTTCGCCGTAAGTCTTTTTTCCGCCGCGTCCTTCGCATCTTTCCCCTCCCGAGCCTTCTCACTACATCATCCTTCGCTGTTTTCCCGGCGCCTGCCAAAACAATCCCCTCCCAACAAACGCTTGCCGCATCATCTCGCGTCATACTAATTTTCGCGCTGCCAACAAAGTCCCGAGAAGTGCATCATCCCCGTAATCTGGGCTCCCTTTGTCTCCGGCCGCAGCAAAAAAGTGCAGACTCGGTACGGTTGCTTGCCGCACACGCGAATCATACCCTCGGTAATAGCGGGCCATCTTTCTGGCTGGCGAGGATCAAAGATGGCGGACCAACATGAGGTCGACCTTGACTCGATAATCGACCGTCTCCTCGAGGTTCGAGGAAGCCGTCCCGGCAAGCAGGTTCAGCTTCTCGAAGCCGAAATCCGCTACCTGTGCACCAAGGCTCGCGAGATTTTCATCTCTCAGCCCATCCTTCTCGAGCTGGAGGCTCCCATCAAGGTAAGCAAGCCGCTTCGACCATATCGGTCTTTCCATTTACTCTCCGTCTGGTTTTTTTTTTCTCCCGAGTAGCACAGACCTGCTGACGCCGACCCCTCACTTCAGATCTGCGGCGACATTCACGGTCAATATTACGATTTGCTGCGTCTCTTCGAGTACGGCGGTTTCCCTCCCGAGGCCAACTACCTGTTCCTCGGTGACTACGTGGACCGAGGCAAGCAGTCCCTCGAGACCATTTGCCTCCTGCTCGCCTACAAGATCAAGTACCCCGAGAACTTCTTCATCCTCCGCGGCAACCACGAGTGCGCCTCCATCAACCGTATCTATGGCTTCTACGACGAGTGCAAGCGTAGATACAACATCAAGCTGTGGAAGACCTTCACCGACTGCTTCAACTGCCTGCCCATCGCCGCTATCATCGACGAGAAGATCTTCACCATGCACGGCGGTCTCAGCCCTGATCTGAACTCCATGGAGCAGATTCGCCGCGTCATGCGCCCCACTGACGTACGTTCCTTCCCTTATCGCGAGGCCAAGCCTTTGTCGATTGTGCTGTACTTTTCAGGTGGCTAACATGCCGTTTTGCAGATTCCCGACTGCGGTCTTCTTTGCGACCTGCTGTGGTCTGATCCCGACAAGGACATTACCGGCTGGAGCGAAAACGACAGAGGTGTCTCGTTCACCTTCGGACCCGACGTCGTCTCCCGTTTCTTGCAGAAGCACGACATGGACCTGATCTGCCGTGCTCACCAGGTTGTTGAGGACGGATACGAATTCTTCTCGAAGCGTCAACTTGTCACCCTATTCAGCGCACCCAACTACTGTGGAGAGTTCGACAACGCCGGAGCCATGATGAGCGTGGACGAAAGCTTGCTCTGCTCGTTCCAGGTGCGTGCTCTGACCATGCTCAATACTGACCTGCTCCGGTTGCTGACAAAACTGGCCGTGACAGATCCTGAAACCTGCTGAGAAGAAACAAAAGTACGTCCCCGGTGGTCTCGGAGGCAACAGCCGACCAGTCACATCTCCCAGGAAGTCCGCTTCCAAGTGATTCAAGAGTTTATTCCAACATTCGCGTCTTTCTAGGTTCGGCCGTCGTTAATTGCCTCCCCGCCCATCTCGACTTCACCGTTCATCAACGCGGGTTCTCGCCCCCGCAATCCGCCCTCCCGATTTCTGGACCTCCCTCCATGGTCTCCTCCGCCTACTCTTCATCCTGTCCGAGTCTCCCCGAGCCCACCCACCCGATTACAACTCGCGCAATTGTTCACGATTACGGCTGTCTGGTAGCTGAAGATAAACACACAAAAACACTGGAATTTGCAATGGTTTCCACAACGGTCCACGTGTCTTCGTGAGAGCCCCTTCCTTGGTGGACATGAACCTACCTCGGGGCTCTGAAATGAGTGACTTGCACGCAATACCGCACGGCAGAGACTCGACATCGACATGGCATTCTGCCACTGCGTCTTCTAGCCTTAACAGCTGCCATGACGGGAGATGCATCAGATTGTTACTCTACCAATCGACTGCATAGAAAATCACCAGGGGCACATCGCAATATCAGAGACGACGTGACATTGAACCTCTACGTGTGCCCGCGGCTCCAGGTATCCGTCTCCCAGTGCGAGGCTGAGGATGGTTAGCGTGTCCTAAGGCTTTGCGACAGCCTCACACAGCCGCGGCACATTGTAGCACCGCAATCTTGTCTCGAAAGCCGAAGGCCACATTCGCGGGGCTGGCTTTTTTTTTCTTTGGTTCGGGTGGGGACAAGACTTGGGGGCACCAACGTCTGGGCAACAGTTGTCGAGGCTTAGGCGGTTTTGCAATGTCTGCTTACTTGTACTTGTTTCTTTTTCTTCCCTTCGATTTTTACTTCTCCTTGTCAAGCCGGGCAGGGTCTATTATGTTGTTTGTTAGCAGGGACTGGTTCTCCGACCTCATTCAGGGGATCGCCGGTTGGGATGGTCTTGGGAATGGATGGTCTGGCGTCCTGACCCGAATTGGTGGTCTTCTGTACACAAAGCGTTTGCCAGGACCAAATCGACTCGGCGTGGCCTGGTCTAGTCTGGTACGGTCTTGGGCGAGTGCTGCGGATAGGGACGCTGCTGTGGCTAATGATTGCAATGAAAAGCCTATTACACTTTCTTTTCTCATGCTTACATGTCTGGCTCTTGGGTTGATGTGACGTGAGGCTTGATTATGGGTATAAGTGTACAATCTGATGATGGTCTACTCTGTACCTTGCACGGCATTGCGATCTTCTCGTCTAATTAAACCGCTGGTGCTGCAAGTGAGACGTCCCCGTCAACCCTCGTGCCGCGCCTGCTGCGGTAGCGCAGTTCCACATTCCTGGATTGACGATTACCCGGTGACCGAAACACGGAATGCGAATGCCGTCGATCGCACGACAGCGATGCCGGTGGGACACTTCGTTTCTCGAGGTTTGCCCGCCCAGGCTTCTTTTCAGCCCCATCCACCGAGTGATAGCTCCGAGCTCCAAGCTCAGGCACAGTCCTCGCACGCTTGCTTGTCCTCTGCTTGTGTGCTCGTCGCTTGTGCCTGCTGCTGCTGCTGCTGCTCCTGTTTCTGCCGCCGCAGCTCTCCGAGGCCCTGGCCCGGGGGCGAGGCCTCTGCCGTCTCCTTCTGGCCCGTGTTGGCGTGGGCGGCCGCCACAGCTGCCCGCGCGTCGTCGCCCAGGGGGCTCTTCTGCTCGCTTCCGTCGCCTTCGTTCATCTTGCCCGCGTTCGCCGGGTGCTTCTTGAGTTGTGCCGTGACCTCGGAGGCGGCGGCCGGTGCCGACGTCGGCTTCGCGTGGTTGCGGTCGACGTGGCCCAGGTCCCTGTTCGGCTCGATGACGTCGCGGAGGCGGCGCTTGAGCTCCTTGGTCTCGGGGAAGCCGCCGTCCGTCTTGCGGTCCCAGAGGGTGGTGGTCGAGGTCGCGGCCGCGCCGTCGGGGAGGTGGGTGAGGGTGACGACGAAGGTGCCGCCCGTGGCCGGCTGCAGGGCGACCTCGCCCAGGGACGTGGAGAAGGTCGAGAGGAGCTCCTGGGCGAACTGTTTGTTGTTTGGGATGTTTGTCAGTTTGGCCGCGCTGTTGCTTTTGGGGGTTGTGTGATGCGGGAGTGGCGGTTGACAGTTTGACGTGTTTGGGGTATGCGTAGGGAGGTAGGGGATATGCTCGATGTCGATGGTGTATAATAGGATATGTATGGTGGAACAGGGATCGGGTTGATGGAGGATGAGGTCATTGGCTGTCGTATTTCTGAGGGAGAGCAGGACTGGTTTGTTTGCTCTGCTGTTGGGACTTACATACGCTGCGCGAAGCATCCACTTACACTGGGTGCAGAACTGGATGGCCACGCGGGGGAGGGGGTAGGGAGCCGCGGCGGCGGACGAAGGTGCGGCTTCTGTCATCTTGGCCGGAAGGGACGGTGGCGAGGGAGAGAGGGCGACAAGATCCTGCCTTCTGGGCGCAATCCAAGGGCTGTGTCGTCGCGGCTCGTCTGTAGATGCGGGGGGTGAGAGGAGGCAAGGCCGGCCGACCGATCAACTTCCTTTGAGAGTCTCGTTCCCTTGAGACTAGATCCGAAGCGAGTTTTCGATCGACGTCCAAATGGGAAATTGTCCGACAGGTTTTTTAGCCCCAAGGTCGGCTTGATCTCTGGGTGTGTTCGGCTTTTACGGGCGTCGCTTGGCAGTGTACGGGAGGTGAGGGACAAGATGGGGGAGTTTGACAAGCCGACCACCCCGTCCTGCGTCATCGGCCGCGGGAGGCGGGCAACGGCGGGGGTGGAAAAGGGCGGGATGTACACGACCGCGCCACTTCCAGGCGGAGCTGTGGCCGGGCGCACCGCTAGCAGAGGCCCCGAATGGACGGAGGGTCAAGCCACTCGGAGAACATGGCACCTCAGGTTGGTCGTCTCCACTTATCAGGCTTGCTGACAAGCAAAAAGGCACGAACCCAAGCCAAAAAGGCGCCGACGGACCGGAGGGTTAAATTAGGTGGGAAAAAAAGGCCATTTTGCCCGCCTTGAAACCGTCGCGACTGGCAAACACCTGGCAAGAAAAAGGCTGGCCCGTGCAGCCCCCAGCAAGAGCAAAAAAAACGGGGGGGTTCAGGCAGGAACACCAAAGGTGAAGTGAGTGAGTGACCCGCAGGTGCTTGTAGTGCATGTACCTCGCGCACCCAGGCAGGTACCACCAGCAAAAAAACGGGAAGGGGACAAGAGGAGAATGGAGGAAAGCTCGAGGCAGGAGGTGGCTCCGGCGGGAAGCGACCACCTACGTGCAGGAAGACCCAGCAAGAAATTCAGGTACCGGTGGATAAAAATGTAACGCTGGCCGCGCTGCGATTGGGGGGTTGGGGAGTCTGAGCAGGAGAACCGTGCCGGCGCCGGCCGCGCGCGGTGGGCTCTGTAGGTAGGTAGGTACAAAATGTGCTAACCTGGGAGCTGCCCGTACAGAGGCATCACCGGCGCATCGCACAAAAAAGGTATGAGCCGAGGGGAGCAAGAATGGGTGGGAAAGCATCGAGAAAGAGAGCCTACCAATACGGAAGGAGTAGGTTCGCCTCAGAAACCAGTGGCCCTGTCCGTTATGTGGACTGTGGAGATGGGAGAGGTGGAGAGATGGAGACCCGAGAATCAGAGACATTTCAGCAACGAAATCGAAGACAAGAAGAGACACGGGCCCAATATGTAATGCGGCGCGCGCAAGGGAAAAGTTTGACCGTCGCAACGGGATAAGAAAAGGGAAATTCAAGATCCAGTTTCGACCCAAAGAAAATGAGATGGGGGCCCAGCATTCCATCAGAGAGATTCAAAGCAAGGCTGCCGAATCCAATAGTGGCTTGGGGTGTCGACCGCTGCTTCCCAAAGATGATAGTAATAGTAGACAGGGTCCGATTGCGATGTACAGGTAAAAAGGTACGGCAACTTCCACTTGCGAGCAACCCGCGCCCCCCCCTAATGGGAAATGAAAATGGGGGGGGACCCTTACCGTCCGTCCTCCCATCCCGGCCCAGTAATGGTACTGCTACCGCTCTTTTTGGCCCTCCATTTCTTCTCACTGGGAGAACAGACTGTGCGCTCCGTTTTTGCCCTGTTGCTATTAGGGACTGAGATAATACGTATTCTATGTAAAAAACGTTGTTTTCGTTTTTTATCCAATAGACGAAAAAAACACGTTCCGTACACTAACCCCAATCGGGTATAGTGCGGGAACACGTACTAAGCCTAAACGGGAGGTTTTTAGTCAGCTAAGATTTAACCCAAGGCCAAAGGGCATATTTGGGATAAGATGCCTACCTAATACAATTTTGGTGTGTTGTTTATCCTGGAAAAAAACGTCGTTTTCAGTGAAAAAAACAACAAAAAACGAAAACAACAGCTGTTGTACTCAAACCCTAGTTGCTATAGCATTGTTGTAGTAGTGTTTTCCTTACCTTTTTTTCCTGGTCCCACGAAATCAAACCCCAATTGCGAAAGAGCAACGGAGCGCTGCATATGTCTCAGATCCCCTTACCCTCCTCCCATATAGATGATGGCCCCCATCGAGGCCAGCTGACCAAAAAGAAGGCCAGCCACGGAATCAGGAGGGAAAAAAGCTTGTCCCCGCCAAATGGCCATGCTTGCTTCTTCAGCGCCCTGTTTGACTATTCCCTCCTCTTTTATGGCCTGATGTCTCTTACCTGTTCCCAGGCCTCCGGGTCCCGTCCCCTTATATATGCTGCGCCGTTCGGATATGTGGCTCGCCTCGCCCAGGTGTAGGTAATCAGCAATGGTAGTCCTGTTGGCCGCCACCGTTGTTGGTCAACTCCGAAAGGCCGCTGCTCGGCCGGTCCTCAGGTTACCAAAGTGGCGCGCTCCCCCGGTCCCGCCAATGTGGCCATTGGCTGGCGGAAATGACCTGATATGGAACCACAGCAGATGCAGGCCATTGTGTGGCTCCACGGGGCGCGATACACCCTCATCCGGTTTTTTGGTGTTTGCTCTCTCTGCTGTGATACCCCCCTTTGTCCTGTGGCTGAAGGTGATGGTCACCTATTGTGGGCATATCAACAACACTCAAGGCAAACAACAAACGACGAGCGCTGCTTGATCTTGGGGAGACAGTATTGGTGGATTGAGGCTATTCACACACTAGGTGCGGGATATAGTGGGAAAAAGGGGGAACAGACAGAACCCCAGAAGGAAAATGAGTACAGGACATCAAGAGAATTATTACATGCTGAAGAGCCGTCCACCCAGAAAGCTGCCTCCCCGAACACCACCTCCTCTGACCCCATGATAACAGAAAGAACAACATAGAAGCATTATCGTAGCGGGGGCCATTGCCTCTTTCTCTCATCTCGACTCGCTTCCTCCCATTCGCCTCACCTAGCTCGCCGCGTCCCTGAAATTACTGATCCGTAATCGCCGTTCGTTCCCTTTGCTTTTGATGGTCCATAAAAGAACAAGAGATCATGTTTAGGCTGGCGACACCGGGGGATTGTTGTCGTCTCGCCCAATTCCGGAGGGAGGTGGCTTCTTGTTTTTCGATTCCGCTTCGATTCCGCAGTAGTCTAAGACTTTTGTTGGTTTCCGATGATTCCACGACCGCGATCACAAAGCAACGTCGTCTCGTCTCGGTTGTTCGGGATGGGGTTGCTCGCTGTTTCCGGGAGGCTGTGCTGCATTGCCCGATGGCCCTCGGGGCTGGTATACCACGCGTAAAAGACAAAATGACACTTCAATCGGAGCATCTCGACGGCTCCGATCGGACAACGTCGCTTCCCACGACTTTTTACATCACCACACAGCATCCGCCGCTTTGTTGTGGTGCATAGGGGTCTTCGCCACGGGGAACAGCGCCCCAGACGGACGGGACCATGTAATCCCTCGTGCTGTTGCAGTAGGCAATGATGCTAGAAAAGAAGTCAGTAAATGATTTCTCTCCGATCGCGATGCCAATTGTGTCAGGGGGCGACCCCTGAGTGGAACTGGGATGGCAAGACCGATGATTGGTTGTGTACCTACCTCTTAGAAGCATTGCTCACGGGGATGCGTTCCCTCTCCAAATCCTCACGCAGGCGGTTGTTGAGTTCCGTCAATCGGCGCAGCTTGAGGTCGGCCATCGACTGCTTGTTCTTCTTGATCTGCGACGGGTCGCCAACATCGCGGGAGGTGTACTGAGGCATCGTGGTCGCGGCTCGGGGCGCTGGAGACTTGGACGACGAAGGGACTGAGGACGAGGCGGCGGCGGCGGCGGGAGCGACTGCGGCAACGGGTGCGGCAGCGGGTTGTCGTCGCGATTGACTGTCGTCGGAACGGGGCTGCTCGTCCTGGTCCTGCCGCTGGCGAGTGGTAGAAGACGACGCTGTTGCGGCGGCTGCGGCTGGGGATGAATTGCTGGCGCTGGCGACGGCGACGGTGGGAGAGGTGGAAGAAGAGGTGGTGTTGCGAGAAGGACGGTCCTGGTGAGAGAGCATATCGTGTCAGTTTGATTAAAGTTTCCCTCCTTTGACTCCGCTTTGGCGGTGGTTGCCGCGTCTCTCCCACCACCCCGTGGAACGAGCGTTCGATCGGGAGCGGGAGATGGGGGGGATTAAATGGAAGGGAAGGGGGCGAAAACTCACAGCTGCAATGCCGCGGGGGGGGTTCAGATGGGAGAGGAGGAGAGAATGATCAAGGCCGGTTTCGATCGAAGCGAATCGACAAAGGAAAGAGCGTCGGGGGTGGAATGGGATTGGATTGGATTTGGGGTGGGTGATTACGAGTGTCGAGGGTTTGAGTACGGCAGATAGGCTGGTTGCTCGGATAGTTGGATTTGGTTTTGGGAAAGCAAAGCAAAGGAGAGGACGGACGGACAGACAGACGTGGGAGGAGGATGAGAGGAGGGAAGGTCTGGCTCGGCCTGGTAGCAGAAACAGAGCAGGAGCAGGAGCAGGAGCAGGAAGCAGGAACGAGCAGGTAGGGTAGGGGGGAAAGGAAGGGAATTGGGATTGTACCTGGTGGGAGGTGTGCCGTGCCGGTTGGTGCTATGCACTGGTGCTGGCCTGGTTGGTACTGGTCGGGTGCTTTTGGTGGTAGTGCCCCGGCCTGGGATTGGATTGCGGAGCCTAGGAAGGTTCCCCTAACGCGAAAGGAAAGGCCAGGACTGCTAGGTTACCTTGCGCTCGGGCCACCAAGTGCACCATCGAAGCAAAGCACCGCGCGAGGCGAAGCGAGCCGACGCGAGAGTGCTGCCAGCTGCCAGCTACCTTACCTAAGGTGCATCACAGCTCACGCTGTACCTACGGAGTAAATCCATTCCTCCAGACCACATCCACAAGCTGCCAGCTGCCAGGAGATGAAGTGCAGATGCAGATGCGGCGCGCGCGCACCTCAGACGACCAGGACCAGGGTCGACAATGGAGGTACCTGAGCCTCCACCACAAGGTACATAGTCCCGTAGCACCTGCCTTTTGAGCGGAGTGTGTTCACAGTTCACTTCAACTGCTGGCCGGGGTGTCTGGTTTGCTCCTTCTCCTCTCGCCTGGCTACCTACCTACCTAGGTATGTAGTAGGTGTACCACTGTACCACTGTACCAGTCGGTCTCGCACGCTTTTTGAGGGGGAAATTTTGAAAGACGGGCGCTGCACGGACCCGTCTGGTGTTGACCCAAGCCTGGCGGGATTGGCTGGAAATTGGCCGCAGCGGGCAATCTCCCAAATTTGGGTTTCCTCCTAGCAGGCCGGCACCCCGTTTACCAGCCCAGCACCGCGTACTACACGCATCACGACACGCGACGTTTCGCCCAGCGCTGCACTCCGTTGATCGTTGATGACGGACGGCCGCGCTGACGAACTTCCCTCTCGTCTCGAGAGCATCAGCATCATCATATGTGGCGATCCCGCACTTTCTCTCCGCCGTACTCGCACTCCGACCTGGCATCGGCATCGTGATCATACTTTCACCTTGCACTGCCGACTTGGATCCCTTCACGGCCATCTCACGGCATATTTTGCTTCCGGCTCGCCTCACTGCCGAACCCAATACTAGCTACCTTACCTAGGTAGTTGCTCTTCCCACGGCGCAACCCGCCGTGGAATATCGGGATTCGCATCGAGACGCGCGATGGAACTCAACCGTGGCTGCTTTCGGCCGGGCTGTTGACCTCGCCCTGGTCGAGAGACAAAGGGCTGGGGACTGCCGAGGGCCCAGCTGAAGGGGCAAGCTCGTGGGAGATGGCGCAATGCTCTATATCGGGAACAAGTACATGAGATATGCCGTTCCATTCTGGATCGGTCCTTCTGCCCCATCCTGTCCGACGACCAAGACCCGGCCGGGCCTGTAGAGCACTATCCGCATCGTAATTACGCATCCCAGGAGCACAATAATACCCTGTGGGTAGTAGGTAGGTTGTAGTAGTATAATACTGCCGAGTCGGACACGCGATCAATCCGCGCAACTGACAAATCTCTCGTGGCATGCGTGAAGTCACCTCGCATTAGCTCAAGCAGACGGGGTGAATTAAGCCACCTCGTGGTGCAGAGAGTGAAGCTGATAGAGTTCATCGACCTGTTGGATCAGAGCATGGCGAGGCTGGCAAATGGGGCTGCGATCGCGGATGGCACGGACACGGCCTGTCAGAACAAAGAAGGTTTCGAAGGCCAAAAGTGTTTTTATTTACATGCCTAGTAAGCGCACACCTAGGTAGGCAGGTAGATTAACTCAACTTGAACGGGGAACCGAGCCTTGTCGGGGACCTCGCAAATGGCCCGCCAGTGGCCAGTCAACTCCAACCTGACTTGGTCGCCGACATCATATTTCTCTATTCACTGCAGAGTGTCTACCTGCCTAAGGTTTTTACCTCTCTACAAAGGTTTGCGATGTACTATGCAGGCAATTGGTTACTTGCTCTCTTCTGGGGGAGTTCTCCAAAATGGTGACAGTCCTCAAGGTCTGTCAGCCTTCTGGCTGAGATAATCTTCAAGGTCACGTGATCATCTGTTTCGCAGCAGCCCGATGCGCACGGACGTACCCGGAGAAGCCCCTCTCAGACTCGGATAGCGGCCACACACGAAATTTGAAAATTCCTCTTGCGTGTGTATCGCCTCTTTCGCAAAGCCAACGCAACGAGCGACAGCCAAGTCGATATCTCGCTCGCACCCACAAGGCTTGCGCTGCAACTCCAAGTAAAGACATCTCCTCGAGAATATCTGTTACCCGCAGAGGAGGTCGCCCATCATGGTGAGTCCCGTCTCCCCGTGCTTCTGCCCACCAGCCCACCCGTCGCCCAATTTTCTCCCACCTGGCTTTTGAGGCTACCCCTCTCCCGCGCCTTCCTATCACGAACCGTCATCATGCGTTGCCGTCGCCATTCCGAGATGACTTTACTGACGGACATATACAGCCTCCTCCACCCCACCAAAAGCCCGAGAATGTTCTCAAGAGGGCTCACGAGCTCATCGGCGTCAACCAGGCTCCGGCTGCCCTGACCCTCCTGCACGAGCACATCACCTCGAAGAGAAGCCGAAATGTCCCCATCGCGTCGCTGGAGCCCGTGATGCTCCTGTTGGTCGAGCTCTCCGTCGAGCACAAGAAGGGCAAGCTGGCCAAGGATGCTCTGTACCAGTACAAGAACATCAGCCAGAACACCAACGTCGGAACGATCGAGGTATGTTGCCGACGCTGTTCCACGTGGACTAAACGTCGCTAACGAGATGACGCACAGCTGGTTCTTAAGAAGTTCATCGAGCTCGCCGCCGAGAAGGTCACCGCCGCCCAGCAGAAGGCCGACGAGGTCCAGTCCAGCATCGAGGCCACCACCTCCACCGCCAACGTCGACGACCTGGAGGCCAGCGAAACCCCCGAGTCGATCCTCCTTGCCACCGTCTCTGGCGAGCAGTCCCGCGACCGTACCGACCGTGCTATCGTCACCCCCTGGCTCAAGTTCCTCTGGGAGGCCTACCGCACCGTCCTCGACATCCTGCGCAACAATGCCCGCCTTGAGGTCCTCTACCAGAGCACTGCCATGCAGGCCTTCGACTTCTGCCTGAAGTACACCCGCAAGACTGAGTTCCGCAGACTCTGCGAGCTGCTCCGCAACCATGTGCAGACTGCCGCCAAGTACTCTGCGCAGATGCACGCCATCAACCTGAGCGACCCCGACACCCTGCAGCGTCACCTGGAGACCCGTTTCCAGCAGCTCAACGTTGCTGTCGAGCTCGAGCTCTGGCAGGAGGCTTTCCGCTCCGTTGAGGATATCCACACCCTCCTCAACCTCAGCAAGCGCCCTCCCAAGAACATCATGATGGCCAACTACTACGAGAAGCTTACCCGCATCTTCCTCGTCGGCGAGAACTACCTGTTCCACGCTGCCGCCTGGTCCAGGTACTACACTCTCCTGCGCCAGTCTGCCAGCCTGGTCGCCACCGGTCAGGGCAAGAAGGCCGACAACCCGCCTGCTACCGAGGCCGACCTTCAGAAGGCCGCCTCTTTCGTGCTCCTGTCCGCCCTGGCGATCCCCGTCATCAGCACCACCCGTTCCCGTGGTGCCATGGTCGACTTCGACGAGTCGAGGAAGAACAAGAATGCCCGCCTCACACACCTGCTGGGGATGTCTCAGGCCCCTACTCGTGCCGGCCTCTTCCGCGACGCCCTCGCCAAGCAGATGCTGAAGCGTGCTCGCCCCGAGATCCGCGACCTCTACAACATCCTTGAGGTCGACTTCCACCCCCTTTCCATCTGCCAGAAGATCTCCCCCATCCTCGCCAAGATCGGTGCCGACGCCGAGATGGAGAAGTACATCCTGCCCCTGCAGCAGGTCATCCTCACGAGACTGTTCCAGCAGCTCTCTCAGGTGTACGAGACCGTCGACCTCAGCTTCGTTGAGCGCCTGGCCGAGTTCCCCGAGCCTTTCCAGGTCACTCGTGGCACCATTGAGAAGTTCATCATGAACGGCAACAAGAAGGGCGACCTGGCCATCCGCATGGACCACGCCACCGGTGTCCTCAGCTTCGACAACGACGTTTTCTCGTCCGCCAAGGCTGCCCACGCCGGCTCTTCTGCTGGCTCCGCCGAGGCTGACGGCAGCTCCGTCCAGCGCCTGCAGAGCACTCCCTCCGAGATTGTTCGCTCGCAGCTTACCCGCCTTGTCAAGTCCCTTCACACTACCTGCTTCTACGTCGACTCTACCTACAGCCAGTCTCTCGTTGCTGCCAGGGAAGCCGCTCTGGCTCGCGCCCGCGCTGGTGCCGAGAAGGAGCACCACGACATCCTCGCCAGAAAGGACATCATCCAGAAGCGCAAGGAGGAGGCTTCTGAGGCTCAGGCTCGCAAGGACAGGGAGACCGCCCGCCAGAAGCGTCTCCGCGAGCAGCTTCTCCAGGAGGCCGAGGACAAGCGCCTCGCCGCCGAGCAGAAGGAGCGTGAGGAGAAGCGCATGAAGGCCGAGCGCGACCGCGTCCGCAAGGAGGAGCTCAAGAAGCAGATCGCCGATCTCAAGATAGGAACCAAGACCATCGATCTGGACCTGGAGAACCTCGACAACCTCGACTCCAGCGCCATCCACGCCATCAAGCTGGAGCAGCTGAAGCGCGAGAAGAACGATGTCAACGAGAAGCTCCGCATTGTCTGGAAGCGCATCGACCACTTGGAGCGTGCTTTCAGAAAGGAGGAGGCCAAGAAGCTCCCCGAGGACTACCAGAAGCAGGTGGAGAAGGACCGCGCCACTTACGAGGCTGTCAAGGTCCAGACCCTCAAGGAGTCCGAGGAGAAGCACAAGGAGAGCGTCGAGCTCAAGCACCGCCTGAGCCGTCTGATGCCCGAGTTCGAGTCTTTCCGCTCCAACCTCCACGAGCGCCGCCGCGACGAGTTCGAGAAGCGCCGTAGAGATGCCGACAGGGAGCTGGAGAAGCAGATCGCCGCCCGCAAGAAGGAGTACCGCGAGCGCAAGCTGCGGGAGAAGCGCGAGCGCGAGGAGAAGGAGCGTGCCCTCCGCGAGGCCGAGGAGCGTGCCGCTCGCGAGAAGGAGGAGCAGGAGAAGCGTGCCGAGGCCAAGAGGGCCGAGATGCAGCGCATCAAGGAGCAGCGCGAGCAGGAGCGCCAGGAGGGCCTCGAGAAGGCCGCCCTCCAGGCAAGACGCGAGGAGGAGGCCCTGGCCCGTCGCAAGGCCGAGAGAGAAGCCCAGCGTTCGGCGCCGCCGTCCCGTGTTCCCGAGCGCGGTGCCGAGCCTTCCAGCGAGGGCCGCCGCCCGCTCAACCTGCCCGGTGCTGGCAAGTGGCGCGAGCGCGAGGCCGCCAAGGGTTCCGCTCCGTCCGACTCCGCACCCCCTGCCCGCGCTCCTCCCTCGGACCGTTACGAGAGAGCCGATCGCCCTGAGAGAACCGAGCGTCCCGAGAGGGTCGAGCGTGCCGACTCTGGTGACCGCCCCAGTGGCCCGCCCCGTCTCAACCTCGCCGGCAACAAGCCCAGCTGGCGTGACCGTGAGGCTGCCAAGGCTGCTGCTGGCGGTGGCGACAGCAGCGCCGCTCCCCCGTCCCGCACCGCTTCCGGCGGTGCGCCCCTCAACCGTGGTGACTCTGGCCGCGGCGAGAACGGCCGCCCGGGACCCGACCGCACCGGCTCCCCCGCGTCGGCGGTTGAGCCGCTCAAGCCCTCAGGCAGCGCTGGCAAGTGGGTGCCCCGCCACCTCCGCGACAAGGCCTAAATTGCGCAAGCCTAGGCACGGAAGAGAGAGTAGAGAAGTGGTGATATCTGCAGTCTGCATCGGCGTTCTAGGTTAGGCAGGAAGTTGTTTTAAAAAGGATGTACTCTAGAGCCCCCGAGGATGGTCTCCCTCCTTTTTCGAGGGGAGCTAGAATGGAAGTAACAGATAGGCCCCATTCAAATCTTTGGTCAGGACGGAGTGACAACGTGACGACGAAGACGACGACTTTTTGGCATTAGTTCAATGGCTGGATTAGACTCTTTGTTTTTTTTGGTTTTCTTTTCTTTGGTTTAATCCATGAATCGTTCCCATGAGCATATGTCAAAAAGGCACGTCGTATGATTGTCTTATCTTAGTATAGCCAAGCCTCTGGCGATTCAGAAGGCCCTTAATGAAGTTGCAGCCTGCGGTCAAACACGGATGTTTTTGCGTCCTTTCGAGTTGTTGTTTTTCTTTTGGGATGTCAAGATGGGCCAGGCATGTCAGCTTTTAGGATCTGCGGCTAGCTGGTTTCTGTTGGCCGGCCTCGGGGAGTCCAGACCTGCCTAGTCCTCCCGGGGTGTGCGGGAGATCGTCGTTGTTTGGTCCAGAGCCTCATGAAGAGTCGAGGTGCCGTAAGAGGTAAGACTCCCGTGACAACATGCAGTGCAGCAAGGGGTTCGGAGACTTTGCGGGCCCCGTTAAGCTCGGGGCCGTCGTCCACCAGGATACGAAGTCAGACCAGATCATGAGTAAGTTGGAGAACGGCGCCGTTGGCCCTCCGCGCCCTTCCTTTCAAAGCCGGACCAGAAACCCCTTGGCGGGTGAGCCCGGGGCGCATCGAGTCGGCGGATGTGCTTTGAAGCATCACGTGGATGGCGTCGACGACGCTGAGAGCTGTCGAACCTTCCGGCTGGATCATAACAGGTAGTGTACTTACGTACTACCCTCAGACTCGGTCCTTTCGCCAAGCCTCAGTGGTAGCTGACTTGACGGACGGGCGGGCTGAAGCAGCTCTCACCGGAGAGGCGGCGGGCCCTCGTTAGCGGCGCTCAGGTGCGCTTTGTCTAGGTGGGCACTTGGCTGGCGCCGGCGACGGGTGATGGAGGCGCAGCAGCATCTTCACCACCAGTCGAGTCTTCCATGTGTGCGAGCGCTGAGAACGATGAACGGGCATGCGCGTGTGGTTTCCCACGCATGCACAAAGGGTTCGGTGGTTCGGACGAAACGTCTATTTTCGAGATGAAGTCGGCCTGCATCAGATGGCAGCATGCCATCATACGTCTGAAAGCTGCAGCTCGCCGGATGCATGGACGTTTTCCCTTCCTCCTGCTTGTCTGGCTATCTTGACCGGCGGAAAGTTCAAGGCGGGTTTAACTGGTCACTTCTGATGAAAGTTGTTAGCATCTCTATTTGGAATCAAGCCTCGGGAAGCCTCCCCAAACAGTCGCCTCATAAGAACCGTTTCAAGCAGCGATCGGCGGTGACAATAGCATAGTTGACTCTAGCTTCCGTTGCTTGAAAGGCCCGATGAAAGCAAACAAAACTTGGTGGAAACCTTTGGCGAACTTGTCGACTCGCGTAAAACAAGACGGCAAAGGCTCGCTGGGGAGGCCGCCTTTTTTCCGGTGCCAAAGGTTACTCTAGTCAAGCTTACCGCCAAGCTTACAATCATGCTTATGGTTAAGGTCATGTTTATGGTTGAGGTCATGCTTACGGTTAAGGTTGATGCTGAAAGGTCCTCGGTCCAGTCGAAATACCCCGAATATAGGGTCAAGTGAGATAGCGTACTGCGGTGCTTGGGGAACCAGCGGCGCTCACCTGCCGCTTGGAGGTCTGTGCAATTCGAGAGAACATGGCGGATATCGGCAAGCCTGTCAGTTCCAGTACCCTTGTTCTGGGTCCGAGATCTTCAGTTGTGACACTCTGCTGAGTACCGTGTCGAGTATTCAGGCTCGTCGAGTAGACCGCGTCAGCACCAGCAGGGCCCAGACGTATGGAGAAGAGGATACGAAGCCTGGGCACGGAACTCCAGCTCTAAGCGGGCAGATGTCAGGGCACGCAGGGATTTTGGTTCGAGGCGTTGTTGTTCAGTTGTCCATGCACTGTAGACGTTGCTTCCGTCGACGCCAGTATTGCCCAAGCGGAAGCATCACGGAGGATTGTACGAGAGCTCGCGCTTGCGTGTAGTGTGCACTATCGCCATCTTGTCGTCGACGCATTGCCCGGACTTCTGATCTGGCAGCGCCAGTGTGCCCCGGGGTAAAAGTCAACAATGCAATGCAACCCGCGCTAGTGCTTGGTGCAGTCAGGGGCACAGTTGCAGCTCAGATGTTGACAGGTCGACCGAGCGAGGGTTGACGAGCAATACGAACATTGACGAGAGAGAAAACGAGCAATTAAACTCCCAAGACACGGTCCGAGTCACGACCCTGATCGGGGTTCCTTTGCGGTGAGGACAAGACGACCGGTCGATCAACGAGCCCTCTGGGCATCTTGACGGAGGCGATTGAGGTCCACACGATGACAAAAGGATATTCTTAGCCACTCGTTGCCCCTGATTCAGAGCGAAACCAATATTCAAAGACGATGCCATGTGCGTGTGGCTAACTCGTAGCTGGAATAAGGCAAGTTGGTGAAATTGAGTGTGACGGCATCCAATACCAAGAATACCTTAGCACCCCCATTGTGCGGAAGGTGCAGGTTAAGATTAGGCACCTGAAGGCAAGGTGGTTAGCCTACCTACCTACCTACCTTAACTACCTACTTAGGTACCTAGGTAGGTGGTACTTTGCCTACCTACCTAGTGGTACCTGGCCTTCTCACCTAGGTAGGCAGGTAGGGAAGGTTCCCAGAGGCGGGGGGGAAGAGACTCGGAGCTGTCTAATGCAGGTACGGGCTCTCTCCAACCCCTGCACTCTTACCCGAACGACAAGAGAAGATTGAGCTTAACAGCGGATGAGCCAATGGGGCGAAGCAGTATTTCTCCAAGTGGGTCCGATGCACTTACCTAAAGGGGAAACATCCCCGCTTTTGTTTTGTTTCCTCGACTTTAGTTCTCCTCGCTCTTTCTACCCGCTCTTTGTGTGTTTGAGGCATCCCGGAACCTCCTCTTGCCTTGTGTTCACCGTCACCCGCCGACTCCCGACGTCCGGAAGGGGTCTGGATCTCAGCTTTCACCTTTTACCCCATGCTTCTTCTGGCCTGGCTCTCACCGCTCGGTCCCTGGGAGTCGAGCGCTTGCCCTCTTTATGCCAGTCCGGCCCAGTCTGGCGGGTATTCTTGCATGACCGCATCCCGGACTTGCATCTTGACCCAAACGAGAAAAGTCCTCTCAAACAAAGTGCCTGAAGACATGCGCCAGTCTAGGCGAATGCGCGCCGGCTGATGCTCGAGTCGTTGTTATTCTGTCTTGTCTCCATCGTACTGGCGCGGTGGCGTTCAGCTTGGGCTTTGCCAACCTGACTCTAGCTCACCTTTCCTGACATCGGTGCCACGATGTGGCAGTTTTCCTGCCGACTCATCCGAGGGAGACAGACAACGAAGACAGCCAGAGGCCGATGTATCATAGTCCCAGGAACAACGGTCGTCTTGTTCGTTCTATCCTTGGATTGTACACTAACAAGTTAGCCATGGCTTAGTCCCCGTTCGGCCTGATACTCCATCGGCCGCTACGCGCATCTCCCGTTCCCCTGACTCTTTCCACCAGACGAGGCTTCATGGCGTGAGCTTTTCGATATGATCAAATTTTACTATATATGAGAGGCTTCGATGCCTCTCATCCGGGTTTTCTTCTTGCCTCATCATCACACACAACCCAATCCGGGAAAGCAATCACACTCTCTCTTCTGCTCTTCGCAAAGGACCAGTACATTCTTTCTAATCCTCCATCACCACGCCCTCGTTCGAAATGGCTCCCCTCATTCGAGCCCTTGCTGCTCTTGCAGCTGCTACTATCTTTACTCAGGTCACCGCGACCACCACCGAGTTGCCGCCTTGCCTCGATCCCTTCAAGCCCTTCACGGAAGCTGGGTGCTTCGCCGAGAAGGGCACCAAGGGCGAGGATGCCCTCGACTTCCGCTCCAATGCCGACCAATACACCATGACGACTGCCAAGTGTGTCGACATTTGCAAGGGTAAGCTTACCAACGCCGCTGGCATCTGAAACCTTGGGGCTAACTCGACGACAGGCAACAAATACCGATATGCCGGTTTGACCTTCTATGGTGTCTGCTACTGCAGTCAGACCGTCAACAGTCCCTCGCTCGCGGACACTGCCTGCGATATGCCCTGCAACGGTGCGAAGAACGAGACTTGCGGCGGCAAAGGTGCCTTCACTGTCTGGGCCGATCCTACCTTCCCTAACGTGAAGGATGTCACTGTCGAATCGTACAAGTCCCTCGGCTGCTACACCGACGATACCAACCACGGACGCACCATTGCTGAGCGCCAGAACCAGGTTCCCGGCGACACCATGACTCCTAGCTCCTGTATTACTGCCTGCGCTGCCGACGGCTACCCCTTCGCCGGTCTCGAGTTCGGCAGCGAGTGCTACTGCGGCGTCGTTATGGGCAACTACACCGAGAAGATCACTTCCGACAAGTGCGCCATGCCTTGCAACGGCGATAAGAGCAAGACCTGCGGTGGCCCTGGAGCAGTCGAGATCTACGTCTCCAACGATCTTCTCTCTCTCGAGCCTTGCGGCTTCGTTCCTCCCGTCAACTCCCCTTCATCTTCGCTCCCGCCCGTCTCCATTCCCACCGTCCCCGCCTCCTCCGTTGTGCCGCCGGTTTCCATTCCTTCGACTTCCGTCTCCTCCGTTCTGCCGCCGGTTTCCACTCCTTCGGTCCCCGTCACCCCGTCGACCACTCCTCAGCCTCCTGTCACCACAAAGCCTCCCACGACTGTTCCCACCACCACCGCCCCCGCGATCTGCTCTACCACTATCGTGACGCCCGCCACCTGCGAGTACGGCTGCGGTAACTGGTGCAACAAGAACCTGCCCGACTTCGACGACCAGGAAAGCTGCCACAAAGCCGGCCACCGCTGCAAGCTCCAGTTCAACGCCTGCTACAAGAACGCCGGATCCCCTGGTGCCGCTGCCGCCTGCGCCGAGTACAAGACCTGGTGCAGTGATGTGAGCAGTTACTGCTCCAACAGCTGCTCCAACAGGAAGGGTTCTTGCAACAAGAGAGATTGCTTCCAGAAGAAGGTTCCCAAGGGTTACAAGCCTGGCACTACTTCTGTCTCTACCTTCCCCTGCCCTTCGAAGCCCACCTCCACCTCCACTCCGGTCACCGTCATCCCTCCTCCTCCTACCGGTATCTGCAAGCAGCCCTCCAGCTGGCTCTTCGGCTACGGGCCCGGCAACCCCGTTGGCGGCATTGACATCCCCATCGTGACCTGCAACGATATTCTTGAGGACTACAAGGCCGGCAACCAGTTCAAGCTCTACATTGAGTCCGACTCCCGTTCTTGCAAGGGCTATGGAAAGGGTTCCGTTCCCAAGGCTTGCGCCGATGCTTGCCAGGAGCAGTACACCGAATGCCAGAACGTCTACGCCCAGGGCTGCAAGGCTTACAACAACCGCCGCCGCGGTGGTGCATACTCCTCCGCTCCCGACCTGGCCAAGCGCACCTTCTTCAGGGACACCTGGAGCGTTGCCCTCAACAAGTGCAAGATCCAGTGGCTGGACTGCCTTGTTGAGAACAGGAATGTCTTCGTTCAGCAGTGCAGTGTCTTCGGTGGCGACTACTAAACCGAGCCACGGCGACCATAACCACATCATCAAGGGGACGACGGATAGAAGTTATAGACAGGAGTTTTCTGCTTTCAAACAACACAACGTTTTACACTCTTTAGACGGTTTCCAAAAACACTTTACATGTATTTAATCTCAATTTTCTCAATCTCAAATTGGACCTTGGGTCTGCTCAAACAACTTCGCTACTGCCAATCCTGTCTTGTGAATGAACAGCATTTCTCTCTCCCCCGCCACAGAGCAATGCGTCTGTTCTGGAGTAAAGCCCAAACAGGCACAGCATGTGACCTTAGGGCCAGAGGCTTTCACGGAAGGGTCTTGGATAGGTCCAGGAGAGATTAGACACTTCGCCCTTTATGACTCCTTGACAGTGTATAGTACAGTCAATTCCATCCCGGCTAATGATTCCGTCACTTACTGCTGCTACAGGAGACTCGAAGTAGATCACGCACGCCGGGATGGAAAGGATTTGCGCTTGCGGTGAGCAATGCCTATGCTGTTTTCGTAATCACGCGTAGTGTGAGTTCCAGCAGCTTATTGGGGGAGACCCCAAAATGCGCCGAACGAGCACCAGGTAGCCTTTTCGCGTCCCTCACCGACCGCATTCGATGGCCAACACGCAGAAGCCGAGAGAGGACAGATGAGAACCGTGGACACGGATCTTGTAGGTTTCCTATGAATGCGACGATTTCTTCCAAGTCGCACTGTCCTTCCTGTTATCCCACTTCCCCAGCTCCGGCTTAGAGATTTCGGATTTTCCTGTGTGAAACTTTGGGTTGGAGAGAAGCGGGGAGCATGAATCGGTGTAAGTGGCTTATATCTTCTATGCCCATCTCGTTGATTTGTAGTAGCAATCCGGAGTCTCTAGACTCGGGGGAATAGTTGCTGGATCGAGCGACGGGTTGCAGACAGGTCGGGCTATTTATTCCTCTACGACCCGTGCTGACCCATCCCTTTGTGGTCCCTGTCGTCACTGTCTATCGTCTCTATCATTGTTGTTGTTCCGTTGCCCCCATCGTTGACGATTTTCTCCGCGCATTACTCAACAACCTGTCAATTCTATTCGAATACAGACAGTCGTATCAGCTCTATACGCCTCCAAAATGAACCTCAGAATATGAACAAGGTCAAAAAATGGCAAAAAGAACTTGATTGATGCCAACACTGTGGATCGAACACAGGATCCCCGCATTACAAGTGCGATGCCTTACCACTTGGCCATGCTGGCGAATCAGTTGCACATTTGCCTGCGTCGCTGCGGAGCAAGTTTGCGGCCCTTGAGGCACGCCCGCGAGCTCGCCAAGGGACCCTGGTCGCTGCTTGCCGCTTGCAGCTGGCGTCCCTAGGTGGGCCCGCCAGCTGGCGAGGCTGCCGGACGAACGCACACGAGGGCACGACACCACACCCGAACGACACAGACACCTGTGAGCAACGCCACACATGTAAGCCGCGATGGCTTGCTTGGAGCGCGGAACGGGGTCGACTGGCGCGGAGAGAGTTGCAAAGGCGGGAATACGTGTTCCCTCACATGGCTCTCGGGATTCGCTTCAGCCAGCTTCCGGCTCGTCACGCAAGAAGACTGCAGAAGACTGCAGAAAGGGTTTTGGCTGGCTGGAAACCTCCACTTGCGATGAATGCTCACGGCCGGCCGAAAAATGAACGCGTTTGTAGACACGATTGAATAGCATTATCTTGTCTTTTCTGCTGGAAAACATCGGAGATGTGATATTCAGGGCAGGTCGATCTAGGACGTCATGAATTTGCTGTCTAATTGTCGAGGAAGGACCTATTTGATATTCTCTTGCCTTTTCCAACTTCCCTGGACATCCTCCTTCCACAACCTCCACAGTGTTTCTTGTGGTCTTTCTAGATAGAGACTCTAAAGCGGACCTGAAAGATAGATATTCTCCAAAGGGAAGGTGTGATGGCTCTTCCATCAACGAACCATCATATCCATTCTAGACGGGGAGAGCGGGCAGATTAACTTCTTCAATCCCACTCGATCTTGAACTTCGTCGACCATCGGTTTAAAACCGCTCAGGTTTGTTAGGATGATATTCTGAATTGGGATGGTGCTAAATCTCGGACTAGGCTCAGGCATTGGGTTTTGTCCACGCAGTCTCGCACTTTCAACGCACAATATCAGAAACGCCTAGGCTATTTGAAGCTCAAACCAGCAAGTAGCCATGTACTGTGCATGATTCTCAAAAAACCCCACGCCAAAACTCAAGAACGCATCATGGACCCGAGTTCCCCAAAAGGAAGCAGCGATGATAGCTTTTCGTCGGAGTCCGAATTCGGTATCGATGTCTGGGAAGGACTGACAGCCTTCAACTTTACGCCTGAAGAATGGAGACCTCGGAGACCATGGGATGACATCGACGATGAAGACATGCAAGAGGATCGTCGTCTCAAAGACGTCCTGGGAGAAACTGACCAAGTCTACACCACTTACGAGATGCTTGCTGATTCGGCGAGGATATCAATTCTTGGATCATTGCGGGACGAAGGTGCATGCCGTCCTTGGCAGATTGCGATTCAGCCGGAGATCGTCGCCAGAGCCAACACCATGCTGAACAACCATCACGACTATGAAACCGTCAACGACCTTCTCAAGCACGCAGTGGCCGAAGACGCGGTTGGTCTGTCGCCCTTCTCGAAAGCCGACCCTAACGAAGCCCTCCGATTGTTGCAGCGATTTAGAAGCTGGGCTCCTCCCAACCTCCGTTTCGACCATTACGTGCTTAAGACAGACAAGGGCCACGCACACACGTACGGCATCGACGCCTACCTGCGAGACGCCATGGTGCTCCTTGCAATGAAGCAACTTTGGGACAATAATCAGTATCTAGAATGGCAGCCAGACATCCATCCAGCGGCCACCCGCCAAGCCATAGAGTTCGCTAGGAACATCGGAAGGACCGCAACGATGGAGCTTGTCCGGGTTTTCCACACAAGATTGCAGCTCGCATCATCTGATCCGAAGGATGGCTTTTTCCCTCAAAGTCCATCCCAAAGACGGAGGCTTGTTGCAAGGTTCTTCTGCGGCCCTCAGAAGTGCAAAGTCTTCCAAGTCTCTGGCGACCTAGAGCCTGTTGGCGGGACATCGGCTAACGGCGACAAATTTACGATGCGGCGGGTGAGATTCGCTGAGCCTGAAGAGGACCCGAGAAGAGATCTCAAACTCTATCCATTGCGCAAGATGACCAAGCAGTACGGCTTGTCCATGCATACAGTCAAAAAGCTGACTGCATTCATGCACAAGAGAGCGAATTTCGGCGAGGAATCTCACCCGTGATCTTTTCGGCAGGTTCTCAACTCTCTCGACCCCGAGAGGAAATATACATGCCGTTGCTATTTTACACAACGAATAATCAGAGGATGTTCGACAGGGAGGGAAACGGATATCACTCACATATCCTGCAGTTATGGGCAGGTGAACGGCCACAGCATCGTCTTAGGACGGCGGGATGTACACTCCACCAGCCATATTCTGACGTTGAACCCTTCGGGCTGGGGTCATGGTGTTGTGGATTAAAAAGACATCGTCGCAGTTGTTCCTTGCAATCTTGGGTTTGGCCGGGACCTTTGGGCTTATTGGGAGAGGCGGATCCTCCAGATCGAGCTATAATAATTGAGGCGTTTTGGCTTTACCACAGTGAGTTCGTATGTATGCTGGGCGTTCCTGCCCACAAGCCACGGCCAGGTTTTATGCCCACCATTGACCGACTGTTGATTTTCATCTCGGGTGTTCAACAAGTCCTTGTGAAGTTGATGATCATCCAGCCGTCTCACAACCAATTTCATTTCCAGATTGGCTCGTTGGACAAGCCAGATTCTGTCACCCCAACTCGTGTTCCATGACTCAAGGAGGCTCCTCTTTCGCTTGCTGATTTGCCACAAGAAGAGCTTGGGTCAAGTCGTTGTTGCTCAGAGAGCTCTTGCATGGACCACGTTTGGAGGATGGACAAGACCCGTCACATAACCGCTATCGTTGAGAAAGACATTTCACACACCAATCCCGCAGAACCAAACCAGCATACAAAGTGATGGCTTATCCCGGAAATGACTTAGCGGGTAGCAGCCGCGAGAAGGTGTACGGTACGCCCTTCTTAACCTGTGGATTGAGTTTCGTTTACCCCCGGGCACGCAGCTCTGTGGAGCTTGCGCTCAGATGACATAGGCCGCCGTCGGATAGCCACCGAGGCTTAACTCGCTGCGTCCGAAGAACGGTGTGTGCTTCGAACCTGAGCTGGGTTTCAAGAGCTCGCGGGGGAAGGGTCATGGCAACAGCTACGCATCGGGCGGCGATGTTTGGGGTGGGAGACGGCATGATCAGTACCGCCAGCAGCAGTCACCAACGGACAGGGCAGCAACAGCGATTGCAGGTTGAGAGTTTGGGGCTCGGCCTAGTCCCTTTCTCCTATGGAGTTCCTCGCGCAAGGAGGGGGCGATGCGAAATATGCCGAGCATCCCGCCCCTCCTATTCGCAATTCGGGACTAGGAGCTGGTACGGAGACCGACGGGCAGGTACGAAATACTTCAAGGTCCTGAACATGTCCAATTCCGGCATCGGGAGAGCAAATTGGCCGAGACGGTTGTTCACCGGCAACCGGGAAAAAAAATTACGTACGGCGGGAACGGAGAGTGAGGGGGGATGGCTGGCGCGTCTGGAACCCTAACGACCACTGCGGAGGCCCAAGAACACACAAAAATTGGAGGCCGGATGAAATGTTAAGCGAGAAGGCGGGCGATGATCTCACACTAAAATTCCCGGGCACCTACTTTCTCAGCAGCAGCAGCAGCAGCAGTGGCAGTGGCAGTCAGGGAGATGAGGGGAGGGGGAGCCAGTGCAATTGCACAGTGCGGCTCCGTGTACCTGCCTGTATGTGTGCGCTCAGTGACCGGTGCGGCGCTGTCATTGGTGGCAGGGTACCGTCATGCCCTGCGTTGCCCTGCGTGCCCTGGAGGCCTGACCTAATTTGCTCCGTGCTTCGTGCCTTCCTCCTCCTGTGATTTGTCCCGCTCGGAACCCCAGTGCCCCATCGCGCGCAGTTTCTTCACCTCCATCGTAACATCACCGCCCGGCCACCAATTGGTCCATATTCCCCATTGAGCATCATCACCACCGCCAGGTCATGGTGTTCTAACCTTGTCTCTTACCCCAATCATCATCCTAGACTAGGTCGCTATTGTTCACCACAATCCAGGCGACAAGATGTCGGTCGCAAGCAAGGTAAGCTCGAACTGTTCCTCTGTCGTCGTCCATGTTTCAAAATTGTCCTGCTGCTGTCGCTTTTTGTTCTCGTCGTTGTGTGCGTCGTCGTCGTCGCCCTCGTTACTACCCTCCACGACGTCGCTGCCCCCGAATGGTTGGGCTTGAATTTTTGTCGTCCTCATCGGCCATGTTATTTTGGAATATGAACTGACAAAACCTCCCAGAACCTGTTCGAGCTCCTCGGTATGAATACACGACACGACCCGACGAAACCCCCCTCTCTGGACGTGCCCTAACCTCCCACAACAGGCAACGACGCGGAGGATGACACCCCTCAGGCGCCCGTGAAGACGGTCGAGAAGACCACCATGCGGTCTACCAAGCGCAACGCCGAGCCCGAGGCCCCTTCCCGCGCCGCCGCTAACACCGGTGCTCGCCGCAACAACGCCTCTGGCAACGACGCTGGTACGTCCGTCCGAATTGCCGTCTCTTCTGCCTCGGAGATGGCAAACCCCGCTTTTGGCATTCGGCCCCCGCTGACAAGACTCTTCGCCGACAGCCTTCCGTGACCGTGGTGCCGGCAGCGATCGCAACCGCGGCAAGACCACTGAGGAGCCCGCTAGAGGCGGCCCCCGTGGCGGCTACGGTGCCCGCGTCCGTGGAGGTTCGTAACTCTTCGTCGTCGCCATTCGCACGGGATCAGCGCGAGCGGTGACTGGGACAACACCCATATTAACATGGAGGACACAGGTCGCGGCGGCCGCTTCCCCCGTGAGCGTGATGACCGTCACTCTAAGGGTCTGGCCAGGTAAAACCACCTAATCGTCTCCGACCCCGTTCCAATGTTGACTCTTTCCAGCGGCTCCGAGAAGCAGGCTGCCCAGTCTTGGGGCGCCACTGAGGGCGATGCCGAGCGCAAGGACGAGCAGGCCGGCGAGGCCATCGCTCAGGCCGAGCAGAAGGACGCCGAGGCCGAGGCTGCCGCTCCTGAGGAGCCCGCCGAGCCCGAGGAGAAGCACATCTCCTACACCGACTACCTCGCCCAGCAGGCCGAGAAGAAGCTCGCCCTGGACGCCGGCCTCGAGACCCGCAAGGCCAACGAGGGCACCAAGCTCAAGAAGGAGTGGACCGAGGCCAAGGAGGTTACCCGTGAGGAGTCCGACTTCATGATCGGTACCGGCGGCAAGACCAAGCGTGAGCGTGAGCGCAAGACCAAGCAGCTCCTCGACATCGACCAGCGCTACGTTGAGCCTGAGCGCCCCCGTGGCGGTGCCCGTGGCGGCCGTGGCGGCCCCCGTGGTGGTGCTCGCGGTGGCGAGCGCGGCGGCGCTCCCCGTGGTGCTCCCCGTGGCGGTGCTCCCCGCGGAGGTGCCCCCCGCGGCGGACGCCGTGAGGGTGCTGCCCCCATCAACACTAAGGACGAGTCTGCCTTCCCCAGCCTCGGCGGCAAATAAATGCCTGCACCAAATACGCCAACACATGGGCAAGAATGTGCCTCGACACATATTTCCGCTAAGCCAACGAATGGATACGGAAGGGAAGGGCCAGTTTTCGGGGAAAATTGAAGAAAGGATGACGTGTCACATGGTTTCCGAGGACTGGGCCGGCTGATTTTTCTGGTCGTTGCACAATGAATGAAAGGCTTTTTCATCTAGGTACTTAAAGGAACGGTATCGTTCAAAAAGTCAAAAATGGTCTCTTTTGCATGGTTTTCACCCCTGGTCCCGCCTACATTTGCAGTGAATTCGAATGTTGGCTAAGAGGCTGTTAGAGGTCCTCGAGAAAGGTGCTACTTGAGGTCTTTCTGTTCCAACTGAGTTGAACACGGCGTTACTTGCAATTACCCATACTTTTCAACTCCAGGGACTGCGTGTCTCGTCCCAATTCAAGTCGTTGATTGTCGTGACCGGATATTCGACGGGTTGCTTTCTGTCTATCAACCCCGCCCACGCGGCAGACTCAACCAAACTCTAAGTGTAAGCTGCAGTCACCTCGGAAGATACTCCGGCTTGACTTTCGTACACGTCCGTATGCGGTGTGGGATATGTTTCCAACTTTTGCTCAGTCGAGACCATCGACCGATACAACTCGCAACTCCAAGAGCGCAAAGCAGGCCGGACAACTTCGTACGAGCATCTCGGAAACACATGCAAGTTTATGTATCACGAGAGGGGGCACATCATGTGGCTGATATCGGTCATGATATCTCTGCGGCTCATGTTTTACTTGCAATATGCCACCGGGTGAATTCCAACTGTCTTTTAGAACGAAAACAAGTAATGAGATGGGGAGAGAAGAGATGTTGCGTAAGTTCCGTCATATACATGTACGACTCTGAAGTCCACCACAGGCGCGACGAAGCGCATTCGCGAACCCATGCCATGAAGAAACAATACGTGGTCATTTATCTGGGAAGAATCCGTTGTAACGCTTGAACCAAGAGGAACAGAGACAGTCTGCCTCGAGGACCACGCAAGCTGTGTACTCGCCATGCACTTTTTGATTCCCTCGCCGCAGGTCAGGTCGATAGAGGCCCGCGACCTTCCAAGACTCCTGCCCAATGTCACCTAGGACAGGGACATTGCGTGGCGCGTGTCTTTTAACAGGTCCGTCCCGTGCTCTTCGAGCAACGTCCGCGAGGAGAGCAACATAATTGACCGTGGCAGTGTGCCAGGCAGACAAAAAGAACATGGCGGTCAAGTCTCGCCAAGGGGGCGGCCAAGGTTCGAGTCCCCATGTCCCGGCCGGTTATCTGTGATGCCACAAAGCAACACAGCTGCCCTGCGGCAACGCACACAAAGACCTTCCCTTCCATACACACAATGTGTCGAGCCGGCCTCAAAGACCCGCGTCACAACCTCGAGAGACCCGGGCAATGACATTGTTTCCCCGTCCTTTGTCGAGAAATCAGATCCTCGAGGGGTCCTTTCCGGGCCGTCAGCACGCAGTTGGAATGTGCATAAGATCCCCCAGACTTCCCCCGATTCTTCCAGTCCCGTCCTGGAGTATCAAGACAGTCTCACACGCAGCTCGACTCCCAGGCAAAGACAAACAACAGACGAGAACCCGCTAGATCCATCCGCGCAAACATGCCCCTCAAGAAGCAAACCCCTGCGGCCCCCAAAGCCCCTTCTCGCCCGGCCGAATACGTCGTCAGATGCCCCTACTGCGAGGCCGGCCGCGATGCCGCAGAAAGCACCGGCGCCTTCACGCGCCTACTGAACCTCTTCAGGAAGGAAGCGCCCCCGCGGTCTCCTCCGTCTCCATGCCGCGTGTGCGGCCAGTCGGGACGGCTCGTCCACACCCTCGAACGGCCCCCCACGGATAACTCTGCTAACCTCTGCGCGAAGCAACGCCAGCAACAACGCCTCCTCTGCCCAGTCGAGCCCCTGGACGAGTGTCTGCACGACGGTGAGTGTGACGACGACTCCGCCACGGACGTCAACGTCGGCCTCCATGACGGCGCGATCTTCGAGACACGGCAGCCCACAGGCCCGCCCCCAGGCTTCGTGGAGTCTTGGCTCTCCAAGGTCTATGATAGGGAGGCCTGTGTCAAACGCTGGGGGCGGTCTAGGTCGCGGTGGGCTAGGTGGTCTAGAGAACACCTCGTGAAGCGGAAGCCCGGTAGGCGCTCACCCCCCGTCTTCGCTTCCTCTGCACCCCGTGGTCTGGCACCTATTCAGGAGGTCCCCGAACTGGAAGAGGAGGAGCATCTCCTTAAGAAGCACTGAGTTGTTGGCATCAGGATTCAATGGCTGCATGAATCTTTTCTCCCAGAGTTGGAGTTTCGTGTATTTGGTTTGCATGTAAGTATTGGCAGGTGAGTACATAATCATCGGAGCAGCGGCACAATTAATAATACATTGAGAAGCTAAGTGTATTTCTCGTTTCTCTTGATACGCGTCATTACTGCCTGTCTCTGAAAAAACGGGCAGCATCAATGCCTAAGCTGGCAAAGAGGAGGATGGCGTTGAAACACGCCATCATGTAGAAGGGCGCACCGTTCGACACCGCGTCGAACAGATAGCCGCCCAGTTTCGTGAGCAGCAGAATAGCCGCTCCTCCGAACCAGGAATACATCCCGGCAATGGAGCCCTTGAGCCGCACTCGCGACACGGCATCCACACTTGCGTTATGCTCCAGCAGCGGCGCGGCTTCCGTCGGGGTCTCCATCGCCTCGGTCGAGTCCTCAACAGTGTCAATATGCTGCGACTTGGGGATATCTGCGGTCAACACGCCGCGACCGAGGGAGCCCAAACTACAGACGATGGCACCAATCTGACTGATACCGATAAGAATGACGACAAGGAAAACGGCGGGGCTGCCGCCACGGCCATCGACATCCTTGTATTCCGGGCTGGACAGCTGGGGGAAGACGCTGTAGCCGACGATACCGAAGGAGGTCGCAATGAGAATGGGGTAGTTGACGCGGCCGCGTCGTCTGTTGAGATAGCCGAAGATGGGTGCGGCTATCAGGCCGAGCAGCTGTGCTACGCCCGACAGGATGGATGCGAGGATATACGCAGCTCGGCATTCCTTCTTCAGCTCAGGGGAGGAGTCGTGGGGAGATCCATGACAGAAGCCGTTGCCGATGAAGAAAGTGTTAATGTAGAGGGGAATAAAGAGGGAAATGGCCACGGTCGAGGCTCGGGCAACGAAGCCGCCGAGATACCCTAGGGCGATCTGAGAATCGGTGAAGCCAAGAGTAACAGAGTCTCTGAGAAGACGAAAGTATGGGAGAACCTTCTGCGCAACGTTAGTAGGCTCTTCCGGGTGGTTGAGTTCTGACAAGCTTACTGGTCGATGCGGGTGATCCGACTCATCGTCACCTTCGCCGTCTCCGGCGTTTGTGTTCGGTCCATATCCCAACAACGCACTCCAGCCTTTGCCGTCTTCGCCCTTCAGGTCCTTCAATCCGAAGAAAACGAAGATTGCCACGACAAACGAAACGATACCGACCACATAGAAGCTGTCGGCGACAGCTTGGCTCGGCGTCACACCATCGACCTCGCCAAATCGGGCAGGCAGCGGAAGGAACAGGGACAGCGCAACCAGCGCGCCGCATCCCGTGAACAGTCCCACGTAGCCTGCAAGTGCCGAGGGCTTTCCAGCCTTTACTTCCTCCGCATCCGACGAATTCGCTTGTCCGTTACCGCCTATTCCGTGGAAGCGGGCCGGAGTGATGGTCATGTCGGATTCGAGAGACATGGCGACGCTGTTTCGGGGGTTATGAACGGGCTTATTCGCCGCGTCTGCCGCGCTGTCGGCTTTGTCGCTTTCGTCCGTCAGGGAGGGCAAGATGGCTGTTACCATGGTCGCACTGCGCGCAGAGTTCAGTCAGTCCACTTCCCCCGTTTGGTGCCTCGGCAAGAAGCTACTCACGCAGCAGTTGCGCCGATGGCGAAGAAGATGCGCGCCAGCAGGAGCTGGGGGTAGACGTTCCGTGCCTGAACGAACAGCAACAGAGCGGCGCCAATGACGGCGTACCCGATGACGGCAACCCATCTGACGCCGAGCCGGTCCGATACCAGCCCCCAGACTGGACAAGCAACGAGGGCGACCAGCTCATCGACGAAGCCGAGGGTGCCGACAATGTCGCCGACGCCATCTTTGACGCCAATTAGATCGGTAATAACAAAAGATATGCTACTGTTGAGAAAAACGAGAAAGGAGATGGAAAAAAGAGATATGCCGAGGAGGTAAGTCACTGCTTGCAGCGTGGTGGTTGCCTCAGAGAAGGGCAAATAGCGGGAGAGAACCGCCATGGCGAATGTCGTACGTTGAACCGTGTCGTGCTGTAGCAATGGGGAATGGTGTTCTCCTTTCTGCCGCAGACCACCGTCCAGTCCGAAGCTTTACATCTCGCGGCGAACGACGAGAAATGGCGAGGGAGGGCAGCGGCCGGGGCTGGTGTAGTTGTGTTTTTTTCTGGTTTGTTTGTTGTTGATCACAAGGGAGAAATAAGGCAGGCAGGTAGCTGCGGATGCGGATGCGGAACGGGTGAGCATCATAAACTCCGGCCAATCCGCCTTACATAAGCCCGCACTTACACTGACTCTCACCGCATCATTACGTACTGGGCCGGACGCCCGCCACGCGCTTCCGAGGGCCGTCTCTAAGCAAGTAGGGTGGGATAGGTCACTCTGAATGGGTATAGTGCGACGGACTTTTCGTGTGTTTTGACCTTTGGCTCGGTTTCTTCCAACCGTTGACGATTGGCTCCGGGTTTGCCTAACTATATTCCTAGCTGTAATGTCCCCTAAGAAATCATAACGCCCAACGCCTGCAGTCGGCGTTCATCATCGCATCGCCCCAGAAAATGCCAGTACTAGTTTAACCCTGTAGCATCCCTTACTCCATTGCTCTCCCAAACCGTACCTTTTACAGAGGCAGACTAATCATCAAGACGCAGCAAGTCTACCAAGCCCAGAGGACCTTGTGATGGAGCACACGAGATCCCAGTCGTTCGAACTCGAACGGCGTGACCCACGAGTCGTTTGCGGGGAGTTTGGCAAAAACACTCGCTCCTTTCCAAGTGACCACCTGCTCGTCCATATCTCTAGCGCTTCTACTGACGAGAATGCGGTCGAACAGGTCAGGCCTCCGCGCCTTGAGCTTCTCTTCCAGAACCACGGTGAACTGCGGCGTCTTCGATCCGCCACCAACGACCATGATACTGCCAAGGTAGTCGCGGAGTTTCTTATCGTCTCCTTTGGCTGCATTGTAGATGCTAGTGAGGATAGCAAGATCCAAGGGGGCTGTCGGCAGAACGCCATCGCGCTCAATCGCCTGCGCCTTCGCACTGCGCGCCGCGGAATCTACAAACATGCCAGCGGGAGGCTGAGTCGATGTTCCGTTCGGACCAGGGGGAGCAGGGCTACCTCCGTTGGCGCCCTCCTTGTTGCCACCAAACACGAATGGGGCAGACACCGGGGTGCTGACCCCCTCCGGTGCGGGCGACGGGGCGTTGGATCCGGATGGAGTGCCGTTTATGCCGTTCTCGCCGCGTTTGAGGAAATCGAATGGCTGCGGCTTCTCTTTCACCGGCGTCGACACGTCGTTTTGTGACTGAGTGAAGCCGTTTGCCGAAGTTGCATTCAGCGACGGCTTAACCAGAGCTAAAATGCCAAACTGCGCAGCCGAGGTCGGGTCGTCCGGAACGTCGACATCGTAGGCGTTGTACGACCTTTCAATCAGCTTCCGACGGCCCCTCAGCTTTGCGCTGCTGTCGAAAATTGCTGGTTCGTAGAAACCCATCGGGGCGAGGATGACTTCGTCGTATGTCTTGAACTGGTACTTGTGTGTCGGTTGATTGGGCGCCCGCAGGTGGAACTGATAGAGCTGGACCGATATGTCTGCTTGCGACATTGTGCAGTGCTTGATCTTGAGTTCCTCGGCTAACAAAAAGTCATGTCTTCTCCGTAGGTTGATGTCCTGATAGGGGAAGTTGTCGAAGAGCAGCATCTTGACGAATGTTTCCGTAACGTCGTATCCTCCGTACTTCATATTAATGCGGGAATCTTCGACACAGAGACCATCCTCAACGCAGGTGATGGAGGTCTTTTGGGCGCCGACATCGACAACGCAGGCTTGGGTATATCCTGCCCCAAACGTCGCTGCCATGCTCTCCTGAATAAAGCATATGCGGTTGAACTCGAACCAAGTCATGCATGATCTCAGAACCTGCTCGACATATCTCTTGTCGTATAGATCGGGAATAACAAAGACGCAGCTGTACTGCCTCCACGTGCTGTTCTTCGTCAGACCGAGTTCCTGTCTGATGGCTTTGTCCAGAAGAGTTTCGAAGTCGTCAAAAAGATGTTCCGCGTTGGTGTACTCGTCCTCGTTCAATACACCGTGCTGTATGGGCCACCATAGTTTGAACTTCGGCTGAGAGTCGTCGGGTACCCTTTGCGCTTGGTTCCCAATAAAGCAGGATGCGGAGGACTTGGGGTCGTCCAGATCATTGACGTCGGTCCATTCGATTTGCAAGGGATCATTGTGAGTTTGGATAATCTCGGGCTCGGTCCGACGGTTGTAATTGAGCACCAACTCCTTGGAGTTGGGCAAAACCTTGCGCTTGTTGGCGCGCATTTCCAGTTTGAGGTCGTTGGACATCTTCGCATACTTCTTCGACCACTCTTCACCATACTGCTGGTCTTGTGTTTTCGCCTCGAACTGTCGGCGGGGTAAGGCCTCGTGCATCTCGGCCTCGGTCTGAGGGAACTTTGTCGCAAGAGTCATGGGGATAGACTTGGGGAGAGCATCGCTCGCGAAGCCAATGCGCAGGTTCTGGCTACCGGGGTGAATGACGATGACCTTTGACGGGTCCAGGCCGGCTGTGGCATCGGTGGGCGCCTCTTCGGGTTGAAGCTCGGGGATGACGAGAGGAACTTCGGCGCGTCCGCTCTGCGCGAGAGCGCGGTCTCTATCCTTCGCTGCCTGAACGATCCTGTCGCGGGTAGCATCGCCCTGTAGTCGCAAAGCAAGGATCTGGTCATCGCGCTTCATGTAATCCCTATCATCATCACGCGAATTAGAACCAGAATGCCGAAGTGACAGTCAGTAAGGTCGCGAGTAGCATACGTGTAGTAGTTCTTCTGATTGATCGGTGTGACATCGGGCCAGCTGGTCTGCTTCATGCCATTGTCGGTCCTCTCCAGGCCTGCGATCAGGGTCAGCTTGCTGCTTTCGAGTGCCGGACGACTCAGGCGGGCTTACCCTCCCTCAGGAGAACCCTCTCGCTGACTTTTCCAACCATATTGTTGTCGTTCCCCTTGTGTCTAGAGCCAAAAGGCGAAATGGGGTTGTTGGCATGGGAGTCTGGAACGACAAATGAAAATCACCCGCCCCAAGCTCTCTCGATGGCTCTCAGCCTCCTGCAACTACCAACGCGTGCTGCAGACAGCCTTCTGTCCGTGCCTCGGGGCTAATTCAAACTTGGACTAGTGCGTTCATTCGAGGAAGATAGTTATCCCGCTACGAGATTTATATATCGGCTGGGGTAGGTGAGCGGGGTGACGTCCTCTCGTGTATTACATAAGGCGGTGATCAAATGTCCTTCTCGGTCACGAAGCCTCAATTCCCATTTCCGTTTCCTGTCACTCGGGATGATGCCGCACAGATCTCCGAACAACCCAGAGTAATGAGGCATCGGCACGTCGCATTTCATGCCCAAGACAGGTTCAACTCTACAAAAGAAGCGCATGCCCTGGCGCGTAGGTTACGAACAGTCAACGGTGGCGGCAGCTCAGCGCTATTGGCTATGGCGGTCCGGAGACCAGCAAATGATCCCTGTGGAGATGCTGCATAACGTGCACAGTTGAGCGTCAAAAGTCAGGAATGACACGATTCCGTTCAACATCCAAAGAAGCTTAGATTTCGCGATTCAGGGTGTCCAAGCGGTGCACCTCTAGGTAGGTAGCAGACCGTTTGACGGCTCGAATCGCCCACGAACCATTGGTCACCCGCTTGGCCAGTCCGCCCCAGCCGTGGATGCCTGGCCCGTTTGACGCTTTGCAGGTTGACTGCAAACCAAAGTACCTAGCTGGTTTGCATGAGCGACTACTGAGTGGATGAACTTGACACAACAGCTCCCGGCGAATCAAAGTCCAAACAGCACGCCTCGAAGCCAGTATGGCCCGGTAACTCTCGGTGGGAGCTCCTTCCACCTCCAAAAGGTTTGGAGAGTAGGTACCTATGCAGGTTGCGTGGCTCTTGGTGTCGGAACTTCGGAAGTGAGTGAATCGGACCCAAGTTGCAACAGTTGCGGGTAAGATGAGCCTTGGCCATGTATTAGTGACAGTCGGCAGCTTCTATCTTGACTCTGTCTACCTAGGTAAGTAGATACCTAGGTACCCAGCAACCTACCTAGGTAGGCAGGTAGCATTCAACTTCAGCTGGCCATTGTTTATGCCGCTTTTTCTTTGTCGGCAGCTTTCTTTCTCAGGCCAATGCGGCTTCCCGAGGCAGGAACTCCTGTCGGGAACGCCCCGCGGCTCCTGCCTGAGCTTACATCTCTCGCAGAGCCGCTCGCACAGAGGTCACCTGACGCCGCCCCGACCCCCCGAAAGCAATGACGTCGTCACGTAAGGTCTCGCCTGTCACAGAGGAAACCACCCAACGTGCCACGTCTGCTTCATGACTCCGAGCCGACTTCAGAGACACATCGCGTGAGGAAGAACGCCAGCTCGCTAATTCCAACTTAAGCCTGTCCCACGCCCTATTCCCGCACACTCCAACCCCCCACCGTTACCTTACATCTCATACCTTGGCCAAGAAGTCCGACGTCAAGATGCCTCCTATCCAAATCCACAGCGCCAGCCCAATCAACGCTTCCAAGGCCACGGGGCCGACGCCGAACACCGAGGCGGCACAAGCTCAAGGCAGCTCCCATAACGCTCCTGGATTATCGCAAACTCAAGCTGGCGCAATCGCATCATCAACCACGCGCCAACAGCCATACCCGCCGGCACAGCCTGGTGCCGCCCCATCTCTCCCTGTTCAGACAGCTTCAGCACAGGCATATCCTGTCCCGCGACCAACTCCAACCAGCACCACGGATGATGTCAGCCAGCCGCCGCCGCCCCAACCAGGTGCCGTCCCCGTTCCTGGCTCTGCGGCGGCCAAGTCGACGCTGCCTCCGCCTCCGAAGGCAGGCGAGACCTACCAGCCTCCAGCTCCGACGCCCGCAACTGTCCCCTACCCTCCACAGATGTCCATTCCGCCTCCTACCATGTCCCACGCTGCCCAGCGAGGGTCTTCCACGTTCATCGCCCCTACTGGAACTCACTTGGCTGGACCGCGACCCATCCCGCTAACAGGCGATCCTGCATCCAGTCTTGAACACCCTCCAGGATACCAGCAAGACGTTAGTGCGTCGGAATTCAATAGCCATCAGAGAGCTGCTCACAATGCCGCGGTAGCATCGGCGGCGGAGAGAGGTCCCCAAGCTCAGCCCGATGAGGGCGTATGGGATGCGGCCAAGAAGTGGGCTCAGGCTGCCGGTGGTACTCTGGCCGCGGCTGAACAAGAGGTCTGGAGAAGAATCAACAAAGATTAGAATAGCCTCAAGGGCGTCATATCAATCATTAACATGTCATTGAACATCCGGACGCATTGCATGATATCTGCACATTCCTGATGGACGATATAGTGAGCTTGACCAAGATCGATGAAACGGTATGCCATCGGCTAAGCAGTATCCTCGCGTGTAGGTAATAGTCAGTATTGGCTTGTCAGTCTCCAATCTGGGACATCATTCAGATGCCTGGCCCTGCGGTTTCTTGATCCCACTGACTTTTCACCAGGTTATTCCATTTTCCGATTTTGCGCCAACGGTTTAGCGTCTTCACGTCCACTTTGTGGTGGTTCCCTCGGAGTTTCTTCTCGTTATTGAACCCGAGACTAGCCCAGGTCACGATCTGGCGAGAGCGCGTCCAAGAGCCAGAAGGGACACAAACTAAGGCATCGCCGGCATGCTATTTGCGTCTCCTGTCCCTTGCATCTGGCTTGTGCCAACATGAAGCCTCGCCGGATGGAGCTTCTAGCCCCGTCGAGGTAGTTATTTCCCGCCGACCGATGAACTCGCCGGCAGGGCTCGGACAATGGTAAACATCAAACAGTCGATAAGTCTGATAAAACGCCGACTAACATAGCGTACCAGAGAGTTCATCGCTACCCTGCGTGCCTGCGTGCCCCTTTCTTTCCCCTTGCGGTTGCGGGTTGGATCTTGTCAGCCTCCCCCCAATAGCCCGCCTGATGTCTGCTGCCCAATATCGAGTCGAGTCGACAAGCAACGATGGCGGGGTAAAGTCGCGTCATCATTGGTCTGTGATCTCCATAAGAGCCGACCTATAGACAGCGGCTGCGGTTGGAGAGTTGGCGTAATTTCCCAAAACGTCCGAGGTCGTCATGCAAGAAGCTCAGGCAGTCCCTGTCACCGGCCAGTCCGGAGGACCCACAGAACAACTCATCGAAGGCTCGGTAGAAGCCAACGTGCGGGTACTCCTGGAGGCCGAGGGAGGCCACCGGCGTGAGAGGTAGCACTCCCGCACGGACGAGCAGGTCCAAGACGGCAGGCTGAGTTACTCTCGGATTGTTGCAAATCTGATCTAACGGGAACTTCAGTTCAACGAGTTGCTCTGCGGAGTGGCGTGTGACGGTGTCCAGACGGGAGTCCGCGGCCGATATCCTTCTTTAGGAAGGCTACGCTAGGTTTCACTAAAGCGGTACAACACACAGAGCCCTATGAGAAAGTTTTTAACGGACTGGAGATATGCGTGGTTAGCGCCATGTCAATTCCCGCGGTGGCCAGATTGCCGCCACCAGATGCGCTCAACAAGCTTTAACAGCACACGGATTCGTTCATTGTGGTGACGATGAGTGATGGGAACCACAAAACGCGTGTACACTCTGTGGATATGCGGCCAGCCGAGCATCAGCTATCAAATCGCGCCCGCCATCTGGGATGCGATGGCGGGAACAGGCGACCGCCATAGGCTGGAGAAATCTGACATCTGTGTAGGGGATCCATGGCTGGGACGCCTATAGCGGACTCCTGATATATGCCAAACGACTCTCCACCGGTCGCGGCGCGCACACAAATGGAAACCAGAGGCTCGAGGCATTAACATGACGCGTGTTATTGTCGCCAAGTGGCCCGTCAGTCGCTGAATGATTGGACTTACGATGGGAGTTGTGAACATTTTCAGGAGATCTGCTTTCTTTTCTTGATGTTCTCGACTTTCAGCTGTCTCTCAGCCATAAAAAAAAGTGTTGGCTCTGGAAGCGGTCCACGACAGTCACATCGGCCCGTCGTGGCTCAGCTCAGGAGCAATTTAGGGCAGACGGAGGGGCGAATCATACCGTCCCGAAGACGAGGAGTGGCGCGAATCGCCGGCTCAGAGGCGCGTCAACGGAGTGAGGGGGAAGGAGGGGAGGTGGAGGGGGAGGGGTAACCACTCGCGAGGCAGAATTGTTGGATCGTCAACACCAGCGAGCCCTCTTGGCACCCACCCAACCCAAACTGGAGAGCGTTTACGCGGACTTGAAGGATGAAGGTTAAGGTTGCGACGATAACAGCTTGTGGATGATTAAGCCGGCCGGCAGACTGCGACGCGGGCTACGTGGGCTAGTTGCCAGAGTGTCCCGTTCGATGTCCGTCTTGGGTGTCGTGTGGAACGGAACAGTAGCGGACAAGTCTCACGTCTCACACGAGAGCCCCAAACGCCAGTCGCGATGCGGGGTAGTATTTGATATCTTTGGCGCGGATTTTATTTCTGGCCCAGAACTAGGTTCCCAGCAACACGAGCAAGACTCAAGGGTTAGAGACGAACTTCATTGGTCATTGGTACAGCCGACGACGGCTTTTCCAAGCCAGACAGGTGAAAGATGTGCGAGCGAACCAGTATTAGGTGAATCAGGTGGAACATGGCAATGAGCAGAAAGGAGCACATGGGGTGAGAGGCTATTATGTGAGGTGAACCTTAGGCTGTCTACCAACCATGTGGGTTCAAGACAGCTGCAGCATGGTGAAAGATGGGAGATGAGTGAGGCGAGGAGAGATGGAGGACGTTCTTTTACAGATGGCATGCCGCAAGGTGAGGGTGTGCGTGTGTGACACTGATGACGACTGAAGCAGACGACAACATACGAAGTAAGTTGTTGGAGGGACTCGGAAGGCACAGCAGGGGCGGATGAGTGTGCGCGGCGAGAGAGAGAAAGCGAGTTGGCTATCTACGATGATATCCGTAGTACCACCCAGGTAAGGTACATGTTGATAGAGTGAGAGAGAGGAGGGGCTCGGAGTCGGAAAGTAGGTAGGTACCTCGGTGGTGGTCAACAGTAAACGGTCAACCCAGTCGAGGGGTCGGAGCGAGACAAGGGTGTGTCGTTCTGCGACAGATCTGAGACAGCTGGGACCCCTGCAAAACCCCTGGCACTGCCCCCCCGCGTCCCCAGTAGACGTGCAGTAGGCCAGACCCAAATCCAGCGAGTCACGTCGCGAGTCAGCAGAGAGTGGAGATTCGACACGCTGTACAAGAGGGAAAGAAGGGCAAAAAAAGGAAAGGACGTGGAAGGCAGAAGCAAGTGTACCCGCTATCAGGGCCTGGGAACAGGAACAGGAACAGCTTCCGGACCATGGCTCTTGATTGAAGCGGAGCTCTTCCAGTTCCACGTCTGAACCAGCCCAGATGGTCGAAGGGGGTGAGAACGAGGCGAGCGTCGGACGAGACCTGTCAAGAAAGGAGCTGGATAGGTAAAATGGGAATTAAAAAAAAGCAAGCAGAAGAAGGAAAGAAGACGGCATCGAGGACGAGCGCATGATCGAAGGGCTGTGTGCGCCCACTGACTTGCCGTCTAGCAGGCAGGTAGACAGAGAGTCAAGGCACGATGACATGGCAGGTCCAAGTCAACGTTTGGCGACACTTGTCAGTGACCACTGCCCTCAGGTTAGGCGAGTGCAGTTGCGAAGAGCAAATGCTAAAAGCACATATGAGGTTGCAGCAGAGGTACCTAGCCCGGGAGGGTGTCGACACTGCAGGTAGGCTGCAAGGCACTAGGTACAACGGGAGCAGCAGCACCCCATCATCCGCACCACCAGCCGTCACCTGGGGCTCGGCAAAGTACCTTCCGCTGCAAAGCAACCCGGTTAAGGTACCTCTGGTCCTCTGCAAGGCAGGCAACCAGGGCAGCGAGTAATACCACCCGCGCCTTACTGACGGCTCGATGTCACCTCCACCTAACTTCCAAGACACGACACACACCCAGACGGTGCACACCCCCTTACTATGGTATGTGTGTATACGTACATACTGAGTAGCATTACTATGGCAGGTTCCCCGTTCCCCTGCAGCTGCTTACCTCAGCGACAAATCAGATTGCGCCGCCGAGCAGCTCAAAGTCAACTTCAAACGTGCCTGCTCCGTGCCACAAGCACCAGCTCGTCCCGTCCGACCAACGACGTCGACGCCGGTTGGCCCCGTCGTCGCGCGCCATATACCCTCCATCACTGGTGATATTTGACCAAAAAATAAAAAATTCTCTATACGCCGCACCTACTGGTTCTCTTGGCTCGGACGCCGTCAGCCTTCTCCTCGCTCTGGTGGACGGCCCTCTCCTGGTTCTACTATTGTGGTTCTGGTTATGGTTCTGACTCTGGTGGTTCAGGTATTGCTCCTGAGCCACCCTACCCCATCTCTCCTCTCATCTGGAATACCGGCATGGTCCGGTCTACCCTCGCTGTCGTCGCAAGGGTGATTTTTTCTTCTCAACACACCATCGTGTTGTCGTACTGGAGATGCGATGCCTGTCGCGTGGACTCTCGCTCGCTCGTGCCCCCCCACCGTTCGCTCGTGCTGCTGACCAACGGTGGAATTCCTCGTCCTTCTTGGCCATCTAGGTACGGAGAGAAATCCACACGCTCTCCCGGAGCAGGGAAAAAAGATTCCAATTCTTCGATGGATCGCTTCAGGTACCTCTCAATGGACTGGCCTGGAAACATGCTGGAGCTGGAACGTGGGACTTCTTCGTCTGACCCCCTCGCCCACATGGTCCCGAGGCCCCCAGTCCCTCCTCTGCCTACAGATACATCCTCTCGACTCCTCCTCTCGGCAACACTCCGCCCATGATTCCCCTGCAGCCTCCGGAACGGCGCCAGACACCAAGATGGAGAGACGAACAGACCCGTCATCCACTCTCACACTTTTTTCCCACAGGACCTTTTCTCCGATCTCCAGCTGCGCAGTGCAAATGCAGTGCAGTGGGTGTGTGCAGCAGCCAGCATGCTGCGGCCAGCCAATAATCTGCCTTTGGCCGAGTTACCTTACACTTTGCACACCACCTGAGTTCCGTGCCTAACCTCGAGCTAATCAGGCAAAGATTAAAGCAAGCCGTTGCTTCTTCTGTCAGCCGCCGCCAATCCACGAGTTTATCTGATGACTGACATGAATTCGCATCGAACGCACGTCGCGCAGCTACAGAGGCGCATCTGTGCTGTATTATGCCTGCTCTTCCGGTGCTCGTCATTGGCACAACCACAAGACCACAACAGCAGAAGAAGAAAAAAGACGAAGAAGCCCGAGGGCGGATCTGCTGGAAAGGATAGGATGCCAGGTTCATCATGTGGGGAGCCAGGGATCTGGCAAAACAGGGGCAGGCCTGGCCCCTGTCATATCCTCGCTGCCAAAACAAGAGCCCGACGTCAGGATTCTCTTGCCAAACACTCTCGTTCATGATCTTCGTACCCGGGCCTGATTGGCCCTGGGTAGCCGTGGGTAAAGAGACTAAAGACAGGCCAGTGGTGTCCACACCAGCTGCTACACAGACATTGCCCGAGGCCCCTCCCCATGGCCCCCATGCCCCCATTGGACTGGGACGGGAGCTGGGCCTGCGGCGGATTTACCTTGCAGACGTGCCGTACTCGGCCTACTGACACTCCAGACCACAAGTATCGTATCATTTCGATACTTTGACTGAGGTTCGTCCGTGAACCCTGGCTCTTGCTGTTGCTTGGTTTCCGCCGCAGGAGAGTTGGAAGAGACGAGAGACGAGAGACTAGAGACGGGGGGGAGTGAAGGAGGGGAAACAACAGCGCACACGACCAGCAACGAGAAGAAGGACAAAACACACCCCCGACCAGGCCGAACTTGGTTTCGGCTCCGGTGTCCACTTCTCGTACCCATCGTCCATCGCACAGGAAAACGGAACTCACATTCTCGTCAGACTCTCAGTCGAGCCAGAGCCAGAGCAAGAGCAAGAGCCACGATTGCCGGCCGTCGGTCACAAGTCACCGGCCGTGATCTATCCCGGTGCCTCCTCGCCTCTGTTGCTCCCTGACGAGAGACGGGGGGCCTTCCGGGCCTGGGGCCATGTCGCCACTTGTGGGTGTATCGGATGAGACAAGCCACCTCCTCGGGAACTATTTCCTTCGGATCGCTAGGGTCCTCGCCAAATCTCAGCCCTGATCACCCTTACCGGAGACCACCGAAGGCCCTTTCACATACAGTTCATACACTAACACGTCCAGCGCGGTTATCGTCGATGCATCAAGCCGATTGAGTGGGTGATCTATCGTCCAAAACTGGTCCTGATTTCGTCACGACGAATTTCTCTGTTACAAGCCCACACCTGCACCGCCGCCGCCGACTGCAAAATATGGCGACGGGACGGAGACGGGGAGGGGGGGCTCGACGGTCTAGAAGGGGGAGGGGTTTCTGACGAGGCTTCCTGGGGGGGTATCCGTATGGATTCGACAGGATGGGTTGAGCTTCAGGATGCAAGTGACTTTGGCAAGCGCAAGTCTGCACTCCATACCCTCTTTTTACCTTCTGCTCTTTTCCTCCATCTCATCGCTTCCCTCCATCTGACTGGTTGGCCAGTTAATCTTTTCATGGGCACTTCCCTTCATGTTGCTCTCAGTCTCTGATTCCCTCACTCCCCCCCTCCTCATCGCTCTCAGTCCCTCGGACTCCCCACACCACCATCAGCGTTCCGGCGGCGAGTACGGAGTACGTCCTGCCTCTTAGTGCGTGATACGTTGTCTATCCGGACCTTCTCTCCCCTACTTTCTTTCGCTTTCCCTCTCCAACTGAACAATTCCCCATCACGCGTTCTCGCGGCACCGAGTTCGTGCCATGTACTGGCCTGCCTCCCGGCCAAACTTGCCTTACTTTATGAACACACATCCGTCATCTGGGTATAGCCCTGTCGACCTTGTTTGATCCTTGTCCCCCGTCTTCCAAAAACAGCTGGCGGTAGGCCTGTCCCTGGTTCATCGGCATCTCACTCCCACACATCCACATCGACGAACAGATGTTACCTTGTCCAGCACCAAAAAGTTTACCCCTGCGACTCTTGCCCTCTTGGTGAGCCTGGCCAAGCACTTTCTCGCACGCCTGCCTCTGGCCCCGAGTTCACAGACAGGAAGAGGTTTGTATCAGGGAATCCGGCTTAGCTCCAACCGACGTTCCGAACCTGACCGTGCAGACCTATTGGTCTGTCCATGGATGATGCTTCTTTAACCACACTACTTCTTTTATACCTCCAGGATCCTGTCTGCACTGCCCCTCGACCTACCCTTTCTTCGCTCTCCTTTTGCGTCCCACCCAAGGCTTCACTGCCCATGATTCCAGTTGCTAGTCACTCCTTTTTTCTCTCCCTGAGCCTTGTTACCTATAATTTTTTCTCCTGTCGAGGGGCTATCTCTTCGCATCTATAATACCTACTCTCCGGGAGCTGGCTCTCTTGATCCCGCCAGGAACCTGGAACCGCCAGCTGCGCGCTCTCAACTCTCAAACCTCGCCATCAAAAACATTCAAACAAACGGGTTGGCATTTGTTGCGAACTCACCACGCTCATTTACTCGCCTATCGAGGATTGCTCGCATACATACATATATCTACAACCGATCACGCGCCCTTACTCATACTCATCCACAACACACACGCACACCCACACATACAGACTGTCTAGTTGAGGACGGGAATCCCTACCGTTCACAACAACCACTAGCCTCATCGCGAGGACCCGCTGTCCTTAACGCTCTTCATCATCCACCGCGTGCGAGGGAGAGAGACCTTTTGAGAAGAGCCAGGGGCTAAAGAAAGAGAGAGGAGAAGCAAGAGAGAATCCGGCCAAGCAAGAACGGGAAAATCCACGCGTTTTCTACGGGGCTCCCAACAAACAGCACTCCGTGTCCTCGTCTGCCCATTACTCGCCCATCCCGGAGATTATTTCGTGCTTCTCCGCCCAGGGTTGGCCACTGCGCCAGAATCTTTCCAAGTAAGTTCCATGGAAGGTCCTACTTTCGGCCTGTCGGATCGCGCTGGTCGATACGTGGGCAGTGTGGGCCCCCCGACTGCCGCGAGATACAACTGCCACCCTTGGTGTCCCTCGTCCGAGGATCAATGCTAACAATCCACCGTCCCCGTTCAGCATCAACCCGATAATTGACTAACCGCACGCTCCCTTGCTCCCGTCTAAGCACCATGGACTCTGGTCAGGCACAGCTGTAGGCTCCCCCGTCCCGTCCCTGCAGCCCCCGACATACATGACTTACAAGTACAATTTAGTCGGCAACAAATACAGACACCCTCCTTCACCTTCAACCCCAACAACAAGTTCAGGAGAGACATCCCGCCACGCACAACGCACATCCTCAACATGAACGGTAATGATATGCCCATCAAAAACGAGGGCGTGGGAGCACCCGCCGGAGTGTGGACGACCCCGACGTCCCAAGGCATGCGGCCACGGCCTGCAACCATCCACGAGGGTTTCTCTTACAGCATGAGCGACGACTACGGCAACCTCACATCGTGGGATTCATTGCCCCTTCACATGCAGCAGACTCCCAGCGACGCCTTGTCCCGCCCCGTCTCGGTCCATCAGCAAGACTTCTATCCCGTCACCACCATGGAAAACAGTGAGTCATCTCATCGGTGGCCGTGTCTCATCTGCTAATCTGCTCTTCAGCCTGGCAGCAAAAGCCATGCGAAGACAGTTTCGAATTCCCTGGGCTCGACACGGAAATGATTGGCCAAGCATACACCACTGATGAGGCCATTCCCGTTCTTGACTTGAGATACGGCCAGCAACAAGACGGCGAGCCGTTCAACTTCGATTGCGGTCCCAACCCGAGGCGCATGTCTGGTTCATCATTCACCATGTCGACGTCGGGCGCTCTCTCAGACATGCCATCATACGAAGACTTTTCCGCTGCTCTATCGGAAGCGCCATCGTTCAGCTCAGACTACCCGCCGCCGTCCAACCGCAACTCGTTGATGTCGTCGACGCAATTGTCTCCCGTGGCATCCCCGCGGATGACGCCTCAAAGCCGTTCTGAACTTGTTCGAACCCAGAGTCGAGGCCGGGCCTCCCCATCGCCTCGCCCGGGAATGCGATCCGCCCCGTACAGCGTTGAGCGTGGAACTACGAAGAGATGGTCTACCGGATCGTACGGAACTCAACAGAACCGCCGACAGACTCCGTTCGTCTTCCACCCCGGCCACGATGCCTTTGGTGCCCACCAACGCATGTCGTCGAGACATTCGTCGCCCACGATCCAACACAATCAGGTCCCTCTGAACTTCACCAATCTGCAAGCCGCGCAACAGCACCCCTTCATGATGGCCGGCCCGCCGCAGTTCCAGAGAAACAGCATGAACAGCATGCTCCTGCCGTCTCAACTGCCTTCCAATGGATTCCACCCCGATGCTCACCACTTCGAGGCTCCGCCGCCGCTGCTATCCCACGGGCTCTTCCGCATGCTTCAGAGCAACGCCGACCCGCACTCTCTTCACAGTCACTACACTGACTTGTCCGACCCGCCCGACCTGTACGCTTCCCTCCACGAGGAACAGATTCCGCCCCCGCCTGAGGACATGAACCCATCTGATCCTGATCTCGTTCCCCACGAACAAGAACTTCGGTTCGAGGGCGACCTGTACACCCCGAGATGGGTCCGTGGTCACGGCAACAAGCGTGAGGGCTGGTGTGGAATCTGCAAGCCTGGACGTTGGCTGGTGCTCAAGAACTCGGCATTCTGGTACGACAAGTCCTTCACCCACGGCATCAGCGCCGCCACGGGCAACCCATTCCAGGAGCCTCAAGAGACGCGACGAATGGATGGCAACCCCGACGTCTGGGAAGGCCTCTGTGGCAGCTGCAACGATTGGATTGCGCTCGTCAGCAGTAAGAAGAAGGGCACTACATGGTTCAGGCACGCGTACAAGGTTGGTAACGCCACAATAATTCAGCATCACAGTAGCTAACAAATTCGACAGTGTCACACTCACCCCAAGATCAAGGACGCACCCAAGCGTCGCCGCGAAAGCAACCACAACCGCGCTCTGGCGGCATCGCAGATGGCCAAGCCCAAGGTCGAGCCTCAGCAGGCTCCTCCCATGCCGCAGGCCCCGATCACGCCTCAGTCAGCGGGTTCCGTCACGAGCACGCCGACGCCTGCGCAGATGCAGCAACATCAGCAGCAGCAACAGCAGCACCTTCAACAGGTTCCGCCCATGCCCCAGATGAACCAAATGGGCCAGGTCCAAGGCCAACCAAGGAACGTCATCAATCCCATGGAAGGCATGCCGGGCATGATCTGAACTGCGCGCCTGCACTGCGTCAACTTCGCTGTCGACCTTGAGTGAGAAAAGAAAAAAAACCCAGTACACGACCTGATACCACCTCTATTCCTGTTTCTGTTTCCTTTGTATACACTTTCGATTACCCCTCCGGCCGCAGCGCGTGCTGCGATCGTCTCCTGAATTATCTACACGTCGTCACGAAAATGAACACACCTTTCTTGTTGCTCGGCCGTTCTCCACTGCCAGTTTTCTTCACGAATTGCGGGAGGAAAGGGAACACGCGACATCAAATCTATAGAACGGGCATCATGGGATACCTCTGGAGGATGGGATTATTTGGAAGGAACTATAAGGGTGTTGTCGATTTTTCTTTGATGGGAGGGGACACAAAATTCATCCAAACACACAAGAACGGCCCAACTCGGGTTTCCGCCCCAAACGAACCAGGGAAAGAAAAAGAAGAATGCCATGACGATCAAATCTACTACTACTTCATCTCTACCACACACATCATCATCTACCACCCTCGCGAAAACATGGAAAACCACTCTTCTTCTCCTCTCCCCTTCCACCCCCCCTTTCCCTTACGTCGTCTAACGTCTTTTCTTGGCTATATTTTTCATGCAACGCAACGCAACCATGTACGTGCTCTTCATGCCCCGATAAGAGGAGGATACCACCCACACCACGGTTTTTCTGGCTCAATGACTTTTTTTCTTCTTCTTTCTTCCCTGCTTTACATTACTCGCGACGTCAAACGTCTTTGGTTGGCACTCCAAAGTCAGAAAGAGAAGGAAGCGCAGGAAAAAAAACGTTCCTGTTGAATAATGGTCGACACCCAACTGGGGGGAACGCGCGGAGAGGGAAAAACGGGGGCACCAGTTCTGTCTGTCTGTCAGTCTTGCCAACTTCGTCTCAAATTATGCTTCTCGTTCACTCCTTTGCCTTGGTTTTTCTGCTGTATCTATTCTTCCTTTTCTTCTTCTTTTTGACTTCCCTCTCCCGCCCCTCCCCCCCGAAACTTAATCGTAGATAGCTAAATCTCTCTGCCCCAGGTCCTCCTTCACTGATTGTTCTTTGGGTCGCTGTAGGGAAATTTGGGGCTTTACTTGTTCTGTTTTTGTTTTTTTTCTATGTTTGAGGAGGACATACCACGTGATATCAAAAAGGGGAGGAAAAGGTGGAAAATCTCTGGTTTCTTTTGACTGGGCGAGGCCTTCTTGTGTCTATACATCTGTTCTACTTTTTCCTATTCTTCTTCAAGGGAGTCGGGGGGAAAACACATGTTTCGACAGGACAAAAGGCGAGAAGGGTGGGATTTCATGGGACATCACGACTGGGATGGGAAAAAAACGAGGCCGGGAAGGAAAAGAAGGCCATCGGCGGAGGTGAATTGGGTTTTTTGGTCGGGGACCTCGGGCAGCAGCAAACTAGTTAGATTTTCCACTTTTTCTCCTTCACCTAGGTACGCAGAATCAGGAACACACGGTCATTTCAGAATTCTGTTGGCACAATGATACCACTGCCAGAGCCTGTGACATCAAAACTAACGAGAAGACGAACTTGGAGGTGACGAAGGACATCTGGCAGTTGGCAGGGGGGCAGTCTCACTTTACGCGGTTGCGTGTCCGTACTCGATCGTCTCGCGTCCAACGTCCTCCAGAGGGAGGAGGGAAGCTGGAGGCGGCCGGCGCGCAGTCCGCGGTGGCTCAGGTTCAGGTTCAGGTTCTGGCCCTTCCTGCCACGGGCTATGACTCTTTCAACCCCGCCCTTAGCTCGTGGCTGCTATTAAACATCAAACCCCGGTCGTGAATCGCGATGGCCTCGGAGAAGCACATGGAAGGAAAAAGGGGAAAGCCCCTCCCCCTCTTCTCATCCTATACCTGAATGGCCTAGCACTGAACGAACGGCGCGGCTCAGGGGGGTGTAACGGTAGGGTCTTTTTTGGTCGCCTGCCTAGGGTTGATCAAAAGACGTGGCATCACCCAGTGACTGACCTTGATTCGTCGCTTCGCGGAACCCAGGAACAAGGATGGGAGGATGGGGGAGAAGGGGAAGATGACTAGGAGAAAGGCCCGGTGCCGATGAGAAGATCGGTGGAGGTGTTGGTTGGCCGAGACTGTGGGCTGGCATGGGATTCGGCCCTCGGGGGCCCTCCTCGCTTCGTCGTCTCCCACGCCGCCCCCCCTCTTCATGGCCTGCCTGAATGGGGAATGGTCCAGGAACGGCCATCTGCCGAATGGGCCAAGAATCCGCTGTGCGGCATGTCACGACGAGCGCACTCTCGGCCCAAAGAGGCGTAGACAGCCTCATGCGAGCGGGTAAGTGGGCAAGTGGGCAGAATGCTTGTCAACGCCAAAAGAGCAAGGGGGTTCAAGGAAGAGAAGATCAGACCAGGAACCAAACAGACTAAGAAGAAGCCAAGCCAGGAACCGGCATGCCCGGTGAAGTGGAGGACGATGTGGACGGGGTTCGGTGAGGTGGCACCGCGGAGTGGGAACATCGTCTCTCGTTCGCTTCGGATACCCGCCGCCGTCATCGAGACCCGAAGCGATTTGCTGCGCCTGCACCTCCAGCGGATGCCGCCTGCGAGCGGGTTCCTTTTTGCAGTCTATGGCCGGCTTAGCTGGAGCTGGGTGGGATGGCGCTTGGATCATTGGACTCATGGGCGGCCGTTCTGTGGTTGAGGCGTGTTGCGCGTCTGTGGTCCTGTGGGAAGCTTCAGACACGATCGACAAGGTCTTGACATGCGCCTATAGAAACGAAGGCGGGCACCATCCTGGTGAGAAAGTTGGGTTGACGGCGGTTATTGTGACCGACTCTTTTTGTTGAAAGTTTGGATGAAGGGGATGGCATCTAAGCACCGCTCGACAGCTCCAGAAAGCCTGCCACAACCGCGTGTTGACAGTGGCCTGTCATCAACCATCTGGTGACGCAGGCGTGGACTCGATCGGTATCGGGGCATGCCCGATTATCCCTCTCGCCGGAGGAGACCGTTTGTGTTCCCAGGTTATTCCAGGACCGTTGCAAAACTTTTTTTCCCTGGCACCTTCTTTTACGGTTGTTTCGATTCGCTAGGAATCCCGGAAGAAGATCCTTTGGGCAGGCAAAAATGGTCTTCGCGACGGCGTGCCGGTACGAGAAAGTAAACGAGGTCGTTGGGGGCGTGTGTAATCTCCCAAATTCATGCGTCTCGACGGGGAGGCCCCGCCGATATGTACCCCGGGTGAGCTGCGCACAGGTTCTGAGATGGTAGGCAGGCGGCCGTTCTTATTGTTGCCCTACAGCGGGTCGTACCAGGACCGGGGAAAACGTTGGTTCCCAGTTAGTGGTATCGATGGCTGTTCTTTGCTTCTCTGTGATGGCCCGCCGAGTGTCGGCGTTGGAGTCGTATCCGGACTCTGAAAGCATCAAGACTCAGTTATCGGCGGAGTCTTCAAGGGATGGGATTTAAAGGTAGTTCTCCAATGCTTCAAGGCGGAAAGGGGGCAACCCGCCCGCGGATCCAAGTGAGTGGTGAGCGAGATGGAACTGAATTCAAACCCTGGCCCCTGGAAGAAACTCGAGTGCTCCCACCTGCCGCTGTTGAGGTCTTGGATGATGCTGCCGCGTCTCGCATCGCGTCTGGTCTGCAACTGGCAGGCGTGTAGTTGACGAGACCACCTCAGAGTCAGCAGCCAACTCTGAGGAGGACTAGGTACTCAGGTACCAAGTAGGTATCCCCACTGAATCGCGCTGAGCTGCAACCACTTAAACCCCCTGCAGTAGCTGCAAAGGCGAACCAATCGCGAGATAGGGAGACACGTGCTCCCAAAACGCCGGCTGGGGATACCGCAGCTGTCACCAACTGTTTTGGCCCAGTCGATCTGCTGCCTCCAACATGGCTTGCTGCATGCCGTTTGCTGCCCCTGAGTACGTCGACAGAGATACATGTTGAGTTGGGATCATCGCAAGTGTTGATTGGGCTGGTTTTGGAGGATGCCAATGTTGTGGCTGCATGTGATCCTGTCGTTTCTTCACCGGCATCAACTCATGGAGTTCTCGGAAATGACGAACCGCCAGTAACATGATCTCCCCCGGCGCAGGCCGAGCTGCAACCGCACATTTTCGAACGTCAGGAAGGCGACAAGGCGATTGCATTACCACAACAGGTTGTTGGTGGCTTGCCATTGCGAGCTGGATAGTCAGCCGGAGATGATCCCGACTAGGTAGCTGCTGACAGCCGCAGGCACTATCTCCCATCTTCCAATCGCAGTTGTGCTGACGTACGATTTCTAAAGATGCGTCGTCTGATGATTGCAGAAGCAATGAGCGTGAAGACCTAGCCGCTATGGATGCAACGACGGCAGGAATCCCGTATATTCTCTCAGCTCAGGCACGCCCATGCCGAAAAGTTCGTCCGATGGATTTGTTGGGCAGTTGAATTGTCGAATGAGCAAACAGCGACCGGACACCTGCAAGACTAGAACTTCTCGTGGGAGTTCCCTCATGTATGCTTGCTCGTCCAAGTTTCCGAGCATGGCAGGAGAATATTCCTTGCAGGCGAGAGCTCTCAGGCTCAAGCGGCTTAGGCGAGGAAGATGCCGACTGACTTTGAAACCGGAGAGGAAACAAGTGTCGAGGCGGGTTGACGTGCGTCTTGGGCCCTTGGCAACCTCATGAGTCGACTGGTGCCGAGCCACCGCGGCAACTGCTGGCGTCTGCTTTCCGCAACTTGGAGCATGCTTCTGTTTTCGCCATTGACGACTGAAAGTGCAATAGCTGGAATTGACTTCGGACCGGAAAGCCCACGACGAATACCCAAGGGCCTTGACCGAAACAGGGCGATGCAAAGGTTGCCAACCTCGAGCATTTGTTGTTAGATGTCTGTTGCGGGCTGTTCGCCTGCGGGAGGAACTTGGAGGCCATTGCCCCGTCACCAAACGGCTCAGACATGTTTCTTACCAGCGCATGGTCTTTGCAAGACTCGCCCGAAACCCTATTGGAAAAGGTAGCAATAATTCAACCATTGAAGGGTTAGTGCGCGGTTGAATCAGGGCAGGTCGGCCGAAATCAGGCCTTCGGTCTAGGTCGCCCTTTCGTTGTCTCTCCAACCGATCGATCGGATGGTTGGAGATCCCAAGCCGACTCCGTGAGGTTTCAGCGCGCTATTAGAGCAGAAGCCCCTGGTCAACTACACCGAAGCCTGCCGATTGAGCTGGCTCCGAAACAGTGGAGACTTCCCGCCGGCCTTCTTTCCCGTATTCATCTTGGTGAGGACGTTGGTGCTGGATTTCGTAACGGATTGTTGAGCACAGGTGGCATCACTATGGCGGTATTGATGAACGAAGCGACCCAATAGCGCTAGGGGTGATACGGCAACCCGAACGGGTTCCAGAGCCGGTTGTCGTTCTCTGTCAATCTTTTGTTCCCTTGGCGCACACATGCCTGCGTTGGCTGCGACCCGTTGCAGTGTAAGGGCACATGAGCTGCATGTATGGGAGATGGTGTTCGGGGCTAGTCAGGGTAGTGCAGCGCCGCGTTGACTCACAGCTGCCGCTTACATTCTTCGGGAGTTTTGGTGACCAGTCCAACAAGTCCACATGGAGGGGAATGGGCTGTTGCCGGGTGGTTTCTGAAGGACGTCGGCGGTGATGGGAATTGGGCGAATGCCATATATGGGTGGCCGTGATGGGAAATTGAAGTCTGCGGGTGTTGTCTCAGGAACAAGTGCAGTGGATGCCGCATGCAACTAGGTACATACCTACTACCTAGAAGGTAACGTGACGCAGGTCAACCTCTACCATGATGGCATCAAGTACCTACTAGGTGGTACGTAAGGTATTAGGTAGATAGGGAATAAAGCGAAGCTAGGTAAGCTTACGCCTGGGAAGGAGCGAGATGAACGTTCTTGCAGCTGCAGGCGGAGCGAGGGAAGTGCGCAAGGCCGAGACGGGAACGAGTGGTGTCTGGCAGCTGCCATCTATCCGTAGTGCCCAGCAGTAGCAGTTGCCATTGCAAGCACTCCGTATCGCCTGTCCAACAAGTATCTCCCATATCCATTACATCCTCCGTACCTAAGAATATCTAGGAGGTCACTTCCACTGCCTAGACATTCCTGCATGGGACTTACAGGCGGGCTACTGCCAAGCTGGGCTTGGTGCTCTGTAGCCAGTCCCTGTTTCCCTGGTCTGCTGTCCGGAGGACACTCTCCCTGGCCTTACACAGTATTATAAGCTGCCCTGGAGAAGGACCTTGCATGCCTCTCGTACTTCAGGTTGTATCTCAGGTACTCCGTAATATCAATACTTGCGAGGTAGTGATGTACGGATCCTCGTCATCCATGGACATTACATTTCGCTTGGCCTGTAACCGAGCCGTTGCGACCAGCAACCACTCAGCAACTTCCGGACTGACTGAGGCAACCAACCCATTGCAGTTCTTCCTTTCAAATCGCACCTTCATCACACCATTCTCATCCCCTACGCTGTAGAAGAGTCTCAAACCCCCCTTTGGCCAGATACCCGCTGTTGGTCTGCGTACCTACCTTGCGCGTGGTCACCTCGAGGACCCCCAAGGGCCGAGACAAATTCATGCCGCGCAGGAACATACTACTGGGAACTGCCATTTCCTCAACCCCTAGGGTTCATTACATCCCACCGTCAGCTGCTTCTCATTGCAGTAGCTTCGTAGTAATGAACAGTACTTTGTGGTAGCCGCCGCTCGGACCAAGCACCAATACTAGCCCAAGCATGGTGTGGTCTCTCTGTCTGTTTCTCTCCAACCATTACTTTGGTGCCATGTATCGTCGCTGATGCTTTTCAACGCACTGAGTGGTCTGGCCATTTGTAGGTTGGCCGTGGTGGTGGCCGCGGGCTCGAGGTGACTCGTCAGGTTCCGCGCCGGTCGAAGCTTGCGCCCCTCCATCGTCCAGTCTCTTAAAACCTTGGAACCCCCGAATAGCTGAACAGGTGTGCCGTAGCAGATGGTACTGCTACTGCATGCACAGTCAAACCTCTCAGTTGGTTAAGGTGATGGAAGTAGAGAGACGCGCAACTTGACATCCCGTCACCATCTGTGCGAGAAACGAATTGCTGGATCTGGCATCCATCTGAACGCTGGTCATCGTCAGTGCGCTCGAGCCGGCCCAGCGATCAGAGTCTGACTTCACGTCGTGTCGTTGCCCGGATGTTCGAGGACCCCAAGACCCCTTCAACCTTCCAGCCTCCCTGGCCGAGCGCGCCACGTCGCCCTACCTACCCTCACACTAGATCCCCTCAAGCCACCGCCCCCTTCAACCCCTTCTGTGCTGTGCAGTAGCTCCGTCAAGTTCCTTGACGGCTGACGTGACGTGCTTTGCGGTCTGGGGGAGGTCTACGGATACGCATGTGGCTTCTTATCCTCGAAATGTTCCATCGTCGAGGTGTGTTTGTCTCCATTATCTTCTAGGCTGCCAGCGGGTCCCGTTTCCTCGCTACACCGAACCCCTTGACCCCCCCAGCAGAGAGCAGCCGTGGAGCAGGGCAGAGCAGAGCAGTGACCAAGGTGCCTGTAAACGCATTCTGCCTCGGATATCAGCGACGGTCACACAAACTGCGCTGTGCTCCGTTGAATACAGTGGACGGTGGTGCTCGCCGCCCCATCCCGCCAATTAGGTGCCCATGGTGTTGCCGAGCAGATAGCAAATACGTACCTTCAACGGCCTTAACCGGATGTACTTTCTCGGGCAGCCCAAAGTACCAAAAAAAGTTTCAGTCCAACTCCAGTACCTACCTCTCTTGCCGCTGTCGACAGGTACCTTGCCTCCTATCTATGTAGGTAGGTACCTTACTTGCCTAGCCTGATCTGTCTCTGCCTATACGGTCCCTGTCGCTGTGCAACTCCGCGCTGCAGGTGCAGGTACTTTCGAGGTCACCGACCGACCACAATTCACCTTCGTCTCGTTTTCCCATTCTCTCTTCCACGGTTGACGATTGGTCCCGACTCAGATTGCTCTTTTCCCTCTTTCTCCTCTGCTCTTGCCTTCTCCCTGAACTTGCGCTCCAGAAGCGACTCGGCAACGGTCAAGGAAGGCTCTGCTCTGCGCTCTCACGACTCTACTTACGATCTGCCTCTGTAAAATTCCTTTCTGGTGGTACGCTTACTCTCCTTCTCCTTACCGCATCTCTCGGGCCTCCCTGCTCTCAATCCTATTCCTGCAGCTCCCAGCCTCCCCAGCTACCTCGCATTCTGGAAAAGCGACGTCGTTACTCACACGAACCTTCGGTGTTTAGTATAATGCTTTTCTGATGATTCTGCCGCCCCACGAGCTCTTGTAATGATCAATGATATACGAGCCTGAAGCCGCCCCCGCCTGACAGTATCCCCACCCCCGTTCACGAGCCGAGACTTCGATAGCCTTACAACCATACCGCTCTGTTCTGCAAATCGACGACTGCGACCCGGGCCCGACACTTGACCGTACGGAACACACGTCTCCGTTATCCGTCTTGCAAAATTCCGCTTGCGAGTGTGACTTTGGTCATGTTCAAGTTAGGGTTGTGTGAACTTCAGTAGAATTGCTATGAGTGGGGATCAGTTGGCTTCCAGGCAAGATTTCAACCTATTACCTACCCACTCCCTATTCACCTCGATCTTCTGCTCTCCAGCAACCCGACAGATCAACAGGCAGCATTTTCTACTACCAGAACCTTTCTTGGCTAACCTGAGGCCGTGTCTGCAGCTTTGGTAATCCAAACGCTCAGCCGCCCACTCCCAAACAGACCCCAACCTCCGCCGTTTTCCCGAGTCCCGTCTTCGAAACCCCCAAGCAGCGGCAAGGCCCTTTCGACGACACCGGCGGCTGGACACCTCGTTTCGCCGAGGAATACTCTGTCTTCAACACCACGCCTGGCAACCTCAGAGGTCCCCAAGGCCACTTTGGTGATTTTGTTTCCGCGACCACATATCCACCCTCGGCCGGTTCCAAGAGGCCCTTGTCTGCCGAGAGCCTCGCCGCTCAGGTAGCATCCCATGCGAATCACCTTTCGCCCAACACGAACCACTCCCTGCCGCCAGTAAACGCCTCCAAACGACTGTCTTCGTCCCCCAAACCACCGACCGAGCCCCAAGAGTTTTCTGACCACGAGGACGGCCCGTTCGGCCCAGGGATCAGGTCACAAAACAGGACCACGTCCAACAAGTCGGGGAACTCGGAGGACGCCGCAGACCTGAACGGGCAGACAGCCACTCCACCGCCGTCTTCCCACAAAGGTGGTCGGAGGCTTGCGCCGAACCTTCGGACCGCCAATATGCAGAATGACCATGGCTACGGCCAGCCAGACTTTTCCGAGACCCCACAGCAACCCAATATGGGGGCGTTTATGGCCACCGACATGTTCGGCTATCCCATCTCGGCACCGGCCACAGCTCCGGCAAACTTTTGGGATCCGAGCGCCGACATGTCAGGAATCATGGATTTCTCCTTTGGCTCTAATGTTTTCCAGGCCCCGAACCACCGTCACATGCCGTCTTTCGACGCATCTCAGATGTTCCAAGAAGTAGCCGCTCCCTTGCCGACAAATCCGCAAGAAACTGCCCAACCAGTCAAGCGAAGCCGGCCTCTGGCCCCTAAACCTGCAGTGTCTAATGTCCAGTCCAGCTCTGCAGACATCTCCATGACTTCAGCGTCCTTCCCTGCGCCAGGGGACGACCCTTTCGGCGTTGTTAGTCCAGGTGCGGGAGTGGACCCGGGCTTGCTGTTCAGCCGGCCGTCATCCTCCAATATGGATACCAATATTCCCGTGACCCAAGGCTCGGCGCAGTTTGCTTTGGCTGCGGCCACCGATATTCAGTCGAGAGCGCCAATGAACGGTGACATTCGCAGGTCACTTAGCACCAGGGAGCTGGCACCCAGTAAGATGTCCGAGCACATGTCGGGAAGCTCGCCTACCAAGTCGCATGGACGTCCCACCGGGCTTCAAAGAAGTGTTAGTGAAAACCGAGGCCGCCGTGGAATGGCAAGAACAACGTTGCCAACACTGGCACCGGCGATCTTGCCCCGGCCACAGGTCAATAACGGGCCTATAATCGGTCCTAGTCGGCCACTGAGCCGACCGTCAGGCAGGATATCACCCCTCAAGCAGCAGCACTCTCGGCTCTCGAGTCTCACTTCGATACCCGAGTCTTCGAGCCCCCGCACGCGGACTTCTGTCAAGTTCACCATTGATTCGAAAGGCAGAGCAAGAGCCGAGACCACCGTCGTTGTTGACGAACCCAGGTCAAGTAGCGCCCAGCGAATGCCTGTCACACGGGAGATGCCCCGCAGAGAGAGAAGCTGGGATTCGGACGACGATGAGTCTTCAACCGACGATGAACCCATCATCATCCCCAGCCGCAATACCTCTTTTGCCCTCCCTGACCCACGCAAGCCCACTTCGGCGTCTGTCTTCCACTCGTCTCGGAGGAGTGTCAGCGAGCATAGTTCAAGCAGCCATGGGGCGTCAACCTCGCTACACGACGCCGAGAGCGAGGCGGAGACTGTGATGAATGAGGCACACGGAAAGGGCGGTGATGCAACCAGTGAGCTCCGGAGGCTGGTCGAGAACCGACAAAGGCGTGGTCCTCAGGTGCCAAGCATCCATCAGTCGCAGCGCTTTGCATCAGGAAGCTTCGGGACCTTTCAAGGTGGTCTGATGTCTCCTGGCGCCATTACTGAAGCCAGCTTACCGTCTCCAACAAAAGCCACCTACAACGTGCGGTGCGTCTGCCAGAACAACTCAGATAGACCGGGAGAGTTCATGATACAATGGTATGAAGCAATCCTTCCGGAATCCGGCATATGATGTGTCGGTCGATGAGGCTAACACAACCCAGCGAGTCCTGCGACATGTGGCTTCACGGTTCGTGCATCAACATATCGAGGCAGACGCTGCCGACTGTATTTATCTGTGCCTTCTGTTCAAACACCCCGAACATGCGAGGCGGTCGCATTCGCGGCAATGGCCCGGTCTTGGGCCCGTCAAGGGCGAGCCCGCTGGCCCGCAAAGCGTTTCGGTAGCGCGAGGCCAGTCAAGCTTGCGGTATCAACAACGGGGTTTCCATCATGACCCGCGAGGAATTAAAAGTCTAGAAAGCGAACGGGGCAATCCACCATCATATCATTCTAGATGTCGATGAGTACATAAGATACCCGCGGTATATATACATCTGCAAGTTAATAAGAACGCAAGAGATTTCTACTTGAACATGTCGTGCGACAGACTGGAGTTGACGGTGTTTGGTTTTGCCTTTGTGCTTGAAATGATCCCTGGTCATCGATTGCTCGCCTCACCATGAGTCTACCGAGGGCACAGTTCTCGGTCACTGTGTTTTGGTTCTTTGCTCCAGTGGCCTCTCGATTCTCACTGTGGGTTTCTGGGCATCCATGTCGTCAATGCAAAAGGGCGTTGTAATAAGAAGCAAGAGGTTCTGGCGGTCACTGAATACTTGTATGTGCATCGTCAGTCCTTGGTACCAATATCAAGGCAGCCATGCTCTTGTCTGTGGCTTCCCTTCAGGGTCTAGAAACAAACCCGTCGTCCATCCTGGACATTCCGAGCCTGATAGGTCTTGCTTGTTTCGTCTCGGATGGTGCAGGACAAGACAGCGCAGAAAAGAAGGTACGACGTTCCTTCTCTATACATGTCTGTTCTCATGTCTGTTCTCGATACATGTTTACATAGCCGGCCGATGCCTGACAACCACTTACCTCGACCGAGAACTTGACTCGTAGGTAGGTTCAATATAGATCTCAGCTATAAAAACACCAGCCCAATGCATACGCTGCCTAGAGAATAGTACACGGCTAATGGGCCAGCCAGAAGAGAAACACGCACCAAGGTCTCTTGAATCTTCCAGGTGGGTTGTTAGTGGGCAGGCGCAATTATTCTGGGTTGAGCTTGAGCGACCAACAGCCTCAATCTCTTGTCCGTTGTCGTCACTAACGTATTCAACATTGGGATACGAGGCTGACAGAAGGGAACAGAGGTGGAGGGTCACCCCCTTTTTATTCATTTATCTGGAAACCCCTTTTCTACGGCCATTCGCTCGATAATCCGGGTTGAGAACGCACTTGACGCCGACATCCAAGACTTAGCTTGCGTGTGGGGAAACATGGCTGGTGATTCCAGGAGACAGCTCACGTAGTCTTATATACATGCGCCTAGAGGCTCTATTTGGAGCAAGATTCACTGTGTTGCTCTCTATGGGGGAAAGAAGGCCGCTCGCAGAAGCCCCGAAGTGAAGCGTCTTTCGAGGACAGAATTCATTGGTGAGGTCCAGATCATACAGTGACGTCAAAGACAGGTATTCGACTGAGCCTTTTCACTATCTCAGCCTTCTCGCAATACGTGGCGAGCTATTCAAAACCTCCGCCCGCCGAGCCAGTCTGTTTTCCCGTTTCCGTTTTTTGGCCGTCCCCGTCGCACTAAATATTTTTATTCGTAAACTCGTAACCCGCCAGCCTATGCCTTGAGGGCCTTGGACAGCTCCGCAACAACAGCATCGCCAATCTCCTTGGTGCCGGCGTTGCCGCCGAGATCCTTGGTACGCAGACCACCGTCGATGACGGCCTTGACGGCGTCCTCAACGGCCTGGGCCTCCTTGGGCAGGTTGAGGGAGTAGCGCAGCATCATGGCGACGGAGAGGATGGTACCGATGGGGTTCACGACACCCTTGCCGGAGATGTCAGGGGCAGAGCCTACAGCACTCGTCAGCGTCATGTTATCACGAAGGAGGGCGAAGAAGACATACCGTGGATAGGCTCGTAGATACCGTTGCAACGGCCCTTGCCGTCGGGGATGCCGCTCAAGCTGGCACTGGGCAGCAGACCGATGCTGCCGGGGATGACGCTAGCCTCGTCGGAAATGATGTCTCCGAACAGGTTGCTGGTGACGACGACACCGTTCAGGGCGCGGGGGCTCTTGACGAGCAGCATGGCCGCGGAGTCGATAAGCTGGTGCTCAATCTTGAGCTGGGGGAACTCCCTCTCGAAGAGCTCGGTGATGACCTTGCGCCACAGACGGCTGGTCGCCAGGACGTTGGCCTTGTCCAAACTCCAGACGGTCTTCTCGCCGCGGGCAATGGCGAGGAAACCAGCCAGCCTGCCAATGCGCTCAACCTCCTCCCGGGAGTAGGGCTCGGTGTCCCACGCCTTGCCGTCGCCGGAGTCCTCGCTGCGCTCGCCAAAGTAGATGCCGCCCGTCAGCTCGCGGACGATGACCATGTCGGTGCCGCGGCAGACCTCGGCCTTGAGGGGGGAGAAGTCGACGAGGGCCTCGGAGGCGAAGCTGCAGGGGCGCAGGTTGCCGTAGGTGCCCATCTCCTTGCGCAGCTTCAGCAGACCCTGCTCCGGGCGCACAGCGCCGGTGCCCCATTTCGGACCGCCGATGGCGCCGAGGAGGACGGCGTCGGCGGCGTTGGCGGCAGCGAGGGCCTCGTCGGTCAGGGGGGAGCCAGTGGCGTCGATGGAGGCCTGCGGTCATGTCGGGTGAGCGGTTGTTTGCCATTGAGGAGGATCGGGCGAGATCGGAGAGACTTACACCACCGAGGAGGTGCTCCTGGAGGTTGAACTTGCCGGCAGAAGGGCTGTTGGCCTCAATTGTCTTGAGAACCTGCGAGTCGGGGGGAAACAGTCAGCTCCATGATGCACGAGGCTATAGCTGGTGTAGGTAGGTAGACACACCTTAACTGCCTCTGCGACAACCTAAACAGAGTTTCGTTAGCTACTGCCGAGCCGAGCTCCCCCCTCCTACCGCGTCACAAGCTCACCTCAGGACCGCAGTGGTCACCAGCAAACACCACAATGTTATGAGTCGCCATTTTGTCTTTGTTGAAAATAGGGAAACTGTGTTGAAGTTGAGAGGGAAGGAAAGAGGGTATCGTGTGCAATTGGCCAGAGTGGGAAAAAGGGGGAGAGGAAAGAAGGAAAGAGAAAGCAAGGTGCAAGTGAGTCGAGAGCGAGTCGAGTCCGGGAAACAACAGGCAGTGGAGGTGAGCTGTTGCCCCGCATCCCACACAAGATTTAAAAAGTTAGGCGCAGTCTCAACCCCGCCTTCCGAAGTCGGAGGGGCAGCTTCACCCTGGAGCGGTTTCTGTCGGCGCCGGTTCGTCCCGGCGCCCCGTATTTCATCCCCCTTCTGGCCATGCCCCCAGTGACGATCCCAGGTACCAACTCAATCGCGCGCACCTTCCTCGGGGGTTTTCACGCCGAGCAATGTCGGTTTCATTGCCGGTCTCGATGCCGTAAATGCTGATCGGAAGGCGCAGACAAGGAAGTCGATTCAAGATAAGAATCGCATGCTAAGGCAGCAGTTCCATCCTTCTACTATTTTTGTCAAATACTATCTCTTATCCATCACGTTCCATCATGATCTGTTGATATGTGTTCAAGCACTCCGTCACACCCAGAGCAAACTTCGCGGAACCATATTCTGCTCGAGATGCCCTTACAAACTAAGATCTCCTGGCCTTGAACGATCTGGATATTGAAGAGAATTCCTAGTCCGTTTCCGACCGTCAAACGGGTCAAACGATGTCTAATTCCGACTTCCACCCGTATCTCTCGTCTTTGGGGAACATGTCCGCTCATGCACCACGAAGTATGATCAATTGAAGTCGAGCTTTGCGCAAATGGATAGGCTCCATGCGATATGCCAGCCAGGTTTTCGTTCGATTCAACCATTCGCGCAAGCTAGAAACCAGATATATCAACGTTGCCACTCAAAAGGTCGGCAATAAAAGCATCCTGAGGCAGCTGGCTACCATCGCGAACGTCGAGGCGCTGGAGGAAGAGCAGTTCCATGGGTTGGAGCGGTTTGGAGATTCCCAAGAGCCGTCAGGGGAGCAGCCGACCCAGCAGCGGCCGTTATTTGCAGTCGAGAAGATTGAATGCCGCCGAGCCGCCGAGGACCATCGATGCAAGCGCGAGATGATGGGCGGCCACATCCCAGAGGGGTCGGGTCTCGTAAAAGGTCTCCAGATCCTGTATTCGACGAGGTGTCGTAAATGAACTGATGATCAACTGCCCGAAAAGAAGCTGAAGCCGAAGCTGAGGTCTCACCAACTTGTAGTTGAGTACTTTTCGGATTCCTTTCCATTGTCTTATCCACGGAGGCAACGCTTATGATTTCAAATTACTCTCACCGTCCTACAGAAGGGGGAAGCTGACTGAGATGCGATTACCTGACGAATCGGTCACTAGTCTGGGTTCTGACATTCCTACGCGAGAAAGAAACCGTCTGAGCATTCTGCCAGATCTGCATGTTCCAAGAAGGCGCAGATAAAGCAGTGTCGATCCGTCTGACTTAAAAATCCCGCTTGCAATCTACCGTACGGCATGCAGCACCATGCAAGCTTGGCGGTGATCATGTTGTGCGACGTAAATGTCTTAGTGCTCTGGCAACCGCTGGACTTCACCCCGCGTCAAGTTGCAGAGAAGAGCGAATTCTCTTCTCAAACTCGAGATTCAGCACAACACTACAACCAGAGCACGAAACTATGTGGCTTATCAACACACAGAGTCTGGCTTTGCAAGAGGTTGTGGATCCTTCAGCGGTAGAATACGCGATCCTCTCTCACACATGGGAAGACGACGAGGTGACGTTCCAGGACATCAACAACCTCGAACGATCTGGAGCAAGGCAAAAGCTCGGATTCTCAAAGATTCTGAAAACATGCGAGATCGCGCGTCGGATGAATCTCCAGTTTGCGTGGGTTGACACTTGTTGCATTGACAAATCGAGTAGTGCAGAACTCAGCGAGGCTATAAATTCCATGTTCTCCTGGTACAAGCATTCGACTGTCTGCTTCGTCTTTCTCTCCGACTTGCCGGCCCTGGAGAACTCAGTGTCACGGCCAAACTCAGGCTGTGGTTTCTCCTACAGCCAGGAGACCTTTAGTGCTTGCCGATGGTTCACTCGTGGTTGGACGCTACAAGCGCTCATCGCTCCGGACCACGTTGAGTTTTTCAACTCAGTATGGGAACGATTCTCCCGGAAGGACGAGTGTCTCGGCATACTCTCAGAAGTCACGGGAATATCTCATTTCGTCCTGGAGTCCTCTTTCAATCTACGTCAGACCCCTGTCGCAGTCAAGATGTCCTGGGCGGCATCCCGACAGACAAAACGGATCGAAGACCGTGCATACTCGCTCCTGGGAATCTTCGATATCAACATGCCAATGATTTACGGTGAGGGGAACAAAGCCTTTCGCCGCCTTCAGGAAGAGGTTGCGAGAGAGACGAACGACCTATCACTCTTTGCATGGAGGGGCGGTGAGGCTCAAGTGTTTCGAGGCATCTTCGCGAGGTCTCCAGCCGAATTCAGCACTTGCTCCGACATGCGATGGTCAAGCACCAGAAACGAGCCCAAGCGCGAGTTTACCCTCACCAACAAAGGTGTCAGGATCGAAACGAAGCTATACAAGCACGCGCAAGGGGCATACGTCATGTATCTAGGGTTCACGATTCAGACCCAAGTGCCCGTCTGTGTCTTCCTCAAACGCACAGCCGACGGGTTTATTCGGAGCGATCCTTGGTCCTTAGAGTGCGAGGAAAGCATGACGGACTCTGACAAGCATCGAGACGTCTTCACGATACACGTCCAGAAGGAGGTCAGCCCGCAAGAGGATTTGAGCTTCCGAAGGCGGATGCACAGGTCCTTTCACATTTCCATCGACTTTCCAGCGTCCCTAAAGCTGGAAACCATCGAGCCAAGTCCTGAGTATCTATGGGATCGGTTTCATTCGACATTTATCAGCAACGATCCCGATAAGTCCTTCGCAGCCAAACTGCACATCCTCGTCCGCGGGACTGATGGAAATTTCAACGAGGCCTTTCCATTGACTCTCACGCTCGGTTGGGCTAGCACGCTTCAAAAGCCCTTCGCTTTGCTATACGGGACTGAACAGTTGACGAACACCTCGAAGCGATCCATTCGAAATGTCCCCCCAAGCGACTTCCCAGTTCTTGTGAAGGATGACGTGGACTGGGGACGTTCGCACAAAGACGAGTTAGAGCAGGCAATATTGAGGATTTCCTTGGATCCGAGATTCCAGGCAAAGGAAGTACACTTCATCGATGGAAAGATGATGGTCCTACATCGCGGTATACGAAAGAGCTTGGCTTGGGCTGCCAACTTCAAGGTAGAGCTAGAGACGCATGAGGCTAATGATGGTGTCGTCACCTACTGTGCCTCATTTTCAGGCGATCTTGAAAAGTTGGAGCGCCGTGAAGCTGTGATGAACGCATATTCGCATGTGCCTGGGAGGCTTGAGCTCTAATGGGACAATGTGGGCTCAGGGTTCGATATTTACACGATTATGACAGCAATTGTCTTCAATTCGATTACACCAATATCAAGGAACCTGGAAAATATTTCTATACTTCCTGACCTTTCTTCTAGCTAGGTAGTCACATGCAACATTCTTAGAACATCCTTTCGGTCGATCAAGTTTGCTAAGTGCCGTAATTGGCCATGTTCCACAGGGCGGACGTGCTGATGCCAAGGGTCGGTAATCAAAGAGGCCGGGTCATATAACTCACTGCCTAGCCCTTACTTTTCCCTGCCAAACAACTTTCTCTTCTTTCACCGAGAAACAACGCTTTTCATTTCGAGGACATTATATATCAGAACACACTAAACCTGCAGCCGACATGGCTAATGGCATGCCCAGCGATTCGACCCAGCCTTTTAGCATTGTCATCGACGGGACCAGGGACCCCGAAAACAATGTGGACGAGAACTATCCTCTTCTTGCAGATGGAACCCTTTCGAGACAAGGGAGCCGGAGCAATGAAGCTGAAAGTGACAACAGAGCACACGGGTTTCTCCTAAGACCAGCTGATATCTTGGGCGCAGAAGGCCTCGGTTTTGTTGCCAGGCATGCATTGAAAGACTGACTAATCATCAAGACCTTTTTCCTTGCTAGTAAGTCAGGGAACTTCATGTGTCGGTCAATGTAATCGCATCGTCCTGACGGGCTCTTGTCTCTCTAGGCTATATCAACTTCCTACTCGCTCTTGTGCCCCTCGGCATACTTTTTTCGGAGCTTTCTGAGAGTGGAACCACTGTTTTCATAATCGACATACTTGCCATCATCCCGCTTGCCAATATCCTATCGTTTGCGACCACACAAATCTCTCTTCACATGAGTGATACTTTTGGGGGGCTTTTTCAGGCTATTTCCGGCAATTCTATGGAGCTGATCATCTGTCTCGCTGCTCTGAAAGACAACCGGATCGAAGTTGTTCAAGCAGCTATTCTGGGAATCGTTCTCTCGAATCTACTTCTCGTCAGGGGCATGTGCTTTCTCTGGGGTGGTATCGCCAATATGCGTGACCGGCATGGGCAGGGAAGAGAACAAAACTTTGCCTCCGCCACCTCCCAAACCGCTCGACCGCTGATGACCATTTGCTTGATATCACTGGTGTTACCGACAACAGTACCTCAAACCTACCAGATTTGCTGCTTAACTTCTACACATGGCTCACTTTTCACAGGTCTATTCGAGTCTCGGTCATGACAATAACTCGGAAATGTTCGTCTTGTTTCTCTCTCGAGGCACCGCTTTCGTCCTTTTATCACTCTATCTTCTATACCTCTGGTTCCAATTAAGGACGCACACCGATCTCGTCATTACGGAGATATCATACGATGGAACCGAAAACGAAGACGAAGTCATTGTATCAGTTATCGGTCTTCCTGCTGCCGTTTTCTTGCTTGCCGTCGTCATCTGTTTCGCCACCATATGCGCTGTGTCATTTGTTGGGCTGATTGAATTCGTCAACAACACAACATGGTTAAGTCGTTCTTTTACTTGCCTGATTATAATCCCCAATATGAGCAACTCAGCTGAACACATTACAGCTATAAGGAAAGCTGTGAATGATAAGATGGACCTTGCGGTTAGCATCGCTATAGGAGCCAGTGTACAGGCCGTTCTTTTTTTTGTCTCCTTTGTTAGTGATAATCGGTTGGGCTGTCCTAGATGTTCCGATGACTCTTCACTTCGAGATAGTCGACGTTCTTATATTCATGTTTACTGTACTGATCACATACAATGTGCAGGATGACAAGTCTAACTACCTCCAAGGAAGCATGTTACTTGGGATTTATATAGTTGTTGTAATCATTGCTATTATTGTACCGCCGGATGCTTTAAATACATTCTGAAGAGGTTGTATAGATACCATAGCAACAAGGTATTGGATGATTTGTCCAGACTCTTTCCTAGTAGCCGAGAATAGTTGGCAGTGAAGAATTACAACCGTCAAGAATTCTTTGCGATGTCTGTGACCACTGGCACTAGTTGAAATTCATCCCACCAGTGCTTGGTTTGAGAAGACCCGCCGAAGAGGCCGGAGGGGCGCCGGGAACGGCTGCTCGTGCACGCGGCCGCCACCTTGGCCTCACCGGGCAAACAGAGTTTCACTTATCCAGAAATCCAAGACTCTGGATGAATTGATTTGTATTTTACAACAGTTTGGTAGCAGTAACGACGTGCATGCCGTCCCCGACAAGTCCGACGCCGTCGCCGAAACACGTTCGGGAAATGTGGAGCACAAGCCGTCGGAAGCCGGAATCGTGCATCACAGGTATCCGGCTGGCAACGGCGCCAACTCTCTCGGATGGGTCCCTTCCCAACGTCTGGCAACACAAAAATTCTGAGTTGAAGAGAAGAGTAGCAAATGGAATCAAGCCAGGAAACACCGCTGAAAGCATCCCCTCAACTCTTATCCCGACCGTCGTCAGCTTAATAGGCTGGCGAAAAGGTTGCTTAGGTCATACTTAGCATGGCCATCTGAGACTCTAGAGGGGCTTATGATTTCTGCTATAAGTAGCAGGTTAATCTTTGCCTCCCGCCTCCAGGGCCACGTTGCGACGGGAGAAAGGACCAAGATGAACATGGATTCAGCGAGGTATTGACGCCCTGGGCCGGATTGATGCAAATGTGTTACCAAGACCCGTTCACAGACGCTTCTAGCTATCTTCTTTATCTGCCATTTCCAATGTATTCAAATTACCCATCACGTGGACGTTGCAAAGGAGACGAGAAATCGATGAGAAGACTTGTCGTCACGCCAGTTAGTGAAGAGACGGAACATCGAACCTACCAAGGTTGATTGGCATCAACCGGAAGGTTAAGAGTTTCTCCTGGACTTCAACGATGTTGCTGACAGCCCACGATGTCCCCTGGCTTCACAGAAATGCCGTGACTGCGTGGATCGCCGAGATATTTGCCCCATACCAAGAGGTGAGCCAATCCGAAGCGGGATGACGCGAATGCGACCTGCTCACTGGACATAGTCACATGAAAAGCTACGAGTTCCGGCGGTCAAAAATGAACGGCGTCGGGCGCGTGCTCCAGGAAACTCGCGAGCAAGAACCGTCATTCTTCCCGTATCTTTCTCTATGTCGATCCACACTTGGGAGATGTCATGGTCGAACGAGGTTGCGGCCCGTGGAAAAGCCGAACCGGCTGTGTTCCTGCCAAGAAGTGCCGTAGTCGAGGATGATCAGGAACGACCGGAGAAAAGAGGACAAGAGCAGGTGGAGGTGGAGCATCGGCGATCACTCCACCGGGTATCGCTGATCAAGTTTGATAGGCTTCTTGATGTGATGGGCTGCGAGTTTGTCACCTCAACCGCCTGGATAGGTTGTGGGGACATACTAAAGCTGGGTGGTGTGGATATGGGAGACGCGGAGACGCGGGGCCACGGAGTCGGGCTGTTCGCCCAGCAGGACTGGGACCTTCAGAGGCCCATAAGCTGACCTTGGCCATGAAAGGGCTCTCAGACGAACTTGCCCTCAGAAATCAAACAGAACCGATGCAATGCACAGCGGAGGCTGACTTGAGGTCGGGCGTGACAATATCTCGGAGCGCCAGGCTGGAGGTTGGGGATGGCCGAGACAAGAGGAGCAGTTTCTTTCGAGGCTCCGCGAAGCAGAGAGACATGCCGCATAGTAGGCTGCTGACAGGCGTTCGAGTGGCCTGAAAAAGCAAACTGAAGGAGAGTAAGACCTGCAGAGAGGCAGCAGCGATCCTGGTTTGCCTCCGTTGGCACGACTCCGATCATTGTGATGATGTGATGCGATGTATTAGTGAGTGTTTGGCATGGAATAGCTCAGTGAGGCATTTTCCCAAACTGGTGACAAGATGCCTCCAAGAAACAACCAAGGAGAAACTAGTGGGAGACGAGTTGGCAATGACGCAAGGTGAGAGTGTTGAGAGAGAAATGGCATCCTGATTTCCGGCTCGCGTGGAGAGAAGGCGTGAGAAGTGGAGGTCGGCGGACAAGGAACAAGGCGGGTGGTGAAGCGAGGCAAGGAACGTACCTGACTGTCACGTTGCTGGTCCCGCTTGGCCTGGGCTGAGCGCACAGACGCAGATGCAGATTAAGGTAAGGTATGTGCACTAGTGTAAGGCCGCGGTACGCTACCCGCTACTACGCTATTACCTAGGTACCTAGGCAGCGCTGTAGCGTAACTGCCTACCTAGGATTTAGAGGGGGGCAACACGAGATGTGGCTGGCGCATGGCGGATGTCAGTTGCGCCGAAGACAACAGGCAAACTTCGAGAAACAACGGGAGAAAAAACGGGCACGCGTGGCTGGTGGGGGACCGCGGAGAACCACAGTTCGGGACGCTAATTGGACTGGAGTTAGGACGGCGGCCGGTACCTGGGGAACGATGTGCCGGGCGATGGAGGAGGAGGAGGGGGAGGGGGAGTGGGAGGGGCCACTTCATTACGATCCGAGGTGACAGTCCAGGTGCGGTGCCCGTACCCAAGTACTACCTCACCGTAATACCTCTCCGTACCTATCTAGGTAAGCAGGTATCTTTCTAGGGGTTCTTCCGAACATCACCTTGTGAAAAGACGGGTAAGGCAGGGCACATTGTGCATGCCTCCCATATAGACGCCCTCGTCCTCTTTGCCCCCGCCAGGTCTTATGCTTATTCTTTCCGAGAGGCTGTATTTTCTGGTCGCTCAGTGCTCGTATAAGCAATTTGGATATGCAGCCCAGTGCACTCACTATGCAGAGTGAAGCACCAAGAAACACATCTTGTCCGATTTGCATGTGGCTGCATAAAGGCACCGAGGGATCAGGCACTTGAACGTGTCTACCTACGGATACACTGCCTGGGTACGAATACCGCACGAGGAACGGGTGTTGGGGCGGTTGAGAGGGCAACGGGACAGCAAATGTTACCCGCTCAGCTCAACGTTCAGGCAGGACCAGGGGAGGGAGCTCGTTTCTTCCCGCTGTAGCATTCGCATTCAGTGATGGACGTCCCGGTCTTGGGTGGTTCTGGTAGGGTAGGTTTGCTCGCTCCGACCTGCCGTCGTTCGTCACTTCTCATCGGACCATCCATCCACATCCACACCTTCCTTCCCCGCACCTGCTCTTGCATCGCATCCACACCGACTTGCGTCGGGCTTGAGCGCCACAACCCACAGCCCGCACCAACCTACCTAGGTACCCACTTCCCACGACCTGCCCTGGTCCTGGTCCTGGTTCTCGTCCTTGTCCATCGCCCGACGTCGTCTTCTACTCTGTGCCGCACCCGTCGAGGCCATCATCGCACCAGCCATCGTTCAGCATCGCCGTCGTCCACCCGTCGATGCCTGCCACGCCGACCGACCCCGCCTTGCCTGCTGCTGCTGTATTGCTCACCCCTGGTCCTCACCGTTGACCGGCACCAGCGGCCTCGGCCACCCAGCATCGCACCGCAGTTGCTCTTCATACGTTCACCGGCCGGAGAGTCAGCAAGAAAGAAGAATGGCATGGACTTCCACGTCTCTCCAGAGCTACACCAATGTCGCAACCAGACAGCCCATGCAGCACATGTCTCATACGGGCTTCCGAACCCCTCGCGCACGCCGGGAGAACATGCTCACGACGACTTTGCAGAATGGCACGGCACAGCAAACATGCAGATTTTACTCCTCGGCAAGACGAAAAGACACGCCATGCGAGGGCACAGCTTCGTTACTTCCCTGCTGGCTGACGGTCAGCAGCCCTGCCTGGGCATCTCACCCAGCACACCAGCACGCCAGCCCGTGGTGCCACCGAGCCGCAGCTTATTCGTACAGTTTCCAAGGACTTGAGAGCTTTGCTTTGCCGCATCTACCGACCCTCTATTCGCTGGCGGCGCCCATATCACCACGTCGTTTTATCAATTTTTTAAGCTTGTCGACCAACACACAACCAATACTCCCAAACCAGTATGGCGTCTTCTGCCCGCCAAGCCCTATCTGCCCACTCCAGAGTCGCCGGCGCCTTGGGTACTCCTTGCCTTAGCTACCCCCCTCCCGGGACTCTAATGGTGCCATCGGCAAATACTGCTATTCTCGTTAGCAATCACCACATCGTTGGTGGGCGGCTGGGGCTTGCTCGGGCGATCCAGGGCGTGCCCCGCGAAATACACTGAGCCGCTCGGGCGGCGGTCGATGTCAATGTTTGGGCAACGGCGGCACTTCTGAACTCTGCCGAGCCTGTCGTCTTCGCCGTTGTCAACGCACCCACAAACATGTCGGATTATCGGCTTCCTCGGGCCTCCACATTTCTCCATAGTCTCTCGGGCGTTCTGCTACAATCCATTTTGCCCATCTGATCCCTGTCCTGAAGTCAACGACACCAGCCACATCCTGGCCTACACAGTCGGACGGGAACACAGCTTCGGGCCTCTGTCATACGCGTCCTTGGACTCATCGCCCGGCACTGGGCCGGCCTGGCTGGTTACCATGGTCGCGGCTCGTTACCCAGAGTTGGCCGGGCACACCAAAGCAAGTTTTCACCTCGTCCGGCCTGGCCTGCCGGCCTGGTTGGTTGGACGCGTTCCTATGCACCAAGGATTTTAGACTGCAGCATCTGCCTCTCGATTGGTCCTTTCCCGCGAGCTGCAGACCTTGGCCCAGTGCCACGACCTGGACACGAGCCCTCCTCTACACACTATGGTAGCGTAGCATGCGCATCGAGCATAGCACTACTTTTCGTTCAACAACGATGATCTTTGTGCTTCGTTCTCATCCGCCTCGTGCCTAGCTTCCCGCTGGCCGACCTCAACCCCAAATATGCGGCTAGAAAACCGACGGTTTTATTAGTCTTGAGGTTCTCGGGAATACGGAGGAGCCGCGTTTTGTAAAAGTCCGACTTCAACTCAACTACTTGACCACGTGGTTTGTTATGCCGTCTGCGGCCTGCGGCACGGGCGACGAGGAGGGCGAGGTTGATCACCAACAAACATCGTCGTCACTCACCACCAGCCTGCAGTGCTGCCTTGCCCGCCTTCACCCGTCTTTCTGGTCAGACGGTAAAGACAAAAAAAAGTCCCTCCCTGTGGACTGGCATCGTTCCTTCGGCGCAGCCTGCAGATACTTCCTCTGGTGACCGCTGGGCCGAGCGATCCCACAGAGCTCACCACATAACAGACACGAATTATATTAACTCCAACCTTATGTGCCGTCGTAGTTGGGGCCGGCCGTGCCCGACGACAACCCGCCGCTCCTTCAGAGCTGCGTGTTCAACATCGCGTCCGCCTCAACGTCTAGGCGACATCATTGACAAGGGTCCAGGCGGTCTGCCTGGTGTCTGCAGACGCAATGCATGCGGCCCTGGCCAGCTGGAGCGATGTTTCTTATTCGTCGCTGTCATCGACCAAGCTATTGTCTGACGGCCATCCTGACATGGGTAGCGCGGAACCTTGTCGAGCCTCGTTGTCGTTGTCGTCGTCCAACCTCGTCTCTGACTTGCAGTCGCGCTACGCACACATGATGGCGTATGCTTTGTCTTCCGACGGTTGATGAACCCTACCGTGTCACCGTTCGGCCGAGACTGGTACTTTTATTCACCCACACCAGCGGCTCGTCCAGTCCCATCCAAGTCACTCGTGCATCGGAGCTGCTCTCCAGCCACACAAGCTGTCCCGAGCTCTCGACAACTGCTGTTCTGTATCTCCAAGATCGCCTTTTCTCGTATCACAGACTTGGCATCCTATTCCTTGTCCCTATGCCTCCCCTTCAACTCCTCCAAGGGCCAGGCTGCGGTCTTGCTATCCACATGGCCCAATGCTAATGCAAGCCGCAGTGGGGATCGTCGAAAGCTGTTGGTTGACAGGAAGATGTCATCGCAACCTCCGCATTTCCCCCTCCCTCATGGCCCATGTACAGGTAGTCCGGGCAGCCCGGCCGCCTGTTCGGCCTCAAGATATAAGCATACCAGCCATCCCGTCTTTCGAATCTTTTCTCCTGGACTCTCTATCCTCTTGCAGCTCTCTCCAGCCTCTCGCACCATCTCCTAGCCAACCACCTCGTGGTCTTGTGCTATCAAGTAACTCGTTCGTTAAGGTTACTTAAGAGACTCTCGCTCTAGTTGCATCCCTCGTTTCATCCCACCATCGTTCCAAAGAGTGTCTCTCGCTCTCATCCGCAACCATGAAGTTCACCTCTGCTCTCCTGGCCCTGGCTGCCACTGTCGTCGCCACCGACTGGGACCACGACAAGAACCACGACAAGACCAAGACAATCACCACAGAAGTCATCACCACTTACACGACCTTGTGCCCCATCACCAAGACGCACCACGGCGAGGGGACCACGTACTACGAGACCGTCACGACCACAAGCACTGTCGTCACCAAGGTTCCCACCGTCATCTATGAGACTATCCCCGGTCCCACCGAACATGTCACTAAGATTGACGTCGATTACACCACCTACACCTCTTACTGCCCTGTTGTAAGTGTTCCGCAGCGAACTGGGAGAACGAGTTCCCCCAGACTGACCATATTGAATAGACCGAGACTGTCACTGGAGATGGCGTAACCTACACAAAGGTTTACACGACGCTCAGCACGATCGTCGAGAAGAAGCCTACCAAGGTCTACGAGACTGTTCCCGGCCCCACCGTGATTGAGAAGAGCAAGGAGCTTGAGTTGACCACGATCACCAAGTACTTCCCCATTGTGAGTGGACATTCAGGACAGCAGCGACACGGGCGGGTTCTAATAGCCTAAACCAGACGAAGACGATCACGGAAGAGGGCAAGACATTCACAATCACAGATGTCGAGACCAAGACCATCGTCACGAAGGTTCCCACCAAGGTCTACGAGACTGAGAAGCTTCCCGACGTCACCAAGACCGAGAAGGAGACCGAGTACACCACCGTGACCAAGGTCTTCCCTATCGTTAGTTCTTCCAGAATCCAAAGTGAAAGCCCACCAATTGACAAGTCAACAGACTAAGACTATCACGGAGGAGGGACACACGTACACAGTCACAGATGTTGAGACCAAGACCATCGTGACCAAGGTTCCCACCAAGGTCTACGAGACCGAGAAGCTTCCCGACGTCACCAAGACGGAGAAGGGAGTTCACTACGAGACCCTGACTACGCTCTGCCCTGTGGTAGGTACCATTAGAACTTGAGATGGTGTACTCGAATCTAACTTTTCCCAGACCGAGACCAAGACAATCGACGGTCACACCAGCGTGATCACGTGGTACTCGACCAGCACTATCGTTCAGAAGGCCGAGACCACCGTCGATGTTTACACGACCTTGGTGACCACCAAACACGTGGAGACTCTGGTCTACGAGACCATCGAGAAGCCCGAGACGGCCTACAAGACCATCGAGCACGGCGAGACAATCTGGCTCACCAAGACCGGCACGAAGAAGGTGTATGTCACGGCAGTCAAGACGATCACTGAAGTCCTCCCTGTGACCAAGACGAAGCACGTCGAGGCCACTGTGGCGGTCACGGTACCAGGCGAGGAGGTTGTGACCCACAAGTCCTTGATCTGGATCACCGTGTCTGGTACTGTTCACCAGACCTTCACCGAAGGCCCCTCGACTGTTGTGGTCCCGGAGACGAGCGTAGTGACGGTTCCTCCCGTCACTACTGCGGCCACCGCCCCGGTGACCGTTGAAACCGGCGCTGCCGACTCCAAGAAGGCCCCCGCTGCGGCTCTGCTTGCCGGTATCTTCGGCGCCGTGGCTCTTCTCTAGACGTCCAGCCTTGGAAAACAGGTTGCGCGTTTTTTCTCATTTCTTTTCGGCCCTCGCTTGGACATTTGTCTACCTTCAAACACGATCCCCAGAGACTGAGAGGCAGTCTGTTGCGGGAAGTTTAATGACATGGGGTTCTTGATTATTTACATCATCCACGACTTTTACGACCAACTCAAGGCTACGACGGCATCACGGATATACACTATACCCAGTTCACACTCATTTTACGACAATTACAGGGGAACGGGCGCACACATGGAAGGCGGCTTCAAGCGGTACGGCATCAATGGCCTGCAATAATCGGCATCCCGGGGGAAAGGGATGGGTAATTCTCTTCTTTTGTTGCAAACCTTGTTTGCAAACAGGTCCTACGGCATGGATCCAAAAACCATCAAATCTTAGTAGTAGACCTTAATTCTCTTCTCGTACATAGACACTTGTTCAAGGCGAGAGGGCGCTCGCGGTACGCTGCGAGGCGTTGCGGGAGGGAAGTCGGTAGCAGTTGGGCTTTAGGTTCAAATTCCACGATCGATTTTTCCACCCAACATGATAATAATCGTCACTGTGACCTCAACCGACTCGTGTTTTTGCTTGGTGAAAGGCACTGTCGTGCGTTGGCCGTTCATCGGGGCGATGTCACCTCGTGTAAGCCATGAGTGGGGACGGGATGCGGATGCGCGGGTGCGGTGGTGTGGCGCTCGGGCAGTGGCTGTTCCTCTCAAGAGGGGGTGGCATTGGACGTCATTCGAGACATGGGGTTGCAAGGGGTTATTTACAAGCAGAGCTTTTACTTTTGTCTTTTTTTTTTTTTTTTTACACAAGAGACATGGGGTTGGCTCTTGGAGGGGGCTGGGACGGGCTTGTCTGTCTTGCACAACACGGGAGGAAAGGCACGACTCGAGTGGTTGCCATGGTGCGATTGTTGTTCCTGTCGGCAGCTTCGCCAATTGCAAGTGCTGGATGTAGGTGGTTGGCGGCGCTCGACACCCTCTTTCCGACCGCAGTCGGGGGAATACGATGTTGCCACCAACCTTTTCACTGCTGGTGCCAGAGATTCAAGGTTAGTGGTAAGCTTGTTCTTCGGCTTGACGATCATTTGGTACATGGTACGTCGAGCGTGGAGATGGATCCTGGACGTAAATCAGGTGCCCGGATTGGTGGTGTTGCACGCTGCTGATCCCAAGGTTTCTAGGTACCTGGGCATTGGGTCTGGGCAGCTTACACCTGGAGCAGACGCTCCAGGGCTGACATGATACGGCCCGAACACTAACGTTCCGCCGAGTCTCGACACGAAAAACCACGTCTCTCTATTTATGTACACGAAATGTTCTTGGGATCTGCTGGAGTACGGGGCCTTGATCCTAGCTCGTTGATGGACATCACACTTCTGAATTCGAATACGCAAGAGACGGTCGGAAAGACTGGCGCCAGCCCAGTAAAGAATGATAAGCGAAGGACGTAACAGTGTCGGACCAAAGTGGACAGATCCTAGATCTCTCGATTGAAACGGCCATCATTTGGGGACTCCTTCAGGGGGTCTAACAAGTGCAGGACAGCGCAACGCAGTGGCGAGCCAAGCAAGCTCCGTGTCGAGGGATTCCAACGATGTTTCCGTCGATGATGATCGGCCCCAACCGGGACTCAAAATTCACGTCATGCACGAGAATTTCCGGTGCGCTTTGCCCCCCCTCGCACGGGACCGAAATGCGGAAGTCGTCGTCGGCTGGCCCCGCACCAGCGACACGGGTACCGCCGGCACAGACCCACATTTCCGGCCGTGATTTCGGACATCCGGCCTCAACCTCATTCCGTCACGGACACTTACACGGCCATCGCCTTTTCAACTCTCGTCGGTTTTTGCACTTCATACATGAGCTTCTTCGATCTGGGCGATCGATATTGGATGGCATGCAGCTTCCCCGCTGCCAGTCGAGGTTCCCATACTCTTGCTCACCGCGCCAGCTGTCTTGCCCATCGCGGAGCAGTCAAGAGGACATGACTCGTCAAAGACCGGTTCTCTCATGAGATCTTCACGATGGTAAAATGAACTGCGGGACTATGATTCTCTCTCTCTGTGTTTCTGTGCTGGTAGCCGCTCGTTTGTTGCCAATCAACATCTCGTCTCCCTACAACGCGGGTATCACCCTCCATAGCCAGTTTGTCGTCCTCGAACTGCCACATACGACCATACCCATTGGAAAACTCGGGATCCCGTCCGCTCTCCCATAGATAAGCCAATGAGGGGAGTGTTTGCAGTCGGGTCGCCGATGACCACCGAAGATTACGCCTTCCGTTTCTTGGCGGCGGAAACGGCCCTCGTAAGCAGTCCGTTTCCCTGCCTCCGCGTCCCGCCGTTTCGGCCTTGCTGACCGGCCGGCCGTCCATCGGTCATCCGCACAACTTCACAATTCTGCCCGCGCTCGCCCGCGTCTTTACGTATACGCCCATTTCCCCTCGTCTCGAGACGGCTTCGTTTTGCTTCATCTCGGCTGTGGAGGCATCAGGGGCTTCGAACCTGCCAGGCAGCCAGTTCTTGTGGCCCGTCGCGACCGGCCGCGCCGCACCGTCTGCCTTCATGAGCGTTATGGCCATCTCTGGACGACATATTTAAAAGCCGCAGCCTGCTCTTTCTGCTACTTCCAGGCTCAAGCTTCATTCATTCATTCATTCATTCATTTTTCTTCGGCCCAGCGGGCAAACTCCCAGTCTTGTGATCGAGCCAGCACGCTCCCCGTTCGTTGGCACGGCATCTCGTATCGTCGGCGGAACCCGGACCGCACACCAAGAGAGCGCCAGTCTAAATGGCCCCCCGACGCTCGAGAAGGGACGCCGCGTCCGACGAGGCGCGAACAAAGAGGCAGGAAGAAGCCAAGCAGCGCCTGCAAGAAAAGCTGGATGCGCAGGCATGCGGCGCCGTTACGAGAAACCGTGCCCTTGCCCCGAAGTCCCGGAAATCTCGAGACGCTTTATGGGAAGCCTCGGTCTCGTAAGTCATACCGCGCCGGCGAAGCTGAGCCATCGAGATGGCGATGAGCTGACCGTTCGGCCAAACGGGTCGCGCAGGTACTTCCGCGACGTTGCCTGCAGAGACCACAAACAGGTCTGGCTCGGTCTTTGTCGGGACGAGCCCGAAGCCGAGACCATATGCAAAGACTTCCTGGAGTACTATCTGCTGAGCTCGGAAGACCGTCGCTTGGTACTAGGGCCCCAGGAGTCGGAGGAGAAGCTGTCCATCACTTGCGTCAACACGATCGAGTCGGTCTGGAAGTCCCTCGTCGCGGAGGCGGACGATCGAATCCTGTACAGCATGAGACTCGAGCATCCTCGCGACAAGAGACAGTGGATGCTGTGCCTTCCAAACCAGGAGAAGGATACCATGGGCATGTTCCCTTCGTCTCGCATACGTCGAGTGAGTAGCAGGCTCAGCAGACCGTTCTGATATCCAGAGGAAGGCTGATCTTGGAGACTCTAGTGGATTCTGGACGACCTTGCGCCACGATACGGTCTCAGTTTTGAGCAGACCTTCGTCAAGCGCGAGGCGACTGCCGAGGTCCTTCTGCAGCTGCTCGTTGGGCTCTGGGAGCAGGCTCCCCTCATCCCTTGCGCGCCGGAAACGAGATTTTCCTTCGACTGGGCTCTGACCCTGTTGGGCGTCAGCGGCTTCAGGGTCTGTGAAGTGATGGACATACCCTACAGCCGAGTGGAGTTGGGCATGGTGAGAGACCCGTCCAACCCGATGAAGGCCGTGCCGGTGGCAACTATCCATCTTGAACACCAGAAGCAGGAGACGAATGCGGTCAAAGGAGCGCAAAACCACAAGTGAGTTGTCGTCCCGCTGGCCGCCGCTACTTCGTCTAACGGAAGGCCCTGCCAGGCTTCAGTTCCAGGTAACCATGGTGCCTTGCCGGGTCGTCTGTCTCGCTCGCAAGATCATTGCTCGAGCGCTCAGCGACGACGCATTCGAGGCTGGCTTCGCGTCGTATGACGAATTACTCCGGCGTCCGATTCTGGAGAACGTGGGCTATGTGCCGCTGAAATGGAAGGCCGAGTTCGCCGACAGAGTAATGTTCCCCATTAAGTACTCCACATTTTGGTCTTTGTGGAGGCAGGTGCAGACGGCCCTGGGGATGCGGGAGCACATCAGGGTTCACTCCATACGGGTAGGCGCGGGCAGCCGGTTGCACGGTAGGCCGAAGACCTCACGAATTACGGCACACGCACCACTCGATTTCTAACGCTTTCTTAGGAGTGTTTGAGCCGGCGTTCCGGAACTACATTTTGGGAAACACATCTGCCGTCTACGAGAAGAGCTACATCCCGCAACAGATCAGTGGGAGGGACCTGATGAAGGCAGCATGGGCAGCGCTGGCGGGAACCGACGAAATCACGCCTCAACTTCGTCACGCAACATTCACAAGGGACGAGAATGCGCCTATGCACCCGACCGCCGAAGACTACGACAACATCGAAAGCCGCAAAGACATCACCGCTCTGCGCAGGGAGGTCGAGGCGATGAGGGCAGAGCATGGCGCAGGAAGCGAAGAGGCGCGAAAGGCGAAGCTCCGGTTGGACGCCGACATCACCGCGCTGCGCAAGCTGGCAGTGGCTGAGCGGCGGAAGAAGTACTTCGCAGAAGCAGACCGGCTGCGATCGCTCGGCGTGCCGACCGTCTCGCTTCGGGCCGGCGCCAGGTCGAAGCGCACCGCGAGCCGGTACAGTCGCAGTGTGCCCGACGCAGTGCGCATCGGTCGGCTCATGCAGGAAAGCGAACGGCAAGACGAAGAGTTCGAAACCGAATACTTTGAATCCTTCACCGCCTTCTTCCACAACATCCACTCGCGCGGCGCGAGTGTCTCTGCGGACGACGTGGACGACGGGCCAAAGAACGACGGAAACAATAACGACGAACCAAAGAACGACAAGCCACAGTGCCTCCTGTGCGGGCTTCCTTGCGCCCACCGATCCAGTCTCACCAGGCATGTTGGCAGGGCCCATGAAAAGAACTTCGCCAAGCCTTTCCACTGCCCCGAATGTTCCCGGCAGCGCCTGAAGCCCGTGCTCATCACGGGGAAATCCCACTGGAGCAACCACGTGGCCAAGCAGCATGGCAGGACAAACGCGCCGAACGTCCCCTCGAGAGTTAAAGGGCCCATCCGGTGTTTGATATGTAACTTTTCCGTCTCAGGGCCCACCAACCTGCGGAAACATGTTCGAGGCTTGCACGTACCCCTAGGGCTTTTCGATCAACCCTTCAATTGTCCCGAGTGCCTGAGGCTGGGGGAGGGCCAAGCCGTCATCAACGACCTGCAAGGATGGAGGGGTCACGTCAGGCTTCACCACTGTACTGACGAGGCTCCGCCCGAACAGGGACCGACAGTTGCGTGTCTTATGTGCGACAAGACGTGCGCAATCGGGGCGGCGATGACGAAACATTTCGTCACGCAACATGTGCACAAGGAGGGCATATTCAGATCGGACTTTGAATGCTGGACTTGCTCTCGGGCGAAGTCGACCCAACACCGCATCAAAATCAAGAGCCAGGGCGACTGGTACTGCCACGTCGCAACTCATCACATGGATGAGCGGCCACAGAAGAATCCCTGGATCCGCGTGGATGTTGGCTCTGTGCGTGGTGAGGACTGCGTCAACGACAGGAAGCGCTTGAGAGAAGGGCTGGAGGAAGCTGGTCTTGAGGACGCAGAGCATATGCGCCCGTCCAAGAGGCGGATCACAGGTCCATGCACTTCAGCGGATGGTGGGTGTCCAGCGGTCGTTCTCGGTGAGGATACGTTGTTGACAGACCCGCAGCTTTTCGAGTAGATGTCACTGTAAGCAAGGGGTGTGTATGTAGTAAAGCATGGGAGTAATCTGGGATTGCTCTCTTGTAACCACAATACGGACATGTACAAAGGATACCATCTGCTTGGCTTTTAAAAATGTCGATTGCCTATAGTGCTTCGGTGCCCATAATCAATAAGGGTCTTTCGCATCAAACTTGGCCCCGATGCAGCAGCAAGAGGTTTGGTGGATGAATCATCTCCGAGGCAAGACTCGGACCAAAGCTGCTGTGTTGCTGCAAGCTCTTCATTTCGACGCCGATACATCCCCAGGGCGTGCGCAGAATCTTAGATGCAACGGAACGGCAGCGTAATCAGCCGAGCACAGGTTGGAAGTCTTGGCTGACACCGTTCTTCCTTGGTGCTGTTGTGGAGCAATGCGGGACCATGCTCACCTCGTTCCTGGTATAAGATGGCCAGCACCCCATTGCTTCACTCGATAATGGACTTTGGAAGAAAGCATGTCGTGCTTCGGACGATCACCATGGCCACAGCAAAACACAACGCTGAACCACGCAATGTCGGGACTGAGGATCCAACTATGCAGTTTCCCGCCCCAGTGCCCCACCGAGAAGGAGAGGATTCAAACAAGAAGCAAAGATTGCGGAAGAACAGGCGCGAGAAGCTCCGCCGACGGAAGAGGAGCATCGTGCAAAGACTTGACGGCTTCTACGGAGATTTCCATGCCGAGTTTGACGTGGCGATACACATGATAATGCGTTGCTCTGGGAAGTACCTTGTCTATGATACGTCGTCGGACGACGCCAGATGGAGGTCGGCCGAATGTTTGGTATGTCAGGGGACGAACGCCCTGAGAGTGCCTATTGACAAGATTCCAGGACAGCGCATTTCCCTTGCCGCTGGTCCTAGCTCCAGGGGACCAGCTGCGCGGCAGTTCACTACGTCGGTAGCCGGCAGCGAGCCGATCGGTCGCAGTTTAGTAAGAACGTTTGCAGAACAGTAGACGCGTATAAGACTATGTCGGGTGCTTATCATCGTGTGCAATGTCAATGCCAACATTGGCCGCTGTAGTTTACCGCTAGTAAACGTGCGACGATACCATGACTGCGGGTCGCCCGAACGCTGGGGCCGGCCTCGGCTTCAGCACATGGGGTAAGCCCTGGATTGGGGGGCTCCGATGCCGGCTCCCAGCATCTTGACCTGGGACATGGTAGGGTATGCGAGGTAGAGGTTCCCGTAGCTGGACAAAAACCGTTAACGCGGGGGAGTTTTCCATTGCCATAGGTACTCGGCCCTGTAGTCGGTGTGGCAATGCAGCATTCAATAATGAGCAAAGACTCCCGCTTATTGTGTTAAGCGAGAAAGCCTAGTGACCAGTCGCGGTTAAGTACCGGGCCTCTTTCGTGCTCTGCACATGCAGTAGCTTTTGTGCTGGCAGCGATGCCGCTGCGCGATCGTATAGGTGCGGTTGACAGGTAGACGGGAGGGAGTGTGACTTCTGTGATCGTGAAGGGAGAGAAGTGGACGCAGGCCGGTGTTCTGCGTATGGGCTTAACAAAGCCCGATGGACCTCGAGCATCGGCATTCTACGCCAGATTGCTGGATCGGATCGAGAACCAGTAATCTACAACCGGTCCCGACGAGGGCAAGAGCAAAAACGCACATACAAGGAGTCATCAAATGTAGAGTTTTCCCTCACACACAAGTCCCGACGAGGGCATTTTTTTATTTTTATTTTTTTGGCGAGACAGCGATCGGCCGGCTGATCCGTCGTATTTCCTTTCATGCCGTCGCTGGCCGCCTGCAAGAGACTCGGGTGCGGCTCAGGCTCGGCTCAGATTCGGCTCAGGTTCGGCTCAGGCAATGCTCAGTTCCGCTCAGTTCTGCTCAGTTCCGCTCAGTTCTGCTCAGTTGCGCTCAGGTAAGGCTCAGGTGCGCTCAGGTAAGGCTCAGGTCCGGCTCAGAGCAGCTTGGATATGGCTCTGGTGCAACGCAGCGCGCCCCACACGACGCGCTAGAAACCTTTTCGCTGCCACTAACTATGGCCGTGCCCGTTCTGTACTACAGTGATGCGGTCGCGACTTAGCAGTCTGCCATGCATAACAGTAGTGGCGGAGGCCATGTTTTGGTGTCCGTCTTGGCGGTTCACTTCCGTAGTACCGGCGGCAATGTCAAGCCCAGGGCTATCGCAGCGTGATGTGAAGTTCACAAGACGTTTATTGGATAGGCGACACTACAATGCAGTTACGCGTCCAGAAGTATATTTGAACTACAGCATTTACATGCAAAAGTCGCGCGCACGCCATGATGTCTACGCAAATTCCCCCTCACTGTCTATCGACATTGACCCAGAACGTTTTTCTGGTATCCGGAACTCCCCCACCACCGGTACGAATTTTTCGATCCCGTCGGCGAACTCCCGAACATAATCCCTCAGATATGTAACCTCAGTCGACTGTTGCTCGATAAGCCCTCCAAGCATACGGTTCTGTTCCTTCAATGATCCAATCTTTCCTTCTAGTTCTTTCCTCATCTCCATCTCCCTCTCCAACTTCTGAGTGGCTTCCAGTAGACGGCCTTTCATCTCTTCATTTTCCTCGGTTAGTATCCCTACTCTCGCGCTGAAACTTTGAGGAAGTTCGTCGCCTGAGGCGCAGTGTGGCTGCGCAACCGCCGGCTCGCCTTTCCCAGGGCTAGTTGCTCTGACTGCCTCGAAGCTCTTCCCAACCTCTCCACAGAGCTTTTTCAGGGGGCCTATAGAACATTCGCTGAGGTTGGCTTTGAAGAGTTTCTCGATTCCAGGAACTCCAGGGAGAAGCTCCCACCGATATGGATCGTTCTCTGTTGTCAGTAATCGAACCTGGGATGGCTCTACGACAATGTTGGTGCGCTCTTCTACATGTGGTCAGCGCAGCTTGGAAAGTACGAGTCGCTGAAGACTCTTACGTATGTGCTTGGACAGTCTATCTCTGCACCGATTCCTCCATATCTTTCGTTGCAAGTTTTTACTACTTGGGACCGACATTGTGGTTCATCGAGCTGCGATGCGCTCAAGTAAAGGAAAGGGCCCGACCTCACCCGAGCCTTGGTTGAGGATAAGTGTATGGAGCTGGCTGCTGCAGGACGCAGCTCATCAGATACAAGCCTCGTGTGGTGGTCAAAAATCGCGACACTGGTGCTGTTGTAAATGTCGGGGGTAGGCCACGGGTATCGGCTTTGCGGACGATGTGACCAACGGTGATCAACACTCCCTGGTCTACGCTGATTACCTCTGTTGATTACCTCTGTTGATTACCTCTGTTGATTACCTCTGTTGATTACCTCTGTTGATTACCTCTGTTGATTACCTCTGTTGATTACCTCTGTTGATTACCTCTGTTGATTACCTCTGTTGATTACCTCTGTTGATTACCTCTGTTGATTACCTCTGCTGTCCCGCGACGCCTCATGTAACGCAACATAACCAGAGCCATTCGTTGGGGAGATGGAGTCAACGACTGATTAGACGTGGTAACGCTTCTGTTTTCTATGCGGCTTGGGCCATAGCAGCATGTAGCTATCAACTGACTTCATGTCCTGGCCCTTTTGCAAACGCATACCTTTCCACGGCTGAGGCGCGGTCGTCTACATCGTTGCATCTTCCGTGCTGGGTTGAGCCCTCTGCATCCTGTATATTCCTCCTCCGCATCGTCATGTCAGCCTTGCTTTGGACTTCTGCGCCGACGGTCCAGTCGCGCCACTACAGTAGCACCCCATGCCCGCGGTCACCTATCTTACCCTGAAGCTCGACGTTATCCTGGTCCATTCGCCGCGGCCACGCCTGTGAGAAGGGCATCTCTCTCTTTACCAGCGCACTTGCGACTGCGCGACTCGGCGTCCCTCCACAGCGATCCGCCGACACACGGCAAGCGGTCCTGGTGCGGTCGCGAGGCTGGCACAACAACCCCCAACCGTGACATACCGAAAACCCCATCCGTGATATAAGCAGTCCTATAGCAACACAAAGCTTCCTTGTCTGATTCGTGCAGCTCTGGGCGACGTGAGCGTTCGTGGGATCGGCGCATGCCTTGGCGGATGTTGAGAGCGACCGCGTCTGCCCTTGATATCGATGTCGATGTGGTCTAGGGTCGACAGGCTACTACAAGCCCTCTGGCTGTATCTGTTGTGGGCCTGGCACGCATCGTCCGATCGGCGGAGTAGGTCTCGCAGGCTAAGTGACCTGGTTCACGATACCGAGTGGATTCTGCGGGGAAGGATAAAATATAGGATTTTGGAGGGAAATAGCAAGATTCCAACGGCAACAAGGGGGGCACGTCAATGATACACCCTCGGAAACCCCTTCTTGGTGCCGATAGGGGCCGTGTTTTAGGTGCACGCGGACGTTTGTTACAGCTTGATCCGCTGTTGCTTTACGCCTAGGCCGGACGTCGCTGCCGGACTATGGTTCTTCCGCACCCGCCACCCTCGTCAGGTGGGGCCGGTTGTCCCAAACCCCTCGGCGCCCGAGTTGTCAATAATGCGAAATGCCAGACGCTTGATTCCCAGTGGCCGCGGGGGTCGTGCCACTGTGATCATGCACATCAAATATGGACAGCAAGAACTTTGAATCCTTGAAGGACCTTTCCCACTCCGTTACCAGGACGGAGTTCCGTCAGGCGCAAGAGGCCTAATTTACGAGTGGCGGCCGCCGCTTGGCGACGCATGCGACCTGGTCATCAGTCAATGAGTAGGTCGACACATTCTTCGCCGAGACACAAGGCTGACCCAATGACCGAGAGAGGGACACTGAAGTCGCTACTCCAATGCAGTTGTGTACGATCAAGGCAAAGAGCGGTCATGCTCGAGGCCGGCCACACTATCACGATTCGTCCGGGAGCAACAGACATCATCATTCCGATCGGGAATCTTACTTCCACCGTCGACATCATACCTGGAAACAACCAAGACGTGGCGGGCGGTGAAGCATGGGGGCTGCCGTTAGGGTATCAACTACGCGAGGGCGTTTCGATACGCCCTGTAGTGCATAATATTACTATGATCATTATTACGACATGGCCAGAGGTTCGAGCAGCCACTGAGGCTTATAGCACGAAGCAGACTTCGATGCCGCCTATCTGTCCCGATCCAATGTCGGTCAGGGTCCCTACCGAGCCCACACCGGCCGCACCACAACCCAAAGCACCCGTGTTCGGGCCGCAATGGCCCGCCACGGTGACGTCGATGCCGCCCGCGACATATGCATCCCCGTGTGGGTGGAGTTCTGGAGGGTATGACAACTGTTCTGGCGGCTCATGAGCAACAGCGAGCCCGTATTGCTTTGGCAGCCATGTTAGATCGCAGCCTACGAGATGCTCGAAGACGGCTGTTTGCGAGGGGAAGTGGGCGATGTTGTCCCCTCGTACCGTAAGCTGCTGGGCTCCGCCGTGCGAGATATCTGCTGCGTCGGGAGGCTCCTGGCCGACCTTCTCTGCGTCTGAGCCGTGAGACACGCTTCCCTCTGTGATGTCCCCCGTTATGCGGCGCGGCGCAACTGGGTGGTGCAGAGGGCGAGTACGAGTACGAGGACGAGGTCGCTTTGAATTTTGTCGTGGGTCACGGGGCGCGGGGCGTTTCTGGCACGTAGTGTTGGTGCTGGGAGTGTCGATCTCAACTGGACGGGGGTTGTGTGCCGACTGTGACAGGGCGAGAGATATCTCGGGTTGACCTTCGCCGAGGAACGAGAGGCATCGCTTGAAGTCGGAATGGCTAAATTCGGCGAGTGGGAAGGTGTGGTGGATTGCGTCAAAGTAGTCTATCTTCACGTTGACGAGGATGCTGGCCCAGACTAGAAAAGGAAGATAGAACGCAAGATCCTTCGGGAAGTCGTTCTCGTACAAGTCGGTCGGTATCAGTGGTGATACCCGGCCGAGGAAGGCGGTATCTATGTCGATAGACCTTGCTAAAGCGTCGTAACTAGGGATGGTCCTTTTGGCTGAGCGACTGGTCAGCGTTGATCCCGTTGTCCTCTGTTCGGGAAGCTCACCGTGTAGAAAGAGCTCGAAGGCGGCACGTCCGCAAGTCGTGTACAACTTGTTCATCCATTCTGAAATCTTCCGCGGCACCATCCGATATTGCTGCAACACATTTTGTGAAATGCCGCCGGGCTTGGACAGGCACTGGCTCGTGGCGTCATTAACCAGTCTCGCGTTGATACCCAACTTCGCCGCGACACTACACCATCACGTAAAACCCATTGCAGGCTCAGCCTGCCAAGCAGCCCCGGCTGGCTTGCCTGGTCAGGCCAGCCCAGGTCTGACAGGCACTTCAACTGATTACCTCTGTTGATTACGCCTGAAGTCGTCGCGATGGCTTCGATTACCCAACACTCCATCAAGTCACACTGAAGGCTTTGTGCATTAAATTAGGGTCAGATGTGCCCTAGGAGGCGTTCGCGATGATGAAAAAGGCTCTGCTGCTACGAGCGAGGCCTTTGTCAATCCTTGCGTCATGTTCACCCTGCAAGTTCAATAAACGTGTGAAGCTACACGATGAATTCGAACCAGAGCCTCTGGGATTACAGGCAACTTAACGACCACAAATCCGCGTCTGCGGCCTACAAGGACTTCATGCACAGCGCTGATTTCCTCAAAGCCCTTAAGGTACTACTCATTCATGGTGGCACCGATTTGATGACTCTGCCCCCGCCAAGAAACAACTCAGCATCGCTGCTTTCAAGCCCGTCGGGCCCAAAAGTTTGGAAGGCGTGGCCTTCCTCCACATCAAATGACTTTAACATTTCATGCTTTCCGTGATTTCCTGTCTTCCCTTCGTCAAGCATAATGTTCATCTTCGGTTGACACTTATCCCCAGAAGAACATAGCAAAGTACAAGATCGCGAAAGAGGATGCCGAGGTCGCTTGCTCGGCTTTAACGCGCTACGTCCGCGACGGTGACTACATCTCGGAAGAGGACTACGACAGTTTTTGCCTTCACATGGCACGGAATCACTCCAAGCACATTGGTATTGAGGTGATATCTGGTCGTCAGCACCCACCGGGACGACCTTACTGCGAAGGAGAACCCCAGACTCACCTATCTTTTGTGACCAGTGTCTCCTTCAAAATTCCGTACCATGCACTCTGCGGCCTGATCAACCTCTCAAGTCTCTCACTCATCGCTCGCCCGGAGTTTAGTGGTTTACGCCAAAACCTTCAGGGTATATGTCACGAGATGAGGGGCCATTGCTCCGGTGTTTACGTTCCCGTGGAGGAGCTGGAGGCATTCGCTGGACATGTAGGGCTACGTTACTGTACCGATGACGTAGTTGATCGCGCCTGCGCCCACCTGAGGGAATACACTGAGGCAACCGGTTGGTTTCTTGTTTGCCCGCATGAGTCTGCTGAGATTGTGGCAGTTCAAAAGGCAACAAATTTGGTTTGGGGGAAAGAATCGTTGGGTCGGTACCTCAAAGGGCACATGCCACAGACGGCTCTCGACGCGATGGTACGCCAAAACCCGGAGGACATTTTCGCAGGTGTTGAGAATTCGGGCGAGGCTCATTCTTGCACAATGTCGTCTTCGACTGACGCCTTGGCATTCCAATTTTCGATGAAGCCAAGAAACGAGGGCTCTCATGACATCACCGACTGGGTCGAAACGACAAGATCCAAGACGAGAATGACTCGACGACAACGGGCCAATATGTTGAGAGTTAGTTTTCGGAGAGAATGACGCAGAATGTGTATCAAAAGAGCAAACGGTGTATGTAGTGACCTAAGACGAACTTCCAGGCAGCCACAGGTCACGTCATTGACGGCGATGTCTCCCAGCAGGCCGTCGGCGCCAAAGAAGCCATTGCGAATCTCCTTGATCCGCACCTTCACCTTTTGGAGCGGCTGTAGACTCTAAGAAGTGGATTCAAGATTCGAGGGATTCACCCTGCATATCAACACGGGCGATTTGAGACCATCCAACAAACTGCTAAGGCCGACATCATCATCAATAGAGATTGCCATGGCTCGCAGGGATGTTCACAACCTGCACGTCCTCTATCTGTTGATATGAATGATCATATATTTCGGGCACCTGGTGCCGACTATCTGCGGTACTCTGCACTGGTGTCCCTCCCTAGCACTATGGCCGACCGAGGAGGAGAGGTGGATATGAACACTTGGCTTGCGGGAATGGTCAGCGCTCTCGTCCTCATGGTTCCGTCATGTTGTCACTCACACTTTGAATCTCTAAAAAAGTTGGGCGATTAATGAGGGTACTTGGATCCAGTCTCGGAACCATGCAATATTTGGACAGCCTGTCTTTGGCGCCTCCATCTGCCGTGGGTCGCCGAGCGCCTCTCGCGCGGTCGATGTAGTGTAGGGAGTCTCGTGCACGGGCCACCGAGGGAACTACTCCCCTGGTGGCCCGTGCAGAACCAGACCTTGCCCCTGCCCCTGCAAGAGAACACTGACGAACGCCGCTTGCCTTCGTTCGGGCTGATATGGCAGTACGGAAAATTACATCCCAAATACTCGTCTGGCCGGTCTGTTGATACGCACTGAACCAGGTGTCTGAACTCGTTTGTGACGGCGGCGCGCTCTTTCGGGTGGACTGGGAGTATATGCCGCCTCTTATCTTACCCGTTGAATGCTTCACACTGAGATCCGAACCTACAATCCCGCCAATCCTGATGCACTCTCTATTCCTCGATCTACTTCTGCCTGGCTATGTCTGCCTTTCTAACCCATGTCTTTCTTGTCTACCGAAGCCACCCTTTTAATCAAAGATCAATTGCCTCACCCGTTCCAGTACAGCTCGACTTCTCGAGATTTGTCTCCATATAAAGCTCGAGTCAGATGAACGCGACGGGGGTACTGGTGAGGATGGTGAGGCTCTTTGGCCCGTTGTAGCCGCAACACGCGGCTTCCCCGCAGTCGTATAGGGCGAGCTCATCGTGGGCTATTATCGCCATCTTGACCAGGCTGCTGAGGCGAGAGCATCCCTGCAGGATGGTGTCCAGGTGATTGGGGGCGTTTTTGCCCATGATCGGGAGGTAGTCGCGGGGCTCTTTTCCTTGTGCATCGGCGAGGAATGCTTGATGGCTTGTTGCGGGGATCTGATCTGTTGGCTGTGAGGGTGGAGGCGTGCATCAACCGGGCATTGCCAAGTCTCGTAGTCGGGGGCCGGGCTTGTAGACGGTCGGCTCGCCGTTGTACGTGGAGGTGCTGGCCCGGAAAATGTGCCAGCGGAGCTGGCGGCGCAGTCACTCGACAGGGATGAAGGGTTGGAAGCGATCATACAAGAGATAATTCAAGCTCAAATCGTCCCCAAAGCCCTCTTTCCTGCTTCCGATGCTCGACGAACCCAAGCAGTATTGAGCGCGTACTCGAAGCCATGTGGTAGCCCCGGCCAGACATGAAGCTCGACTTCAACCTCCGCTTCCATCAAGCCGCTGGCGTACGTCATGCTTTCACCAGCAAACAAATCCAGTTGACCAACGTCGATGTATGTGGGCGGTAGACCTCTCAAGTCCTTGGCCCTACCGGGCGCGGCGTAGATGGAGACACAAGCGTCAGGATCTCCGGCAATACCATTGCCAAGAACAGCGCTCCAGCCCATGTTGTTGGCGTCTTCGGTCCACAGGAGAAGGTCTCTGTAGCATGCGTTCTTTGGTAGCTTTGTTCTATCGTCTAGCATGGGATAGATGAGAACCTGCTTTGCAAGAGGCGGGTCAAGCGCGCGGTCCCGCGCCAACAGTGCAGCAGCGGCTGCAAGACCACCTCCAGCAGAGTCTCCCATGATAGCTATGCGTTTTGGATCCACATGGTATTTTTCGGCGTTGTCGGAAAGGTACTTGAGTCCCGCAAAGACATCCTCGGCGAGATTCGAGCCTTTGTTCTCTGGTGCCAGGCGGTAATCTACGGCAAAAATCGAGATCTCATAGTCTTTCGCAAGAGAAGCTATAACAGGCGAGTAGAGATCGACACTGCCGGAAACCATGCCACCACCATGGACGTACAGAACGGCGGGCTGAAGATTTTGAATCTTGGTATCGGTGGCGAAACGGCGGAGGTTGACAAAAGTACCGTCATAGCTTTGAAAGGGGATGTCGGTCTGGATAATGCAATTGGGGATGGAGGTTTCTTGAGTCATGTTTTGTAGCATACTGTTGCCAATCGTTCGGAGCTCAAAGACGTCGTTGACCGTCGGTATAGATGCGTTTTGGCGTAGAGTGGCAGCAGCGTACTCGGGGTCGAATTGCAGCCGTCGATGTGCGACCTTCAGGTGCACGGCAACAATGTTCGATTGGGGCATTCTGCTCTGCTGTTGTCGTCTTCACCAAGAGTTTGACAAAGGCCCCCTTGGCACGGGTCAGCCTATATAGACACTACCAAAGTCCAATTGCGCTGCAGTTGTGCGAACATCGATGGTTTGGTGAGCGGCTGCCATCCAAAAGTAGCACCGCTACTTAACCGGCACGAATTTCGTCTATCGTCGTGTAGCTGACAGTCATCAACGCTGCGAAGATCACGACCCAGTGGTAATCCATTTGTATCCGAGCCATCTGGGGCAGCGTTGCGGTGATGACGGAGGAAGCTCAACTACATCCACTTATGGTGTCTGGTTACCATCCAGAAGCTACGATTGGATGCCGCTGCAACCTCGTTTTCGCAGGTCGTTTTTGGCAACTGGGTTAAGACCCTTCTGGTTACGACAAGAACTACTGGTCACCGGATCGCCGTTTGCCACTCTGATGTCCGAAAGTTCACTTCGACCACCTCTTCACGCGGTGAGGCGCGAATTCTGCCAGAGTAGTCTCCCTTACCGGCTCTCCTCTCCAGCTTCAGGTCCTCTAAGTTCAATGAGCAAACGAGTTGGATACATACATATGTACATAACAAATGCTCACAACTGTATGTATGGGAGCGTTTCGTACGCGTTGCGACAGAAAGAACGGAGATCAAGCACAGATTACACGATTGAGTCGCTGGCACGCTAGCGCTTGCTTACGCCGTGGTACGTCCAAACCTGTGGAGCACCGCGGTGTAAGCGAAGGCCACAGGACAACCCCGCGCCTAGCGACGTCGCCTCCATTACCGACGCAGATGAACCCCATCTCTCGTCCACAACGCGCGTATATTTGTCCGTTAGGAACCCGCCTTTCGTCCCTGCGTCTCCAGGCTTCATAGAGAGTGCCATCATTGGCCAACTGTCCTTGCCCTCGTCAAGCTCATCCTCCCCTTTGACACGAGCGTACTTTGACCAAATAGAAAACCTTCCTGATCTGACCGGAGAGCACGTGCGCTCCTTCCTTGATAACATCGGACGACGACGAATGGAGACAACGTCTTGGAAGAGGGGTGTCATCATGTCTGGGATGATTTCATGCCAAGTGACCATCTTTGGTGTGATCCATACATTGATGCTGTGCTCGGCGTGCTCGACGTTCCCGTCGCGCTCATTCTACTTCTCAACCTCATTACCATCGTCAGGCCGGTAATCAGCATTGTTCTGCGTTCCTCCGCGCTCATGAACTCTACCTCATCTGGAAGTGTACAGTAAAAGGCGTAATGGGCTTCGCGGAATTTCATAGACAACATATTTTATAGTGGTGGTGTGGGGCCGCAGCTTGTGTGGCTTAGCAGCTCACCCTCGTAGCCGGCAAGTACTCACGGCGGAGGCGTTAACAGAGCCAGAAATGGACACAGCCAGAATTGGACGCAGCAAATAATGATTCAGCCAGAAACAGCTTACTTGTTGACTGCAGGGTCCCTGCCTGACCAAGAATGATTGGACGCCCATCTTTTCTGCCAGGCTTGCGTCCCATCGCACTTCCTCCTGTCTCCTCAATCGAAGATGGCGCCGGTTCGGTATCAGCTGTCATCATGGCGCCGCAACTGGATGCCTCACAGCTGTTCCTAATCAAGACCCTGCTAAGGCAAGGATTTGACAACAGGCTGGTTGCCTCAAAAGCCTCATCCATACACACCGTTCAGAAATGCGCCTGGAGAAAGACAATCAGCTGCATCGCACGACAATGGGCCGACAGCCTGATCTCAGACTTGGAGCAGGATAACGAGGCAATCCATCCAACATCGACCCCGCATGTGCTCAATTGTGAGTGGAAGGCGTTCCGCATCCTCCTCCACTTCGCACCACCGCGCGCCAATAACAACATCGCCATGCCCTGCACCAACAAGCCGTCACTGCATTGCCGCAGGCATACATATCATAGGATGTCTCAATTGGTTCTTGTGTTTCATCCAAGAGGCATGCTCTTCACCAATCAATTAGTAGAGCAGCCCCCGGTACTATCTAGCGGACTGCTGCCAGCCTGATCTTGGTTCCAACAAATAGACGAGGACACCCACCATGCTCCATCGCCTTTCTTTTCCCATCTCAGTTGACTACACACATCCACATATCTTCGACTCCCCAACCAAACAAATACCGAAAATGTCTAATCTCCAAGCCTATACTGTGGGCTGGATTTGTGCACTCCCCACGGAGTTGGCCGCTGCCCGCACCTTTCTCGATGAACACTATCCAGCCCCCAAAATGGTTCAACGGAATGATAATAACACCTATACCCTCGGGAAAATGGGAGAGCACAACGTTGTCATTGCCATCTTGCCCAAGAGGGAGTATGGAATCTCAGCTGCCGCTACAGTAGCGAGAGACCTAGTCCACAGCTTCCCCAATATCCGTATCGGATTGATGGTCGGCGTTGGAGGCGGCGCGCCAAGCACACAACACGACATACGCCTCGGGGATGTGGTTATCGGAAATCGTGATGCTGGAAAAGGCGGTGTCATACAGTATGACTATGGCAAGATGATACAGAATCAAGCCTTCGTTGAGACCGGGAGCTTAAACCAACCGCCACCAGCGTTGCTAAATGCCGTTGCTGGACTCGAGACCGACTATATGATGCGGGGCCCCGAACTCGACTCTAAGGTCGAAAAGGCCTTGGCTCCATGGAAACGACTCCAAAAGACACATTCACGCCCACATCCAAGTACCGATCGGCTCTGCAAACCAGACTTCACCCATCCGCTCGACTCTTCTGCGCCTTGCTCTCAGACATGCCACGCAAACACCGCCAATATGGTTTCTCGAGACGAACCGGGTGAACACGAAGACAACCCCACGATTCATTATGGACTTATTGCTTCCGCAAACCAGGTAATAAAAAATGCCAAGATACGAAACACACTTTCGGCGGAAAAGGGCGTTATCTGCTTTGAGATGGAGGCCGCTGGTCTGATGAACCACTTCCCGTGCTTGGTCATCCGGGGAATCTGCGACTACTCCGACTCGCATAAAAACAAGGAGTGGCAAGGCTTTGCGGCCATGACGGCTGCAGCGTATGCGAAGTGAGAAACCAATCCGCGAAGTGCTTGGTTCCAGTTAGTGTTTTACACGCAATTCACCTGGTACTGTCTAATATTGGATAGTTCACGAAGATGTGCAGCGATTGAACCAGACGACGGATGAAACAAGAACAGGAGTCAGGACCATACAGTCCCACCAAACGGAACAAACGTACGAGCAACCCCCACATCTACCTAGAGCAACGCCTGCTAACTCTCCAGCTACCGTCTCATTCACATCCAACGGGGTGTACAAGATCTCAAGCTCAGCAAACTCGAGGACCCTTCAATTGCCCGCAATCCTCATTTCGTCGTACCGTTTCCTTCCGACCCCGACTTCGTGAACCGACCCGACATCTGGACATGGATCGAAGAGCAATATGCTGGAGCTATGAGCCGCTTCGCTCTTGTTGGCCTCGGCGGACCCGGGTAAGTCGCAATGGCTACACTGAAAGGCCTCCACTAACAGAGCGACAGCAAATCCCAGATGGCTATCCGGTTCGCTCACCACCTCCACGCTACCTCACCCAAAACCAGCGTCTTCTGGGTCCACGGCAGCACGAAAGCAACGTTCGAAGAGTCCTACCGCTCCATAGCAGACGTCCTGGCGCTTCCTCGTCGCCACGACCCTGACGTCGATGTCCTGGTGCTGGTCCGCGACTGGCTACAGCGAGAGGACGTGAGCCCGTGGCTTATGGTTATCGACAATGCGGATGACATTCAGATGTTGTTCTCCAAGCGTAATAGCGAGAAGCCGATAACGTCTTATCTGCCAAAGAGAGAAAACAGCAAGATCCTGATTACATCGCGGAATTCAGACGTTGCGGAGAGGTTAACAGGTAACGTCAAGATGATCTACACGGTCCCAACAATGGAGAACGAACAGGCTCTTCAGCTTCTACAAAAGAAACTGGGTTGGGACGTCAACGAAGCTGCTGCATCAAGGCTGAGCCGCACCCTTGAGTGCATTCCTCTCGCCATAAACCAGGCAGCGGCGTATATCAACAAACGAAGTCCCCGGGTGACCATTCTGTCGTACTTGAACGAATTCCAGAAGAGTGAAAACAGAAAGGGCACTCTTCTTCGCAGCGATAGAGGGGATATCCGTCGATATGATGGAGTGTCCAATTCCGTCGTAGTAACGTGGCAGGTGACGTTTGAGCAGATCAAACGAGAGCAGCCGCGGGCGGCGAACCTTCTATCACTGATGAGCTACTTCCACGCTCAAACGCTTCTTCGACTGGGGGATGTGGTCGAAGTTATCATCAACACCGGTTACGGGTCTGGAGATGAAGACAGTAGCGGGGAAGGAGTCGGGCCCCTGGTCGAAAGCGGCAAAGCGGAAGAAAGCCGTGTCCCGCCAGGCCTCGTGGGGTTGGTCCCACGGAAACTCTGCTTGGCGGGCCTCGATACGTTGTGCGGTGGGCCTGGCGCTGCCAGTCCTGCTCGGCTTTGATAATGACACCATTATTTTTGACAGTCTTGTCAATACAGGGATGTCCAGCGCACCTCGTATTGGCGGGTTGGGGTTGATTTTTGTCCCAGCCATCGCCACCCTCGACCCAGGTGGCGGCAGGGAACTCGTCGCAGGTGTACTGTATCTGAGATCTCTCAATGATGTTGCCCTTAGCATCACGCCGGTGTTTGAGGCCGTTCTTTCCCTTGACTTCGGTGTCCGTGGTCCACCAGGGGCCGTCGTGACGCCACGGGATCTTCTGGCCGGTTTCCGGACGTGTGTGATAATCTTTCCAGTCGTCGGGGCAGGAATGCCTTCTACGCCCAGACGTGTGGGTCCAGCTCTCATCGCCGGTATAGTAGCAGTTGTAGAGAAAGACATGTTCGTCGTCGCCTAGGTCGATGACGTTGCGCGAGGCCATCTGGCTGTCGAGGACGGCCTTACTGGGAGATCGTGAGCATGCAGAATCCTCAGCTGAGCAAGGCAGATGCGGAGTTAGATAATAGCTGAAGCCGTCGTACTGGACGTTGGTCACAGGGTTTGTGAGGCGTACGGGGGTAAAGGTTTGGACATACTGAGCATTCGCCTGGCCGTGATCGCGGTCCAGAGACAGAAACGCCGCAAGGCACAGAGCCATGGCCGAGTGCCACGAGGCCATAGTGACTGATGCTGTTGACAAGGAGCCGCGTGCGGCTTGTCAATGCTACTTGGTCCTCTGCTCTCGAGTCACGTCTCGCCGAGCCTGACACTGACTTCCTCTGTGGCCAGGCATGCCAAGGACACTCGCTGATATAGATTCTAAGCCTCGACGTACGTCTCTGAACATGATGACTGCCTCGCGTTGGGTTCTGTACCTATACCGTCCCGCATCGTCCCGCATCGTCGCATCCCATCGTGCAATTTACAAGCGCCAGCGGCGGCAGCGGATAAGGCGGGCCGAAACAAGGGTTTTTATCTCATCTTCTGCAAGTAGTCGGCGGGCCCATGGTACCTGAAGGGTTCAGGTGGTTCGACTGTTCAGGCGGAGCGCCGGTTGAAATATCGACCTGCTTCTTCCGGGGCCGTCACATTGATGAGGCGTATCTGATGCTTTTTCCCTTTTTGACGTGCGAAGTCAAGTGCGGTGCTGCAGCTCTTGACATCGCGGATCGTCAGAACGCCCATAGCGGGACACTTGCCGCGCGAGCCACTGCCGAACTGTTTCGGCTGGTGAAGCGTGAGAAGGAAATTGATCGCCAGGTTCTTGCGTTCTCTATTTCGCACGATCATCGACTTGTTAGAATTTACGGTCACTATCCCGTGATAAATGGCGAAAACACCAAGTTCTACCGCCATCCCATTCATACATTCGATTTCACGGCATTGGACGGCAAAGACAAATGGACTGCATACCGCTTCACAAAGAACATGTACGAAACCTGGATGCCAACGCACTTCAAGAGAATTTGCTCGGCCGTTGACCAGTTGCCGTCAAATTTGGATTTCGATGTCCCACCACTTCCGGAAACCGGCCTTTCCCAAGAGTTTGACAATCATCACCTCTCGCAATCAGACGTTGACTCCATCCCAGCATCTGCCGAAGGGGATCGCCAGTCTGGTACGCCAAATGAACGCCAGACTACTCCAGATATTTCGGTGACAGGCTCAGCCTCGGCAAAGAAGCTGAGGAGGTCTCAGGGCAGGAGACGCTAGGAGGATTTCTGCCAACGAATCCCAGCGTGTGGATACCTGCACATTGAAATTTGGAAAAGGAAGATCAAGTCAGTGGCTGCGGATTAGCCGTATAGAATTACATGCTTAACTGCTTTTTTTTCAGTCTGTTGTACTTGGATGCAAACTAGCCATTCTCAGAACTAGCTCACCAGGCCGTGCTCCAGCGCTCCGGTTCGTATGTGTGCACAGGCCACGGGGAGAGCGATTCCCCCCGTGGCCCGTGCGTGCTCTGCCCTGTTTGCGACCTCGATGCAGTGTCATCCAGTCATGCCCAAACTACAGTTCACTTTTAATAAGAAAGGAGGCAGAGCTTCAGGATATCTATCGGGTCAGCCTTGAATAGCCAATAGATGAGCCCGGTCTAACATAATTGCAATTCGTCATTAAAGCCAACATGAGGCAAGACTGCGTGAAAATGTTGAAAATGTTCCACCATGACCACACTACTGAAGTTATTTGTCATGGCTCTTCTCGTCGTTCCATTTGCCGAACAGTCGCCTGGTACCAGGAGGGCAGGGCAGGACATATCATAAGTGAAGGCAAACCAAGTTGGCAAATACACTTGTTTTCATTCCATTAAGAGGCGTCACAATACCGGTAGTTGGCGCTTAGCTACGGGCACCAGCCGCTTCGCTACGTAGCCCATCCCCTCCACCGTGGTCCATAGTGACTTGCCGTCCTGGTATGTCAATTGAAACCTTGGCAGTTGAGCAATCTCTCCCGTCAATCGCAATTGAGTGGCCTCAAAGCTAGCTCGTAGTTCCATCGTCTAGAAGCTCTCAGTTGAAAAATGCCTTTAGGTTTCGCAGCCGCCTTACTTATTGTTCCGTTAATACCGACTGTCATTCATCGGTCGCGAACGATATAGCCCAACGCAAGCATAAACGAAGTGACTATGCAACTTGGAAGGGCCCGCACCCAACTGTCGTGGCCAGTGAGGGTTTGATACAGTTTCCTTTAGCATCCCAGAGACGGATAGCCTCATCGCGATTGTCAAGCGGGCAAGCATTCGTGGCTGGCTTATTCGCCCCAACCGTACACGAAAAGAAGCATTGCCGCCAAACATGGAATTACATGCAGCCAACAGAATTTCCGTTTCAAATTCGTCAAATTTGCATTTCATTTCAGAGGAAACCCGGATCAATTGATATTAACCAGTCTTACTTTCCATAATCTCCATCCAGTCATCTTTCTACACAAGTAATAGCAGCAGGCTCCGAGTGCAAGAGGCATGAGAAGATAGACACTGCCAGCCAGACGAGTTGACTTACTCGACGTTGAATTACGCATGGTGAGTAGGTAGAGTCGCCAGAACGTCGAAAGCGCCCGTGCCGATCTTGCCCAAGCGGCCCATGACGATACGACCGCTGGGCGTCTTGAGATCGTCCCAGTCGCCGTCGAGCACCGCGTCCTTCAAGAAAGCCAGCGTCGTCTCGAAACTCATCTTAGTGAAAGGGCTGACGTTGCCGCGCAGACCATTGCGGTTGAAGGGCGTGTAGTCACCGTTGCGCGTCATGTAGTCGGCAATGAGGTTCAGGTGTCGATTGTCAACGCTGATGCCATGGCCGCCGAAGACGCCTGCCAACTCGGAGACAATGTTGTTCCGGCATGCTTCAATACCATATACGTCGAGCACAGCGCCAATGTCGTTGGTTGCAATCCTGTTGGTGTTGATAAAGTCGCCGTACTTCTGCATGGCCTTGAGATTGCATCCCGAAGTGTGGATCACCGGCACGGACACTTCATTACCCGCCAAATCCCCGATCTTGTGGTCCGCCGCAAATGTGCATGAGCCGACACCAGGTATCTGCTGAATGACCGATTTCTTGACGGCCGATTGCACAATGTTGAGCATGAGAACCTTGGGGGTGTTGGCCTCGAACTCGAGCGTGAACTCGCTCCACTCTCCTGCCTCATCGTTGCGGAATTTGGTGACACGCAAGTAACGCTGCTTGATGCGCTCAGCTCGTAAGGCGCCCGCGTTGCTGTCCGCGTCGCTGTCGCTGTCGCTGTCGCTGTCACCATCCGCCTCCTCCAAACCATCCTCGTTGGGTCGCGGCGAATTGCTGCTTTCTTCCGGAGAATTTTCGCGTTCCATCTGTCGCTGAATTGCATCATCCTCGTCGTCGTTAGGGCCATATGACACTGCCTCTTCCCGGTTCGCCTTGTTCTTGGCGTTTGTAGCGTCGCCATCGCCATCGTCGTCATCGTCGTCGTTGACAGTTCTTACGTCGCCATTACCGGTCGCCATCTCCACGACGCCCGCCTTGGCACCAACATCGGGTGTTGCTGAGATTGATTCGCTACGGCGCTTCTTGACCTCGCGGGCCACAATCTTCAGTAGGTGATATAGGAATCGCTTCTCAACTGTGTCCATAACATCCGCAGTGCTGATGGCGTAGGCCGCGGTATATTCCTTGGCGGGAAAGAAGTTGAGTCGTACGTCGTAAAGCTTGGCCAGGGCACCATTGATGCCCTTGCCGATGCGCTCGTTGACAACCGCTGTGTCGAGCACGTCAGCCAGGGGCCGGACGCTAATAGATTTTGCAAACACTTCTCCCTCGGCCGCAGAAAGCTCCTTATGAAGAAGCAGAGTCATGGCCGGGGTGGAGATAGACCGACTTGCTGTCATAAGAATTTCACGAAGACGAGGGATACCGAGCGTGACGTTCTTCGCTGAGTGGCCAGCCAAATGGAAGGTGTTGAGTGTCATCTGCGTCGAAGGCTCTCCCACACTCTGACCAGCAACAATACCGACACCTTCACCCGCCTCGACAAGTGATCGCATGTACTTGGCAGCGAGGACAAGCTCCGCTGTCTTCTTGCCGACAGAGGGGGGGTTGATCAGACCAGACGGGGCAACCGACTTATCGCGTATAAGACCGTCCTTGTTGTCCCTGATATACTCAGCCATTTGTTGGTAAAACTTTTCCGATGTGGCAAATGCCACTCTTGAGGGGTTAACCATGGAAATGACGGGATCTTTCACCACAGCACTGTTAAGCTTGCCGTGCTTAATGGCGCTCTTCATATGCTTCAGGATTTCGTCTTTGCTGCCGGCAAAATTTTCCTTGAAGCCATTGCTGACATTGAGCTGGGCCGACTCAGAAGCGATGTTGCGGAGAACGAAGCTGAAGTCGGTGAGGTATTGTTGCTTAGTTGGGTCCAGGCCGTCTTCGCCGTACAGGAACTGCACGAGGGTACCATCCGCATCTCGCACCGTGGAATCGTAGGCCACCGTAAGTCCTTCCATACCCTTGATGATACATCTCTGCAAATAACCTGAGCGAGACGTCTTGACAGCTGTGTCGATCAGTCCCTCGCGACCAGCCATATGATGGAAATAGTATTCTTGGGGTCGGATGCCGGTCAAGAAGCGTTGAACGACGTAGCCGCCGGCACGGACATCCGTCTCAAAGGGCTTAAAGCACGGCAGAGACTTTCCACTAACCATGAGAGGAACTCTCCTGCCCTCAAGAACCTGTTGTCCCAAGTTGCAGGAAATTAGATTTGCGTTGACTTGGCTACCCTTGGCACCAGAAGTTGTCATCGACTGCATCTGGTTCTTGGGGAACTGCTTGACCAAGCCGACCGGGAGGCAGGCTGACATGGCCATGCTGGATACATTTCGAGAGCTCTGGTTCGTGAGCATGTCGAGACCTTCTTGCTTGGTATCGTCTCGCATGACCTCCTCTAAACGGACGAGAAGCTCCGTGTCTGTGCTGTTGGGCGCCTTATCTTCGAGTGAAACGTACTTGGCCGCAACCTCGAGACCAATGTTTTTGGCCGCCTTCAACGCCTCCCGCCGAGCATGCTCGCCCTCTGGTGTGAGTAGCAGGTCGTCTATGCCGCAGGTAAAAGCTCGCATGCTTAAGTATCCCGTGAGGAGTCGACCCATGGCACTGAGTAGCTTGCCTGCGATGGCAGGCCCGTAGATTTCGTGGATGGAGTGGACGAGACCTCCCGAGGTGGGGCCTAGATGGGCCTTGTCAAGAATACCTGTGAGGAACTGACCGTCCTGGAAAAGTACATTGCCTTCTTCCACATGGCTCTTGCCCCACTGTTCAGCCTTGACTTGGGATCTTCCAGACATCCAAAGGCCTTCCCCGTTGAATGGCTTGATGTTCCTGAGAATTGTGCTGACAACCTGTTTTCCTGTCCATCTGGGCTTGGGTTTGATCACTGCTGGGGGAAGAAGCTCGATTCTCTCGCCAAAAATGTGGCCACTCTCCGGGCGAAGGGCTGAGTAGATCAGCTGCTGGTAAGAGTCGCGGTTGAAGAAGGTGTCTTTGTTGCAGAGGGCAACGGAGACCGAAATGTGGTCCTGGATCAGTCCACGGAGGGGTTTGCCAGCTGTGCCTGATAAATATTGATGGTCCGTATCGGCAATTTGAAGAGCCTCTGCTCTAGCGACTTCATTTTGTGGGAAGTGCATGTTCATCTCGTCACCGTCGAAGTCGGCATTGTACGTGTTGCAGTTGGCGTAGTGCATGCGAATGGTCTTCTCTCCAGGCAGCACGCGGACACGATGGCCCATAATGGACGGCTTGTGTAGCGTGGGCTGACGGTTCATTAAGACAACGTCGCCGTTTGTCAGATGTCGGTACACCTTTTTGCTCTTCATACCGCTTCTCTGGCTGTTGGTTGGCGCGAGAAGTTGGTTGGCAAGTGATACACGGTCGTCTACAGACTTGGATCGAAGGTTGATTATTTGGCCATTCTCGTCCTCGATGGCAGCCGCTCCGGGCCAATTGTCCACGCCGTTGATGACGGCTTGCTGCATGTCTCTGAAATTGTAACTTGTCACCGGTTCGGGATAGGTAAGTTTGCGTGCGAACACGGGGGGCACACCAATCTCGTTGGTTTCGATGTTGGGGTCGGGTGAAATAACACTTCGGGCGGCAAAGTTGACTCGCTTTCCCATCATATTCTTTCGGAAGAGACCCTCCTTCTTTTCCAGCTTCTGTTTGATGCCGTCCTCGTTCCTCTTGGCCGCTGCGCCTTGAACAGGGTTTTTGCTCTTGTCGATCAACGAGTTGACAGACTCCTGCAAGTCTGTCCATGCTTGATGCAAGTCAGTGATGTCTCTCGATCTTCCATATTGGTCTGTGGCTCCGACACTCTGATGGAGCCTCGCGATGTGGCCGCAACTCCGCATGATCGTCTTGTACAGGGAGTTCTGCTGGGCCTCGGAGATTTGAGAGTCGCCGGTCCGGGCTTCGGGCCGAAACTTGTTCGGCGGGACGAGGATGGTTCGGATAAAGAACATATCTGCCGATACCTTGGCGGCCGTTTTGTGGTTCGGTTTCGAGTTGTACAACAGCGACACAATGTCCTGCTCTTTCTCAAATAGCTCCCGGAGGCGTGCGCACACCTCCATTGCGCTGATATAGCGCTGCTGACCCGGGGCGATGGCGACGGCATCGCCTTGTGAATCGTCTTCCTTGGCCGCCAGGTCCTCCTCATCGCCACTGGTATCGCGCATTTCCCTGTCGTTTTCCTCGGTTGATTCCATGTGAACGTCGCCGACGCCCTCGTCGGCATCGGCGGCCTCGCGCTTGGACTTGAATTTGCGGGCGCGATCTGCTGTCGCCATCGAGTCTTTAACGTGTAGGTTTCTCTGGGCCATCTGAGCAAGATCCCTCTCGCTGAGGGCCTTTTCGAAGATCTTCACGAAGCCATCTTTGCGGTAGGTGGGCGAAATGCCGCCGCAGTGTTCGCAACGCCTCGGCTTGGTGATTTGGCTGAAGAAATCCTTGATAAGCTCCCTGCGCATCTCGCTGTAACCTTCGTGCTTGCTCTTCCTGACTTCACCGAGACTGAGCTTGTGCGACTTGAGAGCCTGACGGACGTAGGCTTCCCGCGCACTAATGATGTTATCAACGGACGATGTGCCTTCCTCTTCTTCGGCCTCGCTCTCATAATCGGTAGGCACACCGGGCAGGGCGAGACCCTTGAGCTCTTCACCAATAGCATCGACGAAGTGAGCATCGTGAAGGAGGCCATGTTGCAGGAGTCGTAGTTTGCACGAGTAACGGTTGATCTCGCGATGGCGCATGCGAAAACCCTTACAATAAATGCATTGCGATCGCAAAAGACGAAGGACCTGGTCGAGAAAGACTGGGTGGTAGACGGGAACGGGGAGCTCGATGTGGCCGGCGTGGCCCGGGCAAGACGACTGATTCAAGTTACAGGTGGCGCAGCTGTGAGGATGTGTTAGTCAATGAAGGCGGAGAGATGGGAAGTTGCCAGTTTGCGTACAGAGCATCGCCCCATGATCCAAGAGCCGGGTCGTATAGACCTCCAGGGACGGGGTTGAGGAGGTTGTCGAAAGTGCTGTCGTTCTCGATGCGTTTGACGGAGATGGCTTTGATTTCTTCGTCGGTAAGGAATGTGAACTCGACCGTTTCGATGGACGACGAGATGGGTTGAGAGATGTTCATGGTGCCGGCAAGGCTGCAGAAAATGAGCCTGGAACCAGTCTGAGTCCGTACCGAATGTGAGGTGAGAAGAGCAAGTTTACCATCCAACTTTGGGTAAAATTCGGCTGTCGATGGCAAAATCAACAAGAACGGGGCGAACAGACAGCGACGGGACGACGGGAGTTCCAGGGGTACATTTTTTTAGATTTAGCGGTGGCAGCCGGCAGAAAAAAGGGCGACCCGCCTTTTATGTTGGTGGGTCTTTGTTGCCAACGAAACACAGGCTGCCAGGCATCAAAGCAACTCATCTTAAAAGACCCACCTACCACCCGATGACACACCTGGCGACCACGCACTATCTCTACGCCTCCCGACACGCCACGATAGTCAATAAGGTGCCACTTCTTCACATCTGCTGCTCTATCTCCGTGTCTGTCAGTCTATTTTAGAAAATTCGCACCAGAGATACTGTAGACGTCGATCGCTTTCTATCTGGCGTTTGCTCCACAACCAACCACTTCGGTGACCGCCTTGTTCCCATAGTAAACCCGAACTGCCCTTCACAGCCTGTCCAAAGAAACCCAATCCTGGATCAAGACCGGATTGTTTCTGGTCTCGAAGCTCAAACGGCGGCATCATTTCAAAGTAAGACTCGAGCGAAGAAAGGGCGCAATTCGCGTTATCAACTATCATTTGCTGATATGCCTTGCAGCACCATGTTGCTTCAAGACATGCCACTTGAAATTTTCAAATGCATAGTAGAGAAGGTCGACTCGGCACGCTCGCTCAATGCGGTCGCTCGAACAAGTCGCCAGTTCCACGGCCTCGTCAACCCGGAGCTTTATCGGTATAACGCAAAATTTCAGGGCAGCTCGGCACTACTTTGGGCTGCAGAGCAAGGCCCAGAAGCTACTTGTAGATATTCACTGAAGGCTGAATGCGCTTTAGGAGTGTCGATTGATGACGGGATAACACCTCTGCACCTTGCGGCAAAGAATGGGCGCAGCGTTATAGTGGAGCTGCTATTACAGGAATATGGACTGGACCCAAACGTCGGCGACATTTGTGGGAGGACGTCGCTATCTTGGGCAGCTGAGAATGGACATACGAAGGCTGTTCAGCTTTTGCTTGCAAAGGATGGAGTCATCCCCGATGCAAAGGACGACGATGGACGGACGCCGCTATCACGGGCAGCGGAGAACGGTCACACCACAATCGTTGGGCTGTTACTCACGGAAGAAGGGGTTGACCCTGATTCCAAGGACAAGGAAGGGCGAACGCCGCTGTCTTGGGCAGCAGAGAATGGCCATATCCTTGTTGTGAAGCTACTCCTGTCGAAGGACAGAGTCAAGCCTGACACCAAGGATATCCGCGGCTGTACCCCGCTATCTTGGGCAGCAAAGTATGGATGTAGCACTGTTGTCAGGGAGATGCTACTTGCTGATGAGAGGGTTGACCCAAATTCTTCGGATAACACGGGGCGAACTGCACTGTCTTGGGCAGCAGGCAGTGGGAATTTTGAGGTAGTGAAGCTGCTTCTCGCAGACAGCAGAACTAACCCCAACTCTGGCGATAATCGCAGACGGTCGCCCTTGTCTTGGGCAGCAGCTGATGGATTTGTCTTCATCGTCCACCTACTCCTTCGAGATGATAGAGTCCTTGCGGACACAAAAGATGATCGTCAGCGAACGCCACTGGATTGGGCAAAAAAGAGGAGACATGGGGCAGTCGTCGACCTTCTTGCGAATGTTTAAGCATTGTCTGTGAGTTCGGGAAGAGGTTTGTCGTTAACTAAGACTTGGATACACAGGCGTGAAGGGCAGCGACTGGGGCGCGGGAGGGTCTATCACTGCGAGTAGAATATTGTGCGTAGCGAGAAGGCATTGACTTGACTTGACTTGATTTCCCACTCGGTTTTGGCCGCTTGTAGCCAGCAGATTCATTGATTGATTGATTTTTTCCCACACAGTTTCAGCCACCTCTATCGGCAGCTATGCCCGGAAACCCACAGCTGACGCGTCCTCGACGAATCGCGACGCCCCACTTCGCCCTACTGTTGAGCCAAGGCCAGCTGCTTCCAAATTGCTCGCTGCACTGTCTATCCTCTGTGTTGATTCTCACTTATGGACAGTCCGTTTCTGCTGCAATTTTCTGACATTGGTTCCTTGCCCCTAGATTCCCTTTCGTATCGTCCTGCTTCGACTCTGTTGGAGTTTCCACCATATCTGGTTCTGCGTACCTACAGTCTCCTCCCAGCGCTCAGCTTCGTCTTCTTCTCTTGTCCGCATCCTCTCGGAACCGTATATACCGTTTCTCAGCTGTACCGATAAGTCTTTTTATTGCCTCCTGCCAGGTTCCTATGTGGCTATATGTTTGCATCTTTCGACCACCGCCGTCCACCTCCTGGAGTCGGACTTGATTCACGAAGCAGAATTCTCCATCCGCTTCGATTCGTCCGATGACTGAGTATGAGAGCTCGTGCATAGATTCCGCAGACATTGTCATAAGTTAAAGGGGCGTCAATCCTTCTTCGCATGTTGATTGTTTGGGCGCGGTCATTGTGCTTTGCGAAACAGCCCGTGACCCACCAGCGGTGGTGGCGATGGTGTCGTCCGTTGACGTGTGGGGCTTTATGACTTGCTCTCGAATTTTCGTGGTCAGAGCCCGCTGGCGGCCACGAGCAGGTCTTTAGGATGCAGTGTCAATGCGAGGATAACATTGTGCCCGAAATGACCTCTGCGGGCGCGAGCGGGCGTGGTTCGACCAATTTGGTGCTGTGTTCAAAGTAATCAGCAGTTATGCCCAGCGAGCGGGGTTTAGCCGCCAGCTGAAGTGCTCCGGATGTTTATCAGTAGTGTCCCACTCAGGCATGGCTAGGTGTGGATACCGGAGCCATGCTCCACAACCTGGGCGCATAAACCGCCCTGTGGTGGCCGGGGCAGCCCTGGCGTTGGCGTGGCCATGCTGGCTGGTGCCGCGGTGGGTGCCGTGGCTGCTAAAATACTTCTTCAGTAAGCAAAGCTCTAGCTGCCTAATGCTACCCGGCAATAGTCGGCGGTCAGCCACTTGCCCATCGTAAGCCCCCACAGCATAAATAGGCAAGACCTGTCCTTCTGAAGGGAGAACCCTACCCACCCAACCGAAGCCAGCTCTTTTTAGCACGGCTAGTGGCTATCTACATATTTATCCCAGCCTTGCTGTTGGGCCAGACACCAGACACCACCATGATCGAGATCAGAACATACGGAAGACTTGACGCGGCTAACAAAGATCATGAAGCTGACTCCCATAAGAACCAGAGGCAGGCGTGGCAACAACCGCTCACTCCAATTATCCGCAACAGCACCAACTAGTATTCGTATCTCGAATCAAGAAAACGTTCTCCCATACGCAAAGAGGCTTATCAACAAGCGCAAATCGCTCTTGGAGCGTAAACTCCCACTAGAGATCGTCGAGCAGATCCTCATCCTCAGCGGGAATCCCAACCTTGCATCCTGCAGTCCTCTTCTCGGTCGCCTTCTCTCGGGGCGGTCCACCCTTATAAGGCTGTTGATTGCTGCCTTCCATCCTACTTGGGACTGTTGCTTTGGGGTTAATAAACACGAGATCAAGGCTGTTCGCAATAAGACCGATATACAAGATGACATAACGACTCCTTGGTCCCTCAATTTTGTCTCTGAGCCATGTCTTGGGGATCCAAATTTCCAGGTCTGACTTCATTCTCACCCTTATGAGATAACCAGATGATGATAGCTGCTTACTATTTCTCAGTCAGGAATCTTGGCCTGCCGGTGGTTTACAATCGACATCGTCCTCGAAGCGCAGTGTGTTTGGGCCAGACGCTTTGCATGGGATCGGTGGTTTTCACACATTCATATAAGCTTAAAGGATGAGGATGCCAAGCACCGCCATTATCCTACACATAATCGGAATGGTGGGTTTGGTCACTTTGAATCCACAGGCTGCTTCGAATACGACTGGGTTCAATATGGACTCGATGGTGTCAAACCCTCTCTGAATTTCTACATAGATGTGCATCCTCACACCACCATTCCTGATGAGTTGATCATGGGGCCATGGACAACCCAGCAACAAATGTTGTTATTCTGGCTGCGCAGAGGAAGTGCAAAAATCCAGCCTAATTCGCAGACATGGGAAGTGAGTAGATCAAGATGAACCACTGGCACCTAAGCAGACCAGCTAATCGTGACACAGGTCTTGCTGAGGGGAATTCAAAACGCAGTCACTGACCGCTGCCCGAACCGCCAGGATGGACGTCTTATACAGATGCTTTTGCTGCAGGAAGACTTCTTTCCGAGTCAACCTGCCAACGGGGACCTCTTTCTCTGGCCATTGGAGGTCTTGGAAGAAGAGGAAGTTAAGGTTGAGGAGATAATAGAGAAGCGCCAGCACAGCGGAGTCGCCCGTCTGCCTGAGCTTGATGGGTTGAGCAAGCGCATGATTCACTACCGCCATCGCGCGGTCGACTTGTTGACTCGATAGCACACGATGTTTGTCCACTTGAGGTACATCGATATCATGATCACAAAATCTCATCGTCCTTACACTTTAGTTTGGTTTTCAATGGGTGGATAACATGGACTCAGTTGCAATTGTGTGCGGGCAAGACAGGGCCGTCAGCACTGCTCGGCCAATAGACATCTAGTGCAATATTCTAACAATTACGTAACTAACTCCTTGACTTCCTATGCCTTTTGAGCATGGTCAGACTCCTCATGAGCAGTAATTTCGAGCCTTATTCTGCTCTCTGCTTCTTTGTAGTGTACCAATGCTGTGAGTATAACGAAAAAGTTGTTGGAGAATGAAGGCAACACTGCTCGCCTCGCTGTTTATAGGGCGATGAGCAGTCATGGATGACATTCATACAGCAGACGCAGATAGTTGGTTGCACAATAGGCTTTTAAAGTATAGCAAAATGTCGGTCAAGCCTAATATGGTTTCACTATTTACCAACACCAACACCTTAATAAAAGATATTTTTGAGTGTGGTTAGGAAGGACAAACAAGCATTCTGGGCTGCTAAGATCGAGGGTGTGAAATCGGACCAAGACCTCTATATAGTAATGGGCTGGCGTAAGGCTAGTCTGGTGGCCAAAGCCCCTCCCCCCCTTGGTGGTTGAGAGCGAGACATACGATAACTGTCAGGATAAGGCCCAGGCCTTATGGGAGGCCCTTCTGGAGAGGTTTGATGATGACAAAAACGATAGCCCCTGGTATCGACGGACTCTATACGAGGCTGCTCAAGACTTATTAGGACCTAATCGCTGAACCTATCAGGCTACTATTCGAAGCCTCTATTTAGACGGGCAACTTCCCCCGGCCCTTCTTTATAGTAGAGGTTGTTATGATCTAGAAGCTTGGGAAGACCTACTTCTCAAAGGCTGGATCCTGGCGGCTAATATCCCTTCTATCCTGCTTAGGAAAGGGGCTTGAAAGGCTGAAAGCTAGGAGGATGGCCTATCTTCCTATTCTGGAAAGAGTGGCTAGTCCGCAGCAAATAGGGGCCCATCCAGGCAGAGCGGCAATAGACTTAGCAACCTGCCTCACCCACGACACTTAAAGGGCCCTTAATCAGGGGCTTACAGCCACAATATTAAAAGTGGGCGTCATCAAAGGGGCCTTCAACTCCGTCCTTCCGAACCGTCTTATTGTTAGACAACGCCAGCAGAGCAGGGCTGGCCTGATAGTCTAACCAGGATAGTCTTTTCACCCCAAACTGCACTGCCAGGGTCAGGCTCGAGAACGAAACAACAGAGGACTCACCCCTAACCTGCGGGCTATCTAAGGGCTCCCCAATATCCTCCAGTTGAGACACGAGACGGGCGGTTGTCCGCGAAAGATGCGTCCGCAGCGGCATAGAGGTTACAGTCGCAGGTGGGGTTGAGACCGCCAAGGAGAGGGGCCTCCGTTGGCCTGGCATCGATGTACTTTGTCTAGTTTAGGAAGATCTTCCCAGACTTGAGCTTCTCGCGAACCATCTTGGTGATGACTTTGTTAGGTGCCGAAGAGGCAAATTTCTCCGTCGACGGGTGTGAAGCAGTTTCCAAAGCTTGCCGTTACCTCTGTCGAAGCCAGTGGGTTGTCGGACATAGATGTTGACTTCGTCAGGAATTTGCATGGCTTGTTTGTAAGTAGAGGGTATGGTGATTCCGTTTGCAAGGATCTTGCCAATTACAGCGGTGGCGAGGTGACTGTGAGTAAGCTCTGTAGGATCAGGTGGTACTCTGATGTCAGCGGCTAGGAAGGCCTTCTTATTGTACATGCGGACTCCACTGGCCTCGTGGTAATGTCCTGGGGGGGCGCGCAGCACTTGCTCGATGAGGTCGGTCGGAAGATGTCATAGGGCGAGGCTCCGGATTTTGCTCGTGAGGCTCGAGGTGTTCAGCTTCCTCCTCCTTGAGGAAGATGTCATCCTTCTCGGGGATTGCCTCAAGGTTGTTGTTGTGAGCAAGGTTACCGGTAGCAATTCCCGCGTGTGGCGAGGCATCGCTGTGTCTTTGATTGTACGTGAAGTGCTCCTCCAGTGGCCGGAAAACTGGTATTTTGGAAGTGTCTCTCTCGAAGTGACCGGATAGTACGTCTGTTTGAAAGAGAGATTCTTCAAACGGTCGGCGCGAATGGCGGATGGCGGATAGCAGGTGGCTGTAGATGTCGGGACGCCAAATCTGTGTTGCTGGACTTCGATTCAGCCTCGAAACATGATAAGGCGTCTTCCGGGGGAACATTTTGATATCTCCGCCCCGAATTCATCATAGATCAGGGAAGCAGCCCGCTGGGGGACGTCTGGGCCCTAGGGGTCACGATGCTGCACGTGTTGAAGAATACGAAACTTCCAGAACGAGAGGTAGGTTACTGGGTTATCTGGGACTTGCTGCTACGGAGTGAAAGCCTTATCATACAGCGTCAAGAAACACGTCTTATAACGAAAGCGGACCAGTCACTAGAGCCAATTGACCTGTATGAGAAGTCGGTAGAGACTGTGTTGGTTTATTGTTGTCGAACCCCACCACCTCAACTAACATACTTCGTTGCGGAGTGAATGCTCCATAAAAAGAAAGATTTGTGTGTGTCCTCGGCGCTCTACCATCCCTTCCGTGAGCACTAACTACGTTCCACCGTGTTGCTTGCTAGCCTGTGTCCCGCATCGACCGTGTATGGCCTGACTCTAGCTATATCGCGGAACGAATGGCTCAATCTGTCTAAACAGGGTCTCCACCAATTGGGACGCCGAGCTGAGGACATCCTGCAACATAGCAGTGAAGTTGCTTCTTGGGATTCTCTGACACTGAAAAGGTACAGGCGTCGACAAGTTCCTTGGAATCTTTGGCAGTCATCTAGAAAGTCTCAGTACACAACTTATTGGAAAGAAACATATGTTTTTACCTTGACAATTAGTGCAATTAGATGGGCAATTCGAGGCAGTTTGAGGTTGATTTGATGATGAGGATTGAGATTGAGGAATGTCGAGCTTCATGATCGAGGATCAGGTGGCGCTTTTATATTGAACTATACTTACTTGATCTACCGACAAACTGATAACATAAGGCACGAAACGGGCATATCTCGGTGTGTAATTCCCAGCATCACCGAGTTCCTCCGTAGGCAGTTGTTGTTGATGTGACAAAGTTCCAACCAATTGGTCGACTTAGCCTGTTCAGATGCAGATCGCTCGATTGAGAATCAGGATAATCACGACGTCAAATATCAGATATCAAAAAGCACACCGTTGCAGTGCCTCATCCAATCTCATGCTCGCGCCCCTACTGGGCTAACGGGCATAATGACAGTGGTTTACGTAGGACGAATGGACATTGTGGGCAGGTTGAAGCTAGGTGGTGGTCAGACGGGACAGGAAGCGCCAAGATGAGGCATTGTACTTGGTCAGGTACGATACTTTAGTCTCGAACTACTATTTTAGTCGAGTTAAGTAAACTGTTTGTGGTGACCCCTCTCATAAGAGTCTAGGTCTTGCCGTCCTTGGGGTCGATAGTCTAGACTAAATGGCATACAAGGGTGTGAGCCGGATGTCTCCCCGCCACGTATCTCGTGTGGCCAGCCTGCGGATGCCCCTGTAAGGCTCATCCAGAACTCTGCTGCGAACCAAATCGCTTTTCTTGCTCTATGCATAAGCTGATTGGCTTGTTGATTTGGTCACAACGTGCATTGATGGGTTAAATGCAACATGGGGGACGAGCGGGGGTATTGCATTCCTGGTGGAGCGGTTGAACGAGGCTGCGTACTTCGTGAGGCAAAGTGAACATGCAGCTTGCGGAGATGATCCTGCTTGGTACAGGTACAAACAACGCCTCCTGTGGCGATGCTGCAAGATTTGGTGTGCAATTTCTTGTGATCATTACCGACCTCTTATGCAGCCTCGTTGCACGTGTTCTCCACATCGAGAACGCATGCCGCTGTCTTGGGCAGCTGAGAACGGCCACATCCAAGTTGTACTGCTGCTGGTGAAATTAGGGGCAAAGTCTGATTCATCAGATTAGCAAAGATGCACTCCACTATCATGGACTGCCCGGCACGGACAGCACGCGATAATCTCATTACTGCTCGCGCCAGGTAGGGTTGTCCCCAATCGTTCTTGTGACACGGGAAGGACGGCTCTATTGGAGGCTCGTTGTTGGCGGGTGGAAGTATTGCGGAATATACAAGCGGGGCTGGCAAGTTTGGCATCAGCCTGGTCCTCGATTGGGCCGCTGCGCCGAGCAATCTGCGCATCCAAAAGCGGTTTTCACCCACCTTACCACTTGTTGGTTGCGCTCCGCGTCATGGCTGGCCATGTTATGGTCGCAATTGAAGGGAACATGCGATTCGTTGAGAAGCGCCGGTGCACTGGGACGAGTACCCGGCCGGGCCCCACATGTCTTAAGGTCTAGGGAGTTTCGCCCATCCAGGCTCGCTTCGACAGGGACCTCCACCACGGAGTTGGATATCCATACCTATGCTAGTATTCTGTGAAAAGGTGCGCTGCTTGCGGGCACGTTGCAGTTAGATTGCAGAGTCAACCTGAGGTATGAACCCGTGCCAAAGATCAGGTCAATCGATGATCGGCCAAGGCACCGAATGCACAGCTCTCCCTTATAACCGGAAAATTCCGGGGCTGGGTGTTCAATAATGTGGTTTTGTGCATAACCATGGCCTCATCTGGATGCCTTCTTAATCAACCCTATTGGACCCATGAGAGAGCCGAGTGCCATCTCGGCGGCGTCTTTCGCGTATTCCTTCCTTCGCCTTGTTCAAAATTTCACCAGAGTGTGGTACGAGCACGGTCGAGGTTGGCAAGTCTAGAATTTGCGACCCCCAGGTTCCCCAAACCTATTCCCCACCGTCCAATCGCGGGGCTTCCGCTCGACATTCCACAGCGGCTAGGAGCAGCCCCAGACCTGGCGTCGTACGCTGTGCACAGCCTGGATGCAGCGTGCGATGCAGGGCTACCCAGCTGCAACACAGATCAGGCGGCTGCATAACGTATTGACTGTGAGGTGTGTTTAGCAGCGTTTTCAGCGAGGGGCGACGATCTGTTGGGGAGGAGGTTTGCTGGGCTGCGACCCTGCACCCAGCGCCCGCAGGTGGACCAAGACCCCTGTACACCGATGTGGAAAGCCACGCCTCCCAGATTGAAGTGCGTACATAAGCTTCGCCCGAGCCAATCACAAGACTTGCCCAGCGCCTTCGTCCACTTCAAGCCTAACTTTCACCATCTGATGAATATCCGAATTTTTACTCTCTATAGCAGGTGTAATTATCTCCCATGAAAACCCGCACACTAGGACAGCCGTCGGCTGCGCTCCGCAACATGGCGGGCTTGGTTGTGGTAGCCTCGGAGCCAATTTGCGATCCACTGGAAGACCCGTGTGCGGGGGGGGGACTCTTATTCGGCCGGGCCCACCCATCTGGCCATCTACCCAGCGGCACGAATCCAAGTCGTCGCTAAGCGCTACCTGCGAAAAGACCGAAGCAGGTGCTGATGGCACGCGGCCAGCCATGGAGGAAGATGCAGTCATGCCCTCCTGGAGAGAGTTGTCTCCGGTAGCGGAGTTGGGCTACGCGGAGCCCTGCGCGCGCTTGACAGCTTCCGGACGAACACCTTCCAGATATTCGATGAACTCCTTGAGGGCTCTGTACTTTTGGCCGAGCTTCTGAACCCTCTCCTCGAATGTGGTGGACTGCTCAGCCTCTGGCGACACACTTTGCATGGACGTGACGACTTGGTCTGCCAGGGACTGTAACCTGCGCTCCGTACCCTGGAAAGGAATTCCAGAAATGGGCTGTAGCAGACCGAGAGTCTGCAGCGAGTCTTCGGCCGAGCGTCGCACCGTCTGCAGAGTCTGCTGTGCATTCTGGAGACACTCGTCGTCTGCCTGTCCATGCTGAAGCTGCTCAAAGTGCCTCTTCAACGTGCCGATCTGCGCCTCTGTGCTCTGTCGGAAAGAGTTGACCATCGCAGTGGGGGTAAACGTATAAGCTGGTTGGGGTTGCTGTCTGTCCGATGGCATGCTGCGTGCATGGAAAGAGCTGTGAGAGTCGGGTTGCAAAGCGCAGAGAGGCTGCGCATCATGGCAGCTGCTTTGGATGACGTGACTTGTCTGTGATGCGGAGACGCTGGTGTTCGCGGTTGGGGCTCTGCTAGCGTGTACGGGGTGTTCTGGTTGTGGCTGGAAGTTCTGAGTGGGATGGAAGGTGGACGGTTGAGATGTCGGACTGTACCCGGTGCCCCGGATGTACTGCTCACGTGGTGTTTCCGAGTGCTGGAGATGGTAGGCCTGTAGCTGGCCGTTATGGTCTTGTTGTTCCTGCTGCAGGAGAAGACTTCGCGCTGGCATTTGAGGCTGCTGTGCCTGCATCGGAACACATTGGTTCCCGTGGGCGTGCACGATGTGTCTCGAGTATCGTTGTCCTCCCACTGTTTCGAGTGCCCGGAAAAGCGGCTATGGACTTGCCAGTCCACCTGAGGGTAGCCGACGGGACGTTCTGCCTCGACCTGTTGCATTGCGGCGATGTACGGCTGTCAGAGCAACAGAGGTCCAGAACCAGAGGGCCGCCTTAGTGATGCCATCTCGGCATGGATTGTTGAGTGCAGCTGCGGCGCGAGCTCGAAATGCTTCCGTCTGCAGGAGATCCTTGCCTGCTCAGCTCTTGCGACGCTGGCGCAGTGGGCTTGCCCTTGCACCGACGTGCTGGAGAGAGAGTGGTGTGTGTCCTCGAAAATCGCTCTCTCGGACTTGCAGCGAGCTGTTGGCGCTGCGAGCAATGGGTGAAAAACAAGTTCATCTGCGTGCCAGCCGTTGGCTCCACCAAGCGCAGTCAAGTGCGAAGCTAGCTGGCGGAGGAAATGGGCATCTGCGTCGACCACGGGTCTTGGCATGGCATCATTTGTATGCAGGAGAGCGCGGGGTGCGCAAAACGATAGTACGAAGAGAGGTGGAAAGGGCACACAGCGCTGAATGTGCCAGAATCGGGTCCAGCTTCGTCGGGTAGAAGCCAAATCGGAGCTGGCGCGGGTCCGCAGGACGTGACGAGGGTCTGGAAAGCGACAGGTCAGAAGACCGCAGCCCCCTGCGTGAGGTCGCCATCTCCAAACGAGCAAACTCCGGCTCAAAGCAATACAAGGACCTCCGCGGTGAACCCCCAGCGGGCACAATACAACCACATCGTGCCATCGCAGGCGCAGTCTCGAGTCTCTCGAAAGCCGGCCTGCGCAGTTGCATCCCCGCAGGCAGGGATTGTGCCTGCCCGCGCCAAAGTAGCATACTTTTTCCTTGAGTTTTCAAAGAAGGAAAAAGAAAAAAAAAGTGCCTGCCCGCGCTGTCTTCGCAAAAGAGACCCCGTTGCGACACTGTGCCCCGTGCCCGGCCCACCGTTCGGCTGGAGACGGACGAGCGTGCCCAAGAGCGGCGGGATGCATCCGCGGGTGTCGGGGCCGTAACACGTTATCATGTTCGTAGGAGGCGTGCAGGTCCACCGAGGGTGATGGATGATGCCCGAGTGAGTTCTCCAGGGCGTGTCTTTCTCCTCAGGATAGTGAGATGCGACTAGTACCCAAACACATCAATTTCCAGGCGCTTGTCAATGCATGTCCGGGTTTACGGCATCGACGATTCGACGCACGGGTGGGGCATTTTGAGCCGAGCCCAAACTGGGGCTACCCTGCGTCTGGTGTAATAGCGGCGGCCGTCAGCTGGAGCGAGTGACATTGGCCGAGGGGCGTGAGATTTTTTGCAGGGCGACGCATGTCGCCTGTATGGGGATCCCAAACCTGCTAGACGAAGTGGATGGGAAGTGCACGTACCAGCGAGCATGGGGATGGGGTGCATGTTGGGAGACATCTATCAGAAGGTGTGCGTCTACTATGCATGTAGGTGGACCCTCAGGAGGGTTTAGGAGGAGGGGTGTGACCCCCTGCTCGCAGCCGTGGCCCGTGGGGAGCTCATCTCACGTTTTGGCGTCCAGATACAACCCACTTTGGCATGCAGGTGGAACCCCGTGCCTGGCCAATCGTCGGAGCCTCTTTCGACTTCATGTCCTGCGCAGCGTCGGCCAGCGCGAGCTTCGCATTCGCCGACCACTATGGGTGCTTTCATGCCAGTGACTGAGCCAATCGCGGACATGCCGTCCCAACACCTTTACTGCCCCGGCGCAGGTAGGTCGTCGGGGACTCGACGGCTAGCTGTGGAATGCGGCCGACCCTGTTGGAAGACACCGTGTAAGGAGGGGCATGCGTTGTGGAGTGGATATGCCGACAGTGACATGGCTCTCTTGGAGTCCGCAGAGTAAAATGGGGGCCAGCATCAACACCTCTTACAACGACATTCTCCACTCCGTGGCCGCGGACTTGCGGGTTAGTTACGGATGTGCAATGATCGATGTCTGGAGTATTGACTGCTCTCATTGTCCACTCGCCCGGCAGCCCGGTGCCTTTGCCAGTGCTCTCGTTTGAATGGACCAAATGTCACTTCCCCACGCGATCAGGTCGGGTCCCAAATCACTAAGCACAGATTTGGTATGTTCGACTCCGATGGCTATTTGTGATAGCAGTAGTCGGCGAGCTTCTCGATGTTCGCGGTAATCGGGCCGGCTGTGGGTTGGGAGAACTTGACCATCGCAAAGGACCAGGCCGAGAAGATGGTGTGGGGGAATTTGACGTGGAAGGAAGTTGTCGAAACTTGTGGCCCCCTGCTGCTGCAGGTAAGCTGAATGCCGTTGCGTGGGCGATCCTGTTTACTTCAAGCGCTGTTACGAGGAATAGGGCACCCCAGCTTATTCAGCAAAAATTACGTAACTACAAGTCAGGGACTTGTAGCTGCACTAAGGTACCTAGCCAGGGCCCAGCCAGGCTACAGTCAAGCATCACCGTCAGCAACTCTGCCATGGACATGGCTCTCTCCAACATTCCTATTGCTTCCTACCTATACCGAGATCCAAAGTCAAACATACGCTCAATTGGGGGAGCTATCGAAGCCAGCCCCATTCTGAGAACGCGGAAAGCCGACCGGCCTTCCGATCGATCGGGTCCAAATCGAAAATGAGCCACCAAGGAGAAGCGCCCTCACGCCTGGAACCCCCATCCCAAGAAGACCTCGAAGACCCAGCGGCAAGTGGAACGGACTGCGAGCGCCCTCCCGAAGCGATCGGCTCGTTTGAGTCCAAGTCCATTCAGGGAAGTCTGGGTAAGGGACAACACCCGTCGGCTTTTCACTCCTCACTTGAGAAATCGGGTGAACAGGAAGTGCGCAGCTTCGCAATCCTGGATACGCTACCCAAACACCACATCGAGAAGTACCTGAAGGAGAGGTTGGACAACGACACGCAAAAGCACGACAAACCGTATGGCTGCACCTTTTCCACGTGTACAAAGAAGTTCGGCAGCAAGAACGACTGGAAGCTCCACGAGAACAACGAGCACTTTCAGGTCGAAGTTTGGAAGTGCGACGAGAAGCGACCGGACGACGAAGGAAACTGCAGCCAGACTTGCGGAAAGGCATGCTACCGTCGCGAGGCCTTTAAAAACCACCTCCAGGAGGAACACAAGATAGAGGACTCCTCTCGGATAGATGAGGCACTGGACAGAAGTCATTTCGGTCGCACCTGTGATGCTCGGTTCTGGTGCGGCTTTTGCGTCAGTCTCATCGAGACGACCATGAAGGGTAACAGCGCGAAGGGCGATAGCGCCAAGGATACTAGCGCGTGGAATGAGCGCTTCGAACACATTGACGCTCACTACTCAGGCCGCGATGACGGCGTCAAAAGGGATATATCCGAGCGGAAGAACGTTGATCCCGATCTCCTTGACACCGCGTCTAACGATGAAGTTGCAGCTTCGCCACCGGCCGCATCCAGCCAAGCTACCCTCGGAGAGTCTAGGAAGAGGAGCCCGGCCGACGACGATCAAGCATCAGACTCTGGCGCAGAGTTGGAGTTGAGTAAGTACACAGAATGATTTGGTCACTGCGCTTGAACAGTAACTGATGGACCGTGAGCAGTGCAAGTGTCAAATGGACGCCGAAACCAAGCTTCATGGCGGATACGTTAATTGCAGTCATTTGCGATGCGACAATTGCGGACTACCAGAGGCTTGGGTACACGTTTAATATATTTCTCTGATGTGGCGAGGCATTTTACGCCTCTTGTGGCTGGGACGTCAATCAGGGGTCCCTGACACGCGTATATAGATCTCGAGCGTCTGGGAGTCTCCTAGAGGGTCCCTTTTACAATACAACCGCTTCAGACCGCCTTTTGAGCCTCCTCTCGTCGCCACATCTGATTTATCGCAACTTTCTTAGGCTTCTCCCCCTCTCGTTCAGTATCCCGAATGGCAGACTTCAAACCGGTTGATGGCGCAGCTCTGGGAAAACACCAAATGTATCAGGCGGTTCCCTCCCTGCCTATGATGATGATGACGGACATGGTATAATGACAGGCGACACGTTGTGGGAATTGGAACCTGCTAAAGGACCGAAAACAAAATCCATACCCTTTTGTAGAACTTGGATCATGAATATGCAAAGAATTTTCCATCGGTCTTCGGATAAGATAACTCTCAAGAATGTTGTTGAAGTCTATTCAACATTGGACGCCACAGAGTACGTGAACCTCAAAGATACCGTAGCCGATATCAACCACAAGCAGAGTTTCTATTTACCCTTCACAAAATATGTCTTACAGTACCTAACAGTCAGCCGATTTCTAATCTTCCATACATGAATGGCATATCTGCAACAAGGAAGCCAGCGGTATAATCGTGAAGCCCGATTTCCATGACCGCTATCCACGTACCTCGTCGCTTGCAAGCAGAACCGCACCTGGCATCATGCAGGCGAATTTGACTTGGCGGCAAGGGCGCGCGCGTGTATGCTAGAGGGACCGAGGGAGCTGCCGGACCCAGGAAGCTGTGCCATCGACTCGAGGATTGTCTTCGACAGCAACATCCCGGGACACGGGGATGTGGATGGACCTGCTCTTTGGCAATGCAGCCCTTTCGAAGCTGTCTACAACTCAACCCCTCCCATCTCTTGAACCCTCGCACCCACCAGCTTTTGGTGGTAAAGAGGCAAGCATCTCTGGCTCCTGCGGCATGGGCTTGGGAGCCGGCAGGGCTCAGGTGTCGCGGGAACAAACACACGGTCACCTCGCGAGACGGCGAGAGCGTCCCGTTCAGGATTCCCGGGTCCTTTTGCTTCGGCCTCGTTAGTCTCAAAGAGGTCCACAAATATCGCGGCATCAAGGCCCAGCAGTCGCGCGCGATATTGAACCTCCTGGGGAGGCAGCTCCAGCCGCCGCTGGTGGCCGCCCTCAGCGGCATCTCAGCCTCGGCTAGCTTCGTAGACCTACGCTTACCCTTTTCCCTCATCACGGGCCTCCACAGGCAACCAGAAATCGATTCGGCCGTGGCATTTACATGTAGCAGTCGCGTGCAAGCCATGCTATCTACGCATGTTCCCTCTCACTGTCTATCAACACTGACCCAGAACGTGATTCTGGTGTCCAGAACTCCCCTACCATTAGTACGAATTTTTCGATCCCGTCTGTGAACTCCCGAACATAATCCCTTAGATATGTGAACTCAGTCGATTATTACTCAATGAGCCCTCTAAGTGTACGGTTCTGTTCCTTTAATAATCTAATCTTTCTTTTTAGTGCTTTCTTCATGTCCACCTCCGCCCCCAGCTTCTGACTAGCTTCTAGCAGACGGCTTTTCGTCTCTTCATTTTCCTTGGCCAGTATTGTTACTCTCGCACTGAAACTTTGGGGAAGTTCGTCAGCCGGGCCGCAGTGTGGCTGCGCAATCGCCGGCTCGCCTTTCCCAGGGCTAGTTGCTCTGACAGCCTCGAAGCTCTTCCCAAACTCTCCACAAAGCTTTTTCAGGGGGCTTATAGAGCATTCGCTGAGGTTGGCTTCGAAGAGCTTCTCGATCCCAGGAACTCCAGGGAGAAGCTCCCATCGACATGGATCGTTCTCTGTTGTCAGTAATCGAACCTGAGATGGCTCTACGACAATGTTGGTGCGCTCTTCCACCTGTGGTCAGCGCAGCTCGGAAAGTACGAGTCGCTGAAAAATCTTACGTATGTGCTTGGACAGCATATCTCTGCGTCAATCCTTCAAATCTTTCGTTGCAAGTTTTTAGTACAGTTGTCAGCGAAAAGGGCCCATTTTCAACTCTCTTGTCTCTTTCCGCACGGACCCATACCTTCTTAGCGTCACCACAGGGTAAGCTAACACTGCTCTACCAACCCACTGAAGGGCCCTGATGACAGTGTTCCCACCCCACCTGAACCAAACGTTCGGAAATGGATTATGCAGAACATTCATGGTCCCCAAGCACCTGTTCTGCTTTCTTTAGACGTGTGTATTGAAGTGCATTCCGAGCCCGTTCTTTGGTCAATATGGGAATGTGAGCTCTTTTCCGGCAGACTCTGCTACTACAATATTCCCAGCGTAGTCCACGTCTCTAACAGTTTCCACCGCCGGAATCCTCAATACTCTTAGCGGCAAAACGAAGCTCATAGACCGATAATGAAGCAATCTCTAATGACCCAATATCCGTCAACGGGCGAGGGCGAAGATACAACAAGTCAGCAATGCCCACTTACGTCTGACGAACAGCAGGCATCAGCTCCACGTCATCAATGCCGGAATCTGGGCAGGTAGAAGAGCCCCTTTTGGATTCGGCGTCCGTTGCAGTGCAGTGGGGCTGTCTTTGATGGGACATGAGGGTCCGTCGAAACTGACCGTCGGCGTCAAATTTGGGTCATTGTTCGAATGATGAGTCGGAGAAGACACTTTCGCCAAAATCTGCTTTAACAGAGTTCTCTAGTGGGAGAATACTTTAGCATGACTGAAGCATTCCATATGAACGCTGAAAACGGCTTTCTTTTCACAGAGGCTGATGAACATCAAGCAGAATTGTCAATGAGTACTTCATCGGAATCAATAGGAATTCACACTGTGTAAGCGCCAAGACGTTTACTGGTCCATGCGGAAAGAGACAAGGGCCGTTTCGCTGACAACTGTGATGTAATTTTCATGATGACTCATGCCCTACGCAATGAGGTATTGATGGCTGAAAATCCGGTTGATTTTTGATTTGCCTCTTGATCACATCAAAATCACTGTAAAAAGCAGGGCCCCACATTTCGTTTTGTAAGCCGCTGATGCAAATGACGGTAGCTCCATTGCAGGTGGCAGGGGTACCTCATCAGTTCACGGGAGCCCGAGATGGCCGATTGAATAGACAGTCATCACGACGCAAGCCAAAACCAGCTGATTGTGCTATGCATGAGACCATCGATTGGGATGCGCAATCACTGCCAGACGGAGCCATTCTTGAATGTCGATACGGAAGGCGTCAATTGCCTAGTGAGTTATGTATTAGTATATTAGGATGCTCCAATGCCGCTATTCGGCCGCCCACCAAAGCATTAAGGCATAGTCCCTCAGCTCTGTTTCAATTCAAAGCGAACATGGAAGAAACGGCATCCTCGCGATTGTCCCGCATTCTAGCCCGACAAATTGCCGACCTTCTCAATCCACTGCAACGAGTTTCTTTATTAAAGTCGCTCGGTCACGAGGCGACATCACAAAGTCCTCGAAATTGAATTCCAGCAGCTGGGTCTGGAACGCGATCTTTAAGGATACATCTTGGACCGACGAAATCCTCAAACTGGACGCCCACTGCGGATCCCCCATTCCCTGCCTTGTTGGCGGTGGGTTAAAGACCTTATACTACGGGAAATCTACAAAGGCATACTTAGCGTTGCTTGTTAACGATTGGAGCGGTGACTCGTTCTACCTCAGGAAGAAATTCTTCTCATCCTTACAGGACCATGATTACGAAGCTGAGAAACACGAGATCCGATTCCATAACTCAGACCTTGTACTGCATATCGCTGATGCGATTGCAGTTACGAATGAGGGATGGTTGACGATGGAAGATCCGCGAAAGCTTTTTCATGGACGACAAAACAATGCGCACACATACGCGCTGTATTTCGATGGCAATGATTTGATCTCAATCTCATCAGATGCGGTCGGTGGAATTGAGGAGGCGGGCAAGAAAGACATCAGTCAGCTCTGCTCGATCCGACTCAGGTTTCGCGAAGGAAACCCAGCGTATCGTGTGCTTGAGCGGAAGGATAGGTCAAGAAAAGCCGTAGGTATTCTCAAGCCGGACGAAAATGGAAGAGAATGGATGAGAACTTGGAGGCCTGTCAGGTTGGGCGACAGAACCGTAAGGCAGATGGGGATGGATGCTAAGGAGTGGATTGTATGAGGCCGGAGGCTCCATAGGTCGGAGACTCTGTACACGTTGCAAAGGAGGCAAAGCCTGAGCCTACTCCTGATAAAAGTAAATCTGCCTGAAGGCCGTGTGCTCCGGCGCGTGGGCTCCGGCCACCACGAAAAAACTCCGCTTGTAAGCTCGCTCCGCTCCAGGAGCTCTGCTTCCTACGCTACACTATGGACGAGTGTTTGGTGCGCACGGGCCACGAGGGGAGTCGTTCCCTCCGTGGCCCGTGATATGCTCTTGTCTTATCTTGCGCAACAACTCCAGCGTTTCCTGTACGAGACCCACGTACAGTGCTTGTTTGACATAAGTTTCGGGTCCTCCCGTTGTAGGCCAACGTTGTAGTAGTTGCTGGCCATTGTATCTTGATAGGCTTGATCATTCGCTAAGCTTTCTATCTTTTCCAGATTGTCGATGACGTCGTTCAGCACTGTGGCATTCTTGGTCGTACCAAGTCTTTGCGGCCTGTAGACTCAAGGCAGCACTATACTTAGCTCTCTATCGACAGCAAAGTGACTTGAACAGCCACCCAGCAGGTTGGTAGCAAGGAGCGGCGCTCGTTGGCACCACCGTCAAGCCCGTTACTTATCGTGCAAATCTTGCACTGCAATCCGAAGGGCCGCAGTGGCATGTCCAAGAGCATGTACTTCTCCTTTTCCGAAGGCTGCACGAGAGGAAGCCGCACCGCGACACTTTCGCAGTCTTTGAAAATCTGATCCAGTTTCTCAAGCTCCTCCGGGTCATTTTGAAGCTTGGTTTGGAGCTGTCGAGCTCTTTCTAGAGCAAAGTCCATGTTGTATTGTTTGTGTAATTAGGGCCTGAGTGTAGTGGGTGAGTGATTGGGGTGGAAATTACTAGCGTCGCGGCATGTTGGGCATTAAAGGAACCCGCCTAGTGGGGCTCTAGTGATCCTGGAGGTCCTCTAGTTACACGCACCTCTCTGAAACACTAGGTGCCAAGAGTCCCGCTGTTACCAGGGCTGTGTGAGATGGCAAAAGACGATAACAGTAGCTCACCCGCCACGCTAACATCCCATATGCTGGAGGAGATGTAGCGACGTTTCCAGCTCCTTTGTCTATTAAGAGCAGGCCCCGCCAGAGCCAGCCTCATTTGGACAACCGCATGGAGATGAGTCGCGCGTGAGGAGGGCCGAGGCCGAGGCAAACATGAAACTGACTGGAAGTCATCGCTCAAGGAGAGCAAAAGGTCTCCCAAGACGCCCAACAGCACTAAGGAGATGCCCAAGAACAGACGGACGGCCTGCTAGCTGAGTAGAAGTCATCTACCAACAGGTATTTGGTCCCGTGGATTTTCTCTGCTCCCTAAATAACGAATGCCCGCCCTTGCCCCCTCTTGCCCGCTCTCACTCATTGCCCGCTTTCCAAAAAACGCTCATACTAATTGCCCATCACTGCCCTGCGGGCAACAATGTCGGGGCCACTTTGCGGGCTTTTGTGTCATCGTTTCCTTCCTCGAATCGACCTGCTTTATCCTTCCCAACCTTCCCGAGATTACGGCAGTGCAGGGTGCCGCTCTGCAGGAGATGCTGATTGTGGGCGTGCTCCTGGCTGTCTTGCGCGTCCTCACTCACTCACGGTGCACGATGCCGGCACGATCCTTGCCCTGACTGCAGCGCAGGCTGATCCAATGGCTGTCTAGAAGGCCGTCGACGCCATCACGACCGAGACGTGCGACTGTTTCCCTGACGGTCCTCATGTCCAATGAAGCCGCGGGCGCAGTCGAGCGCCTCTATTTACCGAACGCAGACGCCTATCCGCTGGGCGGCACGAAGCTGATTTTGAAGATGATGGCCAGCAGCCAGCCCTTAGGGCTTGTGGGATCTTCCTGGCGGGGAAGCGCGGGGCCGTGAAAGACGCATTCTTCGACCACGAGGCTCATCTCCTCGCTCGGCAGCACCGCCAACATGGACGCGCCTATCCGGCACGGTGGCCGACCTCTTGGCACGCCCACTCTGTGCGGCGAGGAGAGCATGTGCGGCGTAGATGAGATCGAGCCGCCCAGCTCGTCGTCGGGCTGCTTATTCCGACACTGATGGGCGGTGACCGCATGAAGCCTGGGCTCGGGTTCGCGTCCCGGCGCAGCCCTGAATACATGGCGACCGACGTTCGTGGGCGGCAAGCATCCCGCTCTACAGGTCGGTTATGGAGAAACCCAGCTAGGGCGGCCCGTCGCCCTGGCGTTCCGGTCAATTCATCAGGCCGCTCACCGGTGTGTTGTCGACGAAGAGCTCGGAGATGTAGAGCATGTCGGGGTAGTTGTCATTCTCCAAGCCGGTGGAGGCCGCAGCGGCCATTACAAGTTGGCGCTAGCTTCGGCCATCACGCGCCACCGGTCGCTGTCGTGGACCCCCTGGAAAGCACTGTAGGTCATGCGGGCGTTGGCGACGGCGCCCTTGCCGCAATATCGTCCTTAGCGAGTATCTTTCCGGCCTCTACGGCGAGTTGGACCTCCGAGCCTGTGGAATAGGGTCGGCAAAGAGGGCGGGGAGCTAGCGGGCTGGTTAGTGTAAGTTAGCCTACTTCCGCCATCTGACGATCTTGGTGGCGCGACCAAACCGGAGCGGATTTTGCTGTCGGAAAAGGTTTCTACCGAAAGAAGAGATATATAGAAAGAGATATATAATCGTTTTTCCTGGCCGTAAATATTCCCTGGTAAGCTGCCACGAACGCTCTGCGCTTGCATCCGCTTCAGCGCCCAGAGCGGTGTGAACACACCCAGCAGTGCACAACTGAAAACCCACTATAATGAGAAAAAGTAGAAGAGTATATTAAACTTAGTTAGGCATACGGATGTGCTATAAAGCTTCCAGTTGAACTAGTAAACATATTTGTAGAAAAATGATTATAGCTTGTAATTACTTAAGATATTAAGATAGCATAATATAGAATTATAAATATTAGATTTTATTATATACTTTTATATAGTATATAAGTATATGCTTTAATACTAGATGTTAAACCTTTTTCGAAGTAATCTGAACAATAAATTAAACTCTAAGTTAGTTCAAATTAAAATCAAAATTTAATGAGTTTTGTACTTTATGTTTTTATTATATATATTATATAAGCTAGCGACTATTCGAACTTACTGTAAAAACAATCAATCACAGCCCTCGCCCCACTAGCTCTATATTATAGGGAATCCAATAGGTCAGGTCAGCTGGCGTTCCCTCCCCCCCAAATTGTCAGTTGAACTCTATTCACACTATAGTAGGTGCCTGACCTCAATCATGCTTAGGTTGGATTCTGTCTCTGCAATACAGTGACGTGACCCCTGCAGCCTCGCGCTGTCAACCTCCAGCCCCGTGGCCTGCTGCTCCTCCAGAAAACCCTATGCTTTTCTCCCCGGGCCAGACGCACGACTGATCCGCGCATTCGCCCCTCCGGACCGCAGCTCACGGACAGAACATCTTCGTGATCGTTGATAGCCGATCGCCCCGTTCGACCCGTACCCCGCCATCGACCCTCCCGTTGTATCACCGGATGCGCCGCCACGCCGACTCCTCCGCCCTCGCTCGCTCTCGGCCTTGAGCTCCTTGGCGGATGGTACCTCTCCTCTGTGGCATCTTCGATCGAAGAAAATACAGCGGACAAGACGCCCTGTCCTGCTGCCATGCTAAGCACAAGCTGCTCTCCATTGTCCCGTCGCCACGCACGATCGGATCGTAGCGAAGAAGACGACATCCTCCCTGCTGTCCAACAAACCTCTCGTTCGACCGACGCCCCTCTACCTCCACCGACCGAACGAATACGATACCTCGGGTAGCCGAACACGAGCCGAAGCGTCCGGGACATATACCGGGCCATAGGTTGCCGCCAGTTGTCTTCGGAGGACAGGCGGCCAGCACGATGGCCGTCCACGTCAACGAGCATAGCAGGCGGCGCTTCTCAACACCAGCCTTGACGTCGAACTGCGGCCGCGGCACGTATGGAGCGACACTACTCATGGAGACATGTTTCGCACTTTGCAATGGGCGGCTGGCAGCCTCAATCCCCCGCAGATACCAAGCCGTGCTTGCGGCACTTCGCGGGTCGGTCCATAGACGGTCGGTCCATAGACAGACAGCAGTTAGACGCAAAACAACTGTGGACACTGGAAGTACTATAGGGGAAGGACCTGACGCGCGACTGCCAGAGCGTAGTGGAGCCTGAAGGCCCCGAGTTCCAGCGGGGGCTCCGGCTACCACGAGCTCCAGAGAAAGGAGCTACGCTCCGGTTTCTTGTCCTCGAGTCATATCAACTCGACAACATCAGCCGGGAGTTTCTTTTTGCGCGCTTTGCCTGGACCAGCCTCCTGTTCATCAAACCATTTATACCTGCAGGCACAAATCGACTGGTGGCCACTATGAAGAGCCAGGCTACTGGCGTGGAATGGGTTGCTGAGGAACTGACTCTAACGAGTGGCGTGATGAATTAGATCAGTAGGATTAGGGAAGGAAACGCATCCATCGAGAGCGTCCTCCTCTTTTGCTTGGTAGCGCTGACAGGGCTGACACGCCTGCCCGTTCACGCGCCTCGACTTTGACATCGACCAACAAGAGTCCGTCTCCGAGCGTGCTAGCAAATCGCGTTGAATCCAGTTGGAAGTTCAAGACGAGCGGTAGGTAGGCCAGATCGGCTTTTAGGATCCCGAGAAGAGACGTGATGACCTCACGTGGCGGCGATGCCAGGATACTAATTACGGTCTTAGGTGCGAAACCTCGCCTGACGATCGGACTGTCAGTCCAGATCGGCGTTAATTAGCTTCGAGTGACCGTCTAGGACGACCTGCTCTCCCCGAAAGACCAAGGTGCAAAGCTAGCGAGCTAGCGGGCCTCACGCGGAGATGCTTACATGTAGCCCTTTGCCCGGTCACTAACTCAAGCTGGCCACGTGATTACTGCCAATGAAGCCCACGGCCTTTTTTTGGGCTGCGAGTGTATCAAAGAAGAGTAAACAGAAGTGCCTTGGACCGGAAAGTTGGGGCTACAGGAGGATAATTGCTGCAACTGCTTCGCATACTGTTTCAAGAAGGATGGCAAGCACACTGGAGGTAGGGGATTTGCGATTTCTTTATTACCTACGCACGTGTCTACCGCAAATCACTACCTGGTCCACGGCCCGAAGCTAAGCCACCTGCTGGGCTTCTGGAAGTAGTATCGGCGGCTGTTTCCCAAGTTGAACGAGATGTCTTGCATTCAAGGTCAGGGCCCTTGGGGAGCACGGGAAATCACCACAAACCAGCGACCTCGTCAGCGGCAAAGCCCAAGCTTCACCCTGGACGACGGCGACGCGATCTGGCAACTGGAGATGGCATCATCCGATACACTCCAGTTCAGCTTCGCATACCGCCAATGGCATAGCCAGGCTCCAGGGCCTATTCCAGCTTGACGCGTCTCTCAAGCCTCGCCAGCCACAAACTTCGAGCTTGGCCGAGGTTCAAACTCGTCTCACCGGGCTTGCCGTGTGGACTGTGGTATATGATTGAAAAAATTCTCAGTACGATGGGGATGGAGTCGTTATCGTCTTTGAACGTTTTGTTTTCCCGTGAAAGTTTGTTCGGGCCTCGAAGCGTTTGTCGCCATGTGAGCCCGACAGGATGTCGAGGCCGGATTAGTCAGATTCCGAAGTGGTGACACCTAGTAAGTCTTCTATACTTTAACTTTCCATATTCGATCTGACCTTCTCTAGGCTAGGGTTGCCGACGCCGAAAACTGTCGAGCCCACGCGAATGCCAACGTCGACCGAAGTTTAGAAGGCCGAACAAGCGATAACGAAGAGCTGGAGACAATAAGAACAGCAAGTGTTCTTATAAAGCCTGCGATCGGAGTGAAGCGTTCCATCCCTGTTCCTCCTCCCTCAGCATATCTGGGCTTGGGTATGGAGAACGTGACAGATATCGGGACAGCGGGGCTACAATATGATGTGTAAGTAGGTGTATGTTTTTTCGCCCAGGCGCTGTTGTATATGCCACAAGCTACCATGGGCCTGACCCTACTGTGGGTGTCGCGAATGCGAAGTTGACGCCCACACTTGGACTCTCCACTTCGTCCCGGACCTTTTGTTGCAGTGCCGGAAGGTTAGGAAGTAACAACCGCAAGCGCATTACCTTGGATCGTTCTGGTCTTGCTCTGGTGACTCTGGGTTGTGGTCAGGTCCTTGGGCTGTCGATAGTCAAGAGGCTCGCCGCCGACCCCGGTCCCGCCTTGCGCCGGAATGGCGCTCTTATCGCCCATGAAATGGACGCTGGGAACCAAAATCCGCGCTGTCACTTCCCTCCACCCTAAAACTGATCCGCGCAATCTCCGCCGTCGCTCGCTCTCGGCCTTGACCTCCTTGGCGGGTTTGGCCTCTCCTCTGCGGCATCATAATCCGAAGAGAACATAGCGGGCAAGCGCAATCTCCTGCTGCGATGGCAAGCATCAGCTGCTCTCCATTGCCTCGTCATCTGTGGCTTGACAGCAACAGCCAGATGACCCTCCAAGCAGCATGCCGCCTAAGCAGCACGCAACCCGCAGCACACAACCCAAGCCCGATCAAATCGCAGCGAAGAAGACGACATTCTCCCTACTCTCCAACCCTCGCGTTCAACTGACAGCCCCCCTGCGCAACTGAACACGAACTGAAGGGTCCAGGAGACAGGCCGGACCAGAGATTAACGCCAGTTGTCTTGGATGGACATCCTGCTGCCTGATCTGCCTGCCCGTGGCCGAGAACCCGTGGTGCTGCCGTCGTTGCGCAAGCTGAATACGCTCTTTGGCCAGCCGTGGGTCGAGCTGCCGGGGGCAGAGGGCCGCGGCGCGGCCTTGGATAGGCTCACCGGCAGCGGGCGGCTCCTGGAATAGGAACCTGCAAGTCGGCTGGAGTCGTCGTCCGTGATACTCGAAAGACTTCCCATTGAATCCAACGGCGGCCAGTCGCGGCTGCCACGGGTGATTTTCGACCGGACGCTAGAGGCTCTCCTACTGCGCGATTTCCAGACCACAGGGGAAAAGAGTTCAGCGTAGCCTGGCTCTCACTCATTGCTCGCCCGGAGTTTAGTAGTTTACACTAAAACCTACTGGGCATCTATTACGAGATGAGGGGCCTCTAGCGCGTTCGCCGGACATATAGGGCTACGTTTCTGTTCCGACGACGTGATTGATCGCACCTACGCCAACCTGAGGGAGTAAACTGAGTGAAAGGGCTGGTATCGGGCCGGGGAATGTAAATCCCGTTGGTTCTGGTCCCTCAGTACCCATGTCCGGGATTGTGACTGTCTGAAAATGTGCATCGGTCAGCTTCATCCGCGCGTATCAGACAAATGCGGATGCATGCAGGCTTGTATCACCTCACAACAGCTTTCAGCTTATCGTCTTTAGAGACACAAGTAACAATCCCAGGCCGATAAGGAAATGCGAGTGGTGGAGCTCTCATGCCACTAAAGTGTCAGCAGCAATCGGCAATAAATGAGTCACATACGGCCAGGCTGGCTCCTTGGGAGGTTGAACACACACCGGGTCATATTCTGCCTACCTAGCCAATCTTTGTTTACAGCCTGCTTGGCTAGGAAATCCTCTTGAAGAGTCACTGGAATGAGATACAAATTCAAGATCCAGAGCGTGATATCATGCCCCTTGATTCCACTACTTTCGTCTCGACGTCAGCCCCAAACAGGCCGCATTACTCTGCCCCTTATTTACTGCACAAGTTCCGAATCGATCCGGCCATCTGCAACGATCCAACCGTGGTAAACCCCAACGTTGGGATGCGGACGCTGTCGTAGCTGCTCGTAGACGCGGGTTTCTTGTAACTGCGACTCGAAGTAGGATAGCAGTTGGGCCGGCGAACAGTTGCCGTAGGAGATGATATTCGGTTCCTTGATGTAGATGTCTGCGAGATTGAGATTTGGGGCTATTGTAAGGTCTTCCTAGGACCGGTGCCCGGATGTGATTGATTGGTATTCTCTCGAGATCCTACTGGACTGGAATAATGTCTCCTCTACGACTTTGGCCACGCTTCTAGTCGAAAAAGACGCTGGGACGGATGGTCGCCAGCTCGTGGTGAGTGACGATAGGCGGTTTATGGTTGACTAACTCCAGCACACTGCGCCGGATAAAACAAGAAGGTTAGTCCCCGGTGTAAGGAAGAGCGCCCAATGACGGCATGTGCTCGCGCGTCACCCAGTCTGTCGGATAGGGACTAGCAACAGAGCTGTGTGAGATCATGTGCTGCCGGTAACAAGACGTTCCTCGGCGCGTTTCCAGCCAGCCTTGGCGGCCCCCAGCGATGGAGAGCGTCTTCGTCGTGTGGGCGCATCGGTGAGGTGCCCTGCAGCTACTCGCCCCACCACTTGGGTCTCGGAGGGGCCGGGGACGGATCTTTCTCATTAGCGAGCACACGTCCAGGACCCCAGTGGCGATGCAGACAAGTGACTACATGTGCAGCGATGCCCTCCACCCCTACCGTCCGGTCTCTGCTTGGTTGCAATTTTCCAAGCAAGGGGTCGTTAGACGGCAGCCTGCTTTAGCGCCTGCTGGCCCGGGAGCCCGCAATTGGCCCGCCCGCATCGCGTCGTGAACGACATGACGGGAAGGACATCGGGATTCTGACTCATTTTTCCCGGTCAGGGTTGAAGTGCTGCTCGTCTGAGGGTCCGCAGCACGCACAACCTGCCGAGCTTGTCCGGAGGGCCAATGGAGGCAGAGCTTGAATCAATCGCAGCCAATTATATGGGGATTATCAGAACGCATACATTTAAAACCTCCGCCGGCCACTGTCTGGTATGCCGCGCTTGTAGGAGTACCGGTGCTAGTCATCGTGACTTGGACGTATCGCCACAAGCATTTGCAAGAATTGAGAGCATCTCTCATACGACGTCGTCCAAACATGTCTTTGTCATGCAAGACGGTATGTGGGAGTGCTATTTTGACTACCGAGGACTAACAAGTGGGAGTCTTGTCTGCGCGGACAGCAAACATCTGCCGATAGTGCGATTGCAACAGCGTCCTGCACTTCTGAAGACACAACTCGTCAGTTCAACTATCAAATTATCTCTGGGGACACGATCTTGCCTTCGAGAGAAAAAGAGGATATGGAAGCTGCAGAAACACTTTTAAGTCTGACTGGAGGGAGTGCCAATTCATGTGGACCTGGGCCGTCATCGGTATCCGACCGTCCTATTCCCGAGTCAATGGGCACTAGTTCAGACTTCCTCCTTCGCTTCCCACTTGCGAGGAGCGAGCCTCACAGTCCAAAATTGGTTGAAGCTCATATAAAAGCCTACTGCTTCTATTGCGGCCGCCGAAGGATCTCAAAGCCAGATGCAAAAAGACTGGCTGGACTTGAGAGGCGAGTCGTCCGATTGGAACGAAAGATCAAGATGATGGAAAACCGACAGACTCCGGCTATTCAAAACAAGACGGGTTTCTTAATAGACTCCGGGCATAATGAAGCTGCCGACAGGTTCCCAATGAACCTATATCGCGAGACGTCTCTTGACAGATTTAGCGATGACGAGCAATGAGTCAGTGATATTCATTTGGCGTGCAATGGTACGAATGGCCATTTCTTGGTGATACTCAGATCTGAGCAGACGGGGACTCGTCACATCAATCAAATCAGGGACTTCAGTTGCTTGTCAGACGCTGCGGCGTTCCAATTCTCTAAGTGCATGAGTATCGTTGTGCAGCTTTTTGATGGCCGGGCCAAACTCTACGTCAAGGGTGCCTCCGAGATCATGCTCACCATGTGCACCCAGCTCTTCCGGGACCCTTCTCAGGATGCGAGATGACCGACCCGAACTTCCAGGCCATCAACACTCTCGTCAACTCCTATGCCTTTCGATCCCTCCGAACTATCGCCATTGCCTACAAGGACTTTGACAGGTGGCCTCCTCGCTCCGCCCGCCGTATGAACCAGTGATGCTTCGATTCGCCGCCGTCCAATCGCGGGGCTTCCGCTCGACGCTCCACCGGCGGCGTTACGCTACCTTGACAGCTAAAGGCAGGCAACGTTTCAAACCCTGATATCGCTCCCCAGCACCTGATGCTGCAATCCCAGAAGCGCTGGCAAGGCGGGCATGCATGGGGTTCATCTCGAGGGAGCCTTGGCCTGGCATTGGCGGGCAATGGGGTGCGCGCAGAGTCCCAGCAACTGTGCAGATGGCACGATGTCGCCCCAAAGTCTGTGGTGTGCCTTTAGCGGTGCCCGCACTGCAGGGGGTTGGTTGAGAAGGCAGGCTCCGCCGGACCGTGCTTGAAGACCTGTTTTGGTTATCAGCAACAATAACATTGTCTAGGTTGGGATTCGCACGATGGAGGAAGGATGTCAAGAGTTGTTCGAAATCTCTGAGACGTCCTCAACAAGACATTGTTCACCCGCGAATGAGAAAGTTTCCGTGACGTGTCGCCCCCTCCAAGAGATCCAACAGTCGATGGCCACATTCCGCAGCTAGCCGTCGTCGGATCCCCAACGGGCTGCCTGCGCCGGGGCAGCGAAGGTGCTGTGACGGCATGTCCGCAATTAGCTCATCACTGGCATGAGAACACCCACGGTGGATGGTGAAGGCGAAGCTCGCGGAAGCTGCGCTGGCCGTCGCTGCGCAAGACATGAAGTCGAAAGAGGCTCCAACGATTGGCCGGGGACGGGGTTCCACCTGCATGCCAAAAGCGGGTCGCATCTGGACGCTAAAACGTGAGATGAGCTCCCCACGTTGTGTGTCGGAGGGCTGCGAGCACGGGGCATGGGCTACACCTAGACGCACACCTCCTGATAGTCGCGCCCTGAGACATAGCCCCCCCCCACATCATGCCCGGTGGTAGGTGCACTCCCCCGTCTACTTCGTCTAGCAGGTCTGGAATCTCCACATAAGCTACATCCGTCTCCCTGCAGAAAAGCTCGAGCCCCTCAGCCTGAAGCACTCAAAATGCCCCCACCCGTGCATCGATGCGCATCGCTCACGGAGCCCGCTGGTCTTTCACCGTTGCGCCCGCAAATCGTCCTCAGGAGACGCCGCCATCCGCTGTCAGCGCCGTCGCCGTCCCCTGATCCAGTCGTCTAAAATTACGTCCGATCGATGCAAATGGCGGTGATGCGCCATCTGGCACACTCAGACGTTGCTCAGCGAGGTGCAAGGGCACATAGCATAGACAATGGCACCCGGAATCAAATCGTATTTCAGTCTACGTACAACACAAAACAGGCTTCATGAATTCCACCGATGGTGAAATGTCATTCAATATAACACTTGGCAATGGTCGATGGCGGCACTACCTTTTGCCGACTCCGCATCATAGCGATATGTGTTCCGGGGCGGCACCTTGGCTCGTGCGTGTGTTTTGATTTCGGTCTTCTTCATTTCGCTTCGGGGCCATCTCCTTCAATGATATTGGTAGTTCTTTTCCTCCACTGTTTACAGCCTTGTATAACGCACCTACGGCAGTTAGCGCCCGGCAATGAACCAGTGGAACTGGACGTACAGTGTCAGACTTACTTGCTATCGACTCAAGAAGCTTCTCGTGTGTGCCTCGATCATCTTCCCTTGTCAGGTCGTCGGGTGTCTAAATGTCTCCGGTTTCAAGCTCTTGCGCCAGTCTCGAACCGACATGAACGGAGAATTCATGCAGAATTCAAGCTTCAAATCCGACTTCCTCCATCCGCTCCTTCACCCTCTTGACATTCGCTTCGGTGACCGTAACGTCGATCGTTGCCTTAGGCTCGAGAAGACTAGTCAAGCTCTCATTAGCAGTTTCCCTAGCGACTTGATCGACGTGAATGTCACCTTGAAAGCTTCGTGAAGAGGCTGGATGGAATTGTAGCTCCGGCGATGCTGAGGAAGATATGTTCAAAAGGCCGTACTCCAAGATCCTTCCCGTACCTGTAGTTGTCAGCAGATAAAATGCGCAAGCATTCGGCCGACCAATTTGTAATCTTTGAAATAAACGTCGATCCCGCAGTCTTGATGTATCTGTCTTGGCGCGTCCGGGAACCCTTTTGTATTTGGATAAGACTCGCCGTCATGATGTGGTGTCGACACCAGGTCATCCGGGCAAGATCGAAGGCCGCAGTCATCTTATTGTGATGGAAGCATGTCACCGATCAAAAATAAGAAACGACTTTTCGCCTGTCAAGAGAGACGCCCTCCTCACACGAGCCCCCCTCGTTCCCAAGCGGGGACACGTATCTACCTTGCTTCTGAGGCCCTTGCTTGGAGCTATACTACCTATGGAAGCCCATTGTATCTAAACCTGGTCTTCAACTCAACCACCCCGTCCAACAACCAGGGTCCTGTCGTTTCATTTTCATTTTCTTTTCCTTCCTTTGTCCGGCACGATAGACACAGAATGTCAGACGGGAACTTGATACTCAGGGTCTGACCCGTTGCCGATGACTCGCCTAGCCTCTCGCTCTCTCCCGTCTTCAGCTCCAGATCATCAACATACCTTCACAGCACCTCGTCGTCGTATCTGATCTGATCTCCTCAACCTCAACGACCGTCTCCAACATCAACAACGACACCAGACACCATGTTCGTCAGCTTACAAGAACAACGGCACGACAGCTGCCTGCCGCCACCCGGCAATTCCGCCCAGGCTCGCACCAACGACGTCCCTCGCGTCCTCCCCAGCCTCTCCTCGTTCGGCTTCGACGACAGGATGGACGTCGATTCACGCTACGAAGCGAAGCCCTCGGGCCAGCGCCACGAGGTCGAGGTTGCAAATACCCTGGCCTCGATGGCCTCCTTCAACATCAAATCACCCACCCTCCCCTCGCCCGCACAGAGCTTCTCCTCGGTCAAGTCAGAAGGTACGGTATCAACCTCGGTTTTCTTCCACGCGTTGGCTGAAGCTCACGCCAGATCCAGGAATGACGAGGTCAACCAACTCTCAGTACTCCTCGCCAGAGCCCCGCTCTCCTGACCTCCCTTCCGTAAACACCCAGCTCTCGTTCGGCAAAGACTCCAGCTCGTCCTCGCAAATCACCCTCCCGCGCCTCCGTGAGCTGGATCTGAGACTACCTGAAGCCGGATTCCCGCCACCACCCCCGAGCGCCGGCTTCCTGGGCTCCTTCTCCGGCCCGCGGAGGACCTCCATTGAGTCCCTTGCCTCCTTCCCGGATACCCGCCTCGACTGTATCTCCTCGCCCCCCGCCTACCGCATGCCTCTCCCTCCCATGGCCTACCCAGACTCCCTTCCCTCACCAACACTCAGCCACCGCAACCTCCCATCTCCTCCGGGACACCGCCTGCAACGCCTGCCTGTCACCATGCGCACCGGCTCCAGCCCGAGTCGGCGGCCGCGCCGCTCGCCCACCGGATCTCGGTGCAATGTCAAGTACACGACCCGGCAAGCCGACTTTATCGACTACTTCCGCGTCGACCACCACCTCTCCTGGAAGGAGGTCGAGGCCAAGTACGCCTCCATCTTCCCCGAGGACGCCGCCAAGGGCCACAAGCGCGGGCCCCAGGGGCTGCAGGGCGTGTACTACCGCAAGAACAAGCATATCCCCGCCACGGACCAGAACAATCTGTTCATTTTTGACGAGGACGACAACCCGCGGACGTTCCAGTGCGACGTCAGAGAGCAGGGCAAGAAGATGAACAACTCGATCGGGTTGTTGGACATGCACCCCGAGCGGGTCATCACCTACTCGTGGGTCTCTGAAGAGCACAAGCGGCAGTACGAGAAGATTGGTAAGTTGGACCATCCACTGTAAGAGTCTGTTCTATTTGCGCATGACTAACAATATCAACAGGCCTCGCAAGACAAGCCCAGCTCGAGGCCGCAGAGCAGCGCAAGAAGCGCAGGCGAGCCATCCAAAACAGCCGTCTCTGATTCGAATCTTGTTCTCAATGCCATTTTGCCGCCTTTTACGTCAAATCGTTTCTATTTCCCTTGGCGCACACGATGGACTTGGCTTCTGGGTTCTGCGTAAGAATGAAGGGAAAAAGAAGGAAGCCTTCGCTCTTTAGGCATCCTAAGCGTTCGATCGTGGTGGCATAGATTCCAACGTGTACGGTGTTGGGCATCAATAATTGTTGGGAGGTGCCGGGGACACGAGCGTGGCTGATTCGAGCATCATTAGGCCAAACGAATCCAGTGGGCAAATGATTTGTCGGGCCAGCCTTGCGCAGGAAATCTGGCTTCCAGAAGGTTGAACTTCGGGCGTGCACGAGCTTCATCCAGTGTACCAAGTACAGTCCGTTGCTGCTGACTACTGCTGACTGCAGTGATTAGTAGTGAAATCAAAAATCAAGCGGATTTTCAACCATCAATATCTCAATGCGTAAGGCATGCGCCATTACAAAATTTACATCTTTATATACGCTTAATAAAGGCGATTATAGTAATGTTTTCTTTTTCTAAGTGCACGCCCTAGGTATGAAGGACTTCATGTGTGAATATTTTTTCCAAATTAACTGACAGGGGTATTTTTTCTTTCGGGGTTTCCCCAAAAACCACTCAAACTACCACGTCAACAGTCAAAGCCACATTTACAAGATTATCTCAGTGCGTAGAGCATCCACGTCAATAAAAAAGATATCACTGTATTTGCCTTAATTGGGCGCATCTAAAGAAATAAAATTTATAATGGCGCATGCCCTACGCATTGAGATATTAATGGTTGAAAATCCGCTTGGTTTCACTGTTGACTACGCCGAAAACCACACAGTCAGCAGCAGTCCCACTTGAGTTTTGGAAGCCGCCGATGCAACGGACTGTAAGTTGCTTTCAGATCGAAACGGGACCAATAAGTAACCGCGCTTAAAAGGAAACTGCGCTATAGGTGCTATGGACCTGGCGTCACTCCGGGTCTGTGTGCTGTAGGGGGTGGGGGCGTCTCTGTTTAGCAGACGAAGCAGCGCAGCCGGAGGGCTAAATGGGTGAAGGGGAGGTCCCTGTAGCCAGGGATGAGACCAAGTCAAGGATGCTGTCCTTATGGCCAGGTGGACTGGCCCTGCTAGTACAGTCGGCGTCCAGGGTGTTCACACACTGTGTCGCGACAACTGGAGGGCGGGCAAGAACAGCAACCTGCGGGTTCTGGCAGCGACAGCCACTTAGGTACTCATAATGACAGTAATCCGAACGTATGTTTTTATTTTTGAAGCTACTGAAATGTGGCCTCTCCTTGGATTCCTTAAATCCCGTGCACGTATCTGCGTTTGCCCTGTCAGAGGTCTTCTTATCCCCGATGTTATTGCCGATCCTGAAAAGTTGTAACACTGAGTGAAAACTTTGGCTTTGGTGATGTTGCGTAAGCGGAGGTGTGCTATCTGAAAAGTGGATGAAGACGAGAAAGATCGAAACCCCTAGCGTCCGTACTCGTTCCAGATGTAAGTATTACGCTAGATGGTAGAGCCTCGCCGCGGACAGGGCTGCCACCTCTGTCGAGTCCGCTTGGTTCGATATGATGCTGTTTTTTTGGAGGCTTGAGAAGTGCTGGTTCTACTCGGCGATTGTTGCACTTCTTAGAGTGTCTTTTGAGAAGATCGCTGCGCGTGAATCCATTGTGACACTGAGGACACTTGTAGGGACGATCGCCCGTGTCTTTAGATGATAAAGGTTAGAATGTCCAAGCCGAATACAAAGACATATACTCACGCTTCCGAAAGTGACGTCTCAGGTGCTTAAAGTACTTGTATGTCTTGGCGCAATAACTGCAAGGAAACCTGCCATCGCCGTTCTTGATGGGATCGATTGTAGTATTCGGGGGGAAGTCGGGAGCGCTGAGCACGGAGGAGTCTACTCGGGCATGGTTGGCGGACGCCATGATATTTTCAAGCGCCCGGTGGCTCTCCGGCAGGGCGGAGCTGGTTTCAGAGGCCGCAGACTGCAAAGGCACGAAACCTGATGACGAGGAGTACTGGAATAGCGGGGGGGCGTCCATGCTGTTCGTAGAAGCAGTGAAATAAAATCCAGAGTAGAAGTCGACTAAGGTAAGGTGCGTTGATCTCGAACGACGAGTGGTAGCTATTTATACGTTTCTGCTGGCGTTTCTGGCCCATGCTCGGGTTGACTTGTAGGAGCTGGAGGGACCGCACACTCTGTCGTTTCCAAAACCATGTCCAGACTCGGAGATATGGCTGGGAGACATTTGATCATCAAAGCGAGATTCTTCGCGGTAGGCATTTCCAGGCAGTGGCAAGTACCAGGGCCGATTTTCGAGGAGCAGAGCTGAGTCCGCAACGGCCGGGCACCGTTGCGCATTCTTTCGTACACGGTTCGATGTGGTACATTCAATCCTTGTTAAGCGGGGCAATCTTTTGGCCAGGGAGGTGTCGCACTGAAGTAGTGGGGCTAGCTGTGGCCCACACCTGCCGAATCCTTGCCCCCACCCTAAGTGCCCAGCGACAGCCATTTAAGTACCAATACTCATAATAACGGGCGGAATCGGCCACCGCGCCTAAGCCAAAAACAACTTCGCGTCGTCCGCGCCGAAATTGACTTTACGAGGCTGGTAGAGCTTCAGACGACGTTCTGAAGAAGAAAGCGTGCACTGGGCAACGTCGGTGTTCTGGCCCTGGCACTGCAGAGGCCAACAAGCAGCGTGTTCTCCGCTCGAGCGCAACTCGACGTTTCCCCGGCCGGACGACGACAGGGCCTCCATGGTCATCTCTGAGGTCGTTCCTCTTCCCTCCAAAATACAGCAACGTCGACGTCACCCAGGCGGCATGTTCCCCTCGAATGTGCCTATCACTCGGTCTCATGGAGATGGCCTTTAAGCTGCTCTACTGTCCGACCCATCTGACTGATGTCCGCTCCATCTTTCGTGACACTGAGTCCAACCCAGGTCTTACTGAGCCTCTGCAGCCTCATCTGACCATATCGGCTCTTGGGCCCTCAATCGCACAACTACTACCCATCTAAAAGTGTCCCAGGCTATATACACTTTATCTTAAAGCGCACCCAGGGGAAAGAGTTCAAGCATGAAAAGCTGAAAGGCTGGCTTCGGTACAGCAAGGAAGATAGGCGCGAGAATCGATCGAATAGGCTAAAAGTAGTTATCTTTTAACACACTTCTAAAGCAAAAACCAGACGTAAATAACTGCGGCCTGTCCTAGTCTGCAAGCAGGTAACCGCCCTCAGTGACGGCCTTCACCATGCGTCTCACGACGCGAGGTCGGGCCTTGCTGAAGATGCCTTCAACAGTATCGACGTCCGTGATGGTGGTATCCGCCGCTGGCCTTGCCCTTCCGACATTGCACGCTTGGCAATATCTGGGTTGGGACAAACCCCCGCCAAGCCTAGCCATGTGAGTGGCTGCCGCTCGGGAGAAGACCGCCTCCGTTGATTTTTGTCCAAGCCACAGTCGGGTTACAAAATGCCAGCCCCTTCTCTATAAACAGTCTCTTGCCTGCTGTGACGTTACCAGGAAGTAGTGCCGCTGGGGTCAAGAATCCCGGTGGCAGGGGATAATGGATAGTACTCTCAGGGAACGATCTGCGGTCGCATGTTGGGGGGCATGTATCAGACGCCTTGGGGCGTGCACGTTGTTGGAAGCAAGAGCCACCCTACCTCCACTAAGCATACACTGCAGTTCTCCCCGTTTGCGTGGGCCACAGCGCCCAGGACGTCAGGACCAGGTCTTGTCCGCGGAACCTCTCGAACCTGCCGGAGCGGGGCCGGTGTGCTTCCAACCGGCATCGTCGACACTGCTGTCGTTGCCGAATCTGGCGTGAGGGCCAGCGCAAGAGGAATACTGTTATGGGTCGCCATCGTGGTGCCCAACCGGGTGCTCTTCGTCCTCTGGGTTGGCTTTCGGACAGATAAGAAGATGCGTGAGCCCGAGAGAACCGCCCTCGTCCATCACCATTAGACGCCATCATGTCCGCATTTCACAGTGCGAAAGTCGGGACGTGGCAGGAGCGCCTCGAAGGTGAGCTGGTCCTCCACGCCCTCGTCATGTTTTTTCTAACTAGCATAGACGCCTGTCGCGAAGCAAACATTCTTCTGCCCGCCTTCCAAATCATTTCTGATAGACGAGGTAAGCCTTTGTCAGTCCCTCACAGGGACGCATGACTAATCTCATCAACAGGAGGCCGCACTGCGTGGTCGAGTCGTGTCACTGTCCATGGGCGAACACTGTCTGCACGATTCTGGTACGATGGAAAGAATCTGAACAATGCGAAGGAGGACGCTGCTGAGATGGCTCTCAACTACCTCACCGAGTCTAAATCCTCTAGCTGAGGCCAGCAGTATATCCGCAGTGAAAGCTTCAGTGTAGTTTTGTCAGTCTGTAAGATACATGTTTTTCGAATAGAGCATCTTGGTCTGTACTTCTCCAGCCCTCACAGCGTGTGAATTGTCGGCGTTCTCCTACGCCGTCGAGACCAATGCACGACGAACGGCTGGATTCTTGCGACACGGAGTCTGTTGTCCTAGCTATTCCTGCAGCCTGGTCCTAGCACGTATTCAATTATACATTCCCGTATCCAAACAGCCTTCGATCACCACCCACGCGAGCTCGGGTCCCAATCCCATGGTAAATCCTCCATTGAAGACCATAGGCCATCATGGCGCTGCTGGCGCTTTCTCTGCTCGCCCGATGGTATCGCTTGGTAGTCCTGCGAGAAACTTGGGCGCCAAGGTCTGCACCAGACTTTGCAATACTGGCTTTGGTGGCTCTGCCGCCCGCCCGCTTCGGTGCTTGCCAGCCCTGTGTCTGACCTGGTTAGCTCGACAGTAGATACTTCGTGGTGGAACGCACCGGAGTTGGGACTGAAGTCAAGAACCCAGGTTCGGCCTTGATACCAAGGCCATCGTGCCGAAAGTAAATGGCTGTCGCCGGGAATTGAAGCTGCTTGATTTGACCGTGTTCATCCACAAGCCCTTTCTCTGCGGCAGGACGGTACACGGGGATCGGCTGAGGTGGAAGTGCGCTACGGTCGATGTTGACTCTAGCTTTCGGGTGGATGAATTCCCTTCTCGAGAGGACGTCCGCGCCGAGCTGACAAGGCTGCACGGCAGGTCACGAGAAGGGCGATGGCCGTCGCATGACGGCGGTGTCGCAACTGCCTCCACGCTGGCCGCACGCTGGCTGGCAGCCGTATGTCCAGACGATGGCCGTAACTGGCATAGGTAGGTAGCCATGGTGGACAGCCACGTTACAGAGCTTCGCCATGCCCGCCAGAGCTCACCCTCCAGCCAAGAAGAATTGCTTCTTCTTGCGTCTGTAGCATTGTCACGCCAAGCACTCAGCACAGGAGGCGCGACGGCAGCATCCAACGATGTGGATTTCTCTCCAAGATTGGAAGCGGTGGCCGGTCCAATCCGCGCACGTGATTACGTTTGAGGATTGAGCAGGGATCTCCAACGTGCACAGATCTGGCCACGACTCTGACGTGACTTTGTAAAAGAACAAAAAAAAAACTCTGCTTCATATAACCCCTTTGACGTGACATATTCCCGCACTTCAGATTGCACCTCATGCGGGAGAGCGAGATTACGCCGCTATGCAGTCATCGTCGTATAGCTAACAGACGGATATGGTCTGTAGATACACGGCCACCCGCACGACGTCTATCTCGTTCTCTTCACGACACTGCGATTCCATACATTAACAGCTTCAAGTCGACTACAACTACCTCTTTTCCTGTCCCCGAAGCCGTTGTTGTCGCCAATTGACGTGCAAAGACAAGTCAAGCAGCTACACACCTCTTTTGTAATCCTCCACAGTGCCTCCCAACCGCAGCTGCACCCAGAGCCCTCCGGAGCTGGCGACGCACGCCCTTAAGACCCCCGTCCCGAAATCAATCTCGTCGCTGTTACATTGAGCAGGTGAATGCCCATCACTTGGTGGTAGGCATATCCTCTATATGAACGTTCTGGTCGACACCAGGTGGGAAGAGATTCCGGAGGAGCTGACCTCTCCCCGCGAGCCCCAGTCTCGTCGATGAGATAATATTTGGGGAGATGCCTGGGCCACGTTTCCAACTTCATTTAGATCTGGCTGCGATTCGCAGACACCAGCCGCCATGCTGCATCCGACCAGCAGTTGGTACGTCGCTGCTGCCAGCATCCATGACGACCTCCAGTCGACCCCGTCTGCCGCTGCATCAAGTCTGTTGGCATAATTCCGTAAGGGCAGCCCGGATGAAGTAAGGTGGTGCGCGGCGACGCACGACCGGTATGTCGACTCGCGACCCCAATCCAACGGCCTACCGAATCGTTCTTCTGCCCTGTCGACTGTGGCTCGCATTCCGTCGTTGTCAACAGCCTTGTCTGTGACTTAGGTCTGAGAAGGCACCTAAACAAAATAAGTAGAAGGCAGAAGGGGCAACTGTCCGACACGCGCCCAACGCCGAGGATACGGCCAAGCTCGAGATCGTCGAGGCGTGCACATTAACCAGGACCGCATGCAGCGCCTCCTCGAAAGCCTGGATGGCCGCTTGCGACGTCATATCCGAGGCCGGGGGAGCTACTGAGACAGACTTGCACAACTGCGCACCAGAGCTAGTGACGGGGCATGCGCCGCGCGGACGGCGAGGACGCGGCAGGCGGAGAGGCACTAGTTGGTCCGTCGTATCTTGTCCCGGAGGGGCCTGAGGAAACGTCGGAGGAACGGGCAGCGGGGGTCTCGGGGCGGCCGGCGTAGGCACACGGGCAGTTCCAGGGGAGAGGGGGGGCATCAGCATGGCAGGGTGCGCCGAGAGGGTGGGCGTCTGCTCCAGCTCGGAGGAGTCATCCTGGTTTCCTCGTAGCTCTACTAGTGCTGTTGCGTTCACTCGGCGCGCACGTCGTTGGGCCAGTGGAAGGCGGCCGAGTCGGCATCGTCGAAGATCTTGGCGAGGTTGCCGTTCCTGAATGTACGTCAGCATGTTTGTGATGATGGAGACTATCTTGCCGCGAATGGTTGTCCACACCTTGTCTGACAGTGACGGGACGTTGGCATTGAGCTTATACGCGTGGTCGACAACAGTGCGGCTGTGGAAGGTGTACGACGCGCGGTTCTGGCACGTCTCAACCTCCAGCCGAGAGGCACCTCAAGGGATGGATGGTATCCCGAACGCCCGCCTTCGCACTAATGCAGCCACAGAGTCCTACTTGTCCATAGTGGAGGTGTGGATGAACGTTGGAACGAGTCCAGAGCTCACACTGCATACATACTCTACAGGTGGCAGTGAACTTGGTTCGCTTCGTGTTCCGCTCCATGTTGAGTTGTGGCAGGTTGACGTACAGTCACGCCAGTGCTGCAGAGTAGGTGCTCTCATTCCAGCGAGACGCATGGTGCGTTTTTGACGTTAACTATTGCTGCTCGACCCTAAAGATGGAGCCACCGCCAATGTCTTCGGCGCGACCCGTCTCTTCAAGCTGCCAGTTTCCCAAGTCGAACGAGATGAGGCATTCAATAGATTTTAGAGGCGCCCGAGATTACTTCCATGTGGTTATTTATCTTTTCGCTCCGCTTGCGCTCTGCGTGCTTGCGAACTTCCTCCCGTTTCTCCTGAACCAGTACTGGAATCTTAACCTGTTTCGTGGTCAGATTCTTTTCGCAGCCGACCAACTGCAGAAAATCCTTTCTCAACTCCTACCACCCATACTAGATAGAGCGGGGTTTGAAGCTTTGAACCACCAACCGACCACTCGAGAACCACAGGCCGAGTCGCAGCATGTCACGAAAAGGTCTATTCGCAAGGTCGATTCCGTTGGATCAGTCATGAAGGCCGCCCTTCTGAAGGGCCCACCGGTTCTCTGTACAATGGTCATGACTCTCCAGGAGGTCGGAGCCGATGCCTTACTGGCAACATACATCGCTTTCCTTGCCCTTTCACTCATCGCGGCAGTATGGGCATGTTTCCTCTACCCTCATTCGGTTGAAATCGAGAGGAGAAAAGCAGCTAGGGACGACGCCTTGTAAGAGGTCCATCAAACTCCCCTACAAGACCCCTTTAGTGACTTTAACAAAGAGAGGCATCACAGGATGATCGAGAGCAACGCCAAGTTGAGTATACTGCAGCTCAGTGTAACAGGGCGTTCGTCTTGAACGTATGGACACTGATTCAACTTGCTTGCTTCTGTGGCTCTTCAGCTTCGATATTGCCACGGCATCCGGGCGCGGCACAGCTGTTAGACCGTCTCGGGCACCAGATATCCTCGTTGAATGACGCGTTCGACAAGATCGCCCAAAGCTCTCCGAAAGCTATCCGTATTATACGAGCAATGAATGATTCTGGTGGCGTTATGAGTCACCTTAGAAGGGCCAGCGCCAAAGTCGCAAGCCGTGACGTTTGGCGCCTACGAAGTCGTGGCTGGCTTTGGGAGCTGGCTTCCCGCGACTTCATGGCACGTGGCACGCAGTTCGGCACCTCCTTAGCGGATGTCTATTCTCAGCTCAAGCTTGTCGTCGCCAAATTTGCTAACAAAATACCGGGCGGGGTTGCATTCACATGGCTCAGAGCTTGCCGTCCGAACGCGGAGGGGTCAGAAGTAATGGGCGAACCCGCTGAGATAGCGGTGCGTACGATTATAGAATATTGCCACACTCACCCACAGAAAGCTGACCAGAGCAGGCCCTGATCAGAGGGAAAGCAACCGCTGATTACGGGTCGCAAAGACGAACCATTCCACAGCTTTCGCTGCCAGCCTGCCACTCTCGTCCCCACGGAGGAAGGGTAGGGTATGTGCAAGTGGCAACTAGACGTCTTTGGGGCTGGAGCAGGACACGCACTCTTGGAATCACGGTCCTGAAGAAAATAAGTCTACGTACAGAGAAGCTACGGCTGAGGGGGTCCGTCGACGATCGAGGCAGTCAAGAAAGGGTGGAAGCACTAGTAGGGGTGAACTGAGCGAAAAACGCGATGTATTTTGAGTGCACGGTGAGGCTGATGTCATGTTTCATTTTGAGGCCAGAAGCAGTTGTCCTAAGATGCATTTCTACCGTGAGTCCCCGACAGAGCAGCCTACGCCTATGCTGACTTGGATACGATGAAAACAATCTTAGAACTCCAGCAAGAGTTGACTCGACTGGGCATCGCCACGCAGCAGGCGACGGACCTGTACCGATGAAGCCATTTTGGAGCTCCGCGGACACGAGCCGGGCGAGGGCATTGGCCAGCCAGCTGCAGGAGACGTCCAGTGTGTCGTAAGCCGGCCGGGCCACTCGTCGGCCCGCAGGGAACGGCATGCACTACTAGGGCATGGGCTGGATAAACCGATGGCTGTGCATACCGCCACCCCTCGCACTACCCGGCTAACCTCTTCGAGACTGAGGACGCGTCCTAAGTACAGAAGCAGCATAGCGTCCGGAAGAAGCCATACACCTATGGATCGAGGAAATACGTATTTTATATAAAAAACAACGTTTTTATTTTTTAACCTAAAGACAACAAAAACAAGAATAAAATCACTAGGCCTGATCAGATATTTACTAGTCACCTTTGACTGAGCTGTACTATAGATATTGCTGATTAGGGGCTAGGTTAAATCCACAAATTGCACCCCTGCTGTGTAATTTGCTTCAAAAACAACGTTTTTTCGCTCAAAAACAACAACGAAACAGTACGAACGAGAACCGTCCCGATCCCTACATACACCCCTTCCTCGGCTCGGAGTCGACTCACTCCACCAGCAGGTTCTCGCTGTCCGCGGCAGGGATCGGGCAGCTTGCTGTTTTTGGTCACTGAGGACCTGTCTTCAGTCCTATGGTGACCTAGCGCAGCGCTCCCCTGACGGTCCCGTGCGAGCTAGGCGATCCTGCGCCGACTCGCTTCGTGGCCTCGCCACTTGTTGCCGTGTGCTGGCTGTGGACTTTCCCCCCACGCTGACCAAAACAGTTTCCCTCGATTCATAGCTCTTCCAATCCCAACTATGCCACAGCTATGCACCGCGACCGATCACAGCCACATTGCCAGGCTGAAAGAAGGCCTGCAAAGGTTACGGCAAACGGTTGGGCAACACCAGTGCGGGAGGGCGGGAGACCCATTCTTCCAGTGCACGGCGATTGCAGCAATTGACTACATCGGCTCCATCGTCGCCGACCTCACGCCAGACTCGTCTCATGCCTCGTCTCTGCCTCCTCAACGTACCCCACAAGCCATTGGAGCAACATCGGCCCACCCGGATCCTTCCGGCTTCACTATCTTCCAGTTCAATCTATCGGCGCCAGAAAACGCGGCGTCAGAACATGCGGTGCTGGAAGGGTCGGCGAAGCGAACACGAGACAGCAAAGGTTCGAGGGATCACCTCTCACCGTTTTGCAAGAACGTGCCGCAGACCCTCGAGGCTTGGCAAACACGCAGGGAGGCTCTCGGTCTCACTACTGCGGATGGCACTCGGGCAGCACTCTGCAAGCTTGTGTTACCGAATCTCCCAGCACCGATATCAGGAACGTCCACCAATCCGGACACTTTCAAGGAATACTTGAAGAACAAGAGCAAGCTCGTCATTGGAGGGGACACTTATGTATCGGCTTGTCTGTCTTCATTTGGAGACATCGTCTTCCTCGGAGAGTGTAGTGTCGCAGCGAGCCCTGGCATCGACACAGAACTGCTTGATAACGCCGTGAGTAAGTACCTGTCTACATCCGGCAGCATTTCAAGAAATGTATCACAGCACTATCAAAGAGTGCCGCAGAAGATTTAGGAATGGATGAACAAGTTGTACACAACTTGCGGACGTACCGCCTACGAGTTCTTTCTACACGGTAAGCGTCCCTGGCAAAGAACGGGACCAATGCTCACCAGCCGCTTAGCCGGAAGGCCCGTCTCCAGCTACGACGCTTTGGCACGGTCTGCCAACATCGACATCGCTTTCGTCGACCGGGTACATACGATAATACCAAACGAGCTGTCTAAGAAAGACCTAATCAATCTTGCGTTCTATCTTCCTTTTCTAGTCTGGGCTAGCATCTTCGTCAACATGAAGATAGACTGCTTCAACGAAACCCGCCTCACCTTCCCACTCGCCGAATTCAGCCATTCCGATTTTGAGCAATGCCTCTCGTTCCTCTGCAAAAGTCGACCCGAGACATCTCTTGCCCTGTCACGGTCGGCACACAACACCCGCCCAGTTGAGAACGACGCTCCCGGCATCAACCCTTCGTGCCGTAAACACCCCGCGCCCCTTAACCGACGACGAAATCCCAAGCGAATCCGCCTTCAGCACTACCAGGCTGAGCCGCACCGCATGACGACGGGAGGCACCACAGAAGAAAACGTTTCCCGGGACTCAGACGCAGAAAAGGTCGGCCAGGAGCCTCCCGAGACAGCAGATATCTCGCACGGCGGAACCCAGCAGCTTTCGGTACGAGGGGGCATCGTCCCCCACTTCCGATGCCCCTCGCCAACAACCGTCTTCGGGCATCTCGTGGCTCCCACTGGTGACGCACAGGCCCGGACTTCGGAGGGCCATTACGGCCCGAACATGGATGCCTTGGGTTGTGATGCGGCCGGTGTGGGCTCGGTTGGGACTCTGACCAACACTGGATCGGGACAGATAAGCGGCATGGAAGTCTGCCTCGAACTATGAGCCTCAGTGGCTGCTCGAACCTCTGGCCATGTCGTGATAATGATCATAGTAATGTTATTGACTATAGGGCGTATCGTAACACCCTCGCGTAATTGATACCCCAGTGGCAGACCCCATGCTTCACCGCTCGCCACGTCTTGGTTGTTTCCAGGTATGATGTCGACGGTGGAAGTAAGGTTACCGATCGGAATGAGGATGTCTGTGGCTCCCGGCCCAGCCGTGATAGTGTGGCCGGCCTCAAGCATGACCGCCCGTTGCCTTGCGCGTGCGGCGCATGGGAGTAGCGACTTCAGTGTCTCTCTCTTGGTCATTAGGTCAGCCTTGTGTGTCTTAGCGAAGAACGTGCCTACCTACTCGTTGGTCGACAACCAGGCGGCACGCCTCGCCGAGCGGCGGCCGCCACTCGTAAAGTAGGCCTCTTGCGCCTGACGGAACTCCGTCCTGGTAACGGAGTGGGAGAGGTCTTTCAACGATAAGAGCCTTTTCCGATTCCCTCGCGTGGTGGCATATGTCGTCGGTAAGTGTGAAGGACTCAAAGTTCTTGTTGTCCATGTTTGATGTGCATGATCACAGTGGCACAACCCCCGTGGCCACTGCGTTGGGCGACAATCGAGCATCCGGCATTTGAGCATTGTTGACAGTTCGGGCACCGAGGGGTTTCGAAGAACCGGCCCCACCTCACGAGGGCAGGCGGGTACGGAAGAACCATAGTCCGATGGCGACGTCCGACCGAGGCGTGAAGCACAGCGGATTAAGCTATGACAAACGTCCGTGCACCTAAACCGAACAACCGGCCACACCCCGCACGCCGGGCCACTCCCTCGGGGCAACCACCCACGGGTAGTAGTCCAAAGACGAAGCGCGCCAAGCAACCAGCCATCCATAGACGACCGAACCATCTTTCGAGTTGCGACTACCTGTCTGCAAGCACTCCAGCGACGAGACCTACTCCGCGGATCGAACGATGCGTGCCAGGCCTACTACGGCTGATGGCAACAGATACAGCCAGATGGCTTGTAGTGTTCGCCGACCCTAGGTCACGTCGACGTCGATGACAGGGGCAGACGCGGTCGTTCTCAATATCCGCCAACGCATGCGCCGATACCACAAACGCTTATGTCGCCCAGAGCTGCACGATTCGAACAAGGAAGCTTTGTGTTGCTATAGGACTGCTTATATTACGGATGGGGTTCTTGGTATGCCACGGTTGGGGGCTGTGGCACCAGCCTCGCAACCGCACCAGGACCACTTGCCGTGTGTCGGCGGATCGCTTTGGAGGAAGGTCGAGTCGCGCAGTCGCAGGTGCGCATTTGGGCTGACAAGGAGAGAGATGCGCTTCTTCAAGGCACGGCTGGGGCCAGGTGTGCGTGGATGCCGTTGGCTTGTGGCTGATGGATCGCCACGGTCATGGGGATGCCAATGTTAGTGTGACTGGACTGCCGGTGCAGAAGCCCAGTGTATGGCTGGCAAGACGATACTAAGGAGGAGGGATATGCGGTATGCACAGGGCTCAAACCAGCACTGAGCATACATCGACGCAGACGACTTCACTTCAGCCGTGGAAAGGTATGCGTTTGCAAACGGCCCAGGATATGAAGTCAGTTGATAGCTACTTGTTGCTATGGCTCAAGCTGCATGGAAAACAGAAGCGTTATCACGTTAACAATCAGTCGTTGAACTCCATCTTCCCAACGAAAGACTCTGGTCATATTGCGCTGCATGAGGAGCCGCGGCACCATTCTGAATCTACCACAAGACCTCCAGGGTGCTCTGCAGTCTCCGCAACCGCCGTCGCAGTCTCTTGCAGTTGATTTGGAGACGAAGACCTGGCGAGAATTAGCAGCAGCACAGTAAGTTCAAGTTCACAGACCAACCTCTGCACTTCCAGCTCACAGTTCAATGACTGTCTCCTCGCCAGGAATATTGCCAGATGACGTGTCCGTAGATGGGGTTACGCCGGACATGTTGAAGTCTCTGAAGATGGTGAAAATAATTGAGTGTCAAGATACCTGGGGTATGTAGGTCTCGTTATCAAATTGAGAAACGGAGAGTACAGCTGTGTAATTGTCCATCGGCAAAAGTAGACAACCCGCCACTCTTTTATACCTTCATCTCTGTGTTGAGAGCACAGGACAAGGCCCAACACAACCAAGCTGCCGGGTCACAGCTCGATGCGATGGGTGGCCGTTGGAACTGGCCGCAGCGTGTTGCAGGAGGCGTCGTGTCAGTTCACTGCGATCATGTACGCTGTCCTCGTGCGGAGGTGGCCTAGCGAGAGCATGAAATCCAAGTGGACAACGAGAGGAGCATCGGTTTGATGCTGCATGGCCAACAACAGCACACGACAATGTTCACCAGGCGCCTGGTCTCGCCGGGCGGTACTCCCAGATACAACGATATTTCCCATTTAGGTGTTTGTCGACGTCTGCCTTTGGAAGGATACTTGGCATCTAATCTGGCTTGTTCGCCGTGTACCTAGGACACGTTAAGTGCCGGTATCCGGATCATGTTTGGCTGATGGCCTGGTTGACGCAGCATTGGGCACATTCTCGCGCGTTGGCTTCACCGGCTATGCTAACGCACTCAGTCATGCACGACGTTCACCCTGTGAATTTCCAGAGGGTGCTGCCTCGTATCTCCCATGTTCCGCTCTCTTGCAACTTCACGTGGAGGTATCTGCGCCGCTCAGAGGTCGCAAAGAGCTGACCATCTCCTGCAGAGGCGCAAGGTGAAGTTTTGTGGTCACAGAGCGAGCAAGGCCATCTCGCAGGCCATTGATTTGCAGTTAGCAGTGTAGATGGAATTGTTAAGGCTGCTTAAGCTCCCGGGTTTAGGCTCGATTACAAAAGAACGATGATCATACTCATGGAGTTGGCCGATAAGGGGATTGGGGTGGCCCTGAGATCTTTGACGCAAGCTTCATCATTCTTACCGCTCCCTTCAAAGTTGCATTTGAACTTTCCAATCGGTATTTAATTAGGCTGCCTTGCACACATCGGCAACATATGCAGCCGCCCACTCTCACAGCAGCATGGACTGGCGGTAAAAAGGAATGGACGATCCATCTTTCTCGCAAGCTGTTAATTGTAAGGTTTGGAATTTCCACCGAGGAGCTCCTCAAAGCCTATCTTATTCACGGGGCGTGTACCGCCAGAACGTATAAAGGGTCTTGATGTGCATATGCTACCCCGTGGTTGCTTACTTAGACGCTGATGTTACAACGGGTGTGATAGGGTGTGAGGAGATCCTCGTAGCACAGGGCTGCCATTGCGGAGAGTGAAGTCGACACAACGCTTTTGGGATGGCAAGGAGGCCATCCTCAGACGTTCGGGATCCAGGCACATGGCAAATCCACACGACCCCGCAAAGTGATCGCCGTCCACTAATACATTTCGGTTACCTCGAGCTGGCGTCGGTAGCTAGGCAATCGCCACTTGGCGCATCATCCAACAGGACCATGATGGAAATGAGGGGAAATGGTTTAATCGAGAAACTCCTCAAGACAAATTAGACAGATTCGAAGCCCCACTCTGTGATCGGATGTAGACTTGGTATTTGGTATCGTTGGTCGCACTTCATTGGTACAAGGTTCCAACTATGCAACAGCGAGTACGCTGAGAGGTCGGGTGCATTATCTTGTGCCCTCGCATTACATACCTCCCTCAATGGATGTGATGATGGAACTAAGGCTCTTGATTGGCTGTGAGGGATTCCTCTCACACACTCGCAGCATTCTTGGTTGGTTCCGAAATGGTCTCTAGACCCTCTCTTTTCTTCGTTCTAATTGGCCTTGAGGAATTCCTTTCCCCGCTGAAACGACTCTGGGAAAATGCTAATATTGGAATACTTCGGCATAGATGCAAATGTTTCTGATGTTGAAAAGTTCCACGGTGCTACATAGTACAGTGAACAACAATGAGTGCACCACAAAGGTGCTGTAATTTGATATAGGAATAGTCGCGGAAGATCACAATTGCACTAAGGCTCTTGATTGGCTGCGGGAAACTCCTCTGATGCACCCACTGCGATCTTGGTTAAACCTAGATGATATGGCTTAAACTTTGTGATTCTAAATGGGTGGAGGAATTCCTCCCCCATCGAGAGAAGCTCGCGTGATGATTATGGAGCGACCAATCACAACCGAGGCTGGTTGTCCCCATAGCTCCCGCTGCAGCTAATGCTGATTGGCCACGAGTAATAACTCACAGTCTATCCAAGCCGAGTAGCTCCATAACGCCCTCTATCGACTTCGTCACCGTCGACCAATACTACTTCAGTTAGCGCCGCGCTGACGCTACTTTCATGGTGGGTGAGGGGGGAAGAGAGGGACGAGATTAACCGTGGGTTAGCCCGTTTTAAGAGGGGTAAGCCGTTCCACTGTAGGTGGCGGGTTTGCTTCAAAAAAAGAAGACAAAACGCCCCTTATGGCCATGTAACTGCATGGTAGCACAAATGAAGCTCGTGCACATGGTTCCCGCTTTTTCTTTTCAAGCCATGTGGCGAAAGTCTACTTGGTTCCCTTTTTTTTTTTTGGCCAGCTGGCGAAAGTCTACACGGCAGTACTTGGTACGCTGGATGAAGCTCGTGCACGTCCGAAGTTTGACCTTCCGGGAGCCAGATTTCCTGCGCAAGGCCGTCGGATCGGAACAAGTAGCTTCCTGTGCTGGCCCGACAAATCATTTGCCCACTGAATTCGTCTGGCCTAACGATGCTCGAATCAGCCACGCCCATGTGCCCGGCACCTCCCGACAATTATTGATGCCCAACACCGTACACGTTGGAATCTATGCCACCACGATCGAACGCTTACGATGCCTAAAGAGCGAAGGCTTCTTTTTTTTCTTCATGCTTACGCAGCTGGTCGACATGACGATCAGATAGCCCACACAGAAAACCCCGCACCCGAACACACAACACTCGATCTCCTGCCGACAAGACAAAGTCATCATTGTTTCAAGCTGTAGGGTCGGAGGTTCACTTGCCGCTTTGTGTATACCCACAGTTCGAAATGTCTACTGCAGTCCGTCGAACAAAGAATTCTAGTTCCCTTTGATCTGAAGCTAACATGGTCGAGGCCGAAAAAGCGAAATCGGGGACCGACGCGTTTATCGCCTTTGGCATATTCGAATTCGACAAAAACATGATACTACACTGGCAGTCGCGACGTAGTCCCGGTCGTGGCAAGATAGAGATTGGTGGTGACACACTTGATGGCGAGTTGAACAAAACGGATTCAAGAGGCATAGCAACAGGAACCGAGGTCAAGGTGTATGAAATGGATGTCAAGTTCACTACCGAGACATAGGCTCTGGAAAATAAAGGCCGTTGAGAATATCTAGTCCCTCCTTGTAAGGCACGTTGATGGACAACTGGGTAACCTGCTTGATATTTACCGTTCCCCACGGCAAATCACGGAATATGTCCTCGACTTCAGGTGCCCTGGAGTATCCCCAATCACACTCAAACACGATTTGCTTCCCAATCGCATGCGCCCGTACACAAGAAGTCGTCCTATCTTTCCCCCATGTCGCTGTGCCGTTGATGCGATCGATGAAAGTCGTCGAAAACCATTTACCCATCTCTGCCTTGTGTAAATACGCGTAGGTATAGTCGACGTACAGGGGAGTGTGGTTTGAGACACCGGATGAGTTGACAAGCGTGTCTCGCGCGAGTACCGATGGAGAGACTGGTCTGTTGGGCGAACTCGTCTCGAGGTTATTTGGGGAGCACTGTGAGCCATCGGGGGGGCTTATCTGCTGGCTCATCTCTGTCGTATCGACACGCTGTCTCTTTTGACTCTGATTGTCGATGAAATTCGTCTCTGTGTTATCGACTTGCTGTCTTTTCTGACCCTGCGTGCTGCTGGGGCCTCGGCCCTCGTTCGATTGTGTCACTGTCGATAATCCGCTCGATTCTCGTAGGTTGTGCAATGATTTGATCGTCTCCGTAACTTCTGTGGCGTTTGTCAGGACGAATGTTGAGATGTTGTGACAGAATACTTACCGATGAAAAATTCTAGGCAATACTGTGGGTAGGACGTTCGCCACCCGTAGTAGAATTTGTACCAGTACGGCGGAAAGTCCTCCATGCCTAAAAGAACGACAGCCGCTGAAAGCAGTGAATCGACCTTGGCCAAGTCTTCGATCTCGGTCTTTGTAAGGTAATATGCCAGGCCCACAAATGCTGTGATTGGGACATGTTTCAGGCGAGCCTCGTTTTTTCCGGAATATCGAAGGGGGAGTATATTCCCACACAAATGCTTTGGCAAACCTTCCGTCCCTCCATGCCTTTTCGTGAGAATACGTAAGGCGGATTCCGCCTTGCTTATCTGCTTTTTCTCGGCCTGGGCCTGGGAGAGCTCAGCTGTCAGCCTCGCGATTCGTGCATCAATTTGTTTCTGATCTTCGCTCAAGGTTTCCGTCATGGCGAACGCATTCGGTGCAAGTGGCTGGGTTGGCAAAGTTGACGATGCATTCGTCATGATCACCTGGAAAACAGCGAGGTGCTTCGGCTGCACGTTACCCCGTCTTCATGACTCAACTTTAGTCAGGGACAGCTCGGTAAGACGCGCCGAGCCCAATGAGTTTTAGGCACATCCTTGTCAGCGGGGATCGATCACCCGCGAACTTACTGTGCTGCTGCTAATTCTCGCCAGGTCTTCGTCTCCAAATCAACTGCAAGAGACTGCGACGGCGGTTGCGGAGACTGCAGAGCACCCTGGAGGTCTTGTGGTAGATTCAGAATGGTGCCGCGGCTCCTCATGCAGCGCAATATGACCAGAGTCTTTCGTTGGGAAGATGGAGTTCAACGACTGATTGTTAACGTGATAACGCTTCTGTTTTCCATGCAGCTTGAGCCATAGCAACAAGTAGCTATCAACTGACTTCATATCCTGGGCCGTTTGCAAACGCATACCTTTCCACGGCTGAAGTGAAGTCGTCTGCGTCGATGTATGCTCAGTGCTGGTTTGAGCCCTGTGCATACCGCATATCCCTCCTCCTTAGTATCGTCTTGCCAGCCATACACTGGGCTTCTGCACCGGCAGTCCAGTCACACTAACGGTATTGGCATCCCCATGACCGTGGCGATCCATCCGGCCCTGAAGCCAACGGCATCCCTGCGCACCTGGCCCCAGCCGTGCCTTGAAGAAGCGCATCTCTCTCCTTGTCAGCCCAAATGCGCACCTGCGACTGCGCGACTCGACCTTCCTCCAAAGCGATCCGCCGACACACGGCAAGTGGTCCTGGTGCGGTTGCGAGGCTGGTGCCACAACCCCCAACCGTGGCATACCAAGAACCCCATCCGTAATATAAGCAGTCCTATAGCAACACAAAGCTTCCTTGTTCGAATCGTGCAGCTCTGGGCGACATAAGCGTTTGTGGTATCGGCGCATGCGTTGGCGGATATTGAGAACGACCGCGTCTGCCCCTGTCATCGACGTCGACGTGACCTAGGGTCGGCAGGCTACTACAAGCCATCTGGCTGTATCTGTTGCCATCAGCCGTAGTAGGCCTGGCACGCATCGTTCGATCCGCGGAGTAGGTCTCGTCGCTGGAGTGCTTGCAGACAGGTAGTCGCAACTCGAAAGATGGTTCGGTCGTCTATGGATGGCTGGTTGCTTGGCGCGCTTCGTCTTTGGACTACTACCCGTGGGTGGTTGCCCCGAGGAGTGGCCCGGCGTGCGGTGTGGCCGGTTGTTCGGTTTTAGGTGCACACGGACGTTTGTCATAGCTTAATCCGCTATTGCTTCACGCCTCGGTCGGACGTCGCCATCGGACTATGGTTCTTCCGTACCCGCCTGCCCTCGTGAGGTGGGGCCGGTTCTTCGAAACCCCTCGGTGCCCGAACTGTCAACAATGCTCAAATGCCGGATGCTCGATTGTCGCCCAACGCAGTGGCCACGGGGGTTGTGCCACTGTGATCATGCACATCAAACATGGACAACAAGAACTTTGAGTCCTTCACACTTACCGACGACATATGCCACCACGCGAGGGAATCGGAAAAGGCTCTTATCGTTGAAAGACCTCTCCCACTCCGTTACCAGGACGGAGTTCCGTCAGGCGCAAGAGGCCTACTTTACGAGTGGCGGCCGCCGCTCGGCGAGGCGTGCCGCCTGGTTGTCGACCAACGAGTAGGTAGGCACGTTCTTCGCTAAGACACACAAGGCTGACCTAATGACCAAGAGAGAGACACTGAAGTCGCTACTCCCATGCACTTACGCACGCGCAAGGCAACGGGCGGTCATGCTTGAGGCCGGCCACACTATCACGGCTGGGCCGGGAGCCACAGACATCCTCATTCCGATCGGTAACCTTACTTCCACCGTCGACATCATACCTGGAAACAACCAAGACGTGGCGAGCGGTGAAGCATGGGGTCTGCCACTGGGGTATCAATTACGCGAGGGTAGCATGATACGCCCTATAGTCAATAACATTACTATGATCATTATCACGACATGGCCAGAGGTTCGAGCAGCCACTGAGGCTCATAGTTCGAGGCAGACTTCCATGCCGCTTATCTGTCCCGATCCAGTGTTGGTCAGAGTCCCAACCGAGCCCACACCGGCCGCATCACAACCCAAGGCATCCATGTTCGGGCCGTAATGGCCCTCCGAAGTCCGGGCCTGTGCGTCACCAGTGGGAGCCACGAGATGCCCGAAGACGGTTGTTGGCGAGGGGCATCGGAAGTGGGGGACGATGCCCCCTCGTACCGAAAGCTGCTGGGTTCCGCCGTGCGAGATATCTGCTGTCTCGGGAGGCTCCTGGCCGACCTTTTCTGCGTCTGAGTCCCGGGAAACGTTTTCTTCTGTGGTGCCTCCCGTCGTCATGCGGTGCGGCTCAGCCTGGTAGTGCTGAAGGCGGATTCGCTTGGGATTTCGTCGTCGGTTAAGGGGCGCGGGGTGTTTACGGCACGAAGGGTTGATGCCGGGAGCGTCGTTCTCAACTGGGCGGGTGTTTTGTGCCGACTGTGACAGGGCAAGAGATATCTCGGATTGACCTTCGCCGAGGAACGAGAGCATATACGACCCGTCTAGACTGGCCGTTTGGTTGTTGGGACCCTCGTTAGAACGGTCGTCGGTGTCGTTGCTAACGCGGTCAACGAAAGTGCCGTCGTCCACGCCAAACCCGCTCGGTTCCAGTGTGCCTGAATGTTCCGGGCTATACCGGCAGTCCATCATTTGCAGGCCAGACTGCACGTTCCCTTCATATATCATACTGTGGGCGCCTTCATCAGTCGTTCTGTTCATCGGGAGGTACAACTGGACATCAGTCTGTCCGGAGAAAGCCGTGCCATTTGTGTTGACGTATTCTGACGAGAAAGGCATGGCGCGGCATCGGTTTGAAGGTGAACTCGGATTGCGCACTCCGGCATGTGGACTAATGCGCCATTGATGTTCTTCCACGCTGTTGTTCGGACGTCGGCGCACCATATCGACCGGCCCAGTCGGTCGGTACGAGCCGCCTGGAGGCACCAATAACGGTCCTCTGTCCTCGAAACAATGAGTTGGAGCGTGAGCGCGAAAAGCGTTGTCGTGCCGATATAGAATGGGAGGGTGTGCGCCGTCGTCATCTGGCCATTCCGACGCAGAATCCTGTCTCGCCTCTGACCAGGAGGTCCCGAAGGGAGGCTGCTCCCCACTAGTAGGAAATGTCTGAAATCTCCGGGCAACGGTACAGTCATGGGAGAACGAGACTTCCGCAGTCGCAGCAGCTGATTGCGACGAAACCGTCTGCGTTGGCTCTTGTGCTGATACCTCAACTATTGGCCCCTCGCGATCACAAACGAGCCTGGCCGGTGTTCCCAGCTCGTCTACCTGGGACGCCCGATTTGGCTGCAAGTGGTGGCCGGACTCTACCTGTAGTTGACCTGCGCCTCTGCGAAAGCACTCCTGCGGGTCGCCCGTTGGCATATGATCGGATACTGTTGCGCTCTCACTAGTCTCATGACCCGTTGCAATGTGTTGAGGCCCCGAAGTCTCTTTGATCTCGCGCTTCCGCTTTCGTGGCGAGAGAGATACCTGACCCCGAGCCCATGCGGAAAAGTCTTGTTCGAACACTTTAAACAAGACATCGACTTGCTTGTATTTCCATTCATTGTCCTTGGATCGCTTGGGTAATTTATCGATGCTGTTTTTGGGAGTTTTGTTGAATTTCAAACTTTATCATGTGTCAAAGGAATTCTGCAATGAGGATATCTAGACTCACCTCCAGTAGGGTACATAGTAGCCGCAAAGCAAGGCACCCAACCCGTCAGACTCGAGCAAGTTGTCTAAGCGACCTCCTGTTGTAGTCCATTCGCAACAGTACTTCCATGCTGCCGATTGCTCTTGAAATTCTTTTTCGAGGTGAGGTTTGAGGTCGTTCCATTTGCCTTTTTCACGCTTGTAGATTGCTTTCAGTCGCGAGAGTGCTACCAGACACAAAGACTTCTTCGCCTCCCCGTACTTTGTCTCGGGGCTTTCTAGACCCAAAAGCAAGCCATAAAACTTGACCAGAGGATCCTTGCACTGTTCACTGTATATTTCCTGCTGAACCCAATCATTGATGTTTGTGTGTGGTGAGGGGTCGGCCGTTGGGGAAAAGTGTTTCCCGATGACCTCAGTTACGCCTTTCGGAAACCTGGTCCAAGCGAGCGCCAGCTGCCCGAGGAAGCGCTCTAAGTCGCGGAGGAACTGCCGAGGGTAAGCGGAGAACCAGTAAACCGGAGGAGACGTACATCATCGCTTGGCTGCCAGCCAGAAATGAATTGATCATCAACTACCTGTGTTCCGAAGGCGGAGCTGAGAAAATCAGCCAATATGGGACAGCTGGAGGTATTGCCCATGTTCGAGATCCAAATTCGTAGTTGCGGGTGTGACAAGGATTGTTGACTGTGGTCTTGTGGTGAGTGGATGCCGACCGCCGTCGGGCCCAAGTGCAAGCCTACAGTGGTCTTATATGGCTGTCAAACGGACAGGGGTCAATAGCTGGGCTCATTTGATATTGTCAAACGGACAGGGGTTAATAGCTTGTCCATTTGACACTGTCAAACGGACAGGGGTTAATAGCTTGTCCATTTGACACTGTCAAACGGACAGGGGTTAATAGCTGGGCCATTTGACATTGTCAAACGAACAGGGGACAGACCGCTCCAACTCGTCCCTGTCCCTAGGGGCGTACATCCCAGTCTACGGATTTGACCCCAATTATGTGCCACGCCTGAGGGTGTGAACCACCCAGTCTTGGACTCTGGGCTCCCGACTAGTCATACACTGGGTGTGGTGAATTACTGCACACCCACGTTCTCTCCCCATTTCTGCCCTTTGCTAGTTGGACCCCCAACAGCTCCAATAGCATGTGGGGCGGCTCACTTCAAGTGGACCCCTCCAAAGGTTAGTGCGGAACATCGTGGGCCGAGCTGCAACCCGATTCGGATCGCTTTTCAGGGGAGGTGGTCAGGTAATGGTACCTTTATTTGCGCGATAGATCGAGAAATCTGAGGTACTAGTACAACGTCAACATGGAATACTATCCCCACCGTGTTCGATACACAACCGTAGACGTTAGGGGATGGATCTCGCGAGGTAGCGTAGGTAATCTTCGGGCGGGCTGAATAAATGCAACGGCGCTGATCCTTGGAATGCTGGAGGAGGTGTATCGTTGTTAATATGGTACATTGCGGCCCGGGTCGCTGCTCATTTCCTGATTTGAGACCGCAGCAGAAGGGCGTTATCCTGGGTCGGGGACGTAGCAGTCGGGCGTCATGCGTCTACACAGCCAGAAACACGTTTTTGGCCTTGCCACATCCGAGATGGCCTGCCAAGCCTTCCAAGAACGAGCTTACAGAGGTTGGGACACTGTATTCACTGCAGGTCAACCTCGGGCCCATAAGACATTAGGAGGAAGAGTAGAGTCGCTCTCTGATTTGAGAGCCTCTTAAGCAGATCACGGGAGATCTTGAGCTGCAAGGGATGGCCACTCCAGTTGTTTACCGTTTGCTTCTCTGTCTTTCGGTACTTTTGGAGAAAAGCGAGGTGTAATATGATTACTAAGTTTGTTTGCTTCCTCATGATGAGCCCTGGGTTCCGATCGAAGCGTGTGGAGCGGGGTCACGAAGTGAGAAGCTCTAGCACTCAAACAGAAGCTTCCGCATCCATATCCTAAAAGTGCGGCCGGTCTGTCCCAAGCCCCTGTCTTGAGACGCGCGACAGAGCATTCTCCCACATCATAGCGCCACAACTCTTTCGGGGCCCCTCATTCAATGGCAGGCAAACCGGAGGCAATGACCACCCAAGCGGCCTATCGCTCCGCTGGAGTCCGGAGCAGCCAGTACGATGCTTCGACTCCAGTGTGTTGTCTCCCGCTGTGTCTTCTATGATGGATCCCAGTCGGACCACTCTGTCACCGAGAAGCACTTTTCCCGAGTCTCTAGTGCCGGAGGACCGAGGCCAGACGATGTGCAATACTGAGGCGCCCCTGGAACTGATGACACGTAGGTCACTGAGGATGACCGCCCTCGATCAACTGGGAAAAACACGTCCCGGCGTGACCCCTGGTCATACATACACACTGTATGTGCTGGACATGCAGACTGGGGCTGCAGCGGCCAAGTACGACTCCACCTCAATCATTTCATTCTTTGAGCTTCAATGTCAAGTAAGGAAGTGTTGGGGGGCAATTCCAAGCCGTCACTGGATGGTTGCAAGCCCGTCGCTAATCGTTTTGATGAGCCATGTGCGGGGTGTCTCCAGAGACGGAGGGCCACGATCCTCGCGGGAGTGCCTATAAATGTACTTGAAACTGCACTTTCAAGTGATTACACTGCGACCTTAACGTGAAAACCGACATCTCCCCTCCACTATGTGTGATTACACCCAGCAAGAGTTCTGCTGCAGTCACATGCGGTACATAGTCTCTAGGTGGTGCGTTGTGTACATCAGAACCCAGCAGCGATGCCAACCATGCGTTACACACTTCCAATACCGGGGCAACGAGCTTTGCAGCGACTGCAAACCATCCGCTCTCGTTCCGTGGGAGAATATGATCAGACGGTGTGAATACGTCCACACCTTGGGTGGTACATGACTGACGAGCGAAGTAATGACCAGAACACCGATTGAATTGTTGCCGTTCATTTTGGAAGTGACGGCGGAGTGGGTGGCCTGCCTGATTGCGGATAACTGTACGGCCTGTGCGTGGGTGCTTTTAGGACAGCAATTAATCACAGTCATCATCGTTATCAAAACTCTCAGCTCAAATCAAAACCTAGTAAGATATGCACTCTGATCAGGGACAGGAGAGCACAGAACCCGCCAGAGCTACTCCCCGGGTCAAATGGTAAGAGTCTGCAACGTGGCCGCTGATTCGGCCCTTCGCCATCGCAATTTGCCCTGCATACCCAAATCAATCGAAGCGATGGGCGGTATGTAGGCGTTCCTCGATTAAGTGGGCGGCAGGAATCGCGTTGCAGGGCGATCGAGCGCAGCTGATCTTTCCCAAATGGCCTCCCTCGGGGAAACGGATGCCGAAACGACGCGACTTTTTGATCATCATTCCAACAGAGCAATTCTTGTGATGAATGTAGAGGTCGAAGGCCGGGGTGCTGCGGAGCACCTGATTAACCGGCAAGTGAGATGGCAACCGAGAAACCCCACATCGCGCCATTGAGAGCGTCGTGGTTTGGGCAATTTGCCTTCGCTGAAGCCCAGGAATCCTCGCAGCAACTTCGCAGGAATTGCGTTCGGCTCCTGAGTTACGGATACCATCTGCGTCCAGCCGCGCGGCTTGCTCAATTCTCTGCCGGCGGACAATTAGATCGCAATGCCACCCATATAGGTGACGAATCGACACGTCACAATATGAGGCGTCGAGCGTTTCCATGTCTTCTGGGGGAGCGAATAAACGCCATGGCGGCTGTCCATCATTCAAACTGTAGCCAACCGATGTACTGGACGCAACCGCGCGGCCAACATTCTCAATTAGACTGATTGCTTTTAGTTGCGCCGACGTTCTTGAGCGGTATGATTATCCCTAGCCGAAAGATCAAGGAGACGAGGGGCGGTAGAACCAGAGAGAAGAGATCAGTGCGAGTGCCAGGCTCTGTTCTTACCCTGCCAGACTGTTAACCGCCCACCCGCTATGCCGCCACCCTTAGCACCAAGCCGAACAACAAAAACATGTAGCTTCTGTCGATTACCACGACTTAGCAACTGAAAGTTGTGCGGTCGCGGCCAAGGTACATCAGAACCCGGCAAAGACAAGGCCGTATGGCCTCTGGACTGTACAGGCCACTTACCTTGGCACTCCTGAACACTGAGCAACCTTGGATGTCCACTGCGAGCGAGTAGGCGTGAACTAAGATTTGGCACCCAGTCTGGAGTCCCGGCGGAACGAAGCTACCTTGATACGGCGACAGTCTCAGTTGGGCTTGCTGGTGCCCCATAACCGCTGAAAACAGCATCCCTGGAACGGAAACTTGTGCAACCTTCCTGCACATCACGTTTAGGCGATTATGACCAAGAACAGAGAGCGGGACCGGAACTGGGGACAAGCAGCTTCAGTGCAACGTGCGTTGAGACGGTTGGGCCTGTTATCGATCACTTCGCCCCCCTCACCAACCTCCAAGTCGTAGCTTAGGTTCTCGGGAGTGGGAAACGCTTTGTCCAGCAATACCAACGAGATGATCTCCTGCATCACCGCAGATTCGCAAGCTCCACCACCTCCGTCAGCTGGTGTGGGTGTCCAGAACGGTCGTTGAAATCCCTCGTCTAGTCAGGTTGACACGGCTCGTCTCCGGGTGGTGCACTTGGGCGCTGTCCCATAGCAACTTACGGGGTTTACTTCCCCTGCGAATGGCATGAGTATGCGCAGATACGACTTCTCACATGACCGGGCCCGCCGAGACCCCGCTTGGCTCTGGAAAGCGAGGGTTGTGTCGCATCTGCTTGCTTCCCAAGCTCCGCCCGCTCTTGCTTGCGTCGATTCCTGCCCTGCAAGACCCAACTTTCAGGGCGTCTTCGAACACCCAGAGAGGCCCTTCAGATGCAGCGACAATCATCGCCCCTCAAGGAGAGTCTCAGACACAGGTGGGATGCGTCTTACTCCTAAGACGGTTGAGCCCCTGCAATGCCACTGACTTGTCGCTGGCGCACGATCGTCTCGGCAACAAGAGACATACTTCTGGAAAAGCTGCTCCGTCGTCTCCGTCAACCATCCGGTCAGCCAAGGGCTAGGCGGACTCAGGACCCGTTGCGCCACATCTTCGAGGCCATCAGTGGCAGCCGTGAAGACGGTCCTGAATAATTTGCATGGCATAGGGACTGTGAATTGTGAACCCCTCAGAATGGAGCCTGGGGATAAGTGTCGCGCGGATAGTCGTCCGAGTCGCGTTCCGCATTAGAACACAGCTTCTGCGTTCGCACCAAGATCACTGTGCTTCGTCTCGAGCGACCACACAGCGGGGGGCGCGACCGAGATCCCCACTCGTACCATCGCGGAAGCGGACAAGAGAAAACGACGAAAACCGGCCCAGGCAAGCCCCTTCGATCAGAGCTGCAGAGACCTGCTTCTTAGCAGCCACAGCGCTGCGGGGCGGCATCGAGATTGCCTCCAGTCTAATCCAAGGTTGCACTGTGAACAGCTTTCTTGTCCGCGTGGTCAGTGGGAGCGGCAGAGACTGGTTGTGATAGCCTATGTCGTGCCACATCTCTGGAAGCCCTGTCCTGTCGCTGTCGCAGTTTAGGAGTATGCCGCCTCTCATTCGGGCGATGCGATTTCTGCAGGCGGCAATAGGTGGTTCAAGGGGGCTGCTTACCCAGGGCCAAAGGCCGCAACGACCAGTCGAACCGTTGGAAGTAATGTTCCCCTGTTCGGCGGATGAGGCAGGGATTGATGAGGACAACGCGCCCCTATTCCGGCGAGTGGCTTTTGAGGCACCCTTCGTCGAGGCCCCTGAGAGTCCAACTGATCTTGGACAAACCTGTTTTGGTGGGCTTGTCCGTTTTCCGGGATGACTACTTTGCAGATTACAGCCAGTGGCCCGGATTGGGCGAGACGACTTCCACGATACAAGCCCCTACCGACCAGACTCCATGCGTTGAGTGTGCTCAACCACCAATATCGCCGACAATAGCAGCGTCCTGGTGTTGAGTTTGCTTACGATCCGGTCATGTACGGAGAAACACGCATCGGGGAAGCCCCGCAACCAAAAGCAGAGCAACTCGCCTCGTCTCCAACAATGGAGGCACTGATGCGACGATACGAGGTCCAGTATTACTTGCCAAGGGAAAGATTCGGCATAGATTGCGGCGAATTTCTGCCAGGCGAGGACAAAGTAACGTGCTAAGTCCTCAATCATTTTGCTTCCAGGTCGCCGTATAAGCCCTGGACACTGTGAATGCGGGCGGGCTGTGTCCAAACTGCGTGGCACCCGCCATAGATTGTGTGGTTGTGTAGGAAACGAAAGTGGTAATCGCAATAGGTATTCCGGGCCAGGGACACTATCCGTGATTGGAGTGGCAGCATTAGGCGTCTCTTGCAGTTGTCTGAACCGCCGGTCTAATGAACAGCCGTCTCGCTGAGCGCCCACGCTTAAGTGTCCGGTGCTTTCAGTAGTATCATCCATCGCCACTCCTCGCCAATAGGCAGCCATGGTTGCACAAAAGATAATCTGGACGAGAGAATATTCGGTTTCACTGTGAAGCGTCCGAAGCTAGGAGTCTAATTACGCGGCTTCAGAGAACCTCCACCAGCTGAGAGGCTCTTGCAGGGCACCTCCCAGCTCATGGCCTGTCCGATCAGCAGCTGACGGTGGATCGGGACTCAGGGCCTTATGCCTGGATCACTGTGTACCGCCTGGCGACGCATGAGGCGATGGGCGCAGAGCTTAGTGCCAACATAGGGTTCCATAGGAATGACTCGGAGGTCACTGTAGCTTGGGCATGACAAGATGGGTCATCGTCTTTTGAACGGGTCGGTTTTTCTGCCGAGGTCAAATTGCGACGCGTGGAGAGGGAAGTCCCACGATAATTCCCGCTGAACAATCACTTGGCAGCAAGAACGGAGGCCCCAACAGGTTGCAAGCATCATGTGACACTGGTTGCCGCAGCGCTCAACATCAGCGTCGCGTCGGGCCCAATTGCGGATGGTTCAAGCCGTAACCAGGATGCGCCAAAATCACAACATTGTCCTTGAAAGCGAAATGTCTACCACCGAACTGACTCCCGAACTCGTAGTTTCCAGTCGCCGCCAAGAGGTGGACGATGAGCTCTCGCGAAACACATCTTGATGAGAGGGTACTGCTGACATTTTACTGACCTTTCACTGTGCCTCTACTGAAACTATTGTTGCATGAAGTGTGGCCTAGGGCTGGAGCGGACAAAACTCATTGCTTTCTCCGCGGCAGACAAGACTGACCAAAGGCCATCATAAATATGCAAGCGCCGAGTGCTGATTTGATCGTCTTAGGTCCGCGGACATCGGACCGGTTCTGGCTGTGCGTCTAATCACTTATACTAGAGCTCCTGATTACTGACACGGGTCTCCATGTCGTCACGATGGCTGTAACCCTGCTGAAAGTCCAACGAACGGGGTTTAATGCGTGGTCGGACATTCATACGGAGACCGCCCTCGGAGTGGAAGGCGGCCAAGCGACGACAATTGAAAGAACCCAAAGCTTGCTGGAATCTCGGCTAGGCCGGAAGCAGCACCGGGTGATTCACTGGCGGCGGACCAAGGCTGCTTGGCCCCTCAGGAAACGAAGTGAAGGCCCACCGTGGCTGGTGACAGCTTCATGGGCCCCTGTGTACTGGGGCTGTGCTCTGCCTGCCGTGGCAGTGATTTATAAAGGTCTTGCTTTGAAATGCGATAAAAGCTTGCCAGCTAGACAAGTACCACAAAATCGGCCGCCCAGCTTATGGAGATGGCAGACAATCGTTCTGACGATGGGTACGGTTCCGACGGAGAAGACGGACAACATGAGCATCATCCAGAATCAAGCGGCTACGCCGAAACTGACGAACCGACGAACATAACGAATGAACGAAGACAACGAACAGACGAAGACGACGAAGACGATGTGAATACGACGACCTCTGTATTATCTTGGCTCATAGAGTTTTGCCCGACTCTGGTCAGAGCCAATCGCGCAATAGCCTACATCATTGACAGCTGCTCAAGACGTTCTGTGGTCGAGATTCGTATTGAGGTTGGACCGGGCGTAGGAGAGGCAACGATCGGTAATTTGGTCGTGGTACGACGTCGCACGAACGTCGAAGTTGAGTTGGCCGAGCAGCATGACGAGAGAGGCTTAGCAGACTCGCAGTTGTTTGACTATGTCCTCCTTGTCAACGCTGGGACTGATGAACAGAAGCACTTCGATACGGCCCATAGGTGCGTCCAACTATCACCTAGGAGATTTGGTATTCTGATTTCTGCGGGCATTAGGTCACTGAAGCGAGGAGGCATTCTTGATGTGCAATACATCAATTTCATTCTCCAATGGGATGAAGCGCAGGTCGAACATCTTTTCAACCATCAGGAAGCCCCGAGTGAAAGCATCAGCAGCGAAGACTGGATGAGGAACGCTGGATATGACAGTCTGGACAAGGATAGCTGTTGGGTGCGAGTACCGTCGGTACTGGAGGACCCGGAAGAGGCAGAAAAACAGAAAGATGTGATAAAGACTCTATACGACTCGGTCGAACCAAGTCGAGAGAAATTCGATGCTCACGGGCTTGCTCTGAATTTTGTACGGGATCTCAGCATCATGGAGGGTTACTGTGGAGCTTCCTTCAAAGTGTGAGTATGCAGGACTAGAAGCAGCAACAGCGGCTGACAGCTGTGCAGGTGCAGTATTCGAGGACACAAGCCACTGACGAGCAAGCAAACGGCTGGCATTGAACTTGAAGGCTCATCTGCGACCTCCAGGGGGATTACTCGACAGCCGGATGAGTTACTTTGTAGGAAGCGCGGAGCTGCGGATAGCGAGCAAGATTGTGGTGGGGGAAAACGAGCCTGCCGGTGGTAGCTGCGCTGCTACGGAGCCGAAGGCAGACTCGGGGCCGCATGAAGTGCGGGATGAGCGTCCATTCAGTAGTTTTGAAATTGAGGAAGCCTGCAGAGCGTTACCCTATACCTATGACCGAAGGTTCACCGACCAATGATGCTGCCACTGTATCGGAAAATGAACTGTCCAATAAAGCAAAAGCCGGCGCTCCAGAGACGCGCCGGATTTCAGCTCCTGGAGCCCTGATGATCGACGTGGATTGCGGGTGGCGGAACAGTGCACAGCCGATGCTCGTTACGCTGAGCTGCCTTCGTGCCGTTAAGAAATTGTACCGCAGAAGACCCGGTAAGAGTGCCTTTACTTCCACAACCTACACCTCCACCGGCATACCACATACGGGGTGGCGGAGCGTGGTTCGCACTGTTATTGCCCGATAGACTTTCATGTGACCTCGGTAACGATGAAACTCTACCACGCTAACATTCGGTTCACCTGTGGAGGTGTCATCCAGTACCAGGTCGGGACCCTTCGCCGTCGACAAGCGAGCGCACGGGTCACATTGTCACGTGCTACCCGCGTGTAAAGTTGGCGACAAGTTAGCCACGCAATCATCCGATGTGCCGCATGGCCGATAGACGAATCGGCAAACCGACCAATGGACGTCGTGCCTCTGCCGCTTGGGCGTGCTACACCGCAGACCGGTCGCAGCCACACAAAAGTGATAGATGACGGACAGGGGGCCCTAGTCCTTGTTGCGCTTGGTGGCTAGGGGTGTCACTAGACAAAATCGACTCTCACCCTCAGGTGAGATCCCCTCTTCATGGCTACCGCTAGCAGGGTTCGACCCTGACCCCCAGCGGAGCGAGTGGGTCCAGCCAGATGATCTGCAGGGCGTGGCCAGAGGTTCGTCCATACTCAGATACCTAAGGCCCCTGTCAGGTACGCCGTTCCCTGCGGGCCGGTGAGCGGCGTGCCTTGTTGTGGAGCGGACTGTGCCAAGGTGTATGACCCTGTCCCACCAATCAGAGCGGACTGCAGCAACGACAAGTCTATTGCGAGGTATGTGTCCTGCAGCTGCCAGCCGTCCATCTAGGCTACGACACGGGCACTCCTAATGATGAACCAGCCAAGGCTTCCAACGACCAATCGCGGAGCTCCTGCGGCTCGAGTGCGCTAAACGAATTCATCGGCCGTGGTCAATAACAAACGACGCTCCGTCCAGTCTGCGCCGGTGCAAGGAAGCTCTGGTATTCCACCACAAGCGGTGGGTTTGAGAATCGTGCCACCGCCCAAATGCAGGCGAACGCGGCGTCCGTTGCTGAACTGCGTCCTTGTAGGCTCACGACGAAGACAGTACCGTGGCGCCAGGCAACCATGGGAGGAGTGAATGACGGAGACATGTCACGAAGCAGGCTGGCAAGACCGCCTCTGTCCTGCTTGGCCAGAAGCACCAGGTCACCGCACGACCCGCGCTCGCCTCACTTGTTTGCCCAGGCCGTCAAGGCAGCCGCTACCTTGCGAACCTTCACAGCCTGCCTGGCTCCTTGCGGACGGCCGAGTCTGCCTGGTGGTCAATTCCAGGCACATTTATGAGCATAAAACGTCGCCCGTCGCCTCCAAAAACCGCCTGTTGTACGTCGCTTTCTCGGCAACCCAATAGCCACGGACTTGCTCGCACCACCACAGAGCAGCCCGGAGGAGAGATGTGAAGGAGCCAACCCACGGGCCACCCGTCACGCGATGGCGGCTCGCACTTGCGCCTTGATCAGCCTTTGAAGGAGCTTCGCTGACCTTAGGTTCTAGCAGAACACGCCGACGATCTTCTTCCTCGATGACTCCGAGTTCCTGACCCTATAGATTTCGTCAACCGCACACCCGCAACATCGCATCCGCCTCTTGACAGAGCTCCGCCGCGCGTCTTTCGTTCATCCAATACCACCACCGCGTGGGTCTTCTGGTCCGACCGTCCACAGCGTCGGACGTCGTCCCGCCCAACTCGACGCTCCTTCGAAAGTCAAATCGCTGGCGAGCGCGAGGAGTTCCTCGCCGGCCCGGAAGAGGAGGCTTTTGCCGTGGCTCACATTCTTTGCCAGTGGTCGCAGCTACGACGAACACAAGGAGGTTGGGACCAACTAGAGGACTGACACGCGCGGACAAGTGTCTTTGAGGGGCCTCCAGTGGCCATCGAGATATCAGGGTCGTCGTCGATAGCCCAGCCATCATGACACGCGGGTTCTCATATCTGCGTGCTCTATCGGCAGAAGAATTGGTTCTTGGGCTCTCCTAATATACCTACATCAACACAATCGGCGCTTTCTCCGTGTCTGGCCCCAGGGCGACAGCCCGCGGATGTCGAGGTCATGGGCAGCGTTGCCTTCGGGTTGCCGGCTGGCACCAGCTCTGGCATGCCCGCGTGTCTCGATGCCTTTCCATCGGACAGCGACAGCTACCCCTACAGCCCTCCCACGCTAGGGGGCCCCCTACTTGCTGCCGCGCGAACCCCAGGAAAATGTGCCTGTAGTGTGGCCATCGCCCCACCGGGCGTCATGAGCTGGAGCTGAGAGCGACGTCGCTTTCCCATTACACCCACCCACGTAAGACAACGCTGCTCAATGCCCCGGGTTCCGGATGTTTTAAGGTCATTGGGCCCGCCGCTGGAGGCGCACTTCGTAGCCAATTCACCAACTCAATCTGCCCAGGCGCCCCAGCTACCCATCACGTCCGCTGGTGTGCACCACATCGAGTATCATTTTCTCTGACCGCCGACGTAGACAAGCACCGATCGCCGCCGCGACTCAAGCTTTCGTGATTCGCGAGACGCCCACCCGCTTCAGGTGCCGGATCTTGTCTACAACAGTCCCCACCAACGCGTCCTTGTTCTGGGCGCCGCCGCGATTTCAACCACCACGGTAGATTTTGAACAATCGATTGCGACCTGCTCCACTCGAGCAGACGAACTGGGAACATGCCCTATCCTCTCGCTACACACGTCCTGACCGTGGACTCCAACATCATCCACAAGGTCGACACCTCCAACCCTCAGAGCCTCTGCAGTGTGTGGAACGGTAAGCAAATCTCGTCTTAGCTGCTCTCACTCGGAGCCGGGCTGGGCCCCAGTCGCTGACATTTATACAGTATTTGCCAAGTGCGCAGAGTCTGTTGAACATGGCCGCAGGTTAGAGAACCTCAGCTGGCGCATGTGGAACCGCGAGACGCTCTGCTGCGCCGAGGACGAACAGAACACCGTCACTGCAACCAGCCAGCCCTGCGCGATCACCCAGACGAGCAGATTGCAAGATCTTCCCCAGATCTCTGGCAGCGTCGAATCAGAAAACGGTGACGAGGCTGTCGAGTTCACTTCCACCTCCGTTCCCCTCGACATCTGCCCCCGAATTCAAAGACAAGACTCCTGTGCCAGCAGCCGCAGCAGAGGCAAGGAGCGCCACATCACCTCCGGCGACTTCGAGAAGATGGTCGTCAACATTATCAAGGAGAACGAGCCCCTCTCCGCCCCTCTCCCTCAGATCACCTTCCCCTACGTGCCTCAGAAGGAGACTTCCGACCTGGCGTCCGCATCCCCAGTGTACGAGCACTCCGGATCGACCACCACCGAGCCGCCCTGCAAGTCCTCAGAAGAGGAGCGCTCGCAGGAACCACCCTCGCCGGAGGTCGCCTCCCGCACCACCGTCGTCCGCGGCTTCTCTGCCTCTCAAGTCCCGATCCCCCGAGCCGTCTGTGCCTCCCCCAAGGCCGTCTCACCGTCGGCCACCTCCGAGCCTAGGTCGTCGCCTGCCGCCAAGCCCATCCTCGGCAAGAAACAGCCCATATTCTCCATTGGCGGATCTTGCTCTTCGAGCGAGCAGGACCGCAGCGTTGACAACCTCCGCCCTATTCCTGCGCCTGCCCCGAAGCGCAAGAAGTTCCAGGTCGGCGGCTCCTCTGAGGAGGACAGCTCCCTGAAGAGCGCCCTTGCCTGCCACTGCGGATCCCTGCTCAGTGGACGGAAGAAGAAGACTTCCTTCACCCCCCAGTTTCTCACCCGCACCATCAACGACAACGACTCGGCCATTGACGACGACTCGGAAGACACCGACTACATTGACGAGAGCGCCATTGACAATGATGACAGCTCCTCTGACTGGGAGGACTCGATCGAGGACAGCAACAACTCCAGCGTTGACGAAAAGACCTTCTTCCAGCGCGTCGACTGCAAGGTCAACCTGACCTCTCGCCGCTCTCTCATCACCCTCATGATCGAGCAGAACGACCGCTCCGGGAACCTGGGCAACATCGGCTCCCAGTCTACCTTGGCACTCTCCCGGTCGCGCCGGAGCCGACCGGCGTCTCCTACCCTGGCCGTCTCTCCGAAAGACTCCGACGATGCTTCTCTCATGATGAAACGATGCATCCGACCATCTCCTTTCAAGCCCATCAACGAGGTGCCTCGGTCCGCTGCCCAGCCCATCATGACGACCGCGAGCCACAGCCACCTGCAGGCTGCCCTCTCTCCTCGCACTTCTCGTCGCAACATGCTCGCGACCGAGCTGACGGAGTCGCTCCGGCGCAACCTTCTCTGGGAGCGGCAGCAGAAGTCGTCGACGGCCAACGCTGTCCTCAAGAGACGCCACACGTCCCACGACGCTGCCAACCTGAAGCAATATCCCGAGAAGGGGTGCCTTAAGAAGAACGAGGACGTCCCCACCGGTCCCCAGTACTTTTCCAACGACACGGACAACTTTGGCGGCTACCACTCCAAGGGCTGGTGAATAACCTTCAATGTCAGAAGAGAATGAGACAACAACAACGTACCAGTCCGGCTGGATGTACGAGTGATACAGGTTGAGAGCTCCACAGGATGGGCAATGAGCACATAGTGTTCCCGAACTACATGGGAGGCAAAGCGTTTTTGGGCGGCTGTATATTAGCGCGACCTTGAACAAACAGTAATTTTAGGACGATACATTCATCAACCCTCATGGTGAAGAAAGCATGCAACTCACGATGGTCTTGAACAGAAAAAGGGCTCGGTTGCACCCGGAACGTCTCCGTTCTGCAAACTCAGACGCCGCTTTCACTGCCGGCATCTTGAATTAAGTCAATCGTACTTGCTTCAGGCACACGGTGAGACCGAAAGACATCCCAAGTCTCGCGTAGCGACTTGCGGCTGGCCGTCAATTCAACTGCTCAGCGCGAATATCTCTGTAACCGTGATATCGACGCCTTCACGCCACTACGGCGTTTATAATACCGTACTTCAGCGCCGTTCCGTCGGCCCGGTGCTGGAGACGAATGCGTGGTGCGCGTGGCTGCGTGGCTGGCTCTTCCGGCTGGCTGGCAACGTGCGCATATGGGAAGGAAATCTTTTGAGCCTCAATCGGACGAGAGGATGCAGCAGATAGTTGCCCTCATTGAGACGAAAATAGACTAGGTATGCCGACACCTTCGTCTTCCACCAACAGGGCTCGACCGCCCAACTTCAGTCTCGTGGGCGGCTGGCGTGCGGCATATTTACTGCCTGCCGGCATGGAGATGGGCTCAAAGGCCGAGCGCCAAAGCCTAGGACGCTGCGTCTTCACCGATGTGAGGCCGCTTTTTCGGGACACGGCCGCCTTCGCCGCTCGTTTCGACAGTGAGGCCAACTTCGTAACCGGTATCACGCAGATCGACAAGCAAACGCCGACGTGATTGAAGTAAGCAATACGGACTGGCCTCAACAAGTTGCGGCGCTGCCGTTCCAGGGCGCCCTGGCCTGAGGTCGAAACAGTATTAAGGCCGATGTCGTGCCGCCATTCAGGCGGAAATCAGGCCAGCATGGATAAACGACCGTAATGCCACAGCCAGACATAACCACGACAGACCTTCAGTCCTGACGCAGAAACGGCGGCTGTGCTCATTCATCACAACCAGCGATCAAGCCTGAAAATCCCGGCGGAAACGCGCCTAGGTCAGCAGTGAGCTGATGCCTCTGCAAAACGAGGCCACAGCTCGGCTGCGCGCCCGACGACAGCAGCAGCAGCAGTGGCGATGCCGGTGATGGGTCGCACACGCGACATGGGAACCGGCTACTGCTGAAGATTGCCAAGTGCATTCACACCGAGCGCTCCCTATTCCATACTCGAGGTCATTGCCAGCAGCTTCCGGCCACCCGTGGAGCTAACGCTGAGCCGGCGACTGCAATGCCACGTTGACAAAATCCAGATTCTCCAGGGCTGAGCCGGAGACACCCAGCACGATGCGCGACAGTGGGCAGCGGGCGGCGGCGAGGGAAAGGCGTTGCTGGAATATGTGGATGGCATCCGGGACGTCAATGATACGCCGGGCATCCCACCGGCGCCGGGCGCAGCCGCTACGGACAAGAACCAGCTAGTGGAAGCCTATGTGCTGTCGGGCCGGCAGAAGGTACAAGGGCCCCCATTGATCCAGCGCGCCGCCCTGCGCGGTTTCTAGGCCGGCTTTGACGGCGAGGCGGCTGCGGCACCCGGAGCTGGCGTCTGGCCGCCGTGAGGGTGGGGCATGGTCAACAGCATTCGGCGTCGCAAAAGGTCATTCGTTGCCTCTACGGCCTGTAGCGGCGCTCAGCAGCGGCCGACGAAGCTGCCGAAGCCGCGGTGGCCCCCACGCAGCCACCAGCACCAACCTCACGGGTCGACCCGTCGCTACGCGTCGACGCGGTTGCCGGTGGTATGATTTCCTGCCTGCGCAGTGACAACATTGGCCTGAGTGAAAGACCAAGTCTCTTCATTTTCATGTCATTTAGCATCCAGACTGCGCCATGGGCTTGGGCAGACGGCCGTCGGCCTGCTTTGTCGCTCCTTACGTGGTGAGGGTGGCACGGTCAAGGCGCACGTCATTGATGCCATCTCACGCATCCTTCAGCGCCAAATACTGACCATCAGCTTCCCATCTCCGCCCTCTCGGGCACCGCAGCAGCCCAGATCTATGGGGCGACGGTGCATGCAGCATGCAGCATCTGGAAGGAGCATTGCGGCGGACGCGACATCGACACGGGCCTGGCCCCTTTGCGGCTGCGTTCCGACGGCGACGTGCGAGCTTAGTAGGCGGAGCGGCTGATGCTTGTTAATGAGTTGGTATGCTTGGCGCACATACACCCTGCACCTCATCCACCAGCGGCCCGGGGATCTTTGCGATGCCGAAGGCGACTTTTGGTGGCATCCTCGCCATGTTTGGCGCCCAGTTAAGGACCGCAGCTGTATTATTCCACCCACGCGGTACGCCAGGCGCAGCATGAACATAGGGTCGACCGAGCACTACGCCACAGGACAGTGCCCATAAAATCTTATTCAAATTAACGAGCTTCGTCATGCTCAACCAGAAGATGCGCGTGGAGGCCGATGAGCGCTTCAGCGTCTTCCCATGCAGCCGCACGCCGGCGAAAGTTTCCTGGACATTACGATATCGGTAGCTCCGCGGGATATGATTACAGTCCGCGTTCGTGAATCCCAGAGCCGCAGACCCACCGCCCGCCCGTGCGACCGTCATCAGGCAGTTGCCCTTCGATCAGTCCTGGTGCTGGAACGCAGGAGTCGCATGCGCGCCGCCACGGCGATTTTACTGTACTAAATAGCCGGTAACTTCTGGATGCGTACAGAAAAAAATCTCCTCTTACCGATGCCCAGTAGCGGCGCTTGACGGACGTGCGGGGAGGAAACGCTTCGGGTCGAGCTGCTAGACGGCACTGCAGCGACCTCTTCCAGAGTGAAATGACTGTTCACTGCTCCAATTAATGATGCATCCAAGGTTGGAAACACGCCAAAGGAAGTCTGCAGCGTTCTATCCGGGGTAAATGCGCGAGAACTCAGACGGTAATCTTCAACGTTACACCATCCGCACTCATCCGTCACCATAGCGTCAGCATATCAGGCAGCAGGTAAAGCCGTGGTCGTAATTGCAGATTCCAGCTGATTCCAAAACCAGATAGCAATTTCAACAGGTCAAGCCATACATCCTGTCGGTATACCGCTGATCTGCAGACCTTCTAACGCGGCTTCTGCGCCGTAATGACGTAACTAGACCGCCGCCGCCATCAGCACCGCCACCAAGCTCCACGAGGAAGCTTCATAGTCAGACCGATCACTCAACCAATCAGGCTGACACCTGGTTTAACCGCGTCGCGGTTTTTCAGGTCCAGCAGCAGCGAGGCAGCAATGGCGATATCGTTAATCAAAACCAACCATTCTGCGGATCGACCAATGATTGTAGCCGGAATGCCCCACATTGATGATCGACTTCGCGCGTCAAGCCCGTCTTGTAAGTCTCGCAGTTGACATGTTTCTCTTCCTTCCAATCGATCATCGGTGCTGACGAGGAAATCAGTAATCGAGGAGAAGTCCGGTTTCCAGCCCCAGACGCACGACCGCGACTTCGTGCACGTATCTTCCCCCTGGTTTAAGAATTGTCATGGCTGCTCTTTGCAGTGCGTTCTGTCCGGTTTGTTCTGGATCTCCGGAAGGTGTTGGTGAAAGTAGTCGGCGATTCTCGAGGTACTGTTCGGGCTTCTGGCGGAACAGTTTGCTGCCGCGATATCTTCGGCCCTGCAGCATTTGCCAGCGTAGAACACACAATGGCGCGCCTTGCAACATACTTTATTGTACCACACGAAATATCCTTCGACATCGTAATTGTGCCGGATCTCTGCAGTTTGAGCCTCCGGTAACAAGACATTGTTAGCTGAATGGCGTTTCGAGAACAGGTGTTTACCCGGCGAAGCCCGACCGCCCAAATGCCAGAACCTGTTCCATGGTCCACGAGGGCTGCGCTGCTGATGCTTTCTACCCATGCGGTTCATTTCACCTTCGCTGATGCCAGACAATGCTGTGCCAATTCTTCCCGTCTCGTTTGCCGGTAACTCCAGTCAGATGACTTCAACGTTTGCAGATGAACATCTCTCATCTTTGGCGATCCATGCTCAACACCGCTAATTTGTCAGCGACGATATTTTCTGCCACGGATCTCTTCAAGTACCTTTCATGTTGCTCTGTACTTCCCAGCTGAAAGATTTTCTCAAAGCTTGGTAGACTCATTTCTCACCAGGATGTCTCGGCGCGCAACACGAGAGGCAACTCGAGTCTTGGAGCCAGAGCGACGATCTGGCCGACTAAATACGGCATCCTTTTGGCCGGAGAAGTTTACAGTGCAATACCTGCACATAGTCCTGTATAAGATTGTGTCATGGGATGTTCAAACGAGACTGTTGTATCCAATTCGCGTCGAGATCCACTGCATTGTCAACAGGGGTTCCATCGGAAGTTCAAGGGGTCAAATATCTAGATGCAACCACGCAATCTCCTGCAACAGTTTGCTCGGGTTTATTGTACTCTTTGAGATAGTCTGTGCGACCGACTACTTTGGGTTATATATTCAAACTTCCACGACGCTGACCCGCACCAGTCGCCTGATCTGCATGTCTACATAGTAAACAAGGGAAATATATGGTCTGCAGGGGCACTGACCGTTTGGGCGCGTTTAGCGCGGCCATCTGGCCGAGGAATCTGGCTGATGGCCGAATTATTGTACTAGACGATTGCATGCTGGCAGCTGAATTCGCTTTGCAGAACGGCGACGTCCCATTGTCTTGTCTAGGGAAGGGGCCTTCACCGAAGCACAGTACAGGCACAGGCCTCCGAGACATACTCGCCATCGTGGTAAGGAGCGACACCGAAGTGGGGACAAAAGATGGAAATCAGAGATGATACTATGCAGAGCAGCTGACATTCACCTTCGCCCCGAGTCATTTACAGGACCTGACCGTGGAACAACTTTGACTTACGCGTCTGCGGCTCTCTCATGGGATACAACTGGGGCAGCGAGGTGCCGAATCTCCCATCCCTGATGACGTGCGATTAAGAAAACGGATATTACCTGTCCCAATCAGGCTGATATTTGTCATGTAGGCAATTCCTTGTTCGAAGAGTGCAACTCAGAATGCAGAAGATAAGTGTGTCATTGAATAAACAGATGCGGTCTCTTATTTCTTCGCGCATTCCTGAAGTGGCATACTACAAGAAATCCCCACCGGTAGAGGTGAGGTCTCCAGGGCGTTCGAGTGCTGCTCCGGCTAGCCTACACCTGACGACGGTCCGTAAAGGGCAGTCATCGCCGGAACAAATCTGTCTGGTACTGCAGTGAGTTAAGAGCGCGAGCACAGTACCCCTGAAAGAGCGTTGGCGCTGTAATAGGTCTTTGGGGCTTGGGACAAAGTCTGTTGCGTCAAGACCTACCGAAGGACTCAGGGGTCTGTTTTGGTGCGACGCTTCGTGGGAACACGAGGTGCAGACATCGTCAATCAAATCCGGGTGGATCTCTAGACGTGAGTGCCGTGTGCCGCCAGACTGGGTGCTTTTCGAGTGTGTATCAACGCGTCGTTGGGGGAGTCCCTTCGCTTGCTGCTGCCCCGAGGAACCCGCAGAAGTCCGCAAGAAAGTGTGAATCCTCAATCTGCTGAGAGTACGCGCTAGCGACTATTTCAATGCCACGCTGTGAAAGGGCACACAAGAATTGTAGTTTCGTGTTGATCTATCTCGTCCCGGCCCTCAATTCGGGGGCCGTTGGGGTTGGGTCAGCAAAGGCGGATTCGTCCTCGTGCCCGAGGCTCAATCTGCGCAGGGAGAATGGACGACTGGATAATCGTATCTGTCACCGCGCATAGGGAGGCTAAGATTCCAGGACCCGCAGGTGCTCCTGGCATCGCGACCCCGCGCTAGTCCCATGACTGCTCCGACTTTATCGGGCGATCCAGACCAAGGATGAACCAATCTCGCCACAGGGCATACATGTTTGACGAAGCAACCGCCAGGTGGGTGAACTGTAGCCATCATGAAGGGTTTGCCTGAAATGTGCGCGCAGCTTAGGTGGCAATTAGGTTTAGGTATGCTCAGGGCTGCCTCTCAGGCACATGCGGGCGTACCTCAGTCGCTCAATTTGGTCATATCCGCGATGGTTTGTTGCTCTCACACTAAGCCAACTCCGGATACCAACAAGAAACAACCTTGTGTCATGGTGATCAATCAGCAGCCCGGAGGAGGAAGCCCTGCAACATGGTTCGATAGGTCAAGGCTTGCCTTATCAGACAGTGACCCCGCTCGTTGGAGGGATTTGAACGAGGTTTTGGGGTACGGCAAGTCGGATTTCGGTGTGCTTAATAACAACGCCAAGAGCTCAGGCTGATCTGTACATGCCAGTTGGCCTGAGTATTCAGTGTCGAGGCTATGACTGGTAGTGCTCCGCACCATGGCGAGACCGACTACTGTAGTGGTGGAGGGTGTCCGGCTGGGATCCATACTGACAGGCACAGTGGGTGGCAGGGCACACCCGACAGGTGAGAGTCTCTGAAGTCTTGCGCTGGAATGACTATTATGACCCTAGTTACGGGTCATCCGGATGAGCAGTGGGCGAAATATACCGTCATCGCCTCCGACTGTCTGCTACAAGCTCTAGACTGACTGAGAGTTCCGAGAGCGAAATTGCCCGCCTGCTGTTACATACCTTAACTGCAGCTCGTTATCCTTTCTGCCAGGATCTATTTATGTCTATCCCTGAACTTCTGGTGCGTATCGTTCAGTCTTCTGCTTGTGTACGATTTCACTAACATCTCCATCACTCTCTCTATTTGCATAGAATGAGACTGATATCCAGTGGACCTGATAAGTCCTAACTCGGTGCCTGTGTTTAACACTGAGCAGACCATTATAGACACATAATATCCAATTGTCACCTAGAATGGCTTTAGAAAGATGAGTATCGGTTGGTCAGGAACAGCGCACACCCATAGTGTGCGGTGGTTTCATCACCCCCAGGGGTAGACTAATTTCACTCATGCCTGAGACACTCTGACAACCAGGAAAAGAACCTACTGAGCGCAAGTATCCGCTGTGTGTGGGCGGGCCTCCTGGGGCCTCCTGGGGTGGGAATACGCCATGATCCAGCCAGAGGGGTCAACATAAGCAAGAAGGGATATTGTACAATTTCGCTTATAGAACATTCAGCGGCCTGCGAGCAATGAGAAGTGATTCATGCATGCTGGTAACGTTTCCCGTACCGCTCAGAGGATGAACGAAGCAGAGTGCTTGACGCGTGGAGCCATACGTTAGGTCAAATTCAGCAGCCGTCTTGATCCCCCGCGCCAGCTGGCTGTGAGAACTAGGGGTGCCTTTGCAGCCATGTGCTGAGCGGGCCAGTTCTCTCTCCAAAAGAAATCGTCGCTAAGAACCTCAGCCAGGAGTCAATGCGCAGCTGAAGAGGCCACAGGCTGACTGAAAATTCTGTCACTTTGACAGTGAAGTCTAGTGCACATCAATTGATTGTGCATGTTTGTCAACATGCTGAATTCTTGTTTCCGGTTCCGCTGTCAGCTCTTGGCCGTAATCACCAAACTAAGAAAAAATCCTCGAGAGACCAGGATGTCGAGCATGCGAATAGTTTGCGCCCCGAGAAATGCCATTCACTGTCTGGCTGGAATCATCAACCCACTGACTTGAATGTTAAGATCTCTTCCGTTTTACGGGAGCAAATGCCACCTGAATTCATGATCGAGCGTCTGCTGGATGCCAATAGGTAAAATCCTGCAGGTCACTTCCTGATTGTCTCGAGCGAGATTTATCACGTTCCTTGGCCGGGTTCGTGCTACTGTTGGTTGCGTCTGGCTTATCCTTACGCCACGGCTGGCTGATATGTGTGCTTGGTCGGCGGTACGGACGGAAAAGGGGCAACTTCGGCCACGGGCCCGTGCCGTTAACAGAACAGGTCCAGGGTCGGGTTCGGGATCAAGTGCCGCAGGTTACCGCTGAGGACGGTGGAAGTGAGCGGCTGACAGCCTCTACTCGCGCTTCCGTGGAACACGCAACAGTGGCGTAGGTGGATTTGATGGGACTGATGATGATGGCACAAGGTCTGCAATGATTCTCTGGTTGGTCTGTTACGACCTTGAACACTGCTTTGTCCCGTTGTCTGGCTTTTTCGTGAACCTCGCCGTTCTCGACCGTGCAACGGCACCATAAGTCTTATGCTTTCGATCCTCGCCATGATGCGCCGAAGGATGTGGAATTGATGCGCCGACTCGCCATTCACACTCTGGCTCGCCGGCTGCGCCTGTCAGCATTAATCAAAGCGATCACTGCGGCTCTAGATTCACCGAGACCTCCAAGACCGAGTGCTCAAGGGAGAGAACATGTCCGGGATTACCGTCGAAGGCGGCATAATGGCGACGTTGGTCTCGTAGAGACGCAGAAGTGCACGAATAGATGGGAATATCATTAGAAGGAAAAAGCAAAGATGTCTCGCGGCAAGACGTAAACAGAGAGGAACACGATTGGCAAGCCCTTGGGAGACGAACTTGCAAAAAGTAGCTTGCAATCATGCGCTGGGGCATGGTTGGCTGGATAGGACGTGGAAGCTGTTGCCTCAGTGGAGGCAGTCAGCGAGCAAAGCAGACCAGAGTAATCACACTTCGCGGGTGTGATTTCCGCGACCGGATGCAAAGGGTACATCTAATAAAGAAGTTCTCTTCGCCAGGAAACGGGAGAGAGGAAAGTCCGGTGGATGAACGCCGGATGTTCGGTCGCGCAGATAACACTACCTAGGCAGGAGAGGCCCTTACGCTAGTTAGCAAAACATAACAACACAAAATACAAATTACATAATCGATGAAAATTGCCGGGAAGCTGCATGATTGTCATCACCCGGTTGCGCGCATCCCCCGTCGGCTTACCGTGTCCTCACCACGGTCCGACTCGACTGCCAGCCCCAACCAACCGCTCCAAGCCCTGACATGAGTATTGCACGCCGAAGAGACGACGCGATGACAACGACTCCGTCCAATCCCGCTCAACTGAATACGGCCGATGGGGGACTGCCTCTACTTAAGACGTTTCTCTCAAGCCGCGGATGATTTATCATCGCTCTTCTCCCCCACTCACTGCTCCCCGCGCTCAGCGGATGCTTCCAATGCCAGCTCCGGGACAATAGCAAATTGTTTCCTTCGTGTTGGGCTGCGGCATACGGACTGTTCAAGCTTTGGCGTGTGTGAGGACCTAGCGGCGAAACGTGAAGACACTAGTTCACGACAACATAAGCGAAGCATTCTTCACCCTGCTCGCTTGGCTAACACCCACGTTCAACTGTGGGCAGCGAGCAACCATTACCATTACGCTGTCCGTTAGGCTTCAATCCAGTTGGCCATCGATGGGGGATGCTGCCCGCCCGAAGGGCTAACCCCTGCCCTCTGGATTGGTCGTCGCCAAACACAACACACGCACTAGCACCGACAACTGTCACCATTGGGCGGCCGGAATTCGCCTTCTGGCACTATTGACCATCAGCTTCGAGGATTTGGGCCCAGACCGTATCCCCCTTTCCCACCGTCGGATGATGCACAGCACTGGTGTGGAGAGTTTACATCCGGCTGCGGGTTTCGTAGGTATCCGAGAGAGCCCGATTCTAGATTATCGCTGAGTATCCGTCCGTACGATCCCTCGTTCTCTGGCCCCGAATTCCGACCAGCGCAAGGCAGTAGCGGGACCCACGCCGCCACGTTCTTTAGGTAAGTCGTCCTATCGCCCCCGCGAGCACAGCCTTAGCAGGTTCCCAGCGGCCTTTCATCAGTCCAAGCCGATAAAACTGCCCCGGCAGTGCGAGGACCGTGTCCGCAGGGGGGGCAGTCGATTTTGGACCCCTTGTCATCACTGCAAGTCACACTCCCCCGCGCTGGCCAACTATTAGACCACTCGGACCGATTGCCTAACAAACGGCCAACGCGCACTTGCCCCCCGTGGGCAGCTGCGCGCCGGTCTCACCAGGGTAGATGAGTGGGGAGTACCTGGTGCAAGTGCTGTGCCCTCAGCGGCGAGTATCAAACCCAAAGACTTGGGTTTAGGTTAACATTCACCGATTTGTTGGTAATTACCAACGCGACCTTATGTGCTGGATATACAAAGCCATATGAATAGACTCAGACGGGAAGGAAATTGATGCACCTGTAGCCGACCGCAGTCGGGAGACACTCGAAGCATTCCGTCTACGCAGCTTTACAGACAGCGAAAGCAGCCGCCTAGAGAATCCTATTTGCACGATTGGCACATTCTTGCAGCTATCGAAAACCTCCCGGCCGAAAGAAGGAGAATTCCAATATTACTTTACTCCATATCGCAGCATGGGTTGGCTTCGAATATTTTGTTAGGATGCTAGTGGAGAAGAATTTTAGGATCAACAGTACGGCCGTGGAGCAACACGAGGACGGTCATGAGCTCGGGCATCATGCCTGTACTCCAATCTTCCTGGCTGCTCGGCAGAATCATCTTAAGATAGCCGAGTTCCTGGAGGACAAACTCCGAGAAGTGGCGTAATCTCGGCGGTCAAGATAGCACAACTTGCGCACGTTGAAAAGAAAACCTCCCAGCTCTCCGTGGAAGACTTTAACTACAGCCGTTGGGGTTCCCCGTGGCCGTTCTCTCTTCCGAGTTCAGAAACTATCATCGACGTCAATGGCGGAGGTGCTTCCGCTGTGTCACTATCTCCCCTCGGCCGATACCCAATGGCTATTGCAGTCTTTTCTACACAGAAGACAACCGTAGTCGATTCAGAACTGGAAGAACCAAATCTTCGACTTCAAGACAAAGAACGATTTATGTTTATGCAGCGAAGAGCTATTGATAAGCACTGCTTTCCCGTCGACATTGACCGTCTACGTCGGCCCCAAACAGACGGTTGGGAGAATTAATGACTCGCCGGAGCAGGCCGCCCAGCAGGCAGACCAACACCGTGGGCCGGAGTCAGATCGAAGCCGCCGATATCCACACCCAGTTGCCCGGGCGTGAAATGGTATCACCGGGCCAGGCTCCGGCCAGTGTTCGCCGGGAGCCTGATAGCGGGGTCGAACGAGGAATACCGAGGTCGTTTGCCTTGCGAATCTCGCGCTACAACAGAGTAGACCATGGAGCGGCTGTCCCACATACGGCAATCCAGCACCAGCAGCCCCGCCTTCAGGTTGGCGATGAATCAACGCACCAAGATACTGCAATGCCCATTGCTCGGTAACGGTGAGGATTATTTTCGAGGATTGATGAGATTTCGCCACCAGAACGACGGCACTGATCGGCTAATCCAGGTCGAACAGGTGATATCCAGCCATGTCTGCGGGTCAGACGGAATGCAGAATGCTAATTTGCCAACAATGTTGTAAGATAGGTTGGGAGAAACGGTACAGCAACGTGCCGAGGCCGTCGTCGCAGCGCACCAGCACTTCCGCTACGGAGGATCGCCCGCTTTGCAGCGATAATGGTCGCCAGCCGCCGCCAGAGCAGGCATTGTTTGTCGTCGCCCCATCGCCCCACGCCGCCCAGCCCAGACGAGCAGGCGGCCTGGTCAGTTCCTGTTGAACGACGAGCAGAAACTTCACCCCACGGGTGAGCACCGACAGCACTTTGTCGGCAACGTCACGCGCGAGAGTTTCGCGGCATCTTCCAGCGCCAGTTCATCGACGCCATATTCGCCTTCCAGTTGTTGATGGCGGCAAGATGTTCTCCTGCATCGCCCATGCTGCCTGCTCCAGATAGCGGTGTTCAGTTCCAGCCAGCAGCAGCTGAGTTCACCACCAGTCGAGGTTTGTGGATAACTGGCGGCGCCGGGAAAATCGCCAGACGCGCCATCGCCAACTGGCTGTTCATCGGACAGGCCCGGCGACCACCAGTTCAGCCCTGTTCATCGCCGGATGTTGTCGATCGGCGACCACTTTTGAAGGTTGCGTTTTCGCCATAGTTCATACGCCAGGCCAGCTGATCAGCAAAAGCATAATACTTCTGACAGAAAGAGGACGGTGAGGTGACTTTTTTGAGCACCAAGAACGATGATGACTGGGCCTTCAAGAAAAAGAGAAGATAAACGATGTCGTCCGATAGTGTGTTGACTGGAACTTGTATTCGTTATTGGCGTTTCCGATACTGAAGTAGCAAGCGCGCTTAATGGCATCCTCCAGCACCAGTTGAATTGCAACCATGACGATGACTCAGAGCACATCATTGCAGTAGTAGAGAGTTGGAAGAAAATAGCGATTAAAAACAGGACTAATGGCAAGATTGTGTTCCTGATGATGTGCGTGGGCGACACAGCCAGAGCAGCCAGCCTGATGCCTGCAGCAGACTGCCCGATGTTCAGGCACAAACCAGATGTGATGACAACCGTCCGGTGTTCCGGATTATTTACCGAAGGCGACCTGGCTATCTTTCGCTGGCATGTGATACTGAACTGGCGACAGTGTGAGGCCGAGATTGAACGTACCTTGAGGATCAAAGAACTGGTAGGTATTGACCGATAAAAGGCGGCGAGCAGCAGAGCAATGGCAGTTGCTGGACAGGCGAAGGTTTTCGCCGACTGGTGAGTGGGCACAAAATATTAGGCTGCACTAGAGCCTCAATTCCCGCTGTAGATTCATGGCTTCGCGCTCCCCGCGATAAATCCTTTTAATAAAACTCGCTTCCCCTGGGGATGATTTGTTCAGGAGGTGACGACTGAGTCATGCAGTTCAGGATAACGTAACGATAGCGGCAATATCAACAATGGCAGGAATGCCAGCGCCGTTAAACAATGACCGGATAATCAGGAAGACAGACACCAGTTGCCTGGGTTCTCAAACAGAACCAGAAGTCAGCAGGAGAGCCACATGGAATCACCATCGAGCGCGTGCGGGGATGGGGATAGCGCCACGGCGTTCGCCGCCGATTTCAGAGATCATTATTGCGGTGATCATCCACGGGAACAACCCCCCCCTGCTCTGCTGCATTACCCTACACGGGTAAGCGTCGGTTTCGGCAACGTCGGTAAAGGGGAAACAATATCCTCCAAGCGCAACCTGAGTAGTGGATGGCATCCGCAAAGCCAATCCGTCGCTGATCAGCTTTAGGTGCCCTACCTACACCAGCACCGTAATCAACCCTGCACGATGCCAAGCCTCTGTCGAAGCGCACAGTTGGTGTGCTGGCGAAAACGACAGGAGGTCTTCAATTGCAGCTGCATAGTTGAGCAGTGGCAGCGTGCCTTTAGCAGACTGTATCCTCTATGCTGATGCGCATACTGCACTTGTATCACTACTATGGTACTTCCCACTGCCCACCTTTACGACGCCGCCAAGCAGAGCTGGCACAGGGATAGCTTGTCTGCTACATCGAGAGCCAAGATGGGTAGGTACCGTGTACATAGTGTCGGCCCACTCCTCGCATCTCCAGCGAGTGGAGCGCAGGGCAGCGCAACGCACCTCGCGTTCAGCCAATCGCCGACATATCTCGCTGCGGCCGGCCATTCGCGAAGCAAGCGATTGAGCCCGACAAGGGTGTTCCTCCTAGAGGGACAACTGGAGTGACCAGAGGCTGCCCACAAACACGCCTATCGCGGAGCTGCCTTACTGCATGGGCGCGTATCCCCGGCCATGAGACTGGTATGGTGCTATGCAAAGCAGAAGGTCGGGAAGGGGACGTACACAGGAGGGGTGTACACTATGCGAGGGAAGGCAGCTACATCCGACCCCTCTTGCTCGATCCCCATTTGCCGTGGAGCTATCTCCAGATACCAAGTCGAGAAGCCGTTGCGTCCGGCTTGACGTCTGACCGGTGTGGTGAGGCGACCGAGTCTGGCAGGGCGTGGGGGAAAGACGGTGGCCGAGTAACCCACCTCTATGCTCCGTGAACTTGGGCTGGTGCCGATGACCATCAGTAGGCCGGCGGTCAAATGCTCGAGACACCACCCATCAGCACGTCTTCGGAAGACCGAGATGCATCGCAACGTATCCAGCCGTGGGATTTTATTAGTGCTGCATGTCACATTCCAGTCAGTCCCCGCGAGACGCGCAAAGTCCAGACGGTTGGCGTCGAGCCCTATGTTTGTTGCGCGGCGAAGCCGAAGGGCCTCAGGGGGATACCGCAGTCGCAGACTCAACCGATCAGTCTTTGACATCAGACTATCTCCCACGGGCATCAAAAGATGGAAGCCAGAAAGCCCGACGCCACTACGTCTTCATATGCTTCTGCTTCGTTTTGGTATTACGGTCCTGAAGCTGCGGACTGTCCAGCTTCCCAGCGTGCTATTCCAAGCCGACGGAAGAAATGCAGGATCTGAAGGGAAAAGGGAAAAGGGAAAAAGCCGGTGTAAGGCCCCCCGGCTATGAGCTTATAACGGGAGCTAACGACCGGTAGAGAATCAATGAGTCCAAACAGGGGACACACCTAGTGGGAATATCTCGGGGCGAGGCCGGATCACTGTTCGGGACATCATTGAGCAGGAAGGAGATCATACAGGACTGGATTATTTGATCAGTACCTAAAAGAGAATATAAATATAGAAGACCGTCTCTTGCCAGTCCACATACACATCTTGCCTGTCTTCTCCACCAAAGCTGGATCATGTATACCCAGACGGGCCACTGCGTAAAGATAATGGCACTTTTTGGACCGTCGAAAGCGGCGCGGCTCTCGCCGTTCGGGTGTCTCTGATCGTCGGCGAAGGCCTTGTTGCAAACGCCGGTCAGTCGCCGCAAACGGCTGCAGTCGGTGAGCAGGGCGTCGATATTCTGCCATACTCCAGGGGGCATTACCACGACCGATAACCGGGGCTCTCTGGCCCCAGCGAGTCTCATATAGAAGTCATGGTATGAGGTTCATGATATCCAGCCTTACATTCACATCCCGGGCGCAGCGGGCACGGGCCCGGTAAAATTGGATCGAGCAGGGCTGGTCTAATTGCTGGGGATTGTGACAAGCGCGAAGGAGTTGTGCCAGACTGTCCATTGGCAAGGTGCAAGGTGCAATGTGGCAAGGGCTCGGGGATGGAAACAGCCAGGGTTTTTTATGGGCTCCGAGCTGCCCCACCAGTCATTCCGGAATCCTTATATCTCTACTGCCTTCGCCACACATTGAGGGAATCACGAGGCCTGATCACTGCGCCAGCCTGAGGGTCACTCATTGATATCTACTTGCCCAAACACTGGGATTTGTCATCACGTCCTTTTCGCACAAGAATCAGCAGCCGCCTCAGCACCTAGCTGTCTTGAACGGCACTCCACAATTAATCCTCCAAATCGCGAGGGAAGCATACGAGCGGCAGAGTGCGCTGAGCGGGCTAGTCTTCTCATCAAGGCTGTCTCTCACCCGAGAACATAAGCCACGAGTTGGTGGATAGCTGAGTCGAACAACCGGGTATGCCTGTGGCAACGCCGCGCCTCTTGATACTTCACGTTGATGTTCCGAGAGTAGCGAAGCGAGTCTATTCCTGATGATCAACAACCGCAGAGAGCACCGCAGCAGTTTCCCCAACAGTTCAGACAGTGTCAACCCTCACCTATCAGTCTTCAACTTCATCATCTTTGCGGTCCTACGATCTTTGTTGACGGATACCCACCGAAGCCCCCCTCTCCCCTCACCATGGGTAGCTACGCGGACGCCCGCGAAGTCGCGTTCTACAGCTATGCCACTCTCCAAGACGACCTGGGAAGGCCGTCTCTGCACGCCTGGTGGCGCCTCGGAGCCGACGACGCACCGGCGTCGGCCGCGGCAGTCGACGCCGCGAGGATCATCTGCTCGACCAGCGTCGCCCGCGCCGTCGTCGCTGGGTTCCTGTGCTGTCTCGTCGCCGCCCGCCCGCTCGTGAGGCGGCGGCCGCCTTGGTGCACCGCCTTTGCCCAGGAGGCCCGCTACGCGGATGCCGCTGCCTGCCCGCCCAAGAAAACGTGGACCTTCTGGACGTTCTGCCTGTCCACCGCCGCCGCCGCAGGCCTGCTTCATGCCGTCGCCGTCACCCTTCTGCGGCCGTCGCCCGCTGCTCTGCTGGACCTCGTCCCCTGGGCCGCTGCTGTCCTCATCACCGCCGTCGACCGGCCGTCCAAGACGCCAAAGACGCTGCTCTGCCTCTACGTCGCCATACTCGCTTGCGGCGTCGTGACAGCGGCCTTGAGCTATCGGACTCATGGGGCCGTCGACGCCGCGGCGCTGGCGGATCCCCTGATCGCCCTCGCCGCGCTGGTGGGCATCGTCGCGATGCCCATGCGCGACCCGCGGCTCGGCGATCATGGCATCGCCCATTCCGATACCACGTGCAAGCTCCGCAGTCCCGAGGACAGCCTGACGCTGTGGCAGTTCATGACGGTCTCGTGGATGGGCCCGCTCATCGCCCGCGGCTCCGAGCGGCAGCTGCACGACGAGGACGTCTGGCAGCTGCCGTTCGAGTTCCAGCACGACCGCCTGTACACCCTCTTCCGCGACATGCGCGGCTCCGTCATGTACAAGCTCGTCACGGCCAACGGGCTCGACCTGATTGTCCAGTCGCTACTCGGCGTTGTCGAGACCTCGGCAAACCTGTCTATCCCGCTGCTCCTGCAGCAGCAGCTGCGCTCCATCCAGCGCAGGCCCGAAGGGACCGAGGCGTCGGTGCTGTACACCCTCGCCATTCTGGCTGTCCGCCTGCTGGCTTGCCAGTCGGCCGTCTTCCAGCAGTGGTTCTCACGGCGCTGCTACGAGCGGTCCCGCGGCGAGCTCATCACTACGCTGTACGATAAGACGCTGTCCCGCAAGTCCTTTGGCCAGCCTGCTGTCGACATGACGATCCAGGACGCGGAAGAACCCGAGACGAACGCAGACGAACCCTGCAGCCGGCTCGGCAGGGTGGCCTTCTGGCTCCGACCACGGAAGAAGCAGCGCCCGACCGACCACAAGCATCCGGCAACAACCGGCAAGATCCTCAACCTGATGCGCAACGACGTGTACGAGGTAGCTAAGCGGTTCTGGGAGTTCTCCTCGCTCGTAGCGAAGCCCCTGCAGTTCGTCCTGTCCCTTGCGCTCGCATGGCAACTCCTGGGGTGGTCGTGTGGGCTGGGCATCGCCTCCGTCGTCGTCGCCCAGCTGCTCAACGCCCTCTTCACCCGGCAGCTGCTTGACGGCGAGCGCGTCCGCCGCGCCGCGACCGACGAGAGGCTGCAGTCGACGGCGCAGTTTGTCGAGGGCATCCGCCACCTGCGCTGGTACGACTGGCAGTCTAAGTGGCTTGAGTCCGTCATGGCCACGCGCCAGCATGAGCTCAACACGCGCATCGTCACCGGCCTGTGGCGCATCGCTATCGCCACGGTCAACATGGCCTCGGGCACGCTCTTCCCCGTAGCCACGTTCGCCGCCTACACGCTCCTCGCCGGCCGCACCCTGACCGTCGACGTAGCCTTCCCCGCGCTGCAGCTGTTCGCTATGCTCGAGACGGGCTTTAAGGAGCTGCCGAACCTCATCACCGTCGTCCTCAACGCTCCATCGCCCCCCGGCCACCGAGCAGCCCCGCGAGCAGCCCCACAAGGAGGGCGTCTACGCCGACCACCTGACCGACGACGTGTCCGGTGCGCCTGCGCCTGGCCGGCCACGAGCGGCCGGTGCACAACCTCGACCTGGGCTTCAGCTGCGGCCTCACCTGCGTCGTCACCCAGCAAGGTCGGCTCCGGCGATCGGCGCCACGGCCATCGCTGGCGAGCTCGACCGCCGCGGCGACGAGGTCACCATCCCGACCGAGCCCATGGGCTACTGCGCCCGAACGCCTGGCTGCAACGCATGGACATCCGCGACAACATCCTCTTCTCGGCCCTTCGACTCCGCCGCTACACCAGGTCCTCGACGCCTGCGCGCTGTACGGATCTCGCCAGCTTCCGGCCACGGCGGCCTCTCCGATATGGGCGAGAATGGTATTGGATGTCAGGCAGCCAGCGCTGCACGTGTTGCTCTCGCCCGCGCCGTCTACCAGCCACCCGCATGCGCTGCTGCTCGACGATCCCCTCGCCGCCTGCCGACCACCGCCTGGCCAGTCTATTGGCCAGCTTCTGCGGGGACCTCCTCGTGCAGGTCGCACCGTCGTCCTCGTCACCTGCTCGTCTGCCGCCCGATCGAATGGTCCATTCGTCGGCACCGCCGCGCTGGGCCCCGAGGAGGTGTGCCAAGGCCGCCAGGTTCTGCTGGAAGAGGAGGAAGAAGAAGAACAGGCCAGCAGGCGTCGGCCGGTGAGTCCATCCCCGCAAGTTCATCGAGGAGGAACACCGCGCGCCGCCACGCCGGCGTCATGCTGTCGGTCTACCTGAACACGTCAAGGCTGACGGCACGGTGTTGGGCGGCCCTCGCGCTCGTGTTCGGCCTCTTCATCTCCCGGCAGCCTGCTGTTCTTCTGGTTCTCCGGACACCAGGGCGAGGTCGTACGCGCGGCGCGTCCCGCCTCTTCGGCGGGCTGCTGAGCCCCGACGACGACCTGCGCCCGTGGCTGCTCATCTACCTCTGCATCGCCCTCTTCCAGGTTCTGGTGTTCACGCTCTCCGAGGGCTTCGCGCTGCTCATGGTGTACACGGCGGCCAAGGGCCTCTTCCGGCGCGTCATCCGCCGCGTGAGCCGCGCGACGTTCCGCTTTTACGACGTCACGCCCGTCGGCCGGCTGATGAACCGCCTCGTCTCCGACGTCGACATGATCGACGGCGGCATCATGGCGCCGCTGCAGCAGGCCGCCTGGTGGTTGCTCGCTTGGCTCTCGAGCATGGTAGTCATCGCCTCGGTGATGCCGCTCTTCCTGCTCTTCTCCATCGGCATGTCGCTGTTGTTTGTCTACATTTGCCGCTTCGCCACCGGCCTCGCGAAACCTCACGCCGCCTCGGATGATCTCGCGGAGCCGCTCATGTCAACGATCAGCATCCTGCTCGATGGCGCAAGTGACCATCCGTGCTTTCAAGGCTAGCATCGCCGAACGAGAACATCGTCATCACCGGCGCCTTCCCGAAAGATGTGGACCGCTTCTGCGCAAGACCTGCAGGCCTGGCTGTTGCTGCCGCTGACGCGCTGTCCGCGTACCTTTGCGCTCACGCTGCTCCGCTGTACAAGGAGCTGGTCATGGACTGACCGCCTTCGTCCTGACGACCGCCTCGTCCTTTGTCGAGGCCTGCAACACCATGTGCGCGGTGACACCCTCGGTAGACCGGCTCTCCAGTGGAGCGCGTCATCGAGCCTGCTGCACGATGCCGGGCGCTGCCGGCGATATCGTCCCGCTGACCGGCCGCGCCCTCGACGACGCGGTGCTTCGGCAACGTCACCCTGCTGAGCCCGCGATCATCGTAGCCGGACGCCTCGCCATCCCCGGCGGCTCCACCGCCAGTATACCGTGGAACGGCCGGCAAGTCCACTCTCGCGCTCGCGCTGCTCTACGATACACCCTCCGCCGGGTGCATCCTCGGCGGCTGCTGTCTGCGGATATTGACGTCCACGTCTGGCTACGCGCGTCCAGCTTCGTCGCGCAGTTGTGCTCTTCCCCGGGACTCTGCACGACAACCTGGACCCCATGCGCCAGTACTTGGAAGCCGCCTGCCTCGAAGTCCTGCACCGCGTCCTCCAGGCGAAGCCCTGGAGCCTGCACTGGCATGGAGCGCCGGAGATCCCGGAACCTTAGTCGCAGGGCAGCGGCAGCTTGTCGGCATTGGGCGTGCCGTCCTGCGCCGCAGCCCTATTGTGGTTCTAGACGAGGCCACCGCCTCCATCGATAAAGAGACGGCCGCCCGTGTGCAGGGGGTCCTGCGCGAAGAGCTCACCGAGAGCACCGTCATCACCATCGCGCACCGGCTGGAGGCCGTCCAGGACGCGAATTACTTCATCCGTCTGGATAAGGGCCGCGTCGTCGAGCACGGGCCGACGGCTGGCTTCCAGTGTGCATAATGCCTTCCATGAGCCAATCGGCCTTACGGGTGCCGCGGGCGGGGCCTACGATGGTCCACGACCGGCTGTAGCCCTTTGAGTGTGAGCGTGGTGAAGCTCATGCTCCTTATATGAGTTTGTTTGCTTGTTGGTAGTTGGCCCCACGCGTCCCCGACCCGTCTTCTGCTTGGTTTCTTAACCAACAGCAACACTGTTGTGGGCAGCACCACAATACAGCCGCGACGCTAAAAGACGAGCACGGAGTCGCCAGCAGAAGTCCTGCATGAAGTCACCGAGCATCCCGACCCTCGAATCGACGACACGCCTCTAGACGACATGCAGACGACTATACGCATTTGCAATTGGTGCCCTATACCTCAACCACCTCAACGACGCGCTTATACCCATTCTGATACGGAGATTGAACCTGTGGTCTACCCCTTGGGAGCGCCGGGCGCCGGTCGACTGCTCGGCCTGGATGGTCGTCAAGATAGCTGTTGAATGGGCGTTGGCGATGTCAATAGTATACCAGTAGGGTTTGATTGTCTACGCTCTTTCTTCATCACCGCTAGAGATCCAAATCTCCGCCATATAGGGCTACAGCTCCATGTGCCTCAACAGTCTGAGTGTCTAACAAGAGGGCCGTAGTGGTCACTTCTCTAAGGGCTAAAATTCCGTCCTCTTGATGAAACGACGTTGGAGACGTCGGTCCATCGCCGTGGACCACCATTGGCACCGTCGGTCCTGCCCTAGGACCGCTTATCGTACGTCCTTTCTTATCTCCATGTGACTTGCATCCTAGTTCTTCCGTTCCGAGAGCACGAGCAGAGTATCCACAGGAGCTGGATCCCCAGCCCAGCATGCTGGCCAACTGGGGAGTCCTGCCGTCTGCTCTGTGCCCAGAATGCAGGAAGCTTCCACAAAGCAGCGAGCGCCATCCGGGACCTATAGCCTATCTGGCCGAACCAAACCCTCAATTACCAAGGCTTTTGGCCTCTTTCCCTGTAGCAAATGCGAGCCTCTTGACTCCGTTCCGTTATGCCTTAGAGTAAAGAAACGTGCCCTTTCTTGTGCACTTGTTCACCTTCGACCGGCCTTTTCAGAAACAGCGTCCCATTTGCTTCTCAGAAAGTTTCTCGTCAAAATCTCACGGAGCCGGCACCATGGCACCGCCGAAGGAAATCTATCGTGCAGGGACGGACGTGATTTCTCGTGACAACGCACTGCCCTGCGGGGCCTGCCCGGGTGGCCAGATCCAACACATTCGGTGCCCATACAGTCGTCTGCGCCTTGGACACGTCACTGGGAAGACATCGGGTGTTCAGACGCTCGCCTCCAGAATGCTCGCGGTACTCGAGATCCTAGTCTGAACCTGGACTCTTACGGGCATTCGCAGCCGCACGGAATAGGCACAAACTTAACGAAAGGCACTGGTTTTGCCCGCCCACCAAAGTAACATTTGGTCAGCGGATGCCGGATCCTGGTAGTCGTGTCGAATTAGGGAAGCAGACCGGCGCAGGTTCGTCCCCGACCGCCCCACCGCACGCCGTGGGGTGGCATTCTGCAAGTACGACGTTGTGTACGGCACGCCGCTAGCCGCAGGGGCGTGTAGACAAGCTGTTCCCTCGGAAATCCTGGCAGTCGTGGGCCGTTTGAAGCAGAGGATGTCTCTCGATCGACCTTGCACTGACGTGTTGCCCTGCACATTTCTGTGGATGACACTCACCCGCCCACCTCCCAGGTAAGCAGGGCGGGCGTGGCCGGCTAGTCTCGGTAGGCTGCGACACCCTCGGTCATGTTCAGTAAGCCGGGGCATGTCCCAAGGCACGCTCGATGAGGCTGCACCATCGCAGGGTGATCGAATAGCCTTGCGCACCGTTCAGTTCGACGGTGCTAAGGCGCGGTCTTGGTTCTTTTCTGTTCCGAGACACTTCCATTCACTCTTCGATTCACCTGCGGCCCAATACCAAGACCACGGTCTTCGTCGGCAGTGATCATGTGTCAAGCTTGGGTTTGTAACCGGGCAAATGTCTTGCTCAGGGCTCCCTCGATGTGAAAATCTCATGCGCGACGGCCCGCTAGCCTGCCCGCTTCAGACCTTCGTCTTTTGTTGGATGAGGTAGTGAAATCGTAAGTAAAGGGCGAGAGAAGGTAGGTACTCTCGAGTAAGCACGGTGCGATGCGTTGCGAACCACAAGGGCGGCGACGCAAGGCAACCACTTGAAGGGGCAGTGCACTTTTCGCCTTCGGCCTTTCCAAACGGATGCGGCCAGCCTCTGGGCATGTGCACTTTTCTGGCCATGCGACTCAAACTTGGAGACTTAGTAACAGGTTCAAGTTCAAGTGTATAAGACCTGGACCATCCACCAGTCTTCAGGCTAGTTATGACCATTACCGTCGATCGAATTCAAGCCATCTAATCGTTGAAGAATCTCCGAGTCGCTTGAATGATTTCCGAGATGCCGAATAGCCAAGCACTCGGACTGGACCAGGCTAGGACCACCACGCAAAGCGGTAGGGAGCCGCTAAGCCGTCAGGACGTGCCGTCCATCAAATGTCCTCTCTGCCAAAGAAAATTATACTGGGAGAGTTTGTCACAAGTCAAACGTCACTTTAACGCTCAACATCCGTTGGCGACGAAAACTCAAGTCGCAATTTCGGACAGAAAGGCGCTGATTGTAAAAACATTCAACAGGTATGCGATCGACTCCTCAGGCTCATCCTGGAAATTTCCAAGGCTGACTGATCCCTTAAGTTTAAAAGATGCAACCGGGCAAGCCAACCCCACGCCTACTCCCGGCCTTTCGTCCACGTCTGCGAATCAGTCAACAACGACGGCAGTCCCCAACTCGAATGTCGCAGCAGGAACCCCCGCCGATCCAAAAGAGATTGGCGAGAAGGCACTTCCCCCTAAGAGATCACGAGCCTTCCCTCCCCCGGCGTTCGATTCAGGAAATACCACTACCTCCACGCCGGATGAATACCGTAGGGAACCGACGCAAAAGGGCCGCCAGCTTTGGAATCCCGATAATGATCCTCCCGTCGTCCGCCATGCTCCGAGGCAGCGGGACGGCACAGGTGGCGCGGCCGCCCCGGCCCGTTCATTCGACCCTCGCCCCGCTGAAGGCGAAAATACTCAAATGTGGCAGCCAGAGCGAGACGATAAGCCAGACGACTTGTTGCCGAAGGTCAAGGAATCTATGCCGGCAAAGTAATGGTCATTACGGTGCATAGAAGTTGATAACGCCCAGAACTCGTCCAACACCGACACTGAAAACAGCTCAACCGCCGGACAGTGGAAGGCGTTGATTGCCCTTCACAGAACGTTGCTACGAGCATCCGACTTCTTTTTGACCTCACAACACCCCTCTGCTGCAAACAGCCTTGCGTCGGCTGGCTCTGCGTGCCATGCCGGCCCGTATGTGGCGCCACGGCATCCGCTGCGTTTTTGAACTGCTCGCCATCTGACCTGCCACCAACTTCGCTCGAACATGCTCTCCTTCATTTTACTTGGCGTATTCTGATGGCCCTGTTGTGCGAAACAGTTCTCTTTTGAGAGACTTCACGTGGGATCGGTGCCTGGGAGATTGGGTCATTCTGGGTACGCAACGGTTGATGAGCAACTATCATTCCCTTCCGAATATGTGACCACTTTTCTGACTTGGGTGCTTGAGACAGAATGGCTGTCCCCGAAGATAAGCGACGCGGGACGCGAAATCTGGATGACAGGTGTGAGCAGGCATTGGTACACCAAGGCTAGCGAGAAACGCAAACTACTGGCCAGCTTTACCACCACCTTGCCATCCTCGCGCGACCTAATGCCCTGCTGTGGCTGTTCTACTACCTGAGAATCTCCTCTGCGTCCCCGTTCATGCTCTTGTCTGCAGAGAATCCATCTCCTTGACCTTGTTCGAGCCACGTCCTCACAACAAGCTCCGACTCGTCTGCTCCCAGAGTCAGCCGCCCCCTCGTTCAATTCCGCGCTCATGGTATTTTGTTTTCTGGGGAGGGACCACAGAAGGAACTTGCCCGTCCGTGAATGGCTTAGAAAGCCGATGCGCCTCGACAATCATATCTCGCCGCGTAACACTCGGAGATGGATGGACTCGGGGGAGTACCACATTGGCATCGCTCTCGGCTGCGCCGTAGCGCTCAGTATGGCAGCGAGTCCAACGCCATTATGCGCATCATCAAATCGGGCAGAGCTGACGACGCCGACGTCTCGATGGAAGACACGGAGACGACTCCGGACAAAGAGGATAACTGACGCCGATCAACTTCGCCGCTTTGCCACACCGCAATTATTTTCAGACAGTTCGCGGGGACGATGATCATCGCGCCTACGTTCACGTCACCTGCTATACCTCTTCCACATGTCTCACTACCCGGCGGCCATGGCCCTCATCGAGGACAGACTCCCCTGGAAGCTCATCTCCCTGATGCTCAACACATTGCTTGGACAGTGCTCGTCGGTCTCCGGAGTCGAGAGGCACGGTAGTTCCTGACCCCTGAGACACCCCCACGCCCGCTTCCCGATGACTACGCCCAGCGGGGCTTTTATTCAGGTTGACAAAATTACTACCCGGACGACTGGTTCAATGCGAAGATCGAAGATGAAGAGAAGTACTTCGGTGGCATCGATGAAGAGTTTGTCGACGAGGATGCATCTGGCAGAAGTATGGCTGGCTGGTCCGGAAAGTGAACGGCTGCAGGAAAACCGTGGAGGCGCAGGCGGTTCCTGCTCAGGTAAAGCGTGAAATCCGGCGGCCTATGGCTGGCGAGATGGCGCACTGTCGACAGGGACGTGAATATTGCCAAACGCAACAGTAGGAACGCCATTAGGGCTGGCGATGATTTAGGAACGCCGACCTCGCCTGGCGTTGCGTTTGATAAAAAAATTGTATGGAAGTCTGGTTTGAAGGTCAGGGCCATTCTCGTTAACGGGCGCATTCGATGAGCAAGGCGTGGCTTCATTCAGTAACCGGTATGGATGCTTTGTCTAGTCATGTCATCAAGCAATAGCCCTTATTTTTAAAGTGCTACGAAGGAATGAGGCAGTGTACAGCTACCTGTCAAGCGAACAGACACTCTGAATGTGAAAGGGAGACGGGAACAGGCAATACATATAGACATCAATGTAAAGCCTAATGTTACCCTGGTTGGAGCAGGCCTTTGAGCAGGGGTCCGGGGGATCTCATCCACCTGCGGGCGCTCGGTCAGCATCCTGCGGGGCCTGGCTACAGCAGGGCTATGATACTGGTGCGGCGTTGCATCTCGGCGACCCGCTCTTTCAGGTCGCCTCTCTGGGAGCGTTCTTAACACACCCCACGGGCGCCGGGGGCGAACACAGGCCGCTGGTGTAATGAGTCCGCTCTTGCACCTCGATGCTGCGCTACTTCAACCGCCTCGTCTTCGACCACCTTCCGCGATGGTGAAACCGTACGATGCCGGTGCTGTCGTGATCGATGTTTGCAACGTGCGCCTTTTCGGCCGCGGAAGAGATGAAAATCAGCAAACCCCGCGATTGGACGCCAGGGGGTAGATTTGGGGACCGGGGGGTGCTGCAAGTATTTCAGACCTGGAAACCTCGCGAGCTTTGATCGCCGCGGCTACAAACGAATGTGTCGAGTCGCCAGCCAAGGAGACGAAGGAGTACTCCGGCAACGACGCCAAGATTGCACTCGGCTCTCTTACGCGGTACAGTGGGGTTGATTGGGAAGGCATCCGGATGAGGCCATGATGTACAAGACCACGTTACTGAACACCCACCCCGGAATCTCCTGATTATGTAGAGAGCTATGCAGTTTGTGCCTTTGTCGATCATCGATGGTCCTTGATCTGTGGTAAGCGCTCGTGCCTTAGACTGCGTCCGCGATCGAACTGCAACATTGGCAAACAGAGCCGTCCGTTAATTGGACCAGACTGGCGCAACAGAAAATCCCGAAGCTCTGCGTCCCGAGTATCATCTGTCCATATTCGAAGCCTTCGTTGGTGGCCACTGTAATTCGGTCTTTCAATGTTCCTCTATCAAGCAGGACTGCCAAGACATAAGCAACCAACCGCCGCCCATTCAGCCACCAACGGAACACGAAGGTCCGTACGCTGCCACGTTTGCTGGATAGAAGCGTGCCTCTGAAGGGGAGCAGTGTGCTTCAATACGTGGTGCTGCAGCCCAGGTCGAGGTCTGGGATGGGTGGCACCCTATTTGCGCTAGAGAACTTAGACAGAGGCGCTGATGACCTGCTTCGGTCGAGGTACGTGCTGCGGACTCTATGTGAAGGATTCCGTCAAGAGGCCGTGCAGCGACAGGAGGGATTTCAGCGCAGCAAAACCAAAAGCACACAAAGTACCTCACATTTGTGTCCTAGGCATTCGGTTGACTTGGGATTGGAATGAACCTGGCCATGGGGAGGGTACGAGAGAAGGCTCCGGCGGTGACCCTCGGGCCACCGGGCTGGCCGGCGAGGCGCTACAAGAGCACCCCTCCCCCGGGAACTTTCAACGAAGGCGTCCTATCCTGGGATATATCTCTTAGTCTGGTAGATATTGTGTGCGCAGTTGAGTGGCTCAACTGGGGCAAGACTGAGTGATGGTATTTGCCGATTCACGCGAAGCCAAGAAGTATACCTGAATGACCTGGCGCGAAACGCTACCCGGTCACCCGGCCACTCGGGTGACAAAAAATATGGCCGTTTTTGCCTACTACCACCACCAAAAAGCGGCCATTTATTTTGCCACCCGAGTGCCGGCCTATCCAACCTCGAGAATTGTTCCCACGGATCTAAATGGCTGTGATGGTACATTAAGTTACCCTGGCGGTTACGCTAATTTGTGTCGTACTCAGCCTCTTGAGAAGATGTTCATGTTAGGCAGGCTCGCGGCTCTGCGTGATGAATTCCAGGGCCTTGCGCGCATGCATGGGTGTTGTTGTAATTTCCATGGCTGAAACCAAAACCTTGTACGTGCAGCATGCGCCTGACTCTACTTTCTTTCCTTGACAGCTGAAGGCTGGTGCAGCTAAAGATGTGGCACTCGTCCCTAGTCAAGCACCATATTATCTCGACGACGCAGACGCGTAGCCTTTGCTGCCAAGGCCTCACGCCTGTTCGCACACGTCTCGATGAATCAAAACGAATAATTCGTTGGTTATCAATCATCAAAAGACGCCCGTGTGACCCGCTTTACATGCAGATTTGAGGGTTGCATAAACAATTTTGCCTTCATCCCGATTTTAGCTGGACGCATATGTTGCTTGATAGATTAAGGGTGGCTGGAACGCACCAGAGCCTGTTCATTCAGACAGACGTGTTTGATGGTGAGTGCCCCACGCGATGAGAAACCTCCATGATTGGATAAGCCATCTGTCGAAGTCGTGACGCGCTGGAAGGCCGTTTCTGGCCAGCCAAGGTGCAAGGAATTCCTGATGACTGCTCTTGGTCTCCTGGCCCGTCTGGAAACAGCACTGAAGTGTGCGCGAGTATAAAGGGCTGGTAATATGCCATCCCATATACCATGCCTTGATGAATCCAGCATACAGCTTACATTTTCAACTCCCTCTAGGTTTCTCACGCCTTGTCATCATGACCCCCGATTTCTCTTTGCCATCTTTCAGTTTTCAAGACTTTGCCCGTAGGGCGATGGGCGTCCCAAGGTCCCAGAAGGGCGAGACGGTCAAAGCTATTTCGTCTGATCAACCCGATCAGCCGCCAACGACCAGTTTAGTGACAATCCAAACTCCGTCCGACAGCTCGCCAGCTCTGGCCACCCGGCAAGGCATCTTCAGTCATAATGCGCCTGACACTCCGCAAAGTGATCTGCCACAGCCACGAGCGAGTCATCCTTGGAAAAGGGGACCACTTCCCGAGCCATGGTTGCTCGGCAATATGCCGATCCAGCCCACATTCCCAGAGCTAACGGCGACCGCGTCTCCTTTCCCCACGGATATTGTCAAACGCCTTCCTCCTATTTCGGATCTCCCGATCCCTGGAGCTTACCACAGACTAGTGCCCGGGCTTGCTACTTTCGAAGGCGGTCACGTCAGCCAGCGGATGATCCAAGAAAAGCGTTTGCCGGAGACCTTCGACGCGTCAGTCAACCGCTTTCACACGTCTCACGATATGGCAGGGTCAATCCCCTTTCCGAACTACGGCACTGTCAACATGTATGTCACTGTGATGCCTTGCGATCATCAACACAGGAGCCAGGCACCTTGTCGCTCATCACCCAACCATCAGTCAAACGCACATGCGCGAGAGACTACGCCTACAACTCAACAACCTGCAAACCAGGACAAAGCACGTTCGATCTCTAATCCTGTAAGTCTCCACGTTTTGTTAGTTTGTGCCTCCATATTGACAGTCCAATCAGCATGGCGCCGGGTTTGATCCAACAAATCATATAGTACGCCGGGTTGAGCCTCCCAACAGCGAATCGATGCATCCGCGAGTGTACAATCTTCGTCGGAAACAAGGCCGCAACAGTCAGCCCCACGATTCGGAGTTGGAGAGAAAGGTCTTAGAGTGGGTTGCAGAGAAGCGCCGGAAAAACCACCAAATCACCTCCGTAATAGTATTTCGAAAAGCTCAAGAACTATATGAACGTCGTCAGGGTCGCAAGGGCCTGTCGAATTCTTGGGGCGCGGACTTCTTGAAGAGATATCCACAAATGGCAAGGAAATAACGTCCATTGACCAAACCGCGGTGGTATAGACATGGACGAGGAGGGCATCGGTGGTCACCGCGGTAGAGGCACACAGGCGGAGGACACAACAGCAGGCCGGGCTTCTGGAACGATAGATTCGATACAAAGCGAGAAAAAGAGGCCTGTGTAGAGGCAGATGGACAATACAAATGCTTCTTCGAAACAAGTTTGATAGCCCAGGCGATGATATAGTTCACCCTGGTCTTGTATGGTACTAGTGGGACAGCACGGTGATTGACGCCAGGGATGACGCAACAAATCTTCTGTGACACAATTTTAATTGCACAGAGCCGGGTGCGATGACGGCGATTCGCCCGCGTTGCAACCTCGGGTTCGTGGTGCAATGTATCGCCTTGCGTGATTGTAAGGGGTTATTGATGGCTACGTTAAGGCAGGAACATGAGAAAGAGGGCGCGCCTACCCATTCGAAAAACAAGGAACTGGCAGCGGCGAGACGAAAGACCCTATCCTTCAGAGCAAGCTGGCTGAAAGCAACCGATATCGAGACCTACCTTGGCGTTGGCAGCTTGTTCGCCATTTACTTCGTGAATCAAACCATGGTTGACAGACGTGCTACCTCTGCCAAAGCTAGACGACAAGTCAACCGAAGTGCTCCACTGCCAAAATTTCCTGCAAGTACCCTTCGAGGCGTCGCACAGCAGCCATCAAGCCGGCCAATAGAAGGCATTCCTCTGCTGCTGGCCGGAAAGATTACCGCCGCGCGGCTGGGGCCCCGATCCCTGTCGTGGCTGGCGGCTGCGGGCAGCCTCCGCGCCGCCACAGTGAGATGAGCTACATGTGAGGCGTGGCCAGCGGTCCGTCCACACTCGGGTACACGAGCCCCCTGCTCAGGTACGCCGTTCCCTGTGGGCCAGCAAGCGGCTCGTCACATAGAGCGGGTCAGACTGTGTGAGCACGTGCCATCACGTCCCGCCAATCACAGCGAACCTCATTAACGACAACTCGACTTGCCTTGTAGCAACGACTGATCTGCGAGGGATGTCTCCTGCATCTGCTGGGCGACCTCTCCCGACCTCAATTGTATGTGTGCGCTCCAAATAGTGGGCTGATCGTGGCCTTGCCAGCCAACCGCGGAGACTCGGAGCCCCCGCAGCTTCATCGGCCCTGGCAGGCCACAGCAGCCGAGGCTCCGTCTCTTCGACGACAGGGCATGAAGGCTACAGCAGTCCAGCATGACCGCTGCAGAGAACCCTGGTGCCACTGTCCAGTTGCCCGGGACCACGGCGCCCGTTGATTGTGCCGTGGCCTGGGTGACGATGGGGAAGACTTGATGGCAGTGACGAGCTCACGCAGCAGGCTGGCCTTTGCAATCGACAAGAACACCGCTGTCCGGCCGACGACGATGTTCCGGTTCTTGCGCCACTCGCGCCCATCTCGCCTGCCAGCCCAGGGAGATCGCATGCGGTCAAGACAGCCGGTGCCCTGCGAACTAGTCTGCTCGTCCAAATCAGGCTCTTGTCTGCGCATGAACCGTCGCCCGTCGTCTCCACGAACAAACCGTCGTTTCCCAACGCTTCTCACATCATATCAACAGCCACGGAGACGCGGATACGCCTCGACCGGCCATCGCGATATTTTCTGTCTTCAAACCCCATCAGACCCCCCACCACAGGGTCAGATCCTCCGTGGAAAGCTCGCTTGCCATCCAGGACGCTTCCGGTTTCTGACGTCTCCGGTGCCCTCAACGAGCCCGCCCGACACAGCTCGATTCATTGTAGGCCTCCCATATCAGCGCAACTGACATCCGAGAAGGTCTCTGTTGGGGTCGCGTCGGCTGCGGGGTGCCGGAGCCGCCTAGCCTGGTGATTCTCCTTTCCAGAGTCAGGGTTGTTCGGCAGACCTGACACGTTGCATTAGCCGAGTGCTCCCACTCACAAACGAAAGGAAGATGCGGAAGCGCAGAGGTTCTGCGAAATAGAGCGTTGTCCAGTTGGTTCAACATGTCGTTTGCACCCGTACTCTCCATCTCCAGTCTGCAACACCCTTGCACTGCAGAGATCTTGATGTTCATCTCGACCTCATCTGTCCCAATGAATGGTTTCTGTTATGATTCACTCAATGGCATCGGGTCACAGTAGAGATTCCTGTGGTACCTGCAACTCATCAGTAGACCAAGTATTGGTTTTATCGTGGTGTCGGGTGGGCTTGCGAAAATATCCGTAAGCTGTGTGGTAGAGATGCATCATGGCATTTGCAGAAACCAAGTGACATGTCGTGATGAAAGTGTCTAATAATGTGGTATAGATCCCTCCAACTGCGGCCAGGTGCAATTGAGCAGAGAGTCTAACCCGAAGTACGGACCGTGTCGCCTGAAGCCATCGTCTGGGGTGGCTTCGATTACCTACTCTTGCGCCACGAAGTACAGCGGCAGCAGGCCGCGGCGGCAAACACGAGATACCGAAGATTCCATCACCGAAAGCCACAAGACGCGACGCTAATCGGCGTGACTGACATTTCGAAACAAACCTACGCGTCCAAACCTTCCCTCTAGTCACACTTAGGGGCCTGGCCCGAAGGCGCTCGCCGTCGAAGAAAAAGGCCACGCTGCTGCGAGCGATTCCCTGACGTTCACCCAACAAGACATCGAAGAGCACAACACCTGTACACTGCGCGCGGGCTGGCATCGGTGCCCATAGCCCAAGAGCCAACGTGGCGAGTGATATCAGCCGGTTGAGCAAAGTAGCTAGGCAGCGCGTGTTCAACACAGTCAACACCCAGCGCGGCTGGCAAAATCGAACCCTCGAGATTGGAGTGATCTTATTAGCCTTGGAGTCCCAATAGAGGTTTCACCTCGTTCGGCCTTGGGATACCAGCCCGGGAGGATAGCTCGCGTGGAAGGCCTCGGCACAGCAGTTTCAGGGTCGAGCAGCAACATCCACTATCAAAGCACCTTGAGTGTAAACGCAAGCATGTGCATCATGCTGTGTTCGGCACTTCATCCTCATTAATCCCTCGCACACTGCGTACCGTAGCCTATCACAGATGCAAAATGACCAGTCAACGAGAAGAGTCCATTCGATAGTTCCAGATGCAGGTGAGAGGTCAGCTATCTAACTACGGCCCAAAGTACCGACATACTGAGCCCCTCTTGATACTCGGCTCAAGGTTCAGCGGTTCTCTTGGCATCGACTGATGTGGAGTACAGCTCTACATAGGGATCTTGTAACCTGAGCGACGGAGGTTCTGAAAAACACCGGTCGGATCGTACTTGGCGGATGCAGCCCGAAGCTTCAGTATTGCAGCCTCACCGAACGTGGCAATGACATCCTGCATCTGGTGCGCATAATTCAGATACTTCCAATCCCAGGCCAGGCCGAGAGATGCGGCGTAATGTTCCACGTCATCCGTAAATGCCTTGACGAAGTCGAATGCGATGGCTTCGTTGTGTGCACCGTTGATGGCAAGTGTAACGAGGAACATGATACCGTTTCCTCTCTTGATGTAACGGTCCAGGCCCATCACGTTGCCTCCCATCTGGATACCCTTGTCGACAATAGACTTGGAAATGGGCTGAAACATGCAAAGCGTGTTGAAGCCCGATTCTACCCCAACAGCATTTTCGAGGTCCATGTTGAGGGCGTAGAACCTGTCGACAGCGTAGTTCATCACACGGGCGTCGTTGTCAAATGCTAGCGTGAACCAGACATTCCGGAAGCCGGCAGGCTGGCCGGAGCCAAGCTCGTTTGCCACGGACGACAGGAGGTCAACCTTCGTAGTGTCCTGAACGATATCCCCTGCGGCGTAGTACTTCTTAAAAGCAGGCGGCGCGACCTTCCCAAGGGTGTTCTCGACGGCAGCATTCAGCGTCATACCGCCCAAGCTGGGGATATAGGCCCAGTAAACGATCGATGAGCTATTCTCATCCTTGTGAACGTGTTCGGTGAAGTCGATCAGAGCATCTATGACTCCGGCTTTGGTATCCGCGTCCAGGTTGTAGATGAGATTTCCGCCCCAGACGACGGGGTTTTGGGGGCAGGGAAAATCGATCACATACATGTCGAAGCGCGTCACCAGGCCCAGGTTGGCACCGCTTCCTTTCAGGCCCTGCCACAGATCCGCGTTAGAAGTGGCATTAGCGTTGACAATGGAGCCATTAGAAAGAACGACTTCGAAGTTGGCGACTTGGTCGCAGGCCATGCCATGGGAAGCGGAGTGGAACGAGTTGCCGCCGCCGGTGATGAAGCCACCGACACCGACGGTCCCAGCACGGCCGCCCGTGACAACCACTCCATGGGGGGCGAGGGTGTCGTAAACTGTTTGCCAATGGCCTCCGGGCTGGATGGAAGCAAGCTTGGTGTCGAGACTGTACGTGGTGCCATTCATGTTGCCTGCCATGCCGGGTGAGCACTCATGACATCTACGAGACAGCAGTGCCTACCAAAGTCGATGGTCACCCCATCCTTGATGCTGTTCGACCCGGCGAACGAACCATGGCCGCCACCTCGAATACCAAACGGACAGTTGTGGGCCGCCAGGGTTTTGATGATGACGGAGACGTCTTCGGCGTTGGATGGCTGAACAACACACCATGGGCGTAGAGCAGCGCTAACAGACCAGTAGGTCTCCATGCGATCGGTGTAGCGGATCGAGTCTCGGAAGTAGACTTTACCAGAAAGGCCAGGCGCGCTGTCCAGTCCCAGGCACTAGTATAACGAACAGATTCAGAAAGCTTGTTGGAGGGCTGCGGTCGAAGAGGAGGACTTACGCATGCTTTTGAATGGGGGTAGCAGTCTCGGGCCAAGACAGAAGAAGCTGAGCACGCTACGGCAATGAGCGCCAGCATCTTAGTTGCCTTCATGCTGTGACTCTCCGCGTGGGGAGAATGGTGGGGCGAGTAGAAGTCGGACGAGATTCGACGGGAAGAGCCAAAGGTCGAGGCGCAGGAAAGCTGACACAAAGGATTGCACTGAGGAGAAGTGAATAAAAACGTTTTCTCCGGCTGGTTCTTATATGCCGTCGAGGATTCTCCCGGATATTGACCACAGCGATACACACCAGCGGAAGCCAAGACAAATTCGGGCATTCGGACCGCATGAAAACGACGCTGGGAGATTGTTACCCGAGTTGCCGTACTAGTTTCGCCTTTCCACTTTGCCCCTGAGCAGCAGGTCGTCCGAGCTCATCAAGAAATTTGAAGAAACCTGGTGGACGCGGAAGCGGTTCAAGAAGCCGCGGAGACCCATCAACCAAGATTTCTAAGCAGCGCCTACTTAGCCCTTGCAATCTCGTTGGTAAATCTCTTCATCGGACCCAGCAGTCCAGACACTCTGGATGAGACGGTCAAGGGTCTTAAGGGCAACACTAGTTTACGGTCACTTTTGAGGCATTGAACAGGGGCATCAGTTCCCTGCCCTTATCCTGGACCTCCAGGATGCCGAGCCGGAAACATTAAGCTGCGCATTCCGTAACGTAGGCAGGCCCGCAGGATTTAGCCCGAGCGCTTACAAGAAATCAAACCAAGAAACTGCTCTTCTCGAGTCAGAAGATGCCTGCTTGCGCGGTTGGTCAGGGTTGGGATCCGGGTTTCTGCCCACCCCATGTCGATTGATGGCGGCCCTACCTGGAAGTGCGGGTGTCATGATGCCAAAGCATTGACCGTCGGTCACTACCCAGATATCTTTTCCCAGCCAGACTGGGAGCCTTCTTTTGCCTATTGGATGGCGAGGATATCTGGAGAACAGCCCTTGCAAGTAAAATTCATGCGCTCAGAGACGGTTAAAGTGCTTGTCGATCTGGAACTGCCAACAGTGTGCCACGCAGAGTCCCCTTCAGAGGTACGTTATTATTGCTGCTGTTGTTTTTAAAAAAGGCTTGCCACAAGTAGGGAGGCATCAAAACCTGCGTGAGGGGTGATTGGCCTCGAGTATAGGGGGTGGCACAGCCCGTGCTGGATTCTCAGCCTGCCAGCGGCGGGCCTCGTGGTAGGCGCGGAGGCCTTCGGAGCACTGATCTGTCTACCAAGGGGCCCCCTGCTCATGGTTTCCTTGTCTTCCTTCTACGGTCTGCATGGCTGTTGAGAATAGGCCAATCTGTTAGAGATGGCGAGCCGTGTAGAGTAGACAGGGCTATGGCTCCTGTTCGGGCCAGATCCTCAAGCCGGGGTAGGACTGGGTCTGGCACGGATACCGACCTTGAATGGTGTGCCTGCTGTCTGGGGGCCTTCTTGAGAGGGGAATCTTGGCAATAACCTGATGACCAGCTTCTGGCTGTAGTTTTAGGCCGGTTCAAGTTAGGGTCCAAGATGTGACCGTAGGTATGGGTTGGGACCCCTATCTCTCCGGAGAAGGAGAGGCTATGTGTGGGCGATAAAATTTCTAGAATGTCTCAACTTTCCCAACCAGGCGACCCAGGTTCTCACGAGAAGTATCCGGCGTTGAGGTCATCCGCAACAAGGGCCCTATCTGGTGGTTGGCAACAGAGAAATATTGCCAAGAAATACAACACCCATGAAAAGTTGCAAACAAAGTATGGATGCAACCCTATCATCTGATTCATTATCCGTCAGTCCAGGCGTCAAAAGGTTAGCTCGGTCTTGCGGCCGAGAACGGCGCAAAGGAGGTGGAACGTGGGAGGGGCAAGACTTAATAGGATTACGACTATGTGCAATGCTTGCCATATATATTGAAGAGGCAGCCAACTCAGTTGGCTCACCCTGCATCAGCTTCTTTTCACGCATCGTTGGTCATTGGCTGAACCTCATTTTCATTTTTACCCAAGTTTTGGACAGATATCCAACTGAAATGCACGTCACGAACGGCATTACGACATTTCTCCCTCCGCCAGAAGGATACGCGGTTGATTTTGACAAGCCGCAGCGACAGGCTGTGCCTGAAGCCTATTGGGCTGCTGGTCTTGGATCCGCTTTGGCCTTGTTCATGATGGCCCAAAGACTCTACACGAGGAAGCATCTAGAGGGCCGACTTCAACTGGACGATTGTAAGTGAGCCCTGAATCAGCAGTTGCCCGTTTGTTTTCGCGCAAAGTGATGTTAAGGTCATTAGACTGACATCCGTGTCCGTAGGGGTCTTTCTTTTCGCTTGTGTGAGTGAACGCGTGCTCTCCAACCTTTGCCCAACGAGCCTACACCAGCAACAGGTGGCCCACTCTCGTCCGTAACGCAGCCTATCTGACTCACAATAGCTGACATCCACTGCGACCGTCGTTCTATGCACGCGTAAGTCTTGAGTCTGGCTTATGGGTGTGTTTGACTGTTCTAATGAACGGCCGCAACAGTCATGTTTGCCAACGGGGCTGGAGGCGTCCACGTCTGGGAGATTTCTATCGAAAAGTACCAGACTTTTATGACTGTACGTGATGCTTTGATTTTCTTTTGGCAAAACTGTTGTTAGCATTGACTCATATCTGCGAAGCTCGTCTACGCAGCCGCTCCGATCTACCTGCTTTCCGGGAGCTGCGCGAAAATCTCTCTCCTCCTTTTCTACAGACGGATTTTCCCCCTGAAGTGGCTCCAACGGTCAGTATGGATACTTCTGTGGATAATAATATCGTACACCGCTGCCATATTTTTCCCCCTCATCTTCGCTTGCATGCCAATGGCGAAGAGCTGGGATCCCAAGATCACGGATGGAACATGCATCAACGGGCCATCGTTATTCATCAGCACAGCTGTTGCCAACATCATATCAGATGTTCTGTTGCTTGCTCTTCCGATACAGCCGTTGTTGAACTTGCAGATGCCCATTCGCCGGAAGATCGGCCTGGTGGTCATGTTCACTATCGGCTTTTTGTAAGTACAGCTGTGGGGTCGAGACCTGGCTATGCCTCTCTCCCGCTAACGTGATGATAACCACGCAAGAACTGTTATCACTTCGGTAGTGCGCTTGTTTCTGCTACTAGATATGCTCGGCAGCTTGGACCAAAGCTGGGTCATCGCGTATCCCAGTCTCTGGATGTGAGTATACTGAATTTCCGTCTCCACATCTGCCTTTTACTCATAGACGTGGCAGCATTGTCGAAGCCAATCTCCTCGTAATTTGCTCCGCCTTTTCGACCCTCAAAAAGTTTGTCGGAGAAGTTGTGCCAAGCATCCTTGGCGGCAGTACACACGAGAGAGGGACTAATGAAGCACCGACGGATCTGGTGCGTACGAGTGAGCTACCTCGTCCCGGCGACTGGCAAGAACTGAGTGATTTGGAGCACCAACCGCGAGGCAAGATCACTCCCGGTAAGCAGTGGAATGGCAACTCGTCTCAAATTGCCATCGTCGAGGGCGAAGTCCATGACTGAAATACGGGTTGCAGCGGTTCCCAACAGTGTCTCTGCGACTCTAGTGGCTGGTCTGAGAAGATGCTGAGGAGGACGCGACGTACCTTTTCGGTGCGAGCCTGGAAGAGACTGCTGGGAAGTGCCGGGCGAGTAGTTGTAACATGTGATAGATAAGACGACGACGACCACGGCAGAGCTTATTAATGAAGAGGGATAAAGGACTTTTGAATGGGGAGGCGAGCAGGTGCGAAGAAGGGATATTGGTGACTCGGAGACGGGAGGCAGCGAGCACGAGACGAGTCATCGACAAGGGGTCAGACCCTTATTATCAAGTTCCGGTCCGACGGTGGATCTATGTCTCTGTAATAGGTTTTCCCTTCTTCCGTGTCTCCGCTGCCAGTCAAAGGAAGGAAAACATGAAGAAAAAGAAATACCAGGATCCTGGCTGTTAAACGAAGTGGTCGGGTTGACCTTCAGGTTTGGAATGGGCTTATGGCTCCGAGCAAGGGTTTCAATGTGAGGTTGATCCAGGTCTCCGCTTGGAAACGAGAGCAGTGTCTTTCTTGACAGGCGAAGGCGAAAAGTCTTTCTCGTTTTCATCGGTACCAAAATGAGAAATGCATATATAATACGCGATGTTTGGAAAGAAAGGTAGTTTCATAGCATGCACTCATGTAAGTCACCCAATCTATCGGCTTTTGCTTCTGTTTCCTCCCTAATCTTCTGGAGGGTGACGGGACACTGAGACTCGAACCCTGGTCACCGTCTTGGAAGAGAATGTAACACCGCTTGAATTTGTGTCAACACATATCAGGAACATTCAATGCATGTTACGGCATTGTGAATGCGTGTGGTGGGAGTCGTAATACGCGTGGCGTGGTGATGGTGTGTGTGCGTGTGTGTATGTGCAGACAGGCAGACAGGCAGAAAGATATATGATAGACCAAAGCTGCGGGCTCTTTCTAGAAATAACGAGGATCTAGCCCCCGCGGACACACTCGCTCTACGAGACGGACGGGGAGGCGTGGGACTGGGGGGGAAAACGCCGGCAGGTGGGGATTACAAGTTTACAAGGGAGAGTGGTTGGGTACAGTGTTTTCCATTAGAGCAATGGATCTGTGAGGAGGTAGTTGCAAAGTGTAGGAGGTAGGCAGGTACTATCGTAGGCATTCGACACCGGCGCGACGGAGTGCACTCGGTGCTCCAGAAGCCGGAAAAGCCCCGCGGCCGCAGTCTGGTCCTGGCGTCGTCGTGTTGGAGTGTAACGCGAGATTGTCGTGGGATGCGTCCCACTTGCGATGGAGCTGTCTGTTGGATGCAGACGATGCGATAATCGGGGCGTGTGAACGGACGACGCGGATCTGGAAAGCCCCGCACCGGTCAGAGGGTTGCGGCGCGTCGATCGCGAGATGGAGACAGTAAGACGGAGCCAGTCGTCTGGTGACTGGATAAACCTCCACCGCAACCGCTGATCGCCTTGACCGCAACGGTCACTCCGCCGACATTGCCCACCTCCCGCAGCCTTGCAAAATGCTACCCTTCTTGTCGTCGCCCGACGGCGGCCCTGCAAATTAGGAACGTCGTGACCTGCGCTTGGACCCCGTCGGGCAACCGCTTCCCCTCCCCCGGGCAACACAGAATTGATTAACCCGGCAGCAACCTCGTCCACCCCTCGACGCCCGTCATGAGTGAGGTCGCTGATATCCGCGCCAACCGTCTCGTAGTGACCAGGCATGCGTTGAGTGCCGTCTCTCACCCAGATCTTTGGCCGCTCTCCCGACGGTCTCTATCCCGAAAGAAAAATCTACCTCGCCTTGTTGATGGGTAGGTAGGGCGGTTGTGCGGGATGGTTCTTGCGCAGCGCGCTTCAGTAATCTGCAAATGGCACGGTATATAGCGTTCAACAAAATAGATTTCTGGTCTAATTTTCGCCTCTCATTATCGAGCACGAAGTGGCTAATAAATGGTAGACTCTGATTCGGCCCCCCTAGTCCATTGAGTGTGGCTGATTAGTGATCTTAAGCCCGTGTCTGATTGAAGATAGCAGCTAAACTGTTGTTTGGAGACGTTCCTGTTGTTTGGCTTTAGAGCACAAGAGCCCTTGGCTCCAAGTAAGTACACAATTATCTTTGCTACTTTTTGTGATTGAGTTTGATGATTCCATGAGAAAAGCGCCGCCCGCTACGTGTTATACTCTATGCTCTTCTACCTGTATACGCTCCCATTTGGTGCCAAGATCACCAAATCTTGTCAATTATTGACAAATATGTCACACACTTAACGTCATGGAAGTTACACTGGGACAATTATATGATAGTTGAAGAATTTACATAGGTTATCTTATCTATTCGCCTACGATCACCGCGAACGTCCGCTGGACCACTAGTGGAAGATGATGTGCATGATTAATCTCGAACTACATATCGACATCCTGAACCACTAGCCAATCAAGCTGCTTTCCACCATAGAAACAGTATTGCAAAGGGATTGTGTAGCGTCCTTTGCAAGGGGGCTGATGATCCGTAATGTGAAAACTCTCCAGTTGTCGACGACCTTCGCTATAATAAAGTACGCAAGTCGTCAATTTATCGCTCTCCTGGTTGAACAGACTGTGAAAACTTCGAACTTTGGTGTGGTCGCCCATCTCAACGGTCAAGGTAAACCGCGGGTCCGCGCCCTGGATGCGCGAAAGGACCCCACTGTTGTTGAACTGGGGACTTTTGAGTGAGTCAGCCAACTTGGCTTCGTATTGAAGGTCTCCAGTCCAGTCCATAGATGTAGCTACAAGATGAAATTCTTGGCAATCTTCACCCAGGGCGAGTCGCTCTAAGGCAGACCCAAGGAAAATGGGATTGGCGCCGAGTTTGACGGCAGCTTCGTGCCATTTGTTATTGATGAAAAAAATGTTCATAACGTATTCGAGGACTTCCTTTGCTGACCTGGTTATCTGGGGCAAAGCGTCGAAGGGGTTCTTGCTGAACGGCGCGGACCTGAGGCCATGCGCATTGAATAGCTCTTACATTAAGATTCACCATCTCATTGATTAGCAACGTTGAAATCGCAGATTGCTCCGTTGCTTGCCCCCACGTATCAACAAAGGTAATCAACGAAGGTAGGCAACCACAGTAATCAACCAAGATAAGGAACGAAGATCACAAGGAATAATCCAGAACAGCACAAGGTTATGGCATTCGTCAGGCCAGAAAATGCTCAGAACAAACCTGAAACAGATCGCTGTGTTTCGGTATAAAGCTTTGCGTAAGTTGCATCTCCATGTGACTTCTATCAACCTCCTTTGCATACGTCACCTGAGATCGAAGGTCAAAGGCCATAGGGCAAGCATCAAACAAGCCCTGGATGCCTCAGCAATCACCAGCCTCATTCATTGACATCATGTCCTACCAATTTATGCCTGAGAACTTCAGGCCGTTGTTGGCTTTCTTTTGGGTCATACTCCCCGTTGCTTTGCTGCATCGAATCTTGAACTTCGGCCGCCGAGAGAGAGGTCTGCCTCCGGGCCCGCCGACTGTCCCCATCCTTGGAAATGCGCATTTGATACCTCAAAAAGGGTTCTACTCCAAGTAAGTGGCCAGATTTTGGTTTGATGATTGGCTTTGAGATTCTAAAACCGCGTTAGGTTGAAGGACTGGTCGGACGAGTATGGCTCGGTTTACTCTCTCAAAATCGGGCGCAGCACGGTGATTGTACTTAACGATAGAGAGGCTGTCTACGAACTCCTAAGTGTGCATGGGGCCGAATACAACGACAGGCCGACTGACGAGCAGATTCACATATCGCTCAGGGAGGAAAACATAGCTATGACACATGAAAGCCCAAGGTGGAAGGCGCAACGCAAGATAATCGCGACCTATTTTTCGCCAAAGAACTTGGATACAACCCTGAGAGCCGTGCAGGAGGCTGAGTACGTCCATATTTCTCATACAAGCAGCTGACCAAGGAAGTCACTTACAGAACGCAGGGTCAACCGACTGATGTTCGATCTTTTGGAAAAGCCAGAGGATTTCCGGTCAAGTATCCAACGAACCACTGCTTCCGTTGGGAGTATCGCAATATACGGACAAAGAGCAGAGAAGGATAGTAGTTTTTGGGTCAGAGTAAGTCGAAGCTGCCCATAATTGGCAACAGCTGCTGACTTCCGTCACATCCAGTCCGTCTACAGTGTTATGGAAGAGGTACAGCTACCCCTTTCGCTAGCCTGGTCGCAACTAAGAGTACCACAGTTTTCGAAAGTGATCGAACCCGGATCGTATCTGCCAGTTGACGAATTTCCGGTACTCAAGCTTATTCCAGACCGGTGGAACCATTCGAGACAGTTGGGAAAGCATTTCTACCGCACCATGACTAGCACCTGGACAGAAGCCCGCGAGCGTGTCGAGCAGCGCCGAAACAGCGGAGACAGTAGGGAGTCCCTGATTGACAGGCTTCTCGGAAGCGAAATGAAATGCGATACTCCACTGTCTTTCCCGCAGTTCAACAACTTTCTGGGGGGGATCCAGATGGCTGCTGCTGATACAACCGCCACAGCGATCCTCACCACCATCATGTTTCTCGGGAGGCATCCCGAGTTTCAGGCAAAAGCCAGGGCAGAGATTGATCAAGTTTGCGGAACCATGAGAATGCCCGATTGGTCGGACTTCAACGACCTGCCATACGTAAACTGCATCATCAAGGAGGGGCTCCGAATTAGACCAGTGTAAGTGGCTATTCATCAACTTCAGCTTATGACCTCACTAAACACGCTTCCAGTGCCCCCATCGCAATCCCCCACCGCGCCAGGCAGGACAGATGGTTCAAAGGCATGTTGATACCAGCCGGAAGCACAATCATTATTCCACCATCCGCCCTGAACCATGACAGTGGGCACTTCTTGGACCCTTCTTCTTATAACCCCGACCGTTTTCTATCTTGCGCCAGCAAGACGGCACCAATCCTCGCTGCATCGGCGAAGTACGAAGAACGAGATCACTACTCGTATGGTGCTGGGCGACGCATGTGTGTTGGCATCCACCTGGCCGAAAGAACGCAGTGGCGCGTCGTAGCCCAGATGCTGTGGGCATTCAAAATTGAGAGACAGGTTGGAAGCGACGGAAAGCTCGTCGAGCTAGATACGGCATATTCGAATTATGACGAGGGATTTTTACATGTTCCCAAGCCTTATACGGTCCGGTTTGTACCGAGAAGCAAGAAGCATGCAGAGGTTGTCAGAAGATCATGCAAGGAGACTGAGGTAGTTCTTAGGCAGTGGGAATGAGATAGGCCTGAATTTTTGGATGGATCGAAGATTGACGACCGCCCTTTAAAGCAGAACGAGGAGGTTTATCCTTTGAAAAGGTGCCACAAGTGCCTCACTACGCATAGCATAGTGAGAACGAAAGTATTTGTGGAATAACGCAGACCACAGTAGCTCATTGCAGGTCTTCCCAAAGACCGACATAGATCGAACCAAACTCGAAGAACAACTATTGTAAGCCGGGAATACTAGAAATCGAACATATCTTGGATGTAGTATCTGTATCGTTATCAGCGGTGGATACGCCGCTTATGCTGTCCCAATCTTCGACTTACCAGTTACACCATGAGGGTACGGTATGGCTGTCAAGATCGTGGTGATTTGCATCACTTCTGATAACACTGCCTGACCTTGGATACACAGGGTCCGATATGAAGCTGATGTCATCCGCGAGGTCGGCCCCTAATACTGCCTGCATCGTAAGTATTGTAGTTATTGTGTGCATCGTCTCGGCGACAAGGGCGGCTTTAGAGCCTGCATAGCCGGTTGCTAGTCCTTCAAAATACTGAGCTAGAAGACGGCCAGTTACAGTCGACAGATGCGAACCGAGGAAATCAAGAGGTGTAGTTGGAAATTTGTTTGCTGATGAGGTTCCAATGGGGAACTACGTCACGCAAGGGCATTCCTGAGTAAACCCCGCCCCGCCCCGCCCCGCCCCGTCTCGCACCCGTGTAGACGGTTTCCCGCCTTGAGCCAAACTGGGCGCCAACAAGAATCTATCCACTAGACCGGCGCTGACCGCATACGCACGCCAAACTAACGGACCATGCATCATTGGGTGATTATGTGCAGCAACTTGTTGGCACGACGGCCGCTCGTTCCTGAGCGACTGACGCCCTCATCGAGGCTCCAACCAAGCAACCTTCTCTCTACCATCGACGTGGAAGGAGAAAATTCGAATCTTTTAGGGACGGTGTCAATCGTCTAGATCTACCTCCCAGTAGTGGATTGCCGAGACTCCGGCTCTAGCCATAGAGCCTGTAGACTCTGGGAAGGTGACTGAGACACGGTGTACATTTTCATGGAGGGGCAATGCTGGACTGGTCAACTCCCCAGGATGTGCATTCCATTCCTGGTTGATTACCGCTTGTAGATTCGACGACTTTCCTTGACAACCAGATTAGAGCCTTCCAGCTTTACTACAGATGCCCGCAGCGCTACGGAAAATCACAGGTCCAGGGCGTTCACTTAGCGACGAAACTTGCCCGTAGGTCAACTTCGACGCGACAAGAGCGGCACTTACTGAAAGGTCGAGACCCTGACAACCTGCCTCGGTCGCAATGCTGGCCTGCAGCTGCACGCAGGTGACCACGACGGTCGCTGTGTGCTTGTCGGCGTCGCTCCCCCGCACCGATGGCTGTGGAGCTGCTCAACGACCACGCCGCGTTCATACCAAAACTTGACGTCGACGGGACTACGCTGCGGGGCAGGCAAAGACTAGGGACGTGGCAGATGATGACTCAGTGGTTTTGCGAAGCCCAACTGCGCAGCATGGCCCTAAGGAGGCGCCCGGTTGCATGTACTGGGTACCTTTCCGAACCCTGCGAACGAGCAGGTTGCAGCATCCAGGCAAGTACTTTTGTGTTGGTCGTGGTAATCCTTAACGCCACCTGTCGCTGAATTACGTAACCTCGTCCGCAACACTCCCAGGGATGTATTGCGTGTGGGTCCACCGCAACGGCCATAGGAATGGTCGCAGCATCCTGACCTACTCTACACAGCGCAAGTTGGGCCCTCTGCTGGCACCATTCTGCGCGCGCGATAGGGGGTTGAGAGTACGCCACCAGGATTGGTTGGTCGGCGGTAGCCAGGCAAAGCTGGGCGTACGAACAGAACGAGACCGGCTCAAGCCCACTCCTCCTTGTGCCGGCGCTTCAACAGTCGCCCTCTGTACAATTTGGCCTTCTGGGTGGGATCCTGTCGAACCATGGCCAGATTTCGAAGGAGTCGCGCGTCTTTCACAACGTCACCTGCCCATTCAGCGTCCTCGCGTGCGGCAGCCAAGGCGCAGGAAAGAGCAACACCCTAGCCTGTCTCTTGGAAAACTGCTTAATACCCAGCGATCTAGGAAACCTGTCTCGTCCAGTCGCCGGCATCGTCTTTGACTACGACCAACAAAGGACGTCTTCCGTACGAGGCCGCCTTCCTTGCCTCTCATGCTAGAGCTTCCGCACGCGTTCTCTGCGCGCCGACGAGCTTCCGTACAGTCCAGGTAACCGTGAACCACCACCGTACAGCCATGCGCTGCAGTTGGCGAAAGGTGCTTGCGAAGGCGGTTTTCTGAATTAGCTTTTCTTCCAAGAGACTTATAGCGGCATTGATCAGGTCGACGTAGGCCTCTCGTGATTCGCGGTCGTGATCTTAACACCCGCAGAATTTTGGATCGCATGGCAGTTCGAGAAGGTACAATGCCACTGCCTCGTACCAGGATTTGCCCGCGGCTCTCAACGCCGCGATCGGAAAACGAACCATCGCAGAAAATTCCTGTGCATGGCGCCAACGCCTGGATCCTAATTGTGTACAAAAGGATTCTGCCAGCGTCTGGAATCTTAGAGGGTGGGCGGATGGTTTTGCTTCCCATGATGGTGCTGGATTTGCGGGGGACTAGCAAGCTGCCAAGTGAGAGGCAAGCTTAGGAAACAGCGTCTTTGAACAAGAAGTTCCCCGGTTGTGATCCAATGGATCATGATGAGAATACGGGCAGAGAAGGTGAGGGCACGGGGACACGCAACGAGAATGTTCGTAGCTAGCTGTGATTGTACGGTCGACAGTACGGAGGGATTTCGTTTCCGCACGGGAAAACCCTTCACTGTAGAATTCTTTCGCTAAATCGTCCTACCAACGTTTTTCATCCGCAGACAGTGACGTACACAGGCATCTGAAAGGTGAATCGTTCAGCGGTTGGATCTTGATGGAGATTTATGGACATGGAAGCAAGTTTACTGCCGTGTAATCTTCGCTATCTCACCTTTGCCATCAAACAAGGGCACTGAGTATGTAGAGTACGCGGCCATGAGTCAAGCACTCTGCTCTCTTTTCGCAGTTGCAGAAGGCCACTTGAGGGCGAAGGAGCGGAGCAGGTTGTGCGACGTAGTATGTGCGGTCATCAGTCGGGACGATGCAAACTGTAGCTCACGACATTATGCGAAAGGACGAAGACGCTGGGCGAAAGCAGAGTCAACCGATATGCCTCCAGATAGACACCACACCCTCTTGAAGTCAAGTTCGACGATCAGAAACAGGCAGCATCCTTTGCTGTTGTTCCATTTATAGACGCAGTTTTATTCCGGGATGAGGGGGGCTGATACACGCATGCCGTCTAAAATTAGAACACCCTGAGAACCAGAGACCATCAGTCTGTCTACCTTCTCGCCAGACGCTGTGGATAAAACACGCCCAGTGGTCAGCTTTCCCACCTCAATGTCTGCACATGGTTGCACTCAGCACTGCGCCTATTCCAATGACTGTTCATTCCGATTCACGCATGCGTTTTTTCTCACCCCTGGCCACCCTAATCATAGCCGTGTCGACACAAGTCGCCGCACATACCTGGGTGGAACAACTAAATAGAATTGCGCCAAACGGGACATTGCTTCTCCCTGACGGATTCCCCCCTAAATGGTTCGGGCGAGGGGAGGGCTTTCGAGACGAACTCTTCACTAATCTTTTGACCGAAGCCGACTACCGGCTGTGCGCGCGACAGCCATTGGGAGAGCAAGTTGAAGGGTTTCCAATGCTTGAAGCAGGGCCGGGGGATTTTGTCGCCCTGCGATATCAGGAAAATGGACACGTGACGCTTCCCGATAATACTCCGAACAAGCCTCTAAACAGAGGCAGCATCTACATATACGGCACATCGTCCCCGACCGCTTCCGATACCTTGTTCGATGTCTTCAAGAGATGGAATCCTGACGGCACAGGCGGCGACGGGCGCGGAAGGTTGCTGGCTACGCGGCATTATGATGATGGGCAATGTTTCCAAGTCAACGACGGGAAGATTTCCGTTGCCAGGCAGAAAATGTTTCGCAAGGTAGCGGCAGATCCCCAAGGCGCTGATCTTTGGTGCCAGGCAGATGTTCAGCTGCCCAACGATTTGACTGCCGGAACCATCTACAGCATCTATTTCGTCTGGACCTGGCCAACGCTTAGGCAGGAGGCCGTTGCCGCGTCCGGGAGTGGGGGTTATGGAGACTTTCCCACGCAAGGCTCACCAAGCGAGGCAGCTTACCTTGCGGCAGATGAAGTGATAAAGTCTGAGATCTACAGCAGCTGTTCGTCGATTCGAATCATCAACCCGAATCCACTTCCGCAGGGGAACGCGTTCAACAAAAGCCAGGACGTCAACTACGTAAGCATCCAAGACCAGCTGCGTCATTCTTTCCTTGTTCATTCCAGCCGCGGGTGATCGTCTTTCTTTGAGACGCTGTGTATGCAGAGTGCGAAAGGGAACTGCAGGGTGGACGATACATACAGACGTACACACAATTCAGAGACATCTAATGCACAAAATTCGGTCAACGCCTGCAACAATGGCGGTCAATATTGAATCATAGGAATAAGCACTTGTCGCAGTCAGGTTTATGATTATCATATCATTGTGGATGGGCGCGCTCGAGTTGTCTAGCTGGCATCACTGCGGTACCAAGAGTGTGATAAGGTACATTCATGCCCTGGTTAAAGCCTTATGGTTGCCGGATTGAAATAAATCTGCCATCGTTGCTATGGAGCTTCAGCGGAACGTAGAAGCCACTGTCGTGGGCAGTGGTGCTGCTGGCCTCGCGGCCGCCGCGGCCGCCACCACTCATGGGCTTCAGACAATGCTCATCGAGCAAACCAAGCAGGTTGGCGGCACGACCGCTTACGCAGACGGAACCATCTGGGGTCACTCGGAGCGCGACCTCGCGGGAAGCCGGCATATATGATCCCTGTGACTCTGCTTGTCAGTACCTGAAATTTGCCCCGGAGCAAGGCGGCAGCAACGGACCAGAATCGTCAAGTGCCCGAGTCAATGCCTTCCTAGAGCGTGGGCCTCAGATGGTGGACTTCTTCCGGGACGCAGGCTTCGAGTGGAAGCCGTCGGCCATACCAGGCCTTCACCCGGAAGTGGAAGGCTCCATGCCGGGCACACGTACGCTGGAACCGGCCCCGTTTGACGCGGCGGTGTTGTTATGGAATCCCGGGACGGTCAACGCGTCGGAGTGGAGGCTCCGTACGGTGTGGTCCTGGCATCCGCCAGGTTTGCTGGGTGCAACGACCTGCGACGAGAGTATCTGGCCCATACTCGGATTGAGTGGAGCTCGACCCACGTTGCGCTGTTTGAGCTGCGTAAGCCGCACTGCATCGTGGTTGGTGAGCAAGGTGCACTTTACAAGTGACACGCGGATGGTGACGCTGCCTGGCCCGTCCTTGACTGGAAACCTCGGGAGCGGTACGCGCTGGGGTTGCTCGGCCCTGGCGTCCAGCCGGTGGATGCGCTGAGCAAAGGCCGCATGCTCGAGTCTACGCAGCGGGAGGTTCGTCCGCGTCGGTAACGGGGGCGACGTCGCTGGGCGCGGGGGTTGCTCTTGGCCCGGCCATGGCCTCCGCTTACGCCACGGTGCTCCACATGTTTGGACACGGCATAAGCGAGCACTAAGTAGCACGCGGCGCGCTAGCGACCCTGCTCATAACGTTGTAGTTTTCTAAGTGGTGAATTTTCAATGATGATTCCACATTCAAGTCTCCCAAGGAGTACGCGGTGTTGGCGACATGACCGGCAACTCGTTTTTCTCTCATCCCAGTTTGTGATCAATCACGGTGACGACGTTTCAGAGAGCCACATTTCTTGTCCAATCCCCAGGAAAGTGGTCACGGTAGTGGGGCGTAATCAATAGGACGGAATCAACAGGATGTAATCAACAGGATGGAATCAACAGGATGTAATCAACAGGATGTAATCAACAGGATGTAATCAACAGGATGTAATCAACAGAATACAAGGCAAGCCAGTGGTCTAGCAAAATCTGAAATTGGATGGGGCGGATCAAGCAAAGCATGACTGGTAAAGTTTTGACCGCGTGACAAACAGAGTGACAACACTGGAGGAGCGCAACCAAGCAATGGGCAGATTCTGAACTTGATCCACGCCCATCGAGCAATGGCGGCGCCCCGTGAATAGCCCTGGGTCGACTAGTGCACAGACGCGATTCAGCCACGCCTGGCAGTCCGTCCTTCATTATAACAGAGACTCGTCAACCTTGGGAGTTGTGTGTCTCGCCAAGAGCACCTGTCGAAGTCACGCGAATTCTCAAATTACTTAAACATGGACATCGGCGATACCAGTTACCTCGACACCCTCTTCCCCTCGAAGACCGGCTCAGGCAAGAACAACGATGAGTAAGTCGCAGGGTCTTGACGGCCTGATCAACACTAATGTCTCAGAGAGCTTAAAGCACTTCAAAAGAGGCAAGATGAGACAGAGAGGGCGGTGAGATACCTCCGCCTCCAGATGACGGAGCGGGAAAAAGGAACGAAAGAACTGGCGAAGTGTCTCGCGACGATCCTGTTTTCGTGGTCCAACAAAAGTGCGTTACACCACGGGTTAATACTTGGTGCAAAACTCTAATTAGACAATAGACTAGCTGGACTCCTCGCGACGAAGTTATGGAATCGCGGAAAGGTTATTCATCTATATACCAATCATCTATATACTCCCAAGAAAATGTGTACCGGCCCCGCTAGGGTGTACCCTTCCAACTCAGACACTGTCTGCGCGTCACTCTGCGAGGTCAAAACTGCGAAGACAGTTCCCGTCAGCTCCTTGGGTTTAACGACCGTTCCGTTGCCGTCCGTCGAAATGGTCAGCGGCGTGTACATAGGCACTCCGATCTGGCCGACCCAGGCAATGAAGAGAGGCTTGTCGCCCTGTCTCGCCACAGCCGTCTCTTCGGGATTCCACGAGAAGGATACTTCCCCACCCACAGGCCGAGACAGCAGGGTAGGAAGGACCGGCAAGGGCGGCGCATCAGGGCATGAGCCTCGAACAACGAAGTCGAGTGCCAGGTTGTACGCCCATATTTGCGGCAGAACCGTGTCGAAGGGATGTGAACTGAACGGGTTCCCGTCGACTATCTCGAGTACGGCACTGTGTCTCGTCTCCGTCGCGGCAACGCTGAGAAATCCAGTGAGCAAGCCGGGATCTGTTGCGGCAACAGACTCTGCCACGCCCAGAAGGGCGTCCACGGCAATTGATTTCAACGCTCTAGTGGTAGACAAAAAGTCGTTTGCACCGTCTCTTGGTAGCATATACTCGCAAGGCTGGACGGGGATTTCTCCGGCAGCGGTCAGAATGCGCTGCAGTGCATCTCGGTGGGAAGCGTCGTCCTTTCCCCGTGGTCAGCACAGTTTGCCGTCACTCTGCGGACGTCCTACCTTTTGTATCTCTTGGAAGACCTGGAGAGTCTCGTTCGTCAAGTCTCCATCGGACTGGGTGGAGATATTGCTCAAGATCCCGACTTCTGCGTTCTCCAGAAACAGCGCCAATTGAAGACTTGTCTTTGCCGCAGCTGATATTTCCAGCCGTGCTACTGAGGTGTCTTCAGCGTTGCATGTCGGCACGCCCGCAGCCAAGGCGCAGATGTTCAGGAAAACAAGATGCTCGCAACGCATGATATCGATGTGATGACTTCTTTGCGAATTTGGGCATCTTAAGGAAGGGATATATACAATACGTCTACGAGACCCGGTATAGGGGAGGGATGGAAAACTAAAATTAGATTTGCTATTTTCGGAGACTTGCAGCTTAATTTTAGCACATCAGCCAACACAGCTTTGGAGTATAAGTACCATTCGAGTCGCTGGCAAGTGAGCAGGAAGGCAGCTCAAACCAAACACAATGAAACTCCATTTCTGTACCAGCGCTGCCTGGACTGTCACTGTTGCGACTGCACTGAACCCTTTCCTCCTAGCTCGCACTAATTGCGCTGTCACTCAACCTGGCCTGGACTCTGGAGACCCAAGCCCCGTTCCCGGCGCTCACGGCGGACAGCCTTCGCGTTCTCCTTCTCCAACGTCGATAGGGCCGCCCAGTCCCAACAACAGCGTCGACATGGGAACTGACACCACTGCGGCCGGCACGATCACGACGACTCTTACAATGACGCTTCCCGCCCCAAGAACAACAGTCGACGCCAGCGAGGGTGGTGTCGGTAACACCAGCCCCTCCCCTACGCATCTGGTTGACGTCAGCTCAGACAGCGATGCCGCATTTACCCCCCGCCAAGTGAGCGCAGAACCGGGAGACATCGTTCGCTTCAGGTTTGAGTCCTCGAATCAGACCGTCACGCAATCATCGCTCGAAGCACCGTGTACGCCCAACCAAAGCGGCCGCTCTAGTGTCAGTCAAACCAGCCCTCTGAATGTAACAGGGGTCTTCAGTGTCGACTTCAGAGTTGACGACAGCGGCCCCATGTGGTTTTACCGGTTCGTCCATCGAGGCCTTCCGCAGCAAACATATAATGCTAATCCAAGCAAGCAGAAAGCGTCAAACTCCCGGGAATGCTTGCGACGCAGGCATGGTCTTTGCGGTCAACGGGGGGGATTTGTTGGGGCAGTTCAACGCAAATGCCGAGGCCGAGGGCCAGGCTAGGGCCGAAAGACGACGGAAAATTGCGGTTGCGGACATGGCGACCCGTGCCTTTAGACATCGACCAACCCATATTTAAGATACATGCAGTGTGACACCTGCTACTGTTGGCTCGACAAATGGGTCGGTGCAAGGCGCGGTAGCCTACTTGCAGCAACGAGAATCGGCACATGATGGACATTCTGGATACTTGCACCGAAGAAGAATGGAGAAATCAGTGATACAACGTATCTTGACATGTCTAGTGTGATGTGCGGTACTTTAAGCTCTTCTGAGGCGATTCGATCAACCTCGTTTACAAACTTTTTGTCGAGCTCAACATTCTTCCCGGTGACCTCGTCCTGTCCAGCATAGCTGCACGTGCCATCTTCCCAGCTCACATCGACAGCATCCCCATTGAGGCCTCCAGGGCGAACCGACACAGAAGACCAGCCGTTCGAGGAAGCTTCCCAGGTTCCATAGTCCGGAGGTTGAGGCCGTATTTGCTCTCCCACCGTTGGCGACGGCGGTTTCAGGCGTACCGGACCGTTCTACCTCTGCTGCAGCGAAAAAGTCCGTCTATAAGATAGTACTTTTTGACATCAACGAAAGACCCGGCCTTGCGCCGTCTGGATCGTACCATCTTTGCCGAAGATGACATCGCCACTTTGTTCCGTCTCGGATGGCGCCCTTCCCGACGGCCGCTTTGCGACCAACGCTGGCTGCAAACTTTTGCTGGGATTGACTCGTCGAGAATAGATGGTGAATCCGGGTCGAAGATTGTTTTGAACAGACGGAAAAGCTCGTACTCGCTGATGGTGTTCTCTCCGGACTTCTTAGAGACCTCAAGAGCAGCTCGACTGGCTTCATTTCCGACCGCAAGGGACGAATTTCGGCGCGGTGGATGTGTGTTGACGATATGGACTGCGTCTCATCGAACAGCAGCACCGCGCCGTCTCGCTCGGGCGCGTTTGACGCAGGAGGGGACAAGTCCATTTGGCTCATCCATTGTCTCTCGCCCGTTCTCGACGCTAGTGGCGTAATGCATGCTCCTGAGACGAGAAGGGCATTGGAATTGGAAGCCTTGAACGATTCTTGAGGGGTGGTGAGGCCGCATTGATCGGTTGCCCGCCGTATCGGGCCGTTTTGCAACAAGTGTAGACGAAATGGATCCCAAGTCTGACCGGCCATCGTGAGAGCTAGAAGTCTGAGAAGAACAGGGAAATGAGAGTGACGAGTAGAAGGCGAAGATGTGGAAGCTACTCGAGTGGGCGAGGAGTGGCTTTTATATACGAGATGCTCCCTGGGCCGCAAGAGAGCTGCGTACTTGAGTCTTGATTCAGGTCGTTAGAGCGGCCCATTTCGAGCTGGAGCCGAGGTTCGAGAAGAACAGTCGGGTTCCATCTGGTGTCAACACCGGCTGTGTTGTGACGTTGAAGGGAGACCTCCAAGGGGGAAGGTGTCACGTTCAGAGAGGCCTCCTCGGTGGTAATAGGCCGAGCGGAGCGGACTTCCTGTTAGATTATGGTACTATCGTGACTTCCGTGAGCGCGGGTTACTCGAGGATGCCGTGGCTAATACGTCCTAGGCCGGTCTCGGGGAGAATAGGCATAAGACCACCGCCAAAGTCATCAATGACACAAACCTTGCTTCGTATACATAGAAAACTCCTTGTGCGAGCTCTTGTCGATAGCTTCAGGCTGCAGATGTCGGGTGTTTGCCCGTCAATGAGCATCCCCAAATGGGAGGCACTGCATTACGGTCAGAAGTAGCGGGGCGGCGTACTGCTCACGAAAAGAGAGGGAAAGAGAACCGCCGAGTGGTACTGGGATTCTCATGTCACGCAGGCACTCTAAGGGCCGGGTCCCTTTGGGACTCTCGGCTATAAATACCATGCGTCTCCCCCGAGGAACGGTCGTCTTTGAAAGATTGCTCCTGAACCATCATTCCTCCAGTTTGAACCAGACTTCACTCGTCGCAATTCATCATGTCTTTCCTTCTCATGGCGACCGTCGACCCTTGCACCAAGACGGCGAGTTTGATCAACATACCCACCCCCAAGGAGGGGACCGGACTTTCGCAGGCAAGCGTACTTGAGGGTATGAGTGCACCGCAGCTGGCGAGCCCGATCGACCTGCCACGCCACGGCCGCTCAACAGAGAAAGGTAAGTATCTACTCTCGAAATACAGTCTCAGGGCTAAAGGAAGTACAGAAAGGCTCGCAGGGCGGGTTAGACATGTCACTCCTGGGTGTTTAGCACGTATGGCACTAGATATGACGGGAAACAGTATGAACACACAGCCGCTGGAGTAGGACCAGAACCTGGGTCGAGAAGAGCCGCGCCTGCCTTCCCGTCCACGAGTCCAGATCAGACGGAGGATCTGAGTCAACGATGCCAAGAACAATTGCGGATTGGCATATACCAGGGCGACGAGTGAAGGATGTATTCGGTCCGTCCCACCGTTGTCACCCAAGGTCAGATAAATGCCGCACACAAGGGCTGGGAAGTAGTTGTGATGAGATCGGGTTGCAGACCGGGTCACACATGTAGCAAAGGGTAGAAAGATGGAAAACAGAGACATGTCAACAAATGTCTGCCAAGCTCTGGCCATCATGCTACGATCAAAACATCTTCTCGTCCATTCTAATAAAGGCTCCTACTGCCAATGGGTCTGCACGACTGTTCAGCCTTGGTGAGGAAATACATGGGCGAGGCCAGCCCTGAGAAACAGGCTGGTCAAGAGGCAGTTCGTCAACCCACACGAAACTAGCAAGAAATTGGACGGCGGACAAGACGCACCCAAATAACCACAGGGCGCGCGTACCCCGCAAGACTGCCGAAATCACGAGTTCTCTGAGCGTGCATACTCTCCCTGGCTTCTGGTGAGCGGTTTCCAGCGCCGCCCCCAGCCCTGCCACGTCTTGGGCCCATGCGACGGCGAAAGACCCATACGTCTCTGTCCTTCTATCTCGAGCCGGAAGACGGTCTGGATTACGACAACCCCAGCGCACACTCCAAGCGCCTGGCCCAGCGACAGAAAAGTGTTCGACACGCCAGAGGCTGCAGACGTATCGGCGGTCGAGACGCACGCCTGCGAGGCAAGACCGAGACTGGGGAGCAGGATACCAATGCCGGCACCGCAGACAACAGGCAAGACAACGCCGGCGGCTATGACGGCCCGTTCGTCCAAAGCCAGTAAGACACCGAAGCCGGCCGCAAGGACGGCCCAGCCAGTCAAGACGACCAGGCGATAGCGACACGTTGTCGACATGACACGGCCAGCGACTGCGGATGTGACGGCGGCCGTGGCCATGCTCGGGGCCATGTATAGGGCTGATTGTGTGACCGAGGCGCCCCTAACGATGGTATGGTGCAGAGGTAGGTAGAAGAGGAGGCCGAACATGGCCATACCGTGGACAACGGCGCCGCTGTGCACGACGATACCGGTCGTTGACGAGAAAAGGCTGCTTCGGATAAATGGATGCGAGGGAATGCGTCTGACGTAGACACCGAAGACGATGAAACCCACGGCACAGAGCCCAAGGGGCAGCAATGTCTGGAGGGACACCCATTCGTATAGGCGGCCACCTTTTGGGTGTATGTTAGCTTACTCGTCGCGGAGAAGGAAACAAAACCAACCTCACCCCAGGTCAAAGGAAGCAAAACCCCGGTCAAGCAGGCCGCAAAGATGCAGCCTCCGAGCCAGTCAACCTGGCGGACAACGTCTTGCATGCCCGCCGAGTTCTCTGCTGCATTTCCCCGTAACAAGAACGGCACGGCCAAGAGAGCAACCAGGGCGAGCGGCAAGTTGATCCAGAACAGCCATCGCCACGTGATGTATCCGGGTAAGGCAGCCCCGGCCACGGGCCCAAATGCGCTCGCCAGAGCTCTCGCCGAGTTGATGACGCCAAAAAGGGTGGCACTTTCTTGCGACGTCGCGCAGTCCAGAATGATTACATCTGTCAGCGCGACAACCCCGCCGATACCCACACCCTGGACTATGCGTGCCGCAATCAATAACCGGAAAGAGTCTGCCAGCAACGCCAGGCTGCTACCCAAGGTGAGGAGGGCGGCTGCGCCGGTAAGAAGCCTCGCTCGAGTCAGAATTTCTGACAGCCCGGTCCAGAGTGGCTGAGAGATGGTCGAGGCGAGTAAAACGGAGGGGTTTGTCCAGAAGGCCTCCAGCGTCGAGCCCTGAATATCCCGAGCTACAGCCTTGATTTGAGTTAATCAAAAGGTTTTACCTCAGCTGCGCCGACGTACCGTGGTTGCAGTGAACATCACTGTGTTATCAAAGACGCATAGGAAGTTCAAGAGAAAAAGCAGAGACAAAGCGTATGTATTGCTGGCTTTTCTTCCCGGGTTCGGTGCTTGGAGGCTCTGCTTCGGCGTGTCGTCTACGCTGTAAACGGACGCACTGCAGCTTGAGACTCGCGAAGCCGTGTCATCCATGAACACGGGCATAAGCCTTTGTATGGTGATAAGTTTGGATAGTCGTTCCATGATAGGACTGGAAACGAGCGATCGCCGAGACTGTACAGAGTACGCCATATTTAAGAGGCATAGAGCCACGCACCACTCACGTCGTGCCGTCTCGAAGTGTCATCAGCCGCGTCATCGGCCGCATCGTCCGTCCACCGGCAGCTGGAACACACAGAGCACTTGATTACCGGTCCAAAAGGGGCGGCGAGTGGAGAAGTCAGAGGCGTTGCACGTCGCCTGGTACTATCTTTAGAGGTCCGACCTATTTTTATGACTTGAGTTATTAATTGGGCCGGAACATATCTTGGCATCACGTCGCTTCAACGTAAAGGAGACTGTACGTTCCAGCAGTAGGGGAAACAACGGAGGCCCCGGTCAGCAAAATGTAATCTACGTTGGGCGACGAGCGGGACAACAGGCTGGGTAAATGCAAACACTGGCCTACCCGGACAGTCCCCATCACCGTGTTTCCATATATAAGATGAGTCCATACTACACGCATTCGACTCATCACACAGACCCCCAGCCAGGTAGGATGGGTTTCTCGGACACCCTGGTTGCCGTCGCCTGTTGTTTTGCCGCACTCATTTCATACCCGCTCCTATTCGGCTACCACCGCCACTTCGGCGGGCGACATCCAGTGCACGATCTTCTCTTTCCATTAGCGCTCTTAATAGCCAGTGTCGTGTATGTTCTTGTGCCACAAGAAGGCTCGTTTGCCGGCCAGCGTGCCGGCAGCCTGCTCCTCACAACCATTGTTGTCCTTGCGTTCACGCCACACATGAGCCTTTTAGTCGATGCACTGGGTCTTCCACTACACTTTCACACACTCCACAGCTTCGTCGGGTCGACTGGCGTGCTCCTGCTTCTCGTGCACGTGCTTGCAAACCTCGCCGGCGGACATTATCAGCTCAACAGAGACATAGGAGCAGTGGTGGTAAGCGACCCTGCCCGCAGCGCCCTACGGTCTCTGAGAGTGTCAGCTAACTAGGCGAAATCCGCCAGGGAGCCCTTCTCCTTTTGCCTCGCCGCCGCTGCTTCGATCCCTCCAATCCGGAGATACCTTTACGGCATCTTCTTTCGCGTCCACCAAGTCACCGCCGCCGCGACCGTTGCGGGACTGGTCATGCACCTCCGGTCCCAGGAGCGATTTGCAACCGAGTTTCTTTACGCTCCCCTTGCTATCTGCGGCGCCGGTTTGCTTGCTCTCTTCGCTGTTTTCGTCCGCTGTCACAGACGCTATGCCAAGCATCGTCAGTGGCCCCGGGCGAAAGTAGAAGCGTCCAATATTGGACACATCGCCTGTCGTATGGTATTTGAAGGGCTGATTGAGCCAAAACCGGGACAAAGCATCGTCTTGTGGCTTCCGTCATCTAGCGGGATTCTGGGCCCGGTCCTTTTGTGCCATCGGGCGGAGATCTCCTGGTGGTCTTCAGGACCTCAGACTCTTGTGGATGTTCTTGTGAACCCCGGCTCGCGATTGGAAGAGAGCCTCCGACGTGCTAGCGGAGGAGAGGCTACAGCTTCGGTCTTCGTCACAGGGCCGTGCGGGCGCAGCGCGTCTGCCGGTGATCACCACGTCGTGCTACTCATTTCTAACGGACTCGGCGTCCTCCATCAACTTCCCTACCTGAAACACCTCGTCACTAGCCGCCACAACGCCGCCATGCGCACCCGGCGCATCCATCTCGTGTGGCAGACCGGTTCTGACGAGGCTTCCAGTGTTTCTCCCAGTGTCGAGCAGTATGTAAAGACTTGCTTCAACATGGCCTTGAAGGACGAGAATTCCATGGACTACTTGTGCATCTCCATCTACAGCGAGAACAAGCTAGAAGACGAAAAGCAGGGTGAACGTGCCACTACCTTCGCTGGCCGCGCACAGCTCGATTCGATTATCAAGTCGGAGGTTGATCTCTTACTAGAAGCCGTCGATGGTTCAAAGGAAAGCATGATGATTTTGGGTAAGTGCAGTAACGTTGGAGGTACTGTTGTTTGATGGAGACTGACTTATTAAGCGTCTGTCGGAGATGAATTCAAACGGGATCTGGATCGTATAGGCCAGGACTTTGGCGACGACCTTGTTAGTATCGTCGATATGGGAGAATTTGCGTGAAAGGTAGAAAACCGATGTAGAGATCCCAATCAGCGTTAGAAGGAGATTACCACATGACGATTTCGTATAAGCAGCAAGGCCGCGTGATGACGCCTCCACCCAGAATAATCAACCCCGTAGCGCGCAGTGAGGATGTCAAGGTTACGGCCCAGCCCTACCGCTATACAGCTTTGAAGCTCTTCGGTCGGAAAAAACCTTGTCGATGTTGGTGCAGCTCATTTTCACGATGCAAAAAGCGGCAAACCTGTCTTTTGCGCAGTTTCGGGCTGCCATCGAGCAAGAACGTAGCGCCAGGCACCGAGGCAAGGCGAGCATCAAAGTGTCCTGCCTCCGGCTTCCCGAGTGCACCGAGGGCTTCGACGACGCTAGAACGGTCGGGCTCGATACCATCTTCCGGGCCGAAGGTGGCTCCCGCCACGAAGACCCCAAGCATCACGTGCAGGCCATCATCACACAACAACACTTGAACCTTGCGCTGGCAGCCGCCGAGGCACCCGAATCCAGACTGCTCAGCTTGCCTTACCTGGAGCTTGAGCTTCCCGCCGGTGTCGAGTTGGAGTGCCTCGAGGGCAATTCGCGGCTGAGAGCGGCAAAGCGGGGCCTGCGGGCCTTCAACAACCGATGGATAGTCGATCTGCTCGTTGACGGTATGCGTGTCTGTAGTCCCTGTTGATGCCTACTGACATGTTTTTGGTGGAGACGCGAGTCCTCTGTTGCGGCATTATGTCAGAGATGGCCTTCACTTCACGCGGCAGCCGAGCGACGGGGAGTTCTTCTGTAAGATCCGAGCGTACCAGGGCGTCTGCGGCGAGAGCGCCCCCATCTTTGCGGACATGTGGCTGGCGCAGCTTTCCGCAGTGTCTAAGAACCGCAGAGACCGTTTCGACCAGCTGTGCGGCAATGCCGACTATCTCACAGCCTTTGACAATCTGCTACTGTTGCCAGCACTTTTCGTAGACTTCCAGCTGACGACGATACACACAATCATCGCGATGCGGTGCAAAGAGGTAACTGAGTGCACAGCTCCATCCCCATCACAGCCAGGACACGCAGCTAAGCGATGCAGCTCATCATCCGCTACCTCGGAGAAATCATTGGCACGTGGAACTACGTTTGCAACGGCACATACGCAAGCAGCCGCGAGACCCTCGCAAGGTTGAGCGAGGCTGAGCGGCAGCGATTGCGAAAGATCGACAGGGCCACGATTAAGTCCATCGAGGGATGCGCTCCGGGTGCGAATCCTAAAGATAGCAAACGTCTGCAAGGCTGGGTCATCACCGGCGCCATCTTGAGCCAGTTCTCCGACGAGGAGCGGCCGCAGATGTGGGCCAGGATATGCTCAGCGACCGAGAAACGGTCAATCCTGTCGCTCGCCACTTTCTTCAAAGATGTCAAGGTTCTCGAAGAAGCAGCCGGCCTAATGAAGAAACTGACGGGCAGGGTGCCCGACGGATCGATCGACTCGGAGCTACGTCTGCGCACATTCATGCCATCCGACCATAATAGTGGCAGATGCGTCGTGCAGGTCGCGGAGGACCAGTTGGCCAACATCGAAGCGAGCCCGAGCGACAGGTTGGAGCTTGCGGTTCGGCAGCTGTGGCTGGTGCCATTCCGACTCTGCCGTCGCCCACGGAAGAGGATTCGAAAAGCGGGCGTGCACGAAAGCACTGGACAGGTACGACAACCTGATGACGCGGTTTTCCGACTGTTCTGCCTCGCGTCCCGGCTCGGTTTCCAATCGGAGCATATTGAAAGCGTCCTTGAATCCTGGGAGTCGTCGCGAATCGAGACAGACAACGGCATCGCACAGGACCAAACCGACCTAAGCACCCTGTTTCTTTCGCAGGTCTACGGGACGATCCGCGATATTGATGCTCAGAGCCCATTCTTCAAGCGACGCTCGGCATTCCTCGCATTCTTCGGTATCGACTCACCCGTCGACCTCACCCACATTGCGGACAGCGGTTCCTTCAGTCTTGAACCCCTCACAGTCCAGAGGGCAGAATCGCTAGGCAGTCGTCAGAGGCTGCACAATCTTGAAGAAGCCTTGGAAACCGAGCGACGTGAGGTCGAGAGGGCTCGACGACAACTGGAAGATGAGCAGAGGCAACAGCGACTGGAAGTAGAATCGGAGATCCAGAGGCTACAGGAAGAAGCTACGCGCCAGCTTGGGGCGGAAAAGCAGACCCTTTTTGACCAGATGAGCAAAGCATTCTCGACAGAGTACGAGAAACGCCTCAACGCGGCAAGGAACGAGAAAGAAGAAGCACTGGGGCAGAATAAGGGCCTACAAGACCAGGTCAAGAAGCTCAATAACGAAAACCAGACGCTCCAGAAACGGGCGAGGCTTCACAAGACCGACGATTTGAAGCCTATCGTGGACGAATTGGAGCAGAAGAATAAGCTTTTGACACAGCAGTTGGAAAGCCTGCGAGACGATTCGAAGAACTTAGAGGTCAGACTGTCGGACTGTCATGGTGAGATTGAACGAATGAGTAGCCGGCTGGCAGAGGAGCAAAAGCGGGCCCTTGACCGCCAGAACGAATTGAACGAGGTGGAAACGGCCCTGAACGATGCAAGAAGGCAGCTAAACACGAAGAGGCTCGGATTGGCGGACAATGACAGCGAGAGACATCTCCCGACCAAACGGCCCCGGATCTTGGGTCCTGGAGATTCATCAGCGGGTATAGGCGAGACGCCAACGGGAAGATTGCCGAGAAAGCGTGCTACCCAGTTTCTTATTCAGGAGTGAGATAGTGCGACTTTGGCAGAAGGTGGCACGAGAGAGACTGGCGGTGAACAATAATAGCTGAAGGCGCTCCACGGAAAGCGAGAAGCCGAGAGCTGAGCACATGGATCGTAGACGAGCTGGGGAAGCGAAAAGGGTCTGAAGTGGCACATCAAACCCCAAAGGCGAGACAAGAAAAGCCGAAAATGGCGAGCTCAAAGCATGAGAGAATAGCTCCCAAAATAGTAGTAGAGATGAATATCGTCGCTAATCGCTATCTCATGACGTCAAAACAACGAAAGCGTCTCTGCCCCAGTCTGGGGCATCGTTGTCCCCTCGTTTTATTGAAATTCCGCTTCTGGCGCGTCCTATGGACCTTTGGTCTAACATACAAATTTGGGTCACAACTGACACCAGGATGGCATGACGTTGCCAGAGAGTCACGTGGCTGTACCACATGGCTTCCCCGACTCCACAGGCCAACGGGCTGGGCCATTCGGGAGCTACGCACTGCTGAGGCACAGTCACTGCCGCCAGTGGCCACACCACGGGCCACGTGCTGTGGCTTCCTTCGCCCCTAGGTTGTGACCATATGTTTCCACCATACGAGTCGAGACCCTATCGGCAGCCATCTGCACATGCAACATCAGCCAGAGGCGGCATTTGCATTTCCCTCGTAAAACACTACACTTACTAATACAACTGATCGCGCACGTGCAACAGCGGCTCACTCGGGCACGCCTCGAAAAAGTCCCATGACTCGCGCACCATCCGACCGAACCGCCCATCGTGCTCCTGCTCCAGGTCGATGAGACGAAACCGTGCATCGTCTTCCCTGTCATCCTCCTTGCCCAACATGAAGCTGAGATGCTGGAATCTGCCGCGGCAGGAAAAGTCGCCAAAGGCAAGAACTTGAAGGGAGGAAATCCCGTCCGGTCCGAACGCCCACGTGGCGAACCGCTGTAACTCTGGCTGCAGTACTCGGCAGGGGAAGGGCACGCGCCTGACGTCGGTGTACCCTCGCGGGCCACGTCTAGCGTCCTCTGGGACGCTAAACACCATGTGCTGGAGGCCAGCCAGGGGCGGAGGCGTGGCCCGCCCTGCAGGGTCGTGCGGAAACTCGTCATACGGGTCCAGATCCTCCTCGCTTTCTACCGTGCGCAGACCCCAGGAGTCGTAACGGAGGATGTCTCTGCCGGACTGTCGAACGTGCAGTATCTTCAGAGACGTCTGGCGCTTCAGCGAGCCGACAAGCAGTTGCTGGGTTTGCATGTTAGCGAGTCTCTGCTACCCTTTTTCTCGATGCTGGCCTTACCAGGTAGGCAGGAAGGCACGTAATGCCGAGACATTCGAGATTGGGCGGTGCTCCCGGCGACGGGCTTGGCAGCTGGACGCTTTCGGTCGTCCACGGAGTCTCTCCGCCTGACTCATCCTCGACGTGCAACGAATCCAAGTCCAGCTCGAACATGCGAACGTGGTAGACAAACTTCTTCAGCGTCGTATGCGTGAGGGCGGCATGCCACAGCGTCGTCGGGCGGTCCAGCAGTCCCGGGATGGAGATGGCCAGCTCTTCGAGGCCGCAAAAGTGCCTGAGAAATATGCTGAGCCAGACCTCAGGCCGGGATCCAGCGCGCAAGTCGGCTGGGACCTGGATCTCGAGACTGGTCAAGTTGACGTCGCGCCCCGACAGAATCCAGCTCCGTAGGAAATGGGTCCACCCAGGGCAGGCTCTCAGAGTCAAGGACCGCAACCGCGGACTGCACAGAGCCTCAACCAGGTCTGTTGTGGCTGGCCAGAGCGGCAGTGCACCAAGACAAAGCACTTTGAGAACGGGAAACGGTCTTGCTGCCGAACCAGGGAGTATGCAGTCGACTAGCACGTTGTGCCCGCCGGCCTCATTGCCCCTGTTGTTCTCGGAAGACCAGTCGTGGTGATAACGAACGGCATCGAGACGGAGGTCGGCGAGAACATCTCTGCTCCGCATGAGCGAGTGTCGCAGAGCCCTCATGTCATGCGGCGAGCGAAGTCCCGTCCAGGAGAGCTTTCTGATGTTGTGGAAGCTGTCAAATACGACTGGGTTGCCGTACTCCAGACAGGCGGCGCATGACGCATCCGTTATCAGGTTGATCGACTCAATGCTCCTCTGCGCCTGGGCCAGGTAGCCAAGGGGCCAGAACAGACCAGCAGCGACGCAAGTGCCCATCTCCCAGCTGCGACGCCCTTTAGCTTGCTGTTCTGTCGACACGAAGGAAAGGCAACTTCACCTGAAACTTCGAAGAGCCCCCCAGCGCAGATGACATAGGAGCGCCAGGATGTTGGTCACTGGCTTCGTTCCGCTGCCGTTGACGAGGAAATGCTCTTCTTCGCTCGCGAAATCGCCATCGAGGCGGTGGAAATGGGGGCAGCGATAGTCCCCGACGTACTCCCTAAAGGGCGACACGACTCTCAAGTGCCGGGTGTGCTGAAGAAAGCTCGGCGGGCCGAACTGGTTGAGGCACGAGATTCTCTCGCTATCGCGACCCAGAGAAGGCTCGTCATGGCGCAGAACGACAGCCTCAAAAAGCAGAGGAGCGGCTTGGTGGTAGGTCGAGCGGGAGACCTGGCACAGCGCCTTCCAGTCGCGCGAGTTGCCGACCTAGAGACGTTACCGCGGGCCAGCAGAGAGCCTGTAGAGGGATGTGGCAAACCTGTTTGTATATTTCTCGGGCAATTTCGGTGGGGAGTTGGTTCAGCATTTCAGGTGCGTGACGCGAATTTCATTTGTCGTAAGTGCAACTTTATAACACGAACTACAAACTGCGGGTTCTGTTTTTTCTAATCGACTCATACAACCGACTTGGCGACGCCTTTGGTCTAAGCTTATTTCGACAGCAACAGGGACGACGTGATAGACAAGGGGTGTCATCGGCTCCGTTCAAAGACAATGGCCCAGCCGCAACAGTCATCATCTACAGGCTTTGATTACATTGTGGAGACAGCCATCTGCAACATCGACGTGTCATCAGCTGAGGGGGCTTACGTATCTAAACTCACATGCAAGCGTGGCGATATGTACAGAGTTCGCGTACATGGTCTCGATTTCCCGGTGCTGTCAGTGTGGATTAAAACGTCCTCATGCACAACGTCCAGCGTTCGCCCGAAATAAACAGACGAGAAAGGGCTCGTAAAGCCTGATGCCATGGCTCTAACTCTTGACATGAGATCGCCAAAAGCTCGCTGTATAGCAGTGCCATACAACGCTACATGTACTAATCAATCGCGAAAAGAGTAAGTTGCATATTTTGTGCTGTGTTGTCACTGTTTGCAATCGCACTTCTCAGGCGCAAAGGGGGACTTGTCCTGCACTTGCTGGACGCACAGAGCCCTGCTCCGTCGCACAGGGAAAGGTTGCATGCTCAAAAATCACCACGTACCTGGAAACATCAACAAGAGAACGGGCACCGTCAGGGGTCATCTTAAACCTCTTCATATGGTCCTGCTCACAGGTCTTGACGCAGTTGTCCAGCGGATACTTTAGGACACGTCAGCAGAGCTGGGTTTTGAGGACGCCCGCGGTTTTTATTCCCTGTGCTACGCGATACATACAGTATCCACTCACACTCGGTTCGACCATCAAAATGCTTCTTGAAAGCCAAAAGAATGGCCTAGGGTGCCCTATGGGAGCTCAATTCAAGTGGCGACGATGCTTCTTGCTTGAAACACTGCTGGAAAAAAAGCCTCTTTGGCTCCGACGCAAGCCTCCTCGAGTACGGGGCAACTAGATGTGACCCTCACGACCTTCTTCGGCTTTCTCCTGGCTTCGTTGCTTCACGATAGCCGAGTCTCAAGACAGGCCCAATGCTTCTTTGGCATGGGGCAAAGCTACAGCTGCGTTCGTCTGACTTGGCCGTGAAGACCACAACGTTCAAGATACTTTGGAAACTGATGGCGATGGGCTGACGACACTAGAAAATCTTTGGTCTCTTCCGCCCCCTTATCATCACTCCGCCTCACATAAGGCAGGGGGCAATGTGATGGTGTCGTTCTTGGCATCTGTTAGTCCGTAGTCCACGGTGCTGGCACGCTGTCCGATGAGAATATCCGCGACGTCTAGAGGGTGTGTCTCGTACTTACAACGTATTAATCCGCATTCTGGCCGCTGTCATTACACCAAGTCTCTTACGGTCGTGTCGTGACGACCGCAGACTCGTCCGAGGGGGGGGGAGAGCTGAAGCTTGTACAGGGATAGCAGAGTGGGATGGCCTTGACGTGACAATTAACACCAGGTTCGTTGTGTTTCGTTGACTCGAGCGTCACGTTAGACTCAGACAGCCTAGAGAATTCCATTTCGTCGGCCCATGGGACCACCGGCCTCAGCGTCCATAAAAGTCCCAGCCCTGGTCATGTCTTTCCCCCTCTCCTGACCCACCTCATCCATTCGAAGAGGAGTCCTCGTCTACAAGACCAACCAGCAGTGGCTTTCTCGATGTCCCTAAACTATTTAAGTCCCGTTCACGGAATGATATGGTGCCGAACCCCGCCCGTACGTCGCTAGCTAGTTATTTATGAGCTAGCCCTCTCCCTCTTCATTCTAACACCCCGTCTATCCATCATTTCATTCCTACCAAACCTTCATTCTCATCTAAAATCAGTCGTCCCCAAATTATTGCTCTTCCTATCTGCTAAAGGCTGCGTACCCACCAAGCCACCACAATTTCGCCGTCCCGACTATTCGACTACTCCTGAGTGGCCCGCGAGAAGGACTGGGATCCCATTTGGCTCCTTCCAAAGTGCGAGTTTCGAGGCTTCACGCTTGAACCCATCACCCATCGCCCTGGTCGTGTCACATCTCGCGCAAGAGACCGCACCGCCGCCCGCGTAGGGACTAGATTTCACCGGAAGCCCTCTCGTCCACGATCTCCCACGGAATTCCAACCAAGTATTCGCCTCCCAGATGCCGACAGGATGCCAGAAAAGACGCCAGCGGCCAGAGTCGTTAATCTCACTGAGGTGTGGGCGGCGGTCCAGAGCGGAGAGCAGCCAGAACTCGCCAAACAGAAGTTCCAACTAAGGATCTCGTATCTGCCGGAGCTCCTAATATTCTGTCGCCTTCATGCCGCCGCCAGCAAGGGCAAGCCCTTGTATCTGCAAGTCACACCCGATCTTTTATCTTCACTGGAAGTGACCACTTTGGAGATCAGTCAACAGCCAGCCGGCGTGCGAGACGGTCTTAAGAAGCATATCAATCAGAGAACAGTAACCCGCATTCAGTTTCAATTCCACCAGGGCCTCAGGCCTGGCCTCGCTCTTTCACCCGAACTGAAAGCCTATGAAGCCGACGGGCTTGTTGATACCTTCAAATCGCTCTAGAGCACTTCGTCGTTATCCCTGTATGTAGCACCCAACGTGCTTCAGAGAGATACAAAGAAAAGTCTCAACACAACCGTTCGAGAGTTCAAGCAGTTGACAGAAGAAAAGCGCTCATTTCTCAGAGAAAGATCGGACATGAGTAGGTTGTTTGGTGGCAAACATGGCGCGGACATCAAACCCAAAGGACACGAAAACGGTTCCAACGCCCTTGCGAATAGTCCACAGCCAGACCTAGAGCAAGGCAGGTCGACCACACCAGACACAACCGTGTCCAATGCCACCACCGTAATTTCGAGACCGGTTTTCACCAAGAAAACGATCTACCACCGCGGTACGACGAATGCATGGGTGCAGGCACAGTGTGGACAGTTCTGACAACGCTGCAATTTGCACCGAAGGTCTCACCTACGATGGTCTCCCATGCCCCACTAACGACGCATGGAGACACCCCAGACCAAACTGCCAAGCGAAGACTCTCGGTCGAAACCTCCTGTGCAACGACGAAGACCGCAGAAAGTGTCCAGGGCCCTGCGAAAAGGCTACAGTCTGAACTCACAGGACCTCATCGCGATGAAGTCCTGGCTCTAAAGAAAAGATACGTTCTGCTGCAAGGGGAGTTCGACGAGGTTCGACGGAAGGTCGAGAAGCTTCAACGGCGGGCCGACGACCACAAGGAGTGGTGTGATTACTTGGAGGAGACGGTTCATCATTACGAAAGTGAGAAGGCGTCGCGAATCGAGGGGCGGATCGAAGAGCTCCAGCAACGGCAGAACGATGCAGAGGAGGAAACACAGGATGTGAAGAAGAGCCAAGATGCAGAGAGGGAAACTGTTGAGTTTTTGGAAGTGGAATTCGCCGAGATTCGCGGTCGCCAAAAAGTACTCGAGGACCAAGTAGCGGATCTTCAGGAAGATGTAGACGGCTTATCTAAGTGCGCGAAAGAACGTACGTGCGGGGAGCAGGTTTGCAACAAATCTTCCATTGAAGATCTCATCAAGCTGGCCGTCGAGGCTGAAGTCACTCGGCGACTGAAGATGATGCTTCAAGATAGATAGACGTATATAAGACTCCATTCGATTGAGACGAACCATCGGGATCTCAGACGAGCGGCTTGGGAATATCACGTTGGATGTCACCGCGCCAGAGTCTCCCAAAAGGCTAGTGTGCTCTGACATTTGGCAAAGTAGTCGCCAGGGTGAAAGCCGTAGTAGCGACAGCCAGCATCTGATCCGCCAGCCAAGCAGCTCTCGGAGGCAAAAATGAGGTTGCAGATGGACTCCGACTATAAATCAAGAGTAGCCACACTAGGATAGGTCAGGCATTCCCGGGACCGAAAAATGCTTCTATAACCACAAACCAGCTGTCTCATGTCGGCCGGATAACGTTAGCCCCTTTAACCCTGTTATCTGGCCAACCGCGACATTGTTGCCTCGTCGAGGAACTGAAACGCAATCGACGGGACGGTAGTCATCGACACGCTCCAAACATTGTTACCGCGACTTCCAAGACCTGGAATGAAGATGACTCTCGATCGATGATTAGAGGCAACCATAGGGGCAGTCTCAGCAGCGATTGGGGCATCAGTTCCGGTGCAGGTCATATATGCGAAGGCCAGAGCAGGCTGAACGTAGGAATGCCCGTATATTGTGGCCGAAGCGAAGCGAAGCGACTTCACAGGCTGTGCAGCGACCAGCAGACGCAAAAAAGGTTGAAGCGTATAGAAAAGCGAGAGACAGGAGAAGGCATATCGTAAAGATAGCGCTTCGACAGGCACACTGTGAGGCGGTGGAAACAGCAGTTGGGTGGTCTCCTGCATTGTTACGGAAGATGTCGAAATAGGCCGGGAAAAGACGGAATCAAACATCAACGCTTACGCTAAACGTCAAGAAGCCGAATATTCCAGAAGCAGCTACTACTCCCGAAGAGAAAGAAGCATACTTAGAGGAGACCTTCCTTCCCCTGCCGCCAGAGGTAAACCTCGAAGACATCGACAATCTAACATACAGCAACCAGATCGGTATACCGCCAGTATTGGACGGCGAAGTAGAGGACGCCATCTAGAAAGCAACACCGCTGAAGGCCCCAAGGCCCGAGGACATCACTAAGCTGGCAATCCAAGTGGCGAGGATGTGGACCACAGCGCGTTTCGTCCACATATTGAACCAAAGTCTCCGATTATGATACTGTGCTCAACACTTCAATAAGTCATCCACAGTAAAGCTTAGAAGCCAGGCAAAGATCTCTCCACATTTCCCAAAGCATACAGACCAATGGCTCTCTTGAACACGATGGGCAAGATGACGGATGCCATCTTAGCGAAAAGATTGAAACTGCCCGCGGAAACACATGGCCTATTACCAGAGAGCCACATGAGCGGGAGAAAGCAGCGGTACACGGAACACGCTTACAACGGACAGACTAAAAAGTATACGAAGACTGGGGCGTGGGAAAAGGCGAGGTGGTAAGCCTCCTACTTCTGGATGTGTTTGGCGCCTTTGTCAACGTCTCATACCACCAACTCCTGCACAGCCGAAGGAGAAGACGGACCGACAAAGAAACTGTAGGTTGAATCGCAGGTTTTCTCGCACAATGAGAACTATCTCCAAGGAAGTCCAGTACCACACATGATCTACGCTGGCTCGTAGTGGGTGTGGAGAGAAAGACTACGCCAAGCGGTCATTACACAAACTGCAAAGCCTCAAGCCAGAGCAGCCACGGCGATGTACGGATCATACGGAGAAACCTCATTTCCAGCACCAGATATGGAAAGACAGTACTGGCAATGTCAACGGACTAAGAATGGCTGAAGCCTTCCCACGGCGAGGGAAGCGAACGAGTCTGAGACAGACGACAACGAAACAACTGAATGAAATCAGTGAACAACACGAGTGAATACCGCCTTTGACCACTCTTTCGTGGTGGAGCGTACGGCGCGTTCGCATTCCGGCTTCCACAGAGCAGAGTGAAACGGAACACCGACAATGTTTGGAACATAACACGAAAGCAGCCCACATCTATATGAACGGCAGTGACATCAACGGCCGTATTGGAACCGTCGCAGTGTGCACAATCACACAAAACCCCGCAAATTACACATACACATGGGTGACGACACAACATCGATCGTCTACGCCGGAGAACTGCAGTGCTCTATCCTGGTCCCCGAGATGGACCAGGCAGATAAGAAAACGAGCACTTCATGCGCATGGAATCGACGTCGAGCTGCGAAACGTGCCAGCTCATATCGGCATCCATGTATTCAAACTGAGATCGACAATCAAGACATGGTACCACCAGACGTGGCAAGCGAACTGAAGAGCCGAGGGGCGAGGGAAAACATCGTTTCTCTTTCGCCAATGCCAATAAAGGTCACTCAACTCTAGGAAGACCTCAGTAAACGCTGGAGCGCAGTTTTGGTCCACATGCGCGCGGAAAAGATCAGATTCCAGGACATCATCTTCAGCTGAAGAGTGCCAGGCATTGCTAACGCCAACTTCCCTTGCCAAAAAGGACGACAAACGGTGTCGCACATTCTGCTGCGATGCCGCAGGTTTCGGAAACTCCAAAGCCAGGTACTTGGAGGTCTTCCCGAACGACACAATCTTCGGGTCACACTCCACAAGCGCAAAGCAGCCGCCCAGGCAATCAGATTTCATACGACAGGCCGAAATCGCGGTGCAATATGGGATCGAGTCGCAACCCAGACAAAGCCGAGCATTGGGGAGACTGTAGGAAAAGCGAACCTTTGTACGGGGTGACATGCCCCAACAGCGCCTGGACAGAGGACCGCGAACTAGACCAGGTTGCAGCCAGGTGTAGATAGAGGTGCAAGAGCAGAGTGGGAAATTTGGAGACAGCTGGTTCATGTTCTTCTGTGTTGGCGAGGGGCGCTCTGGAGTACACTGGAGCGCGTCGAAGCGCGTCGGCTGTCGGCTGTCGGCCAAACGCCGCTATCTGGACAAAGCTGCTGACTGAAGAGCGGCTAAAACCCAGTAGGACATAAACAATCAATCAATCACTGGGGTTTTTAGGCAGTAGACCAGGTGGTCTACTCCATTTGCCTCCTAAAAGAAGAAAGGCCGCCTCCCTCGCGTTGCTAGGAACCGGATTGCGCGGCTTTCAGTTTCCGGTTACGCAGTGCACCGATGAGGCAACTGTGGGCCAATTTAGCCGCGTTCTACTTTGCGTCGTGCACCAACCACGTCCAAGTCATTGACCCTCACTCGGACTTGTCTGGAATTCGGGGATTCATGACGCCACGGGAACAGGCCTCTTTCGTGCATCTCTCACGGCGTAGGGATTGTCTATAAAAGCTTTGTCACACAAGGTCAACCATGACCATGCTGCGATGGTTGGCATGGCCGTTGTGCGGCAATAATTCCGTCGTTAACATCCAGGCCCGTAATCTATAAGCAGCAGCCGCCTCTAGGAATTCTTTCCTCACATCATTTGTCCAAAGCTGATACCTTTTCTTGAGCCGCCAGCAGTCGCTAGAACGTCCACCACCAATCATCTATTGAGATCGATAGCTTCCAAATCCTCTTCGTAACAAGACCTCGAGTGCCCCAGCCTTCCTCCGTCAGGTCGCTCCAAAGTCCCAAACTTCGCGGGCCTCGTGGTGGGGATTTCCGTCCATTCGACCCACCTTCAGCCTTCCCGGAATCGCTCCTCGCCGTAAACCAATTGATCTTCGCACTCGTTTCCCTCCCGCCCCACATATCCATCCAAAACAGGTAGCGAAGAGGACAGGAGAAGGATGGCACGTACCGTCATGCGTTACCAGAGACGAAGCGGGTTCTGCCGTGATCCCAAGCCTGCTCGAAATGCACCCTGGCTCTGGCGCGAGGAGTAGAATGACCGGGGCGACGGGTGACGGACCCAGCGACTTTGGATCAGCTCCGAACGGCTCCCAGCCCTACTCGCGCAAGCAGCTACGAGTAGTAGATTGACCAGGTCGACGGGTGACGGACCCAGAGGCTCTGGATCGGCTCCGAACGGCTCCCAGTCCTCCTTGCGCAGAGAGTCAATTCAGCGGCGAGCAGTGGAATGGCTGGGTCGCCCAAGAAACCTTTTCATGGAAGCTCAGACAAAACGGGTTCTTGTGCGATCTCGACCCTATTCAGAAAGCAATGGAGCTCCTGCGCGAACAGTAGGATGACCGGGGCGACTGGTGACGGACCCAGAGTCTTTGAATCGGCTCCCAACGGCTCCCAGTCCTACTCGTGCAGATTCACAAATGTACCCTGAATAGAATCAAATGGTCTGAAAGCAGAATCCGCGTCTGTTTGTCGTGGATGCGCAGGCACGAGAGAAAGGCTGGTTGTTGGTGAAGGCGAGGTGGTGAAGATGGTGAGCGAAATCTGAAGGTGAAAAAGAGGAAAGAAACCTGTTAAATGCCGCGGCTAGGGAGGGAGCTGATGACGTGGACCAGACGGGTGGGGCTTGGTGGGTACAAACCTTCGGCTGGATGTTGTTCCGTCAATTCGGCCCTGGGTAAGGCTCAAAGGGGCATCATCCCTGCCATAATCGCACCCGACGCGATGAGGGCACTGCGCTACTTGACGCTAGCCTCAGATGCCTTACGTGGATCAACACGGGCTCAGTTCCACTCGAACCCATCGAGGTCGGCGTATGGATCCTGTATAGAAGGTTAGGACGACCGCAAATGAAAACGTTCGGGTGCCCGAGGTTCGAAATCAAGAAAGCCCATGAAGACGTGGAAACGGAAGCATCGTCAGTGCTAGAGCAAAGTATCGGAGGAGACGAAGACGCCTACATCGACACTGTCGAGTGGGACGGCTACGCATGTCCGACGTGGGAAGCAGAAGAGAACCTTTCGAATTACGGCAAACTGCTGGCTGATCACGATACGACGTGCAAATGCAGGCTAGGCCGTGAGAGTCATCACCAAGACGGTGAACAGAAGTTGCGAGGCCGTCGAAAGTGGGCCTAACCTTGCGGCTTGTTGATTGGCAGAGAGGAAGCGTGCCAATCAAAAGCTCACGTACAAAAGGGGGTGTCAGCGGCTGTATTCAAAGACAACGGTCCCGCCGCAACAGTCATCAACTCCAGGCTGTGATTACATTGTGGAGACACCCATCTGCAACGTCAACCGTCATCAGCCAAGAGAGCTTCCGCATCTTCCGCATGTAAGCTCAGATGCAAGCGCGGCGATACCTGCTACAGAGTCGCGTACAGGGCCTCGATTATCCGGTGCCGGCAGTTGCGAACGGCCGCCTGCTCCTCCATCAAGGCGTTTTCCTGGGTCGCGAGACCGGCCAAGAGTAGGTCTCGCAGCTGAAGGGTGCTTTCGGCCTTTTCGGCTTCCCTTCTGCGGTCTGCTGCAAGGGTGGCTCTGCGAATGTCGCGGGCTCTCAGCATTTGGTCTCTGGCGGATTGGCGTGAGCGATGAATCTCGTAGGCCGCCGACGTGGCGCAATGGGCAGCCGGTGGTTCCATCCTGGAGCAACGGGATAGTTGAAGTGAGCAACGCAATGCCGATGGCTGTTGGAACACAGCGGCTTATAAGGGAGCTGTCGATTTATTTCGCATCACATGCCGAGTCGGAAGTGCCGTGAGAAATGACCGTGGCGATTGGTCGCTTGCGTGGCCAGATTCCGTGCCTTTTCGTGCATGCTTCTAAATATCGTAGGTAAGCATCGTAGGTGCCACGTGTCGATGCTGGCCCAGGCTTATCTTGGTAGTGAGCCATATGGAAACCCGGGTTGATGAACGACTCGCAGGTTCTGTCAGCTCGTCTCATGAGTTACGAGAGTGGACGGTGAAAGAGCGCTTGGCCCGACGCTTGTTGGCGCTAAACGGTCATGCGGCACTGCGCATGGCCTGCATCCATCTCAAATTAAGGTTTGCTCACAGTTCGCAACCCACGGAGAAGGAAGCAAAGCCCGAACATCAGCCGAGCCAAGACTCTTCGCGAGGTAACCCTGAGGGCCGACCCCGGGCATAATCAGTCGGAAGTCCTTATCATCGGATCCACCGCAAATTGCCCAGTCCTGTCGCGGAGCAACCCCCATATCAGTTTCTTCCGGCCTAGTGGCGTGCCAGTGAATACGACGTGACGATAATGTCAGCACCCAAGCAAGGCATATCCGTGCATTGACAACCATAGCAGAACCAGCACGCCGTCGCGCTGTCGCGCTGTCAATTGCTGTTGTCAAGTGTTCGCGCACTTTTCCCCTGTTGGCATCCGGTCGAGACCAGCTTGCATCCTGTCTCCTGCTTACTCTGCATTAGCGTGAACCGTTCTGTCGGGTCGGGCCGAGTCATGCTCGTGGAGTCTCGGACACGGATGTCGGGGTCTTTACACGGAGCCGCCGGTGTTACGGCGAGCAAGACGTAGCATCCCAGACGTCGCTTCCGTGTGTGGGCAGTCTTAGTACACGCGTTCCATGCAGGGTGTCGTATGTTTCGTACGTACGAAGTGTGATTCTGCTTCGATTGAAATAGTAAGAGCATTTGCAGCCAGCCCAGACCGTCAACACCGTCAGTACGTCACCAGTGCCGCCCATGTCATTTATCAACCGAGCCAGGGTCCGGCATAAAGCTCAGACTTGACATGTTCCCACATAGCTGCCTCCCTGTCCATGAATCGATCTGCCAACATGTCCAGCTCCATTCGTCCGTCACTTGTCTCTCCGGGGTCAATGTTCCGGTCAGTGGCTGCTACAGCGGTCCCCGTGGGTAGGACGGTCCCATAGAGCCACAGGTCGGCTCCCCCGGCCCCGTGAGGACCCACCGGCCTCTCCCAGGGCTGTGCGGTATCGAAGGCGCTCTCCAAGGTTGGGTCGATTGCGACATAGAATGACGCGTTGTTGGCACTTGCATCGTGGGGCTCGTACAAACTGCCATCCGCCACCCCCCAAAGATGAGAAAACGACTGGGAGGACGTCTGCGGCTGCTGGGCGAAGTAATCCGGAGGGTAGGACGGATAAGTCGCGGCGAGGGCATCGTCCAGGGGAAAACCCGGGGACGAGGCCGCCTGTAGTTGGTCCCATGGATATTGGTTTGGGCTGGCCGAGCCTGCATGTGCCCCGATGATGCCCGCGCAATTCGTGTTGATTGATGCCAGTCCAATAGGGCTCACGTGCGGCGTTGCAAGGCTTGGGCTTCCAGCTGGCTGCTGGTAGGCTGGGAGGGCGTCCGGACCTGAACATGTTGTTGATGTTGTGCGTGGTGTATTGGATGCTGTCGCCGTGTCGTCGAGCCTCTGCTTCTTCCGTTTTCGATAGTTTTGCTGATTGATCCGATTCTGTTCCCGCCGCTTTTCGGTAATCTCGCGAGACATTGCAGATGAGCGCATTGTTTCCCGTGGTTGGTCTTCAAGACAGCTGAACTAGTGTTGCGTCTGAGCATAGGCTGACGAGACAGGCTGTGTTTTAGTCGGCTGTAAGCTCCAGTCTAAGCATCGGTCATCATCACGAGACTCCTTGATCTAAATAGCTTGCCGCGTCGTCGATGAAGCTGGCTGGCCTCGTGCGTGATCCAGAGAGCGTCCCGACAGTTCGGCACCGTAATCAAACTTGCAGCGGTCTCGCCGCTCGCCGGCGTCGGCTTCGGTGCCCGCCATCTGGCGGCATAAAAGCCGGCCTCATCTGCTGACAGGCTCCGATGGCTATCATCAGCTCCGCCCTTCCCATGATCGGTAAGCAGAACCGTGGCAGCAATGACTTCGTTCGACGAGATTCGCGACATGATCCTCCAAAGACCTGGGGCACCCAGTCTGGAGCCAGCAAAGCCCACCAGCCACCACCACGTCTCGGGAGGCGAGGCACCTCCGGCCCACTCTCTCGATACAGGCGCCGCAGACGATTTGACATTCAAGGCCGACTTTATGGCGCTCATGACCGTCCTTCTCAAGCGGAAGCTGAAGCTGTTTGCATCGGAAGTGTCCAGGACGTTTACAGAATCGATTGCCAAGTGGGAGGAGAAAACCGAGGCAGAGATCAGGGAGGTCTTGCGGTCGTACTCAGACGGCACCCGCAGTGTGGATCAATGGATGGAGGAGCTCTTCCGATCGGGCAATCAAGCGGAGGTCCCAGCTCGCCTGGCGCAGCTGATGAGCACAGGTTCGTACCTCGTCGTCAACGTCTTGTCGCCAATGATGCGTGCTTGCCGCATATACTGACCGACTTAGGTGCAAACGGTACGCGAAGGACTCCTTGATGGCAAAACCGGAGCTGGCAGTGCTGTATCGGACGGACCAGGTGGTCGTTGGATGACGCTGGCATGGGGTAGCATGCGGGATTGGGGCCCCATGTTGCACCGACGCAGCCGATACTCGCGGCTGATCCTCCGAGCCTGGCCGTGCGAGCTGTGATCGAGACGGGGAGGACTCTTAGCTAGAGATGAGTGCTGCTCAATTGACGATGGTTGGTTCCCTTCCGCGCGGCATGCCGCCAGATTCGAAAAACTCTCTCATGAGGATGCTTGTCCGGTCCACGACACTGTGCTTGAAAGAGTCGTGATGACATTGAACCAGCCACGCTTGGGTGGTATCTGGAACAGATAGATCACTCCCTGGATCGTTCGCTCGTCTACAGAACCAATGAAGGGTCTCGTAAAGCGCAAGGCATTACGCCCAGCGGCACTAGTGTTGGTTGAACCGCTGTGTTGGAGCTGGTCGGGCCAACCATGTCAGCTGTAAGCGAGGTAACATCAACCCGGCCACCTGCAATGATGACCAACAACGGAGACCCGGACGTCATCTTTGGCGAGCAACGCCAGCTCTGGACCCAGTCTGGTTGATGCTGGTCGGATTTCCCCGTCAACTCTATAGGCCGCCTCCTGTGCCAGAATGCCAGTGAGAGAGGAAAGAGCTCAACCACCAGGGGAGGGCGATGCTGGTAGAGATGTTACGATACGTTATCCAGCTACACCACTTGGCATGCCAGAAAACAAGCGCTGAACCCCACCGGTTGGTCGGTCTGTATATCTTGCCTACCACAAGACCAGAACAGCGGCCTACTATACAGCTTTGACGTTTCTTCCGAGCTGTCATCGAATCAATCGAGGGAAATCTCTCTGGCCTTCTGATTCCGAAGCCGCCTGCCCTCATTATAACACAGGAAACTCGAGCCCTACTATGTCTGGTTGCCCGCTTCCACGCATTCCCGAACTGGACAGAAGCTTCTGGTTTCATCAGCACCTCCCGCGTCCGACATGCGCAGCCAAAGACGGACGTACTGCGGACTACCATTCGCGACAAGCGAGGTCAGCTTCACATACGCGCCGTGCCGTGGTCCCTTCGCAGAATGAGCTGTGCAGCCGTCGGCCTCGATGTCGACAACCCGCTTCTCGCTGCAACATGAAGTACACTATCGAGCAGACGGATTTCATCAGCTATTTCCGCGTCGAGCATCATCTTTCATGGTCGGATTTATCAAAGAAATACGCCGCGACGTTCCAGAAAGACGCCGTTCCCGGTTACAACCGTCCATGCCAAGGGCTGCAAGGTGTCTTTTATCGTACAAACTTGCAAATACCTGTCTTTGACGAAAGAGGCCGCTTGTTATTTGACGAGTACGACAATCTTAGGACAATGGAGTGTAAGGTGAGACTGCAGGGGAAGGATAAGGCTCTCGGACTGCTGGCACGACACCCAGAGCGTGCACTAGGGTACTCTTGGGTGACTGCGGAGCACAAAGACTCATGCAGAGACATTGGTGAGTTTTGTTTACGTGCGGACCTTGTGTATCCGAATAAAGTTCTGACTGTGCTTCAGGCCAAATACGACAACGGCAACTGGACGACGCAGCTCGACGGAAGCTTCAACGGGAGGGTTTGCTTCTGGGGCGGGCCTGTTTAGACGCGACTCGGTAGCCAGGACATGTGTTGAATGGGATGTATAGAAAGAATTGTGGGAGAGACAACCAGGCTACACGCATATCGTGGTCGATTCTATGGAAAGACTGGATAACGCAGCAAAATAGATGGCGAGGGTGTTTCATCCGTGTTCAATCTCACAAACTACATCGCCAGTCATAAACTTGGACGCCTGCACAACGTCATGGCATTTTGATAACCGCCGGATTCTTGTTGAAACCCAGAGCCTTCGATGTTCGACTTTGGCCGCATTTCCTTGCCCAGCAGAGCGCGTCGACCGAGCCTGCCTCCTGCCCATCCCCGAATCGGTGTCGCTACCAGCTTTGGAACTCAACTCTGTGAGCGTCTTTGTCGCCATTGCCGCTGATGCAGACGAGGACGTCGTCAGTCGCTGGCATAGACATGGCCAGATTCACAGCCTCATGATGGGCATGGGCCGACTCTAAGGCTGGTATGACACCTTCGAGCCGACACGTCAGCCGAAAACTCTCCATCGCCTGCTCGTCCGTTGCGGATGTAATCTCAACATGGCCGCGATCTTTCCAGAAGCTCAGCTCAGGACTCACTCCGGGGTAGTCGAGGCCGGCGGCGACTGAGTGACTGGTCGCGATCTGGCCATGTCCGTCTTGCAATACATAGGTCATACCGCCGTGGAAGACGCCCTTCGTCCCCCGCGACAAAGCGGCGCCGTGGCGGCCGGTGTCGAGACCGTCTCCGGCCGCCTCGACACCCACCAATCGAACGGCAGGATCGCCGAGAAAAGAAGAGAATATCCCTATCGCATTCGCACCGGCGCCAACGCACGTGATGATCGCGCGCGGCAGTCTCCCAATCTCAGCCATTGCTCGTCGTTTTGCCTCTTTTCCGATGACGGACAGGAAAGTCCGTGCAACGAGGGGTATTGGGTAGGGGCCTATTGGTGCGCTGGCCAGATAGAACAGTAGCTAACGAAAAGGGCTTCATGCTCAATTCAACACTCTTCCATGTTTCCGCACGGACCCGCCTATTCCTGGCGCTTACACTGTGCGATCTCGTACGGCTGTACCAGTCTCCGACCCAATGCAGCTTATGGCTCCAGTGCGGAATCCACTTCTTGACAAGGATCATTATGCATGCACAAGTAGGAGCAGAATCCAGCTCTTCTGTCATGACAGTTTTGTCCTAGCTTATCCACCTAGTGTACCGGAGGCATATTGGGATTATTTCGTCGCCAATTACCTGGCTAGTTGTCCCTGAAGCCAAATCTGTCGTTGAAGTAATCCAGAAGCCCCGATTATGCATCCAGATCGAAATGCATCTGCTCTTGCATCACGAAATGGCGTTTCTCAACTTCTACAGCTTATGTCATTGTTCGACGGAAAGGTCATCCATCAGCTGGCTTATTTTCTCACATTACATAGATAGCTTGCTGCAGTCCATGAAGGGATTGGCCTTCAACACACCCACTACGCCTCTTGCTATCATTATGTCGCCGCCTTCTGATTCGATGGTTAACGATGGCTTCGACGGCCAACACACGGCGAGGTCAACTCGAAGTCTTTTATCGTTCGACTTTGACGAAATTGAAGTAACGGACAGTGACGACAACGAAGATCAACAAACACTTGCAAACGACCGTGACTTCCGTTCGCCCGGACTTCATAACACTGATCACAACGAGTTGCAAGGAACTCACGTGCCTTACGTCGTGGAGTGGAAGTTGACGGCCAACAACAGAACCGTTACCAAAGACTCAGAGCACAACATCACCATTACCCCACAAGCACTCTGGGAGAGGCAGTTAAAGGAACAAGTCCAGGAGGTTCTGAGTAAAAAGCTGCCACCACACAAAACCTTCAGACCGGTCGACTCAGATGTTGTCGTGTCTGTAACCGATCGATCTCAACGCGATCTCGTTAAGCGGTTTAACGAACTCAATATCGACTGGACGATGGTTGAGTATCAACTGCAAGAATGGAGCCATTTGACTCGAGTCGGGAAGAAGCTGAGGTTTGCCGTATCTTTCAACTTTGTTCTATCACACCAAGAGGCCTCACTAGCTGGTCGTGCCAAGCGCGGGCGCAGGTCCGTTTCCGAGCGGATGCTCTCCGATAGAGCCTTGCAAATCGACGCCGAAGAATCAAGCACTGGCCTTCTATCGGTTTGGCCAAGCGTATACAACCTCATGCGTTGCACAGGCCCACCTTGTCGCGTTGGGCCGTACTGTTGGCGGGACACAGCAACTCAAAAACATTATCGGCTCAAAACGCATCATCTGCGAAGTCTGGTCAAGTATGCTGAAAGTGAGGGCGTGCTGGAGACACACGATGACATGCCAGGCTATCTGCGAGATCAGCTTTATGCAGAAGGAGAGAGTTACAGCCGCAGACAAAGACGACTTGACTCGACAGCAAGCCAGCAGTTTGTTGATGTGGACAGCCCAGTCGGCTTGACTGGCCCACAGCCAGCCGCACTTCCGTCAGCTACGACGCCTGCCGTCAACCCACTCGGTTGCCACTGCGACATATTTGACATCCCAAGACTACGCGACGACGCCATGAAGTTGTATACCGAGTGGCATTGCTCAAAAGTCCGTAACGAGGGCCTCAAGCTCGACTTTCGCAGGGCTTGCGACCTAGCTCTGGAAGATGGCCTCGACCTGGAGCTGATACGCAAAGGCGAAGATGCGGCATTCTTCGTTGAGAGAGGTGTGAGAAGGGGCGTTGCCCTCTGGTTTATTTAAGATATTAAGAAGTGGGCGCAGTAACAGGCGAGTGAATAGAGATGTTAATGACGCTAGACTAATAAGTAATATATCCTACGACGGTTTTTAGGGCTCCTCGATAATGTGTCCAGTATTGCGAAAGTGTCCTTCTGCGCTGGACTTTCTTCCACCAACAACGTCCACGCACCATTCCAAGAACGCCCCAAAGTCCTGCTCGGGAAGATCCTCGTATTCTACCCAAACCCTCTTTATGAACATCTTGAGCTCTGCGAAAAACTCCTCGATCGGATTGAAATCGGGTGAGTACGGTGGAAGGTAGACAAGCTTCACTCCAGCTTCTAGGCACATCTGGTCCAGCCTTTCCGAATGGTGGATGGACGCGTCGTCCATGACCAGAACTGACTTCGGCTCGGGCCATTTGCCACAATGGCATAGCAGTTGCGCAATGAAATCCTCAAACAAAACGCGGTCGGTCGATCCTTGGTACACACGCGAGAGCACGACGCCGTCCTGGGCGTACGCCGGCAGGATCTGACGTCGGCGCTCACGACCATACCATGACTTCTGCACCGGAGCCAGCCCCTTGGGCGACCAGCCTGTGCGTCGATGGCCGGCCCGCTTGTCGCATCCAGACTCATCAATATACACCAAATGGTACGATCGGAAGTCATAGAGATTATGGAGGTAGTAGTTACGCAGGTCGTCGTTGCGCTGCTTGGCCACTCGGCGGATCGTCTTCTTCGTCCAGCCCGCTGACGCCAATGCCCTACTGATGCATTGTGTTGTGACGAGCACTTCGAATTTGCTCCAAATAAAGCTGGCCATTTCGTCCTGGTACATGTGCGGCTTCTTGGTTAGTTGCGCAAGCAATACTTGGAGAACAAAGGCGTTATCGTTCGTGGCCGACCGACGGCGTTGGATGGGGCTTTCGTCGTGCCGAAACATTGGAGGTTGGACCTAATGTGGCTGACGGAGCCGGTGCTACAGCCGACGAAGCGAGCTACCTGGGCATTTGTCAGTGATTTGCTGAGGATCATATTGCGGATGAAAATGTGCTGCAAGACTGCGAGATTAGGCCCCATCATGGGATTGTCGCTAATGTAGAGGGAGGCGAAAGACAAACGCTGCGACGAAGGCGGTCTCTGAGAATGGGTGTGGAGGGCGGATTACGGATGGATTTCTGGAATGTTCTTTGGTTCTTGAGCCATTAGGAGCTATTTTGTGGAGAACGAGACCGCCGTTCTAGCGTAGTCGCAGGGTAGATCGATGTGGAGCTAGTTTAGCAGATGCTTTTTGACTTGGGCTTGCAAAATGCCTGATCCAAATCTATGGAATGTGGTGTGCATCGCAGTTTTGGGTGATCAGGAAGCCAGCACTTCACAGCCTGCTCATTGTCCTTATCGCCCTTCTTACCGACCAAGCAATATTACATCAAGGCGAGCGCATCCAGAACTGCGTGCTGACACTTGCGGGACTCGGCAGATTCTTCCACCATGATTCGCCAGCGACGCGATACTCAGCCGCACAAGGCTGGCGGCAAGAGCGACTTCCCCTCTTTTGCAAATGATGACTTGCTTCAACAACCATATTGAACACATTAACCATCAAGATTCCATCTCTAGAGATCGATATGCCGGCATAGGTCCATTCTTGCCGTAGAATCCTCTCCGACCGATTTCCAACCGGCTCAAGAACACATCCGACCGACCGAGATATGGCGCAGCAACGGAGCCGCGACGATTACAAGGTGGCTTGGATTTGTCCGCTCGAGGTGGAGCAGATCGCAGCGATGGAGATGCTTGACGAGGAACATCCCGCACTGCCGAAGTCCCCAACAGACCACAACGTGTACAGCCTCGGAAGCATCAACGGCCACAATGTCGCCATTGCAGGTCTACACCAGCCTGGCAACTGCCCCGCGGCTACGGTTGTTGCACAGATGAGGATGACGTTTCCCAACTTGCGCTTTGGTCTTTTGGTTGGCATCGGTGGGGGAGTTCCAGTTGAGACGGACAACGGGATGATACGGCTGGGTCATGTGGTTGTGAGTAAGCCTGCGGATGGACACTCCGGCGCTCTGCAGTACGATCACGGGAAAGCGAGAGACGGCCGGTTCAAGCGGACCGGTGCTCTGGCGCCGCCACCGGCAGTTCTCCTCAATGCTGCGCAGGCGCTCGCAGTGCAGAGGGCAAGGCTGGATGTCGATCCGGTGCAGCACGACGTCCATCGAATCGACATCACTCGCCGTAGCCTTCGACGCTTCCAGTATCCCGGCGAGCAAAACGATCATCTCTTCCCGTCAGACTACGTCCACCGACGTCAAGGAGCACCTTGCGCCACCGAATGCGACTCATCGAAGCGCATACCTAGAACGAACGATGACGAGGACACGTATGTTGTTGTGCATAGGGGCAACATCGCATCTGGAGAGCTGGTGGTGAAGGATGCATCGCTGAGGGACACGCTGGCTCAGCAGCACGGGCTGCTATGCTTTGAGATGGAGGCTGCGGGGGCGATCGCCGACTTTCCCTGCCTTGTCGTGCGCGGCATCTCGGACTACTGCGATTCGCACAAGAACGACGTGTGGCATGGGTACGCAGCAGCTGTGGCGGCAGCATATGCTCGACAGCTCTTCTTCCATTTGCCGGTGGATGAGGTGCAGCGGTGAGAGGAATCCTCCAGTCGGAAATATAGGCCCTTAGTTTTGATAGCTGATATGAACCAACTAGACGCCCTACCTTTAAAACACAGCCAGGCTCTGATTCGTATACACTCCCCTTCAAACTGCCTGGTGTCAACAGTGTGAACCACTTTGTGGCTAGGCAAGAAGAACTGGGGCGGCTTCACGAAGCACTGAAGTGGACTGAAGAGCGCCGGACGGTTGTTTTGCACGGCCTAGGTGGTATGGGTAAGACGCAGACGACGGTAGCATTTGCGAAGAAAAATCGCGGCAACTATTCCGCAGTGATTTGGTTTGACGCGAGGGACACAACGGCGCTCAAGTTGAGCTACCAGCGTCTAGCCCAGCGAATAGTGAGCGAGGGCACGCCCACGGCATACGTCCAGAATGCGATTACCAACGGGGACCTCGATGAGGTAGTTGGATCAATCAAGCGATGGCTAAACGAGCCAAAGAACAATCATTGGCTGGTTATCTATGACAACTACGATGATGTCACACTTCGAAACAGTCGTAGTGCCATTGAAAAGGTAGTGTCTGGTACAGGCAATGAGAACGATACCGGCGAGACGGGTTCGAAAGCCTACGATATACGGCCCTTTCTCCCTGACACGGAACATGGTGCTGTCCTTATCACGACACGATCGTCATCTGTGAAGCTTGGACAGCGCATCCAACTTGGGAAGCTAGCCGACCTCAAGGACGGTCTGGCGATTTTGGCATCGACGTCTGGCCGCACCGATCTTAGCAAAGGTAAGGCGAGAAAGTCTTGTGTGCGACCTGACTAACACTATGCAGATCCCGACGCTACATCACTTGTAAAGAAGCTCGATGGTCTTCCGCTCGCACTCGCAACAGCTGGGGCCTACTTGGACCAAGTGGCGACCAGCTGCAGGGAATATCTTGCGATGTATGAAAAAGCATGGCTGCGCTTACAGAAAGAGAGCCCAGAGTTGATGGAGTACGATCGTGCGTTATATACCACATGGGACATCTCACTGCGGCATATCAAGCGACAGAATCAATACGCCTCCAAGCTCCTTCGACTATGGGCATATTTCGACAACTACGATATTTGGTATGAGTTGCTGCGGGCGGGAAATTCGGAAAAACCACGTTGGCTTGGCAAAATGACAAAAGACAAGCTTAGTTTCGAGGCAGTGATGAGGGTTCTCTGTGAGTACGGGCTAGCAGAGCCAAATGGGCACAGCCAGGAGGTAGGGTCGGAATCGACAGGATACAGCATGCATGGGTGTGTTCATGCGTGGACTATCCACGTACTCAATACGGAAACCAGCCAAGAACTAGGTTGGATTGCGATGCAAAGTGTAGCCTCGCACGTACCCAGTCATGAGCAAAGAAAGTATTGGGTGACACAGCGACGGCTTTTGCAGCATGCCGACCGATGCGTCAAGATTTTCGAGAACATTGCGAATGAGGAAGATAGTCCGTGGGTGTTCCATAAACTTGGCAATCTCTACTCCGACCAGGGCCGACTCAAAGAGGCCGAGGCCATGTACCAACGGGCTCTTCAAGGCTACGAAAAGGAACTGGGGCCAGACCACACGTCAACACTCTCCACAGTCAACAATCTAGGCGCTCTCTACTCGGACCAGGGCCGACTCAAAGAGGCCGAGGCCATGTACCAACGGGCTCTTCAAGGCAAGGAGAAAGAATGGGGTCCAGACCATACATCGACACTCGACACAGTCAACAATCTAGGTGCTCTCTACTCCGACCAGGGCCGACTCAAAGAGGCAGAGGCCATGTATCAACGGGCTCTTCAAGGCAAGGAGAAAGCATGGGGTCCAGACCATACATCAACACTCGAAACAGTCAACAATATAGGCAACCTCTGCAAAGCTCAGGGCCGACTCAAAGGGGCCGAGGCCATGTACCAGCGGGCTCTTCAAGGCTATGAGAAAGCATGGGGGCCAGACCACACATCGACACTCGACACAGTCAACAATCTAGGCAATCTCTACTCCGACCAGGGCCGACTCAAAGAGGCCGAGGCCATGTACCAGCGGGCTCTTCAAGGCTATGAGAAAGCATGGGGGCCAGACCACACATCGACACTCGACACAGTCAACAATCTAGGCGCTCTCTACTCGGACCAGGACCGACTCAAAGAGGCCGAGGCCATGTACCAACGGGCTCTTCAAGGCTACGAGAAGGGCAAGATGAACCTACACATCAACACTCTCCACAGTCAACAATCTAGGCGCTCTCTACTCGGACCAGGGCCGACTCAAAGAGGCCGAGGCCATGTACCAACGGGCTCTTCAAGGCTACGAAAAGGAACTGGGGCCAGACCACACGTCAACACTCTCCACAGTCAACAATCTAGGTGCTCTCTACTCCGACCAGGGCCGACTCAAAGAGGCAGAGGCCATGTACCAGCGGGCTCTTCAAGGCAAGGAGAAAGCATGGGGGCCAGACCACACATCGACACTCGACACAGTCAACAATCTAGGTGCTCTCTACTCCGACCAGGACCGACTCAAAGAGGCCGAGGCCATGTACCAACGGGCTCTTCAAGGCTATGAGAAGGCGTTGCACCCAGACACGCTGAGAACTTACGTACCTGCCCTTAATGCCCTGGAAAATCTTGGCCGTCTATTTGAACAACTGGGTGCCACAGATAGAGCTCATGAGCACTATGATCGCGCTAGAACGGGTATCGCTGACGTATTCGGTCCTGAAAGTGAGCGGTATACTCACTTGTCTGACCAGATTCACAAATTACAGATTCCAAGGCATGAGTCGGTTCCGCCGCCTCGCGTGCCTACTGGTCATAGCCTGAGATATAAGTGGGAGAATTGGAAAGAAAGGCTAAAACGTGCGTAGCTCAATATTGGGAGCTGAGGCTTGAGATGCTTTTGGGACACAACTATAGTGACAGAACCTGCGAGTCATTCATCAACCCAAGGTTTGATGCTGCCTCAATACCACGATAAGCCTGGGCCAGCATCGACACAGGGCACCGACTATGCTTAGAAACATGTAACTTAAAGGCACGGATCGGCCACGTAGGCCAATTCTCTCTTTTAGACAGAAAGACATCTCAACACATTCACATGTGCCTATACGACGCTTCCACTGGCTAGACTGACCATCCGTCATATAGGCTGTGGTCGTGTTTAGGGTATTGGTTGCGTTCATAACTTGCGTTATGCTCAGAATAGTGAGACCTACCGTAATATATATGAATCTGCATAACCTGATCCGCAGAGTACCCGATGCTCGTTTTAATCTGGGTAGCTTACTGTGGAGCTGATCGGTTTGTAGCGGGATTGATAAGATAAGAATACCTACTGTGCTAAGCGCCAAGAAGTCAAAATGTCCGTGCGGACAAAGACGAGAGAGTTGCACAAGATGAAGCCCTTTTCGTTAGCCACTGTAGAACGTTTTCTCGTCACCGGCGACGCATGCGCGTATGGCTTCGTTCACTGCGTCGCGAAGCGTCTGGCCTCCGGACTCGACAACAACAACTCGGGCGCCCAGCATCGCCATTTTCCGCACATTGCTAAACTGCCGGTCTTGGTCTCTCTTGGCACATTGGTTGTCAGCACGAGAAGTTGGCTGTCCGTCACCAGTTACCTACCGCTCCGATGTAGGCGACACACTCCATGCCGAATTTGGCACATAGGGCGGCTGCTGCCACGCCGTGTTGGCCCGCCCCCGTCTCCGTGATGACTTTACCCTTGCCCATTCTCCGCGCGAGCAGGATTTGACCCAGGGCGTTCATGATTTTGTAAGAGCCGGTGTGGTTCAGGTCTTCGCGGAGGAACCAGATCTTGGCGCCGCCTGCGTGTGCAGTGAGTCGCTCTGCAAGGTGGATATGAGTAGGTCGGCCGATGTAGTCGTAGTGGGACCGAAATTCGTCCCAGAAGCTGGGACTGGCTGATTCTCGCTCAAAGGCAGCCTTCAACTCCGTCAAGTACCCCAAAAGACCTTCGGGTGCGTATTGGCCACCGTGCTGTCCGAATCGCCTCTCGCAGATGTCTTCTTCGCTGGTGTTCATCATATAGCACTGGCCGCTCAATGAGCGGGTTGACCATTCGCATAACGCTCGATGGAGTTGCGTTGGGCCTCCGGGAAAAGATCGCTAAAGAATAGAATTGGTTATGCGCCTGATAATCCCGTCGAGGCATTCGAAGACTTTATACGTATCGATCATTGGAGTTTGGCTGTCTCCGTCAAGAAGGAGCACTCGCACTGATAACCGTGGTGGACGGTCATCTTCTGTGGGGAAAGCTTTTGCTGAAAAAAAGCCGGCGCCGCAAATAAGATGAGAACGAATGTAATCAAAATTTGCTCCAAAATTTGCTTTACAGTATTTTGTCCACCAACCACTTCGTGCAGTACATCGATGACTGGCTAGTCGTTGCTCATAGGATAGTACCGTACAGCACACATATATACATGTACATAGCACGAAACAGGAAGCCACAACTAGGAACTGCTATGCATCTCCTCTTGCCACGTACGACACATACAGGCACCGCAGAAAATCAACTTTGGCCCAATCCCCCCGAGAAGCTCGGTCATGAATCTCAAAGTCCATCCAGAATCGGCGCAGACTCTGCCGCCTGACGATGTCGAGAACGCCCTTGAATTCCTGCCCTCGGAGCGGAAGTGCCTGCTGAACACTGTCTATTCGCCATGGGAATCCCTCGCCTCCAGACTGGCGACCCTGATTGAGTTGCGAGAAATACGGGCGGCCGTCAGGAAGCTTCCCGTACTTTCTGCAAGGAGCCTCCAAGGTGATGCGCAGTGGAGACAAGCGTACGTGATCTTGTGTTTCCTCGCCCATGGTTACATCTGGGCGTCGGATCCACCTGCCGAGGTACGTTTGCGCTTCTTGCGAGCAAAAGCACTGGCTGACGCAAGTCGCAGGTCCTGCCCCCCCCTCTCGCCATCCCCTTTCTTGAGGTGTCCAAACACCTGGAGCTCCCTCCGGTGGCAACGTACGCTGCTTTGACCTTGTGGAACTTCACAAGCAGGGAGCCAAACGACTTCCAGCCGGAGAGCCTGGAGGTGCAATACACCTTCACCGGCACTGACGACGAGGCTTGGTTCTATCTGATCTCGGTGGCCATGGAAGCAGAGGGCAGGCAGGCAGTGCCGCTCGCGTGCTCTGCCATGAGGAGCATCGAGATGGAAGACCATCTCCAAGCCGAGACTTCTCTGCTGGGGCTTGCAGTGTGTATTGGCCGGCTGGACCAAACGCTGGGTCGCATTCACGAGAGATGTCGCCCCGACGTGTTTTTCCGCCAGATCCGACCTTTTCTCCGAGGCAGTCACGGGACGCCAAATCTACCCTGCGGCGTTTTCTTCGACGAGGGAAATAAGAAGGGAAAATGGCGGAGTTTTCGAGGTGAAAGCAACGGGCAAAGTGCTCTGTTTCACTTCCTCGATACCGTGCTTGGTGTCCAGCATGCCCCCGTCTACTGCGGATCCAAGGAGGACTCGTTCTTCCGCGAAATGCTGGAGTACATGCCAGCGCAGCATCGCATGTTTCTTGCCTCTGTCTCGTCGAGGTCAAATCTTCGCGACCTCGTCATGTCCGCCGCGGGAAGGCCGGAGCACGGAAGGCTTCGGCAAGCCTACCGAGCCGCAACAGAGCGCTTGGCGAAGCTGAGAGACAGACACTTAGGCATCGTGGCTCGGTATATTGTGCTACCGTCGCGGAGGAGTCAAGGTGCTGCAATCACGGACAACGGCCAGGCTGGTACGGGAAGCACAGCATTCGTGCCATTTCTGAAGCAGTCGAGGAACGAAACGCTTCGAGCTGGAGAGTTTGAAGCTGCTGGGAGCGCCGCTTGAGCGGCTGGTCCATGTGCCATATTACAATAGGGAAACCCAGCCTAGGTTTGGACCCCTAGTACGTACAATGGGGAGACGCGGCCTAGGTTTCACCACCTGGTAAATACAATAGAGCAAGCGAAGTCTTCTTTGACCTCTCTTCCTATGCGCCGACATGGCTGGCAGTCCGCCAGCTTAAGGCTTGTGTTTCGATATGCTTACGCAATGGTGACCCGTCATCGCGAAGTTGGCGGGGACGTAATGCCAATAGTAAGCAGAATCTCGAACTTTGATACAGTACACTGCACAGTAACCCAGTACACACAGACAGGAAGCTGTTTCGACCAGCAGACTCGCGGCGGCCGGCCACCTGTAATCCGAAGGTCAGCCAGTCTTCATGTTTTAAGGCCTGGATAGAACTTTGATGCACGCCGAGAAGCGGTCTCGACCTCCTGCCAATTCAAGCCAACAACATGGGCAGCTCTAATGCCCAACCAGCGCCGGCTGCTGTGCAGCCCAGCATCTTTTGCCGAGCCCCGATTGCAGATATGCAGCCTTCCATCTCCGGGCTCGCCCGCGACCTACTACCATCGCGCCGAGCACTTGCGAACTGGCCCATGGTGCCTCGGCTTTCCGATGATCGAGAAAAGCAGGAGGCAGCAACCTGTCCGGCAGCTGCGTCTGCCAGGCGGCCCAATCGCGCGAAAAGCCTGGCATCAACGAATACCACGAGGGAAGGGCCTGAAACCAGGAGCCGGACGTCACGAATCGCCGGCGTCGCCTTCGCAGACGTGGGGCTTGACCCTGGCATCTGTCAGCCGCCAACCGACGAAGCTGACGCGGTCTACTCCGTTGAAAGCCTGCTTGCAAAAGCCAAAATAGGCCGATTCGTCTACTACAAGGTGAAATGGAGCGGGTACCCCGAAAGCGAAAGCAGCTGGGTCAAGAGGCAAGACATAGGTTTGGCGGCGTTGGCCACCTACGACCCGTTGGCGCCGGGAAACGAGGATGAGTTCCGTGTTGAAGAGATCATCAGTCAAGAAGAGCAGGACGGCCGCACTTTTTACAAGCTCCTGCTGAGGCGAGGGGGGGACACGGATGTCGCGCTTGTGAAGCAGTGCGACGTTGGGTCCGCCATGGTCAGAGACTTCGAAATTGGTCGCGGCTAAGCCAGGAACATGCGACGACGATGTTGTGTACGCCCAGAGACAGGCGGAGCTACCATGTACATAAAAGAACATGCTATTGACTCTATAAGGATCCATGGCATTCGAAATAACGATGAAAGTATAAGAATGCAGAGAGACGTTCAACTTCTGAGCTTAGAAGACACGGCTGTATAGGAGACAGCGGGCATCACGTGGTTGACCGCAAGGGTAGTGGAAAGGCCGTCGTAGCTTCAAAGACCGACCACCTTCTAGAGCGCAGTGATCATCACTGCTCGCACTTACGCGCTGTCACGTTCCTTTGCCAACTCTACGACTAGAAAAATGGGCCCCCAAGCAGCACCACGGGGAGGTTGCAGAGTCCTAAATTTCGCCGCCCGCATGACCATGCCTGGGAACGCTGGGAGTGCTCAGTGTTTACGACAAGGACAAAGTAGATGCATGCCATGCCTGGCATGATCTGAAAGATCCAACGACATCGACATATCGCAACGTCGGGACGTTGTGAACGGCAGCTCGGCGGGGGGTGGGACGCCCAGCCCTCCAAGAAGTTCCTCAAAAAGTACGCTTTTCGAGCGGTGAAAGGATCCCCTGCCCATTACCCCCATCCGTCTTCTTCTTCTACTGAGGCCTGCAAAATGAAGGCAGGGCCACTCCGTGGGCGATGACGTGGAAACCCACCTCGGCTGCTGTGAAAAGCAACCATTCTTACCTTGTTGAATCTCAGAATGGCGCTGTGGTGGGAGCTGTGGTGGGAGCTGTGAGTGGGACGGAAAACACGAGACATGCGGGTCACGAATGAGCAACTTCCTTCGATTTGGCTCTCGATGGGCGGAGCTCTGGGCGGATGTGGAGTAGGCGACCCGTTCGTTCAGTGCGAACGGTTGGTGAAGGATGGGACGAAACTAGATCCCACGTAGGTTCCAGGTGGCGGGGCGCACGCGTGGGGTGCTGTGTTGGTGGCTGCAAATTCCATCACTAATCAATGCCAGGGACTTTATTGAGCACAGACTTCGCTGAGCGCTTTGATGAGTTGAGTCGAAGACAAGGAAGTGGAAGCACAACCGCGATGTCGACAAAGGAAACGACAGCGATGCGGCCGCTGCGATGCTTTACCTTGGAACCACGTCGCCTCACGCAGATGCGAGTTGTACTAAGTACAGTTGTGAGCCTATGCTGCTTCCTGTTCGTAGCAAACCTCGATTTCCTGGATTGCCCCGCACAGGCTTCGTTCAGATTTCCTTTTACTATTGTACAGACCCACATTCCCAGAGAGTGAGAAAAAAAAGCTTTTCGGAGCCGCAGATGGATACTTGCAAGTATCTTTCCAAAACTTGCCGCTATCGCACTGTCGTAAGCCATCCCGACCCGTATTTTGCTTGCAAACACCATTACCGGATGTCTGAAGAGGCCCCCCGCGGCCGTTTCCGAGTTCCCTAAGTGATGAGGATCTGTGCAAAAGAGAAAGCGTCGTGTGAACAGTACTGTAGTAACGCGAAGATGAATAAACTTTCGCTGTTGAGCTCACGGAGGCATATGCAGATAGCAATGATACGGCTGTAAACCGTGATCCGCCAAACTGTGATCCGCAAGAACGGAGTGTAGGAGGGTCCAGAGTTGTGCTGGCTGCTACAGCTTCTATAGAGAGTATTCTGAGTCAGCCCGACCCTCCGCTACCGGCTGCGCGTCATCAGACTTCTGATGGATCAGCAAAACGAATCGGCAGTGATTTTAGCGCCGCAAGACCGAGTCGGACGGCCGAGCAGAACCTAGGCAAGCTCTGCCCGGTGAAATCAGACAGCAAATTGCTGACGCACAAGGCTTGGAAAGCTGACTAAGAGATCCTGCCTTTTTATGCAAGAACGATAAACATGCAGAGTGTAACAACGTCACATTGGGTTGCGCGTGAATGCATGATGGTTGTCAGATTTATCGTTAAACTGCCTCTTTCGCCGCCCGTGTCGTATGGGCCGAGAAACCAAGCACACGTGATGCCTTTCCTCACGACGGGAAGCCCATCAAAGCCCGATTCCCGCAGAGCACCGGTTGCTAGTTCTGCCCGGTCATTTCCATGGCGCAGACAGTATCACGTGCTGTCCATGTGAGCAAGACATCCGCCCATGCGCGGAGGGTCAGGCTTACCAGACGACTAGGTCCCTAGTGTGACACCGCTGAATCATTCGGACAAGAATGCCAGGAATGAAATACAATGTCAACCCTCGGGGCTGAAAGACAGATGGCTCAGCTTAAGTGGAAGTGGCGCGGTGCTCTCCTTCGTAGCCATCTAGGGACGGCATCATTTCCTGTATGTCTCGGGCCATCGTTGAGATATCAGACTCCATACCAGACTGCTGCTTTGAGTTCATTGTGCCCCGAAGCGTGTATTCTGTGATGGCTCGCATCAGATTTGCTGCCAAACGTCGAAGCATTTGGCAGTCTTCGACGGATCTCGCGGTGCTCATAGTTGGCGTTGTGACCAAGTCGTCGAAAGAAGATGGCAGCAGCAGACAAGGCCAAGATACGACCGAAGAGGCTTTTGCAATGCGTTTTATATGACGGCACTGTGAAATGGACCGTCTTGATTACTTGTATTACGGCCTTCGTACGGTGCAGGCGTGTGGCAGAAATGGATGAAGTCAGACACAGACAGACACAGACACCAGCGCTTACGGCTGCCTCTCGGTCATGTTTGCATACAGCACCATTACCAACTCGGCATTGAACGTGAGTGCGGAGTGATCTTGAGTGCCGGGTAATAATCCAAAGCTGGCTCTGGTAAGACGCAGCCCTTTATGCGAGCTACACAGCGGCTGAGACTATAGAAGACCGATTCCTTTCTCGCAACACAAGAAAGCTACGAAGCTATCGATTTTGTTGTCAAAATCATTGCCTCTACTCTTCTCTTCGCACACCTCTTTGCCCAGCCCCCCTACTACGTTGGTCCTTCGACTCCTTAACGCCAGCTCAACCACGTCACCATGGACTTCGATACATCGCTCTTCCGCGATACGATCTGGGACGCCACACGGGACGTTCACCACGAGCCATCTCCCTCCAACATCCCGCTGCATTACAAGCGGGCCAGGGCCCTATGCTTGAGCCAAGGTGAGGAGCACAAATGCGCTCATCACGGCCATTAGAGGTGGAAATAGCTTGGTGCTAAGCATGACTCAGGTCTGACTATCGGCGACATAGCCGAGCTATCTCCAAGGTTCTGGGACTTCCACTTCAATCGTAGGTTCTCCATCATGTTCGGGGCGCAGCCAAGCTCATCAAGTCTATGCTAGCGGTGTCTTCTCGGGATATGACAGCATTCATCATTGCGACGATCCATCTCAACTTGTGCGTCGGCACGATTGCAAAGTTCTTTCCGGAGCGACCTGATCTCCAAGCCACAATCGACGAACTCCTGGCCTTCAAGGCCTGTGGAGAGGTCATGTTGACAGAGGTCGACCATGGCCTCGACGCTCGGAACCTGGAGACGACTGCGACGATGGAGGCCGACGGGTCCTTCACCCTGAACACGCCGACCGCTGGCGCCGCCAAAGCGATGCCCCCCACGTCGCCGCTTGCTGGCATGGCCCGCGTTGCCGTCGTGTTCGCTCGGCTCCTTGTGAGCGGAGACGACCGAGGGGTGAAACCTTTCCTCGTGCGAATCAATGACGCCAGAGGCATGTGCGACGGCATTGTGTCGCGCGTGCTCCCCGTCAGGCCCGGGACCAAACCGCTGGACCACTCCATCACGACCTTCCGCAAGGTGCGGCTTCGACCAGAAGCGCTTCTCGGATCGGCGTCGCGGGCTGGAAACGAGCGAGAGGACTTCCTTGGCCAGATCTGGAGGGTTTCTGTCGGCACGCTCTCTCTCTCCATCATGGGCGTGTCTGCCATCAGAGTTGCGGGCTGCATCGCGGCCACGTACAGCCAGCGTCGTCTGGTCGGAGACGTTGAAAAGCTGCCCATCATGCATTTCAGCACGCAACAGCGGCCGATCTTGAAGGCACTGGCGTACGGAGAGGTTTTGCATGCCTACGCGAAGTGGAGCGTCGGCGAGTTCATGAATCCCAGGCATGCCGCGAACGTCCGCAGGGGGATCGCCACTGTCTTCAAGGTACTGGTCGTCCGGTCGTCTCGTCTGCTTTCCGAGCTAGCGGAGCGATGCGGCTGGCAAAGGGCTGTACGCGCACAACCAGATAAGCGAACTGGCGTCGACCTTCCAAAGAGAACTCCGTGGCTGAGGTGATACCCTTGCCAATCAGCATTCGTAGGTTTCCTTCGAGCACGGCGACTTGTTTATCGATACTAACATCCGACAGGTCTTGCTTCTGATTGCTGTTGAACAGATACGCTCTTCCTCAGGCTGCCGCCCCGAAAGGACCTCTTGCGCTGTACGAGGACGGGTTGTTCCAAGAGGCCGCCGGAAAGGCTGCCCTCGCATCTAGCGTCCAGGCTTCAGGGACACTTCTTACAACAACAGCGTCCTCCCTCGATCCAGAACCTTGGTGGAGGCCATCGGAAAACGCATGGCATACGAGGCCGCGCAGGCGCAAGGCAGCATCGTTCCTGAGGTGCTTGACCCTATTCGAGTCATCTTGCATTCTGGAAGATGCCAGCTGGTTTGTCAAAGCGGTCACGGCACCCGGTCTTCGTTATGGGACAATGAGGAACGCGCATATCGCAACCTGCTGCCCACTGCCCTCGCTGGTGGAGAACACCAATGCAAAAGCCACATTACGGCCCCGTTGATCGAAGAAACAGCCTTGAAAGGTTTATCAAGACATTGCCGGCGTTTGGGTCTAGCAGGAGGACGTGATAGCAGGAGAGGGTCTGCGGACGAAACTCTGATGCGGAAACAGTTCAGAGTCTTTTGCGCGGTGGAGACAGTAAAGAGTGTGGCTCAAGGCCGTCTTTGACTCGGCCGTTCTCGACTCGGCCGTCCTTGACTCGGCCGATACATTGCTAGGGTACAGTATAGTAGCCACGCAAAAATCCCTTTCAGAGAATGATGCAGCATTGCGCCCCCCTTTGATGGTGATGACAGGCGAGATCCTGAAGCATCGCGCCCCAAGCCCTCCGATAACAGTCGCGCCGCTCCTCTAGCTCACTGATGGACTTCTCTCGCATTTCGGACAATTTAGAGGTTGTGTGTTGTTAAGGAACCTAAGAGCACCTCGCATACACACATGTAAAAGTCCGTCCAGCATATATGCACTTAATCTTGCACTTACGTTATATTGGTCAAAGGTAATGGCTTGCAACCTCATGGCTTCCATTTCCACATAAGGATGAGCGTACCTCTCTTTATATTGCACGGGCAAGACGGTCCTAGATCTTCGAATTTCAGTAACCACTAGCCTGCTATCTACCTAATAAGCTGTATCACCCACACCTTGAACGATCTCATGTATCTGCCCATCTCTGGTCCTCCAGAATAACGGCTAGATCGCCGTGCTTCTGATGACCAGACCGGCCGTCGACTTCGTCTGTCGACGGATGACCATCTGTGCAGTGTCAACTACGGCGACCCACTCTTCAGCGGCCGCGAGAAGCCGCCCCACAAGCACCGGTTGGTGGCCAGCGAGATGGCGGCACAGATCACGCTGCCGACGAACACGTCGTTCGCCCGCCCGGCTTGCACGCTGACCCACCCGGGCAATTCCGCCAATTTGGACTGCATCACGCCCATAAGGACCAGTGGCACTATCAACAGCGTAAGCACACCCAAACCCAGCAGCCATAGGGCGGCCGTCATCCAAGTCTTCCGGTTTTCCGGCGGGCAGCAGATCTGCGAGTACTCCCCCAACGTGTACAAGCCGAGACCGGTGATGGGGACGATGAGCAGGAGAAGGCCGACGACAAGCGGTGCTTGGATGATGCGGGCCGATGTCGTTGCTGCAAACGCTTTGTCGATCATGTGTGTCGTGTTGAGGAAGACGGGGACGGCGTTGGCTAATGTCGGCGGCAGTAGGTCGGAAAGGCGCGGGGGTAGGCCGCTGCACGACGTGCCGCCGGCGTACCCGATGCAGAACTTCTGCGTCCCGAGCGAACAGTTGGTGGGGATGAGGTCCGCGATTTGGTCCTCGATTTGTTCCTGGACCTGGTCGATGTGGCCGGGGACCGCAGTCGCCACCGCGTCTACCACGCTCTGCACGCGTGTGACCGCTGCTGGCAGCATCGTTTTCAGGCTGGCCCCTAGGCTTTCGGCCGCGTCAAAGATATCTCTCTCGCCGACCCCGGGCAACGAGATGGAGTCAAACGGCGCAAGCTCCGTCAGGTTGAACTGGGCGGGTTCAGCCGACGCGGGTAGCTCAAGTCTGGGGGACGGGCTCACCTTGACAATAAGAAGCCCTTCCTTTTGGTGGCTGTCATTTGCGATGGGCACGATCGTGAGGACGAAGCAACATAGAAATGCGAGAACTGATACGGACGACAATAGATGGTTGGCCCAAGCAGTCTTCATCGCGGTCAATGGCGAGGACAGAAACGGAGGTGGTCAAACGGAGGAGAAGGCTTTGCTTTTAAGGAAGCAGGGCGCGGCAACAGCAGGCAGAGCAACAGCAGGCACAGCAACAGCAGGCACAGCAACAGACAGGTTCACGAATTCCACACGTACAGTACAAGAGCACGGTCTGTGAGCGGCTCTGTGAGCGAGTATGATTACTGGCGCAAAGAGAAGCTGACACACTCGCAGTACCCGCATCCACCGAGCTGGGTCCACCGTGCCCCTCCCTTTCCACAACATACTGTAGGAATAGAGGCGAAGTCAGCAATCAATGGCAGGCAACTCTGGCGATAAACTTGTCAATTGTGTTCGTGCTGAGAACTCGTCCGTTGTCTTGATTTCACACCGCAATGCAACCTGATCTGCTTGGCCCGATATTGGCCCGTTATTGCTGCAGTGCAACCTACGGCCCGTGGACGCGGATGTGGACGTCCAGGAAGATCGTAACAGGTACCCTGTATTCAGGGGGTAGCTTGTCCCGGCCAAAAACGCCCCCAAATCCGCCGCCAATCGCGCCTCCAATCTGAGATGTCTCGTCCATGATATCGGCATCGGTGTTGTCGGCACTGGGTCTCTGTCAGTTCTGCAGTCGTACTGGGCCCGGCGCGAGAGGTACACACATTGTGGCACGTCGTCGCTTGAGCGGGTTCGGGGGCGACTCGGTCGTTGGAGGAGCGGTACCACCCACCTTCTGTTTTGGGAAGGCAGGCGGCGGCATGGCGTCCTTGGATTGGTTGGCGTGGGCCGGGCCTCCTGCTTGGTCGCGAACGGAAGACATCGTGTCTGGCAACTTCGTGCTGTTGTACTGCCAGGTGGGAGACAGCTAAGACGTGGCTCTGGCAACTGGCATACATACACCAACGCAAGAGAAGTCCCTTTTAATGACAAACTGCGCAAAGCGCCCCAGTAAGCCTTGTTTTCGGTCGTCGCTACGGAACACGCTGGTTGCTGCTGGTTGCTGGCTGATGCTGCTGTGCTTACCTTGATTACTACATGGATTACTCCCGCTAGTCTCCGCCTAAGCGGCCGTGATGATCCCGGACATGGGTGATGGTCTGAAATAGAGAGACAGACGGCAACAGATCCATTTCAGAAGCATGGCTTTGCTCGTTACGACTCACAGAGTCCGCACAGCACCCACTACACAACAGACATGAACGCGATTCCTGTTGTTTGCCAGGCGCTCGGCGTTGACTCTACGCCCCTCGAGGGACTTCGAGTCGACTTCCACACCTCGACACACCACTGCCGAGCTCTCACGACAAGAGAAGGCAGGATCGAAGAGTGGACGCTGCTGGCAAGCTTTCCTCAGGCTGCTGCCTCCGTCTCTTGCCAGAGGCAGTCGCGTTGCCGCGTGCACTTTGAGCTCCCCTCGACCGGCACCGACTTGCTATGCCCTGGAGCGAGCATCGACTTTAGCCTTTTCGAAAACACGGTCTACTACGTCACCGTGCATATCACGCACGGTGCGTACCATCTCTACTACGATACTGGGCCGAATCTCTTTGCTTCTGCTCTCAACGGCCAGCGGACCGGCGAGGGAAGAGCGGAGCAGCCAGATGCGTCCAGTTTGTCGCCAACCCTGCCCTCCTTGCCCAGGCTCCGCACAGACTTTGCCGGTGCACGGCCTCTCCTAACGGAGGCAGCCGCTGACGGAGGTTGCCCAAACGACACAACAGAAGAACGCAAACAGGAGGTGCAAGTTGAACGGAAGCGAGAGAGACGCCGCAAGGCGGAGACAACGGCGACTGGTCAAAGGAAACGGCAGAGAAAAGAGACTTAGTCTTGGGTTGTTTTCTTGTACACTCAGAAATCGACTTCGAATGTGAGAGCGCGTAGTGAGCCGCGGGTTGCCGTTTCAATGCCTCTTAATGCTGTTCAACGCATTGTGTGATGGTACTATTTCGGACCGAAGACGGAGTACGAGGCATGAGACAAGCACGTCGAGCTGTGCAACTTATACGAGCGCAACTGGTACATAAACAGGTATGGCGCCACGCGGTTTCTTTAGGGGAGGAGTCAATAAGAGCCGTGAGTATGCTCTTCAGCTCTCGAGAGAAATGCAGTGTATATCGTATGGAACATTTAGGCACTTGAAAGCTACTATCGTCCACTTGGTTAGGAGAGCCGTCAAGGTGTGATGCAGCAGTAGTCCGGAGTTTATTGGAGAAGAGGTCGATGCATGCAACGCCGTCACTCTGACATGGGGGGCCAAGAAAAGAAGAAGGAGCAGACGTTTCGGCATGCATGGCCAACGTCTCTTTTTGTCGTGGCCCCCGTGAGACACTTGGTCAAGCACGCCGGAGATCATAGACACAATAAGGATTCCGTCAAAGCTCCTGTAGATGCCACAGGTTACTTTCTTAGGCTCAATGATGGAAGCGCCGGCGCAACGACACAAGATTAGACGAACTGATGCGTGCTGCGGTGCTGTTACAGACGCTTAGTCGCCGCCGCCACCCTCGGCACCGCCGAAGTCCCACCAGTATTCCACCCGACAGAACTTGTCAACATAACGTCACGTGGTGCGTCGTCTCCCAACGGTCTCGAGTTTTCGAAGAGAACACCACCGCAGCTGATTCAGATGGGAGACAGAAAAGGGGCTGGCGAAACCATGATGAAGAGCCCTGTAAGGTCAATCTTTCCTTGGGTACTAGTTTTTAGAACAATACGTCCACTCCCCTCCTCCCCTCCCCCCAGATCTATTTGTGGCCTGTAGGGCTGATCGGCCGTGCTCTTCCCGTACTAAAAATAATGTGACATGCTATTCATAGCCACAGAGAATGATCTCTCTTTGGCTGCGCAGCCACATAAAACGGGATGTAAGCCTTCACAGCATAGGTCTATCCAAACAACTCACAATTCCTACGAAGATGGCCGACGAAACCGCAGCCCGGAACAATGCAAGTCTCACCGCCCCAACCAAAGGCACAGCTTTGGTCCATGGGCGTCCAACGCCTGAGCCCGAGTCCGAACTGTTCGTGTCCAGCGAGACCGCCAGCTCTGAGGCGACGCTAAACAGTGGTGTCAAACCGTCGGCTGGGAGCCCCTCTGCCGCAGACCCAGAGTTCAATAGCGCTCAGCCGAATGCGCAAAGAGGCGGCGACGACGACGACATGGACATGGATGGCGATGACGGCGAAGGCGATGTCCGTCCGGATCCCAACGACGCCCAGAAACAACTGATCAATCTTGTTCTCGGCGACTTAGGCGCGCTCCAGAAACACATGGGCCTCGAGGCCGGGGGATCAGCGGATGGCTCGCCCGAGGCCTGTCTGGATGCCTTCCGAGATATTGCTACCAAGATCCACCCTAGTAAGATCAAAGGCGCAGAAGCAAAAAGCGCTTGGGAAAGTACGTGACTGTGGCCCGTCCAGAGCTCTTAACTGGTATATGCTGATTTCATCTCTCAGGACTCAAGGACATCGCGAAAGGCGAGTTTTCCAAGAGGAGGATTTCTCATTCATACTTGGAAGAGCTCGAAGAATGGGACGGTGATGACCACATATGGTCTGAGTTCACCGCGGTCGAGCTTCCTCCGCCGCAGGTCACTGAGTTGTATAAGGTGGCTACAGGGCCGCTAGCCAGCCTTATCAATAACCCAGAAGACGAAGGAATCCACGGCTTCCTAAAGACCGAGGTGAATGGGAAGATTCCGCAAGATCAGTGGAAAATCGACATCGATGCGTTCGTCCAGCACTTCAAGGATGCTGGTAGAAACAACAGTCAGCTTCTGGCGGGAGAGATCCCCTATGAAGAAGCGCTTGAGAAGTTTCGTGGCATAAACCAGGCGATGAACAAGCTGAACAAACGGAACCACTATCCTACTGGCTGGGTCCTCCAAGGCGCCAACTTCTTCCCCCATGCTCTGGCCAGGTTCCGCACCGATGTCGAGAGTATTCGGAAGGAACTCGAAACTGCAGACCAAAAGGCAAATGTCCTTGCGGAAGAAGCCGCCGTTGCAGCCGACGCAGACGGCGGGCTTATCAAGCACTCCGCCGATATCCATACGCTCCGCGAGGCGCTGAGCATCTCCCAAAGTCTTGCTGAAGAAGCTAGCAAGATGATTGGGGCGCACTCTGACCAGAACGGAATCGGCAACATACCCGAAGCAGTCCGCCGGCTTGAACAGGCCTACCAAGAATACCTTCAGGTGTCAGCCGCTGTGGAGGCAAAACTGCATTTCGGCCAGGGAGGCACGGCGTTGGATCGCCACGACGACGCCGGTCATTACACTGCTTTCGTCGACTATCAATGGACGACTGGCACGACTGTCAACGGGGAAAAGATCATAGCCTACAGCCTCTGCGGCCGTGGTCGAAGGCTCCTCGTCGAGAATGAGACCGACGGCCGTTATATCCGCTACTACATCTCCGGCTCGGAAGCGGGCAAAGAACAGCTCGCGGAATATAAGAAGATGGAAGGAACCAAAAACCTCGTACAAAGCGGTGGCGACGTCTCGAAGGCAACCGCGAGAAGCAAACGGAGCGATTTCTCCCATATCCTATGGTTTCCCAAGACCGTGGTAAAGAAGTACAACGAGGCTCACGGTACGATCAGGTGTCCGACGGCCCACTTTCCGGCCGTCACCAAGCAGGGCGACGTTCACATGGTTTCTCTCTCCACTCTGCGAGAATGGATCGGCAACAAAGAGACGACGACCATTGTAAATGAGGCATGTGCGAGCATCGGCATCGATCCTCCGTGGAACGTTCAGCCCGGCAAGATAGTCAACAAACCGAAAGACCTCCAGCAAGGTATGATTACAACGACTCACGGTTTGGAAATCAGACGGCGAAAGCGCCGGACATGCCGCATGGCAAGAAAGTAGACACAGCGGCCACGGAACAAATGCAGGCGGGAATACAGATGATCCTGGAAGAGATGAAAAGGTTGAATAGGCGGGATAGAGGAGTTGGAGTCGCGCTCGAGCGCTTGAGTGGCTTTGACGAGGAACCTAGGTTGAGGCAGCCAACTAAATGTCACCGAGAGACTGGCAGACGTATTCGAGTCGGGATGATGGACCTAGGTGCGACTGTTAAATTGTGTCGAAGCCGCTCATAGACAGATTATAGGCAATCCGTTTTTCTCTTCCTTATATTGAGATTGATAGCCGCAGCAGCTTCAGCAGCAGACTTGCTGAACGGTCGATGACAAGTCTTTCTCGACGGTCTGCGATTTCTCAAAGCCGCCGGTCGGACAGAACGCATCGTGAGGATGCTGTGGTTGTGCCCGGCGCCAGGAGCTACCGGAACCCTCTAGGTAACCGAGCCCCGATGCTTACCGGGAAACTTCGCCATGCCAACCAAAACCTCGTGTTCTTCTTATTCCGGATTGTACTTGGTTGCTGTGCGGGATGGAGCGCAGGCCAACATACTACTGACAGACTCGTCGATTCCTTGCTCTCCCTACGTCTGGCAGGAAGCCGTCGTGCGTATGTAAGCTCTATTCAGAGGTTTGTGCTTAGACCGCTTCCCAAGGCGAACGTGACAACTCAGCGCAACCTATCAAGTCTTCACACATACCGCTGCCATGCGAATGGATTTGTGGACGCGCTGTCGGCCTGAATAGCTCTTGCCTACGGCTGGCAAAAACAGCCCTCGAATGCTGCGGTGTAGAGATATGCTAAAGTCTGTCTGACGAGGTGCAGCAATATTGTAGGTCCTCGGCACCTCCTCCTGTCGAGAGAACCGATATGGACTTATATCTAAGTACAGTTGATGGGGCTGATGAGAACGGTGTTCCGACGGTGTCTGTTTCTAATTCCAGATGTTAATTGACATATGTAGTACAGTGGTCTCAAGAGGCGGATACAGCGAATTCACGAGCAATTTTATATTCATTCACCCCTGAGCGCCTACTTCTCTTCATTAACTTTGAGGCAGATCCCAGACTGTTCACCATGCCCAGACTGATTACCAGGCCCTTTGTCGTTTCCTCCTACCTAAGCACTGGTGCTGGGTGCTCCAGCTTTTGATGAGCACGGGCCGGTCGGCCCAAAGTCCTCGCAGCCAAATGCACGTTCCAGCCCTGCGCGTCCAGAAGCCATTGCAAAGTGAAGGGCGATGCGCTGATGGCAGCCGCTCCGTCGGCACCCGTTCCGCAGGCAGCCGCTCCGTCAGGTCTTCGGCCGTTGGCACGCAAGCTAACGTAGAACGGCCGGTCCAGGCGGTCGACGGTTATGTTGACAGCTTGCTCGAACCGAAACGTCCGTAGTCAACATTTCGGCGAAGTGTCACGACAAAACCGTTGACAAAACTCGGCACCCACCTCCGACAGAGATGAGATCAGATGCTGCAGCGCTGCACCCGGCTCGACGTGGCAGAGAATGCGGCCGGCGCAGCTGATGTCGTGCCGGTTTCTCACCGGTCGACTCGTCAACTCAAGGTAGAACATGGTAGACAGCACGGAAGCCGACACTTCGCGCAGGAGCGGGTCGTTACCGAAGGTTGCGCACGTTCTCCTCTGCAGATAGTCGAGTGCCGTGGCATCATCAAGCGCCGGCAGCTCACCGTCGAATTTGACATTAAAACGGAAGTGCTTCTTCGATGCCGCAACCTCGCCAGCGTCGCGTGTACGCGTGATGTCTGCTGTCTCGCCGTCCATGAAGGAATCCACAACATGCATCACGCTGGAGAGAATGGACTTGAGGCCGCCAAAGCCCCACGATCGTGGGCGCCGTGCGACCGGCGAGAGGGGAGACTCGAGCTCGGTCTCGCGATAGCCGGTTCCCACCGACATGATGACGTCGGGACTCTTAACACTGGGCCAGATCGCCTGCACCTCGCTTCTCCCCGTCGGTTCCGGGTTGGTCTGCCAAAGCGCGCCGTCTTGGAGCAGTCCCGCGCCAGGCACAGCATGAGACGTGAAGTACCTGGACCATCGTCAGTAATCCGAAGGAAACCCGCGCCGGTCTGCTCACCCAGGTGCAGACGTCGTCGCTCTCGCCCTGGCAGAAGAAAAGGTCAGTCTTGTCCACGGCGTCCGCCTTGCATGCTCCCCAAGGGTGTCGGGGGCCGTCCACTCACGCATCGGCGATCTTCAGCCGCCGCAAAAGCTTGGTAGCCCGTAAGTGTTTCCAGCCGCGCCGGTGGCCGTCCGACCCAGTCCCGTTGTAGTTTGTGAGCAGGTACGCGCCCTTGGGGACGCCAGATGCGGTCACGGCAACCTTTGCGCCGCGCGCCGTCGCTTCGCAGTAGTCGAGGAGGTTTCGGTTGCCGAACACCGCCTGCAAGAAATCGTTCATGTGTCTGCTAGGATAGATGGAGCCAAAGAGATAGACCATTACTAGGCGGGCGACGCGACCTCGGAGCCACCTGCTTCGGGGAAGCCGGGGCTGGAAGACCTTGCTGGAGAGAGCCTTTAGCATGTCCATGCAGTCCGTCACCGACAGGCCTTTCAAGACGCTTCCAAGAGCAATCAGGCCGCCTGGGCATCTGTTAGAGACGGAAGGTGACAAGAGACGGAAAGTGACGCCGGGGAGGAACTGACCGGAGCTGGTGCCGATGGTGAGATCGAAGTGGTTCTGGACCGGATAGTCCGGCAGGTACGGCGCCAGTCTCCGCTCGAGGAGCTGCAGTATCTGCAAGGGGACGATGCCCCGAACGCCGCCCCCGTCGATGCTGAGGACCTTGACGCCTTTCGTTTTCGGCTTACATCTGTAGGTCAGCCCGTCGGTAGGCGCCGCGCAGAGCGGACACGAATCGAGGCGAAAGGCGTCCGGTCCCGCAGCAGTGCCGCATCTGCGGACGTCGACCGCACAGACCATGTGCCCGCACGGAAGGGCGTACTCGGGGGTGCGGCCCAAGCAGACGAGGCAGTCCCTGTCGCTGTAAACGTCCTTCCAGCGACGGGCGTATGCGTGCATGCGCCTCCGGTGGCACTCGCCCGTCTGCGCACTTGTCCACGGAGGCCGGTTGCGGACGCTCAGCTCTACTGCGGCCTCGTAGCTTCGGGGAAGGCTCCGTGCTTCGAGCGTCGAGCGCAGTATGGGTCTGTAGAGCGCTCGAAACACATGTTCGGGCGCGAAACCTAGCCACGTGAGCGCGTGTCCATCGTCGTCAAGGAGATCGTCGTCAAGGAGCCCGACGTACCGTGCATCCCGGGCGGAAAGGCGTCGAGCATCATGGCAGAAGCCACGTACGGGAGCGCGAAAGTTCTCATCAGACCATCGCTCTCGCGAAACCGGTCGAGGAAGCGCCCGACGTGATGCGGCATCCCCTCCGGCACCGGGTTTCGCGTCCTCGCCGCCCGCACAAAGTCGAACGTCCGGTGCGCCGTAAACGACGCGTATCCGGCTTCTGCGAACGCCGTGAAGTGGCGGCGGCTGAACAAAAGACGATCCTGCAGCTTCGCCCTGCGCAGCACGTCCGCCTCGGCCAGGAGCACATCCCGCAGGCGGCGATATCGGCACTCGTCCGAAAGCGCGGTATTCGGCGGGAGACAACATACCTTGACGGCTGAAAACTTGGAGCACAGGCTCTCCGCCGACTTTTCGGTGTCGCCTTTAGCCTGGCCCGCGACGCTCGCGACGCTCGCGACACCTGCGATGCCTGCGATGCCTGCGAGTGTCGACTCGAGCTCGTCTTCGCGCGGCTGGCCGTCTATGACGATGACCAGGCGGGGCATGCATGACGGGTAATCGGGAGCGTTGTTGGTCCAGGACGCAAGGACGTTGGCCAATCCCGACACCCCCCTCACGTCCGAGAAAAAGACGCAGACGACGTCCGTCAGCGGGCCCAGGATGACCGAGTAAGCGGTTACCGGGGCCAAGGGAGAGGCCTGCAAGGGCCACTCGGGACAGTCTCCGACGTAATCCGATTCGGGCACAGCCTGTGCGTGGTGGGGCACGGTGCTGTCGGCAAAGACCAACGGCCGCTCGCTGCGGATGCTTGCGGCTCCCTTGCCGCACTGTAGGTGAACGTCCCCGAATTGCCTCCCTGACGGTCGCCTCGGCGTGAGCCAGCGCAGCGCTCGGTCTTTGTAGGTCGAGCCAACGCAGAAGAACAGACTTGGGCACTCGTCAGCGTCAACGCCATCGAGAAGGTCGGAAAGACGAGTCGTCGGAAACGCTACGAAGCCGGTTCCTCTCTGTCGCAGCTTCAGCCAGCAAGATTCTTCGTGCCTTCTCATTGCGGTGATAAATTGTTGGGAGGCCGATGGAGCACATACGGGCTTCGACCACTATATAAGATGGTACGGGGTTGGGTGCAATGTTGTGCGCTGCTGTGTGCAGTGCTCCCGGTAAAATTTAAAAATAGAAGTTTTCCTGTGTCCTAGGTGCAAATTGGTTCTGTGCTGGCTGTGCTGTGCCAGCAGTCCCAGAAGAGGCAAGGAAAGGAGGGAAATACGTAAATAGTGTGGATGGATTTATTTTGTTTTCGAGACGCAGCGTAACACTGCCATGAGTAAGCGCATTCTACACATCTTCCATTATTTCATGTCGAAACCCTCTACAGATCCCCCAGTCCCGAGTAAATTTCGGGCGACTTCTGCTTCTCCGACATCATATAAACGCTCGTCAGAAGCAAAATCCTGTGGCTTAGTAAGATTCTATACTCATCCGTCCTTAGTCAAATAGTACGCACTGCTGTTCAATGGAGTCCAGTTGCTGTTTGATCTCGCGCAGAGATGCTGCCAGCGTATGTGTGTCGATCGTCGTGTCCCCATCCATAAGCAGCTGTCCGTCAAAAAAGCGTCCGGGCCCTGTAGATCCAACTGAAACTCTGGCACAGGTGGCGTTCCCTCTGGCGTGGTCCTCAGATTCGGGCGGCTGCGTAGCCTCCGGCGTAGTTGTGATAGGGCTGTTGACAGGCATGGCAGGCGGGGTCGACGCAGTGTTGGACAGGAAAGCCTGTACTGTTTGCAAAGCGAGTAGCCACAGTAATCCATTGATAATCTGCCAACAGCGCCTGCGCATTACTGTGTGGATTGGGAAGCTTGGAGTCCAGGCCCCATGCATTTATGCCAGTCTTTGGTGAGGAATGCTGTGCCTGGGTTGATTAGAGCTTCTTTCTGCTTACGCTCAGGAATGCATTGCTATCCCGAAATATGCTTCCTTACTTGCCGTCTTTATGGGTCAGACCTGCTGGGTCGTCAGACCTGCTGTCGTCAGTCCTGCTGTCGTCAGTCCTGCTGTCGTCAGCTCTGCCGTGTGCAGTGCCCAAGTTATGCGCAGTATGGTGTTGCAAACTCTACCGTGCTTTCCCGTAGCTTACCTCTTGATACTCAGGGCATCATCCAGGGTCTGTTCCGAAAATAGTGGCCGGTGGCAAAGCACTGCTTACGTTGATTACTGGCCGATTCCCTGCGTGTTACAATGCCGTTGTACTGGAAATAACGGAGCTCACGGGGAACTGCATGGGATGCACGGGAGCGACGGCAGCGGCTTTCTTTCGAAAGACGAGATGCGTAGACTATGGCCCTCTAGATTTAGACGACTCTATTTGCGCCTGCAGAAGCAGCGGGGCTCCATTGTTGACGGAATTAGAAAGCCCCTACAGACCTGCACAAGTCCGTCTAAGAATAGCACCGCCGAGATGCTGACCACGTCAACGTCTAGAGATTTTATATGTACCAGAGCTGTTGGTTAGTTCAGCGTTGGCTATTGACTTGATGGGAGACCTTATGGATAATGTATTGCTAGCCAGTCTTTGGCAGGGAGCCCCCGCCGGCTCTGTGCTGGCATCTTTCCGTATGTCCAAGCTTTTCTTATGACACATATAGCACAAGATTCCTATGGCCACCTGTTGTTGACCCTGCTTGCAGAAAACTCCTCGTTCGCTCTGTATCCAACACCGAGCATCACCTCCGCAGCCGGTACCGGCGGTGTCCTGCAGTCAAGCCAAACGGCGGCGTCCTGCCCGAGCTGTCGTGCTCAACCGACGATCCCGCTCCTGCCCGGCTTCTCGGCACAGGCTCGGCTCGCACCGTCGTCATTTTTTCCGGCCTGTTTTGCATTCTTTCTGTTGCTCTCTTGTCTCGACAATGCACTATGAAGAGCCTCCCATGAGGGCAGCTCTAGACGTGCATGACTTCATTCCGCATGCACCGCGAAAGGGAGGTTCCGTAGACAAGGAGAGTCTACATACCAGGAGAGTCTTTACATAAGGAGAGTCTAGACACAAGGATAGTCTACATTCAAAAAGCCATTTATCTACAATGCAAAGTCCCGCAGCTGGTCTGAACCGTCCGATTGACTTCCGGTGATCCCTTCGTTGTTTCCACTGTTAAATGCTCTGGTGCGGATCTCCTTGGAGGGACGTCGAGCGACGCCGAGGGACACTAAGGGAGATCGAGTTAAGAGGGGCGGCAACTTTTTGTTGATTCAGATTCAAGACCTACGAAAGGCCTCGAAAAACTGTTGCCAACCGATTCCAGACGATTGCAGACTATTGCCGGCACCCCAGGCATCCGTGATCCCCGACCTCCACGCACACCCGATCCCGATCTCGACGCTGTCGCCCATCACCAACTGGGACGCCATCTCCCAGCAACGACGATGGCATTGTCACGCCCCGTCTGTCTTCCACTACTCACTCGACCTTCTCCGACGTCGACGAGTCCTGGAGCCAGCAGATCCAGGGGAAATAGCCGAAGGTGAGGCTGAGTATCCATACCAACACCGCTGCCAAGTCGTGCACAGTAAACAGGAGACTACAGACGACCGACGCGTACGCCGCATACAAACACAAAAGCAACACCGCCTGGACTCTCGAGGCGTCTACAATACGGCGTCTCCACCATTCCAGAGCCGCCGTAGCCACGTATGCGGTACTGTAGCTGTCAGTCTCGGCTCGCCCGTGAAGCGATCTCCTCACCTAGACAAAAGCAGAAGCAGGTCATGCGAAGCCTTGTTGTGGTATACGTCGACTGTCGTTGCTAGTACTAGCGAGAGCCCCGCCTGCTTCATGCACAGAAGAGAAACCCATGCACGAGATCGCAGCTTATGTGTGGCTGTACGCTCCTTCCAATGCTGGTCGCAGAGCACGAAGGACGTTTCGAAGCATATCGTCGTGAGGCACACAGCGCTGACCCAGATCGCTTTGGCGGTGCTCGTGTGATTGATGTCTAGGGATGTTTGCGATCAACCGCCTGGGTGCAAGGATCATCGCCTTACCTGAGATCCACCTATGAACCGTTAGGCTGTCGTGAGTCAAAAGGGCATCGAACTTACGGAATGGCAGCATTCGCAGGCATCGATGGGTAGGTAGGCCGTCCCGCGACAAGCCACCGTCCAATCGTAGTCGGCGATCGTGCCTCCCTGGTCAGCTTCCGTACTTCGAACAGCTATCGCCTACTTACCCGTCCAGACGGCTGCTCCGAGTTGCGCAAAGATACGAGGTGGCATGGCGATGCCTTCCGAGGGTCTGGCAAAGGGTTGTATTGGGTTGGCAAAGGTCTGGCAAAGGAGTTGCTGGTTCGGTCTTATTCCGTGCGACCTGTCTGGATTGAAGCGAGGTCGTTTTTAATTGTACAGCACAGTATGTATTATGTACGTCCTTATGTACGTATGTATGAGTTTCCGCTCTTCCCTCCCATTGACAATGATTCTCCCAGCAGCAGTAAGCGGAGGCTGACACCTGGACAATAACCGCCCGGTGTAAGCAGCCGTATGACGTTGATGAGGCTCAACTGCCCCCCGCGCGTGAAGCTGTTGTCAGCGGCTTGATTTGCCTCGGCCTCCACTAGACGCTTGGACGGCCCAAGAAGGTGTCGATGGCCCAATCAAAGTGAAACCCGTTTTCCTCTTTTGGCCGGCTGACAATCCTGACAACGGCCATCGGCCCGCTGGGCTGTCCGGCGTTCCATGAGACTTCGGTCGAAGCGATGACCGTAAGCGTCAGGCCGTCCCTGGGTTCGGGAACGTGCGCCTGCCACAACTGCCTCAGCCGCTTCCACGCGCTCTGCATTGCCACTATGTCCGAGCTGTTGCGACGATGGTTGCACTGGCCCAAAACTCCGTTCCCTGGCATGAACCTCTCGTCCCTCGGCCGCGTCCTGATGTCGTCGAGCATCGGAGTGCGGCCTGGCGGATCCGCGTAGCCATGCGTTCTGGTAGGCGACGCATTTCCCCATCGGCGAAGCTCTCGCCAGCACACCATGCAGTAGATCCGCCAGCTCTGGACCTGCTGCAGGCCACCTCCATCTGCGTGAGCGGCCGCGCCTGGCCGAAGGCTCGAAGACCCCGAGCGGGCCAAAAGACCACCCAGCGCAGAGATGGCATTCCGCACATTGCTGTGGTGCTCGAGGCAGCACTGGCTCGACATGCGAGAGTCCATGGTCAGTGCCAAGGCCTCCCAGGCAGGCGCGTTGATCCTCCACAGGACGTCACCGAGGCATTGCAAGCCAGCAGTTCCGCCGTTCGGAACCAGGGTGCTGAGCAGGTCGAACTCTTCCATCGTCTGGCAGCCAAGGAGCATGCTGGTCCTTGCGCCCTGGTGTCCTCGTCCGTAGAGTCCCTGGGCCGGCGCTCCACCGTCCTGGGCAGCCGCTTCTGTGCTGTCGCTCCTACTCCTTCTTGCGCGTGCTCTTCGGCCGGTTTGAGAATGCCGAAAAGTCGAGAAAAGACTCGGGAGAGGTGTCTCGGCTGCGAGTCGTCGTCGTCGTCGTCGTCGTCAAAATCGAAAAAGCTGGCTTCCTTCTGGTCTGAGTGGCTTTGTGCGGGATCATCCGGGTAGTCGGTGTCGCGAATGGTCGCCGGTGTCGGTTGCGAGATGGCCGGTCTGGTCCTCATTTTCCCGGGTCGTCGCTGCCAGAGGCTCCGTCGTGGACAGGCGGCGAGGTAGCAGTGGGTCGTCAGGTTTTAACTCGAGGAACGACTCTGCAAAGTAGAGTAAATTTGGCGCAGGACTATAATTAGAAAGTTCGTCCGGTTTCACTGGGACTCCTGGTTCATACTGCTTCGCCGACACATCCTTCCACCCCCAATCGCTGCTCTATAAGCTGCGAGGCTGTCCCTGAAGTGTTGTCTACTCAGGTCGTTTGTCTGCGCAGACATGGAGCTTTTTCTTCCTGCAAACCATCCGTCTGACACCAGCAAGTCCAAGAGGCCGGCTGTCCGCAGCCGTCACAGAGGTCAGTCGGAGGTCGGCCTTCAGCAACGCTCTTTCCTCCGACGGCTCTTCTCTTTGCAAAGCCGCAGCCAAGGACATTACCGCGGCCCGAGGCACGTGTCTGTTGCATTCAACGTGGCTGCGGCCGAGACCGAAGAACTCCATCTGGCCGCTTACGGTCGCGTTTTCCGGCTTTCAATCGCCTCGAGAGGGGTGGAATGCACTCCCGTGGGCCGGATCACGACACACACCATAGGGCGTTTGCAAGCTTCTGTCTGATGAGCCACTTGATGATGGACATCCATCACCTGTGGAGCACGACTGCGGCAGTTTTCAAGTTGCAGTCGGCAAGAGATCGCCTGTGGAATGCACTACCCGACGCGGCCCGGTTCAGCATCGTCAATCTTAAAGACTTGCAAGCGGAGTAGTGAGCAACTCCCTAGAAAATACTTCAATCGATCATCATCAAGGCACGGCCCAATGCTACGCTGAACGGGACTGAGGGGTTCTGGTAACAGCGTTCGAACCAGATTAGTACTGCAGGTAAATGTAGGGCGGGTTTGCTACGCATGATTTCCAGTACGTACAGCCGCTTGTCTCCATAGATCCAATTGCTGGACTTTATATTTTGCGCAGCTCTGGAAAGAGGCCAGCGAACCATGTGCTTGTTACCTCTGATTACATGATTCGAGTGACCTGAAAGGGCAAATGGTCATGTGATACTTGAGACGGCTGATACAGCCACGTCTAATCACAATAATGTAAGCCACTTCACACGCCTTTGGTAACTAGGAAGAAGAGAATTCCACGCCCCATTGTCATCAATGACAGGTGGAGACACTTTTGCCACAACCTTTTGTTAGGTACTGCTACAGAAACCAGTGCGATCAACCGCACATTGTGTGCTTATCGCAATCTGAGAGCCTGTCCACCCCTTTCTTTTATCAAAGACGATCAAGGTGGAAATCCGCCGCAACACATATTTACATACATAGCGTCCAGTTTTTACCCACGACAGAATATGTGTAACGTGACGCCAAGTTTACAATCTTTACTCGAAGATGACGCCGCGAATCCGATAAATGTACTGTACTACACATTAAACGACCCGTGAACCATCCCTACACCTGGAGAGCTTGAAATGGGAAGTAATCAGGTCAGCACGACCCCACGTTAAGGCGACTGGGGTTCATTTCAATCCACGCTTTAATATCCTCTGGCCAGTAGCTTTCTCTTAAAGAAACAATCAGCAAGACATCTCAACTTTCCTCGTCAAAAATGGAATCAATCATAACAAAGCCAACCATTCATATTGCTCCCCAGCAAAGGTCGTCCTCGGGCTCGACGCTTCAGCAACAAATATTGCTGTCGCCTCAATCGGGTGGCTGCAACAAGTACGTCAAACGAAGGACCGACATAACGTTCGACCGTGACGGAGAGCTGGAAACTGTTGTGTTGGAAGTCACTGATGTCGGTGGACTAGCATGGGCCGTCATCAGCATCAACGGGCGGAAGATTGCAGCCCAAATGGTCATGGGGCTTGCTGAACCTATTCCCCAGGTCGGTGGTACACGTTCAGAACAAGCTCATGCAGATCAAGACTGCAGCGAGGAGTGGTTCAGGGAGCTTTTTCGCGCCATGGGTTTGACGGCGTCCGTCAACCTCTATTTTCGCGCGCATAAATCGGAGGCCATTGATTTGCCGGTCACAGGGGGGTACTTTACTCTACAACTGGCCTTGCGCAGGGTCTCTTTGGAGACACCGACAACACCTCAAAGTGGTTCCGACTGTTCTCTAATGCTCCTCCTCGAATGCGACAAGCGCGTTATAATGGCACGCCTCATTTAGCAAAGGAAAGATGCACGTATTAGATGGCCAATTTCTCATTGCGCATGTCGTGTCACACGACAGGTAGAAAACATTGGTGGTACCGTACAGATGTAAATGGAAGGCAACAGGGTCGGCATCAGAAAAGACTTGATAACTTTCCCCTCGAACTACGTACCAGATGACTGTCCCGAATCTGTTTCTACTGGTTGTGGGCGGCACTGAGAATGGGCGTACACCGAGGTGAGTGCGCGACGTCATTCATAACGAAAATTTATCACTTTCGGTGTGTTGCTTGTTCATTATATTGACTAGTCAGCAATAGAACCTCCTATTTCTACTCCATCTTCTCTTTCCGCACGCAGTAAGTGTCCTGGCGCTGACACAGCTGGCACAGTGTGCACTTACACGTTTTCTAAATTTGTACTTTTCGAATTGAGGGTAGCGAACAGTTGTGTGCTTACTTCCTTCCTCGCCTCTCCTCCTTCCCTATCTCAACGCCAAAGTGGCCGTTAGGAGCACCTCCCTACTGCTACTGAAGGCCGTAGACCCGCAAGGGTAATCACGGTCAAGAAACGCCTGGCCACGACGCGATTCACGACGCGTGCACCCCATGCAACATCGACGACCTCGGCGCCCAACCCGGCTCGATTGTTGTTCTAAAATCTACCACTGGGTCCTGTAATTAGGCGTTTACCTGTCTGCTTACACCCCTTTGGGAGCTAAGAAAATATCTTCCAGCTCTGCTGCGTAGACTGCCGTGTCTGTGTCGTCGCCCATGTGTGATTGACTGGTCTGCTATGTGGTCATGCAGACTGCCCGACTTGACCGTCGATGCCGCTGCCACCCATGAAGATGTGGGCTGCGTCGATGTTCTGTTGCAGACAGCTTCGCGTCTCCAGAAATAGGTGTGGATGCGTGGCCCCGTTCACCAAGGACGAGTTACGAAAGGCGGCATGTGCTCGTCTTCTTCGCCGGCTGCTCCTTGTCCGTCTTTCAGTCGTTTCGTCATCTTCTGTCTCGGGCTCGTTTTCTTTCTTCTCTGCGGAAAAGTTCCAATCATGCCTACTCTACCACTGGTGTCGTCATTGTGTTTCCATATCCGTTGTTCAACTGGCAGAAGATGCATTTTCGCATCCGTTCTTGGCAAGGACGTTGCTCTCTTCGCCCCACACACCTGGAGCTTCTGCAGTCTGTGTAGTGACCTCTTCGCGTATCACATCTCTCCCAATTCGCTGTTGGACCATCACGAGGACGCGCACATTATTTGTGGTATGGTGACTCTTGTAGATAGTTCGCATGTTTCTCGTCTTCGCACACCTTGTCACGCTGCTCAGGCTGCTGGGTGCGATGATGGTCCTCGCGACTTTGCATTCTGTGTCGTCCATATTTTGTTTCCACTCAAGAGCTGAATCCTTTGTGGAGACCGAGGTATTTGCATGTGGTATCCGACTTGATTTCTCCCCAATAACCACGAAGTGTTGTATTTGTGTTGATTCTCGTTTGTTCTCGTGTAAAGTGGGTAGGCTGGAACCTTTCGAGCGAGAGTCTAGAACGTCTGGGCTATGAGAAGGGTTTGACCCTCGGTCATTCTTTTCATGGTGCTCATGACCCAAGCATCACTGCCGAGACCTACCGCCGCTAGAATAGCATGACAAGAATTGTAGATTCGGCTCTTATGGTCATGATACCAACCATCATGTCGACAGTCATCGGACTTCATGACGCTTTTTCGGCGGCTGGTTACTCTATGTTCCTGTTGCTTTCATTTACCTTGCTTTGAGAATAATCTCAACGAGCCGCATGTCAACAGAGATGACGGTACTATCGAACGAGTATGCGAATGTATTCAACGCAAAGCAACAACGCTGTGAAAGCAACATTCGGTATTGGAGAACGATTGCGACTTACAACCAGACCGAGAGGAAAATTTCAACGCACCAAACGAACTTACGAAGCTAGCTCATACCTACAAAGCGAACGTAGCTTACCAAGATGTTTGGTACAGAAGCCTTTGTATCAGGGAGGTGGTTTGTTATTCCCTCTTGTTTGTTGAAATATGGCTCACAGTTTATCGTGGTACTCCTGGTCAAGTCACAGCGGGAACCAGTACGGCACACATGTCATATGAGAGTTGTCTCACATCACCTTTGGTGTAATTGCAAAATGAACTGAAGAGCCGGCTACCCGACGTAACTTTCTCTGCGCGTTTCAGACCGGTTCTTGAGCTGAAGCCTCACGTTAGGCCGGGTGCGAGGGACTTGGTTTTCGCGAATGGCATTGTGCAATTTGAGCACATCCATTTCGGCCATGACAACGTCAACATCCCTTCACCAACAGTCTCTGCCCACCAAGGGACGGATCTTCACCGACGGCCAGAATGTGAGCGAGCTACAGAGCGCGTCGTTAGCTTGTGTTTGCAGAGCCTTGAAGAGAGCAGGAAGAGAGATGGCGCCCAAGCCTGATAAGAAGAGATGGGCGCCCAGCAATTGCCGGGACTTGCAACCTACAGCTAAGCCGCTTTGGCTGTGCTCATTATTTGCTGCGTCCAGCTTTGGCGCTAGCCAATTCTGGCTGCTAACGCCCGCGCAGTGAGTACTTGCCGGCTACGATCGTAAGCTGCTAAGCCACATGAGCCACAGCTCCACACCACCACTACTAAGCATGTTAATAACTAGCAAATTGCGCGAAACCCTTACGCCTTTTACTGTAGTACTGCTTATGCAGAAATGCTTCAGATCTAAGCCACGTTGAACTTGCTTAAGCAGGCTCCTGCGCATGCAGCTCTTCTTGCGCACATTCCTGCGCATGCAGCTCTTCTTGCGCACGTTCCTGCGTACGCAGCTATTCTTGCGCAGATTCCTGCGTTCGCAGCTATGCTTGCGCACGTTCCTGCGCACGCAAGTATGCCGAAGCAGTCTTCCGCGTATGACGGACTGCTTGAGCTGAAACTTGCATACGGATGACTACTTACGATAGAACCTGCGTTTGCAGCTTTGCTCACGCAGGATCCTGCGTACGAAGCGAGGTTACTGACGGTTTATAGCATGAATAATCAGCAAGACCGTACGTCATCCTGTCATCATCTACAAATTTATTGACTTAAAAACGCGCATCTCGCGTGTATACCGTTAAATTAAATTGTCGATTCAAAAGTTTTACATACATGCCAGCCACGTTTACAATCGGCCAATTATGCCAGTCTAACGGCTATTCGAGTTCCAGACTTGATTGTGTTAGGCCTCTTCACATATAACTTCGTCCCTCTTGATTGAAGACTATCGTTGCTGATGAGGCAGTCATTAACTATCGAGCTCCTCAAGTCTACCAAGTGTAGAGGAGCAGTTTCTGGCTTGGCTATATTTCTTTCTACCTGCGATCCCCCAAGTAATGTTTCGTGCGAACTACATGCGGTCGGGGTAGTTCGCGAGGCCGATAGTTGATGTAGGTCTATGGTGGAAGACATGTATGTACGGATGAGCCAACGTGGTCGAGGTCTGAAGCGGAGATGACAGTTGGAAGCCAGCAATTACAACCTGCAGGCTGGCAATCTTAGTGGTAGCTGTGGGGGAACACGCCATGCTAGGTGGGGTGACTCAAGGCCGTGTGAGTTATGCTGCTGCAGCACTCGTGTTACCTTCACGAGACTTGGCATTTCTGATTATCGTATTTCGCCGCCGACGCTCCAAACATAGTTTTAAAGTAAAAGTGGCCCTCGATGTCTCGACAAATACGCATCGTTAACATTCCGCCAGGCTCAAGCTGGTCTGTGGGCATCAACTCCCTTGACCACCACTGTGAAACAATATTCCGTAAGGATTTGGGACCAGGAAAAGCTACATCATGGCGTGCTCTGCTGCCTATAAACAAAAGTGCGCGAGACCATGGCCAGTAGGAAATGGGCTTGTTTCCTTGGCAGGCCTACAGCTGCTCCGTGCTGAAACTCAGAGTCCGCGGTTCTTCCCAATTCTTCGCGAGCCTTGCCATACCCCTCCTCTGCCTCATGTTACGGTACGTACGCTCATAGTCAGCTCCCTGAGCCCCTATGCCTAAGTTTATGTTGACTTGGTGCAGGCGCCGTGGTCTCGGATTCTTCACCTCGTCAGTTGGTTGGGTTCTGAATTGGCCCCGGCGTAATTTCAGAGCCAATGGCAATCTCCGTACGGTCGATGGAGGACGTAAACACCATTTTTGTGGTCGGCGGTTCAGACGTTGATGATCACAGGTCTTGGTGCTAAATCTATGGTAGCTTCTTCGCATACACCTGAGCTCGTATTTGACAACCGCAGCCGTCTCCCTTCTCAATCGAAACTCTTGTAATCCCTCATATCTGTCTGAGCAAGCTGCCTCGGAAAGACTGCATACAGCCTACAGAAGACGTTCTCGAGTTGACAGCGGTTCGTCAGGTTCAATCATTATCAGTTGAATTTCAAAAGGGAGTGACAAGCTCGCCGGACCGTACCCCACTGAAGCAGAGAATCTGATAATAGCCGAGGTTGATGCGCTGCACCCCCAGAGCACACGTGCCGGGGTCGAATGTGATGACAAAATTCACATCACTTGCAGGTCGTCCATGCCGAGAATCGGCTCGATGTTGGGGCCTTGTTACTTTAGAACCGCTGGAACTGACGGATATGCACCTCGGAAGAATCCCAACAGCGAATTTCGACCATCTACGGACGCGCAGAATACAGCTCATCATCGTCTCCCAGGTCAGGCTCTCAAACAGCCGTTGCCATTCTCCGAGGTTCTGGTCGTCGAAAGGGCTGTCACCGGGCAAGTTAGATACCGAGGTTGTAGATTAATGTCGGATACTTTGCCAAAGTTTCACCTGGACATTGGTCGATAAGTGACAATGACGTTAGAGTTCACGCGGGATTGCAGAGGCTAGGCATACCTAAGACCTGTGATGAGTCTCATATTTTGCTCAGCTTGTCCCCCCTGACATAATTATGCTCGATTAGTTCTGTTCAAAACGGCAAGACGAGCGGACGGGTATATGCATTTGAACAGGTGCGATGTTGGCTCACACGACATACTACAGCATTCGTCAAACCACAATGGTACACTGAGACTGACCATGACACAAGATCACACATGTGTCTTGAATCGTCTGTTTCCGTTATCTAGTGGGGGAATTGAATGATGACCTTCACCTCCTCTTGGCGGTAGAAACGATCATAGAAGCTAGCGGCGTCGTTGATGTTGATAACGGCGCTCTTAACGAAGCCCGGATGGGCTTTGCCACTACTGATCAGGTCGATCAGGATCGGGGCATATCGCTTGGGGTCTACTGCGCCTCCGTGGAAGCTAAGAGCCTTGCCAAAAAAGGTAGAGATGGGGAAGTCGATATTGGCGGCGATGTTGCTCCCATGCGGAGCGCCTGCCGAGCTTTCTTGGGCCTTGAAAACACCGAGAAGGCCAATGCCGCCCCCAATGTGGGTCACATCCACCATCTGCCTGACAACAAGGCCGGCGTTCCGCTCCAAACGAGAATCTAGCGCCTCCATCCCCACGCAGTCGACCGAGCGCATGACGCCACCGGGCTCGAGGGCCAAGATCTGAGCCACAGGATCGGCTTCCAAGAAGTTGATTGGACTCGCGCCAATGGAGGCGGCAAGTTCAAGACGCTGCTGGACATGGTCGACGACATAAACTTTTGAGGCGCCGCGCAGGATGGCGGAGTACGCACATAGAAGTCCAACCGGCCCAGCGCCGAAAATGGCGACCGTGTCACCGGCCTGAAAACCAGAATAATCGAGGCCAGCCCATCCCGTGGCGAAGATGTCAGACACCGTGAGATAGTCCCGCTCTGCCGCGGGATTGGTTGTTTTGTTTGTCAACGGGATGGGGATCAAATTCTTGTCGGAAAAAGGAACTCTTGCGTATTCGGCTGGAGATCTTTGAATCAGCGTACCGTAAACGATCACCTGTGCAGAGGACCTTCTGGGAGTGGCGCGAAGTCTTACCCTGCAGCCCCCCGAGTCCCATGGCGCTGTTGCCAAACCCAAAATACTCCGTCGCTGTCGGTTCCATCTCCAGATTGCTCGGCGTAATAGTGTCGGGAATAATGACGTAGTCCCCGACGCGGTGAGAAAACACGGCGTCTCCTACTTCTGATACATAGCCAACAGCTTCATGTCCCATTGTCCACGGAGGGGCACCGCCCATGAAGCCTCTGTATATGTGCAAGTCGGACCCGCATATAGCGGACGTTGTAATGCGGACAATGGCATCGGTTTGGTTGATAATGGTAGGCTTCGGGAGATCTTGAACCTCCATGTGGAACGGAGTGCCTGTGTAGACAACGCCGCGCATGCTTGCGTTCAGGCAAGAGAGACCGAAAGGCATTTTTGCGTCGGAAGCAGGGTTTCGTTTCGAATAACAGTGAACCCAGTCAACGAGGGATTTATCACGTCAAGTAACACTTTGCGATTGGAGTATGCGTATCCTATCCTGAGGGAGCTATTTAAGCTTGAGAACGCATGGCACGTAGGACACAGCCGCTTTACCATTTCTCATCAATAAGCAACATCAGCCGGTCGTAAGCAGCACAGGCTCAGTCCCGTTTTTCCTCAGATTACGGTGAGCTGAATTTTGACTTAGAATAGTAATCAGTAGCCGTAATTCAGTTCCCGTCTTCAATACAATTGCAGGCGATCGGGATATCGCTGAAGCAGCGTGTTATTGCCATGAACGACACTCGTCCTGACTATTGAAAGCAGATACTTGGTGATCACGCAGTGCCTTTCGCCGAAAGTTGTCGTTGAATGCTCTCAACCAACGCTCGCTGGGGAGACCAAAACACAAGTCTGCTTCCGGGTTTCGTCATGCCCTGTATCTTCCCTGCCGGTTTGTTTGCACTGTTACCATGCCCCACTTCAGAATCGTGAGTCATTGCAGCCATTACTGGAGTCTCGGAGAGCAAATTACGGCTGTGTCTGGCTGTGAAATTATTGGGAGTTTGTGCAAAAGCGGAAGCTACATTTGCTCCAAATTGTAGAAATTTCGCATACAGTAGTTAGCGAAAAGGGCCTCCTCCCACTTTCAACTCTCTTGTGTCTTTCCGCACGGACACGTAAGCTTCTTGGCGCTGACACAGTGTGAACTCACGCGATTTCTGTCCGGTACTTGAGTAAATGGTCGTCACAGACGCCAAGATCTCAGAATAGATCCATTTCCTGCCAATAACACAGAATCTTGACTCGTCCGTCTGCTTCGTATGCGCTTGCAATAAGAAGAGCAGATTTTGGCGAAAGCGTCTGCTCCACCCAGCATCCCAGCAATAATCCAAATCTGACGCCCCCCACTGCAACGCAACGGGCCGGGTAATCCAAAAGGTGCTCTTCTACCCACCCAGATTCCGGCATTGATGACGCAAAACAGAACGGGTGCTTGGGGACGCTAGCCAGCAGAGATTTAGGGACCATGAATGTTGTGCAAACCGTCATCCATTTCCGAACGTTTAGTTCAGGTGGGGTGGGAACGCTGTCATCAGGGCCCCTCAGTGGGTCGGTATAGCAGTGTTAGCTGGTACTGTGTTCGTGCCAAGAAGGCATGGGTCCGTGCGGAAAGAGACAAGAGAGTTGAAAATGGGAGGAGGCCCTTTTCGCTGACTACTGTACAGTTGTCAGTGAAAAGGGCCTCCTCCCATCTCCAACTCTCTGATGTCTTTCCGCACGGACCCAAGCTATCTTGGCATCATCACAGTACAAGCTGACACTGCTATACCAGCCCTGCTGACAGCGCTTACTCCACCTGCACTAAGGGCTCGGAAATGGATTAGCACAACATTCATGGCGCCTCAATCCCTGCTGGCTAGCTTCCCCAAGGACCCGTTCTGTTTTGCGTCATCAATGCTAGAAGAGCACCCTTTGGATTGCCCGGCCCGTTGCGTTGCAGTGGAGGGCGTCAGTTTTGGATTATTGCTGGCATGCTGGGTGGAGCAGACGCTTTCGCCAAAATCTACTCTTCTTATTGCAAGTGCATACCAAGCAGACGGACTAGTCAACATTCTGCATGTATTATTAGCAAGAAATGGATCTATTCTGAGATCTTGGCGTCTGTGGCGACCATTTACTCAAGCACCGGACAGAAATCGACTGAGTTCACACTGTGTCAGTGCCAAGAAGTTTACGTGTCCGTGCGGAAAGAGACAAGAGAGTTGGAGATGGGAGGAGGCCTAGTAGGATGCCTTGAGGCAAGCTGGGCATATCCTCAGCATATGCCTCTAGGTCATGTAGTTAGGGTATCGGTCAGGGTACTAGGTAGGGCTTAGAGGTAAGTTATGTCATGTTAGCCAAGAGGCATATTGATAGTCGCACTGTATGGGCCTGCGTAGTTATGCATAATGGGTCTTCCGGGGGTTTTCCGGCACTACTTCATCCCCCTGTAACGGTTCTCGACCCCCTGCAAGCTGTAAACCTCTGTGCATGTACCACCATCGCCTTGGTCCTGGTCGGTGGTTGGGTAGGATAAGCATCTCAGGTACCATGCACGCCTATTTTATATACCTACCGCCATCGTTACCCGCCCTCTGGAACAGGCCCGGCACAATGTCGTTGTTGAGCGAGTTAGTACCTACATTCACAGAGGCCAACAACACAGTACTGACGTGCAATTCATCTTCCTTCTTGACGGCTTCCTCCAATTGTCATGCCTCGCCACAGGAACGCGCATGGTATCGCAAAAGATCCGCACCGAAGGCACATTCGCGCCGCCACCAGCGCAACGGCTTTTCAGCGCAGCGCAGACCCGTGTGCACTCCCTCAGGGAACAGAGCACGGCCGATTGAGTGGATTTGACTAGTAGCCTAGCCCAGTCGCGGAGCTCGAGCGATTGAAGTGTCTCCAAGCAAAGACGTCCCCCTCTTACTGCATTTGGTCAACGACAACTCCCTTGTTTTCTCCTTTCTTTTCTGCAAATTACCCAGCGCATGCTGCTTTGCGTGATGTCTTGCTACCATGCAGAGTTAGGCGGGGTTTCGTGTGCAGATGTGGATGAGGATTGCGTCTGGTGTCTGGGTACTCAGATTTCTTCTCTGGTCGTAGGTGGGATCCGGGTTGAGGGGATATTTGGCAAGGACAAGGTACTCTCGGGCTGGGGGGCGAGGTACGGAAAGCAAAGCGAGACGTAAAAGGAGCTGCCTAGTGCTGCCGGGGCTGGAGTCGGCGAAACTACAGCCGACGACGTTGGCCGTCTCGTCGATTTCACCATTTCCCACCCGCGCCGTTTGCGAGAACCTCCTCCCAAGAGTCTTCGGTATGTGGCGATCACGATCTTGCAAGCGGCGGGGGATCGACGAAACAGTCTTTTCTGCTTGGCAGGTGTTGGCTGAGCTGGTCAGAGAGGAGATATGTGGGAGCGTGGAGGAATCATGCCCATGCGAGAGCCGCGTTTGATGGTGCGCCAGGATAAGACTTCAGATCTGCTGGAAGTTACGGCAGATGATAGTAGGACGTGGCGTTGCATTGGAGGGCGTTGTGTGGACGAGGCACATTGCGTTCATTACGAAAGAGACTTGGGTCAGGGGGTTGTGTGTTGCTTTCTACTGACATGCCTTGCAACCTACTTGTCCTTCCTCCGTAGCCCCGTCGTCGGACCATATCATGTGGTTGATGCGATCGGTGGACAGTGGCGTGTAAGCACGAGATCCAGGCCAAGAAGCCACCCGCCCGCCAAAACCATCCTCACCCTGCGTTCACGTCCTGCAGTGAAGCCTACTTCTTGCTTGCTACGAAGTTCTCGAGAACGACAAAAAGAGACACCTGATATGATGGCTTGATTGCCATTCACTCCAAACAGCGGGAAAGTCATGTTCGATGGGACCACCGGCCGATTATCTGGGTAATTGGGTGGTGTCTCTTGCGCCTGACTTGTCCATACGTACCTCAGAGTAAAAATATTCACAAGCCAGTTTTGACTTCTTCCCCGTGGAGAGGTACTGTTTTCGTTTGGAAACGCACCCGTCAGCGCCAAGATCAGCTGATCTGTGCCCAACAAAAGGTCTGTAGGTGCAACGCTCGACACCAGTTTTGCAACCTGATTATCCTGGGCTGACTCGATTGTTCCTGTTGAATACATACATATGCATTATCTTATGTATCAATGCGGTAAGGGGTTTCCTGCGAAACCCCACTGCCAAACCCGATTTGTTCAACTAACCCCATTATCTCGGTCTGGCAGAAGAGTATGCCAGGAAGCATGCCTTGCCCATGTTTTCCTCACATCGACTGGTTTGTTCAATCAGGCGCCTAGTGATACCTACTCTCCGGCCTATATGAGGTGCGGATTCCCCCTCAACTCTTTACGTCGACACTTCTACTCCGTGCTGATACCACACTAGTTGCTGCCGTCCTGCAGGACAATGTTACCGCTCTGGACGTTGGCGCTCAACCTTCTGGTGGTTGTTGAAGCCACCAGCTCCAGCTTCGGTCCTACTCATCCGTCGCCATCCACATCGCCGTCGGCAACAGCGACACACTCGATAGCAGTCGGAGCTGATGGGTTCGTTTTCAGCCCAAAGATCGTGTCCAATGCTTCGATTGGTGATATCATCGGTAGTCTTGCAGCGTGCCACCCCCATGCTTGGGCTAACAAGTCTAGAATTTCACTTTTTCCCCGGTGGCCACGCGGTGTCCAGGGCCGAGTTCAAATATCCTTGCATTCCTTATGAGTACACAGGAAAAGAGAAGAAAGGGTTTTCTAGCGGATCGAGGCATCCGCAGGTAATTTCTTACGATGTGTGTCGGCATAAATCTCTCCGAATCGTCGCATAGCACCTAACGAACCTCCAGGAATCCAACTTTTACCGGGTGCGTGTCAACGACACAAGCCCGGTATTCTTCTATTGCTCAATCCCAGGGTCTTGCAAGGATGAACATATGATCGGAGCGATCAATCCAGTACGGGCCGTGCCGTCAAGGCACGACTGTCGCTAACAGGTCTCAGAACATATCTCAGACTTTCGATTTGCAAATGCAGTATACCCTCAACACATCTCTCGAGCTCGCACCAGGGCAGCCATTCCCTTCAGAAGTTCCACACCCGACAGCGGAGCCCACCGTTGCGCCAAAGAAAGGTTTCAATACTAGCCACATTATTGGAACTGTGGTGGGCGTGGCAGTGGCCTTGATTGCTGCCGGGGCTTTGGTCTACATTCTTCGGCGCAGAAGGAAAGAGCAGTCGGCCTCACGAGATGAAACTCAGCCGACAGCCCCGCCTTCCAGTTCGATGTGTCATGGGGCCGTTTCTTCACCGACTCCGACGATGTCCTTCCAGTTCCAGCAACCCGATGCGCACGGTCAAGAACCAGCGTGTTCATCCCCGGTTCCTGCAAGACTATTCAGCCCCTTATCAGAGTACAACGGTGAAGACAACACTCACCCCGGTACCTCTGAATCAACTCATTTCGTGCATCCACAGCACTTGTCGCCTGTCGAGCTACCATCATCCCCTAAAAGTCCCCACCTGGCGCCTCCCCAGTACCGTCACGAGTCATGGACGCCGGGTGATGAGACAAACTACAGACCGTCGAAGTGACGGCGAAAGTAAAGTCGCAGTCTCCTTCGAGCGGGGTCGACCGGCACAGTGTATTCTTGAAACGAGGAAAAGACATACAACCATAGGAAGTGCGTGACTATAAGAATAGAACGTGCAGTTATGCAAAGCCACCGTGAAGCTGTCTCCAGATGGTTGGAAAAGATCATGATGAGATTGGATTTCCGAGTAAGACAACAAGAATGCAGCGACATGAGAGAGGAAAAAGACCAAAGGCACGAAGTAAACTATCAACTATAAAGCAGCATTCAGGCAAGTAGCTTATTTCGAATTTATTCTGCTTATGTTACCAAAGACGATGATGTTGCAGTTGCTCGCACCCCAGACCAAGGTTTTCGTACGTGCATCGCCCGAAAGGCCGCTCATAGTTGGAAGGCCTATCATCGCAAAGACCAGCATAAGTTATATCGCGGCACGATAATGAGATAAAGACAGCCCGTTCGAACAGGACGCGCTTCATTGTGGCGGCAGGTTCTCTCGGAGGAAGACCCGAGATATGCTTGACTCGGCTTTCAGGAACCGTTCGCCCAGCCTTTGCAAGGCCGATGCTTCCGCCAGTGTCTGCATATGAACTTTGCTCATGCCGCAAAGATTGATGCCTCCTAAGTGGCAGGACCGCGGCGACTGGCGCACCGTTGCGCCCCCATCGTCACCACGAGCCTCCTTGCTATGATTCCCCTCAGACCCCGCCTCATCCATCAGCCGGGCGATGCCGAAGTCCTCGTCCAGGAACATGGTGTCAATTTCATACGAATCTCCGGGTCGAAGAGGGACCTCAGGAATCTGTTGGAGTTCCTCGGCTTGGGCGGTGCTGATGGTTGAAGATGGCAGGTGCAAAAACGTCTCGGCGTATCGGAAGCAGGCTTCGGGGCCGAAGGCGACCCCGTGAGTGTTGACTGATGACGAAACCACTGGCGATGCAGCAAAAGGGCGGCTGTGCGCAGTGCTGTAAAAGCCAGATGTGACGGAGGCTGGCGATGTCAAGTAGTCGTTGACATCAGCTTGGGCTGTAGTCTGGACTGCAGGAGGCGTGGGAGAAGACCATGCCCTGGGGTCTTCCTGTGTTGCTGTGCTGATTTGGACTGTAGGTGATGCTTGGCTGCTTTGGGACAGCGAGCCTTCCCGTTCGACCGACTCGCTTGTCTGTTCAGCAGCCCGCTGCCGTTTTCTCTCGCGATATCTTCGCTGACTTTCTCGATTCTGCGCTTTTCTTTTGGCGCTCACCATTGCGAATAATCAAACCAGGCTGTCTCACAATGTTGGCAAACCCGCGTTGCCGTGCTGGGCCAAATTCATTCAACAACGCGTAGACAGTTAGATAGTTCCCGTAGATAGGATAAGCGCCTCTTACCTTTATTCAGGGAGGCGGCCCAGTTGCTGACTTGGACGATGCATTCAGCCAACAGCTGGTGTAAGCCCACTGGCCAAGACGCGGCGATGACCACAGACTTACAGCTGACGCGCACGTTCGTGTCATCAAGCCAAAACCATATTCCAGCCCATTGTGGGGTGATTACGAGGCCGCCTGGTTCTTGTGAAGTAGGGCGATTCGGTTTTCTCGGCAAAGCAAAGTTCACATCTAGCCGTTGATGCTTGTCGTGCATACTGGCAACGCCCGGGGGATGACCACAGCTGGGCTTTGAGTCCACTGCGATCCAATGCGTCTGTTCAAGTGGCACCTGATGATCAAGGTACACTGCCTGAAGTGACACCTCCGAGCCCACTGATGTTCTTCGCCCGGTGTTACCAGCAGAGTCGGAGCCTGCTAGTTGTCTTGGTTCATCTCAACGAAGGCGCAATTTAACCGTATCCAGCAGGGTGTCCAAGCCGTCTGCTCGTGCTTCTGGTATCCTCCTCAAAGTCTCTGACAGGATCACGGCAACGTCTTCTAGACAGCGACCTCCGGCCGATGCTGTCGCATCTTTTGCATTGACACGGCCTACGTACTCCAGCAGGCTGTGGACCAGCTGCTTGATACGCGCGCCTCGTCGTCCGTATAAGTGACCATACAGTCGTTGAATATGGCAGCTGTTAGAAGGGCCGCGGAGGAGAGAAGGATGTGCCATCGTGTGCAGAAAAGGCTGAACTACGCCAAATAGCTGCTGATTTTGTGCTACATTGCAGTCGACGGTCTTGGAGAGGTAGATCAGGCCTAGCTGCTCGTCGAAGAGATCCCGCACCAGTGATTGGACCAGCTCGCGATGACGTGAATCCAGAACCCCAACAGCGGTTAGCCAAAAGGATCTCAAGGGAGACAACATGCAGCTGTGGGTCTCCACCTGTCCCTCCGTGTCAACGTCCATTTCCATATTCATTTCCAATTTCGTAGTTATGCTCTGTGATCCGCAGAGCGATAGAGGCCAACGGGCGCAGTTGTGATACGGCATAATATATACACTTTGATGGTAATCGATAATAGTATTTCCGAGAGATTTGCCAACTATTCCGCCTGCTACCCCTGTTACTGCAAGCCGGTCGGAAGCACTGTGACGCCTTTTAAGCTTGCAAAATTGACGATGCTGGGCCGCGCCGGGCAGTACGTCGCATACGCATTCGCGGCCTCTCTCAGAACAGGCGGTCTCTGCTCTGGTGGGCTGTGCTTGCTGACTGCAACTTCGAACTGCCGCGCTCACGCCCCACCGGGCCGCGAGCCAGAAGCTTGCAAACGCCCTATGGTGTGTGTCGTGATCCGGCCCACGGGAGTGCATTCCACCCCTCTCGAGGCGATTGAAAGCCGGAAAACGCGACCGTAAGCGGCCAGATGGAGTTCTTCGGTCTCGGCCGCAGCCACGTTGAATGCAACAGACACGTGCCTCGGGCCGCGGTAATGTCCTTGGCTGCGGCTTTGCAAAGAGAAGAGCCGTCGGAGGAAAGAGCGTTGCTGAAGGCCGACCTCCGACTGACCTCTGTGACGGCTGCGGACAGCCGGCCTCTTGGACTTGCTGGTGTCAGACGGATGGTTTGCAGGAAGAAAAAGCTCCATGTCTGCGCAGACAAACGACCTGAGTAGACAACACTTCAGGGACAGCCTCGCAGCTTATAGAGCAGCGATTGGGGGTGGAAGGATGTGTCGGCGAAGCAGTATGAACCAGGAGTCCCAGTGAAACCGGACGAACTTTTCTAATTATAGTCCTGCGCCAAATTTACTCTACTTTGCAGAGTCGTTCCTCGAGTTAAAACCTGACGACCCACTGCTACCTCGCCGCCTGTCCACGACGGAGCCTCTGGCAGCGACGACCCGGGAAAATGAGGACCAGACCGGCCATCTCGCAACCGACACCGGCGACCATTCGCGACACCGACTACCCGGATGATCCCGCACAAAGCCACTCAGACCAGAAGGAAGCCAGCTTTTTCGATTTTGACGACGACGACGACGACGACGACTCGCAGCCGAGACACCTCTCCCGAGTCTTTTCTCGACTTTTCGGCATTCTCAAACCGGCCGAAGAGCACGCGCAAGAAGGAGTAGGAGCGACAGCACAGAAGCGGCTGCCCAGGACGGTGGAGCGCCGGCCCAGGGACTCTACGGACGAGGACACCAGGGCCCTGGAGACCGACATGCTCCTTGGCTGCCAGACGATGGAAGAGTTCGACCTGCTCAGCACCCTGGTTCCGAGCAGCGGACTACGGCTGCAATGCCTCGGTGACGTCCTGTGGAGGATCAACGCGCCTGCCTGGGAGGCCTTGGCACTGACCATGGACTCTCGCATGTCGAGCCAGTGCTGCCTCGAGCACCACAGCAATGTGCGGAATGCCATCTCTGCGCTGGGTGGTCTTTTGGCCCGCTCGGGGTCTTCGAGCCTTCGGCCAGGCGCGGCCGCTCACGCAGATGGAGGTGGCCTGCAGCAGGTCTGGAGACTGTGGGTCTACTGCATGGTGTCGCTGGCAGGCTTCGCCGATGGGAAATGCGTCGCCTACCAGAACGCATGGCTACGCGGATCCGCCAGGCCGCCTCCGATGCTCGACGACATCAGGACGCGGCCGAGGGACGAGAGGTTCATGCCAGGCAACGGAGTTTTGGGCCAGTGCAACCATCGTCGCAACAGCTCGGACATAGTGGCAATGCAGAGCGCGTGGAAGCGGCTGAGGCAGTTGTGGCAGGCGCACGTTCCCGAACCCAGGGACGGCCTGACGACACGGTCATCGACCGACCGAAGTCTCATACAGACACTCGGACAGCCCGACGGGCCGATGGCCGTTGTCAGGATTGTCAGCCGGCCAAAAGAGGAAAACGGGTTTCACTTTGATTGGGCCATCGACACCTTCTTGGGCCGTCCAAGCGTCTAGTGGAGGCCGAGGCAAATCAAGCCGCTGACAACAGCTTCACGCGCGGGGGGCAGTTGAGCCTCATCAACGTCATACGGCTGCTTACACCGGGCGGTTATTGTCCAGGTGTCAGCCTCCGCTTACTGCTGCTGGGAGAATCATTGTCAATGGGAGGGAAGAGCGGAAACTCATACATACGTACATAAGGACGTACATAATACATACTGTGCTGTACAATTAAAAACGACCTCACTTCAATCCAGACAGGTCGCACGGAATAAGACCGAACCAGCAACTCCTTTGCCAGACCTTTGCCAACCCAATACAACCCTTTGCCAGACCCTCGGAAGGCATCGCCATGCCACCTCGTATCTTTGCGCAACTCGGAGCAGCCGTCTGGACGGGTAAGTAGGCGATAGCTGTTCGAAGTACGGAAGCTGACCAGGGAGGCACGATCGCCGACTACGATTGGACGGTGGCTTGTCGCGGGACGGCCTACCTACCCATCGATGCCTGCGAATGCTGCCATTCCGTAAGTTCGATGCCCTTTTGCCTCACGACAGCCTAACGGTTCATAGGTGGATCTCAGGTAAGGCGATGATCCTTGCACCCAGGCGGTTGATCGCAAACATCCCTAGACATCAATCACACGAGCACCGCCAAAGCGATCTGGGTCAGCGCTGTGTGCCTCACGACGATATGCTTCGAAACGTCCTTCGTGCTCTGCGACCAGCATTGGAAGGAGCGTACAGCCACACATAAGCTGCGATCTCGTGCATGGGTTTCTCTTCTGTGCATGAAGCAGGCGGGGCTCTCGCTAGTACTAGCAACGACAGTCGACGTATACCACAACAAGGCTTCGCATGACCTGCTTCTGCTTTTGTCTAGGTGAGGAGATCGCTTCACGGGCGAGCCGAGACTGACAGCTACAGTACCGCATACGTGGCTACGGCGGCTCTGGAATGGTGGAGACGCCGTATTGTAGACGCCTCGAGAGTCCAGGCGGTGTTGCTTTTGTGTTTGTATGCGGCGTACGCGTCGGTCGTCTGTAGTCTCCTGTTTACTGTGCACGACTTGGCAGCGGTGTTGGTATGGATACTCAGCCTCACCTTCGGCTATTTCCCCTGGATCTGCTGGCTCCAGGACTCGTCGACGTCGGAGAAGGTCGAGTGAGTAGTGGAAGACAGACGGGGCGTGACAATGCCATCGTCGTTGCTGGGAGATGGCGTCCCAGTTGGTGATGGGCGACAGCGTCGAGATCGGGATCGGGTGTGCGTGGAGGTCGGGGATCACGGATGCCTGGGGTGCCGGCAATAGTCTGCAATCGTCTGGAATCGGTTGGCAACAGTTTTTCGAGGCCTTTCGTAGGTCTTGAATCTGAATCAACAAAAAGTTGCCGCCCCTCTTAACTCGATCTCCCTTAGTGTCCCTCGGCGTCGCTCGACGTCCCTCCAAGGAGATCCGCACCAGAGCATTTAACAGTGGAAACAACGAAGGGATCACCGGAAGTCAATCGGACGGTTCAGACCAGCTGCGGGACTTTGCATTGTAGATAAATGGCTTTTTGAATGTAGACTATCCTTGTGTCTAGACTCTCCTTATGTAAAGACTCTCCTGGTATGTAGACTCTCCTTGTCTACGGAACCTCCCTTTCGCGGTGCATGCGGAATGAAGTCATGCACGTCTAGAGCTGCCCTCATGGGAGGCTCTTCATAGTGCATTGTCGAGACAAGAGAGCAACAGAAAGAATGCAAAACAGGCCGGAAAAAATGACGACGGTGCGAGCCGAGCCTGTGCCGAGAAGCCGGGCAGGAGCGGGATCGTCGGTTGAGCACGACAGCTCGGGCAGGACGCCGCCGTTTGGCTTGACTGCAGGACACCGCCGGTACCGGCTGCGGAGGTGATGCTCGGTGTTGGATACAGAGCGAACGAGGAGTTTTCTGCAAGCAGGGTCAACAACAGGTGGCCATAGGAATCTTGTGCTATATGTGTCATAAGAAAAGCTTGGACATACGGAAAGATGCCAGCACAGAGCCGGCGGGGGCTCCCTGCCAAAGACTGGCTAGCAATACATTATCCATAAGGTCTCCCATCAAGTCAATAGCCAACGCTGAACTAACCAAAAGCTCTGGTACATATAAAATATCTAGACGTTGACGTGGTCAGCATCTCGGCGGTGCTATTCTTAGACGGACTTGTGCAGGTCTGTAGGAGACTTCTAATTCCGTCAACAATGGAGCCCCGCTGCTTCTGCAGGCGCAAATAGAGTCGTCTAAATTTAGAGGGCCATAGTCTACGCATCTCGTCTTTCGAAAGAAAGCCGCTGCCGTCGCTCCCGTGCATCCCATGCAGTTCCCCGTGAGCTCCGTTATTTCCAGTACAACGGCATTGTAACACGCAGGGAATCGGCCAGTAATCAACGTAAGCAGTGCTTTGCCACCGGCCACTATTTTCGGAACAGACCCTGGATGATGCCCTGAGTATCAAGAGGTAAGCTACGGGAAAGCACGGTAGAGTTTGCAACACCATACTGCGCATAACTTGGGCACTGCACACGGCAGAGCTGACGACAGCAGGACTGACGACAGCAGGACTGACGACAGCAGGTCTGACGACAGCAGGTCTGACCCCATAGACGGCAAGTAAGGAAACGCAATACGGGATAGCAATGCATTCTAGGCGTAAGCAGAAGAAGCTCTAATCAACCCAGGGCACGGCATTCCTCACCAAAGACTGGCATAAATGCATGGGGCCTGGACTCCAAGCTTCCCAATCCACACAGTAATGCGCAGGCGCTATTTGGCAGATTATCAATGGATTACTGTGGCTGCTCGCTTTGCAAACAGTACGGGGCTTTCCTGTCCAACACTGCGTCGACCCCCGCCTGCCATGCCTGTCAACAGCCCCTATCACAACTACACTTGGAGGCTTCGCAGCTTCCGCCGAATCTGAGGACCACGCCAGAGGGAACGCCACCTGTGCCAGAGTTTCAGTTGGATCTACAGGGCCCGGACGCTTTTGACGGACAGCTGCTTATGGATGGGGACACGACGATCGACACACATACGCTGGCAGCATCTCTGCGCGAGATCAAACAGCAACTGGACTCCATTGAACAGCAGTGCGTACTATTTGACTAAGGACGGATGAGTATAGAATCTTACTAAGCCACAGGATTTTGCTTCTGACGAGCGTTTATATGATGTCGGAGAAGCAGAAGTCGCCCGAAATTTTACTCGGGACTGGGGGATCTGTAGAGGGTTTCGACATGAAATAATGGAAGATGTGTAGAATGCGGCACCTCCCTGGCAGTGTTACGCTGCGTCTCGAAAACTAAAAATAAATCCATCCACACTATTTACGTATTTCCCTCCTTTCCTTGCCTCTTCTGGGACTGCTGGCACAGCACAGCCAGCACAGAACCAATTTGCACCTAGGACACAGGAAAACTTCTATTTTTAAATTTTACCGGGAGCACTGCACACAGCAGCGCACAACATTGCACCCAACCCCGTACCATCTTATATAGTGGTCGAAGCCCATGTATGTGCTCCATCGACGCAACAATTATCACCGCAATGAGAAGGCACGAAGAATCTTGCTGGCTGAAGCTGCGACAGAGAGGAACCGGCTTCGTAGCGTTTCCGACGACTCGTCTTTCCGACCTTCTCGATGGCGTTGACGCTGACGAGTGCCCAAGTCTGTTCTTCTGCGTTGGCTCGACCTACAAAGACCGAGCGCTGCGCTGGCTCACGCCGAGGCGACCGTCAGGGAGGCAATTCGGGGACGTTCACCTACAGTGCGGCAAGGGAGCCGCAAGCATCCGCAGCGAGCGGCCGTTGGTCTTTGCCGACAGCACCGTGCCCCACCACGCACAGGCTGTGCCCGAATCGGATTACGTCGGAGACTGTCCCGAGTGGCCCTTGCAGGCCTCTCCCTTGGCCCCGGTAACCGCTTACTCGGTCATCCTGGGCCCGCTGACGGACGTCGTCTGCGTCTTTTTCTCGGACGTGAGGGGGGTGTCGGGATTGGCCAACGTCCTTGCGTCCTGGACCAACAACGCTCCCGATTACCCGTCATGCATGCCCCGCCTGGTCATCGTCATAGACGGCCAGCCGCGCGAAGACGAGCTCGAGTCGACACTCGCAGGCATCGCAGGCATCGCAGGTGTCGCGAGCGTCGCGAGCGTCGCGGGCCAGGCTAAAGGCGACACCGAAAAGTCGGCGGAGAGCCTATGCTCCAAGTTTTCAGCCGTCAAGGTATGTTGTCTCCCGCCGAATACCGCGCTTTCGGACGAGTGCCGATATCGCCGCCTGCGGGATGTGCTCCTGGCCGAGGCGGACGTGCTGCGCAGGGCGAAGCTGCAGGATCGTCTTTTGTTCAGCCGCCGCCACTTCACGGCGTTCGCAGAAGCCGGATACGCGTCGTTTACGGCGCACCGGACGTTCGACTTTGTGCGGGCGGCGAGGACGCGAAACCCGGTGCCGGAGGGGATGCCGCATCACGTCGGGCGCTTCCTCGACCGGTTTCGCGAGAGCGATGGTCTGATGAGAACTTTCGCGCTCCCGTACGTGGCTTCTGCCATGATGCTCGACGCCTTTCCGCCCGGGATGCACGGTACGTCGGGCTCCTTGACGACGATCTCCTTGACGACGATGGACACGCGCTCACGTGGCTAGGTTTCGCGCCCGAACATGTGTTTCGAGCGCTCTACAGACCCATACTGCGCTCGACGCTCGAAGCACGGAGCCTTCCCCGAAGCTACGAGGCCGCAGTAGAGCTGAGCGTCCGCAACCGGCCTCCGTGGACAAGTGCGCAGACGGGCGAGTGCCACCGGAGGCGCATGCACGCATACGCCCGTCGCTGGAAGGACGTTTACAGCGACAGGGACTGCCTCGTCTGCTTGGGCCGCACCCCCGAGTACGCCCTTCCGTGCGGGCACATGGTCTGTGCGGTCGACGTCCGCAGATGCGGCACTGCTGCGGGACCGGACGCCTTTCGCCTCGATTCGTGTCCGCTCTGCGCGGCGCCTACCGACGGGCTGACCTACAGATGTAAGCCGAAAACGAAAGGCGTCAAGGTCCTCAGCATCGACGGGGGCGGCGTTCGGGGCATCGTCCCCTTGCAGATACTGCAGCTCCTCGAGCGGAGACTGGCGCCGTACCTGCCGGACTATCCGGTCCAGAACCACTTCTCTGATTCACCATCGGCACCAGCTCCGGTCAGTTCCTCCCCGGCGTCACTTTCCGTCTCTTGTCACCTTCCGTCTCTAACAGATGCCCAGGCGGCCTGATTGCTCTTGGAAGCGTCTTGAAAGGCCTGTCGGTGACGGACTGCATGGACATGCTAAAGGCTCTCTCCAGCAAGGTCTTCCAGCCCCGGCTTCCCCGAAGCAGGTGGCTCCGAGGTCGCGTCGCCCGCCTAGTAATGGTCTATCTCTTTGGCTCCATCTATCCTAGCAGACACATGAACGATTTCTTGCAGGCGGTGTTCGGCAACCGAAACCTCCTCGACTACTGCGAAGCGACGGCGCGCGGCGCAAAGGTTGCCGTGACCGCATCTGGCGTCCCCAAGGGCGCGTACCTGCTCACAAACTACAACGGGACTGGGTCGGACGGCCACCGGCGCGGCTGGAAACACTTACGGGCTACCAAGCTTTTGCGGCGGCTGAAGATCGCCGATGCGTGAGTGGACGGCCCCCGACACCCTTGGGGAGCATGCAAGGCGGACGCCGGGAATGCACTGACCTTTTCGCCGGGGCGAGAGCGACGACGTCTGCACCTGGGTGAGCAGACCGGCGCGGGTTTCCTTCGGATTACTGACGATGGTCCAGGTACTTCACGTCTCATGCTGTGCCTGGCGCGGGACTGCTCCAAGACGGCGCGCTTTGGCAGACCAACCCGGAACCGACGGGGAGAAGCGAGGTGCAGGCGATCTGGCCCAGTGTTAAGAGTCCCGACGTCATCATGTCGGTGGGAACCGGCTATCGCGAGACCGAGCTCGAGTCTCCCCTCTCGCCGGTCGCACGGCGCCCACGATCGTGGGGCTTTGGCGGCCTCAAGTCCATTCTCTCCAGCGTGATGCATGTTGTGGATTCCTTCATGGACGGCGAGACAGCAGACATCACGCGTACACGCGACGCTGGCGAGGTTGCGGCATCGAAGAAGCACTTCCGTTTTAATGTCAAATTCGACGGTGAGCTGCCGGCGCTTGATGATGCCACGGCACTCGACTATCTGCAGAGGAGAACGTGCGCAACCTTCGGTAACGACCCGCTCCTGCGCGAAGTGTCGGCTTCCGTGCTGTCTACCATGTTCTACCTTGAGTTGACGAGTCGACCGGTGAGAAACCGGCACGACATCAGCTGCGCCGGCCGCATTCTCTGCCACGTCGAGCCGGGTGCAGCGCTGCAGCATCTGATCTCATCTCTGTCGGAGGTGGGTGCCGAGTTTTTTGTCAACGGTTTTGTCGTGACACTTCGCCAGGGAAATGTTGACTACGGACGTTTCCGGTTCGAGCAAGCTGTCAACATAACCGTCGACCGCCTGGACCGGCCGTTCTACGTTAGCTTGCGTGCCAACGGCCGAAGACCTGACGGAGCGGCTGCCTGCGGAACGGGTGCCGACGGAGCGGCTGCCATCAGCGCATCGCCCTTCACTTTGCAATGGCTTCTGGACGCGCAGGGCTGGAACAATGCATTTGGCTGCGAGGACTTTGGGCCGACCAGCCCGACGCTTCATCAAAAGCGGAGCACCCAGCACCAGTGCTTAGGTAGGAGGAAACGACAAAGGGCCTGGTAATCAGTCTGGGCATGGTGAACAGTCTGGGATCTGCCTCAAAGTTAATGAAGAGAAGTAGGCGCTCAGGGGTGAATGAATATAAAATTGCTCGTGAATTCGCTGTATCCGCCTCTTGAGACCACTGTACTACATATGTCAATTAACATCTGGAATTAGAAACAGACACCGTCGGAACACCGTTCTCATCAGCCCCATCAACTGTACTTAGATATAAGTCCATATCGGTTCTCTCGACAGGAGGAGGTGCCGAGGACCTACAATATTGCTGCACCTCGTCAGACAGACTTTAGCATATCTCTACACCGCAGCATTCGAGGGCTGTTTTTGCCAGCCGTAGGCAAGAGCTATTCAGGCCGACAGCGCGTCCACAAATCCATTCGCATGGCAGCGGTATGTGTGAAGACTTGATAGGTTGCGCTTCGGAAGTTGTCGGATTCCTTGTAGAAGACCAGTCTAAGCACAAACCTCTGAATAGAGCTTACATACGCACGACGGCTTCCTGCCAGACGTAGGGAGAGCAAGGAATCGACGAGTCTGTCAGTAGTATGTTGGCCTGCGCTCCATCCCGCACAGCAACCAAGTACAATCCGGAATAAGAAGAACACGAGGTTTGGTTGGCATGAGATTTCGGTAAGCATCGAGGCTCGGTTACCTAGAGGGTTCGGTAAGCTCCTGGCGCCGGGGCACAGCCACAGCACTCCTCACGATGCGTTCTGTCCGACCGGCAGCTTTGAGAAATCGCAGACCGTCGAGAAAGACACAATGTCGACCGTTCAGCATGCAAGTCTGCTGCTGAAGCTGCTGCATTATCAATCTCAATATAAGGAAGAAGAAAAACGGATTGCCTATCTAATCTGTCTATGAGCGGCACAAAACACAATTTAACAGTCGCACCTAGGTCCATCATCCCGACTCGAATACGTCTGCCAGTCTCTCGAGCTGACATTTAGTTGGCTGCCTCAACCTAGGTTCCTCCAATCAAGGCCGCTCAAGCGCTCGAGCGCGACTCCAACTCCTCTATCCGCCTATTCAACCTTTTCATCTCTTCCAGGATCATCTGTATTCCCGCCTGCATTTGTTCCGTGGCCGCTGTGTCTCTTTCTTGCCATGCGGCATGTCCGGCGCTTTCGCCGTCTGATTTCAAACCGTGAGTCTCGGTGCTGTCCTTGCCTTTTCGGAGGTCTTTCGGTTTGTTGACTATCTTGCCGGGCTGAACGTTCCACGGAGGATCGATGCCGATGCTCGCACATGCCTCATTTACAATGGTCGTCGTCTCTTTGTTGCCGATCCATTCTCGCAGAGTGGAGAGAGAAACCATGTGAACGTCGCCCTGCTTGGTGACGGCCGGAAAGTGGGCCGTCGGACACCTGATCGTACCGTGAGCCTCGTTGTACTTCTTTACCACGGTCTTGGGAAACCATAGGATATGGGAGAAATCGCTCCGTTTGCTTCTCGCGGTTGCCTTCGAGACGTCGCCACCGCTTTGTACGAGGTTTTTGGTTCCTTCCATCTTCTTATATTCCGCGAGCTGTTCTTTGCCCGCTTCCGAGCCGGAGATGTAGTAGCGGATATAACGGCCGTCGGTCTCATTCTCGACGAGGAGCCTTCGACCACGGCCGCAGAGGCTGTAGGCTATGATCTTTTCCCCGTTGACAGTCGTGCCAGTCGTCCATTGATAGTCGACGAAAGCAGTGTAATGACCGGCGTCGTCGTGGCGATCCAACGCCGTGCCTCCCTGGCCGAAATGCAGTTTTGCCTCCACAGCGGCTGACACCTGAAGGTATTCTTGGTAGGCCTGTTCAAGCCGGCGGACTGCTTCGGGTATGTTGCCGATTCCGTTCTGGTCAGAGTGCGTCTCAATCATCTGCTAGCTTTCAGCAAGACTTTGGGAGATGCTCAAAGCCTCGCGGAGCGTATGGATATCGGCGGAGTGCTTGATAAGCCCGCCGTCTGCGTCGGCTGCAACGGCGGCTTCTTCCGCAAGGACATTTGCCTTTTGGTCTGCAGTTTCGAGTTCCTTCCGAATACTCTCGACATCGGTGCGGAACCTGGCCAGAGCATGGGGGAAGAAGTTGGCGCCTTGGAGGACCCAGCCAGTAGGATAGTGGTTCCGTTTGTTCAGCTTGTTCATCGCCTGGTTTATGCCACGAAACTTCTCAAGCGCTTCTTCATAGGGGATCTCTCCCGCCAGAAGCTGACTGTTGTTTCTACCAGCATCCTTGAAGTGCTGGACGAACGCATCGATGTCGAGCCTTTCATCGATCTCTGCGGAATTCCTCCTGATACCTGGACTTGTCTAGGAAGCCGTGGATTCCTTCGTCTTCTGGGTTATTGATAAGGCTGGCTAGCGGCCCTGTAGCCACCTTATACAACTCAGTGACCTGCGGCGGAGGAAGCTCGACCGCGGTGAACTCAGACCATATGTGGTCATCACCGTCCCATTCTTCGAGCTCTTCCAAGTATGAATGAGAAATCCTCCTCTGAAAAACTCGCCTTTCGCGACGTCCTTGAGTCCTGAGAGAAATCAGTATATACCAGTTAAGAGCTCTGGACGGGCCACAGTCAATGTACTTTCCCAAGCGCTTTTTGCTTCTGCGCCTTTGATCTTACTAGGGTGGATCTTGGTAGCAATATCTTCGAAGGCATCCAGACAGGGCTCGGGGCGGTCATCTGCTGATCCCCCGGCCTCGAGGCCCATGCGTTTCTGGAGCGCGCCTAAGTCGCCGGAGAACAAGATTGATCAGTTGTTTCTCGGGCGCTGCTAGATCCGGACGGACATCGCCTTCGCCGTCATCGCCATCCATGTCCATGTCGTCGTCGTCGCCGCCTCTTTGCGCATTCGGCTGAGCGCTATTGAACTCTGGGTCTGCGGCAGAGGGGCTCCCAGCCGACGGTTTGACACCACTGTTTAGCGTCGCCTCGAGCTGGTCTCGCTGGACACGAACAGTTCGGACTCGGGCTCAGGCGTTGGATCGCCCATGGACCAAAGCTGTGCCTTGCTGGGGCGGTGACTTGCATTGTTCCGGGGCTGCGGTTTCTGTCGTACATTCGTAGGAATTGTGAGTTGTTTGGATAGACCTATGCTGTGAAGGCTACATCCCACGCGGCAGGCTGCGCAGCCAAAGAGGAGATCATTCTCTGCACAGCGGAACAGTATGTCACATTATTTTTAGTACGGGAAGAGCACGGCTGATCAGCCCTACAGGCCAAATAGATCTGGGGGGAGGGGAGGAGGGGAGTGGACGTATTGTTCTAAAAACTAGTACCCAAGGAAAGATTGACCTTACAGGGCTCTTCATCATGGTTTCGCCAGCCCCTTTTCTGTCTCCCATCTGAATCAGCTGCGGTGGTGTTCTCTTCGAAAACTCGAGACCGTTGGGAGACGACGCACCACGTGACGTTATGTTGACAAGTTCTGTCGGGTGGAATACTGGTGGGACTTCGGCGGTGCCGAGGGTGGCGGCGGCGACTAAGCGTCTGTAACAGCACCGCACGCATCAGTTCGTCTAATCTTGCCGCCGCGCCGGCGCTTCCATCATTGAGCCTAAGAAAGTAACCTGTGGCATCTACAGGAGCTTTGACGGAATCCTTATTGTGTCTATGATCTCCGGCGTGCTTGACCAAGTGTCTCACGGGGGCCACGACAAAAAGAGACGTTGGCCATGCATGCCGAAACGTCTGCTCCTTCTTCTTTTCTTGGCCCCCCATGTCAGAGTGACGGCGTTGCATGCATCGACCTCTTCTCCAATAAACTCCGACTACTGCTGCATCACACCTTGACGGCTCTCCTAACCAAGTGGACGATAGTAGTCATGCCTAAATGTTCCATACGATATACACTGCATTTCGAGAGCGAAGAGCATACTCAATACTCATTGACTCCTCCCAAAGAAACCGCGTGGCGCCATACCTGTTTATGTACCAGTTGCGCTTCATAAGCGTGTACAGCTCGACGTGCTTGTCTCATGCCTCGTACTCCGTCTTCGGTCCGAAATAGTACCATCACACAATGCGTTGAACAGCATTAAGAGGCATTGAAACGGCAACCCGCGGCTCACTACGCGCTCTCACATTCGAAGTCGATTTCTGAGTGTACAAGAAAACAACCCAAGACTAAGTCTCTTTTTCTGCCGTTTCCTTGACCAGTCGCTGCTGTTCTCGCCTTGCGGCGTCTCTCTCGCTTCCGTTCAACTTGCACCTCCTGTTTGCGTTCTTCTGTTGTGTCGTTTGGGCAACCTCCGTCATGCCGCCTCCGTTAGGAGAGGCCGTGCACCGGCAAAGTCTGTGCGGAGCCTGGGCAAGGAGGGCAGGGTTGGCGACAAACTGGACGCATCTGGCTGCTCCGCTCTTCCCTCGCCGGTCCGCTGGCCGTTGAGAGCAGAAGCAAAGAGATTCGGCCCAGTATCGTAGTAGAGATGGTACGCACCGTGCGTGATATGCACGGTGACGTAGTAGACCGTGTTTTCGAAAAGGCTAAAGTCGATGCTCGCTCCAGGGCATAGCAAGTCGGTGCCGGTCGAGGGGAGCTCAAAGTGCACGCGGCAACGCGACTGCCTCTGGCAAGAGACGGAGGCAGCAGCCTGAGGAAAGCTTGCCAGCAGCGTCCACTCTTCGATCCTGCCTTCTCTTGTCGTGAGAGCTCGGCAGTGGTGTGTCGAGGTGTGGAAGTCGACTCGAAGTCCCTCGAGGGGCGTAGAGTCAACGCCGAGCGCCTGGCAACAACAGGAATCGCGTTCATGTCTGTTGCAGGGTGCTGTGCGGACTCTGTGAGTCGTAACGAGCAAAGCCATGCTTCTGAAATGGATCTGTTGCTGGCCCGTCTCTCTATTTCAGACCATCACCCATGTCCGGGGATCATCACGGCCGCTTAGGCGGAGACTAGCGGGAGTAATCCATGTAGTAATCAAGGTAAGCACAGCAGCATCAGCCAGCAACCAGCAGCAACCAGCGTTCCGTAGCGACGACCGAAAACAAGGCTTACTGGGGCGCTTTGCGCAGTTTGTCATTAAAAGGGACTTCTCTTGCGTTGGTGTATGTATGCCAGTTGCCAGAGCCACGTCTTAGCTGTCTCCCCACCTGGCAGTACAACAGCACGAAGTTGCCAGACACGATGTCTTCCGTTCGCGACCAAGCAGGAGGCCCGGCCCACGCCAACCAATCCAAGGACGCCATGCCGCCGCCTGCCTTCCCAAAACAGAAGGTGGGTGGTACCGCTCCTCCAACGACCGAGTCGCCCCCGAACCCGCTCAAGCGACGACGTGCCACAATGTGTGTACCTCTCGCGCCGGGCCCAGTACGACTGCAGAACTGACAGAGACCCAGTGCCGACAACACCGATGCTGATATCATGGACGAGACATCTCAGATTGGAGGCGCGATTGGCGGCGGATTTGGGGGCGTTTTTGGCCGGGACAAGCTACCCCCTGAATACAGGGTACCTGTTACGATCTTCCTGGACGTCCACATCCGCGTCCACGGGCCGTAGGTTGCACTGCAGCAATAACGGGCCAATATCGGGCCAAGCAGATCAGGTTGCATTGCGGTGTGAAATCAAGACAACGGACGAGTTCTCAGCACGAACACAATTGACAAGTTTATCGCCAGAGTTGCCTGCCATTGATTGCTGACTTCGCCTCTATTCCTACAGTATGTTGTGGAAAGGGAGGGGCACGGTGGACCCAGCTCGGTGGATGCGGGTACTGCGAGTGTGTCAGCTTCTCTTTGCGCCAGTAATCATACTCGCTCACAGAGCCGCTCACAGACCGTGCTCTTGTACTGTACGTGTGGAATTCGTGAACCTGTCTGTTGCTGTGCCTGCTGTTGCTGTGCCTGCTGTTGCTCTGCCTGCTGTTGCCGCGCCCTGCCTAAAAGCAAGCCTTCTCCGTTTGACCACCTCCGTTTCTGTCCTCGCTATTGACTTCTGCGATGAAGACTGCTGGTACCACCACTATTATCGCCCAACAGTTCCCATTTCTGGTGTTATCAACCTCGACGGTGCCCATCGCAACACAGCCACCAGGTGTGGCTTTATTGTCGGTGGTGATCGTCCAGACCGGTGCCACGCTGCGCGTCAGGTTGAACCACCAGGTTCGTACTGACGGAGTTCAGCAATGTTGACTCCTGCTCCCGGCGTACTGGGAAGGTCGCGAGAGAGATATCTTCTTGACCGGCGGCCGAAAGCCCAGGGGCCAGCCTGGTATCGATGCCGCCAGCGGCGGCTCGCACGCGTGCAGGCGTGGTGACGGCGACTGCGGTCCGGCCATCGACATCAGGTTCAGGAAGAACGAGGACTGGAATGCACTATCCACCATCTGAGTCGCTGCTGGACGAAGTTCAGCATCGGTAACGAGCGCAACGTACCGTGCAGTGGCACCAGCCTCGCGTACCGCCCGCTGACCTACGCCGCCGGTTGCTGGCGACGCCGTCGCCGTCGCCGCAACACGATTGTCATTGGCGATCGACAAAAGAAACAGGTGTCGGTCGATGCCCGCATTACCTGTACCGTTTAATACCTGCAGGCCTTCTTCCGCCATCGTCCCATCATCAATTCTCCGTTGGCTGTACACGTTGGGGAGTACCGCAGATCTGCTGTACCGCCGGAAATCGAAGATTTACACGGCGCCCTGCTGCTGGTTTGTGTGCTTACGTTGTTGATAGCACTGTCTTATGGGCGAAGCAGTTTGAATTGGCGGAATTCGTTCAGGTCATGCGTCGGCGGCGAACACTTGTTCAATCGCAGGTGACCTTGCCGCGCTCATTCTCGTTGACCATCACCATGCTGGTATGGCTTCGCAGCTCGCCAAAGAGTGGTCACGAATAGATAATTCGCATTAGATGGTCATCACACAGGACGAAGTCGATGCGTCGGTTCAACGTCAGAGCACGCGCGATCTGCCTGGTTCGAGGGCTCAGAGATGGGCAGATACATGAGATCGTTCAAGGTGTGGGTGATACAGCTTATTAGGTAGATAGCAGGCTAGTGGTTACTGAAATTCGAAGATCTAGGACCGTCTTGCCCGTGCAATATAAAGAGAGGTACGCTCATCCTTATGTGGAAATGGAAGCCATGAGGTTGCAAGCCATTACCTTTGACCAATATAACGTAAGTGCAAGATTAAGTGCATATATGCTGGACGGACTTTTACATGTGTGTATGCGAGGTGCTCTTAGGTTCCTTAACAACACACAACCTCTAAATTGTCCGAAATGCGAGAGAAGTCCATCAGTGAGCTAGAGGAGCGGCGCGACTGTTATCGGAGGGCTTGGGGCGCGATGCTTCAGGATCTCGCCTGTCATCACCATCAAAGGGGGGCGCAATGCTGCATCATTCTCTGAAAGGATTTGCGTGGCTACTATACTGTACCCTAGCAATGTATCGGCCGAGTCAAGGACGGCCGAGTCGAGAACGGCCGAGTCAAAGACGGCCTTGAGCCACACTCTTTACTGTCTCCACCGCGCAAAAGACTCTGAACTGTTTCCCTGCATCAGAGTTTCGTCCGCAGACCCTCTCCTGCTATCACGTCCTCCCTGCTAGACCCAAACGCCGGCAATGTCTTGATAAACTCCTTCAAGGCTGTTTCTTCGACCAACGGGGCCGTAATGTAGGCTTTTGCATTGGTGTTCTCCACCAGCGAGGGCAAAAGGGGCAGCAGGTTGCGATATGCGCGTTCCTCATTGTCCCATAACGAAGACCGGGTGCCGTGACCGTTTTCGACAAACCAGCTGGCATCTTCCAGAATGCAAGATGACTCGAATAGGTCAAGCACCTCAGGAACGATGCTGCCTTGCGCCTGCGCGGCCTCGTATGCCATGCGTTTTCCGATGGCCTCCACCAAGGTTCTGGATCGAGGGAGGACGCTGTTGTTGTAAGAAGTGTCCCTGAAGCTTCCGGACGCGTCAGATGCGAGGGCAGCCTTTCCGGCGGCCTCTTGGAACAACCCGTCCTCGTACAGCGCAAGAGGTCCTTTCGGGGCGGCAGCCTGAGGAAGAGCGTATCTGTTCAACAGCAACTCAGAAGCAAGACCTGTCGGATGTTAGTATCGATAAACAAGCTCGTGCTCGTGCTCGAAGGAAACCTACGAATGCTGATTACAAGGGTATCACCCTCAGCCACGGAGTTCCCTTGGAAGGTCGACGCCAGTTCGCTTATCTGGTTGTGCGCGTACAGCCCTTGCCAGCCGCATCGCTCCGCTAGCTCGGAAAGCAGACGAGACGACCGGACGACCAGTACCTTGAAGACAGTGGCGATCCCCCTGCGGACGTTCGCGGCATGCCTGGGATTCATGAACTCGCCGACGCTCCACTTCGCGTAGGCATGCAAAACCTCTCCGTACGCCAGTGCCTTCAAGATCGGCCGCTGTTGCGTGCTGAAATGCATGATGGGCAGCTTTTCAACGTCTCCGACCAGACGACGCTGGCTGTACGTGGCCGCGATGCAGCCCGCAACTCTGATGGCAGACACGCCCATGATGGAGAGAGAGAGCGTGCCGACAGAAACCCTCCAGATCTGGCCAAGGAAGTCCTCTCGCTCGTTTCCAGCCCGCGACGCCGATCCGAGAAGCGCTTCTGGTCGAAGCCGCACCTTGCGGAAGGTCGTGATGGAGTGGTCCAGCGGTTTGGTCCCGGGCCTGACGGGGAGCACGCGCGACACAATGCCGTCGCACATGCCTCTGGCGTCATTGATTCGCACGAGGAAAGGTTTCACCCCTCGGTCGTCTCCGCTCACAAGGAGCCGAGCGAACACGACGGCAACGCGGGCCATGCCAGCAAGCGGCGACGTGGGGGGCATCGCTTTGGCGGCGCCAGCGGTCGGCGTGTTCAGGGTGAAGGACCCGTCGGCCTCCATCGTCGCAGTCGTCTCCAGGTTCCGAGCGTCGAGGCCATGGTCGACCTCTGTCAACATGACCTCTCCACAGGCCTTGAAGGCCAGGAGTTCGTCGATTGTGGCTTGGAGATCAGGTCGCTCCGGAAAGAACTTTGCAATCGTGCCGACGCACAAGTTGAGATGGATCGTCGCAATGATGAATGCTGTCATATCCCGAGAAGACACCGCTAGCATAGACTTGATGAGCTTGGCTGCGCCCCGAACATGATGGAGAACCTACGATTGAAGTGGAAGTCCCAGAACCTTGGAGATAGCTCGGCTATGTCGCCGATAGTCAGACCTGAGTCATGCTTAGCACCAAGCTATTTCCACCTCTAATGGCCGTGATGAGCGCATTTGTGCTCCTCACCTTGGCTCAAGCATAGGGCCCTGGCCCGCTTGTAATGCAGCGGGATGTTGGAGGGATATGGCTCGTGGTGAACGTCCCGTGTGGCGTCCCAGATCGTATCGCGGAAGAGCGATGTATCGAAGTCCATGGTGACGTGGTTGAGCTGGCGTTAAGGAGTCGAAGGACCAACGTAGTAGGGGGGCTGGGCAAAGAGGTGTGCGAAGAGAAGAGTAGAGGCAATGATTTTGACAACAAAATCGATAGCTTCGTAGCTTTCTTGTGTTGCGAGAAAGGAATCGGTCTTCTATAGTCTCAGCCGCTGTGTAGCTCGCATAAAGGGCTGCGTCTTACCAGAGCCAGCTTTGGATTATTACCCGGCACTCAAGATCACTCCGCACTCACGTTCAATGCCGAGTTGGTAATGGTGCTGTATGCAAACATGACCGAGAGGCAGCCGTAAGCGCTGGTGTCTGTGTCTGTCTGTGTCTGACTTCATCCATTTCTGCCACACGCCTGCACCGTACGAAGGCCGTAATACAAGTAATCAAGACGGTCCATTTCACAGTGCCGTCATATAAAACGCATTGCAAAAGCCTCTTCGGTCGTATCTTGGCCTTGTCTGCTGCTGCCATCTTCTTTCGACGACTTGGTCACAACGCCAACTATGAGCACCGCGAGATCCGTCGAAGACTGCCAAATGCTTCGACGTTTGGCAGCAAATCTGATGCGAGCCATCACAGAATACACGCTTCGGGGCACAATGAACTCAAAGCAGCAGTCTGGTATGGAGTCTGATATCTCAACGATACCCGAGACATACAGGAAATGATGCCGTCCCTAGATGGCTACGAAGGAGAGCACCGCGCCACTTCCACTTAAGCTGAGCCATCTGTCTTTCAGCCCCGAGGGTTGACATTGTATTTCATTCCTGGCATTCTTGTCCGAATGATTCAGCGGTGTCACACTAGGGACCTAGTCGTCTGGTAAGCCTGACCCTCCGCGCATGGGCGGATGTCTTGCTCACATGGACAGCACGTGGAGCTCGTCTGCGCCATGGAAATGACCGGGCAGAACTAGCAACCCGGTGCTCTGCGGGAATCGGGTCGATGGCTTCCGTCGTGAGGAAAGGCATCACGTGTGCTTGGTTTCTCGGCCCATACGACACGGGCGGCGAAAGAGGCAGTTTAACGATAACTCTGACAACCATCATGCATTCACGCGCAACCCAATGTGACGTTGTTACACTCTGCATGTTTATCGTTCTTGCATAAAAAGGCAGGATCTCTTAGTCAGCTTTCCAAGCCTTGTGCGTCAGCAATTTGCTGTCTGATTTCACCGGGCAGAGCTTGCCTAGGTTCTGCTCGGCCGTCCGACTCGGTCTTGCGGCGCTAAAATCACTGCCGATTCGTTTTGCTGATCCATCAGAAGTCTGATGACGCGCAGCCGGTAGCGGAGGGTCGGGCTGACTCAGAATACTCTCTATAGAAGCTGTAGCAGCCAGCACAACTCTGGACCCTCCTACACTCCGTTCTTGCGGATCACAGTTTGGCGGATCACGGTTTACAGCCGTATCATTGCTATCTGCATATGCCTCCGTGAGCTCAACAGCGAAAGTTTATTCATCTTCGCGTTACTACAGTACTGTTCACACGACGCTTTCTCTTTTGCACAGATCCTCATCACTTAGGAACTCGGAAACGGCCGCGGGGGGCCTCTTCAGACATCCGGTAATGGTGTTTGCAAGCAAAATACGGGTCGGGATGGCTTACGACAGTGCGATAGCGGCAAGTTTTGGAAAGATACTTGCAAGTATCCATCTGCGGCTCCGAAAAGCTTTTTTTCTCACTCTCTGGGAATGTGGGTCTGTACACAGTAAAAGGAAATCTGAACGAAGCCTGTGCGGGGCAATCCAGGAAATCGAGGTTTGCTACGAACAGGAAGCAGCATAGGCTCACAACTGTACTTAGTACAACTCGCATCTGCGTGAGGCGACGTGGTTCCAAGGTAAAGCATCGCAGCGGCCGCATCGCTGTCGTTTTTGTCGACATCGCGGTTGTGCTTCCACTTCCTTGTCTTCGGACTCAACTCATCGTGCGCGCTCAAAGAAGTCTGTGCTCAATAAAGTCCCTGGCATTGATTAGTGATGGAATTTGCAGCCACCAACACAGCACCCCACGCGTGCGCCCCGCCACCTGGAACCTACGTGGGATCTAGTTTCGTCCCATCCTTCACCAACCGTTCGCACTGAACGAACGGGTCGCCTACTCCACATCCGGTCTAGAGCTCCGCCCATCGAGAGCCAACCGAAGGAAGTTGCTCATTCAGACTCCGCATGTCTCGTGTTTTCCGTCCCACCACAGCTCCCACCACAGCTCCCACCACAGCGCCCATTCTGAGATTCAACAAGGTGCGAAATGGTTGTTTTCACAGCAGCCGAGGTGGGTTTCCGACGTCATCGCCCACGGAGCGGCCCTGCCTCCTTCATTTTGCAGGCCTCAGTAGAAGAAGAAGACGGATGGGGGTAATGGGCAGGGGATCCTTTCACCGCTCGAAAAGCGTACTTTTTGAGGAACTTCTTGGAGGGCTGGGCGTCCCACCCCCCGCCGAGCTGCCGTTCACAACGTCCCGACGTTGCGATATGTCGATGTCGTTGGATCTTTCAGATCATGCCAGGCATGGCATGCATCTACTTTGTCCTTGTCGTAAACACTGAGCACTCCCAGCGTTCCCAGGCATGGTCATGCGGGCGGCGAAATTTAGGACTCTGCAACCTCCCCGTGGTGCTGCTTGGGGGCCCATTTTTCTAGTCGTAGAGTTGGCAAAGGAACGTGACAGCGCGTAAGTGCGAGCAGTGATGATCACTGCGCTCTAGAAGGTGGTCGGTCTTTGAAGCTACGACGGCCTTTCCACTACCCTTGCGGTCAACCACGTGATGCCCGCTGTCTCCTATACAGCCGTGTCTTCTAAGCTCAGAAGTTGAACGTCTCTCTGCATTCTTATACTTTCATCGTTATTTCGAATGCCATGGATCCTTATAGAGTCAATAGCATGTTCTTTTATGTACATGGTAGCTCCGCCTGTCTCTGGGCGTACACAACATCGTCGTCGCATGTTCCTGGCTTAGCCGCGACCAATTTCGAAGTCTCTGACCATGGCGGACCCAACGTCGCACTGCTTCACAAGCGCGACATCCGTGTCCCCCCCTCGCCTCAGCAGGAGCTTGTAAAAAGTGCGGCCGTCCTGCTCTTCTTGACTGATGATCTCTTCAACACGGAACTCATCCTCGTTTCCCGGCGCCAACGGGTCGTAGGTGGCCAACGCCGCCAAACCTATGTCTTGCCTCTTGACCCAGCTGCTTTCGCTTTCGGGGTACCCGCTCCATTTCACCTTGTAGTAGACGAATCGGCCTATTTTGGCTTTTGCAAGCAGGCTTTCAACGGAGTAGACCGCGTCAGCTTCGTCGGTTGGCGGCTGACAGATGCCAGGGTCAAGCCCCACGTCTGCGAAGGCGACGCCGGCGATTCGTGACGTCCGGCTCCTGGTTTCAGGCCCTTCCCTCGTGGTATTCGTTGATGCCAGGCTTTTCGCGCGATTGGGCCGCCTGGCAGACGCAGCTGCCGGACAGGTTGCTGCCTCCTGCTTTTCTCGATCATCGGAAAGCCGAGGCACCATGGGCCAGTTCGCAAGTGCTCGGCGCGATGGTAGTAGGTCGCGGGCGAGCCCGGAGATGGAAGGCTGCATATCTGCAATCGGGGCTCGGCAAAAGATGCTGGGCTGCACAGCAGCCGGCGCTGGTTGGGCATTAGAGCTGCCCATGTTGTTGGCTTGAATTGGCAGGAGGTCGAGACCGCTTCTCGGCGTGCATCAAAGTTCTATCCAGGCCTTAAAACATGAAGACTGGCTGACCTTCGGATTACAGGTGGCCGGCCGCCGCGAGTCTGCTGGTCGAAACAGCTTCCTGTCTGTGTGTACTGGGTTACTGTGCAGTGTGCTGTAACAAGTTTGGAATTCTGCTTACTATTGGCATTACGTCCCCGCCAACGTCGTGATAACGGGTGACCGGTGCATAAGCAGATCGCAACACCATTCTTACGCTAGCGGACTGCCAGGCATGTCGGGGTATAGGAAGAGAGGTCAAAGAAGGCTTCGTTTGCTCTATTGTATGTGCCAGGGGTCGAAACCGGTGCATGGCGATCTTGTGGTTGTATATACATGTGTACATATGGGACTAAAATCAAAGAACGTGACCGTCTCAGTGGGAAGCGAAGGCATTTGTTGAGTGACATTATTTCTGGGTGTCCCGTCAGCTGCGGCGCAACCCGAGGACAAAGGGAATGGAAGCAACTCAATAGCCAAGCTACGTGAGAGTAGACTCTTGCAGAAGACAACATCACATCGCATGCCCATCTCAGTCCGTGATGAGTTCCTTCTGTTGGTACAGCTCTGGGAAGGCCATCTTCGATGTCGCTGCTGTTGCTATCCCTAGCAGGAAGCTTGCTCATCAACAGTCATGCGTCTTTCATCAATGGTCGTGCAGCGGCACTTACGTCAACTTCGATGCTCAGGCCAGAGCCATATCGTACCTTTCCGATGAAGATCTGTCCGCTCCTGCTCTTGAAAGCGGCCCCAGCTTTCCCAAGATAGCCAAAGCCGATGTGCTCGAAATGGAATGCAAAAGGAAATCCGCTCAGCGGGGGGCGCCCCGTTGCTTTGCGCCTCCAAAACACTGCCACTGCCCGGCCACTACTCAGCAAAGGGCGTTCAAACACCGCCCGAGCTCCCAGAGAGTTCTTCACAGCAAGCTGGTCCTCTTTAAACGATGACAGTCGTAAGGTTTCCTGTTAGAGCGTGTGTGACGTCTGTTAAAGCGATGGGACGCTATTAACTCCAAGTTGGGGACGATGTGCAATCCGTTCTTCGCCTGATGGACTGCATATAGGACATAATAGCTCAATTGAATCTGCCAATGACCTTGTAAGAAATGGATCGATGGTTTCTGGTCAAGGTTTCTGCTCAAACTTTCAGACACGACAGCATGTTGTGCATCTCATACTTGCAAGTCACTATATGACCTTGAAACTACAAGATGCAAGCGTGCCGCACACGGTGTGACGGCCTGGGGCATTTGCAGCATGCCGCTTGCTCTAGAGCCAGCACATTGCGGGACGCAAGAGGCGGTAAATCGTCCGGTCCCGACTCTACCACGATGGCGACCCCGGGGAAGAAATACAGACCATTGCTTGAGGGAAATGTATGTGTGGTCTAGAAACTGTGAAGCTGCCCCGTCTATGAGTGTTTTTGCCTGTCGAAAAGTCCTCTCGGTGATGAAATCGTAACAAACAGCCCCAAGCCTCTGCCAGGCAACCTATCAATTCTGTGCAAGTACGCTTTTCTCCCTTAGTATTGCTCCATAACGGAGAAGTAACGGAGGGGCAACGCAGAGTATCGTTGCTACAATGGCAAGGACCGTTGAAGCCACGTTGTAGCCAAGTGATTGGAATAGTACCGTTCTGAAGAGGGGAAATGTTGCAGAGAAAAGTGATCGCGTGATCGCCATAGCTCCGAAGCTGCTTGCGGCGTACTGCTGGTAACAGTCTGTGAGATATCCGGCCAGTACGTAATTGAACTCGTTCAAAGCATGGCCGGTCAGGAGGAGGGATGCCGTTGGTATGCAGCACAACGAAAGGCGGAATCGTCCACGCGAACCACCAGAGACTCTTGGCCAGAAGTGGCTTCGGAAACATATTCCCGCGGTGCTCATAGTAGTTCTCGAGAAGAATCAGTCCAGGATATCGAAAGAGTCGGCGGTCGTCTTACGTGTAGAACTCGAGAAAGAGAATCAGGCATGTATCGTACGTCTTTCTCGCGCGTCCCCATTGCCGTGGACGGCAGCGCCCGTCCAAACTCCAGCTGTGTTAGGTGTACGACTCAGTGGTGGCCACCATTTCTGAACTATGGTGCTGTGAGTTTTCATACGTAAGGGGGGGGGAGGACATTACTTAAATAGTTCCCCGTCGTAAGAACAAGCGATCGAAGTAGACTACTGCACCCCTTCTGCGTAGCTGTGGCTTCTTATGATGATTTCTCTGCACAATTACAAGGGCAATACTCTTCGTAGTAGTTTCTAAGGCCAACAGAAGCCGGGGGTGAGTGCTGAAAAGTACGAAGGGTGCCCAAGCAGTGCTGAAGCTTCAACATTAACGACGGCGTTGATTGAAGTATCGCCGGTTGACTACAGAAGAGCCATAGAAGTGCATACACGATGTATTATGTGTTCGCGCGAGTCTCTCCAAGCAACTTAGCAGAAATCAGGTCGGATTAGGTGACCGATCTTGGTGGTCCTGAATCATTTATCGTGTTGGGCGCAGTAAAGCTCTGTACTTCAATGCATCAAGATGCTGGAGCATGGTGAGGTCATATTTCGACGCTTACAGTAGGGCCATCGGATCAGTCCGTCGACAGTAAGCCAAATCATCGCAGGATAGCAAGGACTGGATAAACAATGGCGCATTACCTCGCGTTACCAGTTGCGTCATTCGTGACACTGGCGTACGATCCATAGACCAATTACCCAGCCAAAGGTCCAGGCTTTTAGCAACTTAAGCTGCCTGGTCAGTTGAATTGTATACCCTTTTGAGTTTCTAGAAAAATGGGCGAAAGGTTCTCTACGGCTTCACATAGAGTCAGATCCAAAACTCGGAACAGACCTTTTAGCCAGTCGTCACTTGAGGTTTGACTCGTAAGAGTTCTGTCCTGTGATAAGTACGAATCCGACTCGAGCGCTGCGATCCCAGCAATCGAATGAGCTGCGATTCGGTGTCCGTTTAAGCTGATGACAGCCCATGCGAGTCCATCAGTGGCCTCTCTCGACGCAGAGGTAAGTAGAAACGCCATACATACAGGACAGAAACAAAGTTCGGAGCGATAGTCACTTATGCTTTTCGCAATGGAGAGTTATCTTGATCCAGCCTGGTTTTCCTGTAGTCGCAGAAGTTGCCACATGACTTTGTGTTCACATTGCAGACTTACTCGGAGAAGCAGTTGACTGTGATCGTAATCAACATCATCGTATTTTACACGATGTCGGGTAATATACTCTTCCATACAGAAATGGTACGATTACAGGGGTAGCCCGTCAAAACACGGCGTATTCTACATGATCGTGAGATGGGAGCAGTACAGAGCTGTGTCGTTTTAAACAGGTTATAGTACTGTCTCAGGCTGCCCTCCGTCAGCCTTTTTTCCCATTGTGTCATCTTTCTCGTCCTTCTCCCGATGAAGGCCTTCTGTCCATGTTCTTGATTACTGGGCGATACATGTATACCTGCTGCTGGTAGGCCTTTCCCTCACTTCTATTACTTAAGAGGACGTTTCCCATTGAAGGTTTCTGTCGTTCATGTATTGTAGCAAAAGCCACTTACAACTGAAGACTATCCGCCCTTCTGCCTATCTTCACTACAAAGAACGCGAGAATACCACCATTTATTATGGGGTCAAACTCGGAGCACTTTGGCGTCTTGAAGCTCCGTCCGGGCTTCACAAACGAGGACCTGTTGCAGTGGAGCTCTAACCTTCTCGGCTTTTTACAGAGCATACGGCTAGTCCACTACATTCTACAAGATCCACCGAGACCCGCTAATCCCAAAACGGAGGCGATCTGGCGGCAAGAACGAGCGGTGGTGACCCAAATTATCAAAGGGTCCACGGAGAATGTTTCTCACCTGCTGTCGAGATCGCAACGGGTGTCGGAAGAGGAGAGCCCCCAAGAGTTGTATGATTTGCTGATGGGGATTGATGATGGGGGCAAATATGTTCGAGGGCCGGCTATTGAATACTTTGGCTGGCTTGATAGGCAGATTTTCCGTTCCATGACGAGCCGTTGCAACACCAAAACTGTCTGAGGTTGGCTATCCGAGTTTGTGTTCGGAATGACTTCTTGGAAATGGGTACTCTGTATTCCCATACTCTTTCTACTAGACGCCGTAACGATGATACCACGGCTTTGCTCGACGACATACCATGAAGTGCTCGCCTTCCTAATTCACCAACCAACGAACATGCTTATACGACGTACACCATGAAACCCAATCGCCTAGACTTCCTCTATCACAAGATTACAAGTAGTTCGCGGCTGAAAGGCTTTAACCTGCGGTCGGTGGATGATCCGCGTCACAAACGGGGCGGAACCCGATCATACCACATACCAAGCCAGGATGGCTGTATGGACCACAATTGAGCAATCACACCTTTCGAAATACAGCCGGCCGTCAGCCCGCATCTTTTCACAGTAGACCGCGTTTATGGTTACATACCAGTATCGCAACACCTTCATGGTTTCTACATTATGATGTGAAGTCCTGATAGGCTATGTTCCATAACGTTCGTGTAACTAAGCGCCAATCGTATTCCCCCTCCAGACGAGTACTGCGCGATCCTACCTTGTGCTACCCGACCGCTCCGCTACAAGCAAACAGCGCACTAGCAGCCCCCGAAACAACCACGGACTCTCTCGCAACGGTCCACAGCCCGGAACTATCGGCGTTCCTCCGCTTTGCTTCGTACTTGTGGGTTTCGAAGCCAGCATATCCAGGGGAAAAGCCGAAGCCAAGTCACAGAAACCATGCAAAAACAGCCGCCAGGTCGTACAGCGTGAACCTTCGACTACAGATAACCGACGTGTACAGTAGAAATCGAAATCGGTTTCCAGGTCTGTAGACAGAAAATGGCTGTGCACAGGCATTTGTGGATCCCACTTGCTACCGCCTACTTGGTGGCACCCAGAGAGTACATTTCCTGATGACTTCCACATCCAAAGCCACAAACTGATTTTACGTTGTGCATCTTGTTTGGTCCCTGTTCCACAACTGCATATAAGAGCTACTGTAAAACTAGGCGTCAAATCCGATATGTATTGTGAGCCCATAAGCGAATTCAGACTGGGAGCCACTTTGGAGGACTGCCTCTGGAAAGCGGATAAGCAACAAGTGGATGCAGACCTGTAATGCAGTCAAAATGCCATAACATGGGCATAAGCAGGAATCACAAGCTTGACGCTGTATTTTCCAGGTGAATCTGGCTCTTTTGATCTACAACAGGGGCCTAAACAAGAGGTATAGTATAAAAGCAGTTTCCGGCTCCAGATGTGGAAGTCATCAGGGAAGGTATTATCTGAGTATCATCAAGTACCCGTCTGCAAGTGGGATCCACAAATGTCTGTGCACAGAATGTTTTCTGTCTACAGACCCGGAAACCGATTTGGATTTTTACTGAACCGATACACAGGTAGCAGAATATAACAACCAGCCCTTTACGAGAGATCATATCTCCAACCAGTCATCGTACCACCCGCATCGACGTAGTCTCCGGCTTCGTCAACAACAGCCCAAACATTTCAGCTCCTGACACCCTGCGCTCCTGAAACCCTGCGCAGTCGGTGTCAGATGACATTGGAAATGCCTTATAATCGGGCTCTGCAAGATCCTTACCCATCACACACGGCAGCGTTCTGGTCAACAACGCTGACCATTCTGGAAACATTTCAAGAAGATCTCATCCTGTCGATCGCACGGGATCTCGCGGATGAGAAAATCGGTCTGGCTTACGTCTGCAAAGTGGCCGACGGCGAAGTGGCTGAGCCCGGATCACTGCACACCACTACGCAACCGTTTCTCGAAGCAGTAACGCACCCGTCTCTTCTTGAGCGCGCCCTGGCTCGGGGCCATGTCCAGCGAATATACAGCCACATATACGGAAGACGAGGGTCTCGCGTCAAGAAGCTGGTGGTTGGCCTGATGACGTGCTTTGACTCGCTGGACACTGAAAACATGCTTACCTCAGACAGATGGCGTTGTCTGGAGCTCGCCATCAGACTTATGGTAGAGACGTGTAAGTGGTGCCCAGAAGCAGCACAAGACGGGCTGGCCGTTGCGCTGAGCGGGATTGAGTCGCGCGCACAGGGCTTCGACGCTTTTCCCCACTGCCCTCGAGCAGTCCAGCAGTTGGCCTTTCTGCGTGGCCAGGTCTCGTCATTGAATAGGGTGGGGCGGTGCTATCTAGTGTAGACGCCACAGCTGTTGTAGCGAATGCGTCTTTTGCGCCTTCGCTTGCGCACAGTGGTCCCTGATGGTCATTTCAGAGTCTGTATAGAATTTGGTCAATCAAGTTCTGCGCTATGGAGCTATACAGTATCCCTGATACGCCTCATCGAGTAGAGTGATCTTCGATAGGAGGGATTGTTGATTACTGTGTTAGGGGGGCCGCTGGCGGTGATGCGCGTTTCACCGTTCCATCGCGGTTGAATCCCCACGATATGATTGGCCAGAGACATCCAACGGCTCAGAATTCCTTGGCCATCCAGCTTACCATCGTACCACCTCATGCGGCTACTAAGCCTAGATTTGATGATTGTCCAGCCAGAAAAATGATTGATTATCCATTTAGGACCTCTGTCTCTAGAGCCTTCAAAGCAATGCCAGGGTTGGGCGTAACTCGATCGGTTTCATGACTTGAGCATCCATTCCACTGCTAGATAGTGTCATCTTGTCAGCTGCAGTCAGGAAGGCGGTATAAATGTGGAGAATGGAGTTCTGCACCGGCAACATACTGAATTGAATCAAGGGCCCATGGAGTCTCCATGCGTGGAGTGACTACATGCTTACCGACCAAGTTGGAGCAGTCGAACGGTACCGCCTCAGCAAGGATGACATGGCACTTGTAGGCCATATTCACGACACGTCACCATCCAACACAAGTCACTAACTATCTACATTCATTTTCCTCGTCGTTTTGTGGTGGTGTGTATTCATCTGTTACATAGCATGAGATATGTTGCTTTGTACGATCGTGCGTTATTTGCTCCAAACAGCTTCAAGAGATCACTTCCAATCAGCAGCTGAAGAAGTGGCACAGTAGAAGCGCTGACAATAATAGAAATCCGGCATGTACATGGGCCAGTGCTTTGATTCTTCTTGATGTCTCTGTCAGAAAGTCGCTAAGCAAAGCTCTTCGAATCCTGCCATAACAAGGTCTCTACTACCAAGCAGCCTATGGCAAGCAACGGCTGCGACGCCTGATCTGGTCCGTAACTGTACATATGTACATAAAGTATATAAAAGAGAAGTTGGATGAGCGAGCTTGCAGAAGGCACCACTTTTCTGTTCATACCTTACGCCCGCCAAGCCACAGATGCGCCGCCCATTTCTCGAGGAGAGACTGTGTCTCCCCCTTGTGATATCGCACATAGACCAGCCGCTCAAGCGGCGCTTCAGGCAGCTTCAAAACTCTCCAGCTCGAAGCGTTTCGTCCCTCGACTGCTTCAGAAATGGGATAAACGATGTGCTCCCCGTGCCGACATGACAGTTTTCCGTGATTGCAGCACTTTGAATCCTCCACGACGGTAGGACAATGTACCGAGCCACGATGCCTAAGTGCCTGTCTCTCAGTTTCGCCAAGCGCCCCGTTGCGGCTCGGTAGGCTTGCTGAAGCCTTCCGTGCTCCGGTCTTCCCGCGGCTGACATGACGAGGTCGCGGAGACTTGACCTTGACGAGACAGAGGCAAGAAACATGCGATGCTGCGCTGGCATGTACTCCAGCATTTCGCGGAAGAACGAGTCCTTCTTGTCTCCGCAGCAGACGGGGGCATGCTGGACACCAAGCACGGTATCGAGGAAGTGAAACAGAGCACTTTGGCCGTTGCTTCCACCTCGAAAACTCCGCCATTTTCCCTTCTTATTTCCCTTCTTATTTCCCTCGTCGAAGAAAACGCCGCGGGGTAGATTTGGCGTCCCGTGACTGCCTTGGAGAAAAGGTCGGATCTGGCGGAAAAACACGTCGGGGCGACATCTCTCGTGAATGCGACCCAGCATTTGGTCCAGCCGGCCAATACACTCTGCAAGCCCCAGCAGAGAAGTCTCGGCTTGGAGGTGGTCTTCCATCTCGATGCTCCTCATGGCAGAGCACGCGAGCGGCACTGCCTGCCTGCCCTCTGCTTCCATGGCCACCGAGATCAGATAGAACCAAGCCTCGTCGTCAGTGCCGGTGAAGGTGTATTGTACCTCCAGGCTCTCCGGCTGGAAGTCGTTTGGCTCCCTGCTTGTGAAATTCCACAAGGTCAAAGCAGCGTACGTTGCCACCGGAGGGAGCTCCAGGTGTTTGGACACCTCAAGAAAGGGGATGGCGAGAGGAGGGGGCAGGACCTGCGCCTTGCATCAGCCAGTGCTTTTGCTCGCAAGAAGCGCAAACGTACCTCGGCAGGTGGATCCGATGCCCAGATGTAACCGTGGGCAAGGAAACACAAGATCACGTACGCTTGTCTCCACTGCGCATCACCTTGGAGGCTCCTTGCAGAAAGTACGGGAAGCTTCCTGACGGCAGCCCGAATTTCTCGCGACTCAATCAGGGTCGCCAGTCTGGAAGCGAGGGATTCCCATGGCGAATAGACAGTGTTCAGCAGGCACTTCCGCCCCGAGGGCAGGAATTCAAAGGCGTTCTCGACATCGTCAGGCGGCAGAGTCTGCGACGATTCTGGATGAACTTTGAGATCCATGACCGAGGTTCTCGGGGGGGAATGGGCCAAAGTTGATTTTCTGCGGTGCCTGTATGTGCCGTACGTGGCAATAGGAGATGCATAGCAGTTCCTAATTGTGGCTTCTTGTTTCGTGCTATGTACATGTATATATGTGTACTGTGCTGTACTATCCTATGAGCAACGACTAGCCAGTCATCCATGTACTGCACGAAGTGGTTGGCGGACAAAAAACTGTGAAGCAAATTTTGAAGCAAATTTTGATTACATTCGTTCTCATCTTACCTGTGGCGCCGGCTTTTTTTCAGCATAAGCTTTCCCTACAGAAGATGACCGTCCACCATGGTTATCACTGCGAGTGCTCCTCCTTGACGGAGACAGCCAAACTCCAATGAGCGATACGTATAAAGTCTTCGAATACCTCGACGAGATTATCAGGCGCATAACCAAGTCTATCCTTTAGCGATCTTTTCCCGGAGGCCCAACGCAACTCCATCCAGCGACCAGTCCTATATGATGAACACCAGTGAAGAAGACATATGCGAGAGGCGGTTCGGGCAGCACGGTGGCCAATACGCGCCCGAAGGCCTTTTCGGGTATTTGACAGAGTTGAAGGCTGCTTTTGAGCGAGAATCGGCCAGTCCAAGTTTCTGGGATGAATTTCGATCCCACTACGACTACATCGGCCGACCTACCCATATCCACCTTGCAGAGCGACTCACTGCACACGCAGGCGGCGCCAAGATCTGGTTCCTCCGCGAAGACCTGAACCACACCAGCTCTTACAAAATCATGAACGCCCTGGGTCAAATCCTGCTCGCGCGGAGGATGGGCAAGGTCAAAGTCATCACGGAGACGGGGGCCGGCCAACACGGCGTGGCAACAGCCGCCCTATGTGCCAAATTCGGCATGGAGTGTGTCGTCTACATCGGAGCGGTAGGTAACTGGTGACGGACGACCAACTTCTCGTGCTGACAACCAATGTGCCAAGAGAGACCAAGACCGGCAGTTTAGCAATGTGCGGAAAATGGCGATGCTGGGTGCTCGAGTCGTTGTTGTCGAGTCCGGGGGCCGGACGCTTCGCGACGCCGTGAACGAAGCCATACGCGCATGCGTCGCCGGTGACGAGAAAACGTTCTATCTGGCCAGCGCACCAATAGGCCCCTACCCAATACCCCTCGTCGCAAGGACTTTCCTGTCTGTCATCGGAAAAGAGGCAAAACGACGAGCAATGGCTGAGATTGGGAGACTGCCGCGCGCGATCATCACGTGCGTTGGCGCCGGTGCGAATGCAATAGGGATATTCTCTTCTTTTCTTGGCGACCCTGCCGTCCGATTGGTGGGTGTCGAGGCGGCCGGAGACGGTCTCGACACCGGCCGCCACGGCGCTGCTTTGTCGCGGGGGACGAAGGGCGTCTTCCACGGCGGCATGACCTATGTCTTGCAAGACGGCCATGGCCAGATCGCGACCAGTCACTCCGTCGCCGCCGGCCTCGACTACCCCGGAGTGAGTCCCGAGCTGAGCTCCTGGAAAGATCACGGCCATGTTGAGATTACATCCGCAACGGACGAGCAGGCGATGGAGAGCTTCCGGCTGACGTGTCGGCTCGAAGGCGTCATACCAGCCTTGGAGTCTGCCCATGCCATTCATGAGGCTGTGAATCTGGCCATGTCTATGCCAGCGACTGACGACGTCCTCGTCTGCATCAGCGGCAACGGCGACAAAGATGCTCACAGAGTGGAGTTCCAAAGCTGGTAGCGACACCGATTCGGGGATGGGCAGGAGGCAGGCTCGGTCGACGCGCTCTGTTGGGCAAGGAAATGCGGCCAAAGTCGAACATCGAAGGCTTTGGGTTTCAACAAGAATCCGGCGGTTATTAAAATGCCATGACGTTGTGCAGGCGTCCAAGTTTATGACTGGCGATGTAGTTTGTGAGATTGAAGATGGATGAAACACCCTCGCCATCTATTTTGCTGCGTTATCCAGTCTTTCCATAGAATCGACCCCGATATGCGTGTAGCCTGGTTGTCTCTCCCACAGGTCTATCTATACATCCCATTCAACCCATGTCCTGGCTACCGAGTCGCGTCTAAACAGGCCCGCCCCAGAAGCAAACCCTCCCGTTGAAGCTTCCGTTGAGCTGCGTCGTCCAGTTGCTGTTGGCGTGCTTGGCCTGGAACACTCGTCAGAGCGCACGTTGTGAATCAAAGCTTTGAATGCAGATGGGCTCACCAATCTCTCTGCATGACTCCTTGTGCTTCGGAGTCACCCAACAGTACCCAAGTGCACGCTCTGGGTGTCGTGCCAGCAGTCCAAGAGCCTTATCCTTCCCCTGCAGTCTCACCTTACACTCCATTGTCCTAACGTTGTCGTACTCGTCAAATAACAAGCGGCCTTCTTCGTCAACGACAGGTATTTGCAAGTTTGTACGGTAAAAGACACCTTGCAACCCCGGGCATGAACGGTCGTGGCCCGGTATGGCGTCATCCGGGAACGTGGCGGCGTATTTTTCCGATACCTCCGACCATGAAAGATGATGATCGACGCGGAAATAGCTGATGAAATCCGTCTGCTCGATAGTGTACTTCACGTTGCAGCGAGAAGCGGGTTGTCGACATCGAGGCTGACGGCTGCACAGTTCCTTTTGCGAAGCGACCACGGCACGACACGTTTGTGAAGCTGACCTCGCTCGTCGCGAATGGTGGTCCGCGTTACTTCCGTCTTTGGCTGCGCATGTCGAACGCGGGAGGTGCCGATTTGACCAGAAGCTTCTGTCCAGTTCAGGAAGGCGTGGAAGTGGGCACCCGGACATAGTAAGGCTCGAGCTTGATGTGTTAGAATCAGGGCAGGCGGCCTACGAATAGAAGGGCGGAGATATGTGCCTCGTTTAATCCGATAACGGCTCAGAAGAAAGGTCAAGCTCGTAAAGTAAGTCGCTGTCCTGGTTCTGTAGCAGGCAAGAAGAAATACTGCGTATGAACCGCCCAGCCGGTGGGGCTCGGCGCTCATTTTCTGGCACGCAGGTGGTGTAGCCGGACAGCGTATCGTAACATCTCTACCAGGATCGCCCTCCGCTGATTGAGCTCCTTTCTTTCTCGCTGGCATTCTGGCACAGGAGGCCGCCTATAGAGTTGACGGGGAAATCCGACCAGCACCAACCAGACCGGGTCCAGAGCTGGTGTTGCTCGCCGAAGATGACGTCCGGGTCTCCGTTGTTGGTCATCATTGGTCTCGTGATAATTGTGATGTTGTTGGTTTACTTGCAGCTGGCCGGGTTGATGTTACCTCGCTTACAGCTGACATGGTTGGCCCGACCAGCTCCAACACAGCGGTTCAGCCAACGCTAGTGCCGAGCGCAATGCCTTGCGCTTTAGGAGAGCCTCCATTGGTTCTGTAGACGAGCGGGCCCTGGGCCCGACTTGGACACTACATGAACGATTCAAGGCGTCGGGGTCATCCATTCTGCTGTGTTCCGTTCCGTTGTGTCAGTCGCGTTGTGTCAGTCGCGATCTATTGTTCCCAAAACTACCCAAGCGTGGCCGGGTCAATGTCATCACGACTCTCTCATGCACAGTGTCGTGGACCGGACAAGCATCCCCACGAGACAGCAGTTCAATCCTGGCATACCCCAGGCGGCATACCGCGGCGATAACAAACGTGCGAAACCTCAGCGGCCGAGCTTTTCTATGTACCGCGAAAGCACAGGGACTGCTCTCGGCCATGGTGGAGTCACAAGATGGCAGGCGGCAAGGCAAGCCGTCTTTCCATGGTCTCAACAGGAGTCATGTCGCTTGTGCCAGGTTTATGGGCGGATGTACTACAGATTCAACGAACGAAGGGAATCAATAACCGTCAATTGAGCAACACTCATCTCTAGCTCAGGGTCCTCCCCGTTCTGATCACAGCTCGCACGGCCAGGCTCGGAGGATCAGCCGCGAGTATCGGCTGCGTCGGTGCAACATGGGGCCCCACTCCCGCATGCTACCCCATGCCAGCGTCATCCAACGACCACCTGGTCCGTCCGATACAGCACTGCCAGCTCCGGTTTTGCCATCAAGGAGTCCTTCGCGTACCGCTTGCACCTAAGTTGGTCAGTATATGCGGCAAGCACGCATCATTGGCGACAAGACGTTGACGACGAGGGACGAACCTGTGCTCATCAGCTGCGCCAGGCGAGCTGGGACCTCCGCTTGATTGCCCGATCGGAAGAGCTCCTCCATCCATTGATCCACACTGCGGGTGCCGTCTGAGTACGACCGCAAGACCTCCCTGATCTCTGCCTCGGTTTTCTCCTCCCACTTGGCAATCGATTCCGTAAACGTCCTGGACACTTCCGACGCAAACAGCTTCAGCTTCCGCTTGAGAAGGACGGTCATGAGCGCCATAAAGTCGGCCTTGAATGTCAGTTCGTCTGCGGCGCCTGTGTCGAGAGAGTGGGCCGGAGGTGCCTCGCCTCCCGAGACGTGGTGGTGGCTGGTGGGCTTTGCTGGCTCCAGACTGGGTGCCCCGGGTCTTTGGAGGATCATGTCGCGAATCTCGTCGAACGAAGTCATTGCTGCCACGGTTCTGCTTACCGATCATGGGAAGGGCGGAGCTGATGATAGCCATCGGAGCCTGTCAGCAGATGAGGCCGGTTTTTATGCCGCCAGATGGCGGGCACCGAAGCCGACGCCGGCGAGCGGCGAGACCGCTGCAAGTTTGATTACGGTGCCGAACTGTCGGGACGCTCTCTGGATCACGCACGAGGCCAGCCAGCTTCATCGACGACGCGGCAAGCTATTTAGATCGAGGAGTCTCGTGATGATGACCGACGCTTAGACTGGAGCTTACAGCCGACTACCACACAGCCCGCCGCGTCAGCCTATGCTCAGACCCAACACCAGTTCTCAGCTGCCCTGAAGACCAAGCACGGGAAACAATGCGCTCATCTGCAATCCCTCGCGAGATGACGGAAAAGCGGCGGGAACAGAATCGAATCAATCAGCAAAACTATCGAAAACGGAAGAAGCAGAGGCTCGACGACACGGCGACAGCATCCAATACACCACGCACAACATCAACATGTTCAGGTCCGGACGCCCTCCCAGCCTACACGCAGCCAACCGGAAGTCCAAGCCTTGCAACGCCGTACGTGAGCCCTATTGAACTGGCATCAATCAGCACGGATTGCGCGGACATCATCAGGGCACATGCAGGCTCGGCCAGCCCAGACCAATATCCCTGGGACCAACTACAGGCGGCCTCGTCCCCGGGGTTTCCCCTGGACGATGCCCTCGCCGCGACGTATCCGTCCTACCCTCCGGATTACTTCGCCCAGCAGCCGCAGACGTCCTCCCAGTCGGTTTCTCATCTTTGGGGGGTGGCGAATGTCAGTTTGTACGAGCCCCACGATGCAAGTGCCAACAACGCGTCATTCTATGTCGCAATCGACCCGACCTTGGAGAGCGCCTTCGATACCGCACAGCCCTGGGAGAGGCCGGTGGGTCCTCACGGGGCCGGGGGAGCCAACCTGTGGCTCTATGGGACCGTCCTACCCACGGGGACCGCTGCAGCAGCCACTGACCGGAACATTGACCCCGAACAGGCATGGGGCGGACGAATGGAGCTGGACATGTTGGCAGATCGATTCATGGACAGGGAGGCAGCTATGTGGGAACATGTCACGTCTGAGCTTTGTGTGCCGGACCCTGGCTCGGTAGATAAATGACATGGGCGGCACTAGTGACGGTATTGACGGTGTTGACGGTCTGGGCTGGCTGCAAATGCTCTTACTATTTCAATCGAAGCAGAATCACACTTCGTACGTACGAAACATACGACACCCTGTATGGAATGCGTCTACTAAGACTGCCCACACACGGAAGCGACGTCTGGGATGCTACGTCTGGCTCGCCGCAACACCGGCGGCTCCGTGTAAAGGCCCCTGCACCGGGAGATGATTACTGGCCGAGTCAGCAAGTCGAGATCCGGTGTCCGAGACTGCACGAACATGACTCGGCCCGACCCGAAGGAACGGTTCACGCTAATGCAGAGTAAGCAGGAGGCAGGCAAGCTGGCCTTAAGCGGATGCCAACGGGGGAAAAGTGCGCGAACACTTGGCCAAAACGCGTGACGGCGTGCTGGTTCTGCAACTTCTGCTATGGTTGTCAATGCACGGATATGCCTTGCTTGGGTGCTGACATTATCGTCACGTCGTATTCACTGGCACGCCACCAGGCCGGAAGAAACTGACATGGGGGTTGCTCCGCGACAGGCCTGGGCAATTTGCGGTGGATCCGAGGATAAGGACTGATTATGCCCGGGGTCGGTCCTCAACAAGGGTTACCTCGCGAAAAGCCTTGGCTCGGCTGATGCTCGGGCTTTACTTCCTTCTCCGTGGGTTGCGAACTACCAGCAAACCTTAATTTGAGATGGATGAAGGCAATGCGCAGTGCCGCATGACCGTTTAGCGCCAACAAGTGTCGGGCCAAGCGCTCTTTCACCGTCCACTCTCGTAACTCGTGAGACGAGCTGACAGAACCTGCGAGTCATTCATCAACCCGGGGTTCCATGCTGGCTCACTACCAAGATAAGCCTGGGCCAGCATCGACACGGGCCGAATTGACGGAACAACATCCAGCCGAAGGTTTGTACCCACCAAGCCCCACCCGTCTGGTCCACGTCATCAGCTCCCTCCCTAGCCGCGGCATTTAAGTAGTTTTTTTCTTCTCTTTCACCTTCAGATTTCGCTCACCATCTTCACCACCTCGCCTTCACCAACATCCAGCCTTTTTCTCGTGCCTGCGCATCCACGACAAACAGACGCGGATTCTGCCTTCGGACCATTTGATTCCATTCAGGGTGCATTTGTGAATCTGCACGAGTAGGACTGGGAGCCGTTCGGAGCCGATTCAAAGACTCTGGGTCCGTCACCCGCCGCTCCGGTCATTCTACTGCTCCCGCAGGAGCTCCATTGCACTCCGAATAGGGTCGAGATCGCACAAGAACCCGTTTTGTCTGAGCTTCCATGAAAAGGTTTCTTGGGCGACCCAGCCATTCCACTGCTCGCCGCTGAATTGACTCTCTGCGCAAGGAGGACTGGGAGCCGTTCGGAGCCGATCCAGAGCCTCTGGGTCCGTCACCCGTCGACCTGGTCAATCTACTACTCGTAGCTGCTTGCGCGAGTAGGGCTGGGAGCCGTTCGGAGCTGATCCAAAGTCTCTGGGTCCGTCACCCGTCGCCCCGGTCATTCTACTCCTCGCGCCAGAGCCATGATACATTTCGAGCAGGCTTGGGATCACGGCAGAACCCGCTTTGTCTCTGGTAACGCATGACGGTACGTGCCATCCTTCTCCTGTCCTCTTCGCTACCTGTTTCGGATGGATATGTGGGGCGGGAGGGAAACGAGTGCGAAGATCAATTGGTTTACGGCGAGGAGCGATTCCGCAAAGGCTGAAGGTGGGTCGAATGGACGGAAATCTCCATCACGAGGCCCGCGAAGTTTGGGACTTTGGAGCGACCTGACGGAGGAAGGCTAGGGCACTCGAGGTCTTGTTACGAAGAGGATTTGGAAGCTATCGATCTCGATAGATGATTGTTGGTGGACGTTCAGTGACTGCAGGCGGCTCAAGAAAAGGTATCAGCCTTGGCCAATGATGTAAGGGAAGAGTTCCTAGGGGCAGCTGCTGCTTATAGATTATGGGCCTGGATGTCAACGACGGACTTGTTGCCGAACGACGGACTTGCTGCCGCACAACGGCTATGCCAAGCATCGCAGACCGCATGATCATGGTAGACCTTGTCTGAGAAAGCTTTTATAGATTAAATCGCTACGCCGTGAGAGACGCACGCAAGAGGCCTGTTCCCGTGGCGTATTGAATCCCCGAATCCCAATACTGGCAGACGGGAGTAGTGGGTGGCGGACCGTTCTCGGTTATCTTTTGAGCACTAAGAGAAAAAGACTGACTGACTATGAACAAGACTTGCCTTTACGCCCACCGATCTCAACTTACTCTAGACTCCCGTCAGACAAGTTCGAGGGTCAATGACTTGGACGTAGTTGGTGCACGACGCGAGTAGAACGTGGCTAAATTGACCTATAGTTGCCTCATTGGTGCACTGCGTAACCGGAAACTGAAAGCCGATGTGCTTCAGTGTACTCCAGAGCGCCCCTCGCCATTACAGAACATGGACCAGCTGTCTCCAAATTTCCCACTCTGATCTTACACCTCTATCTACACCTGGCTGCAACCTGGTCTAGTTCGAGGTCCTCTGTCCAGGCGCTGTTGGGGCATGTCACCCCGTACAATGGTTCGCTTTTCCTACAGTCTTCCCCATGCTCGGCTTTGTCTGGGTTGCGACTCGATCCCATATTGCACCGGGATTTCGGCCTGTCCTATGAAACCTGATTGCCTTGGCGGCTGCTTTGCGCTTGTGGAGTGTGACCCGAAGATTGTGTCGTTCGGGAAACCCTCCGAGTTCCTGGCTTTGGAGTTTCCGAAACCTGCGGCATCGCAGCAGAATGTGCGAAACCGTTTGTCGTCCTTTTCACAAAGGGAAGTTGGCGCTAGCAATGCCTGTCACTCTTCAGCTGAAGATGATGTCCTGGAGTCTGATCTTTTCCGCGCGCATGTGGACCAAAACTGCGCTCCAGCGTTTACTGAGGTCTTCCTAGAGTTGAGTGACCTTTATTGGCATTGGCGAAAGAGAAACGATGTTTTCCCTCGCCCCTCGGCTCTTCAGTTCGCTTGCCACGTCTGGTGGTACCATGTCTTGATTGTCGATCTCAGTTTGAATACATGGATGCCGATATGAGCTGGCACGTTTCGCAGCTCGACGTCGATTCCATGCGCATGAAGTGCTCGTTTTCTTATCTGCCTGGTCCATCTCGGGGACCAGGATAGAGCACTGCAGTTCTCCGGCGTAGACGATCGATGTTGTGTCGTCACCCATGTGTATGTGTAATTTGCGGGGTTTTGTGTGATTGTGCACACTGCGACGGTTCCAATACGGCCGTTGATGTCACTGCCGTTCATATAGATGTGGGCTGCTTTCGTGTTATGTTCCAAACATTGTCGGTGTTCCGTTTCACTCTGCTCTGTGGAAGCCGGAATGCGAACGCGCCGTACGCTCCACCACGAAAGAGTGGTCAAAGGCGGTATTCACTCGTGTTGTTCACTGATTTCATTCAGTTGTTTCGTTGTCGTCTGTCTCAGACTCGTTCGCTTCCCTCGCCGTGGGAAGGCTTCAGCCATTCTTAGTCCGTTGACATTGCCAGTACTGTCTTTCCATATCTGGTGCTGGAAATGAGGTTTCTCCGTATGATCCGTACATCGCCGTGGCTGCTCTGGCTTGAGGCTTTGCAGTTTGTGTAATGACCGCTTGGCGTAGTCTTTCTCTCCACACCCACTACGAGCCAGCGTAGATCATGTGTGGTACTGGACTTCCTTGGAGATAGTTCTCATTGTGCGAGAAAACCTGCGATTCAACCTACAGTTTCTTTGTCGGTCCGTCTTCTCCTTCGGCTGTGCAGGAGTTGGTGGTATGAGACGTTGACAAAGGCGCCAAACACATCCAGAAGTAGGAGGCTTACCACCTCGCCTTTTCCCACGCCCCAGTCTTCGTATACTTTTTAGTCTGTCCGTTGTAAGCGTGTTCCGTGTACCGCTGCTTTCTCCCGCTCATGTGGCTCTCTGGTAATAGGCCATGTGTTTCCGCGAGGCAGTTCAATCTTTTCGCTAAGATGGCATCCGTCATCTTGCCCATCGTGTTCAAGAGAGCCATTGGTCTGTATGCTTTGGGAAATGTGGAGAGGCCTTTGCCTGGCTTCCTAAGCACCACTGTGGATGACTTATTGAAGTGTTGAGCACAGTATCATAATCGGAGACTTTGGTTCAATATGTGGACGAAACGCGCTGTGGTCCACATCCTCGCCACTTGGATTGCCAGCTTAGTGATGTCCTCGGGCCTTGGGGCCTTCAGCGGTGTTGCTTTCTAGATGGCGTCCTCTACTTCGCCGTCCAATACTGGCGGTATACCGATCTGGTTGCTGTATGTTAGATTGTCGATGTCTTCGAGGTTTACCTCTGGCGGCAGGGGAAGGAAGGTCTCCTCTAAGTATGCTTCTTTCTCTTCGGGAGTAGTAGCTGCTTCTGGAATATTCGGCTTCTTGACGTTTAGCGTAAGCGTTGATGTTTGATTCCGTCTTTTCCCGGCCTATTTCGACATCTTCCGTAACAATGCAGGAGACCACCCAACTGCTGTTTCCACCGCCTCACAGTGTGCTCACCTGTCGAAGCGCTATCTTTACGATATGCCTTCTCCTGTCTCTCGCTTTTCTATACGCTTCAACCTTTTTTTGCGTCTGCTGGTCGCTGCACAGCCTGTGAACAAAGTTTCGCTTCGCTTCGGCCACAATATACGGGCATTCCTACGTTCAGCCTGCTCTGGCCTTCGCATATATGACCTGCACCGGAACTGATGCCCCAATCGCTGCTGAGACTGCCCCTATGGTTGCCTCTAATCATCGATCGAGAGTCATCTTCATTCCAGGTCTTGGAAGTCGCGGTAACAATGTTTGGAGCGTGTCGATGACTACCGTCCCGTCGATTGCGTTTCAGTTCCTCGACGAGGCAACAATGTCGCGGTTGGCCAGATAACAGGGTTAAAGGGGCTAACGTTATCCGGCCGACATGAGACAGCTGGTTTGTGGTTATAGAAGCATTTTTCGGTCCCGGGAATGCCTGACCTATCCTAGTGTGGCTACTCTTGATTTATAGTCGGAGTCCATCTGCAACCTCATTTTTGCCTCCGAGAGCTGCTTGGCTGGCGGATCAGATGCTGGCTGTCGCTACTACGGCTTTCACCCTGGCGACTACTTTGCCAAATGTCAGAGCACACTAGCCTTTTGGGAGACTCTGGCGCGGTGACATCCAACGTGATATTCCCAAGCCGCTCGTCTGAGATCCCGATGGTTCGTCTCAATCGAATGGAGTCTTATATACGTCTATCTATCTTGAAGCATCATCTTCAGTCGCCGAGTGACTTCAGCCTCGACGGCCAGCTTGATGAGATCTTCAATGGAAGATTTGTTGCAAACCTGCTCCCCGCACGTACGTTCTTTCGCGCACTTAGATAAGCCGTCTACATCTTCCTGAAGATCCGCTACTTGGTCCTCGAGTACTTTTTGGCGACCGCGAATCTCGGCGAATTCCACTTCCAAAAACTCAACAGTTTCCCTCTCTGCATCTTGGCTCTTCTTCACATCCTGTGTTTCCTCCTCTGCATCGTTCTGCCGTTGCTGGAGCTCTTCGATCCGCCCCTCGATTCGCGACGCCTTCTCACTTTCGTAATGATGAACCGTCTCCTCCAAGTAATCACACCACTCCTTGTGGTCGTCGGCCCGCCGTTGAAGCTTCTCGACCTTCCGTCGAACCTCGTCGAACTCCCCTTGCAGCAGAACGTATCTTTTCTTTAGAGCCAGGACTTCATCGCGATGAGGTCCTGTGAGTTCAGACTGTAGCCTTTTCGCAGGGCCCTGGACACTTTCTGCGGTCTTCGTCGTTGCACAGGAGGTTTCGACCGAGAGTCTTCGCTTGGCAGTTTGGTCTGGGGTGTCTCCATGCGTCGTTAGTGGGGCATGGGGGCCATCGTAGGTGAGACCTTCGGTGCAAATTGCAGCGTTGTCAGAACTGTCCCACGCATAATGCCCTGCACCCATGCATTCGTCGTACCGCGGTGGTAGATCGTTTTCTTGGTGAAAACCAGTCTCGAAAGGTACGGTGGTGGCATTGGACACGGTTGTGTCTGGTGTGGTCGACCTGCCTTGCTCTAGGTCTGGCTGTGGACTATTCGCAAGGGCGTTGGAACCGTTTTCGTGTCCTTTGGGTTTGATGTCCGCGCCATGTTTGCCACCAAACAACCTACTCATGTCCGATCTTTCTCTGAGAAATGAGCGCTTTTCTTCTGTCAACTGCTTGAACTCTCGAACGGTTGTGTTGAGACTTTTCTTTGTATCTCTCTGAAGCACGTTGGGTGCTACATACAGGGATAACGACGAAGTGCTCTAGAGCGATTTGAAGGTATCAACAAGCCCGTCGGCTTCATAGGCTTTCAGTTCGGGTGAAAGAGCGAGGCCAGGCCTGAGGCCCTGGTGGAATTGAAACTGAATGCGGGTTACTGTTCTCTGATTGATATGCTTCTTAAGACCGTCTCGCACGCCGGCTGGCTGTTGACTGATCTCCAAAGTGGTCACTTCCAGTGAAGATAAAAGATCGGGTGTGACTTGCAGATACAAGGGCTTGCCCTTGCTGGCGGCGGCATGAAGGCGACAAAATATTAGGAGCTCCGGCAGATACGAGATCCTTAGTTGGAACTTCTGTTTGGCGAGTTCTGGCTGCTCTCCGCTCTGGACCGCCGCCCACACCTCAGTGAGATTAACGACTCTGGCCGCTGGCGTCTTTTCTGGCATCCTGTCGGCATCTGGGAGGCGAATACTTGGTTGGAATTCCGTGGGAGATCGTGGACGAGAGGGCTTCCGGTGAAATCTAGTCCCTACGCGGGCGGCGGTGCGGTCTCTTGCGCGAGATGTGACACGACCAGGGCGATGGGTGATGGGTTCAAGCGTGAAGCCTCGAAACTCGCACTTTGGAAGGAGCCAAATGGGATCCCAGTCCTTCTCGCGGGCCACTCAGGAGTAGTCGAATAGTCGGGACGGCGAAATTGTGGTGGCTTGAGTGGGTACGCGGCCGCAGCTGGCAGATAGGAAGAGCAATAATTTGGGGACGACTGATTTTAGATGAGAATGAAGGTTTGGTAGGAATGAAATGATGGATAGACGGGGTGTTAGAATGAAGAGGGAGAGGGCTAGCTCATAAATAACTAGCTAGCGACGTACGGGCGGGGTTCGGCACCATATCATTCCGTGAACGGGACTTAAATAGTTTAGGGACATCGAGAAAGCCACTGCTGGTTGGTCTTGTAGACGAGGACTCCTCTTCGAATGGATGAGGTGGGTCAGGAGAGGGGGAAAGACATGACCAGGGCTGGGACTTTTATGGACGCTGAGGCCGGTGGTCCCATGGGCCGACGAAATGGAATTCTCTAGGCTGTCTGAGTCTAACGTGACGCTCGAGTCAACGAAACACAACGAACCTGGTGTTAATTGTCACGTCAAGGCCATCCCACTCTGCTATCCCTGTACAAGCTCAGCTCTCCCCCCCCCCCCCCCCCTCGGACGAGTCTGCGGTCGTCACGACACGACCGTAAGAGACTTGGTGTAATGACAGCGGCCAGAATGCGGATTAATACGTTGTAAGTACGAGACACACCCTCTAGACGTCGCGGATATTCTCATCGGACAGCGTGCCAGCACCGTGGACTACGGACTAACAGATGCCAAGAACGACACCATCACATTGCCCCCTGCCTTATGTGAGGCGGAGTGATGATAAGGGGGCGGAAGAGACCAAAGATTTTCTAGTGTCGTCAGCCCATCGCCATCAGTTTCCAAAGTATCTTGAACGTTGTGGTCTTCACGGCCAAGTCAGACGAACGCAGCTGTAGCTTTGCCCCATGCCAAAGAAGCATTGGGCCTGTCTTGAGACTCGGCTATCGTGAAGCAACGAAGCCAGGAGAAAGCCGAAGAAGGTCGTGAGGGTCACATCTAGTTGCCCCGTACTCGAGGAGGCTTGCGTCGGAGCCAAAGAGGCTTTTTTTCCAGCAGTGTTTCAAGCAAGAAGCATCGTCGCCACTTGAATTGAGCTCCCATAGGGCACCCTAGGCCATTCTTTTGGCTTTCAAGAAGCATTTTGATGGTCGAACCGAGTGTGAGTGGATACTGTATGTATCGCGTAGCACAGGGAATAAACCGGTGGCGTCCTCAAAACCCAGCTCTGCTGACGTGTCCTAAAGTATCCGCTGGACAACTGCGTCAAGACCTGTGAGCAGGACCATATGAAGAGGTTTAAGATGACCCCTGACGGTGCCCGTTCTCTTGTTGATGTTTCCAGGTACGTGGTGATTTTTGAGCATGCAACCTTTCCCTGTGCGACGGAGCAGGGCTCTGTGCGTCCAGCAAGTGCAGGACAAGTCCCCCTTTGCGCCTGAGAAGTGCGATTGCAAACAGTGACAACACAGCACAAAATATGCAACTTACTCTTTTCGCGATTGATTAGTACATGTAGCGTTGTATGGCACTGCTATACAGCGAGCTTTTGGCGATCTCATGTCAAGAGTTAGAGCCATGGCATCAGGCTTTACGAGCCCTTTCTCGTCTGTTTATTTCGGGCGAACGCTGGACGTTGTGCATGAGGACGTTTTAATCCACACTGACAGCACCGGGAAATCGAGACCATGTACGCGAACTCTGTACATATCGCCACGCTTGCATGTGAGTTTAGATACGTAAGCCCCCTCAGCTGATGACACGTCGATGTTGCAGATGGCTGTCTCCACAATGTAATCAAAGCCTGTAGATGATGACTGTTGCGGCTGGGCCATTGTCTTTGAACGGAGCCGATGACACCCCTTGTCTATCACGTCGTCCCTGTTGCTGTCGAAATAAGCTTAGACCAAAGGCGTCGCCAAGTCGGTTGTATGAGTCGATTAGAAAAAACAGAACCCGCAGTTTGTAGTTCGTGTTACAGTAGTCAGCGAAAAGGGCCTCCTCCCATTCGCAACTCTCTGATGTCTTTCCGCACGGACCCATGCCATCTTGGCACCAACACAGTACCAGCTAACACTGCGATACCGACCTTCAAAAGAGCCCTGCTGACAGCGCCCCACTCCACCTGCACTAAGGGTTCAGAAATGGATTATGCACAACAGTCATGGCCCCTAAATCTCTGCTGGCTAGTGTCCCCAAGCACCCGTTCCGTTCTCCAGTCGTACGTATTGGTAGTGCATTCAGAGGCCTTTTTTCGGTCAACACTGGACTGTGAATTTTCTTCGGCAGATTTTGCTCCTGCAACATTACCAGCGTAGTCCATGTCTCTAACAAATCCAATTGCTGGAGTCCTGAATACTCGAGCCTGCAAATGAAGCCAATAGACTGCCTTCAAGCAATTTCGAATAACCCAATCCATCAACGAGCGAAAACAAGGTCATGTGATGCACGGGACGGCCGACGTAGCCACAATGTTGTAACCCACTTCAGACCCTTTTGGGCGAAACATACAAGAAGTCAGCAATGCTCACTTGTGTCTGACGAACAGCAGGCATCAGCTCCCGCGTCATCAATGCCGGGGTCTGAGTGGGTAGAAGAGCACCTTCTGGATTATCCGGCACGTTGCATTGCAGTGGGGACTGTCATTGATGGGAGTTGTGAGTCGTTCGAAGCTGAGCGCAGGCGTCAGATTTGGATTATTGCTGGGATGCTGGGTGGAGCAGACACTTTCGCCAAAATCTGCTCTCCCTATGTTGCCAAAGTCATCGGCATAATCAACATCTTCCCACGTGCTGGTTGGAGTCCACATATTGCTCCTAAGAGGCTGTTTTGGCTTCTTTCCGCTTCTTTCCAGCTAGTTAAAATAGGCATCCGTCGCATCGTTGACCAGTCATGCAGTGAACGTTTGTTTCCTTCGAGCCCGTTGACCAGTCAACCACGCGCACGATGTCAACAAGCCAACTCTTCGACTCCCAGCCCCAAAGCCCCTCTCTATTCGACATCGACGAATTGGAAGATTCGGATGGCAGCGGCCTCTCGTACCAGAATAGATCTAATGCTGACCAGAACAGCTTGCCAGTACATCTGAGACACGGCGAGTCGCATGCCACTCATGCGCCCTACGCTGTCGAGTGGAAGTTGACTGCCAACAACAGAATGATCACCAAGGATTCTGAACAAAACGTTCTTATTTCTCCCGATATCTTCTGGAGAACGTGTTTGAGATCAAAGCTGAGGGACGTGCTCGACAGAAAGCTACCATCAACAAAGACCTTCGAAGCCGTTGATACCGATGTTGTCGTATCCGTCACCGATCGATCACAGCGTGACCTTGTCAAACGGTTTGACGAGCTCAATATCGATTGGTCAATATTGGAAGCACAACTACAGACGTGGAGTCACCTTGCCCACGTAGGGAAGAGTCTAAGAATTGACTTGTCGTTCAACTACATGCAGACACGTCTGCCAAGCGATAGATCAGCTCGAAAACGCCCCGCTCGAGGGCGCCCACCGGTTTCTCACCAGATGCTCTCTGACAGAGATCTGCAAATCAGTGCTGAGCGATCCAGTACTGGTGTATCGCCAGTTTGGCCAGACGTATACAACCTGATGCGATGTACTGGTCCCCCTTGCCGCGCGGGCCCTTACTGCTGGCGCGATGCAACAACCGGTAAACACTTCAAACTGAAGACGCACCATCTGAGAACACTCATCGATCACGTAGAAGAGGGTGGCAATTTGCGGTGTCATGACGATGTGCCCGAGTTTCTTCGACAGCAGTTGTATGCCGAAGAACAGCAACATCGAAAGCGTCAACGGAGACAGCCAACATTGTCGGCAGCTAGCGATCTGACCGACCATTCCGACATATCCGTGTCAGAGCCACCCTGGTTCTCTCTTCCATCGCCGTCAGCCTCGACGTCCGCAGCATCCATGTCAACCGGCCTGCGCAATCCTCTCGACATCCCAGGTCTGCGCGACGATGCCATGCGAGAGTACTGCGACTGGCAGTGCTCCAAGGTGCGCGACGAGAACCTCAAGCTGGACTTCAGAAAGGCTTGCGATCTGGCTCTCAAGGAAGGCCTTGACCTCGAGCTAATGCACAAAGACCCAGACACCAGTGTTTTCATTCAAGGCGGCGTTAGAAGGGGAATAGCCGTCAGGTTTGTCAGCGACGTTGAAACCTGGGTCAAATGCTACTACAGCCACGACTGAGCCTGAGCCTGAGCCTTCGCTGTCGGGCGACCCTCCAGAGCACTACAGTTCCTCGATCCTATGCCCAGCGTTCCGGAAATGTCCCTCAGCACTCGCCCTCCTGGCGCCAACAATATCGACACACCACTGCAGGAATTTCCTAAAATCTTGCTGTGGGAGGGCTTCATACTCTGGCCACGTCCTCTTGACGAATGCCTTCAGCTCCGAGAAAAACTCCTCGATCGGATTGAGATCGGGTGAATAAGGCGGAAGATAAAGAAGCTTGACGCCCGCTTCGGAGCACATCTGCTTCAGTCTGTCTGAGTGGTGGATCGACGCATTGTCCATGACAAGAACTGACTTCGGCTCCGGCCAACTTCCACAATGGCATAGTAGTTGCGCAATAAAATCCTCAAACATGGCACTGTCGGTCGTTCCCTGGAACACACGTGACAATACGATCCCGTCCTGGGCGTAGGCGGGCAAGATCTGATGCCTGCGTTCGCGCCGGAATTTGGCTTTTTGGACAGGCGCTACTCCTCTCGGCGACCACCCAGTGCGCCTGAAGCCAGCTCGCGTGTCACATCCGGACTCGTCGATATACACTAGGTGATATGACTTGAAGTCGGAAAGGTTGTGCAAGTAGCAGTCCCGTACTTCATCGTTCCGCTGCTGAGCCACCTGACGAATCGTCTTCTTTGACCAACCTGCCGACGCTAAAGCCCGGCCGATGCTATGCGTCGTAACGAGGACCTCGAATTTGTTCCAGAGAAATGTAACCATTTCATCCTGATACAGATATGGCTGTTCGATTAGTTGCGCAAGTAGTGCCTCGAGCATAGATGGTGTTAGGCTTCGGGGCCGACCAACTGCGTTCGGCGGCGCCCTTGTCGTCCCAAAACACCGAAGGTTGGCCTTGATGTGTCGGATGGAGCGGGTACTGCAGCCAGCGATACGGGCCATCTGGGCGTTAGTGAGAGACCTACTGAGGATCATATCGTGGATGAGTATGTGCTGGGAGACTGCGAGATTAGGCGCCATAGTGTGGTAGTAGAAACCTGCGATTTCGGCAATAAGGTCTACGGAACGACGGCGAAGGTGGTTCATGATGGAAGAACAGTTTAGGGTTACGTTGGTCAGTCTAGCAGCCTAACAGGCTATTGTTCTAGAACATTCTCTGCACATAACAATCCGATTCGTGCTTAGTAAGATCCCAGCTCTCTTGCCACGTGACAGTCGCCCAGCGAGCTTAAACGGTGGGTGTGGCCACCGTCTGTGCGCGATTTTCTCAACGAGCATCTCAGCGTCTCCGCATCCCCGCAACCCCGCAACCCCGTAACCACGTTCAGTCCACAACAGACCGGACTACGCTTGCAACAGCAAACCTTGAGTTTCACTTGACTAGCGCCCACGAATGATGACGCAAGTTCATCGTATCGGCTTCACACAGCTTCGAGGGAAGGCTAGTGCAAGGGAGGAGTTATACCGCCTCAAGTTCGCTACCTTCACCTAGCCTGACGCCAAACCTTCAGCTGACACTAGGCAGCATCGTACTCGTCCATGGACTTCGAGGCCACCCCAGACACACGTGGGAGAGTGGTAGAGTTGTGGCCACGAACGAAAGCCATGGTTCGACACCAAAAAACCGCACTGGCCTCAAGGCCCTCTTCAAATCGAAACGACCCTCTCCGAGCGCTAGTCCCAGCCAACCCCAAGACATCTCCCCACCGAGTGTGTTCTGGCCGGACGACTATCTCACGGACGATTTACCCGAGACGAGGGTCTGGACATATGGATATAACGCGGACGTTATTGGGGGCCTGTTTCAGGCGAACAATCAGAACAGCGTCTCGCAGCATGGTCGCGACCTCAAGGCGAAGATCGAACGGGAGGTTGACAACAACGTACTTGTCACTCGGCTCTGCAGACAGGAGAAGTAATCTGCTGACGATGACCTCAGGATCCGATTGTGTTTATTGTGCACAGTCTTGGTGGTATTATCGTGAAAGATGTAAGTATGATTTCAGTGATGGAAGAGTAGAGACCAGACTAAAGTCTCCTTGCAGATGCTGCGTCGCTCCGAAGTCTATCAAGATCGTACGAAGTTGATCATCTTCTTGGGCACGCCTCACCGTGGCTCTTCCTACTCAGCATGGGGTCAGATCGCGTCGAACCTGGCCAGCTTGGCCCTACAAGACTCCAACAAACGAGTCATCCAGACGCTGGAGGTAAACAGTGAAGTGCTTGACAACATCCACGAGGAATTCAAGACGATTGTGCACTCTCGCAACATCAAGGTGCACTCTTTCCAGGAGGCGAAAGGGATCGCGGGCATGAAGGGTTTACACAACAAGGTAACATACGCCACTCGATAAACCCGTCTAACCCAGGTATACTAACACAGAAACAGGTGGTGGACGACTTTTCTTCGAAGCTCGATTTGCCTCAATCGCTCGAGACAGTCGAAAGCATTGATGCGAACCACATGGAGATGGCTCGATGCAGCAGTAAAGACGACGAGCGATATCGTGCAATCATTGGTGTCCTGCGTCAATTCCTGCGCAGTGATGCGTTGGCTCGGGTTGTCAGCAAGGTCCAAGAGATACCTCAGGAGGTCTCTGCAACAGTGGCGGAAGTCGATGGAAAACCACTTCGTTAGTGTTTTTGCTCATGTTCATTTAACAATACGCAAGACGGAATGGAATGTTGACATTCTCGTAGGTGCAGTACACCATGTCATCCATTTTGCGAAAAACAAACGCTATGTTCAGCGGGCCGAGTCATCCGACATTCAACGGATGTTTTTCGACCAAAGACACCATATCGTTGCCCTAGTGGGCATGGGCGGTGTAGGTAAAACACAACTGGCCGTAGACTTTGCCTACTGGGTCAAGGAGAACAAACCGGCATACTCCGTTTTCTGGGTCCCGGCTTTCAGCTTCGCAGGCTTTGAGCAGGCTTATACCGACATAGCGAAAGAGCTTGGGCTCCGTCCGAATACCGAAGGCGAAGATGTCAAGACAACTGTTCGACAATTCCTGAACTCAAAAGCAGCTGGATGTTGGCTCCTGATTATTGACAACGCCGACGACATGGACATCTTGTACGGATCAACAGGCGAGCAGGAGCAGGATGGGCTTATCAATCACCTTCCAAAAAGCGACAACGGTATCATACTGTTCACTACACGCTCGAGAGAAGTGGCGCTTGCAGTGGCGGATGATGCTTTCATTGACCTCCACGCGATGGACAAATACACAGCAGAGGACTTGCTTGGGAAATCTATTCACCGGAAACAAATCCTGGAGGACCAAGACTCCGTGGCCAAGTTGCTGGGTTTCCTTACCAATTTACCCTTGGCAATCACCCAAGCCTCGGCATATTTGAACAGGAACGCAAGCTTGTCGATTACGCGATATCTTGAACTACTGAATGGCACAGAGGACACGCTCATAAGCACAATAAGCCGAGAGTTTCGCGATAGCACCCGCTACTCGAACTCGTCCAATGCTATTGCAACCACGTGGTTGGTTTCTTTCGAGCAGATTCGACACATTGACAGCCATGCCGCCGACTTGCTATACTTTATTTCACAGATCGAGCCCAAGTCAATACCGCGGTCGATTCTCCCTTGCTCTGGCTCCAAGGAAGAATTAGAATGGGCGATCAACACGTTAAGCTCATACGCATTTATCGTTGAGCGAGATGAGACCCAGACATTCGATATGCATAGTCTCATATACTTGGCCACCCGAATTTGGGTGGCGAAGCAATCCATCGACCAGCAAATCAAGGCGGACGTAACCAAGCATCTGCACAAGATATTTCCGACTGATGACTATACAAACCGTGCTCTCTGGAGGCAGTACATGCCTCATGCGCTCAAGAACTTAAAAGAAAGTACAGAAGCTGAGAAAGAGGAAACGCTGGATTTATCCTTACAAGTTGGACAGTGCTTACTAGAAGATGCACGAACCAAAGAGGCCGTCAAGCTACTGGAGCACGTGGTAGAGGTGCGAGAGTATATACTGGATGAAGGGCATCCCGATCGACTCACGTCACAACACCATCTCGCAAGGGCATACCAAGCAGACGGACGAGTAAAAGAGGCGATCAAGCTAATAGAACACGTGGTTGAGGTGCGAGAGAAGACGCTGGACGAAGGGCATCCCTCTCGACTCGTGTCACAACACGCACTCGCAACGGCATACCAAGCAGACGGACGAGTCAAAGAGGCTACTGAGGTGCTTGTCCCGTAGGTTTGGTGGCGTGTGGAAATATAGCATTCTGTATTATTAGCAAGAAATGGATTTGTTCTGAGTGAGATCTTAGCGTCCGCGACGACTATTTACTCAAAAGTCGTGAGCGCCCAAAACTGCTTTTATGTCTGTGGCAGGCTCATGAGCACAAAACACCGTTGTTTGCGACCCACATCCCCAGAAGTACTGTGACAGAAATCGCATGAGTTCACACTGTGTAAGCGCCAAGAAGCTGACTGGTCCGTGCGGAAAGAGACAAGAGAGTCGACAGTGGAGGAGGCCGTTTTCGCTGACAACTGTATAAAGTTGCACTTACGACAAATGAAATTCGCGTCACGCACCTGAAATGCTGAACCAACTCCCCACCGAAATTGCCCGAGAAATATACAAACAGGTTTGCCACATCCCTCTACAGGCTCTCTGCTGGCCCGCGGTAACGTCTCTAGGTCGGCAACTCGCGCGACTGGAAGGCGCTGTGCCAGGTCTCCCGCTCGACCTACCACCAAGCCGCTCCTCTGCTTTTTGAGGCTGTCGTTCTGCGCCATGACGAGCCTTCTCTGGGTCGCGATAGCGAGAGAATCTCGTGCCTCAACCAGTTCGGCCCGCCGAGCTTTCTTCAGCACACCCGGCACTTGAGAGTCGTGTCGCCCTTTAGGGAGTACGTCGGGGACTATCGCTGCCCCCATTTCCACCGCCTCGATGGCGATTTCGCGAGCGAAGAAGAGCATTTCCTCGTCAACGGCAGCGGAACGAAGCCAGTGACCAACATCCTGGCGCTCCTATGTCATCTGCGCTGGGGGGCTCTTCGAAGTTTCAGGTGAAGTTGCCTTTCCTTCGTGTCGACAGAACAGCAAGCTAAAGGGCGTCGCAGCTGGGAGATGGGCACTTGCGTCGCTGCTGGTCTGTTCTGGCCCCTTGGCTACCTGGCCCAGGCGCAGGAGCATTGAGTCGATCAACCTGATAACGGATGCGTCATGCGCCGCCTGTCTGGAGTACGGCAACCCAGTCGTATTTGACAGCTTCCACAACATCAGAAAGCTCTCCTGGACGGGACTTCGCTCGCCGCATGACATGAGGGCTCTGCGACACTCGCTCATGCGGAGCAGAGATGTTCTCGCCGACCTCCGTCTCGATGCCGTTCGTTATCACCACGACTGGTCTTCCGAGAACAACAGGGGCAATGAGGCCGGCGGGCACAACGTGCTAGTCGACTGCATACTCCCTGGTTCGGCAGCAAGACCGTTTCCCGTTCTCAAAGTGCTTTGTCTTGGTGCACTGCCGCTCTGGCCAGCCACAACAGACCTGGTTGAGGCTCTGTGCAGTCCGCGGTTGCGGTCCTTGACTCTGAGAGCCTGCCCTGGGTGGACCCATTTCCTACGGAGCTGGATTCTGTCGGGGCGCGACGTCAACTTGACCAGTCTCGAGATCCAGGTCCCAGCCGACTTGCGCAAGGATCCCGGCCTGAGGTCTGGCTCAGCAGGTTTCGGGCACTTCGGTGGCCTCGAAGAGCTGGCCATCTCCATCCCGGGACTGCTGGGACTGCCCGACGACGCTGTGGCATGCCGCCCTCACGCATTCGACGCTGAAGAAGTTTGTCTACCACGTTCGCATGTTCGAGCTGGACTTGGATTCGCTGCACGTCGAGGATGAGTCAGGCGGAGAGACTCCGGACGACCGGAAAGGCCCGAAGCTGCCAAGCCCGTCGCCGGGAGCACCGCCCAACTTCGAATGTCTCGGCACATGCCTTCCTGCCTACCTGGTAAGGCCAGCATCGGAAAAGGGTAGCAGAGACTCGCCAACATGCAAACCCAGCAACTGCTTGTCGGCTCGCTGAAGCGCCAGACGTCTCTGAAGATACTGCACGTTCGACAGTCCGGCAGAGACATCCTCCGTTACGACTCCTGGGGTCTGCGCACGGTAGAAAGCGAGGAGGATCTGGACCCGTATGACGAGTTTCCGCACGACCCTGCAGGGCGGGCCACGCCTCCGCCCCTGGCTGGCCTCCAGCACATGGTGTTTAGCGTCCCAGAGGACGCTAGACGTGGCCCGCGAGGGTACACCGACGTCAGGCGCGTGCCCTTCCCCTGCCGAGTACTGCAGCCAGAGTTACAGCGGTTCGCCACGTGGGCGTTCGGACCGGACGGGATTTCCTCCCTTCAAGTTCTTGTTTTATGACTTTTCCTGCCGCGGCAGATTCCAGCATCTCAGCTTCATGTTGGGCAAGGAGGATGACAGGGAAGACGATGCACGGTTTCGTCTCATCGACCTGGAGCAGGAGCACGATGGGCGGTTCGGTCGGATGGTGCGCGAGTCATGGGACTTTTTCGAGGCGTGCCCGAGTGAGCCGCTGTTGCACGTGCGCGATCAGTTGTATTAGTAAGTGTAGTGTTTTACGAGGGAAATGCAAATGCCGCCTCTGGCTGATGTTGCATGTGCAGATGGCTGCCGATAGGGTCTCGACTCGTATGGTGGAAACATATGGTCACAACCTGGCGAAGGAGCTGCTGCAGCACGTGGCCCGTGGTGTGGCCACTGGCGGCAGTGACGCCTCAGCAGTGCGTAGCTCCCGGAATGGCCCAGCCCGTTGGCCTGTGGAGTCGGGGAAGCCATGTGGTACAGCCAGCGACTCTCTGGCAACGTCATGCCATCCTGGTGTCAGTTGTGACCCAAATTTGTATGTTAGACCAAAGGTCCATAGGACGCGCCAGAAGCGGAATTTCAATAAAACGAGGTATAACGATGCCCCAGACTGGGGCAGAGACGCTTTCGTTGTTTTGACGTCATGAGATAGCGATTAGCGACGATATTCATCTCTACTACTATTTTGGGAGCTATTCTCTCATGCTTTGAGCTCGCCATTTTCGGCTTTTCTTGTCTCGCCTTTGGGTTTGATGTGCCACTTCAGACCCTTTTCGCTCTGCTGTCTTACGATCCATGTGCTCAGCTCTCGGCTTCTCGCTTCCGTGGAGCGCCTTCAGCTATTATTGTTCACTGCCAGTCTTCTCGTGCCACCTTCTGCCAAAGTCGTACCATTCACCCTGAATAAGAAACTGGGTAGCACGCTTTCTTCGGCAATCTTCCCGTTGGCGTCTCGCTCATACCCGCTGATGAATCTCCAGGACCCAAGATCCGGGGCCGTTTGGGTCGGGAGATGTCTCTCGCCACAGCTGCTGTCCGCCAATCCGAGCCTCTTCTGCAAGCTTAGCTGCCTTCTTGCATCGTTCAGGGCCGTTTCCACCTCGTTCAACGGTTCGGCGGCAAGGGCCCGCTTTTGCCCTCTGCCAGCCGCCGGCTACTCATTCGTTCATCCTCACCATGACAGTCCGACAGTCTGACCTCTAAGTTCTTCGAATCGTCTCGCAGGCTTTCCAACTGCTGTGTCAAAAGCTTATTCTTCTGCTCCAATTCGTCCACGATAGGCCTCAAATCGTCGGTCTTGTGAAGCCTCGCCCGTTTCTGGAGCGTCTGGTTTTCGTTATTGAGCTTCTTGACCTGGTCTTGTAGGCTCCGTCGCCCCAGTGCTTCTTCTTTCTCGTTCCTTGCCGCGTTGAGGCGTTTCTCGTACTCTGTCGAGAATGCTTTGCTCATCTGGTCAAAAAGGGTCTGCTTTTCCGCCCCAAGCTGGCGCGTAGCTTCTTCCTGTAGCCTCTGGATCTCCGATTCTACTTCCAGTCGCTGTTGCCTCTGCTCATCTTCCAGTTGTCGTCGGCCTTGACCTCACGTCGCTCGGTTTCCAAGGCTTCTTCAAGATTGTGCAGCCTCTGACGACCGCCTAGCGATTCTGCCCTCTGGACTGTGAGGGGTTCAAGACGGAAGGAACCGCTGTCCGCAATGTGGGTGAGATCGACGGGTGGGTCGATACCGAAGAATGCGAGGAATGCCGAGCGTCGCTTGAAGAATAGGCTCTGAGCATCAATATCGCGGATCGTCCCGTAGACTTGCGGAAGAAACAGGGTGCTTAGGTCGGTTTGGTCCTGTGCGATGCCGTTGTCTGTCTCGATTCGCGACGATTCCCAGGATTCAAGGACGCTTTCAATATGCTCCGATTGGAAACCGAGCCGGGACGCGAGGCAGAACAGTCGGAAAACCGCGTCATCAAATTGTCGTACCTGTCCAGTGCTTTCGTGCACGCCCGCTTTTCGGATCCTCTTCCGTGGGCGACGGCAGAGTCTGAATGGCACCAGCCATAGCTGCCGAACCGCAAGCTCCAACCTGTCGCTCGGGCTCGCTTCGATGTTGGCCAACTGGTCCTCCGCGACCTGCACGACGAATCTGCCACTATTATGGTCGGATGGCATGAATGCGCGCAGACGTAGCTCCGAGTCGATCGATCCGTCGGGCACCCTGCCCGTCAGTTTCTTCATTAGACCGGCTGCTTCTTCGAGGACCTTGACATCCTTGAAGAAAGTGGCGAGCGACAGGATTGACCGTTTCTCGGTCGCTGAGCATATCCTGGTCCACATCTGCGGCCGCTCCTCGTCGGAGAACTGGCTAAAGATGGCGCCGGTGATGACCCAGCCTTGCAGACGTTTGCTATCTTTAGGATCCGCGCCCGGAGCGCATCCCTCGATGGACTTAATCGTGGCCCTGTCGATCTTTCGCAATCGCTGCCGCTCAACCTCGCTCAACCTTGCGAGGGCCTCGCAGCTGCTTGCGTATGTGCCGTTGCAAACGTAGTTCCACGTGCCGATGATTTCTCCGAGGTAGCGGATGATGAGCTGCATCGCTTAGCTGCGTGTCTTGGCTATGATGAGGATGAAGCTGTGCACTCAGTTACCTCTTTGCACCGCATCGCGATGATTGTGTGTATTGTCGTCAGCTGGAAGTCTACAAAAAGTGCTGGCAACAGTAGCAGATTGTCAAAGGCTGTGAGATAGTCGGCATTACCGCACAGCTGGTCGAACCGGTCTCTGCGGTTCTTAGACACTGCGGAAAGCTGCGCCAGCCACATGTCCGCAAAGATGGGGGCGCTCTCGCCGCAGACGCCCTGGTACGCTCGGATCTTACAGAAGAACTCCCCGTCGCTCGGCTGCCGCGTGAAGTGAAGGCCATCTCTGACATAATGCCGCAACAGAGGACTCGCATCTCCACAAACAACATGTCAGTAGACATCAACAGGGACCACAGACACGCGTACCATCAACGAGCAGATCGACGATCCATCGGTTGTTGAAGGCCCGCAGGCCCCGCTTTGCCGCTCTCAGCCGCGAATTGCCCTCGAGGCACTCCAACTCGACACCGGCGGGAAGCTCAAGCTCCAGGTAAGGCAAGCTGAGCAGTCTGGATTCGGGTGCCTCGGCAGCTGCCAGCGCAAGGTTCAAGTGTTGTTGTGTGATGATGGCCTGCACGTGATGCTTGGGGTCTTCGTGGCGGGAGCCACCTTCGGCCCGGAAGATGGTATCGAGCCCGGCCGTTCTAGCGTCGTCGAAGCCCTCAGCGCACTCGGGAAGCCGGAGGCAGGACACTCTGATGCTCGCCTTGCCCCGGTGCCTGGCGCTACGTTCTTGCTCGATGGCAGCCCGAAACTGCGCGAAAGACAGGTTTGCCGCTTGTTGCATCGTGAAAATGAGTTGCACCAACATCGACGAGGTTTTTTCCGACCGAAGAGCTTCAAGCTGTATAGCTGTAGGACTGGGCCGTAATCTCGACATCCTCACTGCGCGCTACGGGGTTGATTATTCTGGGTGGAGGCGTCATCACGCGGGCTTGCTGCTTATACGAAATCGTCATGTGGTAATCTCCTTCTAACGCTGATTGGGATCTCTACATCGGTTTTCTACCTTTCACGCAAATTCTCCCATATTGACGATACTAACAAGGTTGTCGCCAAAGTCCTGGCCTATACGATCCAGATCTTGTTTGAATTCATCTCCGACAGACGCTTAATAAGTCAGTCTCCATCAAACAACAATACCTCCAACGTGACTGCACTTACCCAAAATCATCATGCTTTCCTTTGAACCATCGACGGCTTCTAATAAGAGATCAACCTCCGTCTTGATAATCGAATCCAGCTGTGCGCGGCCAGCGAAGATAGTGGCACGTTCACCCTGCTTTTCGTCTTCTAGCTTGCTCTCGCTGTAGATGGAGATGCACAAGTAGTCCATGGAATTCTCGTCCTTCAAGGCCATGTTGAAGCAAGTCTTTACATACTGCTCGACACTGGGAGAAACACTGGAAGCCTCGTCAGAGCCGGTCTGCCACACGAGATGGATGCGCCGGGTGCGTATGGTGGCGTCGTGGCGGCTAGTGACGAGGTGTTTCAGGTAGGGAAGTTGATGGAGGACGCCGAGTCCACTAGCAATGAGTAGCACGACGTGGTGATCACCGGCAGGCACGCTGCGCCCGTACGGCCCTGTGACGAAGACCGAAGCTGTAGCCTCTCCTCCGCTAGCACGTCGGAGGCTCTCTTCCAATCGCGAGCCGGGGTTCACAAGAACATCCACAAGAGTCTGAGGTCCTGAAGACCACCAGGAGATCTCCGCCCGATGGCACAAAAGGACCGGGCCCAGAATCCCGCTAGATGACGGAAGCCACAAGACGATGCTTTGTCCCGGTTTTGGCTCAATCAGCCCTTCAAATACCATACGACAGGCGATGTGTCCAATATTGGACGCTTCTACTTTCGCCCGGGGCCACTGACGATGCTTGGCATAGCGTCTGTGACAGCGGACGAAAACAGCGAAGAGAGCAAGCAAACCGGCGCCGCAGATAGCAAGGGGAGCGTAAAGAAACTCGGTTGCAAATCGCTCCTGGGACCGGAGGTGCATGACCAGTCCCGCAACGGTCGCGGCGGCGGTGACTTGGTGGACGCGAAAGAAGATGCCGTAAAGGTATCTCCGGATTGGAGGGATCGAAGCAGCGGCGGCGAGGCAAAAGGAGAGGGCTCCCTGGCGGATTTCGCCTAGTTAGCTGACACTCTCAGAGACCGTAGGGCGCTGCGGGCAGGGTCGCTTACCACCACTGCTCCTATGTCTCTGTTGAGCTGATAATGTCCGCCGGCGAGGTTTGCAAGCACGTGCACGAGAAGCAGGAGCACGCCAGTCGACCCGACGAAGCTGTGGAGTGTGTGAAAGTGTAGTGGAAGACCCAGTGCATCGACTAAAAGGCTCATGTGTGGCGTGAACGCAAGGACAACAATGGTTGTGAGGAGCAGGCTGCCGGCACGCTGGCCGGCAAACGAGCCTTCTTGTGGCACAAGAACATACACGACACTGGCTATTAAGAGCGCTAATGGAAAGAGAAGATCGTGCACTGGATGTCGCCCGCCGAAGTGGCGGTGGTAGCCGAATAGGAGCGGGTATGAAATGAGTGCGGCAAAATAACAGGCGACGGCAACCAGGGTGTGCGAGAAACCCATCCTACCTGGCTGGGGGTCTGTGTGATGAGTCGAATGCGTGTAGTATGGACTCATCTTATATATGGAAACACGGTGATGGGGACTGTCCGGGTAGGCCAGTGTTTGCATTTACCCAGCCTGTTGTCCCGCTCGTCGCCCAACGTAGATTACATTTTGCTGACCGGGGCCTCCGTTGTTTCCCCTACTGCTGGAACGTACAGTCTCCTTTACGTTGAAGCGACGTGATGCCAAGATATGTTCCGGCCCAATTAATAACTCAAGTCATAAAAATAGGTCGGACCTCTAAAGATAGTACCAGGCGACGTGCAACGCCTCTGACTTCTCCACTCGCCGCCCCTTTTGGACCGGTAATCAAGTGCTCTGTGTGTTCCAGCTGCCGGTGGACGGACGATGCGGCCGATGACGCGGCTGATGACACTTCGAGACGGTACGACGTGAGTGGTGCGTGGCTCTATGCCTCTTAAATATGGCGTACTCTGTACAGTCTCGGCGATCGTCAGGTTTCCAGTCCTATCATGGAACGACTATCCAAACTTATCACCATACAAAGGCTTATGCCCGTGTTCATGGATGACACGGCTTCGCGAGTCTCAAGCTGCAGTGCGTCCGTTTACAGCGTAGACGACACGCCGAAGCAGAGCCTCCAAGCACCGAACCCGGGAAGAAAAGCCAGCAATACATACGCTTTGTCTCTGCTTTTTCTCTTGAACTTCCTATGCGTCTTTGATAACACAGTGATGTTCACTGCAACCACGGTACGTCGGCGCAGCTGAGGTAAAACCTTTTGATTAACTCAAATCAAGGCTGTGGCTCGGGATATTCAGGGCTCGACGCTGGAGGCCTTCTGGACAAACCCCTCCGTTTTACTCGCCTCGACCATCTCTCAGCCACTCTGGACCGGGCTGTCAGAAATTCTGACTCGAGCGAGGCTTCTTACCGGCGCAGCCGCCCTCCTCACCTTGGGTAGCAGCCTGGCGTTGCTGGCAGACTCTTTCCGGTTATTGATTGCGGCACGCATAGTCCAGGGTGTGGGTATCGGCGGGGTTGTCGCGCTGACAGATGTAATCATTCTGGACTGCGCGACGTCGCAAGAAAGTGCCACCCTTTTTGGCGTCATCAACTCGGCGAGAGCTCTGGCGAGCGCATTTGGGCCCGTGGCCGGGGCTGCCTTACCCGGATACATCACGTGGCGATGGCTGTTCTGGATCAACTTGCCGCTCGCCCTGGTTGCTCTCTTGGCCGTGCCGTTCTTGTTACGGGGAAATGCAGCAGAGAACTCGGCGGGCATGCAAGACGTTGTCCGCCAGGTTGACTGGCTCGGAGGCTGCATCTTTGCGGCCTGCTTGACCGGGGTTTTGCTTCCTTTGACCTGGGGTGAGGTTGGTTTTGTTTCCTTCTCCGCGACGAGTAAGCTAACATACACCCAAAAGGTGGCCGCCTATACGAATGGGTGTCCCTCCAGACATTGCTGCCCCTTGGGCTCTGTGCCGTGGGTTTCATCGTCTTCGGTGTCTACGTCAGACGCATTCCCTCGCATCCATTTATCCGAAGCAGCCTTTTCTCGTCAACGACCGGTATCGTCGTGCACAGCGGCGCCGTTGTCCACGGTATGGCCATGTTCGGCCTCCTCTTCTACCTACCTCTGCACCATACCATCGTTAGGGGCGCCTCGGTCACACAATCAGCCCTATACATGGCCCCGAGCATGGCCACGGCCGCCGTCACATCCGCAGTCGCTGGCCGTGTCATGTCGACAACGTGTCGCTATCGCCTGGTCGTCTTGACTGGCTGCGCTGTCCTTGCGGCCGGCTTCGGTGTCTTACTGGCTTTGGACGAACGGGCCGTCATAGCCGCCGGCGTTGTCTTGCCTGTTGTCTGCGGTGCCGGCATTGGTATCCTGCTCCCCAGTCTCGGTCTTGCCTCGCAGGCGTGCGTCTCGACCGCCGATACGTCTGCAGCCTCTGGCGTGTCGAACACTTTTCTGTCGCTGGGCCAGGCGCTTGGAGTGTGCGCTGGGGTTGTCGTAATCCAGACCGTCTTCCGGCTCGAGATAGAGAAGGACGAGACGTATGGGTCTTTCGCCGTCGCATGGGCCCAAGACGTGGCAGGGCTGGGGGCGGCGCTGAAGCCGCTCACCAAGCCAGGAGAGCAACCGCTCAGGGAACTCGTGATTTCGGCAGTCTTGCGGGGTACGCGCGCCCTGTGGTTATTTGGGTGCGTCTTGTCCGCCGTCCAATTTCTTGCTAGTTTCGTGTGGGTTGACGAACTGCCTCTTGACCAGCCTGTTTCTCAGGGCTGGCCTCGCCCATGTATTTCCTCACCAAGGCTGAACAGTCGTGCAGACCCATTGGCAGTAGGAGCCTTTATTAGAATGGACGAGAAGATGTTTTGATCGTAGCATGATGGCCAGAGCTTGTGGCAGACATTTGTTGACATGTCTCTGTTTTCCATCTTTCTACCTTTTGCTACACATGTATTGCCCAGAACCACAGTCACAACCCGATCTCAACGTCTCGCTACTTCCCAGCCCTTGCGTGTGCGGCATTTATCTGACCTTGGGTGACAACGGTGGGACGGACCGAATACATCCTTCACTCGTCGCCCTGGTATATGCCAATCCGCAATTGTTCTTGGCATCGTTGACTCAGATCCTCCGTCTGATCTGGACTCGTGGACGGGAAGGCAGGCGCGGCTCTTCTCGACCCAGGTTCTGGTCCTACTCCAGCGGCTGTGTGTTCATACTGTTTCCCGTCATATCTAGTGCCATACGTCGCTAAACACCCAGGAGTGACATGTCTAACCCGCCCTGCGAGCCTTTCTGTACTTCCTTTAGCCCTGAGACTGTATTTCGAGAGTAGATACTTACCTTTCTCTGTTGAGCGGCCGTGGCGTGGCAGGTCGATCGGGCTCGCCAGCTGCGGTGCACTCATACCCTCAAGTACGCTTGCCTGCGAAAGTCCGGTCCCCTCCTTGGGGGTGGGTATGTTGATCAAACTCGCCGTCTTGGTGCAAGGGTCGACGGTCGCCATGAGAAGGAAAGACATGATGAATTGCGACGAGTGAAGTCTGGTTCAAACTGGAGGAATGATGGTTCAGGAGCAATCTTTCAAAGACGACCGTTCCTCGGGGGAGACGCATGGTATTTATAGCCGAGAGTCCCAAAGGGACCCGGCCCTTAGAGTGCCTGCGTCATATTAGAATACCAGCACTGCCCGGCGGTTCTCTTTCACTCTCCGTTCGTGAGCAGTATGCCGCCCCGCTACTTCTGACCGCAATGCAGTGCAGTGCCTCCCATTTGAGGGTGCTCGTTGACGGGCAAACACCCGACCTCTGCAGCCTGAAGCTTTCGCCCAGAGCTCGCACAAGGAGCTCTCTATGAACACGAAGCAAGGTTTGTGTCATCGATGGCTTTGACGGTGGTCTTTTGCCTGTTCTTCCTGGGACCGGCCTAGGACGAATGAGCCACGGCATCCTCGAATAACCCGCGCTCGCGGAAGTCACGATAGTACCATAATCTAACAGGAAGTCCGCTCCGCTCGGCCTATTACCACCGAGGAGGCCTCTCTGAACGTGACACCTTCCCCCTTGGAGGTCTCCCTCCAACGTCACAACACAGCCGGTGTTGACACCAGATAGAATCCGACTGTTTTTCTCGGACCTCGGCTCCAGCTCGAACTGGGCCGCTCTAACGACCTGAATCAAGACTCAAGTACGCAGCTATCTTGCGGTCCAGGGAGCATCTCGTGTATGAAAGCCCCTCCTCGCCCACTCGGGTAGCTTCCACATCTTCGCTTTCTACTCATCACTCTCATTTCCCTGTTCTTCTCAGCCTTCTAGCTCTCACGATGGCCGGTCAGACTTGCGATCCATTTCGTCTACACTTGTTGCAAAACGGCCCGATACGGCGGGCAACCGATCAATGCGGCCTCACCACTTCTCAAGAAGCGTTCGAGGCTTCCACTTCCCATGACTTTCTCGTCTCAGGACCATATATTACCCCACTAGCGTTGGGACCGGACGAGAAACAACGGATGAGCCAATTGTCGTTGTCCCCTCCTGCGTCAAACACGCCCGAGCTAGACGGCGGGGTGCTGCTGCTCGATAAGACGCAGTCCATATTGTCAACACATATCCACCGCGCCGAAGAGTCGTCCCTTGCGGTCGGAAATGAAGCCAACCGAGCTGTCCTTGAGGTCTCTAAGGAGTCCGCAGAGAACACCATCAGCGAGTACGAGCTTTTCCGTCTGTTCACAACAATCTTCGACCCAGATCCACTGCTTTTCTCGACGAGTCGATCTCAGCAATAATTCGTAGCCAGCGTTGATCGCAAAGCGGCCGTCGGGAAGGGAACGGTGGGAGAGCAAATACGGCCTCGACCTCCGGACTATGGAACCTGGGAAGCTTCCTCGAACGGCTGGTCTTCTGTGTCGGTTCGCCCTGTAGGCCTCAATGGGGATGCTGTCGATGTGAGCTGGGAAGATGGCACGTGCAGCTATGCTGTACAGGACAAGGTCACCGGGAAGAATGTTGAGCTCGACAAAACGTTTGTAAACGAGGTCGATCGAATCGCCTCAGAAGAGCTTAAAAAACCGCACAGCACACTAGACATATCACGACGCTGTATCACTGATTTCGCAACTTTTCTTCGGTGCAAGTATCCAGAATGTCCATCATGTGCCAAGTTCTCGTTGTTGCAAGTAGGCTACCGTGCCTTGCACCGACCCATCTGTCCCGGTAAGTCGACAGTAGCAAATCTCAAACTGAATCTATCCTAGCTATGGGCTGGTCGATGTCTAAAGGCACGGATCGCCATGTCCGCAACCGCAATTTTCCGTCGTCTTTCGGCCCTAGCCTGGCCCTCGCCCTCGGCATTTGCGTTGAACTGACCCAACAAATCCCCCCCGTTGACCGCAAAGACCATGCCTGCGTCGCAAGCCTTCCCAGGAGTTCGGCGCTCTCTGCTTGCTTGGATTAGCAATACGTCTCTGCTTTGGAAGGCCTCGATGGACGGACCGGTAAAACCACATGGGGCTGCTATCGTCAACTTTGAAGTCGACACTATAGACCCCTGTCACGTTCAGAGGGCTGAGCTGGCTGGCACCAGAGCGGCCGCTTTGGCTGGGCGTGCAGGGTGCTTCGAGCGATGACTGCGTAACGGTCTGGTTCGAGGACTCAAACATGAAGCGAACGATGTCTCCCGGTTCTGCGCTCACTTGGCGGGGGGTAAATGCGGCGTTTCCATCAGCGCTGACATCGACTAGATGCGTGGAGGAGGGTCCGGCGATACGGACGCCGCCCTCGCTGGCGTCGACTGTTGTTCTTGGGGCGGGAAGCGTCATTGTAAGAGTCGTCGTGATCGTGCCGGCCGCAGTGGTGTCAGTTCCCATGTCGACGCTGTTGTTGGGACTGGGCGGCCCTATCGACGTTGGAGAAGGAGAACGCGAAGGCTGTCCGCCGTGAGCGCCGGGAACGGGGCTTGGGTCTCCAGAGTCCAGGCCAGGTTGAGTGACAGCGCAATTAGTGCGAGCTAGGAGGAAAGGGTTCAGTGCAGTCGCAACAGTGACAGTCCAGGCAGCGCTGGTACAGAAATGGAGTTTCATTGTGTTTGGTTTGAGCTGCCTTCCTGCTCACTTGCCAGCGACTCGAATGGTACTTATACTCCAAAGCTGTGTTGGCTGATGTGCTAAAATTAAGCTGCAAGTCTCCGAAAATAGCAAATCTAATTTTAGTTTTCCATCCCTCCCCTATACCGGGTCTCGTAGACGTATTGTATATATTTCTCCCTTGAGGTGCCCAAATTCGCAACGAAGTCATCACATCGATATCATGCGTTGCGAGCATCTTGTTTTCCTGAACATCTGCGCCTTGGCTGCGGGCGTGCCGACATGCAACGCTGAAGACACCTCAGTAGCACGGCTGGAAATATCAGCTGCTGCAAAGACAAGTCTTCACTTGGCGCTGTTTCTGGAGAACGCAGAAGTCGGGATCTTGAGCAATATCTCCACCCAGTCCGATGGAGACTTGACGAACGAGACTCTCCATGTCTTCCAAGAGATACAAAAGGTAGGACGTCCGCAGAGTGACGGCAAACTGTGCTGACTACGGGGAAAGGACGACGCTTCCCACCGAGATGCACTGCAGCGCATTCTGACCGCTGCCGGAGAAATCCCCGTCCAGCCTTGCGAGTATATGCTACCAAGAGACGGTGCAAACGACTTTTTGTCTACCGCTAGAGCGTTGAAATCGATTGCCGTGGACGCCCTTCTGGGCGTGGCAGAGTCTGTTGCCGCAACAGATCCCGGCTTGCTCACTGGATTTCTCAGCGTTGCCGCGACCGAGGCGAGACACAGTGCCGTACTCGAGAGGGTTGACGAGAAGCCGTTCAGTTCACATCCCTTCGAGACGGTTCTGCCGCAAACGTGGGCGTACAACCTGGCACTTGACTTCGTTGTTCGAGGCTCATGCCCTGATGCGCCACCCTTGCCGGTTCTTCCTACCCTGCTGTCTCGGCCTGTGGGTGGGGAAGTATCCTTCTCGTGGAATGCCGAAGAGACGGCTGTGGCGAGACAGGGCGACAAGCCTCTCTTCATTGCCTGGGTCGGCCAGATCGGAGTGCCTATGTACACGCCGCTGACCATTTCGACGGACGGCAACGGAACGGTCGTTAAACCCAAGGAGCTGACGGGAACTGCCTTCGCAGTTTTGACCTCGCAGAGTGACGCGCAGACAGTGTCTGAGTTGGAAGGGTACACCCTAGCGGGGCCGGTACACATTTTCTTGTGAGTATATAGATGATTAGTATATAGATGAATAACCTGTCCGTGATTCCATAACTTCGTAGCGAGGCCGTCCAGCTAGTCTTCTACATAATTAGAGTTTTGCACCAAGCATCGACTCGTGGTGTAACGCACTTTTGTTGGACCACGAAAACAGGATCGTCGCGAGACACTTCGCCAGTTCTTTTGTTCCCTTGTCCCGCTCCGCCATCTGGAGGTGGAGGTCTTTTACCGCTCTCTCCATCTCATCTAGCCTCTTTTGAAGTGCTTTGAGCTCTCTGCGATATTAGTGTTGATCAGGCCGCCAAGAACCTGCGACTTACTCATCGTTGTTCTTGCCTGAGCCGGTCTTCGAGGAGAAGAGAGTGTCGAGGTAGCTGGTATCGCCGATGTCCATGTTTGAGGGAGTTGAGATTTCGCGTGACTTCGACAGGTGCTCTTGGCGAGACACGCAACTCCCAGGCTTGACGAGTCTCTGTTATAATGAAGGACGGACTCCTGGGCGTGGCTGAATTGTGGTTGCGCTCCTCCAGTGTTGTCACTCTGTTTGTCACGCGGTCAAAACTTTACCAGTCATGCTTTGCTTGATCCGCCCCATTCCAAACTTCAGATTTTGCTAGACCACTGGCTTGCCTTGTATTCTGTTGATTACATCCTGTTGATTACATCCTGTTGATTACATCCTGTTGATTACATCCTGTTGATTACATCCTGTTGATTACATCCTGTTGATTACATCCTGTTGATTACATCCTGTTGATTACGCCCCACTACCGTGACCACTTTCCTGGGGATTGGACAAGAAATGTGGCTCTCTGAAACGTCGTCACCGTGATTGATCATAAACTGGGATGAGAGAAAAACGAGTTGCCGGTCATGTCGCCAACACCGCGTGCTCCTTGGGGGACTTGAATGTGGAATCATCATTAGAAATTCACCACTTAGAAAACTGCAACTTTATGAGCAGGGTCGCTAGCGCGCTGCGCGCTACATGGTGCTCGCTTATGCCGTGTCCAAACATGTGGAGCACCGTGGCGTAAGTGGAGGCCATGGCCGGGCCAAGAGCAACCCCCGCGCCCAGCGACGTCGCCCGCGTTACCGACGCGGACGAACCTCCCGCTGCGTAGACTTGAGCATGCGGCCCTTGCTCAGCGCATCCACCGGCTGGACGTCAGGGCTGAGCGACCCCAGCGCGTACCGCTTCCGAGGTTTCCAGTCAAGGACGGGCCAGGCAGCGTCACCATCCGCGTGTCACTTGTAGAGTGCACCTTGCTTACCAACCACGATGCAGTGCGGCTTACAATACCCTCCCTGAAAGTTTGTCGCTGTAATACTTTGCTGCAGGCGGATGGAGCCCTACAGGCCTCCCTGCTGATAGGGCTCCTAGGGGTCTTTAGTACTCTGAGCCCAGTAAAAATCAAGGCTCTATAGCACTATTACACTAAGTAGTGGTGGTGTGGAGTAAACAATGACCCCTTACTTAACTAGGTAAAGTGTGAACGGATAGTGGAGAAGTATTGCAGCGACAAACTTTCAGGGAGGGCATTGTACGCAGCTCAAACAGCGCAACCTTGCGCCGGGATCCACCACGCTTCGCCCGTCAAGGACACGGCCGCCCCGACGTGGGTCGAGCTCCACTCAATCCGAGTATGGGCCAGATACTCTCATCGCAGGTCGTCGCAGCCAGCCAACCTGGCGGATGCCAGGACCGCACCGTACCAAGCCTCCCCTCCGACGCGTTGACCGTCCCGGAATTCCATAGCAACACCGCCGCGTCGAACGAGGCCGGTTCCAGCGTGCGCGTGCCCAGCATGGAGCCTTCCGCTTCCGGGTGACGGCCTGGTATGGCCGATGGGTCCCACTCGAAGTATGTGTCTCGGAAGAAGTCCACCATCCGAGGCCCACGCTCTAGGAAGGCATTGACTCGGGCACTTGACGATTCTGGTCCGTTGCTGCCGCTTTGCTCCGGGACAGGTTTCAGGTACCGACAGGCAGATTCACAGGTATCGTGTATGCCGATCTCCTGTGAGGTCGCGTTCTGAGGGGCCCAGATGGCTCCGTCTGCGTGAGCGGTCGTGCCGCCGATCTGGTCGGTTTGCTCGATGAGCATCGTCTGAAGCCCAAGAATGGTGGCGGCCGCCGCGGTGGCGAGACTAGCAGCACCGCTACCCACGACAATAACTTCGACTTTCCGGTCAAGCTCCGGAGTACTGATGGCAAAAGTGTATTGTTCTGCAATGGAGAAAACTTATAGAAAGTAAAGAGCCCGTGCATTCAGGTACACAACCTAACCTGTTGACTATGCACCCGGAAAAGTGTGCCCTTAAGGCCGATAACTGTATCATGGTAGTCATTCCCAGATACTCGAGCTCGCTATTAATCCATCTGATTTTCTGTCTCTTTCGCCCTCATTCGCAGCGCCGTAACAGAGTCAAAGGTGTGGCGTACCGGAGTCAAAGGTGTGGGTTCCAGTCTTTTCGCTCGTCCTCTCTGCCCTATGTCGCTTTGCCCTTTGGATTTGGCCGTCATGCCCGCCAGCGCTACGTTTTTCGATAAGGCGGGCGAAGACGGTCGTTCAAGGTGCCATTGCCCGTCTCCACCTCGTGTCGATCTAACTTTTGACGCTTGGCAGTTACAGCCTCATCAGCTGTCCCCCCGGGGCGTTTGTGTCCCTTTCCAATGTTTTCGTTGACGTTACCGGCGGCAGATTGCCTGGACGCATCGTCGCACGCCACTGCCTGAAGTGACTTGGCCTCATAGAGTCTGCGTCTTTTTGAAGGATGATTATCGGCCTCGAAAGGCATGTTTCGTTTGAGTCTTCTCAGCCATTCCATGCTGTTTAGTGAAGGAGTAATGATTTGAACCGTAGCCAGGGGGCGGATCATTTATCTGACACGCGTGGATTACTGTGATTTCTTCACGAGTGTAGTAGCGTACGCAATAGGCTTGTTACATGCGCAGTACAGTACATGTAGTCTAGTCTACAGTAAGATTCACCCACGTCTCTGTTCATGTGCTTACAGACTAAGCATATCGTGTCGGGGCTATTGGATGGATGTGAGACATAGTGAAAGGCGAACTCACGTTGGTAGTGGCGAGGCAACGCAGCGTCCGCATGACATTTACGCACCCACGCCATGACTGAAGGCTTACACCGTGCTTCAATCCCCTTGGCCATTGGGTCCCGTGAGCTAATCACGTACTCTGAGGCTAAGATATTAAATAGTAGCTTTTTTCCGCAGCACTGTAAACGTCGCCGGCTTGGCTCACAAAAAGTACTGACGTCATGTTTGTTTGCAAACTCGCCTTCGCTATTCTGTTGGTAAGATTTGCCGTGGGAGCTTCCCTAGACTTTGGTCAGAGTCGCTTCGACACTCGAAACTCGACAGGATCCCCTACCTGCAACTTTCTTCGAGAGAAAAACCCGCCCTTCTGCTGTTTCCAGGATGCGGACTGCGGTGGACCAAACTTTCAGTGTTTCCGCACTGAAACGCCCGTTTGTACCGAAGAGAGAAGATGCACCTGCCAAGCGAGAACACTCGCCGCGGAATTCTCCTCTGCGTTCGGCCCTATGACCTCAAAACCCTTAGCCATATCTACCGAGACGAGCACGGTGCTGATTCCACAGTCCAGTCTTCCTGAACGGCCAATGGCACCACCAACTCCACTGGAACTGGGGCTGGGGACACAAGAGTGCAACGACGCAGAGGACTGGCGGCCTTACAACGATATGAGTGAAGATCATGTCCACGTGGAAGCGAAGTTTATGTGCGGAGCGTCAGGCCAAAGCAAGATCATACGGCCTGGGGAGCGGCTGACACACCAGGGAGGCTACTCAAACTTGAAGCTGCACTTCGTTACCGAGTGGATCGAAGGATGTGCCGTTGAAAAGGGATACCAGAATTTCACAGACCCTTTCGAAAATAGATGGACGGACCCGGGACACACAAAAATGAAAAATGACAACCTCTGTACTGACCTGTTCTACAAGAACTGGAGAGAGTGTGAGTGTCTATCTCTGTATCCCTGCTTCTGTGTTCGTCCATCCATGTGCCACTATTATTTACTGAAACACTCCAGGCCGAGGAAACCAGGGTGCAGGGGGTTGGAGGGTCGCTGGATGCGTTCGATATCGTACGAACCCCGGCGGTGTTCGGTGATCTGGGGTGCGTGCGCCAGCTCCGGAATACAAACACATGGGCAGAAGTTAGTGGTCGCCAGCCCCTGGATTATCGAAGGGTGGGAAGGCGGAATAGGCCGTGTCTGAACTGAGGTATAGGGTGAGAGGCAGGTATTGTCGGCGAGCAATGCCCAGGCACTGACAACATTCGGCTAGCTCAATTTCAGGGCAGTCAGTTATGTCTGCTGTTCTTTGTATCGATGAGTATAGACTTTCACCAAGCTGCGACCTGTGCTTCTGGGCCTCGATGCGATCGACAAGACAGCGCACGGCCGCATGTTTGTACCGACGCTCGTTGGATTGAAGTCTTTTGCTGAGGGCGTTCATTTAGTTCTCGCATGTGTGAGAATGCTGTGGATTGACGGCAGCTTTGCAGCGGACGGAGACGTTAGACCATCGATTCACGGTACAACCTGCGCCCGTCCATGTCTGTGATCGACCGATTGTTCTTTCGGCTGGACAGAATTGATAAGCCAGCCAAAAAGCCGCAGTGACCAATTTGCCGCGGCAAAAGCTGCGACTGCGTCCATCTTATCGTTCGTCGCCTTGTCTACACCTGGGAACGACATTGAAGGTCGGAGCTACGCAGTATGACGAAGTAGGAAAAGCCATTATTGCAGTTCCGCCCAGCCTCTCCTCTGTCTCGTTGTGAAGAGGGGAAGCTCCTTGGGCTAAGAACACGTATGAACCAGCTCTTCACTCACCTTTCTGACCGAATCCAAGGATAACCTTGCTACATGTGTGCTGTAGGCTTTCCCATACAAACCTCGTCAGCACCGTACGGAGAGGTCGGTGGAAACATCGTACCATTGGTGTCTGGCCGTGCCTAAACCGTATCTAGAGCACTTTCAGAATCCCAGATTTAATTTGTACGGTATTACTGCAGATGGCTTGGGGCCCACTGCCTGCACGTAAAGACGAGCCCATCGTCCATTCGTCCATGCTGCTAGCGCTACCTCTTTTCTGTACACATACTATCCTCAAGGCCATCACTTCGGCCGTATGTGCCCCAACAAGTGACGAGGCACGAGGGTGTCAAATGAAGCAGTTTCCATGTACGTGCTGCGTGCTCACTGTGCCACTACCCACTGTTCGAAGATTGGCGCTCATCCCTACAAAGGAAAGTATGAACAGGCCGGGTCGCCACGATTCGGGGGGGAGGACACGGCTGAGATGTTGTTGCTGGTCTGACCGCTGCCACTGCTACAACCCGTACCGATCGAGGGCATGATGCTGTCAGTGCTTAATGCTGCTGCGACAGCTGCGATGGTACTGTCCGCCGGCCGTGATCGCAAAGGTGACGGCGCTTGCTGACAGGAGGCGCTCGTGGCTACGCTGGAGCAGCTCGCCAAGCTGGGCGGCGCGGTCTGTTCTTGCCAATGACGCTGTTAGTCAAGGTACTAGCCGGCACCCTTTCGGGAGACGCACCGCGCGACCCAGCTCCGCCCGAAGCTGCGGCCGGTCCATGCCTCGTATATCGGCACGCGGACGGTCCCGCCTTCGAGGTGCAGTACTTGCTTGAAGTCCTATCCGCGGTTGATATCCGCGGTTGATATCCGTGGTTGACTTCTCTTGGGTGACCCGCGATCATACTGATGGCTAGGAACGGCACCAGCGGGGCCAAAAACAAGTGACTAGCAGGCCCCGCACCGGAACTAGGTTAACCAGGGGGCCAGGAACGCCGTTGGGATTGTCTTGCCCCGCCAATCCCGGCGCACCAACGCTGATCAGCCAGCTCCGGAACAAAGACTGGTACCTGCGCAGTTGGTCTTCCATTCTTGCGTACTTAGCGACCTGGCCTGCATTGAAGGCGTTCTACTGCGAAAGCGGACTCGTGCTGGTGTTTCGAATCGTCGTACAGCTCTGCAGATCCCAGACTTCCATCGCTTCATCCGCCAGAGGATAAGCTGCCTCGCTTCGCGTTCTGCGTAATGCATGTGCCAACCCTGTCCCTGAGAAGCATGGGGAACAGCACGGCTACACACACGGTTCGTGTGTCGATCCAATCGGCGTTTTCCCTAGCATCTCTTGCCATCCCAGATCCTTTTGGTTGTGGAGCCGTTTGGCGCAACCCCATACGCAAGCGCCTGCACTACGTGTAGCAGCCGACAAAACAGCGTGCCAGCTGTTGGAAAGCATCAGGTACCCAGGTCCCGCCCAATTTCTACCGAATCCCACTGTGGATCAACATCATATCCGACACAACGTACCCAGTACATGGACGGGCGCGTGCCGTCAGGCGCCCTCTTAGTCTGGATGGGCCTACCAGTTCATTTCTTTCCGACCGCGACTCCATCTGTTCCTTAGGCTCCAACACCACCCCACTCAATTTCAATAACTCTACACACAGGGTTGGGAACTGTCAGATTTTGCGTATATTCCTATATATGTAAAGCTATGCCTTAAGGGCCATCAACGCGTTTTTCGCCTTAACGGCGCTGTGGGCCTTCGAACCCCTGAACGCAGCCACGGCCTTCGGAGCCGGAGAGACGTTGCTCCGGAGCGGCCATCGGCCGCCTCGAACGCCGAAATCCGCTCTTACGGAGCAGCGCGCCAGCGGCTCAAAGCCACGTAATCTGACAGGAACTAGTCACGAATTTAGTCAACTAGTCAAAAATAACCACTTTTTCAGTATAAGAGAGTATGCAAGTATATTATCAAAACTAAAAAGGGTTTTAAGTATTTAGCTAGTAAGATAATTGATTCTTTTAGATTATTTATAAGTTTTTTACTTTTATCAAAGTACAAAGAAGACTACTAATATTAGTCACTTTAGTCTAAAAAGTAATTAAAAAGTAATTAAAAAGTAATTAAAAAGTAATTAAAAAGTAATTAAAAAGTAATTAAAAAGTAATTAAAAAGTAATTAAAAAGTAATTAAAAAGTAATTAAAAAGTAATTAAAAAGTAATTAAAAAGTAATTAAAAAGTAATTAAAAAGTAATTAAAAAGTAATTAAAAAGTAATTAAAGAGTAATTAAAAAGTAATTAAAAAGTAATTAAAAAGTAATTAAAAAGTAATTAAAAAGTATTTAAAAAGTAATTAAAAAGTAATTAAAAAGTAATTAAAAAGTAATTAAAAAGTAACTAAAAGATAACTAAAAAGTAACTAAGTTACTTAGTAATTACTATATCTCTATACATATAATTTGTAAAACTCTTAAGAGAATATATAGTATATATAACTATACAAAGTATTTGAAAAGATATTTTATAAAAAACTTATATAGTGACTAGCCTGTTGACTAAGTTGACTACTTTTGAGACTTAAGCTGACTAAATTGCCAACCCTGTCTACACAACTAGATGAGCATTCCTGCCGCCAATCGACGTCTTAGGAAAGCGAACGTCGAAAAAGTCGCGTTTCAAGGTCCTTCGAGTACCACATCGGCAGAGCTCCCGGCTAATGACTTTGCTCACGCGAAGCAGAAAATATACGATATCATGTAGTCCTTGGGTAGGATTGGCCAGCAAGGCCAGCGGATACTTGAGAACGAAGACCTGTACATCGCCGGTCCGCACGATATCCGTTCCCGCGGTACTCGGTGCCCATCTTCCGATCTCGATGATTGTACATAGTGGGAGGCGAAGTCGCGCTGCTTTGAGGAAAAGTACACCCCGATAACTAAGCTCGGAAACGTAAAAGGATGAGTGTTCGCAACGACGCGAAGTCTTCAAAGCCCTGGGTCGAGGGCAATCGCGCCCTCGAGAGGGATGAGTTGTAAATCACTGGCGCGAACAATTTCTGTTATCGGGGCCCGAAAGAAACAACACCTAATATGGAAGACCCAGTATATTGGGACGCCAGGTTGATACTGGGACGAAATACTTCAAACAGTCAGTCAGTTCGCCTACGAAGCGGAAAAACATCGAAGAGTGGGCGCTCGCACAAGCCACATGGATGAGTCGGTTCTTCCGATTTCTTGACTCAGCTGACATTACAGTGACTGTGCCAAATCAGCCGCTTCGATCGGATAGGGAAGAGCCAGAAGAGAGCGGCCCGAAACCAGTCCGAGACGAGCCGGCAATGTCCTTGTCAACTTCGATTATCTGTCCCGGACGTGGCTCGGGGGAAACGCCTAGACCTGGGAAAGGGAAAAGATGTCAACTGGATGACCGGATGGGATGCCAGCGTGCGACAAAGGACTGAAAGCGCCAAACTAACAAGACATACTACGCTTGGGCCGGGTTTACATGCTGAAGAGAGGGCCACAAACGAACAATGGCGTGTCGTGCGTGCGCACCAGGTGCGCGAGGAAACGAGTGATGCCCGGGGAACAGTGGTACGACGGCGAGGGAACCGTGACGGCGCCGTCTTTAGAGTCGAACCCTGTCGGAGGAGCGCAAGAATTGCATCGTCACCAAGGAGGAACTACCGTACATGACAAACAGCATTATCCCTTCGGCAGTACAGATGATTTCCGTTCCGTGGGCGCGGCAATTAGACGGGTGGTGATGCGGGAGGTTCCCGGATCTCGGCATCAGCACGTAAGTACAACAAGTGGTCAGCTTTGGCGATCTCAATTGCCTGTAATCCTCTAGGCTGTAAGGAGGCTAATTCCCGCTCAATCCTTCCCACATTCGGAGCATCATCCAGTGGTGTGGGCTTGACCGGGCAGCAGCCGCCATCTCTCTCCAACGGCATCGCGAGAGTCCCGTCGGCCTTCTCCATCTCCAGGCACATCACGCCGTCACTGTCTGCGCCGCATTCAAGGACTTTTGGTACAGGGATTGTGGTGTGGGTCTTGATAAACTCCAAGACATGCCTTTCTTTTTGAAGGAGCTCAGAGGCCCATTTCCACACAATGGACTGGTCCCATATATCCGTTGTCCTTTTGACGGGAGCGTATTTTTCCTTCGTGAAGATATGCGGGGTTTCCTTTGTGAAGATATGTGGGGTGATGATGTAGTTCGACGACCTTAGACTTCATGCTGGGCGCCAGGTAGCGCAGTGTGTAAGAGGAAAGAGCCGAGAAGGGCGGGCGTGCCCTGTTCATGACATTGAGAAGTCCGTGGATGGTATTTCCGGGCGCTGCCGGGGATCAGACGGGACGGCGTTCCGTGGATCGGAAACCCCTAGATACCGTAGGAATCGCATGGGGGCAGCACGTCATTCCCAAAAACACAGGGAGGGACAGTGAACAATTCCCTCGAATCCAACGGGGCAGCTCATAATAGTGAGGACACCCAGGTTTCGGACAGTGGTACGCGACGGCGTGGTCTTCATTTGGTATGATCGCTACTCTTTGCCGATAAGACGTGGCTACTGTCACCTCGTCTGTTTGTTCCCCAAGAACAGATCAGATGGCTGGTCACGTACAGTGTCACCGAAGTTGTGCGTGGTTAAGCTCGTGTCGGGACCACAAGGGCATTGTCTACGTTCCTGTATCCTTCTTTCCAAGCTTCGGGGAGATATCGGACGCCCATACGGCCCAAATCTTTCAACGGGTGCATTGATCCCACTGAAGTTGACGCAATCATACAAAAACTCGCAATATCGGCCGATGCTCTTCGTCAACAGTTTTCTGCGGACGGTGTCCAATGCTCAGGCACACGGTCACGTATATTGACGGTCAGCACAGGGTAAAAGCCACGAAGAGCGTTTCGGGCGAGGACGCGATCTGGACAGTGAGGCTTCTAAACCAACCAGGAGCATCACTGACCATGCTCGTTCGCAACAGCACGACTTCCCAGCATTTCGATAGGAGGTCGTACCAGAAGCTATACCTAGACGGCGAGATCCTTCGCAATATTCGTCAACTCTGGAGAGAGGGCAATATCACGTAAGCCCTAGATTGGATGGAACGGCTCGGTGTGTAGATCGAGGGATGACCAGAGGCAATCAGAGAATATCTCGCAGCTTGGCGGCCTAACACCAATGCCGGGTCTTCATCAGTGTCTTCCTCTAGGCAGCTTCCGAAAATACCTGGCTCTCCAGTGCGACGACGAGATTGTCCGACATCTGCAGCACGGGTTATCTAGCTAGAAATCCCCTGTAACCACTCAGACCGGCGACGTCGCGATGGTCTAGTTTCTTGAGTCCCAGGAGGGATCGAGCGGCGGAAGCAGCAGCTCATGGTGAGTTCAAAAGTCTTAGATTTGTGCGAGAACGACGATCTCGCGGTTAGGTACCGAAGGATAACTTCCGAGAGGAGCACTACACTGTTCATACCTTATCCAGAGCACGAAACTATTCTGAGACGACTTCGCCGAGTGAATACATCGAGACGGAATACATAAACTCACCCTCATCATGTCTTTGGGTCACATCACTTGACCAAGTATCAATCTTGCTCCATCAACTAATTGAGATGCATTTGGCTTACTGCAGAACTCACCTTGCCTACTCAAACTCACCAATTCGGGCTTTTACTATTGTCCTTACAATGACAAGAATGCAAGTAGAAAACTATTCAGTGACTGGGTGTAGACTTTTACCTGAATTTGCGGGCATATAACCTAACAAGCTGGGTTGCTGCTAACTCCTGTAACAGACGACTTGTGGATCGGTATGTTGAACCCTTCACTTGTGAGAACGAATGTCATAACACCCACTGCATAAGGTTTTCTTCCTACGAAAGCCGGATCCGGTATTCTCTTTTTTTTTAAAAAAAAAAAAAAGAAAAAAAAGTCTTGGTAAGAAACGAGGCCAGCATGTTTTTGTGTGGCCGGAATATGGTCAAATGGGACAAATGGCCAGCTTCGAAGCTTGTGCAGCAAGCCACCATGCACGTGGGTTCCCAGCATCTTTCGGCACGCAGCGCACCAGCAGGTTTTCTAGTCCTCCAAAGATACATTTACAGCAGCTATTCTAGCCCAACCTCAACCAACACTTGTTATGCCCTCCGGGTGATAACCAAACATCCAAACCAGGGCTTGCTGTCCCCATGGGAGAGCTGTTCTCAACAGCTCTGGCTAGTGGTTGCTGTTCTCAGTTAGCGCTCTTTCCTCAGGTTGGTCTTAATGTCGACTCGTCGTCCGTTTGCTATTCAAGGCTGACGCAATACGAATCCTGAAGCTCTGCATCCTGTCCTGTTGAAAGTAGACTGTAGTTTGGGCTGCTGACAGAGCTTGGTCGTGCACGGGCCACGAGGAGAATGATTCTCCTCATGGCCCGTGCGCATCAAACCTTGTCCAGAGCGTAACTCCTGACGTGAGACCATACTGGCCGGAGCCCGCGCTGGAGCCCGCGGCATTCAGGACGCTTCGCTCCGGTACTTAAACTGAAGGTCCTCTCCAGTAATACCTCGAGCGTCCAAGGTTTGGCAATTGGCCACCGTTTCTTGATGAACTAATGATCCTACGGCTCTTCAACCCGCCAGGGGGCGATCTGCTTGACACTTCTCGCAGAGACACGTTTCCCAATCCGAAGGGTCCCCCCAAGTCTCTCCATAGCTAACGGTAATTTGCTCCCCGTCCCAAATTTGCCTGTTAGCCCTGACCGCTGTGACATATCTCCCACTCGCCTTCAACTGCACCAACTGTGCGGAGGGGTTGCAGGAATGATTCAACAATCTGAAGCAGTTGCCTACATGTTTGCAGTAAATTTGGCATACAACAGGCTCCCCGTCAAGATCTGGTCTGACGAAATCCAACGCCCAGGGCCCGCTGCGTGCGCCCGCGGGGACAACGTCTCCGGTAACGAGGCCAATGACCGCGTCCTTCTCGTACGCTACTTGTCCCGCTTGGAATGCGACTGCCTGCAGTCCACGTCCCAAATTCCCATAGTCTTTGATACGGGGCTGGTGATGGCCTCCGCGGTAGCTGCCTAGCACGCATTGGCAGCCGTCCATATCGCAGAAGTTGCATTGAGGATACACTGAGTCTGCTATTTTAGTCGGGTCGGGTGGCTGAGGGGTGTTGAATGGCCAAGGCGCGTTAGACCAGGCATCGTACAGTTCATGCTCGTTGGGGTCAAATTTGTTTCCCGGGCTCGAGGGAAGAGGTTGTAAGTAGTCGAGCATTTTGTTCTCGGGAAGCTCGTGTAGCGGCATGTTATCGGCCTCCCAGCGGAACTCGACGTCGTCGGACGTGCTGTCAAGGGATCGTAGAAAGGCCTCCGCTGCCGTGCAGATAGAGTGGACGTATGGGGTATCAATGAGATGATGGAAACGGTCCAATTCTGTGGATTCCAGCTCCGTATAGGTCTTTGACGATATGTCGAACTCGTTTTGTCCAAGGGGAATGAAACACAAAAGTGCAGGGCGGCCACGGCATATGGCCCTCCATTTGTTACCCCACCCCTGGTGTTGCTTGAATGTGTCCCTTGAAAGCCCGGTCCGTTTAAGGATGTTGCCGAGGACGGTGGGGTCAGACTTGAGCCGACCGTCCTTAGCCTGCTCTATGTCCTCAGCAAGGTAGAACTGGTCAAGACGTATTCGAAGTTTCTCTAGATCGGATCTCCGCTGAGACGTGCGTATATTGTTAATCCGTTGTTCGATTCGTGTTTTCGGGTCGCTGGAGGAGGCAACTCGAGAACGATCATCGTTTGGATCCCTCCTGCTGCGAACAATGTTACAGAACTGCTGAATTGCCGGCCGGCTGCCGATCGCCATTGCGAGTTTGAAAAGTCTCAGGCTTGGTGGTTGATTTGCGTTGTATGAAAAGAGCTTGCAATACTTGTCGATCTCGCGGAAATTCGCTACCGTTGTCTTTAGCTCTTGAGTACTTGCTAGATGGCTCTGGACGGTCCTTGGCTTCTTGACCGGCCTATCGCTCTCTGCAACTGGGGCCAGCCTCCTTGCCATTTTGGATGTCTTCGCAACCCGTCGCGGCTCCGGCTCCGGCTCCGGCTCTTCGACTGCTGTCGGGCAGGAGACCACGAGTAGGTTTGGATGGTCGAGAGGAAACAGCCCGCACTGCTCGCAGACGGCCAGATCCGGAGGTATCACTGGCTCTCCAGGGAGCAGGAAATTGATTGCCTCGGCGAAGCAAGCAGTGACGTTGACCACGGCGTGGTACTGGCCTGGTTTGGTGACAATCATGTCGCCAGGGCCGGCGCAGTGAATGGTAAAGTCGATGCCTTCTTCTCGGAGCCTTGTGGGGCCGATAAACAGTGACAGATGGCGGGTGAACTGTGCGCAAGCGTTGGTTTTCCAGTTGCGCCTGACGAACTGCTCGAATCTTGCCGTGTGACTGGGTGAAATCTCGATCCAAAGCTTCCATCCAAGGTAGACAAGATTAGCGGACCACCACTCCGAGTCTTCCTTGTGGACAGCAGTGCCAGAACCCTTCACACCGACGTGCCAGTATGGCGAGTTTACGCCGGGAACAGACGTAAATCTCGCAAGGTCCACTCCTGGATGGAGTAGTGAATCGAAGTCGGGGGACAGAGGCGGTCCAACGTAGTAGGGTAGAGATCCTTTGGGAGGGGTGTTGGCGACCTCATCCAGGTACGCCAGAGCCTCGTCGTCTGAGGGTCTCTCCATGTCTTCCGAAAAGTCCGGGAGTTTGAACCTGTTTGAGCCTGACAATTTCAGATAGGAGTACCCCTTGCCGTATTCGCCGTCGAAGTACTCGTTTCCCAGCTGGTCGCGATGCTCCGGCCCCTTGAGTTTTGAACTGAACGCGTCCCAGTCGATCTCCTTGAGGCCTTTGACCCGGATTCTGCCCGTAAACTCGTCGTCCGCGACTAATCTTGCGATACTTGCAACCATATTCTCGCCCATCTCTTCCGTCGTCAGGCTGAACTTCTGTCTTCCCGTGGTTAGTGTGCCCGACATAGACTTAATAGCCGGCGACTCATCGGGCGCCCTGACTTCGGCTCGGCTGGGAAAACTGGCATGTTGCGGGACCCTTTCGATGTTCGACCCGCGATCCGTCAACGGTGACGTCCCGGCGGTGGTTGGCGTGCCATTTGCCGAGCTTACGTTGGCCGAGTGGTTCGAACGGTCGTCCTGATCTCCGGTGGAAGTGGTTGCTGCTGCCTGCTGAGCTTCAGACGGGTCTGGCGTTTGCAGCAATGGTGAGGCAGAATGAGCCGGGGGTGGTGGCAAACGTTCCTGTGTGGTGACACCCGGCCGAAGAGCGGGAAGAGCGGTAGGTGACTGCGCCGATCGGATGGACGCTGGCGACAACAGCTGGTTGCCCGAGTTGACAGACGAGCGAGCCAATTCTTCCCTGACACCTCGGAGGTCGGAGGATAGCTGGCTGAGGGTGCGCTGCAATTCGGCCCACAAGGGCGCCCCTGTTGGGGTATCCTGGAGGCTCTGAAGACGAGTTGATTGAGGAGTCGAAAGTTGTCGATTGACTTCGCTTAGTATGGCGCCAAGTGTGGCCTCCATGGCCAGTATTTTCGATTTGAGGTCCATTGTTGCGCGGGCCCGAAGATCTGTGCGCCTCAGCTTTCTTTGCGTCCGGAGCGTTAGACGGGGATGGTGCATGTCAAATAGTGATTTTAGATCTGCGTTTATCCGTAGATTCGCCGCACATGGTCCTGCAGGCGCCATAAAAATCTAACGGGTGTGGGCCAACCAATTTCAGCTTCGCGGTCAGTAAGTGGCAGTACAGTGGATACTCCGAGACCCCGTGGTTTGGAACTCGATCCAAGACAGCCAGTGTGCCTTGACGGTCCCGGTGAGCGGGGCGTGCCGTCGCCGCCCACGCTCACCGGATCAACACGTGGCAAAGTGAGAAGATTGTGGGGTTGGGTGCGCCAGATGGGAGGAATAAGCATTTCCGTCGTCAATGATTTCATGCGTCGTGGGACTTGAGAGTGGCGTGCAATGAAGATGAAAGGGCGTCGAACTCGTATGCGGGCAACCGTGAGGTGTCCGGAGCCTTAGGGGAGCGACGGAAGAACCATCTCCTCACTTTCCCGCGCTCCTCGTGTTAGCAGATGCTTCGGCAAAAACTGCCTCCTCCCGGGAGCCACTTCGCCTGCGCTAGCCTCATTCAGACGCATTCTCAGCGTGCGCTGCGGGCTGCGCATTAGTTTTCTACCTGAAACTGGGCCTGCAAGGCACGATCACAACCAGCCGTTGGCTTTCCACTCGACGACGTTTGATCCAAGCCAGTCAAGATCAGAAACTTGGCGTTCAGGCGACGGACATCTACGCGTTTGCCGCCAAGCCTGGTGTGCTTGCTGCTGACGACTCCAACGGACTATCTTGGACGAATCACCATCCTCTGCTCGGCAAATTCCACCGCATCTGCAAACATGCGCCCTGGCTCACCGGCCAATGGCGGGCTGGAGAGTTTCCTGCTGTGCCTGCGCTCATCGGACAGCTCCCACACTGTCCACGGCCCTGCCTCTGTTAGTGAACCTGTGGCCCGCGCGACACGGGCGGTAGTTGGAGCACGACAAGCGCAGCGTGGACCCTGGTGCGTGGATGTTCCACACTTGCGACCCGTACGTCCACCGTGGACTTGCACTCTCAGCCTCACACCCGCACAGCTTCGTCGCCTCTCAATGTCACGGCAACACACCACGGACCCAGCCAGTTCTCCGTCGGTGATTCTTCCCGCGTCGAGTCGATTGCAGGTCAATGGCTGCCCGATACGATGTAGATGCTAGCGGCGATGCGGTGCTGGAGATGTGGGGCCTCCGTAAACCGTTCGCGCCGTGGACCCCAGACACGCAAACGTGGCCAAGTCCAGAAGACAGCAAAGAAACCGGCTGGCTCAGCTCCCGTTTCTACGACGTGGATCCTGCTCGCAAACTGGACGACTGCATCACTGAAGCCGTGGATTCTTTCGACGTGCTCGATGACGTGGAGGCCACGGAGTCCACGGAGTCCCCTGCGACTGCCCAAATCGATCCCAACGAGGTCGACCATGAGCTTCCCAACCCGTCGCCAGAAGCTGCAGTATCCGCAGAAGTGCCTGCGCTCGCCGAATCGTCGACAACGAACGGACGAGATAACCCGACCGCGGTTCTGGAAGAGGAGCCAGGACCGGTGGCGTGTTTTCTCCTGTCCTCGAAGCATTTGACGCTTGCAAGCCCCTATTTCAAGACGGTGCTGGGCGGCGCATGGCTACAGACCAGGTCAAAGTCATCAGCGGAGTTGACCACCCGATTGAGAGGATTTGATGTTGACGCAACGCTCATTGTCATGCGAGTTATTCACGGGCAGTTGCACAAAACACCGACTGCCGTGAGTTTGGAGCTCCTTGCCAAGATTGCCGTCGTAGTCGACTATCTCGGATGCCACGAGGTGTTCAAGTTTGTGTCGCGGGCCTGGTTTGCGGACATGACAACGTCGCCGCCGGATCATTACTGCCGAGAACTGGTACTTTGGATTCTGGTCGCCAAAGTGTTCAGCCAGTCCGCACTGTTTGAGGCCGCCACGAAGACAGCCATTGTCACTAGTTGTGGTCGTCTCCAGGCCATGGACCTCCCTCTGCCGGATGCGCTCATCGGTAGGCTTGCTCTCCAGCTCACTTCCCTGCGCAACTAACGATACAGTAGAGGCGATCGAGCATTCCAGACAAGATGCTATAAGACGGATCGTGGAACTCATCTACGGGCTTCGCCGTTACCTGAGTAAGACTCCTTACAGGTGTGCGGGTGACTGTTCGCGGATTTTGCTAGGAGACCTATCTACGCATATAATGGACTCCGGCATTTCAGCCCTGCGAAACAGCGAAAGTCTTCTAGGCTTCAGGTTCAGGTCGCTGGCAACAGCGGTAAACGGCTGGCGGTCTCCGACATGGTATAACAAACCATCACGATACGAGACCGCATCAAAACACCGATGTTGTCTGTCGGCCTTCCTTCGGCCACTGCTGGAGGAAGTCGAGAGATCCATAGAGGGTCTTTTACTGATAGAATTCCCGAACCATCAAGCCCGCCAGTCAGGATCTTCAAACTTCCCCGTCATGTCGTGATGAGTACCTCGCACTTAGGGCCCGAGCAGCTACGGAATGTTCATGTGAATGACTGAGCCTGCCTGGTTGCGCAGAGCACCACCCGCACCAGTCTGCTTTTTTTTCGAGATGGGGGATGTCGTTGGGACGTCTTTTTCGGGGGCAGGACGCCAGGGGCAGGATGTCCGACAGGCATGATAAGGCGGTTGTAGTGTCCGTTGGAAGTCTTACTTGGAGTCTCGCAATAAAGAAAAGTCATGGATAGTAAGGAGCCCGCACGGTCAGAGACGCAATGCCTCACAACCTTGGCTGCCCCATGTACAAGCTTTCGCTAACGTGGAAGTGCTGCACCACGCGATGCAGAGTATTTATGGATCACCACAGACGTCTCCGGTTTGACCACACCCACCCAATTATTGACGATTCCACCCAGGGGAAGAGTCTACCGCACCTACTTCACCTGAGCATGACCAACTCGAGCCATCTCAGGCCGGTTTAGATTTGTGTTAAAACAGCTTAGCCATTCAAATCCGGCATCGTTACTAAACATGGCATGTTTCTTCAAGAAAAATCACCTGGTCTTAGAAAGCTGGCGCTCATATGTTGCAACTTATCACAAATACAAGAAACTCTTTTTGTTTCTTTCCTTTTTGGCAAAATGGCCTATTCAAACTTCCCTGCAGCTTGGAGAACTCGCTTCATAGTTTCAGACCGTACTTCGGCGTATGCACTGTCATTCATGGCTACTCCATGGTCAAGGAGCATTTCCACCGCCTTTGGGCTGTCGTTTCGAACTGCAAGGAAACTTGGAGGTTGTCCCCACTCTCCGGGAATCGTCGGGTCAGCTCCATTGTCGAGAAGTAGCCTGGCACACTGCAGGTTATTGTAGAGGATTGCAACACCTAAAGGAGTATGAAAGAATTATTTCCGGTTTCCATGGTTATCATTGAAGCCGGTGTTCTGACAGTTGACCAGTGTCAAGCAAACATCCCTCGTACTCGACCTGTAGTTGCTATCATTACTGAGAAACAACCGAAGAAGATGAAAGCCTTCTGTTTCCGCCTCCAGACAAAGTCTCCCGAGAGTGTATACATTATGGTGTCCCCGATTCGATCGCGTAACGTAAGGTTGACCCCTCTGCGAGCAACTTCTGGACAACGGCTGCTTTTTGGCTACAATCAAGAGTCTTCTGTAGCTACGTGTCTGACGTGAACTCTTTTCTAAATGCTCGAGCTGGCGTTCTCATCACCTGGTGGAAAATATAATCTTTGTGCTGATTAGGTAATCTCCTAGGGAAGTCGTTTCCAGGATGGACGGTAAGTACGTCAATCATCCGAGGCCCTTCAAGACAAGCATCATAAAGGCTCTCGGAGTTGGCAGTGGAGATTTTGACACCCAACAGGCAGAGAGATTCCATCTTTTCCACGTGCTCCTCCTTGATGGCACATATAAGTTCTTTTTGGGCTGATTCGGAAATCGTCGGTGTGGAGCTGTAGCCTGAAGACCAGGAGTGTGACGGGGATTCAACAGCCGTGTTTGGCCGGGACGTAATTCGAGTGTCGGCGTGGGAGCTCAATCCCGAAGTCGTCAAAGTAAGATGTGTGCTGGTCTGTGATGAACTCGATAGCGGCCCCAAAACGTCAGGGTCAGAGTCCACTAAGGTTGACGCATCGCTGTGGCTTGGACTCCAAGAGTCGAGAGGCGATTCGTCGACAACTATGGTTTCGTTCGAAGCAATGCTATGCGACGTTCCAGGCGCGGATTCATTCATTGTGCTAAGTGGAAGAGCCTCTGAACACCAGTTTTTCGGAGTTACGTAGAAAAATTATTACATACATACAGTAAAAGGCGTAATGGACTTCGCCAAATGTTATAGACAACATCTTTTATAGTGGTGGTGTGGGGCCGTCGCTCGTGTGGATTAGCAGCTCACCCTCGTAGCCGGCAAGTACTCACAGCGCAGGCGTTAACAGAGCCAGAAATGGAGGCAGCAAATAACGATTCAGCCAGAAACGGCTTACTTGTTGACTGCAGGGTCCCTGCCAGGCTGGAGTCCCATCGCTCTCCCTTCTCTCTTCTCAATCGGAGACGGCGCCGGTTCGGTATCAGCTGTCATCATGGCGCCGCAACTGGATGCCTCACAGCGGCTCCTAATCAGGGCTCTACTAGCGCAAGGTTGACAACAGGCTGATTGCCTCAAAAGCCTCAAGCTCCGTACGGACCGTTCAGAACACGTGCCTCGAGAAAGACGATCCGCTGCATCGCACGACAACGGGCCGACAGCCTGATCTCAGTCTTGGGAGCGGAGGCAGTCCATCTCACCCCGACCCCGCTTCTGCTCAATTGTGAGTGGCAGGCGTTCCGCATCCTCTTCCACTTGGCACCGCCAACATCGCCATGCCCTGCACCAACAAGCCGTCGCTGCACTGCTGCAGGCATACAACTCATGGGATGTCTCAATTGGTTCTTGTGCTTCATCAAGAGGCATGCTCTTCACCAATCAATCAGTAGAGCAGCCCCCAGCACCCCGGTACTATCTAGCTGACTGCTGCTAGCCTGATCTTGGTTCCAACAAATAGACGAGGACACCCACCATGCTCCATCGCCTTTCTTTTCCCATCTCAGTTGACTACATACATCCACATATCTTCGACTCCCCAACCAAACAAATACCGAAAATGTCTAATCTCCAAGCCTATACTGTGGGCTGGATTTGTGCACTCCCCACGGAGTTGGCCGCTGCCCGCACCTTTCTCGATGAACACTATCCAGCCCCCAAAATGGTTCAACGGAATGATAATAACACCTATACCCTCGGGAAAATGGGAGAGCACAACGTTGTCATTGCCATCTTGCCCAAGAGGGAGTATGGAATCTCAGCTGCCGCTACAGTAGCGAGAGACCTAGTCCACAGCTTCCCCAATATCCGTATCGGATTGATGGTCGGCGTTGGAGGCGGCGCGCCAAGCACACAACACGACATACGCCTCGGGGATGTGGTTATCGGAAGTCGTGATGCTGGAAAAGGCGGTGTCATACAGTATGACTATGGCAAGATGATACGGAATCAAGCCTTCGTTGAGACCGGGAGCTTAAACCAACCGCCACCAGCGTTGCTAAACGCCGTTGCTGGACTCGAGACCGACTATATGATGCGGGGCCCCGACCTCTACTCTAAGGTCGAAAAGGCCTTGGCTCCATGGAAACGACTCCAAAAGACACACTCACGCCCGCCTGCAAGTACCGATCGACTCTACAAACCAGACTTCACCCACCCGCTCGACTCTTCGGCGCCTTGCTCTCAGACATGCCACGCAAACACCGCCAATATGGTTTCTCGAGAGGAACGGGGTGAACACGAAGACAACCCTACCATCCATTATGGACTCATCGCTTCCGCAAACCAGGTGATGAAGAATGCCAGGATGCGAGACAAGCTTTCAGCGGACAAGGGCATCTTGTGCTTTGAGATGGAAGCGGCCGGCCTGATGAACCACTTTCCGTGTTTGGTCATCCGTGGTATATGCGACTATTCCGACTCCCACAAAAGCAAGGAATGGCAAGGCTTTGCAGCCATGGTAGCTGCAGCATATGCGAAAGATATTTTGCTTCAAATTGCGCCAACCAGTGTCGAAGCTGAGAAGCCAATTGGCGAAGTACTTAGTTCCAGTTAGTATTATGAGTTCAGTCTGTTTTATAGAGTCTAATTTCAGCAGTGCAAAGAAATCTGAAGCGCGTGAATCGTACGATGGAGGAAACAAGAGCGGGAGTCAAGCGTTTGAAACGTACGGCGGATGTAACAAAAACGGGAGTCAAGACCATACATTCCCACCAAACGGAACAAACGTACGGGCAACCCGCACACCTGCCTCGAGCGGCGCCTGCTAACTGTCTAGGCACCGTCTCATTCACATCCAACAGGATGTACAAGATCTCAAGCTCAGCAAAGTCGAGGACCCTTCAATTGCCCGCAATCCTCATTTCGTCGTACCGTTTCCTTCCGATCCCGATTTTGTGAACCGGTCCGACATCAGGACATGGATTGAAGAGCGGTATGCGGGACCTAATAGCCGCTTCGCTCTTGTGGGCATGGGTGGATTCGGGTACGTCGCAATAGCTGTAGTGAGAAGCCCGCACTAATAGAGGGGCAGCAAATCCCAGATGGCCATCCACTTCGCTCACCAACTACGCGCCACCTCGCCCAAGACCAGCATCTTCTGGGTTAACGCCAACACCAAAGCGACATTTGAAGAGTCCTACCGATCTATAGCAGACATCCTGGCGCTTCCCCGTCGCCATGAACCTGACGTCAATGTCCTAGCGCTGGTCCGGGATTGGCTACAGCGAGAGGACGTGAGCCCGTGGCTCATGATTATCGACAATGCGGATGATGTTAAGACGCTATTCTCTAAGGATAGTATTGAAACGTACATATCGTATCTACCCAAGAGAAATAAGAGCAAGATTCTCGTTACGTCGCGCAGCCGGGACGCTGCAGAGAGGTTAACGGGTAACGCCAACATGGTCTACGCAGTCCCAACAATGGAGAAAGAACAGGCTCTGCAGCTTCTACGAAGAAAATTGGGCCGGGACGTCAACAAGGCTGACGCATTACGCCTTATACACAACCTTGAATACATCCCTCTCGCCGTGAACCAGGCAGCGGCGTACATTCACAGACGAAGTCCTCGAGTAACCGTCGAATCATATTTGGAGGAATTCCACAACAGTGAAAGGCGAAAAGGCACCCTCCTTCGCAACGATGGAGGGGATATCCAACGTTATGAAGGCGTATCCAACTCGGTCGTAGTGACATGGCAGGTGACGTTCGAGCAGATCAAACGGGAGCAGCCCAGGGCAGCCGACCTTCTTTCCCTCATGAGCTACTTTCAGGCGCAAAATATCCCTGAGTATATGTTGCACGACTATAACAGTAGCGACATACATTGCGATGAGGATGGGGGAACCAGCGATGTCGACTTTGAGGATGACCTGGATGTGCTCCGGGGCTACTCACTCGCTACTATGACAGCTACGCCGGGTCTCTTAGAAATGCACTCGCTAGTACAATTTTGTACCAGAGTTTGGATCTCAGAATTTGGTTCTCCCGACCAATGGAAGACACATTTCCTTCAATCAGCCTCACAACACTTTCCATCGGGCGTGTTTGAAACGTGGCAGCAGTGTCAAACGCTGATGCCCCACGTACAGCCTTTGTTGGACAAACAGCCGTTGGAAGAACGCGACCGGCTGAACTGGAGCTACTTACTGACGAATATTTCTTGGTACTTGTTGATGCTTGGTAACTATTCCAAGGCGGAGGTGATAGTTCAACAGGCGGTGAGCACGCGGACGGAGATTCTAGGTCAGGAGCATCCCTCGACGCTGACGAGCATGGCCAACCTGGCGTCGACGTACAGGAACCAAGGCCGATGGAAGGAGGCCGAGGAGCTGGACGTGCGGGTGATGGAGACGAAAAAGACGGTGCTTGGAGAGGAGCATCCCTCGACGCTAACGAGCATGGCCAACCTGGCGTTGACGTACATGAACCAAGGCCGATGGAAGGAGGCCGAGGAGCTGGAGGTGCGGGTGATGGAGACGAGAAAGAGGGTGCTTGGAGAGGAGCATCCCGATACGCTGACGAGTATGAACAACCTGGCGTCGACGTATAGGAACCAAGGCCGATGGAAGGAGGCCGAGGAGCTGTTTGTGCGGGTGATGGAGACGAGAAAGAGGGTGCTTGGAGAGGACCATCCCGACACGCTGGCGAGCATGAACAACCTGGCCCATACATGGATGAAACAGGGCCTTTCCCAAGATGCAATATCTCTACTACAGAACTGTGTAGCGCTAGCTACGCGACGATTGGGTTCTGATCATCCTAACACGTTAGGGGCCAGAAGGTCACTCGATGGTTGGTTGGCTGCAGAGTAGCAACATGTAGCTCCAGCTATTCAGTAGGGGGCGCTGAACGATGTACAGTATAGACTACATACGGTAGCTGTCTGATTTATCAATCCACTCTATTCAGTGGCCTACATGAAGATGCCTCCCAACAGATGGGCGCACAATGGTTGTTACATAGTTAAGCTGAGTTTCTCCAAAGGCCTTACTAGTAAGCCACTTCTTACCATACTTATGCTCCACTAGATGACTCCGATTCTGGCTGTTAACGCCTGCGCAGGGAGACTTGCCGGCTACCAGGGTAAGCTGCTAAGCCACATAAGCTACGGCCCCACACCACCACTACTAAACATGTTATCTATAACATTTGGCGAAGCCCATTACGCCTTTTACTGTACTTTAAAGTGGGGTTCCTGCAATTTTAGCGCCGTAATCCACATCCATGTAAGCAGAAACAAGGCATGAATACTTTTGCTTACGCCTTACGGTTTGCACCCGTTCTGCTCAAGTTTAGGTTCGTTGACCTAGTTGAAAAGTAATCAGAACAGCACTGACAAGACGAGCGGCACGACACTTGTTCCTGGGACACCATGTGGGTGTCTCTAAACGCGATTTCTCGTAAGGCTGGCTTTGGCGTTCCTGGGAGGCAGTTTCTCAATACCTGACGCATTCCGTCGAAAGGAAACGGCGGTAATGGACACTAGTCATCCAGTGCGCGGATCAATGCGTTGTTAGACCGGGGGACCCAAAGGCTGGACTTTTCTCCATTCTACGCGATTGCGGTGGACCCAGGAGACGAAGGGACCAAAGGCGGGTTGCTGACGGACGAATACGCGCGTGTGCTGGACGAGAAAGGGAGTCGCTCGTCCGCGTCGGTAATCGAGCCCACGGCACTGCGTGCAGGGTTACTTTCGGCCCGGCCACGGTGTTGGCTTACGCCGCGATAATTCACATGGGCAGGAGAACCTGGGGCACGGGATATATGGTCGACGTTTTGCTCAATCGCGCAAGGCCAACATACATTCATGACCTTGGGTTTCACAGATATGGCTGGAAACGCAGACAATCCCATTTCCAGTTATTTTGGGGACGCCTCCGTTCGAACAAAATGGATCCTCAGGAACATCGACCGCCCTTCCCGTCTTACTTCATCTCCGATCCGTTACAGACCGCTATACCGAGAATCACCATAGACACAATGAATGAAATCATGAATGGCACATATGACGACAGCTTCAGCGAATGTCTCATTGTCGACTGCCGGTCCACGCGTGAGTTTGAGGGCGGTCATATTCAGGGCGCACAAAGCTACACGTACCTCAATAAGGATCTCCTTCTTGAACGACTGTTCCGGTCTCCGCAGCCACGACGAGCCCTTCTTATTTTGCATTGCGAACAGTCCCTCTACCGAGCTCCTATGATGGCAACAGCCATTCGAAAAAGAGACCGGAACATTCACGAACATGAGTATCCGCTCTTGGCTTATCAGGACATGTATATTTTGGATGGAGGATACAGTGCATTTTTCTCCCGCTTTCCCCACCGATGCTATCCCCAGGCCCATGTAAAGTTGATAGAGGAAGGACTGGAAAAGGAGTGTGAGGATGAACTGAACTTTCTCTGTGGTATCAAACGCTACTAATTACAATACAAGTTATTAGGACATTTGAGTGACTCTCCCTGCCCTTTGGCTGTGATGGTTTCCCCTCTCAACGAAGCCACCTTAGATATCATGTTGCTTTCTGAGATGCGCCAACCTTGGGCATTCTCCAGTTCCCTCACTGAGATGGTATCCTTCGCAGGTCGGTATGAAGCCCAGCGGCAAGCCTTAAGCCGACAGTCCTGGTAAACAGCCCAAATCTCCCAATGCCACGCAGTCGCTCTCTGACACGAGGGTTACGTATGGATACAGCTGGGTGGCCGCTATGAGTACGGCGATGTTGTTTGGTCTCCCAAAACGACCAAACCAAACTTGCCCACCTGTTGCTACTTCTCAGCAAGACGCCAGTTCTACTGTGGGATCAGTCGGGGGAGGTGACTCGGCGGACCTTCAATGAACTCAAAAAGACCGTCAATCGTCCATCTCACATAGAACGCAATGGAAATGCATCGTAGCATACACAGCGTCTGTCATTTCTTGCCCCTTCCGCGGTCGGTAGAACAAAGACAAGTGCATTTACCGATTTCTCTGCCGTTGCCATCTCGTGCTAAACGCATATATCCCCGGATACGTATCCGAAACCATCCAACCGCAACACCGCGTGCGCCCTCGCCCTGCTCCGTCCATTCCATCTTGCGAGATGATGCGGTGCTACGCCCTTCCCACGGGTAGAAGAGAGGGCTCGTCGTGCTTAACGTTCTGCATATGTCTGACAAGCTGGTCTTTCCTTGCAAACCCCTCTTTGTTCGGGCATCCAGGCATCCGGCACTTGTGGGGTTTGGAGTGCTTTTTTAAGTGTTGTCTGCAGGCTGTTTGTCAGCATGAGGCCTGCCAGGTCCGGCGCAACGGTGAAACTTTACCTGTACATGCAGTTACGACTGAAGATCTTCGGGCGTCCGTCGGATTCTGCGCCTCCCTTCGTACAGACCCTCCAGTACGGGCACTTGTATCGCCCTTTGCCTCGGTGCTTCAAGGATTCCAGGGTGACGTCCTTCATGTCCATATCGCCAGCGGTAACCATCTTCTGGATGTCGACCATTATCTCGTGGTCCGCATCGCCGCCATCGCCGTCGTCGTTGTCAGGCTGCGAAGAGGTAGGGGACGGTGACCTTGGACCGTTGCAACGACCATTTTGATGTTGATTCGTCGGGTTGGAGGCTTGCGATGCCACGACAGGATCCACGTCTACTCCTATTGAGACAGCAATGAGCGACCTGGAACTTGATTCCGAGAGAATCGTCTGGCTAGGAAGTTCTTGCTTCTTTTCCATCGGCAGAGATGCAAGCACCTTCTCTTCTTCCAAGCTTGGTTTCAGTGCGTGAATCTTCTCACCCATGTGCCTGGTCGATTATAAGCGGCTACCCAAAGTCTTTCCGACGTGTCTTGACGAGGATCACCGACGCACCTAAGCATTTTGCGCTGGGAAGTTGAGTACGCGAGGATGCTCATGTTCTGGCAGTTTGACTGAGAGTAGGCCTGGTCTAAGATTCGGTCGCCCGTCGACTGCAGACTTTCGTTTGTCACCAGGCGATCGAAGCAGTCGCTGAGGCCCTGGGCGGCGTGGATTAAGATAGTACCAAGATATGCCAACGAGGCCTCCTCCTTTTCTTTGGAGGGCAGTGACTTTACACAACTGTCGAAGACCCTTTTAAGCAGGCCGCGGGCCTTTCTCTCGTCATCGTCGTCGGGCTGGCGGTTGATAATCGAGCTAATTGTAAACGCCGCCATGGCTGGAGTGAGTGCTTGGCGAAGCTGGGGCAAAGAAGCAGCACTGAATCGATCAGGCTATGAAAGCCGCGGCGACGATGGAGTGCGAGTTTGGTTAGTCGTCAAGTTAGGAAGGCAGACGGCCCGATGAGAATGGCTTCGGCGGGCTTAGAAGAGGACGAGTAACCGGGGGAATAAGTCGACAAGAACGAGCGAGAAAGGCAAGCTTGCTAGGGAGGAGGAGCGCTCGAGTTTATGCCACGGCCCAGGTCACATCTTAATAGAGGCAGCAGGATTCGTGTAGGGGGAAATTGGGACATGAAGCTTAGTGGAGAGCACCTCATGGAAAAGAGAAAAGAGAAAACCCGGCCAAAAGTCCAACAGACCCGGGAAAGGTCAACCGTCAGCCATCGGGCCGTGAGACACTTAATTCATTCGCTTGTCGTCAGGGTGGAATGAGTGGGGGTGGACACAGGCGGGCGTGAGCTAGAGTGTTTGCTGCGTGGAAAGTGCTTGGAAGTGTAAGGGATGTTTTTTGTTTGTGGTTAGGTGACCACCAGGCTTGCATTTGGCGTGTTTCTGGGTGTGAGTGGATGCCGCACACCGGTGAAGGGACCGCAAGGTTTCGTAGATAGGGAGCATACGCCGGCGTTGGGATCGAGGGGCTGATACCTTGCCCCGTGTAGCAAATTAGCAGGAAGAAGCAAACATGCGGCTGGTCATGGGGTGATTGCGCATCCGCGTTCCCCTCTCGCTTCTATTGACTCAGGAGAGAAGCGTTGTCTGGATGGGTACACGGGCGCCTGGACATTACGGAATGAAGCATGGTGCATATGCACCGAGGCGGGGTAAGGCAGGCTGCGGAATGCGTACAACATTAAGCGGGCGATGATTTCTTGGCTAGTTCTGGGAAGGGTACACTATTGACCTTCTTGCGTCGTGTTGGTGTTTGCTCTCGAAGTTGGAACATAGAGAAAGTGGTCACCGAATTCTGAAATCCATGGAAGAAGGCCGGGGCAGGTGGCAGGTTAGAGGTGGGGGTACCAGAGGGTTTGCCAGTGGCACAGTGTAGGTGGACGCCAGGGGGCTTCGAAGGCATGTTGTCCTCGTGTTGGCTGCACTCATGCTATGTCTTATCCTCTGACACTCTGCTGCTGTTGCTGCTTCTACCGCTCCCGTTTCCACATCCGTCAACGTGCACTCGGTGATCGCTAGAGGACTGTCATCGGGGAACGGAAAGAAGCCAGGGTGGAGGAAGGCGACATGCGCTTATTTTCCTGTGGATACCAAAAATCTACCTTTTTCCAACTCTCTTGGGGCCGGGTGCACCAGTGGTTGGTTGAATCGGTTGCGTCTGTTGCGTCTGTCTGGGTCAGCTGCAGGCGTATGCGGATTGGGAAAGGCAGAGAAAAACACAAAAGGAGGTGGTGGGATGTAAGGGGATGTAAGGGCGGAAAACGAGTGCAATCGGCCCTCCCTCACGTATATGCACCTACCGCGTGGCCTTTGACATCAGTCAGAGCTTGATCGCGGTGTCCCAGTCAACAGAACAGATTGGATATCGGAAGTTGTTGGTCAATGTCACAAATTGTCCGGTAGCAATAGACACGGCATCAGCGCAAACATCACTGGGAGAGTGCGACGCCAGCTCCGGCGTTCAACAGGCGAGTCAACAATCCTGTGGGGAAGTAACTCAGACACGCTCTGAGAAGATCAGTGACAGCGGCTTAGTCAGACACGCTTGCCGCTCACCAAGCGCAGGTTTGTTGGGTAGTCTTGATTGGCTCCAGTGACGATGTTGGGCCTGTTGCCTAATGGTGCCTCTTCGAGAGGACAGGTGCAGTAGCAGATATCAAATAACTTTTTCCCTCCTACTGTATCTATCAACTACTTGTCAACGCATCTTTCTCTTGAGCTACATGTGAATGACGACAACGTCATGGCTGCAATACCGTACCACTCGTCAGCATTTTCACATTAATCTCGTGTATTAACACTGACGTCATAACTAGCATTCTGTCATCTGACATCTTCAAGATCATCGTTGGTCCTGAAAAGCAGGAGTTTTTAGTCCACAGCGCTGTTCTAGCCGCGCAATCTCCATCATTGGCCCGGCTAGTCAACGGGGAGTTCAAAGAGGCGAGGGAACGTTGCGCAGACTGGCAGCACGTTGAAGTGGACACCTTTTTTCGACTCATGGAGTTTGCATACACAGGCAATTACACAGGAGCACCGACCCGAGAGCGTGAGGTGACGGCTGATGAAGCCAACGACGTCAACGGTCAGCCCGTTCCGAAATACCCAAGGATTCCGAGCCCGGCATTATCTCTCCCGTACTCACCGTGTTACACCCCAACGGGTCGTATTACACCGACGAAAAAGGCTTCGCTTTGGACCGAGTTCACGAATCTTCATCCCGAACCGGTCGTACATTCCGGCACAAGCACATCCGTGCCGAATCACAATCACACGGAAACATTCCTTTCCCATGCCCAATTGTATGTCTTAGCGGATTACCATGGGATTGACAGTCTCATCTCTCTCTCTCTCCGCAAGTTACAACGGGCACTGCAAGACTTTGAGCCGGATGTGCAGGGCGTTGAGGATGTGGTGCAGTTAGTGCAGTACTCTTACGACAACACGAGAGAAAGTGGGCAGAAAGTGGACGCGCTTAGGACCCTGGTTAACGTTTACACCGCTTGCAAACTGGAAGACCTATGGAAAGTGCACTCATACCAGTGCCTGGTAGAGACGAATGGCCAGTATTCAAGAGGACTGATCGAAGAAATGCAGAAGCGAATGACACCGCTCCTGTTCCATAGCTAGCATTGTCCGCCAGGGATCTGGACACGGATCGCACCGCACAGGCCTGGGTGCTTCTCCGCAGCCTGCGAGTTCATAGCCAGAATTTTAGTTAGAGTAACATGTACACCAGCGCGGCGGAGATTTGGGTTCTCGCAGGAAGTTCTGGAGTCTTCCAGCATTTGGTCACTGCATCCGTTCGGATCTCATTTCAGGTAGTAAGATTACTCAACATTACTGAATACGTGCTATGTAAGCAAGACGACATCCAATTCCAGCGGCGCATAGGTCTGAATTGTGATGCCAACATGGTGGCGCTTCGCGTTTGAGTCTCTTTTCCTCTTCATGTTCAAATGCTGGGGACTGCCAGTTATAAACTTGTCGTCCGGCTGCCTCGGCATAACCATTTCCATCAGAGCAGGGCTCCATTTGGGCCCAAGCGGCCAGTACCGCTATACCGGTTTCATTCTTATTCGCGTTGACGAGACTCTCCCCTGCTTCACTATTTCCTCTCTCCTCGTCTGCGGGGGTGACCATATATCGCGTATGGCTTTCTGGAATAGACACCTCCGGTTCTTCCTCTTGGGCGACTGTCGCACCTTTTCGATCATTTTTGCCCGCGCCTGCACTAACGTACATCCGTCTATGATTGATCCGGGTTCCGAGACCTGGAGCTCCAGTTCCAGTGTCGCCGCAAAGGAGGCAGTCGCGTGTTCTGGCTGTTGGGGTGTTCGGTGCCGGTTTGGGCTCTCAAGTCAACGAGGGCGAAATGGTTTCTTCGCTGAATGTTTGGGGACTCAAGTTTGGACATGGTTCAGTACGCGGCCTGGGCAGATACTACAGCGCCTAAGAAGCCGAAGGTGATCGGAGGTATGCTTTTCTGAGGGGCGTACTGGGTGCGCTCAATTCGCGGCAGTACGACTGACAATTCTGGCTCTTATTTCATGGCAAGGCCCAGAATCTGCGGGCCTGTGGTGTCTGCTATTGGATCGTCGCGGGAGCCATTTTCGGCTCTTTCTGTAGCCAGAATCTGGCCAGCAATGAACTCAACTTCCCCCGACAATAGAGCGATCTGGGCGGGGCTTGTCGGGAAGAGTTCAGGGGCACGTTGGAAGCAAGTAATGTGCGCTAGTGAAGTCAACTACAGCCATAACTGGCTCTTGAGTCTTATTTAAAGAGCTGGATTTCGGGAGATGCTCATGCCACGCGACTGGTCAATTTGACACAATTTCTGTACCGAACCCTCAACACTATATCGCCATGGCAGCCATGGCAGCCATGTCTTCGGCAGGAAAACAAACGCACGATGAGCAATCTGAAAACAAGGTTCGAGAACCTGGAGCTCGCCTCCAACAGCAAGCGATCCAACTGGGTCAGGAGGCCAACGTATTTTCCGCCTTCGTTTACTACAGCCCAATATCCGGGCAACTAGATGGGGCCGTTCATGTTCCCCAGGAGTAAAGTATCCCGGAAGTAAACCAACTTGAAAGCTACTGTGCAAAAAAGGTCACTGTCCGCACTAACATGCTTCTGGTTTAGGTGCTGGAACGTTCTAGCGGCATGCCCCCTACTAGCCCGCATCAACCCGGCCGAAGCACCAGAGGTGGACGGCTTGTCACCACCCCTAGAATCACCGTGAACACGACCAGCCATGGTTTCGATGATGAGATCGTCTTCGAGGCCGCTGTCGCGCTTTGCAACCTCCAACAAAATCCACGCGACGTGCCGAGTTGAGTGACAGACATCTCAAGCAAGGTGTTCCGAGGCCAAATGAAATATTGCATCACTCTGCAGCTGAAGCAGAAATCGGTTCGAGCCTTGATGTTGCCACGAACGATCGCCCGAGCAGCATGCTTGACGCAAAGGCAATGTCCGACGTCGACCCATCGATTGCCGGCAACAGCCATGCAGATGATGCTAACGATCGGAAAAATTCGTCAGTTTGCTACGAGGGGGGCGTGGCGGAACAACATCATAGCGAGCCGTCCCATGAAGAGAGCGAGTCGGTTTCCTTCAAAGAACTCTTTCCCGTTTCGCCGAACATATGTGACGGCAGCCGATTTGACGGGGGAAGAGAGGCCGAGACTGACATCAGCAGTGCAGGCGCCAATCAGCAACTTGACCAACGCCAAGTTGGTCCAGCAGTTGTCCAAGGACCATGGGCATCGCAGCGTCCGTTGAACGCTAGGTTGGCACCAGTGACAACTTGGAAATTCATCCATGTATTATTGTCTTAGACTAATCATCGTAATAACAGTTGCATAAATCGGCACCACAAACAACGAATCCTGTGCACATTTAAAGCCAAAACAAGCCATGTACCTACGCGCTTCCCATGCGAATACGCTGAGCAGCCCCCGCTCCCCGCACACCTCACCCGTCTGGTCCCATTCTGTCATGGTAGACGGGAGGGATGAGGATACTGCCAGGAGGCAGCGACATAAGAGCGAACGTCGTGTTTGCCATCAGTCACTGACAAGCTGCAGCCACTCGTCCAACGAGCCCTGGGCTTTGTTGACGTTAGAGGAATGTGATGCACTCTTCGGCTGCACTTTCCCATTCCAGGAGTATCCCATCTCGTCTGTGCTGCGGCTGGCTACAGAACCTTCTTTGTTCGCCTCTTCTTCAAATCCGTCTTCAACGAGACTGCCGGGTTCAATAAACTTTTCCCCAGTATCGACCTTTCCTTTACCTAACCTCCAAAACCTTTTCCTGTGCCTCCTTGTTCCTGTCGCATTCGAATTCGACTGCCTTGTGCATCGCAATGTTTGTCCTTGGAAAGGTATATACTTGCGCACGATGTCGTTATGGTCGTGCCAAATAAAAGCCTCGCATTTCTCGTCCTCCGCAGCGGGACATCTGTAAGCTTTAATTCAGTTAATATGGTTCACAAACGGGAACACAGAGACCTAAGGTATCCAACTTACTTTGTTTTCGACTCAACAAGATGCCGTGCTCGCACTCATAGTATTCTCTGTCCTTATTAGCTATACGCCTAACCCCCCGAAAACGCGACTGATGGGGCATGTCTCCGTGTCGCGCAAACTTGAAAGACGAACTAGAAGTAAAACCCATGATTGCCAATGTGCCGCTCCTCAGCGTCCGTCGGCTTCAATATGCACTGGAAGCAGTATTCAAACACTCAGGCCAAGCGTGGGTGACACTGTGTTTCCTGTTCTGCTTGAACTAACAAGCGGAGAAATAAAAATGCGTCTGGGTGAGGGAGGGTCCGGTCTGTTTTGTGAACCAGTCCTAAAACAGTCAATTCAAAAAAGGCAAGAAACTGGTATAGACCAGAGAAGGAGACGCGGTTGACAGAGAAGGTGAAGGCGGGGTGTTTATAGACACAGGTCAGTCCTCGAAAGCCATGGAATGGTATCGAAGGTCTGCTTACACCATCTTGCATCAACAGTGACACGTCATGGCTTGTTCATGGTTAGTTAATTGGACAAGTTCGCGCTATGATACGTGGTAGGGGATGATATGTAGGTAACATGGGACATGTGTGCATTAAGAAGGTGAGTCACAGCCAAATCAATCGTATTCCGGCCTAAAAGCTTCGGCTGCTCACCAGTCGGGCGAAGGTGATCGAAGAAGGAGGGTGGGATTGGGCCCCAGCATGAACAAAGACGCGATCTGGTGACTACGCGATTCATCTGGACATGAGTATAAGACACGATTGCACGTGATCGCGCGAGAATCAAGAGAACAGATGACTAATCTGATGGTACACAGTTAGGGGTGCTGTACAAAGATAGGATGGACAGGTTGAGTGCTGGTCGAAGGAGAATACTCAGGAAAACAAGGATTGTGCCGCGACTACTGTCTACCATCTCACCCATTTGGTCGTTTTGGGGTTCTGGTGCGAACATCTCCATGATCAAAGTCAAGTAATCCTATGTATTCTGGCGGATACATATGTCAAACAAAGTAAACTAATAATCATATCTAGTAATCGTTTGACCCCCTCCAGCTGGTCGTGCGGCCTGAAGTCGTTGTAACGACCTCAATTGCCTGCTGCTGTGCCACGAGACGTGGCGGCGACGATGACGTCGCCCTAAAACCTGAACATTGAGTAGCACTGAACATGTCGAAAGAAACCTCCGTGTCCAAACCTTCCGTTGACTCACACTGAGGGTAGGGCCAGACGTGCCCTAAGAGGCGTTCGCCGTCGAAGAAAAAGGCCGCGCTGCGAGCGATGCCTTCTTTGATTCTTCCTCATGTTCACCCTACAGTCTACAACCACCATGTCCGACAACATCCCTCCTAGCCGTGCGGCCACGGCCTACAGCGATTTCGTCAAGTACGGCAATATCGCTGTGAAATCCAGACTACGCGGCGTTAAACGCAGCACCGACTTCATGGCCCTGTCGCACAAGGTTCAGGTCGCCATGGTCGCGTTCGACTGCCTCTTGAAGCTGAAGAACAAACCCAGCGAGAGCCTCAAGGAGAGGTATCAACGCCTGTGTAAAGATGACGCCGAAGTCTCCATGAAGGAGGTCAAGGCCCTGAAAGGCGAGCGAACGGAAGACGGGACGGTTGAGCCATCCATCCATGATTCCATCCCCATCTCACCCATATTTAGCGTCCAACAGACCAAGTTCTAGATCTATGCGAAAATGAGCGCCACCGAGGATACTGGAGATGACCGCTCTGCAGATAGGCATTTTTAAGTTGCAGTATCGTCGCATGGAATCAATTCAAGATTGGACCAAGAGCAAGCCAGTTCCAGATGCTCGATTGATACTTGGAGACATGGAATTCTGGGAACATCCTCATCTTTATCGAGCACCGATGCCAGTATTCAAAATTGAATTCTCCAAGTGACCGTCATCATATGTCCCGTTCTACAATCAAGCAGCCTCCATTGACTGGAAAGATGACGATAAAGTGCCCACGTATTCACGACAGCTGGAGCAAGCTTCCCATCCGCCACTAAGAATGTGCGATACCGTGTACGCACAATTCACCTCCTGGATGTCCGCTTTCTTCAATTTCTTGCCCTTCTTCTTGGTCTTTTTCAGTAGTATCGGGGATTCAAGATCTTCTACAGCCTCTGTCGTTGGTCCAGGCTTACACTCGAGCTCGGGCTCCGGCATGGGCTCCGGCTCGGGTTCCGGCTCGGGCTCCGGCTCGGGTTCCGGCATGGGCTCCGGCATGGGCTCCGGCTCGGGTTCCGGCATGGGCTCCGGCTCGGGCTCCGGCATGGGCTCCGGCATGGGCTCCGGCTCGGGCTCCGGCTCGGGCTCCGGCTCTTGTACGACTGTTTGCGGCTCGGGCTCTGGCAGGACAACCTCGAACTCAAGCGCCGCCTCTGTCGTTGGTTCCGCCTCAGCCTCCGGGGCAACCTCAGATTCCGGCTCTAAGGTCAAGTCCGGTGTCGTTTGTGGCGACTCGGTCGAGGTTGCAGCACCGGGCTCCGAAGTAGTGGGTAATTCGGGTGGAGATAGAGCCCGAGACTCGGCAGACTTGAGAGAAACCGATTTCTCACAGCATAACTGAAGTATGCTTTTGGCCAACATCTTGGAGTACGTTGAAGCGCCATGGAAGCACCCTAGAAAGACTGACCGATCAAGGGAACCTGGGTCTTCGAATAGGTCCTCAACACGCATCTCGATGAAGCTCAAGAACCACAAGTCATTGTCCAGCAGAAGTTTGCATCCACCCTCGGCCAAGACGATGACATCCAGCGCAGGTAACGTTCTTGCAAGTCGAGAGATGTTTTCCTTAGCGAGCTCGACTAAAACCGAGAGGCCGTAGGCTCGGGCAGCAGCGTAGACATGTACACTGATCTCGAACTGGGTGGACACGTCGGAGTCGTGTAGTGAATGTCCCGTCCAGAGGGGTTGCCAAGTACCCGTATAAAGGTAGTGGACAAGTATGTGGCCTGCTTCGTCCGGCACATCTGTGATGTGGATCTCGTCGAAGTAATTGCAGACCTCAACAAGCTTGGCGCTCACACGGATGAGGTCCCGTGGAACCGTAAACGGCTGTCCGGTTCTGAAGTAGATCTTGCAGCTCGGGCTCGTGTAAGGGCTTGAGACGTTAGTTGCATATTCACTGTCTGTTGAAGGCCAAGGCTTACGACACTGCAGGTCCAACTTCAAGAGCCTCGCCGCTCGCGGACAACATATGCTGTTCCTCCGTCACCGTCTTGAGTGTCTTCTTCTTCTTCGCCATGGTTGATGCTAACATGCTTCTGGTAGCAAAACGCCCCTACACAGCCGTCCAAGGTCTCTTATGTATCTGTTCTATACCGCTAGATTGTACCTTCTTACAGAATGTTCCACCTATATGTGCCTAGTTGTGAGTGCACACCCCAAAGTGAATTGGAAATGATCTTGGCTGTATGGAGGCACTTGCCCTGCATCCGGAAGCGCTCTCCGCAGGCAGACAGAACCTAACGACTCTGCTCACAGTATCGGTCAGCTTGATGAATCACTCAGCAAGCCGGCTGTTCGAGCTCGATGCATCCCCTCCTGGGGTTTGTGCGAGTTACGTGCTGCAAGCCTGCAGCCGGTGAAGGCTCCACCGCTGTGCGTGGTTCGCCTGATCTTATTAGTGGCTGTCGGTCGGTCCACGTCGTAAGTACTGAAGCATTTTAAACGCTCTCATGCGTGACTTGTCACCCGTCACAAAGCCACCCGCATGGCCAAGCGAGCTTTCTTTGGATTACGAAGAAGGTACAGGCCCAAACATCTTGGAGCAGCTGTAAACATTCGCTGCCCCAACCAGGCCTCTTATCACAGTGGTGACGACGGGTGGATGCACACTCGACGGTAAGGTCACGCCGCAACGACCACTGCAAGTGAAGCACATCACCGATGAGGAGGTCAATGAGACAACCCCACCGCAAGACCGATAACCCCACCGCAAGACCGATAACTCGCAGCCTGGTGTCAGAATCGTACGACTGATGCATACTGGCTTGCCAGAAGTAAGAACGGTGATGCTGACGAGTGTCTGAAGGCGAGGCGGGCCAGCGGGTGACTGACCTGTGTTTGACCCAGAAGCTTCTCTTTCAACTTTGTCATCCAAACGGGAAAAGTCTGGGTTCACTTGAAGGTGCATCCAAGGTGCAAACGCAGCCCTTTGGCCAGCGTGTTGACCCGAAAAGCGCACAGCGTTGTTACCAGAGAGGTGAGTTCAAGGGGATTTCAACGTCGTAGACTAAGATGGATACCATGCTTATCACCAGCGTACCTGCGGCTAAGCAAAGGCTGTGTGACTCGCCATATCAACTTACAACATCTGTCGCTACGCCATCATCGCTATGGGCTACGCCAAAGACCAGTTGATTCAGCAAATGGAGGAGGAGCGAGAGGATTAGATACAGACGCTAGACGACATTGAAGCGATGGGAGAAAATTACGCTTGGTAGGTTCGAAGAACATCAGGCTCCCGTTGGCGGCCGTTGATAAAACCTGACCGTAGCCCCAATGATTACTGCAAAAGCAAGGTCTGCAGCAAGTCTTGCTTCGCCCGCTAATGCTTCGACTGGTGTCTCGCCCACGAACGTCCTTTGACGAAGGGTAAAGATGGCGAGACTGCCGTTCAAGTCAAATATACTAGCTCCATCCTGGATGGCACGTGAATTGCCGTGAAACAGTCTCAAAATGAACTTGAAAAACATCTTGTCATTATTGCTCGGTACGAATCAACTTTATTATTCGACTGAATGATCATGTTGTGACATTCCCATGAAATGGCACGATGTCGCCGCAACGCTGACGATGCAGCTGCCTCTGTTTCTGGACCGCCGTACACAGGACAGCCCGAGCATTCGTGAGCCGGTCTCTGGCGAGGTCAAGGCGGAACGCCAGCGAGACGAAAGCTCGGGTTTGGGACAAACCCTGGCCACCGATCCCTCCAGAGCTCTTGTTAAGACTGGAGTCCCGACGGCGTATCCTAGGGTCGTAGTTTTTCGCGCATTCCACTTGGATGTCAAGATGAACTAGTTGGTCGGAGAAGCGAGAAGCCCAAGACGGCACGACATCACGCCGTCCAGCTGCCAACGCCCTGCATGCCAACACACTCATGCAGCTACGCGCCAGGAAATCAGTTCCTTTTTGGGTGCCCAACAGTCTTGGGTTTTGCTTGGTTGTGTGTAAAAATAAGATAAATAATAAAAAGAAACAGGAAAAACTCTACTTTGATTACTCCTTGTATGTGTGATTTTGTGCTCTGAAAAATGAAATTCCTTGCTAATAGACTTCAGCCTCTTGGGTCTCTATGCCCTAACACTTCCCTTGCTTCTTTCTTCCAGCCATGATTCCACCCTTAAGAGCTACGTCCATAAATTGCTTGCCATATCGTCCCATTTCGCAGTCCATCAGTCCACCCACTTTCCTATCGGCCGACCGCACCACCCTCTTCCTTTTGCCAAGCATCTTCCTTCTTATCAAGATGACAAAGAAAAAACCTGCCAAGCCCAGAAGTGTGAAGAATACCACTTTCACGTTCTGGGACCTTCAGGAGAATGTCGCTGGCGCCGTTTCCGGTCACTTTGTCCCTGTCTGGGTTGGAAAATCAAGCCAGAAAATCCCAAACAACCAACGCGAAACACACATCATGGGGAAGTTCACTTGCGACAATAGTTCCTGCTCCAAAAAAGGTTGGGTCAGTGGGCACGTGGCCATCGTCATCAGAGGATACCCAGACAACGGCTACAACACCACCGTATACAATCAGCGGTGCATAGCCTGCAGAAGCCTGGGAAACTTGAATCTCGACAATATCTGCTACGTTGAACGGGTTGCTTATTGGCTGAAGACGTGGGCTCGTGTCAAAATGGTGCGGCAGGTTTACGAGAAAAAGAGTACCCCGCCGCACTTGAGTGAGCTCTGCGAAGGTTGTAAACAGGGTCACTGTACACGAAGTTTGTAAACGTTGGATCTACACAGAATGGACGCTTTGAACTCGAATCTGTCTACAGAGTTTCGCCTACAACTAACAAAAGCTTCGGCGAGCACGACATGAGGAATCAACGGTGTCGCCAATACAACCTTTGCGGTTCTGACCTTGATCTTGTGCTGAATTTCGGGAGAATGAGAAATAAATACGTGTCTCTCTGCATTCGGAGTAGGTTCTTGCAAAATGTTTCATACTGGGGGCAAAAAGGACAGCGGGCCCCGGTTTCTGTCGATCTGGTGCTGAACGAGGTCGGCGTTGAAAAAAAGGAAGAGCACGGGCGACACCGTCGAGCCCCAGGCAGTCCGGCTTGCGGTAGCGGTCGCGCCTCCGACTCATGGCCGTTGGGTGTTGGTGGGGCCATCTGTCGGCGGAGGGAAAGAACTCGCGATTGGCTCTCCGCGCTCAACACTTTCATGCCGTCACCCGGGGAATCCTCTCATGCCTCCGTGCCTTGTTGCGTCGCAGCAAGGGTGCAAGAAGCAGTCTACTTTGCGTGCTGCAAGCTTGCAGCCGGTGAAGACGAAATCAATCCGGCTACGTCGTTCGCCTCGGTCCGTTGACCCACGTCGCAGCTCTGCAGACACAGCGCTCGGTGGCGGCGTAGACTTCAGGGCACTTATGATACCAAAAATCGCACGAACCTACCGGCGCAGTGTCTATTCATCTTCGTCCGCTGCCAGAAGCCACTGAGCAGGTGCGCGAGGGACACACTTTGGTGCAAATACCCCGCTTCGACCAGGAAACAAGCGGCGGACTACGCCTCGCTCCCACCATGCTGGGGTGCATGCCCCATCAGAGCTTACCTGATAATCCTGAGAGCGAAGCGCTAGGATGACTGTGGAGACGGCCACACAGGCCGCCATATGCTGTGCGTTATGTCTTCTAAGTACGCTTGGCTGTCGGCAGCTCGATCGACCAACGCGACCTGCCACGCCACTAGTGCAGGAAACGAAATAATTGCTTTTGTAATGGGCACCGACCTGGCGGGTATGCGCAGCGAATGGAATGCTGCTGGACCATGCTTCTTGGCGCCTATCAGCATGTTCTCACCTGTGGGGCGGACGACGCCAAGTCGTTTTGCCTCAAGCTCGACGGGCGCCCCCGGCGCAACAGCCGATAGCGGGGAAACCCACTCCTTCAGCTGATCACACTGACAGTGTGAGGAACAGGAGGGTCGGAGTGGTTATCGCACAACGATCCCGGGTGTTGACAGTTGGCAGTACTGCACAGTGCGTGAACCTGCATCTAGACAGGCCAGACGAACACACTGGGCCACAGCACAGCATTCTTCCGGAGTGACGAGTAGATGCTTGCCCCAGCAGGGCCCGTTTGACCTGAGAATGGACATCATCCCACTCCGTAGGCACCTGGTGGGTGCAAAGACGCCCTTCCCACCGTGGTGAGCTGTGACACATCGGCCTACGCCTTCGAGCTCAGGGTGGGAGAACATTGAGGTACCAGATAATACTTGAGAAGGCTAGTAGCAGACATAACTGGTGGCAAGAAAAGCAGCCGGTGTCCAATTACGACTACGGTTCTCCACCCACCCAAGGTGCTTTGGGGTCTCTTCATGCAGCAGCCATCTGAAAGCTGGCGGCAGTGAGGGTGGACATGAGCTTCTTGTCTCAGGGCCTATCAGAATGTAATCCTCGTCATAAGGTAATATGAACGCAGCTGCAGGCCTACATTTTGGTCATGCTAATGCAAAACTCAGCACTTAATCTGTCGCATCCGCTGCGGGGGCGAATTATCGTGGCATTCCCGCGCTACCAAAAGAACACCGACGCGGAGTGGCCTCAGGTTTTCCATCCAACTTTGCCACACAGTCACATTAAAGGCATTCATGGCCTGCCTAATTTCTCACACTGGTCTACCGTTTATTGCAACAGCCGCTGACACTCGCGCCGCCTGTGTCCCCATAACCTTTCCGACTTCTTCCATGGTCTTTGCTCGCGGTACGTGCTGGCGGACATGACCAACCTCGGCGTCTCGCAACCAGCATGTGGCCGCCAAGCTCTACCAAGAAAGACATGGGTTAGAAAGGCAGACATATCCAGGCAGAAGCAGAACGAGGAATAGGGCAGTGTGACGCATTCAACGGGTGAGATAAGGGGCGGCGTATTTTGTGTTGGAGAGAAGCCCTTAAGGCCGAGTTCAACGCCATAACCCGTGAGAAAGGGATAAATTTTGGATTCAATCACTCCGCATCAGAAAATCGTTTCATTTTCAGCTACCAACGATGCCATCATCTTACTTCCAGTCCACCCGAAAGAGCGCGCCGCCGTCAGAAACGATTTTAGACACCTCATCCAGTGCCGAACAGACCGGCCAGATTTGGGATGCAATTTTCCGTGCTGCCATATCAGCCCGAAGGCAAGCGGCGTTCGTCAGCAGGGGCAAGGGCTGTATGTGCACGGGCCACAAGGGGAGTAGTTCTCTCGTTGGCCCGTGCATGAGGCTCCCTACAGTACACTACACAGTTATGTACATAAGTTACGCCTCCCAGGAATGGCTTCCCGTTGATATCAGGTGCCTGGTATCCAAAGCGGGGAATCAGGGTTGTGTGATGTAACTTATCAAACTTCGACCGCGCGAGAGGCGCTCGGCGACTTATGGCAGACGAAGGCGCCAGAAACAGGCTGTCCAAATATTGCATGGTTCCGAGACTGGACCCAAGTACCCTCAATAATCGCCCGACCTAGTTCGAGGTTCAAGGTGTCGGTGAGGACAGGACGGAACCGTAAGGACGAGAACGGTGACTATCCCCGCAAGCCGTGAGTGTTCAAATCCACCTCTCCCCCTCGGTCGGCCATAGCGCTAGGGAGGAGCACCCGTGCAGAGTACAGAAGATAGTCGACAATAGATAAGGGGACGTGCAGGCTGTGAACTTCCTTGCAAGCCATGGTAATCTCCATTGATGATGAATTCAGCCTTAGCAGTTTGTTGGATAGTCTCGAATCGCCCGCGTTGATAGGCAGGGTAAGTCCCTCAAGTCTTGAATCCACTTCTTGGAATCTACAGCCGCTCCAAAAATAGAAGTCGCGGATCGGGGATACTCGGGAGAGCGTCTTTGGCGCCGACGGCCTGCTGGGAGACATCGCCGTCAATGACGTGACTTTTGGCTGCCTGGAAGTTCGTCTTAGGTCACTAAATAAACCGTTTGCTCTTTTAAAACGCCTTCTGCGTCATTCTCTTCGAGAAGCAATTCTCAACGTATTGGCTCGTTGTCGTCCAGTCATTCTCGGTTTGGGTCTTGTCGTTCCGACCCAGTTGATGATGTCTTGAGAGCCCTCGTTTGTTGACTTCATCGAGAACTAGAATGCCAAGACGTCAGTCGAAGACGACATCGTCCAATAATGAGCCTTGTCCGGATTCTCAACGCCCGCGAAAATGTCCTCCGGGCTTTGGCGTACCATCGCGTCGAGAGCCGTCTGTGGCATGTGCCCTTTAGGTATCGACCCAATGACTTTTTCCCCCACACCAGTTTTGTTGCCTTTTGAACTGCCACAATCTCAGCAGCCTCATGCGGGCAAATAAGAAACCAACCGGTTGCCTCACTGTATTCCCTCAGGTGGGCGTAGGCGCGATCAACTACGTCATCGGTACAGTAACGTAGCCCTACATTTCCAGCGAATGCCTCCAGCTCCTCCACGGTAACGTAAACACCACAGCAATGACCCCTCATCTCGTGACATATACCCTGAAAGGTTTGGCGTAAACCATTAAACTCCGGGCGAGCGATGAGTGAAAGACTTGAGAGGTTGATCAGACCGTAAAGTACATGGTACGGAATCTTGAAGGAGACACTGGTCGCAAGAGGTAGGTGAGCCTGGGGTTCTCCTTCGCAGCAACGTCGTCCCGGTGGGTGCTGACGATCAGATATCACCTCGATACCAATGTGCTTGGAGTGATTCCGTGCCATGTGAAGGCAAAAACTGTCGAAGTCCTCTTCCGAAATGTAGTCACCGTCGCGGACGTAGCGCGTTAAAGCCGAGCAAGCGACCTCAGCATCCTTTTTCGCGGTCTTGTACTTTGCTATGATTTTCTTCATAGCTGCAAGAGCGACGAAGACCTTGACGTCATCGACCCTCAAAAGTGTTTTACGGTCTCCCAGTCGGCAAGACTGTACGGCGACCTCTTGAGAGACTCTCCAAGTCGTCCAAGCCACGCGGCTTCCTCCTACCTCTAGTCTCAGAAGGGCAGAAAGCTGAGAAGCGGTTGCTGGCCAGTCTTTCGGCGTACATGGTGACAAATATAGAATCCAAAGACGATCAAGGTGTTCATTGCATGACCATAACTCGGGTACATCATCCTCCTTCAGATATCTCGTTGCAATCGGCAACAAAACCAGAAGAGATGGTGGATAAGGATAAGTCGCGATGCGAGATCCCGTGACTGCGGAGCTGCAGAACATTATACAATAATTTCCCGGGAAACTGTCGAGCGATGGTTCTGCGGGCCTCCCTTGTCACGTGCTCGACAAAATCTGACACGTCCGACAAACTTCCAAGATGTGGCAGGTAGGGAGCTAGGAGGCACAACCCGTTCTCGCTTCCTGAAAGGGTATGATTGTGCTAAAACGGAGTCGATGTTCCATGTAGTGGTTTCAAGAGCGTGCGTATCTTGGCCTGCGTCGACTTCGGAAATGCTTTGGCAACGAGAAACTCGCAGGATCGTGCGTCGAGAGCCATGATTTTCTTTACTTTTGTTCGACTTGGTGTTTGCCGATTCTCGAGGTAATATAGTTTGGGGGCCTGAGCAGCGGGCCGAGGCTGAGGGGTCGACCTGGGGGTGACGATTGACAAAGTATCAATGGTCGAGGAAGTTGCGGTCGGGGTACGCCAGTCATCGAGATTTGCAGCCATGGTCGGATATTGACAGTAAAATATAAGTGTCGTGCATCCCCCCAAACGCACGTCATTGCTCTGATCGGGTTACAGAGCGCAAAAACTGTCGTCGCCTTCCAGCAAAAATCCGTTCACAAATGTTCTGTGGCGAGGCATATTACGCCTCTTGTGGCTGGGACGTCTCTAGGAGGGTCCCTGACACGCGTATATAGATTTCGAGCGCTGGGACTCTCTACGAGAGGGTCCCTCTTACAATACAACCGCTTCAGACCGCCTTTTGAGCCTCCTCTCGTCGCCACATGTTCCGTATGGGTACACGCTAAGAGCAAAATGATACCTGCTCACTCGCGGGTCGGCAGTACCACGTCTGAGATCGGTGAGTTTGTTCTGCCGACCAAAAAGGAAGGCGATAGGCAAATCTGCCTTTCGTATTAGTCGAGCTTTCTAGATACTAGCCTGACACCAGGCCCAAAACGATCGCTAAACTGCTGAGCGTTGCTCGAGTTTTCTGGAGCAGTCGAGACGGCAAATGATTGAGCCTGCCGATGATCCGGCGTTTCTTTTAAAGACCGCAGGTATTCTGCGTCTAACTGTGTTAAGGCTTCCATGGACTTTTGCACCGTTTCGTTGGTGACTTGCCCGCCGAAATGACGTGAGCGTCCAGTTAGATTCAGCCTCCTAGCCGTCACAAGGTCGTTGACGGTCGAGACAGAGAAGGCGTAGCTATTGTCTGCCAGTGTGAGGTCTTCAAAGACGTTGCTTCGCTCGTTGGCCAGATCGCTGGCTTCAGACACGATTTGTATGCATTGCCTTACACTTTCCTTTGTCTGCTGGAGCCGGGCCAGTTGGGCCGCGACGGGTTCCGACAACGCCTCCTTCAAGGTCATTGCTTCCAACTGGCTGCTGATAAGAGCCTCATGCGTTTGCAGACGGGACACGAGAGACTTGACGGACCGCCCGACGTCGCTTAGACCAGTCTTGATGTGTTTATGCGCCGATGGGCGTCCTGAGAACTGGACGTGCTCCGCCGATGCCGCCTCAAACTGCATGATCTGGGCGGACAACTGAGCACAGATCTTGAGGCCTTGCTGGGTACTCTCCTTTTCCTCCACCATCGCCTGCCACTCCATGGCAACATCATCAATAGCCGCAGTGTCTCCTGACTTTAGGCGATCGATTTTCTCCTGCAAACCGTTCAGATGGGTATTCAGGTCGCTCGCGGTGTCGGAGATCATGTCCTTGTAATCCTCAAGAACTTCGGGCGAGATAGCGGTGATACGTCTGCAAAGATCGAGAAATAAGCTCAAACTCCCATGGAGACAAGGCCAGAAATGCGGAGTTACTCACAGGTTCGCATTTGCTAAAGCAATATTGATAGTCGACTTATGTGCTGCAAGCATTGTCCTGAAGTCGTTGATGTCGCCTTGGAGATATTTCTGCGTAATCCAATCCCGCACACTAGAGCGCGACGTGTTTTCAGAGTGTTTCGTGCATCGAGCGATGATCTTGCTGTATTCTTCGCACGCGTTACCGCAGCGTTGAAGTGGGCGCCTTAGAGATTCGAAGTCGAGGCTTGGGTTGCTGGCGATGGTATCGAGAAGCGAGCTCAGGACCCCGTTCAAGTCGCCTACTTCTGCCTTCAGCGCTCGAGCATCTTTGTTTTGGCTTTGAAAGCTACGGATGATCCCGTGGAGCGCAATGCTGGACTTCAAGGCGATACCCCCTACGGCCAGAACACTAGTCGTAATGCTAAGCGGGTCTGACATGTTGGAGCAGGTTGCGAAGATGCCGATTGCGGTGTCGGCGCCGAGACTCGAGGGGAAAAAGCTTTGTAGTGAAAGAAGTGGTGCGGAAGTTGCTTTATCAGCTTTTTACAACGTTGATATCTCTCGTCTTATGCTAGCTGTTCCGACGCAATTGCCAATGTGATGAGGCACGGAAGGCGGCGGCTGATGAAACACGTAAACCCATAACAAGGGACCAGCTTGCAAGGCTGGCGGGTATGCTCGGCAAATGCCATTGGGCAGTAGTCCTCAGCGCCTGCCTGTCAGCACAGTCGATGAATGTGCGGTGGGTGCGGGCAACGCCAAGTTGTTTTGGCTCATGCTACCTGCGCACCCATGCCTGCTTTCTCCGTAACCACCCGCAGGCGTTCAACATGGCACCGCTACGTCCAATCACATTCCGCCTGCTGGCATATCGGACTTGCCGTGGGCGCGAATTATCGTGGTATCCCCGCGTCTCTTGCCATCTTCTTTGATGGTCTTTGCTTGTGGTACGTGCCGGCAGACATGGCCAACATCAGCGTCTCGCGACCAACCTGTTTCCACCAAGCTCTACCAAGTGCACGATTTCGAATATGAACTGGGAAACGTGCCTGGCTGTGCTACTCTGACCCCTTGAATTTGCAACGTGCACCAGTCGCTTCGCTGCGTTGCCCCTCCCCCTTGCAGTGGTCTACACCTGCTCGCTGGCCTGTTATGCAAATAGAAGCCCCAAAGCTAGCTCGAAATTCTATCATCTAAGAGCCCTCAGTTGGCAAACATGCGAATGGTCATGTCGACACTCCCAGTCGCAATAACGCACCGAATGTGGACATCTTGAGGTTTCGCAGTCGCCTTACTCGGCGGTTCGTTGTTGCCGTTCTTTCCATCACCGTCATTCGTCGAGTCACGAACGATGCCCGGAGCCCAACGCAAGCATGTAACGAAGCGACTGTGTACATCGTCCAGGACCTTGACGCATCTGCCTTCCTGCGCGAGATTCTAGCATCGTAATGTCTTGTCGTCGGACACAGTGAGCAGGAACTTGCCGCCAGGGTGAAAAGCAAGGGCGCGCACCCAATTCTCGTGGCCAGTGAGGGTCTTGATTCAGTTTCCTCTAGCATCCCAAAGACGAATAGCCTCATCGCGACTGCGAATGTGTCTCCCAAACAAATTCAACCTGAGCAACCTTAATGGCACTGAGGGAAATGCCGAACGCTACCTCTCGTCCAGAGAATCACGCTGTCGAGAACAGATTGAAAGCAGCCCAGTTGCTGTCGACGCAAACTCGATGTGAAGAGAGGGTATCAATCTGGACGTGCAACGGTCCTTGTCCTACCCGCGCATACCAGTGCCGCGGTAGATCAACCTCTGTGATCCTCATTGATGGTGGCAGTACAAATGGCCACGAATATCGCCTAGGTAGCAAGGCATCTACGGGATTGGTTTGCCGCGTTTGGTGCACTTCCTCCTCAGCCTCCTGGCATCGATCCGCCAGGCTCGAGTTAGCTCCGCTCGACAGAGGCAGACATGTCCGACTCTCAAGCGGATAGCGGCAGATGGTTCGTCCCTCATGTTCGAGCCTTTTAATCGCCTCCCGCATGTCCTTTGTCATGTTTTCGAGCGGCTATAGTGTTACCATCCATGCTTCAGCGAGTGCGTCTGTAGACATAAGCGGTGACCTTCTACAGCAATCCGTCAGGCCTGGGATGGGGGTTGGTTATTTGATTGATGATGGAGTCTTGGACGACTGCATTCCCAACGACGAAATTATTCCAGGCATCGGGGAAATCTTCGCGGCGCCCCTCCCACCTCCACCCCTCACGAAAACCCATCGAATGCGCAAGCGCGGCATCCCTGCTAACGCACCCAGTGTGTCAACCTTTCTAACGAATACCCCGATCGTGTCATGGAGCTTCCGCGGAAAGCTAGTGAACATCGCGAAACGTCTTGCGGGCGGTTACCGGGCGCCGGAGACCAGTCAACGGACTTGGTCTTGAAGCGCAAAAGCGTTAGCTTAAGCAAGCGCCTTGATAAGCGCCCGCCAAGAACACGTCTCGCGTGTCTATCATCAGAAAGCCCCACGTTTGTTCCTGCCCGTCATCATTTATGAGCCGTTGTATCATTGTCCAGTGGTCCCAGTTTCAACCGATCTGCTAGGAACGATCCTGAGAGCGCCTGCAGCCCCATACCCTCGTTGTCCACGTTACTGTCAAAAAAAGCTCTCAGTGTCGTCTTGACCGGCTCTGGCCAGGGTTGGGGATGTCCAGGCATGCCCTTGGGAGAATTACAACGAGGTCAATTGAAGCACTTCCATAGCCTGGCGCTTCAGAGACTGTTACCAGCAAGGAAGATGAGGTTCGGGGACCGTTCCTCTGGGCCGGTCCGACGTCAGGGGGTAATAGTACAAGTCTACTCCATACAGTACATACCGCCGACATATCTGAATACATCGCCCTATAATGTTCTTGGCTCCCTTGTCAGAAGATTTCGTTAGTTCTATCCCGCTTCTTTGGCGAAGGTGGTTCCATTCTGACGGTTATTAGACAGTTGCGACCGAAATCGGTTTCCGGTTTTCGACTTTTCAAGTTTTTGAAACCAAAGCCGGTAATGGTATATGTTGCTGACGAAGCAGGAAACATCCACGCAGCGGTACATCTCGCGTGAGCGATACTTGGCTGCAAGATCTAGAAATAGCTGCGGTCATTGTTCTGCGGATTATTTTGGATAACGCACAGTTTATGCTCGTTTGTGAAAGGACATAGTGATCGAAAAGAACAGACTCACAGTGACGACTGCTTGTGCTGTTTGGTACTGTGGCTCATAGCAACAAACATCTCAATTATTCAGCCTCGGCTGCTTTTGGCTGCCGATTACAACCGCCAGCCGAATTCGTAGGTGAGCAGTCTTGCCATTTACAAACTCCTACAATAGCAGCTGAGGCGACCTTCGGTCTTATGTTCTGGACATCATCTTGAGACGGACCTGTAGAAGCGACTCCACAAGGCGAGACTGCCATTGAGAGGACACCACCGATGGGCCTGTGAGAGAGGGGTGGAGTAACCAAGCGCCGCCGCCAGCTGAGTAGCGCTGTTGGGTTGGCATTGAGCGCCTGGTACTTCACAAGATGTGCTGGGTACATCATGTGGGGCATCACTGAGCCCGCGAATCGAGGGAGTGGGTTTTGCGCCGGGCCTCGAGTGAATCCCTGCACTCGTCTCCGGAGTTGGAGGTGGGGATTGGCCTCGGCGACCCTGGCACCTGGTAAGGGCCTGCGGTCTTCTGGCTACCCCACCCGGTGTGCTTCAGCACCTCAGCCCCTCCCAACGAACACTTCGATTGTTGGAGCTTCCGCGGAAAGCCAGTGAAGACTCCGGGTGTGGCTACCCCGGCTAGGGTGGAGGGGTGGCGTACGCGTCGGCCGAGGTGACAGGCGGCAGCAACGACTTCGGGCGGTCACGTTCCGGCATCCCCGGGCGTGGCGGCTTGGAGGCGTTGCGAACCGCAGTGGCTGCTTGGCATTGCTCGCCAGATGGGGACATACTCAAGAGCTCCTGAAGCGGCTGCGAGCCAGCTCTTCTGTTGCAGCCGAGATCGTCGTCGAAGACTCCGAGTGTACCATTTGTCTCCGGCCGTTGGATCAGCCAGCTAACAATAAGCGGCTGGGATGCGGACATGTCTTCCATCATAACTGCATCGATCGGTGGCTTTGATTTGGCGGAGAGGTTTGCAAGGGGCCCATCACAGCAGTTTTTGACTGCTCAAACATTGATAGTGTGTACGTAAAAAAGAGGAAGCGACATATGCACAATACTGGCCAGAGTCAGTCGGACTCGCAGCCTTCGCAAGCGCTGGTGATGGTCTGTTGGCTCTCGCGACCGGTGATCGATGTTGGATGAGGGAATGATCAGCGTGAGCCTATTCAGCATGCACGGGCCACGACTCTGATGTCAGGAACGTACCTTGTGCATTGACCCCCTCTCTGCATAGGTAGCGTAGCCCGTAGCAACGCAAAAGGATCCACTCTAAAGGGTTGGCGACGCTTAAAACCCACGCTTTCTCTCAGCCGTCGTTGAAGAACAGCTCGGGAGATCGGCTGTCATCAGGATATCAACTACAAGCACCATGGGCGAATCGAGAAGCGTTGAGGAATTGAGTAGGCTTCTGCAACAAGCCGAAGAACGCGCCGAGGCAGCAGAGCAACAAATCCAACCTACCTCGCTCGACGAATACATCACCGCCTGCCATTCCCTCGTTTACAGCAAATTTACCGTCGAAACCGACCAAAGACTGACATCCCAGGGTTCCATAACAAACCCGCGCCATAAGTGGTGCCCGACCAATCTCCGGCCATGGCCTGACTTTCTACAGCAACAGCGCATCGTCTTCGGCACCCTCTACGACACTTTTCCCTCCGATCGACGCTGTTTCGAGAGCCGATCGTTCCTGTCCGGTTTGGGGAGCAGAATCGCCAGGCGCAAAATCACCGACGAGAAGGCCCTCGAGTACTTCCTGCACAACAGCGTCGAGGACCCCGTTCGAGCCATCATGGACGAGCTCAAGAAGGTGGAAGAAGTTAAAAGCGCGTTCGATCTAGGGAATGGCATCGTCTTCGAGAACCACCCGCATGCGATCAGTGACACGGCCGAGGAGGTCATCAACCGCAATGTCCCATCGACACCCCCCTCTACACCGCATCAGAGCAAGACCGACCTCAAACAGCTGCGAGCCGATCAGATCTGTGTCTACCGCTCGGGAACCGCCGACTCGGAAAGTCGCACGATGCTCTACGTTTCCGAATACAAGCCCCCGCATAAACTTACCGCGCCGCATCTTCGCCTCGGTTTGCGCCCGATGAACATACTCAAAGAGGTGGTCAACCGGAAGACGATCCCCACATCAGCCGACCCCGATGCGCGGTTCCAGTATCATGCGGACAGACTTACGGCAGCCGCCATCACACAGACCTATCACTACATGATCGAAGGCGGACTCGAGCACGGCCTGTTGACGACGGGCGAGGCGATCGTGTTCTTGAAGATTGACTGGCGCGAGCCTGAGTCACTTTTCTATCATCTGGCAGAGCCGTCTGCGGAGGTCCAAGCCCACCCCGAGCATGCCCACCTCTGTACGGCAGTTGCCCAGTATCTGGCCTTCAGCCTGAGCGCTCTGAGTATGCCAAGCGGACGATCGCCACATGGGCAGGACGAGCGGTGTGAAGCTATGGACAAGCTGAAGACGTGGGCGGAAGACTTCGAGACGACGCTGCGGTCCGTTCCGGATGGTGAAAGGCAGCCACCGGAGAGCTCGCCGGGATATGAACCAAAGGCCTACGAGAATGTCGACAGATCTCCGTGCCTACGCCGAAAGACGAGGCGAGGACATGCAAGCGACCGGCATACAAAGGAGCAAGTCACGAAGGACCCGAATGAATCATCTGAATCATCGGATGACGAGTCGAGACGGCATGTACCAAGCACACCCACGCCTACGGGAAGGCAGACTCGCCGAGGGAACCCCCAGAGCCAGGGCGGTCAGAGCAGCCAAGGAACCCGACGCAGTGAGCGACTCCTAGCGCTTCGGCCGCGAGGTGGTGGGGAAGGGGGGGCAGGCAAGAATAGACGTAGGTCGTACTGCACGCAGAAATGCTTGCTAGGGCTCGTTAGAGACGGCGTCCTGGACCCAAAGTGCCCGAACATTCTCCTTCACGGCAGGAAGCCGAGCGATAACAGCGGCTATAACCACGGCAGTGGCCGCGCTGATGCTCGTCATCCAATCGACCGCACTGGATTCGTAAAGCTTCTCGGAGAGCAGCTGAAGCAGACGCTAGACGATGGTATAATACCTTTGGGACAAGGCGGCGCGCGAGGAGTTTTGTTCAAAATAAGCCTGCTTGCGTATGGCTATACCTTTGTCAGCAAGGGTACAGTACGGGCATTCATCGAAGACCTTGAGCAGGAGGCAGCGGTTTACGAGCGCCTACGGCCTATCCAAGGCAAACATGTGCCTGTGTTTCTTGGGGCGATCGACCTCCGGCCGCTGAACAGGATCTATTACTACGACCACCGAGTTTACGTGGTGCACATGACATTTCTGTCGTGGGGAGGACATGATCTCTACTCGACAGGTAGTGTGGATGGTAGAAATAGGCACCTAGAAGAGATGGCGATGCGGTCGTTGCGTGCGATCCATTACCAGGGTGTTGTGCACAGAGACATGCGGGAGGAAAACATGTTGTTTAATGAGGAGGTTGGAGGGGTTATGATAATCGATTTTGAAAGGGCGCAGCTGTCGACGCCGCCTCGGCGTCCACTGACGCAGCTTGTGCCGAACAAGCGCAGACGGACACCGGAGTTGGGGAAGGGCAGCAAGTTGTCAGTGAAGTCAACAGGTCGAGATGAAGGCGACGGAGCATTTTTAGGGGACGTTGAGATGGTAATGAAGGTTCTTGAAAAAAGTTCACTCATACCTAGGAAATAAACATCGGCCAGCTTTCATAGCCTAGCACGTACAGTACAAAGACACTCCCGACGATGTGACCATTACTCCTTTGCGCATCGGCCGTATTGATGGTGCGGCATCCAATGTCGCCAGTCAGCATCAGTACGCCCTCGTCCCATCCGATCGCGAATGGCTGAACAGAAATACCGGCTCTAAGAAGTCAACCTACGAAGAGCGCCGGGTTGAGTTTTGTCGTACGTCTGATGAGGGAAGATTCGGTGCTAAGATCTACGGCCAACCTAATGCTCTTCCACCACCCCACGGGGTCTTGATTTGCACCAGACTAAACTCCGTCGGCACCATTAGGGTTATGAAGGGAACGTGAAGTACATTCTACATAAGATTCGACCCGCGCATCCACTGCACTCTGAACAATGGTTCAAGCGGGAAATGGAAGAGATCAAAGCCCGTGGCGAAAGGAAACCCAACATCGGTAACGTAGCCCATTGAATGAAGGTGCGAAGAATTGCCGCTGAGCAGCGTGAAGCGGTGGAAGCGGCTACGAGGTTCGGGCCCACTGACGCCTGATGAGCTACCAGAAGCATGGTCGTATCATAGACCGATGGGTTTTGGCTAAATATCGATATTGTACCCTGCCTTCTGCTTGCCATTGTTTCTCTCTACTGGGAGGCGTGGGAAATCTTTCTTTCGGTTAACAGTGCCCGAACGCGCCTGCTTACTACACTGTCCTGCTCGTAGTATGGAAGACGATAAGGATGTGCGTCTTCTCGGCGCCAATTCTTGCAAAATCCGAAACTTCTCACGTGGCAGGAATTGCGCAGCGAGATGTATCACACGCGATGTTGCGATGTGACTCGTCGAGTCTTCGCTGCCACTTCTTATATAGTGGAAGTACTGCCTCACCAGCAAATCATGCCGGAATCAGAGTGAGTCGATTTGCAAATCAAAGACCTTTTATCCTGACAGAATCGGTACGCAGAGGAGCAATGTTGTGCAGTGACTGCTGGTGTGCCAAAATATCTATGTATCACTACGCCGGACGCATTGAAGCGGACTCATGTTTGACCAAATGCAGTATTTCAACGGCCGTGATCACTAGGTATTGCGATGGAAATTCTGCTCCCAGCTTGCGATAATACACTGACCTCAGCCGCTCTTCCTTGAAACGCGCACACATTTTCTCCTGTTCTATTTGATGGGGCCAAGACTCGAACTGCACAGAAAATACTATCCAACGCTCGGTCTGGTACTTCTCCAACTCAAGTATACGCTTTGCTGCTGCTTCTGCATTATCCAGATGTTTGTGATCTTTGTGATCTTTGTGATCTTTGTGATCTTTGTGATCTTTGTGATACTCAAACCTGCGTTCCAGTAAGCGTAGGTTCGCGGATTGATGGAACTTCTCCCAGCGCTCAAAAGGAGTAGACGCATAACTGTTTTCCAGATCTTTCTTTGCCTGATTAATCCTTTGAATGTAGTTGGCGTCGTATTCATAAACATAGTTTTGCATGCGCAGAGCCTCATTGAGGATTCGCAGGGTCTTGTCATGAAGAGGCCCAAGCTCCGAGGTGGCCTTAGCCAGAAGACGCTCCAATCGACTTTGCATTTCTTCAAAATCCTGTGCTGCAGCTTTATTCTTGGAATCTCATGTTATCAGACGATAGCGACGGTTTGCGTGTATGGAGCTCCGGTCGTTGCAAGACCGAACATTGTCGAGCTCGATGGCATAGAGCATAGACAGTTGCGAAAGGTAGTACTCCGATTGTGCTTGGTCTTGGCCAAAGACATGCGTCAGACAATCGAAGAAGACGCTGTACAGGCGGTTTACGTATTTTGATTCGAACAGATCACTACAATGTCGAAGCATTAAAAATCCGATTTCCGAGTGGTTGTAAGAGAACGTGATCCCAAAGATGTTCAGAGAGACATCTTGAACGACAGTCAAACTCCCCCCAGACAATTCGTGCTCAAGGGTGATAAATGCCTTCCTCAGCATTCGTCCGGCATTTTCGGAATCGCCATCTTGGAAGTGCATCATTGAGCATTTGAGGATGTGATTCGTCTGTGGCGCTCCTTGATAATCAAACTTGGAAGATGAAATCCAACGAGTGTCGCTCCTGACTGAGTCGAAAATGTCACGCTGCAAATGCACTGCCTTCCTCCAGTAGAGAGACGAATCATTCTCGCTGAGCAACGCAGAGGAAACGAGACCTGAGCTAGAATATATCCTCTTGATTTCCGGATGACGGCTAAGAAAGCCCCGTAACCAGTTCTTGCCGAGTTTGCGCGAGTCTTCGACAGAGAGCAGTGTGCAAGCAAACGCCTTGATTCTGTCATTCGATAGTCGCCAACCCGAATATTTTCCATATCGGATTCAATCACAGACCAATTCTTCCTGGCGTGGAGTGAGACGTTGATATCGTGCTTCCCCTTTGTAGGTGCTTTGGTCCGGGTCTGTGGGTGAGTAGAAAGTTGTGGGCCAAGGGGACGGATTAGAGGCACGCGAACAACACTACCACGATTCCTCTCTGTATTGCCGTTCAGCTACAGTTGGTTGGTGGCGTCTGTGGAAGCACCTGTGGTCAGCGGCGCCGCACACAACCGCCCGTTGGAGACGCTCTGTCCTGCAGGGGTGTGGGCGACAGAAGCTGCATCTGTTATAAGGCGCGGCCGACTCGACCTCCCATGGCCAAACTGCGGAGTTGACAACCTCTTTGGGCCGCGACCGGGACGTGGTATCTGGCACCGCTTTCACAGAGAGGGCCTGTGGACTCCTCCGTGTACACGTCGTTAGCGATAGTTGTAACTCGCGGCCCGCATTCGCCGCCTACTCCCCTACGGACGACCATGGGCGTATCGCCAGGGAAAATGCCAGGGTAACGGGGAGAATCGGGTCGATAGCGCGACACTCCTCTGTCAACAATAGTAACGCCAGCCCATTCGGCTGGACGGCCTTCGAGCGACGCTACCAATGGATGTCATCCCAGTCACGGGTACGAGTGCCATGCTACGCCGTCGGCCGGGATGTTGTAATTGAGGCGCGGTCCTCGCACACTGACACAGCGCTGCGCCTGGTCGTAAGTTGGCCTGCTGCTGTGGTTCGCTTTCGCCCGGCAGACGACCGCCTGCGTTCGTCCCGAGTGGCTCAGCGCCGCCCTAGTTAGCAGGCGACATCGGCCTTGTCGCATCCGCAGGCGCTGTTGCTGCCCGGCTTTGAGAAGAATGATGTTGATCAGAGCAGCGTCTCTATACGTGTGCTTCTTTCCCCTTTGCACATGTTGCCAATATTTGGCAGGCCGAAAGATGCTGCGATGGGACCTTCTGTGCTGCTCCGCTTGCGGACATCATTTGGGGTCGACGATGGTATGTATCGACAGCGTCGGCAGTGCGACTGGCGACAGACGCTGGGAGTGTCGTTGGAGACGCGTATCATCGGCTCCGGGAAGCCACTTGCCTCCTTTACCAAGGCTTGGAGGCTGGCGTATGCCTTGCGTATGCCCGGTCGGAGAGACTTCTTCTGGCCAATCACCGGCATTTGCATTCACGTCGTTCCCCGGAGGGCTTTCTTTCAGCATTCCCATAAGTAGGTCATTTATTTAGGAATATTAAACATATCCGTTACAGAAGGCATTGACAGTGCAATGTCGACGGTGACCATGACCAAGCCAGTCTTGCCGAGTCGTGGGCAATCCAGCAGCCGCCGCATCCAAATACCCACCATAGCGCCCAAAATGAGAGTCTGACTATCTGCGTCTTCTCGTTTCTCGGCCCTTTGAACCTAATGGACAGCCTAAGGACTGCTCTGCGACGTATGACGTAAGGTTGGTTGTTCAGCTTAACGAACCCGAATGTCCTTGCTGCAAAAGCCACCGCGAGTTGTATTAGCATGCATGGCCTGCTAGATAGACAAAACTGATGACCTCTGAGAGTTGGGAACCAGATTCCACTAGCTGGGCACCGATTGAGGAGCGTTTGTCTGAGAAAATACGGAGAGCAGGATGATGCCAAGATGGAGGCGACTCCACGTCTTCGTCTACCCAGTCGCTGCGGCGTAGGCTCGCCGGCGTTGTCGTCTGTCGTGGGAGACTCCGGGGTCGGGTATTGAGCAGCGGCGTCGTCCGCATCGCCGCCGCCTGCAAGGCCAAGGTTCTGCGTCAACTGCGACATCGTAGGGATATGTTGCAGCTCGCCGCCAGCGCACCAGCCGTTGTGGGCACAGCATGGCGGCAGGTTATGCGACAGTTCAGCAGCTTCTGGATGGCCAGGCTCCGGCCGGGATCCACTCGGATGTCGTCCGCGGTACCGTGCTTCTTGAGCACGGATGGGGCCAATTCTGTCCGCTTGTGGCTGACGTACAGTGTATATTTACTGTATCGTATACGTTGTGTTCAATCCCTCTGGCAAGTACCAAGCTCACAAGGTCATCTCTGAGGTGCCCCGCGGATCTGCCGGAGCCGGCTCGGGCCGACGACAGCACTCGCAACCCGAATTCTCGTACTCATTTTCATGCACCTCTCTTCTGATCACCGCGTTTACGACACCACTGGTGCAACGAATTCGTATCGCAGACAACTCGAAGTTAACGGCGGCGGACAGTGAGAGACGACGCGGATTGGCGGAGGGAGTTCGACACTGCAATCTCCTCACTCTCGTCGCCCTGCACAGAAGTTGGTGGAACGCGGTCGCATGCCCCCCGCACAGAGCCGCATTTTCGGGAACCTGTGAGAGCATTTCAGAGCCTTAACCACAGGCGCCAGGCATCTTCGACATGTCAAATCCCCGCTCGATCTCTCGACGCTGCCCAACCGAACCCAACTTTTCCCATGCCGTGCTCAGAGTCCGGGCCCGAACGCTCTTTAGGTGCACTGCTATTTCATCTCTACGATGATGGACCTCTTCGCTTTTCCGGTCGAGGTCAGGCTCAAGATCTATTCACAGCTCCTCATTCACCCTGCACTCATCAACCTCGAGAAGCGGGAATACCCCTTGCCAGCACGGCTGTCGCTAGGAGAAAGTATCGACCTGTGTCCTGCCCTTCTTCGCACCAGCAAGCAAGTTTACGACGAAGCCGTCTCCCTTCTTTACTCCGACAATTGTTTTCACTTTCCGGAGGACAAAGCGACGACAGGATACGCTACAGGCACTACCCTGGCCTTCTTCCTTGAGCAGATTGGGCTCCTAGCAAGACTTCTTCGCCACATCTGTGTTACACTTCCTAATCGATCTACTTTGTTGGGTACTCAGCTTCATGAAGACCATGTTAAGGACCTGGACCTCCTACGAGGTGCCTGTGTCGGCATAACCACGCTGGAGTTATCCCTTCCATTCACCAGTGGCTTCCCCGTCTCCACGGCCTCGTTGGATTTGATTGACACGCGGCTTAAGGCTCTTCCGCCGCTGCAAAACGTGATAGTCAATGTGAGATGGTACGGCGGAGAAGCAGTGGAGGCGAGTGACGACAAGGCAGCGGATCTCGGCGGTGTCAACGACTGGAATCATCCAGAGTGTTGTCTAGCGGCAAAGCTGCGCGAACGCGGATGGACGGTCCAAATCACCCAAGTCCCTCCGGTGAGGGAGGTCTGGACCGATCCTGATGGCAGGGTCCAGTTCGACAATGAAGAAGACTATCATGATTACATGGATAATGTATGGGGCGGGCTCGAATGGGAGCGAGAGCAGGAGGAGGCAGCCGAATATTACTATCAGAGGCAATTAGCAGGATATGATATCGTTTACGCAGACGACGGCGGGCCTCCGTGGTACGCAACAAGTCCAATCATCCCAATGCAAGAGGCTAACGATGTACAGACGAAGCTCGTGCGTCGAAGGAGGCAGAATGGGGTAGTCGTTCGTGTCAAGAGGGCTAGAGGACGGAGACCAGATGGAGGCGGCTGGAAGCTTTCGAGAGTTATGTATCAGCTAGCCTCGCAAGGTCAGATTGGGGGCTTGGAGCGCGGCCGCGCCTCGTGATGCGCCTGTCGTGGAGCTCCCCAGCAATACTACTTCATTTCCTGCCTTGGTACCTCTCCGCCTCTTGCATGGCGATTACGTCGTTGGTTCATTGTCGGCATCCGTGTCTGGATTGAAATCAGGTTGCGTCGGCGTCGGTCGGTCGGTGCCGATCTAGGTCTCGACGTCAAGCGACAGGCGGAGATCGCGAAGGCGTCCGGCGGGCGAGTCGAAGTTAGCTGCAGCAGTGACGACGGTTCAAAATCGTACCTGAAATTCGTTTCTACAGCGGCCGCACTTGGATAAACCCAGGAAAGGCGTGCCGCGTCACTCTTGCAACACGTTGTCTCCACAGCAAAATGAAAGGCGGTGAAAACTGATTAGGTAAGCTCCACGGTGCTACACCCCTGATCCCCGGTTGGCCCCAAGCCCGACAATTCTCTGCGCACCGCCCGCGGCCGTCTACTCCTCCGCAGAGGACAGCAAGAGAGTGAGTCTGCCGACCGCTTTGAGGACGACGAAGCGGCACGATGTAGCCCGTCGTGCCGCCGGGCAATAAGCAATCCGGGTGTCGCGACTTAGGTAATACGCTGTAATACGGTCTTTAGTGCCTGGACCACCGGGTTCCTTGTTAGTGATAGAACTTTGGAGGTACGAATGACCAGGAGCGCACAGCCACAGGTGCCAGCAGCAGGTCCTGGAAACGGATCCTGTTAAAAATAGTTAGCTTAGCTAAAAATTAGCGACACCCAATTCGCCCTTTACTGGACTGTGTCCTTTCATAAAAGAACACAAACCATGCATTACCCGGAATATCCGCAGAACCATGACCGCTGCTGTTTCTGGATTTTGCACCCAGGTATCGCAGGTCCATGCGACAGGTACCGCTGCCAAGATGTCCTCTGCTTCGTCAGCGACATAAGCCATTTACAGGTGTTGTTTTACACACTCGCAAAACCGAAAACCGGAAACCGGAAACCGATTTCGATCGCGACTGTATCTCGCGACGCACCTTGTCAACTTGTCAAATGCGGGCTACAACCGGCCGCAGGGCTCTGTACCCAGCCAGGACCGAGTGCGGTTCGCTCCGCGTGCGTGCGCCCATGATGGCTTCCCCAGCCGGTCGGACTGTGCACCCTGGTTGTGGGGGTCCGTCCGTGCAGCAAGACACGGCGGGCTGCCGATGCACAGCCTGTACAGTGCGTGTGACGTCTTCACATGGTGATGGCGTAAGGCAACAGCGCAGAGAGTCCCACTGGTTTAGGTTCCCGAGCGGCGGGACTACAAACACTGCGAGGGCGGGGCGAGGCCGGGGGAAGCGCCGCAATCATCCAGCCATTGAACAACAAACCCTAGATGTTTGATACCCTCCGTACCAGTAAAGTGCTCCGCCATATTGCGGCCACGTGCAGATATCTCGCGATCAAAATCGATTCTCTCCACAGAGTTACTCAGCATAGATTCTCCATTCTCTGCTACGCCTTGGCCAGTGATATGCATTTACTCGGACCAATACCCCGCCTGCGCTCTTTCAGGGGGTACATTGTACATGCATGACCCGTGCGTAGATCCCTGTCAACCGCGATAAATATGCCCAGCGTTCTTCTGATATTTCGTGAGATTTCGTGACAGATCCCACGGCAGGCCGGACCGCTGCGCACTGTGCAGGCCACACCCACGCTTTCTGCCCGGCCATCACCGTCCTCCCCCCGTCTTTTGTAAGCCGAGAACGTACTTTGATGGCAGTCGGCTCCCTCGCGTTCCACCAAAGGCCACCAGTAGATTCCTCCATCTCCTGCGACCTCCCGATCAGCGCGCTCGGCGCAAAAACGAGACCCTGTCCTATACGTAACGCCATGATCCTAGGGAACAACGTAGCTGAGTTCGCCCCGTCCACCAGGATGTCCTCGTTCGCGAGATGGCGGCGTAGGGTCCGCAGCCAATCGGGCGACGTGGAACGGTGGACGATCGTCATGATGCACAAGTCCAAAAGCCTCGGCGATATCGCAGGTTCCCTCGTCGATATGAACATCCGGACTCCGAGATGTCGCTGAAGGTGGACCGTCTGCAACAGAGAATTTGTGAGCCAATCAACCCTCTCAGAGATAACAGCATGGACTGTCTTGCCATCGCACGTCGTCTGAAAGGTTCCCAATACCTGCCACCTAGCAGCCGATCTCCAACTCGTTTCAGCTGCACAACGAATGGGAGCCGGCCAACTAATATCGGGTTCCAACAGGAACATACCGACCTTGACCATCTACTGCATGTCTTGGTGCTTGGATTAGGGGGGGAGGTGGCAAGGGCTGCGCACGGGCACTCCCTTACAGGTGTCAGCTACAACAAGATTACCCATTTGGGATAGTTGTTCTCCACCCGCAAAGAGTCGGCCCCTTGATGCCATAAACACAGGCCCCATCGCGCGTCGCGACCAACATCGTGTTGTGCTACAGCCTTCCGGTTATCAGATCAGTCCCGTCCAGAAGACCTCTTCTACGATACCTAACTCCGAAATGGCTGCTTTAAGAGAAGACATAACTCTCCCTCCGTCTTCGTCTCAAGCCCCGCTCCCGGCATCACAATCACACTTTGCCACATTCGACAACTTTACCCCCGATGACAGTGCGTCTTTTGACCATGAGTTTGCACGCCTCGCGTCGTCTCAACAATGGTTTCCCGGCTCGCAACAGTACGCTAGGGAACGCACCATTGCCATGCGTGAGGAGTTGAAGTCGCAATACTTTCCCTCAACACCACTTATTATCCACAACAACGAGCGGACGAAACACCTCATCGAGGAGCAGCAGCTGAAGGGCTACCAAGATCTGTGCCGTGAGATCGGCTTACCCCTCGGCGACACTGTTGACGAGTGCAAGAAGAGCCTGAAGAGCACGCTTGTCAATATTGTGGACCTTATTGATGCGCGGCGAACGCACTCGGCAGTTACGGTCTGGCAAGATTTCGACGCATTTCGCAATTATACTCTCCAGGACGGACATCGGATAAACAAAGAGGAGGCCAAGAAGGGCGAGGGGCTCCTTGCGTCTTTGCTGCAGAACTTGGGGCTGGGGCGACGACGCAAAAAAAGACAAGGAAAGGACAATGCGGTCGTCCACACAGTGATCAAAGGGCGAGTGGGCAAGAAATGTCGGCGATGAACACATGATTCTGTGCCGCTGCCACGAATGCAAGGTCCGTATGTACGCCGTCAAAAAATGTCGAGTAGTTAGGAGACGCGACGAAGCCTGAAGCTTAGTATTCCCTCTACCCCTCGCAATGTATAGTGTACGGTATCTAGAAGTCCTATGATCATAGATGACTTCGATCGAATCAGCTACAAAATTCCCACACAGCCGAGGCTATCCTAGACTCCTCGACAGCCGTAGTCCGTTTCTCAATAGGGCTCTAATTATTCTTAGAGTCCCCGTGAGCATGTCTGCGATCGACCTGCCTTCCGATGCAGCAGCTCCACCCAGATGCTTCCAACTGTCCTACTTTGACGCTGATTTCTTATGATTCTCTCCTCTCGTGTCCGTATGTTGTCGTTTTCTCTTCGGCAAGACTTGCAGGCAAGATGGTTGGGGCATTGCGAAATGACAGGTTCTTCGTTGTTCTTGCGACTGATCCTGTAGTCCTCCCGAGTCCTCCATGTTATGCACGATCGCAGCCCAAAATTGAAAGCTTACAAGAGCTAGGGTCAATGTAAGCATATGATCGCGTTTCGCCGCCACTTCGCTTCCGTTTTGTTGTCGCTACCCAAAAGACTGTGGCAGAGGGAGGCGCCCGTTTAGAAGCAGTGCTGGATTGGCGCGTTGAGGACAGGGTTGCGCGGCCACAAGCTCACGAGAAATACCTGGTTCGACAACGTAGCAGATTACGATTGGATGAAGCGGGACAATGTTTTGGAAGCTGCTGTTCCGAACCCTTTCCAATGCAGCCAAGGTCATCTTACTCCATTGCGAATGAATAATTCGCGTTGGCGGCATCTGCGATACATAAAACCGAATTCGTCGAATTCGAGCTAATCTGATATAACTCACAGCACAAGTACCATTTTACCAGCTTGCCCAGGGACAAGGCATGCGGGCAACTGGGCCTTAGCATTTTGTTCCTCGACGTGCCTCAGCACCTCCCTTGTGGCAAAAGACGCGATGTCAGATATTGATTTTTCGATAATCCTCTTGATATGGTCAAAGTCTCCACATGCCTTTCGCATGGAACGACCGAATCTTCCGTTGTTGGACTTGTCGATTTCGTTATTTGAACAACCTGAAAGCTTAATTTTCAGAAGCTGGTTTCGCAGCTGGCTCGGAAGCATATGTCGACTTCGTCAGCTGTCTTTTTCGGATACAGGCCAATCGATTGTAGGGCGAGAACCAGCGATCCAAGTTGCAGATGAATGCAGTCACGTTTAGAAGATTTGTACTTGGATCCATTGTCGAATGGGCCGGCTACGGCTTGCGGACGATCTGAGCTGGCCAGCAGCGCGTCAAGGTAATCATATACGAGCGTGAGCAAGGTGGTCGTCATGTCGTTCCTAGCCTGAAGTATGCTGTCTTGCGCGGTGCGTCAGTAGATAGTTTGGCGGAGATGAAGCACGACACTTACCTTCCGTGCCTGGCGGAAGCACGGCCTTTCCGACCATGTCATGGCGTTCGGACATGCCACCAAGCTGACCATGTGCAACAAGGGTACTACCGAACGCAAGCCTGTTCCCAACGTGGTTGAACACACTAACCAGCCCGTATTCCCAGGCAATCCACAACCAATTTGTTTCGCTTCCCATTTCATCGATGTTCAAATCATGCCACTTCAACCAGCGTGACATCCACGGTACAACCACCTCTGTGAGGTCGAACTTGTCCGTAAACACGGCGAGGTCTTTCAGCTCTCTCAGGCTCAGAATCGCCGGGACCCGGCCAAAGCGCAGGTGAATAATGTCCATGACAATTACCACCGCTTTGGTGACATCTTCCGTATAGTCTAGTGTGGTAGTCTTTCCTTGGCC